>CM060392.1:13115361-14399111 GCA_030545235.1 Helianthus tuberosus | reverse complement strand
CCTTCGCTTCCAGACCCCACCCTTTTAAACTCAACATATTGTCATTCAGGATGCGACACCTGCGACTTCAGTTGCTTATTATCAGGTTCAAATGTGATCGCGAAACTACTTTTACTAAAATAATAATCAAGTTTTAAAATAAGACCATTTATAAAAGGGAAATCACTAAAATATCGGTTTCCTAAGGCATATAGAGTTTTTCAAAGCTTGAGACTATGTCCTAGGTTGAAGGAATATGTTTATCTTTTCGAGGTAGTTGTGGTTTCAGATATGCATTATGAATCTCATGAATCATTTTCTTGGTGAATCTTAATATGATTAGTGAGATATATTAATCTAGAGATTATGACCATGATTTAAATTTAATTGTAAGTTGTGAGTGTTTATTAGGCTATAGGGTGTGGTTGGGAGCCTCATGGGGCTTTATCAAGTCCACGTCAGTGCCACATAGGATCCACCTCACCTATGGAGCCCCCTTTAATTTACATGGTGTGGATGGAGCCCCTATTAAACAAAAAAAAAACATTTTATTGGTTTAAAATTAGCGGGCCCCACCTGAATGCTTCAACTTTGGCGTTACCACCATGGAGCCCAAGCCATGGCGCCCCCCTCTTCACTTGGAGGGTGTGGTGATGGAGCCCATATGGACGTTATACATGCTGAGGTGGCGGAGGTGGCGCCCCCACACCCTCCAGCCTTAGAAAAGGCCTTTTCAAAATGGTAAGTTTTGTAAACAAAGCTGCTGTATTTAATATTAGTTTCTTGTAGATGTAATTTCTCAACTTACAGCTGTTGTTGATATACGATGCACTGATATGTAATTTCTTGTAGATGTAATTTCTCACTTATATTTACACTAATATCTATATACTCTATTAAGGGAGCTTAGATGATGACATAGAAATGCCTACGTGTCAACTTCTCAGCTATGCCACGTAGTCCTCGCTGATGTCATAAATAATAAATTAAAATGTTAATATATGTGTGTTTTAGAGATAATTGATATTGGGGGGAAAATTTGAACTGCCAAACCTATATTTTAAATACATCTCTTTCAAATTTTGAATTCATTTACTCTTCCCAAGACACTTCTTTCATTATAACTGTAGAGAGAGAGAGAGAGAGAGAGATTCATATCTACGTTGTTAGGATCAGAGGCTCTAATGATTGTGTTAGTTTGTATAAATTGAACAAATCAATAGAAATGAACAAGGTTTAAGTGCAGCGGAAATGAATAACAAACTCTGTAAACACAATCAAAGGAGAATATAGTTTGATAAACATTTGCTTTTCATAGAGTCGAACGATTACAATTCAAAGCAAAAGATTGCAATGCTTACAAACTAAACTCCCCCTCAGCCTGATACTTTAGCGGTTGGTTGCACAAGATGAAAGGATTGAATTGAGGAGAAGAACTCAATCCAGACGATCAGATGTAACATTACAGAGTACTGTTCCATTTATAGACAATCCAAACCACTGAGGCATCTCAGCTGACGTCACCATGAAAGCGACGTCTAACAGCCTAACAACCTGTATCTACTGTTCTTATACAAACACTGCTAATCTTAACTACTGACTATACATAAAACAGATGACATACTAAACTACTGCTCTCTCTTTACATCAGTGCTTTCCTCAAGGTTGATCAGTCCTTGATTTGGCAGTGCTTTGTCATCAGTAGATTGTACTAGCAGTGCTTAGTTCTCAGCAGTCTTCTGGGCTTCATCAGTAGTTAGAAGAACAGCAGCAGTTGTATCCGGGCAGTGGATATAAGACCATCAGCTGTTATAATCACTTTCAATGGAGTAGACTTAGTGTAAACAACTGCTTATTGTGAATCCACTATAGTGAACCAGTTTTGTCTTTCATTATCTGTTCCTCTGGTAGGGTTCAATCCCAACAATCTCCCCCTGGAACAGATAATGCCAAAACACTTCATTATTTAGGATGTTTATTCCTCATCAGCAGTTCCCTTGCTTGTCTTTTAAATTCTTCTTCAAATTCTTTGGAACTTGTGTCATCCTCATCCCTGCACAATGAAAGTTCAAGGAGATCCTGCAAATCTTCAACACTAAGGCCTAGTGCTTCTTTCCTTGATATGTACTTCATTTCACCATTTTATCTGACCAGGGTCAATACATGAGTCTTTTGATCATAGAGCCACTTTAGTACTTTTGAACCCAATGGGTTTCTTGGGAGAGATTTATTTCCTGATGAGCTTGGAGATTTTGGCCATGAGAAAAATTGTAAAGCAGTATCCTGAACTTCAGACATTCGTTTAAGAGCCTCTTCTATGACTTCATTTGCTGCAGCTATGTCTTCTACAGCTTCTTGTTCAATCAGCTCTTACCTTTTTCTTTGTTCAAGTTCAGTGTTTGTGATATCTGCTGCAGGTTTGGTTAATACCTTTTTGAAAAGGATTTGAAGGCTTACTGAACTATCTTCTTTTAGACCCATTTTCTTGATGGCTTCTGTGAAGTACTCAGCTTCCTTTTCTTTTTCTTCTTCACTGGTCAGCAGTTTTCCTTTTTCTTGGTTTTCCACAAGGATAGGGTTATCTGCTGATGTGAGCAGTGTTTTAAGAGCATCTAGCTGTTGTTCCATCTTGTTGTAGTCTGGCTTTTTAGAAGTGTATGGGACTGTTGTCCTTCTTTTCTTCAGCCTTTCATAAGCTTCGTCGGTATACTGCTTTGCCCATTTTGCTATGGCTTCAGCAGTATCCACTTTAGCATCCACCAGCTCTTGTTTTTTTCTTTTTATACTCAAATGTAAGATCAGCAATGAGCTTTTTATATTTGTTCCAATTTGGAGCTGTCTTCTTCTTTCTTGGATCATTTTTAATCCTTTCAATTCTGTTTGCTTCATGCTTTAAAGCGATCATTGGCCATTCTTCAAACTGTTTTTCTTCAGCTGAATAGAATTTTTCTTTCATTATATATGCAAGATATTCTTTTCTCATTGCTTTTCGTTGCTCTGCCTTTTCTTTGCTCAGATCTTGTGCATAGTTTTCCATCAGCTTGACTTTTGTGAGCAAAAATTCTAATTTTTCAGAAATGGCTTCATCACCTTGATCTTTGCATTCGAGTTTAGCTCTAATCTTTGCTTGCCTTGCTTTCATCTTGAGATATTCATCCATGTCTTCTGGGACTATGAAGCCTATGAGAGAAGGAAATCTTCTTTTTGAAGGATCATCCTCAGTGTAAAATTGTTTCATCTCATTTTTCACAGCTTCTAGTTCCAGTGGATATTTAGCAGCAACATGATCATACTTTTCATCAGCAGCCTGAGTTGTTTCTCTTTTTCTTTTGAGAAGTTTTGGTGGGGGTACTTTTTGTTGTGATGTAGGAATTATGAGAGCAGTGGTGGATGGTTGACTAATAGCTGTTGAAACAACTGGTGTCTCAACCTCTGTTGTCATTACAACTACTGATGTGTCAGTAGATGTCTTCTGCTTCTGAGCAGGGGTTGAAGGTGGTGAGGTAGTTTTTGATGGTGGTGATTGTGGTGGTGAATCATCAGGTATGAAGATCCTTCTCCTTTTTATTGTAGGAGAGGCTGATGATGTCTTGGGTGGCTCAGTGGTTTGAGATTGAGTGGCAGTGGTTTGTGATTGACTAACAGTTGTTGAAACAACTGGTGCTTCAACCACTGTTGTCATTACAACAGATGTTGTTACATCTGCTGTCTTCTGCTTTATGGCAGGAGGTAATGATGATGATGTGATTTTAGATGATGTGGTGGTAGGGCAGTGGTTTTGGTGGTGTGTGATGGAGTGGTGTGTGTTGAAGAGATGGCAGCTGTTTGGCTAGCAGTTTTTGTAACTACTGTTGTATCAGCTATTTGGATGGAAGTTTGAGATTTGGATCCTTTTGGAGGTGGTTTCGATGTCTGTTTTTCTTGTTCTGGTTCAATATACAGACCATCTTCTATTCCCTTCTTTTTCAACTGGATTTTCTCCCCCTTTTTGGCATTATCTTGAAGGGGGTTATCCATGAAGAGTATAGTGGAAGGAACTTTTCTAGTGGTGCTTTGGATATGAGCCTTGATAGCTTTGATATCTGCTTGAGTATCTTTAAATCTCGACTCCACCATGTTTGTCAGCATTTTCACATGTATTTCATGCTGCTGATCAGCCATCTGTTTTTGTTTTTCAAGTAAGGGTTGGAATATATTCCACAGCTCATTTACAGCAGGTATAGGTTGTGCAGATGCTTGAGCTGGAGCAGCAGTGGATTGTGCTTTTTGAGCTTTCAGCAGCTATTGCACCATATCCTTTATTTCAGCAACTGATGTTTCAAGTTTCTCAACTCTGCCCGTCAATTCCTGATATTTTGAATCATCATCCAATTTAATGGAATCATATGTTTCCCCACCAGCAGTGGTTGTATCAATGTGTGACTTAGGAACTAAGTCCCAAAAATCACCCATTGATGCCCCTTGTTCTTGGTACTGGGGACTTCTTTCTTCAGCACTTGATAACCCTTTGATGGTAACAGTGGTTTGAACCAACTCACTGGTGGTTACCGAAGGTGCTATAGAAGAAATTGCCTTCAAGGGAGTCTTATTACTGAAACAACTGTCCAAATGCAGATCTGTTGATCCATCACTTGTAGTTGCTTCTCCGCTTGAACTACCACCGAGAGTTACTTGTAACTCAGGGGGTGTAACCTCCTCAGTTGTTGCTGGGATAGCAGGGGTAGTAGCATAAGACCCAGTTACTTGTGGGAGTATACTCTCAGTGACAGGTGATAGAGAGGAACTGGTTTGTGTCTGAGCTATAGCAACTGCATGCAACAAGGGTATTATTGATTGTGGCATTATGATTGGTGAGGGTATGGGTGTTGAAAGAGACATGTCCTTGGGATCAGGACTGAGGAAGATGGATCCGATTGGGTCCAGTTCATATTGTGGGGTCCCTGTGCTTACAACCTGATCCTTTTGTGAGGATGTAGGAGGAGTTTGAGGCAATGGTGGAGATCTTTCTACCAACTGCTGTGAGGAAGTAGCAGCAGTGGTTTGTGGTGACATTTGTTTTGTCACTGGCAGTTGCTCTGGGATCTCATCTTCCAGAGTTGCCTTTGTATAGGGTTTGGTGGGTTTTCTAGATGTTTTCTTTTTGGTTTTTTTGGTAATGGCAGGTGTGGGTTTCAGAGCAGTGGTTGTGCTGCTATGATCACCTGGAGCAGTGAGCTCAGCAGCAGATGTCTGAGGAGCAGTGGTAGCTGCTAAATTCTGCTCAGGCACCTCTGCTTTTGTTTTTATAGGTGCCAACATTCTAGTGAATGTTTCAGGTGTTAAACTTTTTATTTGAAAATAAACACCTTGTTTTAGCAAATTTTCATTTTCTTTTTCAAATTTTTGTTTAAAATAGTAGCTTAGAAATCTTGGAAAAAGTAAAAATACTTTGCTATCAACGTTTTTTACCAAGTCATTAAAGATTTCCTGGGAATAATTGTAATTTTCATTATTTAAAATAGCATAGCCCAGACATTGAATCTTCAATGGTATTTCGTTAAACGCTGTTGTTTTATTTGAAACACACATCAAAAGTGTGTGAAATAAAAACCTTGGTGCAGAAGGGAAGCAACCTTTTTGTAAGGTATCTACCTTTGATTGTTCTGCATACCCTCTTTTCAGAAAATCAGTTTTCATCTCGTTTTTGGGAAAGGAAGTTTTACCTTTCTGATCATCGAGTTTAAAGACTTCTGAAATTGATTGTGGAGTGATTTGAATCGCTTTACCCTGTATCGAGGAGTTTATGGATATGACTTTATCATCTTGTTTTTCAAGAGTAGCCTTTTTCCAGAACTCTCTCTGGGTTTGTTTGAAAATGGGAGCATCGGCAGTTAACAAAGTTTTGTACTTTGATTCAGATAGGATGTTGATGATGGAATCGAAGGTGTGGTTGTTTGTGGGTTTTGTGAGTAGACCCAAATAGTTGTGAGGGGATTTGTATGGTATGTCAATGGATTCAGCGGCCGTTTGATCGACCTCTTTGGAAGATGATGATGATTTTGGTTTTGATTTTGATTTTGATTTTGATTTCGTCATTTTGAAAAGGAAGAAGAAGAACAGTGAATGATTTGGGATGGAGGGTTGAAAACTGCTTTGAGAAGAGAATTTTAGAATTCAATTCGACAGTGTAAAACCATGTTTGGGGGTTTTGATCAGGGTTTTATTAAGGGAAAAATGAGTGCTGATGTGGCAGCAGTTACAAAGATCTGAGGGCTAAAAACTGACCACGTGCCAACCTCTGGTGAAGTGGATGAAGAGTGGAGAAGAGTTGTTTTGAGAACCGCTGATGTACCAAGCCTCAGTAGTTACAACGGTAGTAATATGATAACAATGGATGATTTTTACTATCAATGGATAGCATATCAGTGGATAAGACACTGATTTTGAACATCAGTGCTTGCCAATAAAATGAAGGATCAGTGGCTGACTTTTAGCAGTGGACAGTATTTAGGAAACAAATGTTTGAGCAAAACAGTGGTTAGAGGTAAGATAATGGTAATGATTTGAAAGACTCGTATGTCAGCAACTGTTTTGAAAATTTTCATTCAAGGTTTTGCCACATGTCATTTACACATTTTGAAGTTTTTACAACTCCTTGACAGTGGTTTAGTATCCCAGATGATGTAAACTTTTTGCTAAGGCTACTCATTCTTGCTATAATATTTAAATTAAAACAAGAGTACCCCAGTATTTCAATGTCTTTTGATAATCAATCTTTGATCAGTTTTAAGACAAACTTGAGTTAGATATGACCTTGACACTTGTAACAAATTCCTTTTGATCTGTTATGAGGATAGTATAGCCAACAAAAATAAAGGTTATACATCCTGACAGGAGATTGAAACCTTTACTATCAAAAACCAGTAAAAGTTCAAAATATATTATTCTTCTTTAAAAAAATGAAGAATGATATATCTTGCCTTATTCGAGAGAATCCTTTTTCAGAAAAAAATAAAGGATTTTCTGAAAATAATATCAAAAAGAATCTGGTATAATTTTCCACTGAAACTCCTAATCATATCAATCTCAAGCTTATGAAAATGGTTAGAGGTTTGACAACAGTGGTATGAAATTTTCAATGCATTTTGACCACTGTTTGGTACAATTTTCTTGTTGATTGATTGTCAACAGAAAAATGAGGACACAAGATCACATGAGTTTTCGAAAACCCTGGTGTAGATTTTGTTACCATGTAATTATTCTGAAAATTTGTCTAGTCCATTTGAAAGTTTATTCTCTGCGAATACTATTGGTACCTGAACCTTTTCCTGAACCAATGAATGCACACAGTTGCTTAATGACCATTTTTTACCCCAATTTTTGAACTCTTAAGTGTTTTGTGTTTATACTCTTTACTTTTGATTTCAAAAGTTTTGAGATAAACACACTTTTGAGTTTTTGAAAATATTCTTCTTCCCTTTTACTCTTCCCATTCATAAGTAATGAAATACTTACTGGGAGGTCTTTATTGAAGAAATTCTTAATCCAGAATCATTTTGCAGTAACGTTTTGAGAGAATTGGTCATATTTGCATAAATTTCAACCAATCTCACATTACATATGATAGGGACTATATTGACCCCTGTTTTTCAACACTTAAGATCAAGTGACTAAAGTTTTAATTTCCCTCTTTATCGTTAGCAAAAACACTAATGTTTTTATGAACATAGGTTTTGTTAATCCGAGGTTCATGCTTTAGCATCTAATATAATGTAAACATCACAAATTTCATAACAATAATTGAAATCAATTTTGAAAAGAAGAAATAATACCATAGTTTAACAGACATGTATTCAGATCTGAAAACTATGAGTGACTTGTGTATGACATCACTAGTTGTGTGAAATTTGTGTGTCTTATGACATCTTGGTTGTTTTACAGAGTTTTTGAATAACGGTTTTGAACTAATTACTCGTTACTCTGTTTTTCAACTGAATACAACCAACCTTAGTATCAATGAATTTTTGAGCTGAACTGTTATGTCAAATTGATTGTTAGATCGAATTTGACTGTCCGGGCTCTGATACCAATTGTTAGGATCGGAGGCTCTAATGATTGTGTTAGTTTGTATAAATTGAACAAATCAACAAAAATGAACAAGGTTTAAGTGCAGTGGAAATGAATAACAAACTCTGTAAACACAATCAAAGGAGAATATAGTTTGATAAACATTTGCTTTTCATAGAGTCGAACGATTACAATTCAAAGCAAAAGATTACAATGCAATGCTTACAAACTAAACTCCCCCTCAGCCTGATACTTTAGCAGTTGGTTGCACAAGATGAAAGGATTGAATTGAGGAGAAGAACTCACTCCAGACGATCAGATGTAACAGTACAGAGTACTGTTCCATTTATAGACAATCTAAACCACTGAGGCATCTCAGCTGACGTCACCATGAAAGCGACGTCTAACAGCCTAACAACCTGTATCTACTGTTCTTATACAAACACTGCTAATCTTAACTACTGACTATACATAAAACAAATGACATACTAAACTACTGCTCTCTCTTTACATCAGTGCTTTCCTCAAGGTTGATCAGTCCTTGATTTGGCAGTGCTTTGTCATCAGTAGATTGTACTAGCAGTGCTTAGTTCTCAGCAGTCTTCTGGGCTTCATCAGTAGTTAGAAGAACAGCAGCAGTTGTATCCGGGCAGTGGATATAAGACCATCAGCTGTTATAATCACTTTCAAGGGAGAAGACTTAGTGTAAACAGCTGCTTATTGTGAATCCACTGTAGTGAACCAGTTTTGGCTTTCATTATCTGTTCCTCTGGTAGGGTTCAATCCCAACAATCTCCCCCTAGAACAGATAATGCAAAAACACTTCATTATTTAGGATCTTTATTCCTCATCAGCGGTTCCCTTGCTTGTCTTTTAAATTCTTCTTCAAATTCTTTGGAACTTGTGTCATCCTCATCCCTGCATAATGAAAGTTCAAGGAGATCCTGCAAATCTTCAACACTAAGGCCTAGTGCTTCTTTCCTTGATATGTTCTTCATTTCACCATTGGATCTGACCAGGGTTAATACATGGGTCTTTTGATCAGAGAGCCACTTTAGTACTTTTGAACCCAATGGGTTTCTTGGGAGAGATTTATTTCCTGATGAGCTTGGAGATTTTGTCCTTGAGAAAAATTGTAAAGCAGTATCCTGAACTTCAGATATTTGTTTAAGAGCCTCTTCTATGACTACATTTGCTGCAGCTATGTCTTCTGCAGCTTCTTGTTCAATCAGCTCTTACCTTTTTCTTTGTTCAAGTTCAGTGCCTGTGATATCTGCTGCAGGTTTGGTTAATACCTTTTTGAAAAGGTTTTGAAGGCTTACTGAACTATCTTCTTTTAGACCCATTTTCTTGATGGCTTCTGTGAAGTACTCAGCTTCCTTTTCTTTTTCTTCTTCACTGGTCAGCAGATTTCCTTTTTCTTGGTTTTCCACAAGGATAGGGTTATCTGCTGATGTGAGTAGTGTTTTAAGAGCATCTAGCTGTTGTTCCATCTTGTTGTAGTCTGGCTTTTTAGAAGTGTATGGGACTGTTGTCCTTCTTTTCTTCAGCCTTTCATAAGCTTCGTCGGTATACTGCTTTGCCCATTTTGCTATGGCTTCAGCAGTATCCACTTTAGCATCCACCAGCTCTTGTTTTTTTCTTTTTATACTCAAATGTAAGATCAGCAATGAGCTTTTTATATTTGTTCCAATTTGGAGCTGTCTTCTTCTTTCTTGGATCATTTTTAATCCTTTCAATTCTGTTTGCTTCATGCTTTAAAGCGATCATTGGCCATTCTTCAAACTGTTTTTCTTCAGCTGAATAGAATTTTTCTTTCATTATATATGCAAGATATTCTTTTCTCATTGCTTTTCGTTGCTCTGCCTTTTCTTTGCTCAGATCTTGTGCATAGTTTTCCATCAGCTTGACTTTTGTGAGCAAAAATTCCAATTTTTCAGAAATGGCTTCATCACCTTGATCTTTGCATTCGAGTTTAGCTCTAATCTTTGCATGCCTTGCTTTCATCTCGAGATATTCATCCATGTCTTTTGGGACTATGAAGCCATGAGAGAAGGAAATCTTCTTTTTGAAGGATCATCCTTAGTGTAAAATTGTTTCGTCTCATTTTTCACAGCTTCTAGTTCCAGTGGATATTTAGCAGCAACAGGATCATACTTTTCATCAGTAGCCTGAGTTGTTTCTCTTTTTCTTTTGTGAAGTTTTGGTGGGGGTACTTTTGGTTGTGATGTAGGAATGATGAGAGCAGTGGTGGATGGTTGACTAACAGCTGTTGAAACAACTGGTGTCTCAACCTCTGTTGTCATTACAACTACTGATGTGTCAGTAGATGTCTTCTGCTTCTGAGCAGGGGTTGAAGGTGGTGAGGTAGTTTTTGATGGTGGTGATGGTGGTGGTGAATCATCAGGTATGAAGATCCTTCTCCTTTTTATTGTAGGAGAGGCTGATGATGTCTTGGGTGGCTCAGTGGTTTGAGATTGAGTGGCAGTGGTTTGTGATTGACTAACAGTTGTTGAAATAACTGGTGCTTCAACCACTGTTGTCATTACAGCAGATGTTGTTACATCTGCTGTCTTCTGCTTTATAGCAGGAGGTAATGATGATGATATGATTTTAGATGATGATGGTGGTAGGGCAGTGGTTTTGGTGGTGTGTGATGGAGTGGTGTGTGTTGAAGAGATGGCAGCTGTTTGGCTAGCAGTTTTTGTAACTACTGCTGTATCAGCTGTTTGGATGAAAGTTTGAGATTTGGATCCTTTTGGAGGTGGTTTCGATGTCTGTTTTTCTTGTTCTGGTTCAATATACAGACCATCTTCTATTCCCTTCTTTTTCAACTGGATTTTCTCCCCCTTTTTGGCATTATCTGGAAGGGGGTTATCCATGAAGAGTATAGTGGAAGGAACTTTTCCAGTGGTGCTTTGGATATGAGCCTTGATAGCTTTGATATCTGCTTGAGTATCTTTAAATCTCGACTCCACCATGTTTGTCAGCATTTTCAACTGCCAATCCACCATTAGTCATAGAAATCTAATCTGTTAAAGCTTTCATTTTGTTGAATTTATGTATCATTGTTTTTTTTTTGCCCAAAATGCATGTTTTAGGGTTCCAGCCGACCCCTGTCTAACGCAACCACCTCGAGGATATTCTTTCTAGGGTTCGTTCTCTCATTCATCGCTTATTCTTTCTCTTGAAGTTGTTTTGAAGGAGACTGTAAATTTGGTAACATACTGTTATGGATATATTTATAAAATATAGATTTGGTAACATATGTTGCTTTAACCTTCAACTAAACATTTATTGGCCAGCAAACAAATTGTGGATCTAATTGGGAAGTGGAGACCTTTGTTTTAATTAGACACGTGTTCTTACGGAATCTGAAGCATGAAGCTTCGTGTGGTTGCAATCGGTGGGGAAAAGGATCCAGGTAGGTTTACTGATTATGATTTTTACGTTTTTTTTGTTGTTTTGGTAACTTATATTTGACCCGTGTTTATTGATATTCTGTTTTGTATGTATGATTCATGTTTGACAGATGTGACACATGTTTTTTGTGAGCTCGAATTGATTATTCATCGATTGAAAGTATCGACTACCACGTATGGTATGATAATAGACCTGTTTTTCATCACTGATGCCAGGTTTAATACTTTTTAGTATTCATTTCTTTGATTAAGAATACTATATTATTTCTTTGTTTTGTGTTGATGTTTGTCATCATTTTTTCAGGTAACCTGCATTGTCATCATATACTTATAATTACAAACATGCAGCGGGAGTGGGTCAAAAGTTACAGGATATTTGTGAAAATGAGGTTCCTTTGAGCTCTGCTTTCTTCTGCTTTATGAATAACAATGCAAATTTCGTTCTACTCAGATGTAAAGGTGGAAAAAGAGGATGTCAAGAGTAGTGGTATGTCCTTTAAACTTTATCGTATAGTGTACGTAACACAGTTTATATACCTGTGGTGATTAATTTGCGTGTTACTTCGGGGGCAAAAGGGAAGAAGAGAAAGAGTGACTCGAGTACAGAGATAACAACCAACCGAAAAAGTCGAAATCGGCAACCGGGTTAGTCAAGTCAACTGGCCCAGTCTCTTCTCCTAGAAGAATAACTTAAGTGTACAAAGATAAAGATAATAAGTTGAAGAAGTTTTCATTCTCGGAACTTAGAGATGCTACCACTAATTTCAACAAGCTTTTGAAGATTGGTGAAGGTGGTTTTGGGTGTGTTTATAAAGCAAGGATTAGACTTTGTGAAAGTCAAACTGATCCTCTTGTGGTTGCCATTAAAAGGCTTAACAGACAAAGCATGCAGGTATCTTTTTAATTGTGTATGCGTAGAAACATGTTTAGCTAAATGGGTTGTGTTCGGGTGTAACTGATGGGTTTTTAAAACGCTAATAACGTAATTTACTTAGTGTTTTGATATGATATAATTTAAAAGACAAATTGATATAAAATTTTATAGTTTAAACTTAATTATATATCGTATGTATATCTTTTGGTTTTAAATTTGTAACTTTTGAATATTGATAAAATTTATGGTAAAATGGGTTGTGAGCGTGTTAATCCGTAAAAACTACGATCATGTACGATTCGTAAGTTAGACACGAGTTTTGGGTTCAAGTCATGTCATGTCGTGTCACAAACGCAATGGTTAAACACTCAATGCGCATGATACAATGTTAGTATGTACAACAAATACATGGTAGTATAATCTAATAATCCGCTAACGATAATATACTGGTTTAACTTAAAAATGTGTGTCTCGTCACTATCACGTAAGCATTGGAGCTTTCACTAAGATTATTCACTCAAATGTGCAATGGTTTAACTAAAACAAATTGGGTGATGTGGAAGAAGGTTATTGGCTCAAATAAAAAAGGTTTCACTATCTCTCATCTTCTTGCGCGTTATGATTGCCCTCCCCCCCCCCCCCCCCCCCCCCCCCCCAATAGTCTTGGCAATCCATAGACCACTTTGGCACTTTGCTTTTCACTAATTAAAAGGATAACTTTTGACCTCAAGAAAAGGTGTTATACCCTGTGACAATATTATAAGTGTACACAATATAATATAACAATGTGCGTAACTAAAAAGGTACGGGAATTCATTGAAAAATGACATCTTGATGTTAATGCAAGCATTATCAACTCATAACTCTACAAAATGACTCATTTTCATTGTGAATTTGAATTATTTTATGATGTTTTTTTCTTTGGTTAGGGGCATAAAAAATGGCAAACAGAACTTCAATTTCTTGGGGTGGTTGATCATCCTAACCTTGTAAACCTTTTGGGATATTGCTCGGTTGATGGTGAACGGATGCAAAGATTGTTAGTGTAACGCAATCATGCCGAACAAAAGCTTAGAAGTTCATCTTTTTAACACAAATTTACCGCCGATCCCATGGAAAACAAGGCTACGGATCCTTCTCGGTGCAGCCGAGGGTTTGGATTATCTGCACCAAGGGATGGAAATCCAGGTAAGAGATTTTGAGAGCAATGTTTCATGTTCAAGGTTTTTGATTACTATATGTTGACATTTTGTGCTTAATTTTGAATTGTAAAAAGGTCATATTTCGTGATTTCAAGTCATCAAATGTGTTACTGGAAGAGAAGTTTAACCCTAAGCTTTCGGACTTTGGTCTTGCGAGAGAAGGTCCTCAAGGGGACAAAAGTCATGTATCTACAAAGGTAAGTAGTTTGAAACTCTTGTGATTTTTTATATATTTCTCCCTGTTTATTATTATAAGTATAAAGAAAAACCATGAAAAAACATTGTTGATGAGAAAACTGAAGAATTAGCCTTTAAATTTTCTCTTTTTAATGATTTCATCCAATGAAAATTTGTCACATCTCCCATAGAAAATATACGTGTGTGGCAAGCGATTTTAAAATAATATAAACATAATTTCCACGTGCAAATAGCGAGGTAAAAATACATATTGAAAAGACATATATTAAAGGCTGATATCTGTTGGGAGTCTAAAATAATAACGATTGTTAATAATGTTTACAGCCTGTTGGGACATATGGATATGCTGCCCCGGAATACACAGAAACGAGCCATCTTAGATCAAAAAGCGACGTGTGGAGTTTTGGAGTTGTAGTGTTCGAGATTCTAACGGGCAGACGAGCAGTAGATAGAAGTCTACCAAAAGCCCAACAAAAGCTTACAGGTGGAAAAAGAGGATGTCAAGAGTAGTGGTATGTTCTTTAAACTTTATCGTATAGTGTACGTAACACAGTTTATATACCTGTGGTGATTAATTTGCGTGTTACTTCAGGGGCAAAAGGGAAGAAGAGAAAGAGTGACTCGAGTACAGAGGTAAATTTTCTATATCGCGTATGAAACTGTGCTATATGCTGACTGGGTTTTTTTAATTGTGTCAGAAAGGGAATGCCTCTGTTGAAAAGCCGGTGAAGATTCAAATTCCATCAACTTTAAAGAAGCAGCTTGTGGATGATTGGGAATTCGTTAATCATCAAGATAAGGTACGTAACTACGCTTGCCTATGTTTATTCTTCAACTGTTGTCTAGAAAATTAATTATTAAAACTTTTTTTCAGCTTGTTAAACTTCCTCGCTCTCCAAATGTTGATGACATATTGGCGAAGTACCTTGAATACAGGGCAAAGAAGGACGGCATGTAAGTTCACAATCATAAAATCTACTCATTGGTCACGATTTTTTATTAAGATGTTTAGTATTGATATTGTTGGCGTGAATGCAGGATGACGGATGCAGTCGGAGAGATATTAAAGGGATTAAGGTGTTATTTCGACAGAGCGTTACCAGTTATTCTTTTGTACAATAAGGAGCGTAAACAATTTCAAGAAGTCGTTACAAATAATGTTTCTCCTTCAACCATATACGGTGCTGAACATCTCTTGCGTCTGTTTGGTATGTGCTTCTTTAATTAATATGGATTGGTCGGGTTTTATTGATTATTAGTTTTGTCAAATCATTTTCAAGACTGTTTTCTTATTTACGCAGTTAAATTACCCGAGTTATTGCCATATGTTAACATAGGAGAGGATGTGGCCATGCGTTTGCAGAAAAATTTCTCGACTTCCTCAAGTACAACCTTTTTCTAATAATGAAAAACGTCTTCACTTTGTGTATGATGATATACGTGTTAGAACAAGCTGATCGTTATATCACATTATTGTAGGTTTTTGCAAAAGAATCAAGCATCTTTCTTCATTTCTTCTTATGATTGCTCAAAGGATTCGGACAGCTCAGCAGTGCGGGGCAAAATGAGTCAGGAGTAGAGTTCTTCTTCTTCTCCACCTTGTGCTGTAACATTAGGTTTTATCATTTTTAACCACCAGCAGATATTGAAAATCTTCCATGTCAGCTTTGTTATAACATAACCTCAATTCTTTTCCTTTTTTTTTTGTTATTAACATTGAACCTCTTTGTGGGCTCCTAAAAAATAGCAGTCGTTTGATCGAGCCTATGTACAATCGATCTTGGTTTAAACAGGCGAAGTGTTGTAGAATTCATATTCCCATCAGCAATACGATTCTTAAATTTGTAGCACAGTTCTGTTTCTGGTACTCGAAATCATTCAAGCTTGTAGTTGTATTTGTTTGTTTATCTCATAGAAAATCATGACTCAAAATCATTCCACTTGGCTAAAAGTACATTTATGATTTTCTCATAATTAAATCATTTTATTATTTGTTAGGCATCAAGGATGGTCCACAAACTTTGACATGAAATACTCAAATACCTTATTTTATGACATAAACCACATATATGAAAAGTTAAAAGTAAAGAGTTTAACCCTTAAATAAATAAACGTTCGTGAAAAAATTACATTGAAGCATCTTTAACAACTTGTATTTTTGTGCTTTGATGACTTGTACATTACCATACACAAGCCGATATTTGAAATTATATAAAAGACGGTATATTCAAAGTTATAATTGAAAAAACAAAAAGAAGTATGAATGGGCTACGTCGAATAACTGACTGGTTAAAAAGAAGCATGACAAAAGTTTAGGATGTAAAAGGTAATTTTGAAGCAGCAAAATTGTAACTTTTATAATTAATATTTAAGGTGCTTGCTCAAGTGCCATGTACCTTATAAGCTTCATATTTATTATAAAAAGTTTAATACTTTAGAAGCTATCTATTTAGTAAATTAAAAAAAAAACACACCTAAAAAAACTAAAAAAGTTTTGATGACTTATTCGTCTAAGCAAACGAGACCGAACTAAGCAAAATTTATGACGGATCATATCTTTAACATTGTTTTATAAAGATGTACACTAAAACAAACTGTCTTTAACATTGTTTTATAAAGATATGTAATTAAACACAAAGAATTTAAAACATATTTTACATAACAATGTAGCTAAAAACTTTGCAGATTATAAACTACTTAGTTTATTTCTATATCAAACATGTACACTAACACATACTGTCTTTAACATTGTTTTATAAAGATATGTAACTAAACACAAAGAATTTAAATAATATATTATAATATGTTTTTTAGTATTTTTTAGTATTTGATTCCGATCGTTATTAGAACAAATCCGTGTATTCACACGGGTGTACACCTAGTATACTAAAATGAAACTATTTATAGCTATATTTAATCGCTCTTTATATTTTAAAAAAAATATAAACTGAAATCCCGTTATTTATGGCTTCATACCCTTTAGCGACCTTCGACCTATATGCTACGCTATTCACATAGTGACCGCTATTGACAATCATGCATGATGCAAGATTATATTCCATTTTTCGATTGTTCGAAAGAAAGTGCAGTGCTTCCATTTTGATACCTTTTAAATGTAAAATTCACTCTTTTGCACACGGTTTCTTTGTAAACATAGTTTAATTTTAGCCTGTATACGTTACATGTATTTTAATAAATAATATTTAGCTATGTGCAATAAGATGCATGCATAGTTATCTAGTTGGCCATGAAAAAAATATAACACGAGTTTAAAAGACCCGCGCGTTGCGGCGGAACCGCTAAACCAAACAAAAAATAGACGTAAAAATGTTAAACAACGTCCGTGCACTGCAAAGCATTAACTCGCCAAATTTAGACCAAAACATAAAACAATGCCATAAAAAAATAACTAATTCGAAACAATAATAAAACCTAAGTAAACAATCATTAGAATAATATAGTATCGGTTAATATGAGTTCAGTTCGTTACTCGTTATAGCAACTGAATACACACATGTATATGTAACCGGATGATTAAACTCGCAAACCAACTCGAGCTCGATAAGGAAAGACCAAGCTCCAACTTATTTTATCAAATGAACTTATTTTATCAAATGAACTTATTTTTAGGTTTGAGCTTATCTATCGATTTGCACCCTTGTAATCACTAATAGGCTATATTCAAGTTTAATAAAAAACAATATTTCAAAACAATCTATATGGGTATATTTATTTTTAGGGGAGTGGGGTGGTCACTAGTGATAGAATTCCATCACTCACAAACATCCAATCAAGTTCCGCCATGTCATCAACAATTTTTCCATCACTCACAACCTTTTTTTAGTGGCAATGGTCATCACTCACCACCACACCCAACAATTCCCCCCCAACCAACAATTCCTCTCACAAAATCAATTCATCACTCGTTGATTTTGTCACGCGTTATACTTTTCAGCATCTTCCACGCGTTATAAAAGTATGGTGGTGGTGGGAATTTTTTTTTATCACTCGTTGATTTTGGCTATCACGCGTTATACTTACTCCACCCCGCCTCCCCTTAGTATGTATTAATAGTTATATTTACACCTTCTTATCAATTAAATTAAATTACTATTTATTTATAATCAGTTTCATTTCAATGGCATATGATTTTTCTCAAGACGAACAATTTGATTACAGATACACATGAGTTGTTCCTAACTGGCTTCACTCTCATAATAGTTTATCGTATTTAAATAAATTTTTGAAAAGTCATATGTTTGACTTGTAAAGCAAACCTGCAGAATCCAATAACCCACCAAAATATGTTTGGTAAGGCAACCATACGATACATGAAGCAAGCAGCGAACCGAAAAGAGTATATAGAAATCAAACATAGTTTCAGTTCACCAATTGATTCATAAACATAAAAGGGAAAAACTAAAAGTAAATAAAATGAAAGCAAAGTCTCCATTATCCACTGCAACAGAACAACGGTTTGTTAGAAGTAGGGCACTCTATAGCAAAATGCCCATAGACGCCACAGTTATAACAACTGCCGCCACCAGCACCTCCGCCCATGGGTAAGTACATAGCTCCGTTTTTTACGTCCGTGAGTGAGTACATGATCTGATGAAGCGCAGCAAGATCGAATACGGCGAGTTGTTGTTGTTGATCGCCAACGTCGAGTTGTTGTGGAAATTGTTGTGGAAGATAAGAGGGTTTTATGTTGTTGGGGTGTTGACAAAGGTAAGCATGTGGAAGACAAAGGGTGTGCAGCTAGCAGGAGTACAGATAGCATTGAAAATGATACAAAATTGAACAGTATTATTGTGAGTAGAGAGAAATTTATAAATTAATATAGGGATAATTTTCCATCTAAATATGTTATTGGAAGTAGTTATGTTAAATAATAACAATAACATAAGATATTAAAAACAGGTTTTAGAAGATAAGAGTTGAAGGTGGCTACATTTTAATGAAGACGGCAGGAAAAAGATTAGTTAGAGGTGTCAATTTTTACCAAATTTGTGTTATATTTATAATAAACATATTGACTTGCTCTTCTTTCCAATCTAGAGTATAGGAAATTAAGGTTTGTGACAGTAACAAATTCGCATATCGTATTGTCAAGAAATTCCATATAATTTTTTAATTAAAAGTTCCTAAATTAGTATAACTAGGATTAAGACCCGTCCGTGTTACGGCGCGGATACATCGTAAACATTGAATGGATTGGTCCAAACGTTATATGATGCATTAACCATATGAAAACACACATTTCGACATATCCAGTTGGACTCAATGTAACCAGTATAAGCATTGTGATTGGATCAAATGTAAAGTAAATCAAATTTATATCGAACAATCATACCGTATTATATGTGACCCAACTCATACATATAAAACCTAACTGGTAGGAAGGAAAATATGCACATGTAATCGAAAGGGATTAATTAGAGCTTTCGAAAAAAAAGGGAGAAAAAGAAACCATAATTTGACTTCACTCGGTTCAAAACAAACTTTACGAAACATATATAAAATAAACACAGAAAATATTATATTTTACCTGAATCATTTCCCAAAAAAGTTTATGTCGAAACATAGAACAACTTGAATTTATACAAAAACGTACATAAAAATATTCATGTAAAACTGGTTTCTTTAAACGAAAACGTATTATATTTGACATGACTCGTCTATAAAAAAAAGTTTACATCGGAATGTAGAACAAATCATATTTATACCTACCCGTACATAAAATATGCACGTAAAAAATAGTTTCAAGTAAAGGAAGTATAGGGGTAAACCGAAACAAATATTAGTAAAAAAATTAATAGGTTAAAAACGTTCGTAAAACAGTGCCAAGTAGCACTAATGCCACAACGGCATCGACTCTCAACATCGTAAAAATAAAATAGATAAAAAGGGAAAAATTACAATGAACGAAAAACATATTTAAAATCATTGAACCACGCACATCCGTTACAATGTGTTAATGCGAAGAAATTAACCAGAAACGTAAAACGTAGAAAATAATAACTTAGTCGATCTAAGACCCACCCGTTGCGGCGAACTTGTCAAAAGTGAAAAAATGGGCACGTTGCGACGGGTCTATCAAATATGAAAAAATAGAGCAAAAAACGTTGAACCTCACATGCACGCTACGACATGTTAACTAGCAAAATTTATAACGAAACATAAAACTTGCAAAAGATAAAAAGTATGGGTGACGAAAGTTGTAAATAATAAAGTGTTGTGTTAAATTATAAAGAAAACTTTGGGTTAACAGTAAAAAAATTAAAAGGTGTTAAAATACAAAGAGTAAACTGCCATTTTGGTCCCTGAGGTTTGGTCACTTTTGTCATTTTAGTCCAAAACTCAAACATTTTGCATCTGGGTCCCTGTGGTTTCAGTTTTATTGCCATTTTGGTCCAAAAATGAAATCAGGTCATATCTGTCTTATAAAATCCTGCAATTTTGTCACTTTCCTGAGGGGCAAATCAGGTCATATTTGTCTTATAAAATATGGTATTTATTTATAAAAAATAAATGATCATTTTGCCTCTGCGGAAAAGGACAAAATAGCAGGATTTTATAAGACAAATATGACCTAATTTCATTTTTGGACCAAAATGGCAACAAAACTGAAACCACAGTGACCCAGATGCAAAAAGTTTGAGTTTTGGACTAAAGTGGCAAAAGTGACCAAACCACAGGGACCAAAATGGCAGTTTACTAAAATACAAAATATAAAATGTTTGGGTTAAAAGTGAAAAATCAAAGTTTTTTTTTGAAAAACTTCCTGAGCTTGGGGTACAACACATAACGAAACAAAAAGTTGCAAATTTATATTTTGTTAATTATTCATCTTTCCATCTTTTCCCATTTTGACCCCTTAAGTATGGTTACTTGTTTTTAATTGTCCAAATCTTATGCTTAGCTTGAATTTTAGACTTTCATGATAATTACGTACACTCTTTTAAGTTATCACTTAGTAGTGTTTTAACCAATATTCATATTCATATTTTCTTTAACAGGGGCATCCATTTAATATTGATTATATATATAAAATAATTTTTTTAGGTGTTACAAAACTTGAGAGACTGTTAGGGGGAGTTAGAATTGGTGACAGAGATGATGTTTGGGAGTGGCAAGAAAAAAAATTTATTCAAGATTCTATAGAAGTGCAATATCTTCTGCAAAACAAAAAACAGCATTAGACAAGAATATTAAATTAACACAACAAAACATTTTTTATAAGTCTATAAGTACCTGTATCCTGCAATCTCTCCAGGAGACAGGCACATAACAACCCGCAACTCGTGTACAGCTGGCAGCCATATATTAATCTGAATGACTGCAACGTGGTTAGTCTCCGTGTTAGCTCGTTTTCTAATAGGTTAAGAGCATGGATGGAAACTTTACAAAGTAGGTTGCGAAACAAAGTAATCTCGTTTGGTGTGGCTTTCTTCCAAACATTTCTTTATTTGCGTATATTGCTTTAGTACCAAGGTGTCCACCTTTTTCACCAGCGTTTCCAGACTGCATTTCGGTGTAATGAGCTGTTTCTTTAATGCAACATGTGCCCCTTCAGCTCTGTTTGTTGTAGTTTGGTAGAATGTCAGGGTTTGATTGGTCCATACAGATACGAACAAATGGCGAGAGGCTGTTTAACCAATTATCCCACAGGTAATAAAAAACATCTAAAAAAAAATAAACATATTCAAATTATATATCTATTTAAATGAATATATTAACTTAAGAGAAAATGTACATTAACGTTGTTGATTGAGAAGGTGTCTCTAAAGGTTGATGAGGTTATAATCGTGTAACTCCTCGGTAGCGGAATCACACACTATTTTCCACTGACGAACAAAGTCCTCACAATCTGATTGAGTAAACGAATTCTTGCAGTGCTTCACAATATTTTGTATGATGTGGAACCTGCAGAGATATCTGTGTGCGGCAGGGAATACTTTTCTACACGCGTTTATCAGTGCCTGGCCTTGTCCGTTAGAATTACACGCGGCTCCATGCAGTCGTGCAGCATGGACCTGACCCTCTCCATGACCCAAACGTACGTTACCTCCTGCTCGTTTGAAAGAAATGCATGCACAACACAGAAGGTTTGGTTTGTCGATGTCATACCCACAACTTGCAAAAATGGAAGATTGTACATGTTAGTTTTGTAGGTACCGTCGAACATAAGCACACGCGGGAATACCTTCCACATTTCAAAGGACTTGTCGTGACAGAAAAATATATTCTAAAAGACATTGGTGGAAGGTTCCGCCTGTATGTAATAGATCATCTTTTTTCCTGGAGGATTTGTTCCAGCCTCTGTATGGGAGTCGTTTTTTCTCGAACTTTGTGGCCCTGATCTTTTGGCGAGCGTTGTGTATGTCTTTTGGCGAGCGTTGTGTATGTCTTTTGGCGAGCGTTGTGTATGTCTTTCAGAACACATTTGTTTTCAGGGTTCTGTTCGGTTACGGCCTTCCAGATTGCATGGGGCTGTATGTCTTGATGTGTCAGTTCTTGCACCAGTCTAAACTCAATAGGAGTAAGTCTCCTGGCATACGCGTAACCCTCCAGATGTTCAACAGGGCCGTGGTTGTGGGTCTCGTTAAAATTTTTGTGCAAATAATCTATCCGCCAAGCTCGACAACTTTGGTCGAGACGACATATCACCATAAAAGGGCACACACATTTTTTGCTGCCGGTTTTCCTAACTGTTGCCTTACTCTCATGCTCGCCATTACGACAACATTGGAGCCATATCCAATGATCCTTGGACCGTTTGGTAACAATAACGTATCCGTTGGCTAAACTCCTTCTTTTTACCCAACATTCCAAATAATTGTGGGATATAAAATCCTAAGTGAAAAATATATATAACATTTATAATAATTTTTAACAAAAAAATATAACATCTATAATTCATTTACAAAAATATATAACAACGTCATCCATATCAATCTAAAATTATAACAAATAATTTAAAAAAATAACAATTTTTAATGTATTTTTTATTATATTTAAAAAATATAACAATTTAATTAATTTTATAAAAAATATAACATTTTTTAATTAATTTTTTATCCTATTTAAAAAATATAACAATTTTGAATGTATTTTTTATTTACAATTTTATAATAATTTAACATTTAACAAAAATATAATTTTTTAACCAACAAAATATAATATTTATAATTCTTTTTAAAATAAATATAACAAATTTTAATGTATTTTTTATAATATTTAAAAAAATATAACAAATTTAATTAACTTTATAAAAATATTACATTTTTTAGTTAATTTTTTATCCTATTTAAAAAATATAACATTGAACAAAATATATATATCATTCGTACCTGATCAGTTTTGTATGAAACTTCAGGGTAAGCGGATTGCTCGTCACCCAATGACTTTTGCGCGTAAGAAGGCTCACCAACGTCTTTTAGTACTCCCGAGACACCACTAACGAAAAAGTTATTGCCATATTCTTCCTGTCCGTACGAGGCACCGTAACCGGCTTCATAATACAAAGACCCATAACCATGATCATAGCTAGGCACGACTAACTGAAAAAAAACTAACGGTAAATCATAATGGCACATCTAAAAGCCTTCATAATAATAAGTAAATTTATTTTTACCTCGTCCAAGTCTGGTAACAACGGTTGGCGGGGCACAAAAAAAAAAACAACGGGTAAAAGGTAATGGTAAGTTTAACGCCGAATAGAAAAAAAGTAAATATATACTTACCTCGTCGAGGTCTGGCAACAACGATTTATTATGATGGGGACGAAAGCCGAACACGGCCTCCTCCGCGTGATCATCATTTCCTCTCCCACCATAAGAATCAGGGACAACAGACCCCTCCTAATACAAACGGTGTGCTAAGTATTTCATAAAAAAAACAGAACAAGTTAAAAAAATGTTATACCATACTGCTTTCTGGAATAAACGTGCTCGTGTTTGTGTCGGACGACTCGCCGAAAATGTGGTTGAACCAAGACATGTTGTTAGTGAATGTGAATATATAACTAAGACGGTATATATCACCGTCTTCTTCATCGTTTAAATAGGGGAAGTAGAATGCAAATTTACAATTCAATACGGGTCGTATAGGCCTATACGACCCGTATAGGGCTGATGTTAATCACCTTCTGTCACTTTTGAGTGACAGAAAGCAACCTCGTACTATAATACACATCATATAGGCCTATACAATGCGTATTGGTGTTGCATGTGAACCCTAGATGTCAGCTTTGAAGGACAACCTAGTATTAATACGCATCGTATACGTCTATAAGATGCATATTACTACGCATGATGGAGACATTGTCAGCATTTGACTGGCCTTGAAGTTTGAATTTCACCTAATACACATCGTATAGACCTATATGAATATGTCGATATAATTTTCGTCAATAACACGACCCGAGAAATTTGAGTAGCTTTTAAAGTCAAATCTATCTACTATAATAAAAGAAACTAATTTTTGGACACGTGTCATTCATTGAAGGTATCCTCAAATCTATACTTATCTTATATTAACTAAATAAATAATAAATTAATATTAAATCTTATCATACTTTAATAAAATATTATTCTCAAATCTAAATTATTAATTTAATATATTTTTAAAACAAATACATCTCTTTCCTACTTATCTTTTATTATCGTGTAAAACGCGGGGTTTTTAAAAATATATTTCTTTATTATTTACTATTCGAAGTTACATTTATATAACACGTGTAATACACGAAGTTTTTAAAGATATAACCTTATATCATTTGCTATGTAAAATTAGATTTATTCAACACGTATAATACACGGGGTTTTTTAAGGATATTTTTTTTTATTATTTGGTAGATTTATTCAACCCGATTATACATGGGTTTTTTAAAGATACGACGTTTTTAGTATTTAGTATACAAAATTACATTTATCTAACCTGTGTAATACACATGGTTTTTAAATATATAACTTTTGTTATTATTTGATATATAAAATTACCTTTATTTAACCCGAACAATATACGGGGTTCATAAAAATATAACTTTTTATTATTTAATATATAAAATTACATTTATTCAATCCGTGTAATACATGGGGTTCTAACCTAGTAAACAATAAACAATATATCTACTATAATAAAAGAAACTATCTTTTGAACACGTGTTATTTATTGAAGTTATCCCCAAATCTATACTTATCTTATATTAACTAAATAAGTAATAAATTCATATTAAATCTTATCATACTTTAATAAAATATTATCCTCAAATCTAAATTGTTAATTTAACATATTTTAAAACAAATACCTCTCTTTCCTAATTATCTTATATTAAATATATAAATAATATATTAATATTAAATGCTATCCTAATTTATTAAAAATGTAACTTTTTTTATTATTTGGTATACAAAATTATATTTATTCAACTCGTGTAAAATGCGAGGTTTTTAAAAATATATTGTATTTATTGTTTACTATACAAAGTTACATTTATATAACCCGTGTAATACACGAAGTTTTTAAAGATATTACTTTTTTTTTTTATCATTTGCTATGTAAAATTAGATTTATTCAACAAGTGTAATACACGGGGGTTTTTAAGGATATAAACTTTTTTTATTATTTGGTAGATTTTTCAACCCGACTATACACGAGATTTTTAAAGATACGACGTTTTTAGCATTTAATATACAAAATTACATTTATTTAATCTGTGTAATACACATGGTTTTTAAAGATATAACTCTTTTTTAGATCTATTCAACGCGTGTAATATACGGCGTTTTTAAGGATGTAATTTTTATTATTTGGTAGATTTATTCAACCCGATTATACATGAGTTTTTTTAAAGATACGACGTTTTTAGTATTTAGTATACAAAATTACATTTATTTAATCTATGTAATTTATAAAACATTAAAAAGAAAGGTCGGTGCACTAACTGACAAAAATTTCTTTGTGCTTCTCTTTAAAGACTTCTGGGACCTTCTCTTTTAAATCTCTTGCCACCAACCCTTTTCTTCCCCTCTCAATCAATTGCAGCCACATCTCACTTATGAGTAAACCCACAATCAAACGCTTCACTCGCCAACATTCACAATCCACAAAATTCACAATCACCAATTCACAATGGAGCGAAACAACAACTACAATCACGGTGGAAATGACGGTGGTTATCGCGGTGGTGGCCGGGGTAATGGCGGCAGAGGAGGCGGTGGTGGTGGTTATCATCACGGTGGACGAAACGGAAATTATTCGCAACAATACAGTAATCAACAGCAGGAACAGTATCAGGAAAATTATGGAGGCGATAGAGGTAGAGGCAGGGGTCGAGAATCCGGTGGGATCGGAAGTGGTCTCGGCCGTGATCAGCAAAGTCAACGGACTCCGGCTAACCCTAGGCAGAATGCCGATCGAGTGCCGGAAGTCAACGCGTGGAGTCGTGTTGCGTCTGGTCAACCGGCTGTGGCCCAAACACAAATCCTAACTCAGAACCGGAATGGTATAACTCATCACTTTACAGTTTGTTTCTATATTGTTGTTTGATTGTGTGATTTGTTAGTTTTTAGTTAGGTTAATACATTATGTGAAGGTAGGTTAATTTCATTATTTTATACTGTCTTTCAATTAGTTTAGTCTATTAGATCATTTTTGAAATTGTGTTAATTACTTAATTTTGTTTTTTTATCAATCAATTTTCAAATTGTGTTAATTTGGTTTTTTTATTCATATTGAAATTCTGTTAATATAGGTTTTATTATGTGTGTTTGTTCTCTGTTTTCAGATCGTTAGGTTCAAGAAGTCAGTTCAAAATTATCAACTCTTAGTGTTACAGGCCACTCAAAAGATGATGTAACAAATGCTCTTCTACCAATTAAGTGTCCGGACCGCGGCACACACGAAATGAGATCGGTGACAAGCGACTCAAGATCGCATTCGAGGTTTGATTTCTGTTGTCTCCATCTGTTGCGATTTTTCACTAATATATATTGATCTGAACTTTATCCCCTTTCGACCTCCGGTGGATTTTTCATGATCTAAACCCATTAAATTCAACTAGGAAGTCAGCATGTGTCTTTTCGCTGCTTGATGCTTCTTCTTCTTCTGGTCGTTCCTTTTGTAACAACTTTAATGCCGACTAATGAATTTAGTATAACCCCAGTATGTAGCTTTTTAATTCTCACGCTTAAAATCATATAACTGTATATAGTGTATGCATTAAGACCGTAAATGCATTAAGACCCTAAACAACCATAATTCCGCCGACTGTAAACAACCTAGAGATCGCCGCCGCAACGCGCGACATCTGGCACCATCCTAGTACATATGGTTTTTAAAGATATAACTTTTTTATTATTTGATATATAAAATTACATTTATTTAACACGTACAATATATAGGGTTGATAACGATATAACTTTTTATTATTTAATATATAAAATTACATTTATTCAAACGGGTTTCTAACCTAGTTATACTATATGAGATCGTTTCTTTCCCAAAGTCAAATTAAAGAGAGGGAAAACCCCTAAATTTTTCACAACAAATCCATCTTCATCTCTCAAACCCTAACGCTTCAATTCTCCACAGATCCAGCAACTGTACTCCAAAAATGGCTGAAATCCTAAGCCCTAGCCGTACTCCGGGCTTCAAACAGTGAGCGCCGGTCATATCGCCGGACCGAACTCTCTTTTTGGGCTCCAACGATGACAAACTCGAGCGTGCTCAAGCACGCGCCGCCCGTGCTGCTGCCAACCGCGGGAAACCTGCTGCGTATCCGCAAGCAACCGATGCTACTTCTGCTAATAAGTATCTAGGTCAAGAGCAGATCATGGAAATGTTACAGAATTGCATCAAATTGGCCAGTGAAAATGTGTGGAGTGTAGAAAATTAATCAGAAGAATACGTGGGAGCTGAATCTGAGAGATCATCTCTGCGATATTATTAAGGTCGAACATGAGAATGATATCGAGACTAATTTTCAGAAGGTATGGGACATAACTTATTGTTCAAATTAGGGTGGACTTTTATAAATATTTTTTTTATTTTAAGTTTTATTTATAAAGTTACTTTTAAATAAAATGGTAAAATGACTGACATACCCGTGTGTCTTGCATATGACCAGATTTAAATTAGCGATAGGACAAAAGATGCAAGATTGAAGGACAAGTCCTAAAAATTTTTTAACTGACAATTAGTGAAAAATGGTGTAAATGTAAAAGACTAAAAATGTAATTTACCAAAAGAAAAAAGTTAAGTTTATTAAAAGAATTTCTTCAAATCAAGCTAACGTTTACAAAAAAAGGCGGGGTTGTTGTTGTTAGTAGTTTATAAAAAATTTCTTGAAAGCGTTTTTGGAATCAAAATCTTGTAATTGTAAAAATTTCTCAAACATCAGAAAGGTTCGTAAAGAAACAATTTCGTTTTATGTAAGACCCTAATCATGATTTGACCCAAAACGACACAGCGGAAAATGAACTGTAAAATTTCTTTCTTTTAACTACTCTAACATATTTGAATAGCTTTTAGGTCAACCCTTTTAACATGAATACATCATTCATCATTTATTTAATGTAACTATATGTTAACAAATAATTACAAACAGTGTGACCGCTTTCCCGTACAATCCATGATCTTCAACTCGACCCTCGTTCACTTGTCCATCATGAATATCTGACTAACCTACGGTCACCATATATAACCAACACGTTAGTACATGGTGACATCATATATAATTTAATACATATACGTAAAAGGCTATATCACATTCTAACTACGTAAGGTATTCCACTGAAACATCCTTTCAATTTTATTTACTCGAGTCCGACATCAATTCCTCGATAGTCCGGCGTCCCATACCTGCACTCCATTTCATTCTCAATAGTAACATGGTTAGGAATACGTAATCTCAAACATATTGAAAACCCACATCTTCACATATACGTATACCAGTGATCTGCAATCATAAGATTACAACACGTATATACACTTTCATATATCTAAGTACATTCATATGTATCCCATTCATATGTGCGTACATACAAGTTCACACTACTTACACACGCTACAGTTCCATATCTACATACATACATACAAGTCACATTCACTTATTCGTAAATGGAGCCTTACCTACAAACATATCAACACAAATAGATGCAATAGCAAGTAAACATAACCAACTAACTTCCAACAAACATGATGAACATTCCATTAACATGATGAACATTTCAGTAACTTGATGAGCATTCCATAACATGATGAACATTCCAGTAACATGATGAACATTCCATTAACATGATGAACATTTCAGTAACATGATGAACATTCCATTAACATGATGAACATTTCAATAAAATGATGAACATTTTAGTAACATGATGAACATTCCATTAACATCATGAACATTCCAGTAACATGATGAACATTACATTAACATGATGAACATTTCAGAAACATGATGAACCTTCCATTAACATGATGAAAATTTCAGTAACATGATGAACATTCCATTAACATGATGAACACTTCAGTAACATGATGAACATTCCATTAACATGATGAACATTTCAGTAAAATGATGAACATTTTAGTAACATGATGAACATTCCATTAACATGATGAGACTATCAACCTAATTTACATTAAGGATAGACGAAGTTCATATGAACTTACCTTGGTACTTACCCTTACCCGTAACTTCTTACATGGTTCTCTATATACAACATACCAAACTTCATTTATAAATAAGAAGTGATTCCGGAAATCACTTACCTTAAGTGTCCGTATTCACATCCGTTTTCCTCGCCTACTTTTGACCCATTAGCCTTCCATGCTTCCATTCATCTTGACATGATCCATATACTATCATGTCATCGCATTCACATTCTTGTTAGCATACATGATTATACATATTAACGATCATATCAAATTCATGTTTCACATTTGACTTTCATTAGTCAATTCTAACAAGCATAAGGCATATTTTCACAAGTCAATCTTTTCAAACTCATATAATTCATCACGTCATCACATATAACACATATAGATATAACACGCATCATATAACTTTCTATAACATTACAATTGTGACAAAAAGTCTAACATTGCTACTTATGCACAGTTGACTTTCAGAAAGTCAACGATTTATCATATGAACTTTTGACTTAACCTCATACATCCATGTCATTATCGTAGACTGTACTAATGACACTATATACATTTCATACTCACGATGCAATAAGCATACAACCACATGATCATCTAGTTATATGCACACACCAAACATATTCAATTACGTTCATTCTAGTAACATAATTCTGCAACTAACACCATGACCTATGCTTAACAACCCAACATCATTCTAACTTCATCCGGTTCTAATTATCTCATATGCTTCACATTTAGTGTACTTCTACTTATCAATTTTGATTAAGCAATTATTCAAACATGTTGTAAACATCATACCACTCAAACATAGAGGACAATATTCTAATGCATACTTTTACCAAATAACATGGCCAACCAAATCCTACACGAAGTCTATCTAAAAATAGATTTCTCATGTTTATTTATCATCAAATACATCATATCCCCATATTATACGATTTCATCCATTACTTGCATACCATTTCATCTATTAATCTCACCTAGGCATTTCATCAAACACTTGGTGTGCATACCATAATTTATGCATAATGTACAAGTGTTTCATGCTTTACTTACTAGTTCATGCTTTCATTCATCAATTAACACAAAAACATCAACAAATTCATATCACATTCAATCTACCTAACAAGAACGCATTACATACAACATATCACAACAAGATTTGAACAAGGATTGGACATGGGTGACACACCCATGTCACCATCTTCACCACTAGAAGTGGGTTTCACCTCCAAACATCAAATTACTCAAAATCGTTCATAACCCAAGACCTATATGGTGATTCTAACACCTCCTCATACTTAATTTCATACTACTTCATGGTTTGATCATAACCCACTTCTTGAAAAATCACCAAATCAAAATTTATAACTTGCCAAATGTTCATTAGCATGAGATGGTAACGATTCTTCATTCATGCATTGACTTAGCTTCAAATCCTTCTTAAATTTCTGTATTTTAGAGTGTTTGGGAGAACCTTCTTCTTTGTTCTCCTTGGGTGTCGACACACACACTAACCACTGAAGTTTTCTATTTAATAGAAACTTCAACCTATTTTCCCACTTTTAGTCCTTCTTATTTACTATTTGGTCACATTTGACATTAAGTTTTATTCCTTACTTGTTTGACTAACTATTTAACTAAGTTAAATAGCTTAGTTATTTTATTTCATACTAATACATAAGGAAACATACTAGTGGATTAAAATTCAAATTTTGGGGCGTTACAAGTCTATCCCCCTTAAAGGAGGTTTCGTCCCCGAAACCTTTTTCATTCCTACTAGACCAATTCTACTCTTACTTTTTCATTATATTAATTCAAGATATTTACTACGACACGAAAACACTTGTGACTCATTGAAGAGGTAGCATTCACGTACAACCATAATATATGTCTTGTTCTTGCCTTCTTAATTAAGCATAAGACTTTCATACATGTACTAATCGTAGTGGATCAATTAATTTCCATCTGACACATGTATCATACATGATATTCCATTCTAGCGTTTGCCACACGGGTACTTATCGTGAGTTTACTTCAGTATTCTATTATTAGCATTCCTTCCGAGTACTTTCGTTTGCACATGGTATTCTAAACCATGTACATACTCACATTGCCAAGATTTGTTCGGGGTTATCGCTATTTCTATGTAGCTATTATTTTATTCTCACTTGTTCGTACTTACTAGATGGTTAAGCATCATTCAATTGTCACTACCAACATAACTATTATGTACACGCTTTTTAAGATAACTTCCGGGTTATAATTCATAACCCAAAGTCTTCGTTCAAATTTTTTTTATATTCCTATCCATGACTTAAGTCTGAGTAAAAGAATTCTTCCTATGTTGACTTTCAAAGTTAAACATACTATACTATGTTATGTTCAAACTGCCATTCCTTCGTAAAATCATAACTCAAACATGTTACTAACCTTGCTTTCGGTGTGCAAACCAACGATATGTAACCCGGCTCGGTGTGCTCATTCATGAGTCCATACCATAACTACGTTGGTCTTTTTCTTCCCTATGCTGAGCTTGCTCGTGAACATCCTTTCGCCAACTCTACTAGTTTCATCACTTCAAGCCTTCTACCATTCTCATTTACAAAATTAAATGGTTAGCACAATTAATTCATTCATTCTATTTGTTGTTCATTAAACTATATTACTTTCACAAATTTCTCACTTACGTTCTATACTACATTACACATTTCATTTCTTACGTACTATCCTTACAATTCGTTAATTATTTGCCAACTTCTGCAGTTTGACTTTTCAAGGTCAAACTGCCCCTTATTACTTATTGTATATACATATTGAAGTACGCATTTGTACTTGCTTTCAGTTCGAACATACTTACGAAAACATCATTTCATTATTTTAGTGTTTCTTGCGAAAACTTTCCCTCCCGGTCCATACTTAAGCCATTCGTCCGGGTCTTAGCCAGTCATTCACCCCAACTCTCATGAGTTGGTTGTTTTTTTTTGCCCATCCCGTAACTTTATTCGATACTTCTTTCTTTCAACAAAACTTTCTGTGTGCTAATTTCCATCACCCTTCTTGTTATCTTATTGAAATTTGTCTTATACTTACTCATATAACCTGTTTGACTCTAACAAGGTCAAACTGTACACACATCCCTAACTAGGTTTCAACAACTAGCAACAACTCATCCCACGCATGTTCATATATGCGTGACATGTATATATATGCACTCCTTTAGTGGAACAACATACTTAACTCGGAAAGGCTACCGACACCACTTGCTTACACTATTTATACTTACCGTAGTTGGGGAGAGAAGGGCATTCCCTCCTTTATTCTCATCCGATCCTTATTTGTTTATGGATCCAACCTTTTATTCTTACTTATTTGATTCATACTTACTTATGAATACAAGCCCTTTCCATTCTTACTTTTCATTCCTATATGTTTGATCCGTATTCTCCTACGGATTTAACTTTTTCATGCATATCTATTATATATAATAAATGAAAGTTATTTGGGCCACGTGTCAACACCAGAGAGCCCCTAAATGGCCTTTTTCCCGCCCAACAGTGCCACTGCTCTTTTCCTTATATAATCTCTCTTCTCATTTCTAATCTTTGTTTACAAACCTTGGGTTCTTTCTCTCTCTATATTCAGCCAATTCAAATTCATATTTCACAAACCCTGCAAATTATTGAGATAATTCTTTCCATCCAAACCTTAATCTTCTTCAGACGCCACCATAAAATCTTCTTTTGTTCATCGATTACTTCATCAAAAGGTTTGTTCTTTTTTTAGTTGAAATATTTTCATGATTTCCTCTTATTTACACTAATCCTAATTTCTACTCGTAATCTAATCATATGGTTCCAGGGTTGTTGTCATCAGAGTTGAAATCCGCTTAGCTGCGGATAAGAGAACTGCCATAAGCTGGTATGTTTGAATATGTTTTGAAATTAGCGTTTTTTTTTCTAGATGGTGATGATATGAGTATAACATATGTTGATTATTGATGTTTGAGTATGTTCAGCCATTATTCTTTCTGAAATTAGAGTTTCATTGGTATTATCTGTTTGTAACAGCAGTGGTTCAGCATCTACAGTGGATTCAACATCAGGTGTTTGCTATTATTGTTTGATGTTGTTTGCTATTATTGACTGATGTTGTTTGCTATTGTTGTTTGATGTTGTTTGCTATTGTTGTTTGCAGTTGAAGATATCTTAATTAAGGTAATAATTGTATTACATCCTGTTGAAAATTAGAATTGATAAATTTAGGGAAAGTGAGGTTGAAAGTTAATAACCCAACAGTGGAGCATTTCATTCTACAGGTTCCATAAATTAAGGGTATTCTCATATAATGATGATGATTGTTCCACGGTTGTTTCCAGTATTATTGTTCCAACATCGTTTAAAGTATGTGTTTTTTGCTACTCTGATTTTCAATTTTGAGTTTTTTTATTTTGAAGTGATATACTCTAATTCTCGGTTTATATTTCAGTCTAATCACAGTTGTTTGAAATTCATACAATCTGCTGCGGGTTATTATAGGTTTGTATTCAAAGAAGCATAAAGTTTAATTAAACACAAAGAAAGATTATTAAATTTATAGTTTACTTGCTTATGTCTAAATGATGATGATGATTATAATTCACTTGTGCAGAAGATGATGATAGAGAACCCACAGTAGTTCCTACTAAACGCAAGAAAGGATCTGCTATTGTTGTATGATAAGATTTTATGTTACTAGAGAGTCTAGAGTAATGGTGTTTCCTACCTTTTTTGTATTAAAAGAAGCATAAAGTTTGTTTTAAAGGAGCTCTTTATGAACAAAGACTGATGAGGCCTATCCGCTGTTGAAGACAAGGTCCTGTTAAAGACAACCACTTTATGTACCTAGAGTTTGATTAATCAAAGGAAAACGACTGTTTAGTATCAGCAGTGGTTCAGCATCTACAACGGATTCAAATTTAGTATTTAATTATCAGTGGTTCTTGTGTAACTTTAGTATTTCATTATGAGTTTGTTTCATGTTGTAAGAATCAGTGAATTCTCAGATAATAGATTGCTTTGCCGGATTAGATTATGTGTTAAATTATAGTTCTTTAAGTGATTGTTTCGTTTTCTTGAATTCTATGTAATTTTGTAAAGAAGTACAATAACAAACAGTGGCGTTAACATCTGTTTGCAATTTGGTCAATAGTTAATGGAAACCCCTATTAGGTTGAACAGTAGATGTTATTAACTTAAACATCTGTTCAGGAAAACGACTGTTTGCACTTTATGTACCTAGAGTTTGATTAATCAAAGGAAAACGACTGTTTAGTATCAGTAGTGGTTCAGCATCTACAACGGATTCAAATTTAGTATTTAATTATCAGTGGTTCTTGTGTAACTTTAGTATTTCATTATGAGTTTGTTTCATGTTGTAAGAATCAGTGAATTCTCAGATAATTGATTGCTTTGCCGGATTAGATTATGCGTTAAATTATAGTTCTTTAAGTGATTGTTTCGTTTTCTTGAATTCTATGTAATTTTGTAAAGAAGTACAATAACAAACAGTGGCTTTAACATCTGTTTGCAATTTGGTCAATAGTTAATGGAAACCCCTGTTAGGTTGAACAGTAGATGTTATTAACTTAAACATCTGTTCAGGAAAACGACTGTTTGCACTTTATGTACCTAGAGTTTGATTAATCAAAGGAAAACGACTGTTTAGTATCAGCAGTGGTTCAGCATCTACAACGGATTCAAATTTAGTATTTAATTATCAGTGGTTCTTGTGTAACTTTAGTATTTCATTGTGAGTTTGTTTCATGTTGTAAGAATCAGTGAATTCTTAGATAATAGATTGCTTTGCCGGATTAGATTATGTGTTAAATTATAGTTCTTTAAGTGATTGTTTCGTTTTCTTGAATTCTATGTAATTTTGTAAAGAAGTACAATAACAAACAGTGGTTTTAACATCATGACAATGACAGTTGCTTTCAAATCATCATCAGTAATTACTGATAATATCAGTAATTACATGCAAAATGTGAATTTCAAACTCACGGTTTAAAAATTAGAAGAGTCATCATGACAATGACAGTTGCTTTCAAATCATCATCAGTAATTACTGATAATATCAGTAATTACAGAAAAGTCATAATGACAATTGACGTTCTTTATCTACTGATAGGAAAAAATAGCCACTGGTCACTTTTTTATTCTTGACATCCATTGATATTTACCATCGATGGTGTTAATTAGTGATATATTGAAATTATCAAATAAAAATAGAATTAAAATGAAATTACCATTTTACCTAATCGTTACATTGCAATGAGATAAGAGTTCCTCCAATATTGTTTTTCTGATGAAATTTAATGTTAAATTAAAAAAAAAAAATACTTGATGGGTATTTGTTGCAAATCAAATCACTAATTAATGGTAATTTCTTCAGCTTTGGACTTTTAAAATATGCAAAATATGAATTTCAAATTAAATTTATGCAAGATGGTAATTTAGAATTGACGTTCTCTTTTTTTTTCCCTACTGGGCATATGATTAGTAATATTTATTTACTTTAATAAGGAGGGATATAAAGATATACACTGCTTACCTTTCAGTTCCCAATAAACATCATCACAATTGCGGTCAAATCACATCAGTAATTACTAATAATATCAGTAATTTTGAAATTCAAAATTCAAACAATATATATTTTTATCCTTAATGTTAAATTAAAAAATAAAAAAAATACTTTTTGACTATTTGTTGCAAATCTAATCAATAATAATTAATTGTAATTTCTTGAGCTTTGGACTTTTAAAATATGCAAAACTAGAATTTCAAACTGACGGTTATTATCTCTCAGTAATTTTGAAATTTTGAAATAAAAAATATGTAAAAGGTAATTTAAAATTGACGTTCTCTTTTTTTTTTTTTCCTACTTTGCATATTTCAGTTCCCAAAAAACATCATAACAATTGCTTTCAAATCAAATCAGTAATTACTAATTAATATTAGTAATTTTGAAATTCAAATTTCAAACCATATATATTTTTATTATATTCTATAAATAAGATACAATTATCTGGTTTCACTCTCAAATTTTTATTATATCGCTCGCTCATATATGTGACCGTATCTTTCTCTCTCAAATGCATATTTCTTGCGATTTAGCAGCTAATTTCACATTACACTTCTTTGTTCGAATGTTTGTTGATAATGTTTACATGTTATCGTTCCTGTATCATTGTTCCAACATCGTTGTTTCAATGTAAAGTCGCATCCCACATCAACCTTTCAACATCGATGCTGCAATATAATTGTTGCAACATCGTGAAAAGTTGCATGTGTTACCTTTTTTGATGGCAGAGATGCAACTTTAAAGTTACATGTGCCATTTTTTTTTATTTTGATTTCCGTTAAATCCAAAGTCACGTTTTCTTGCTCCAGGAAGATTTTCTTCATTTAAAGAAAGTATACATTCGTCCAAAGACACGTTTGAGTTTTAGATTAGTTTCTTATTCTTATTTGTGTTGTCAGTAATATGGAGTGTGGTGATAGAGACGTGCAGTTTATGGCGATGCTGAAGGACATACATCAAGAGGTTCAACAATAGATGTAGTGGAAACTAAAGTTTATTAGTTCTTGCTGTTATTCTTAGATTTGAACTTGAATATTGTTCAGTATGTCATGTAATTGTTGGACTTTTAGTTTTAAGGTCCTCTGAATAAATGATTAAATATAATTTTATGAATCTTTGTTGTGTTTTATTTTTACTTATTATTTTTTGTTTCAGTAATATTTAGATTATGTTGATGTTGAATTATGTCTTAAGATCTGTTTGGTAAGTCAACATAGGATTAATAGTGTCAAGGATTTGTTTAATGGTCCAACTTTGAAAGGGTGGTGTGGTTATAACAGCTGATCATGCTAAGGACTGTTATAATTAATTCCTGCTCCATCTAAAGACTGATGGGCTTATTGTCTCATGAGGGCTATGCACTGTTGAAGGCAAAGTCCTGTTAAAGACTAGCACTTATGGTGTAGTTATAACAGCTTCTACAGCGGATTCAACTTTAGTATTTATGTATCAGTTTTTCTTATGTAACAGTGTTTAGGACAAACATTGGTTCTCTATACTTTATCTCTCGAGACAAACCTATACAAACTCAAAGATTAACCATTGCCTAACAACAAAAGTGGTTCATCATCAACAGTAGATATTCTATCTTTGTTTTTGTTAACAGTATTTATATGTCCAAACTATTAATATTATATCTCTGTTTATGTTAACAGTATTTATTTAATTTCAAACATCTGTTTATGTTCAAACAGATGTTTCAGGTCGAATATTTATTTAATTTCAAAATTTTGTTTATGTCCAGATTAGATGTTTAACAGTATTTAATTTAAAACATTGTTTTAATGATAAAATGGCAAGTTAAATTACAAAATAAAAAATATTCTTGATGACTATTTGTTGCAAATTAAATCAATATCTATCCACTGTTAGATAAAAAACAACTACTGCTCACATTTTGGAGGTTGACATCCACTGAATAAAAGTGAAGTACACTTGGATGATTATTAAGCTCCTCATTTTGATTGTTTGGGTATAGTATTCTTCAAATTGGTCTCTTCTTGCAAACAGTTTTTAATGTCAAACATTTGTTTAAGCTCAAACATGTGATTGTTAAATGTTATCCACTGCTGAAGGCCATCCTCTGTTTCTTCATAAACAACTGTTGATCACTGACTGACCAAACATCTGTGTTACATTTTGTTGGGTATCCACTGATAGTTAAAAAATAGTCACTGCTCCCCTTTTATTGTTGACATGCACTGAAATTTACAATCATTGGTTTTTTTAAAAATCATCCACTGCTCACATTTTTATTCTTGATGTGGTTAATTAATTATAGAATGATATTATTAACTGAATACTAGAATTACAATGATAGGTTAACTATATTATCTAATCGTTACATTCCAAAGAGATAAGAGTTCCTCGAATATTGTTTTGGTGATAAAAATTAAAGTTAAAATAAAAAATAAAATAAACTGTTGTATAAAATCAGTGTTTTAACACACTGATGGCTATCCACTGCTAGCAAAAACTTACTCACTGTTCTCATTTGTGACTGTTGCAAACCACTGTTATTGTTCCATCAGTGGTTTTCTACCAACTGTCCTCCATTATCATCAGAGGTTGGCACGTGGACAGTACATAGTGGTAAGATCTATTAGTAACCGATGCCACGTCAGTATTCACTATTTCACCAAAAAAAAAATAAAAAAACCCTGATCAAAACCCCCAAACAGTGTTTTTACTGTCGAATCGAATTCTAAATTCTTTTCTAAAAGCAGTTATCATCCATTTCTCTCAAAATCACTCATCCTCTTCATCGTCTTCTTCCTCTCACAATCATAATCAAATCACGATGTCTCTCCCACGCAAATCCACACATAACTACTTAGGTCTACTTGAAAAACCCAGTCACACCAAAACCTTCAATTCCATCATTGATGTTCTGTCTTCTTCAAAGTACAGAACTTTGTTGACTTGTGATGCTCCGATCTACATGGATACCTAGCAAGAATTCTGGAAAAATGCTAAGTTGGAAACTAAGGATAAAAAGCCCTTAGCCATCAATTCTTCTATAAAGGACGTTCCAGTCACAACAACACCTCAAACCATTTCGGAAGTTTTTGAACTCGATGATCTTAAAGGTAAAACATCTTTCCCTAAAGAAGAGTATCAAACGTTTTTCATTCAAATGGGTTATGAAGAGGAAATAAAAAAAGACACTTTAGAAAAAGGCAGTTTTCCTCCTGCCACAAGGTTTTTGTTTCATACCCTACTGATGTGTGTCTCAAACAAGACCACTGCTTTCAATGAAATCCCATTGAAGATTCAATATCTAGGTTATGCTATATTACATGGTGAAAATTTTAACTATTCCCAGGTAATCTTCAATTATCTTGTTAGAAATGTTAATAAAAAGGCGTTTTTGCTCTTTCCAAGGTTTTTAAGTTACTATTTTAAAAAGAAATTTTCAGAAGATAATGCCATCCAGGGTAATCCTTTTTCAATTAAGAGCCTCACTACTGAAACCTTTACAAGGATGTCAAAACTTTCCAAAACACAAGCAGAGGTTCCTGAGCAGACTTCAGCAGCTACCACTGCTCCTCAGGCACCTGCTGTTGAGCCCACTGCTCAAGGTGATGATAGCAATAAAACAACTGCTGTTAAACCCCCAACTAAAACCACCAAAAGACCAAAACAGAAAAAATCACAAAAGCCCCCCAAACCCAAAACAAAGGTAACTCTGGAAGATGTAATCCCAGAGCAACTACCAGTGACAGCACAAAAGTCACCAATAACCACTGCTGCTACTACGTCACAGCAGTTGGAAGAAAGATCTCAACCTGAGCCTCAAACTCCTCCTGCTTCTTCTAAAAAAGAGCAGGTTGTAATAATAGGGATACCAAATTATGATGCTCTGGAATCACTTGATTCCATCATCCACAGCCCACTGCCCGGGGCAAATTCGCTTTCTACATCTATCCTCACTTCTCAAATCCCCCCAGAAACAAAACTTTTGTTGGATGCAGTTGATTTAGCCCGGACACAAACCAGTTCTTCTCAAACACCTGTTAATGAGGATATACCTCAACAAGTGATTGGGTCTGGTGTCTCAATCATTGCTAACCCACCAACAACTGAGGAGGTTACACTGCAGGAAATACAAGTACTTCCTGTCAGTAGTTCAATTGGAGCAACAACTACAGGTGTTGGATCCACTGATCTACACCTGGCCAGTTGTTTCATCAATAAGACTCATCTGAAGGCAATTTCCTCTCCAGCAACTGTGATATCCACTGCTGTCTTTGTTCCAACCCCTGGTTCTATTAAAAGGATCCCAATTGCTGAGGAAAGAAGTCCCCAGTACCAAGAAAAAGGGGCATCTGTGGATGACTTTTGGGAAACTTTCCCTAAGTCAACTGCTGATACAACCACTGCCAGTGGGAAATCAGATGATCCCATTAACTTGGGTGATGGTTTAATGTACAACGAATCGAGGGAGAGGGTTAAGAAATTGGAAACTTCTGTTGCAGATATTAAGTCAATGCTCCAACAGTTGTTACAAGCCCAAAAGGCAACACCCACTGCAGCACCAGATACAACATCTGCTCCATCATCTGCTCCTACTCCCATTGAGCTTTGGAGTTTATTTCAACCTGTGCTTCACCAACAAAGGGCATATTCTGATCATCAACATGAAATACAGATTCAAAAGATCAGAAATATGATGGAAGCTAGGTTTATGGATACACAAGTAGACATAAAGGCATTGAAGGCCCACTCGCTGAAAACCACTGGTTCTGCTCCTCCTACTATCATCTTTGTGGACAACCCACCACCAGCTGATGCCAAAAAGTGGGAGAAAATGAAGCAGCTAAAGAAAAAGGGATATGAAGATGGTTTGTACATTACACCAGACAAATCCACTATGCTTGCAGAGATACCTAAGCCAGATGGTACTAAAAAGGTTGATGTAACCACAAATGCCATTTCTGATGCAAAAGGAACGATAAAAAGGGATATGGAGGCAAAGGATAAAGCAAGGTGGGAACAGGAGAAAAGAGTTTGTATGGAGAAGGATGAGCAGGGTGTTTCTGAGGCCAAGAATGAAGAAAATCCTGAGCCTAAAATAAAACAGCCCACTAGAAAAGTGAAGGAACCCAAATCCACACCTCCCAAAAGCTCCACACATCAAACCTCAAAACGAGCAGATGTTAAAACATCTGTTGTATCGACAGCTGTAGATACTTCAGTTGTTTCAACATATGTTACACCAACAATTTGCACCACTTCAACACAAATTCAATCCACTGCCTTACCACAAATCCCATTACCATCAAAAACATCCTCATTACTACCAACACCACCTGCCAAAAAGGAAAATACTTCAGGTGACACATCATCTGTTGTAATGGTAACAGTGGTTGAAACACCAGTTGTTTCAACAACTGTTAGTCAACCATCTACCACTCAAATCACTACCACTCAACGCACCAAAACACCACCAACCACTCCAAAACATAAAAGGAGAAGGATAATTCTGAATGTTGATCCTTCAACACCGCAAACATCCACCCAACCATTGTCCCTTGTTACCATTCCCAATGTTGTCCCATTCTCTTCAGCACAAGTTTCAAATTCAAACACTGCCATTCTTCCTGCAGGAGTCCTGTATCCATTAGAACTGGAAGCAGTTAGAGAGGAGATCATATCCTTCTACTCTGAAGATGACCCTGCTAAAAGAAACTTGCCATCTGTTCAAGGATATCCAAGGCCTAATAACATTAATGAATACTTGAAGTTAAAGGCTGAACAAGCAGAGGATATCTCCAAAGGAAATACACAAGGAAAATCTGACAGAGAGATTCAAACATTTTACCAACATTTGCTAACCCAAGTGAAAATTTTGGAGCAGTTTTCAAAAGATCTTTGTCAAAATTTATCAGAAAGAGCTGATGAAACTTTGAGGAAAGATTATATTGACTATATCATGACTTACAAAACATACAAGGGAGAAAAGTACAAGTACAAAGAATGGACCATCACTGAGCTAGAAAGTGAAACAGCCAGAATTCAAGATATGATAAAAAAGAAGGTGAAGCAGACTCCTCCTATCTGGGCAAAGTTTAAGAAAAATGTACCAGATAGGTCTCTGCAGCTGAAGAGAATGAAAGAAGAGTTAATAACAGCTAATTTTGGGTCAAAGAACCAAGTGTCAAGGTGGAAAGAGGATAAAGTGTTTTTCTCTTACAAAAAGCTGGAAGAATTAAGAAAGAAAGATCCTAATGTTCCCCAAAAGCCTGTTTACCCTGAAGCAGTGGTTCCAGCTATGCCAAAAAAGCTACAAATCAGGAGATCCTAATACAGATTCGTTGGACTTTGAATTACAATTCAAAGGGCAAGTCAGGGAATTTTTGATGAGGCAATAAAGATTCACAATGGAAATGTGATATTTGGGTTTGTGTTTTACAGTTTATAACAGAGTTAAGATTACTAGGTGTGGTAATGTTTGCGGTTATATAAGAAATTTTATGTATTTGTGAATTTGGTAAGTAACTGAATTGACTTTGAAAGTCAAAGGTGAAAGAAACATGGTTGACTTCACTATTGGCATTGTTTGTTAATCCTGTTTTGTAGTAAAAATACTCTTTGAGCTTTTTTTTGAGCTGTTTAATTTGTTATCCTTTTAGTGAATTTTCTTTTTCAGTTGACCCATCTAATATAAAACACATGATTAAATCATATGGTCAAATTGTTAAGGGTCTTGATGATTTAAGTTGCTAATTGTGTGCCGTCTATTAGCTAATTATTTGTAATTTATGTTAACAGTGTTTATATTTTAACAGATGTTGACCAAAAGTCGAACAGATGTTGGCGAATAGTGAAACAGATGTTGACCTCAAGCAGATGTTTGGTTTGTGGCCAAATATCTCTTTATGAGCAAACATCTGTTTAACTTCAAACATTTGTTTAAGGCCAAACATATCTTTATTGGCAAATTCTGTTTTTGGCCAAACATCTGTTTAAATCCAAACATCTGTTTAAGTCCAAACAACTGATATAGAACGCCAAACATTTGTTTAAGCCCCAACATCTGTTTAGGTCTAAACAGATGTTTAAATATCTGTTCAAAACACTGTTCAATCTAACATGGGTTTCCATGCATCCGTTGACTAAAAGTCAAACAGATTTTCAAACCACTGATTGACTTATCCAAATTTCTGTTGAATACTAAATGAGATGTTGACCAAAACTCAAACATCGGTTGACCAAAAGTCAAACAGATGTTGACGAAAAAATGGGATTATCCGACCCGGTTACATGGGATATTTAACATTTAACATTTTAAAGATCCTCAGAAAATCTCGGTTCATTTCTCTCTCCACGTTTCTTTCTACACTTTCTCCAACAAAATCTGTCATCTTCTTCGATTTCTTCCGATCTTCATCAATATCATCTTGTATAATAATAAAGGTATTGTTAAATAATCTGATTTGTTTTGTATTTTTTATGTTTATTCTTTTAGTTATGAATTCTTTGGACGATTATGGTTCTTGCTATTTAAATGAAGAAGTTGTAGTCGACGGTAGTGTATTCATGTATGTCCCTGTTTTTTTTTTTCAATCCATTGTTGGTTATGATTGCGTTTATTGTTGCGGCTTATACTTGAACAATTTTTGATAGTCCTAATTTTTTTGAATATCTGATTAATATGTAGTTATTATGCATGTTATGATAGACATATATGTTTTTAAAAAAAGTGATCTGCATTTCCTGTATCTACCATTTGTGTTATCTATTGTTGATTTTATTGGATTTCACTTTGCTCATGTATTTATCTTATTCTGATTTATGATATACCATCTGATGTATTCTCATGTGTATTTAAAAAAGTTGAATTTATTTTGATTAGTACTTGGTATACTGTTTTTAAGTTTTTCTTTTGAATAGACACAAGTCACTATCCTGTTTTTCTATACAATTTATACAGCTGTTGATCGTTCTTGTATATTTGTGATACTTAATTGGAAAAGTAGGTTTTAAGTTTTAAGTATATGATTTGATGTAAAAATATATATATATTTCGATATGATAAGAAATTACATGTATTCTCACCTTTTTGATGTTGTCCATTGTTATTTTGATATATATTAGTTTTATCATCTTTTATTTAGATGTATTGCATACCTTAATGCATTGTATTCATTTGTTTCTTAATGTTATTGATTTTGATTATATATGATTGATACTGTTACAGTTTTATGTGAGAATGATTTATGGATTTCCGTGTTACCTTCAAAGCAGTAAAAGGAAATGTTTGGTTAGTAGTTTTATCCGATCTTAGTTTAACACTTAATTTTAATTTTTTGGTATGATAATTAGCAATAAAAGTGTTTCTTTTATTTATGCTTAGATTTTGCCAAAGCAGTATCAAAATTGGATTCAACAGTTTAATTATCCAATTGGAAATACAAATATCCGAACCACAGCTGGAAATGTTTTTAAAGTCAAGATCTATCCCCTAAGCAATGGCATATATTATTTTTATAATGGTTGGTCTCAATTGGTAGACAGTTTAAAAATACCTTCAGATTCATGGTTGATATTTCATTATGAAGAAGCTTTACAAAGTTTCAGAATATTGTATTTTTATCAAGACATTGCTCTTTCTCCTTGTGAAGAGTTTTACTGCAAACCATCTGGTAACGAAGATTTTGTGGTATGTAACTTCGAATATTATTCATCATGTAATTTTATTGGAGATACAATTGTTTATTTGTTGTGTTTTATTTTTTTACTTAATTTTCTGATATATTTTTACTAATGTACTATATAATGTGTTTTATTCTGATTGTAGAGTATTAATCGTTCTTTTGTTCATCACAAGATGTTAAACACTATTCCTTCATATCCGGTCGTTATTAAAGGATCTGAAAACAAGAACTGGTCTGTAGGGGTGGAAGATATCAACAATGAACTTTACATAATTACCGGATGGAAGGAGATAAAGAATGACTTGTCATTAACTGCTGATCATCTCATTGTCTTTGAGATGATAGATCTTCAGACTTTTCATATCACGGTTTCAATTGTGCTACCTATGATTTAGTGCTTCCACCTGAGGTTTGTGCTGTTGTTAAACAAAAGGTGATAGAAGAGATTGTGTTGAGTTCAGATAGTGAAGCTGTACAGGACGTCGTTGATGTCAATAATAGTGGTATGGTTGTTGGGAATGAAGATGATCAGATCGTACCTCTTTCTTTCCGTGTGGACGGTCAATTTGTAAGTTTGTGATGATGAGTTTACTAATATATAATACTTTAGTCAGATTTTAAAGATGTGTTAATTCTTTGTTTATTGAATTGTTCGTTGTTTGTTATAGCACCTTTTTAAAAAACAGGCTGAAGATCTTGGACTGAATCGTAAGATGGGTTTGAAGATTGTGGACGTGGCAGGTGATGTTTGGAATATTCAAGCTGCTATAGGTTCATCTCGAGGTCAACCAAGATATTATCTGCAAGGAATGAGAAAGTTTGTGAGAGATAAAGGCATGGTTTCAGGTCAAGCATTTACACTTAACTTTGTGAAAGTAAAAATTTTTTTATGTTCGGATGAATGTTTGTGGTTTGAAGAAGGCAAATGCAGAAGCATACATTGAACTAAATTTTCGGGTTGTAGTTGTTTGCTTTTCGAAATTGATACTAGACTTGTTTGTTTAGTTTTGAAGTTTTGATTCTAAAACTATATATGTACATGTAAATTATTAGCTCCATGTCTAACGGAAACAATGTGGAGTTGTGAACTAAAAACAATATACTCCGTTTTACTTTTGGTCAACATCTGATTGACTTTTGGTCGTATTAATAACAGTATAAGATGGTTGATGTAATGCGGTCGTATTAATAACCAATGGTAATTAATTAATCTAAATAACTTTCCCGAGCCCGGGAAGCAATCCCGGGTAAAAACCTAGTATATATATATATATATATATATATATATATATATATATCTGCACTTACTTACGGATTCTAACTTTTCATTTATACAAGTTTGATCCGTACTCGACTACGGATTCAAACTTTTCATTCATGCTTTTCATCCTTACAAGTTTGATTCGTACTCAAGTACGGATTCAAACCTTTCATTCATACTTTTCATTCTTTTATGTTTGAATCCATCTAGTGGGTTCAAACCTATTATTCATACTTTTCATTCATTTCCATCGTTTGACCTGTTCATAATGTGTCAACTTCCTTATCATACTTTTTCATCCATTGTGACCCGTTTATAACGGGTCAATTCTTTAACATACTTAATTTTATGTATTACTATAATCACAATTTATAACAATGAGCACTACTACAAGTGAAACTTGAAATATAACAGGTAACATATAGATTCAGACATTTTATTCTTACTTGGTTGGTCCTTTCTTACTTATGGATTCATACTTTTCCTTCCAAAATTTTCATTTAACATAAAATGCTCCCAAGTTACTTGGGAATCTTTCCATTATATTCACACACACGACCACTTACTTCTCAATTCTACCGAACATACCTGTGATTATTATCATGGCCTCACGAGCATCATATGTTTCTTGCGCACTGGCCGGGCACGCAATCCACACACTAGCCTCGTGCCTTCATGTAACCATCACCTTATGTCCGTAGAAGTGGATTTCATTTCGTGCATCATTTATAAATCTTATCATGGCAAACACCGGTACCCATATTTATTTAAAATGTGTACCTGGGGTCCAACAGTTCAATCACATACTTTGGCATTTGCCTTAGATCGCATCCATGGACCATCCTTATCAATCACCCAAGCTTACCTTACATAAATACCGCAGTTAGTTTCTTCATATGAACATACGTATACATGTTCCCATGCAAACCTTACCTTCAGATCTTGATCGAGTTCTTGGATTGTACGGTTTTCAAGTCACAAGTGCACACGAGTTTGAGTTCAAGTACTTACCTTCTAGTACTTAGTTTCACTCAAACCAGGGCTCTGATACCAACTTGTAAGACCCTAATCATGATTTGACCCAAAACGACGCAGCGGAAAAAGAACTGTAAAATTTCTTTCTTTTAACTACTCTAACATATTTGAATACCGTTTAGGTCAACCCTTTTAACATGAATACATCATTCATCATTTATTTAATGTAACTCTGTTAACAAATAATTATAAACAACGTGACCGCTTTCCCGTACAATCCATGATCTTCAACTCGACCCTCGTTCACTTGTCCATCATGAATATCTGACTAACCTGTGCTCACCATATATAACCAACACGTTAGTACATGGTGACATCATATATAATTTAATACATATACTTAAAAGGCTATATCACATTCAAACTACGTAAGGTATTCCATTGAAACATCCTCTCAATTTTATTTACTCGAGTCCGACATCAATTCCTCGAGAGTCCGGCGTTCCCATACCTGCACTCCATTTCATTCTCAATAGTAACATGGTTAGGAATACGTAATCTCAAACATATTGAAAACCCACATCTTCACATATACGTATACCAGTGATCTACAATCATCAGATTACAACATGTGTATACACTTTCATATATCTAAGAACATTCATACGTATCCCATTCATATGTGCGTACATACAAGTTCACACTACTTACACATGCTACAGTTCCATATCTACATACATACATACAAGTCACATTCACTTATTCGTAAATGGAGCCTTACCTACAAACATATCAACACAACTCAATGCAATAGCAATTAAACATAACCGAATAACTTCCAACAAACATGATGAACATTCCATTAACATGATGAACATTTCAGTAACATGATGAGTATTCCATTAACATGATGAACATTCCAGTAAAATGATGAACATTCCATTAACATGATGAACATTTCAGTAACATGATGAACATTCCATTAACATGATGAACATTTTAGTAACATGATGAACATTCCATTAACATGATGAACATTCCAGTAACATGATGAACATTTCAGTAACATGATGAACATTTCATTAACATGATGAACATTTCAGTAACATGATGAACATTCCATTAACATGATGAACACTTGAGTAACATGATGAACATTCCATTAACATGATGAACATTTCAGTAAAATGATGAACATTTTAGTAACATGATGAACATTCCATTAACATGATGAGACTATTAACCTAATTTACATTAAGGATAGACGAAGTTTATATGAACTTACCTTGGTACTTACCCTTACCCGTAACTTCTTACATGGTTCTCTATATACAACATACCAAAATTCATTTATAAATAAGAAGTGATTCCGGAAGTCACTTACCTTAAGTGTCCGTATTCGCATCCGTTTTCCTCGCCTCCTTTTGACCCGTTAGCCTTCCATGCTTCCATCCATCTTGACTTGATCCCTATACTTTCTTGTCATCGCATTCACATTCTTGTTAGCATACATGATTATACATATTAACGATCATATCAAATTCATGTTTCACATTTGACTTTCATTAGTCAATTCTAACAAACATAAGACATATTTCCACAAGTCAATCTTTTCAAACTCATATAATTCATCACGTCATCACATATAACACATATGGATATAACACGCATCATATAACTTTCTATAACATTACAATTGTGACAAAAAGTCTAACATTGCTACTTATGCACAGTTGACTTTCAGAAACTCAACGATTTATCATATGAACTTTCGACTTAACCTCATACATCCATGTCATTATAGTAGACTGTACTAATGACACTATATACATTTCATACTCACGATGCAATAAGCATACAGCCACATGATCATCTAGTTATGTGCACACACCAAACATATTCAATTCCGTTCATTCTAGTAACATAATTCTACAACTAACACCATGACCTATGCTTAACAACCCAACATCATTCTAACTTCATCCTGTTCTAATGATCTCATATGCTTCACATTTAGTGTACTTCTACTTATCAATTTTGATTAAGCAATTATTCAAACATGTAGTAAATATCATACCACTCCAACATAGAGTACAATATTCTAATGCATACTTTTACCAAATAACATGGCCAACCAAATCCTACATGAATTCTATCTATAAATAGATTTCTCATGTTTATTTATCATCAAATACATCATATCCCCATATTATACGATTTCATCCATTACTTGTATACCATTTCATCTATTAATCTCACCTAGGCATTTCATCAAACACTTGGTGTGCATACCATAATTTATGCATAATGTACAAGGGTTTCATGCTTTACTTCCTACTTCATGCTTTCATTCATCAATTAACACAAAAACATCAACAAATTCATATCACATTCAATCTACCTAACAAGAACGCATTACATACAACATATCACAACAAGATTTGAACAAGGATTGGACATGGGTGACACACCCATGTCACCATCTTCACCACTAGAAGTGGGTTTCACCTCCAAACATCAAATTACTCCAAATCGTTCATAACGCAAGACCTATATGGTGATTCTAACACCTTCTCATACTTAATTTCATACTACTTCATGGTTTGATCATAACCCACTTCTTTAAAAAATCACCAAATCAAAATTTATAACTTACCACATGTTCATTAGCATGAGATGGTAAGGATTCTTCATTCATGCATTGATTTAGCTTCAAATCCTTCTTAAATTTCTGGATTTTGGAGTGTTTGGGAGAACCTTCTTCTTTGTTCTCCTTGGGTGTCGACACACACACATAAACACACACTAACCACTGAAGTTTTCTATTTTCCCACTTTTAGTCCTTCTTGTTTACTATTTGGTCACATTTGACATTAAGTTTTATTCCTTACTTGTTTGACTAACTATTTAACTAAGTTAAATAGCTTAGTTATTTTATTTCATGAGTAAAGTACAAGGATGGTCCCTGTGGTTTACCAAAATTTTGGATTTGGTCCTTAGCTTTGCAAAAGTACACGAATGGTCTCTGTGGTTTACACTTTGTAACGCATTTAGTCCCCAGCCAACAACTCTAAAGGTTTTAGCATGTCCAAGTTAGGGACTAAATGCGCTACAAAGTGCAAACCAGAGGAACCACCCATGTACTTTCGGAAAAAGCTGGGGACTAAATGCGTTACAAAATGCAAACCACAGGGACCATCTGTGAACTTTAGGAAAGCTAGGGACCAAATCCAAAATTTTCGTAAACCATAGAGACCATCCGTGTACTTTACTCTTATTTCATACTAATACATAAGGAAACATACTAGTGGATTAAAATTCAAATTTTGGGGCGTTACATTTTACTCTTTCTTTCTGATTAAAAACACTTCTTTCAGCGCATTACTCTTTTTTGATTTAATTTCAGATATTAAATCTTGAAAGGGTTTCAACTTGTAGAACTTCCAAGGGACTTGTTTGTTACTGTAATTCCACAAATCTTTATGTTTCAAAATCCTATCTTGAATCACAATTCCTTCCCAATCTCAATGGATTTCATTGTTAATTTCGTGATATCGTAGGCTTGTATCAATGTCAAAGCTACACAGATTTAATATGATTCAGTTGCAAATAGGTGGGTTCACGGAGACATTCATAAGAGAATGTAATAACGTACTTAGAGAAGATGTGGATCAATTGATAGAAATTATAAATGAAGCCGAGTACTTTGATAGGATGACCACTAGTTCGCATTTTGAAGATTCAAAACACTTGTTAAAAGAACGCATTGAACATATTGGAGAGTACCAATTTTATCTAAGGGACGCTCACCTCGAATTTCTTGAAGAGCAGAGGATCTTGGCCCTTGAGCTCGCTAATGCGAGACTAGACGAAGCGTTCAAGTATTTTCCGGAGATGACTCTTGTTGTGGATGGTAAGCCTTGTGTTTTTATTTCTATACTAGTTTTTGTTCAATTATCATACAAAATAATGAGTTGTGAAATACAAAATAGAAGTGTAATCAAGACAAAAGGGACTTGTTTGTTACTGTAATTCTACAAAATTTTGGTAAAATTAATCTTAAAGATTTTATAGACAAATATTTAAACGGCTTATGTCATATCTATCAGAAAGATAATTACTCAGCATGTCAATGATATTTATAAATAAATACCAAAAAATCTAAAAACCAGAGAACCATGAATTGTTGATCCAAAGGATTGGAAATTATGATTATTCAGCATGTCAATGATATCTATAATCGACATGTAGGTAAAGTAATCGACATGATCGATTACTAACCACATGAAAAAGAGCATGTCAGTGATATCTATAATCGACATGAGCTATGTAGTTAATATCCCGATATATCAGTTATGGGTCCCCTACCGAGATATCGGTACAAAATAGCGGTCAGAATATTGGTACCGAAAATATCGGCGATATTATCCGATATTTGACCAATAATATATCACTAGTTTTCCCGATATTAGTACCTTTCTTCTTAGTTCTACCATTCGTCTTATTATTGTTGGTATTAGTGTTTTAAGTCTTAATTGTTAGTTGTTAGTGTTTCAAGTCTTAGTTAGTTCCTACTTGCTACAATTGTTAGTGTTTTGCAAATTTCAAAAGGTTAATTTGTTAATGGTAGGAGAGTATACTGGATTGTTAGTGTTAAGTTGTTATATATATAAATTTAGCATGATATTAAAATTACCGATATCCCACCGTGATAACCGATATCTCAAATATCAGCCCTTGACCGATATCCGATATTTTACCGCATTAACTACTTAGACTCAAATATGCTCTACGAGCTTTTTCCGAAACTTTTTATTTCTGAATAATTCTGCGACTACATACTGGAAATATATAAAGGTGAACTTGAACAAACCTCAACGTTCACAAAGACTACTAAAATAAAGGAGTAAGACCCGGAAACAGAATAACAACCACTGACCACTAGCTAAAGACTTATTATCCCAATATTATTAAATAAACAAAGCAGTCAAATAAATAATAATAAAACTAAAACTCAATGCATTGCAGACTTTGGCCTTCAAATGAGTCACGTGGGCAATGTCTTTTAACACCACTTACCCACAATTACATATTAAAGGTTGATTTGTGCTTACCTGATTTTTGAAGATTTTTGTTGTTGTAAAAACAGGTTTCAAGGAACAACACGACGCATGTTTACAAGGCATCACTAACATGGTGGGATATGAAAAACATGACACGTCCATTGTACAATCAATATAGGTCTACTCTAGTGATGCACTGGTGGGGCTGAAAGAAAAAAGAGTGCCTTTATTGAAGGCTCAAACTATCTACACACCAAGTGTAAGTGTGTAGATAGCCACCTCCAAAAGGTGTTTTTTGTCATATATGCACATCCTTCAGTGTCGAGCTGTGGTCAAAGCGTGGCGTTTTGGTCCGGTCAACCAGACAAAAGACTGACGGGTGTCTGACGGGTCTGTTGACCGGACCAAAACGCCGAGCTTTGGCCGCGTTTTGGTCCGGTCAACAGACCAGTCAGACACCCGTCAGTCTTTTGTCTGGTTGACCGGACCAAAACGTCGCGCTTTGACCACATCTCGACACTGCATGGTGTGCATATAGGACAAAAAACACATTTTGGTGTGTAGATAGCCAATGTGGTGTGCCAATAGGTACATCCTTATTGAATTGCTAAAGATGGAGCATGTGAATAGTATCTGGGAACCTTGGGAGATGTATAAAGAAAGATACACAAAGTGTATGTTGAGGTTCCAGAATTATGTGAAAATGGTGGAAGAATTTGTTAAAGAGGCATACAAAGAAGTAGTGAATTTGAAGAAAGAAATGACAAAGGTTAGAAGCAAACTTATACGTCCAATACCTTTGGAAACTTTACTAAGTTTGGATGAGCTTTGGCTTGAAATAGAACATTTAGGTCTTAGAGCTATATTAGAAAAACATGGAAACAGGCTTGAAAATTGGAAAGATGCCATCAAAAGCATAAAGGAAATTTTAAATGAAGTGTTTGATGATTTGTATGCTGCTGAGGCTGTATGGAGTTCTATGCAAGTTAAAGGCATAGTCGATGTGAGAAGCATTAAAAAAAGGGTTAGTGACGAAGTAAAAAATCACATTGGTTATTTGACATATCATCATAAATCAATTGTTTTGATCTGTGTAAGCTTGCTGGAAGAAGAAAATGATATCATAGACAATATCGATAGTCTGATAGAGGAGGCAACCATGCAATATGAAAACTGATACCGTATAGTGTTTCGGTATGTCATTTTTTGAAAACCACTAGCAATATTCGTTGTATGTTGATGAATGAGTGTCTGCAATAAACATAAAAGAAACTTTTTAAATGAATGGTTTTTGGTTCAGACTATTGTATTGTTGTTGGCATGACCTAACTGAACTCACATTTAAGAATCTGGAATCATGTTACTAGAACATTGATACGAACCCGTGGGTTGACCGACGTCTCGTGGGCAGCTGCTGCTGGGCATTTGTCCCATTTAATCTTAGCGGGAATGGGTTTTGAGGGGAACTGTCGTGTGTTTTTAATTATCTTGTTCAGTCAAGTTTTGGGAGATCCCCTGTGTCGAATTGGGTCTTTCATCATCTTGTAATCTGTTTTCAGTAAATCAGATCATCTGACTTTTGTTGAGTTGTAACAGACCTAAAATCCCATTGCAACTTGTATTGTATTTTGAGTCTTGTACATATAGGTTACAACCTTGTTTTTTGGCAAGCCTAGTTGTTCAAGACTCGGGAACGTGGAATCAATCCCCTTGCTAGAACATTTGAACATATATTTCAACTTGTCTTGGTAGTTTTGAGGTTGATTTGGTATATGTAAGCTATTCGTGTTTTCAACCATTTCCGTTGTTTTTATTGTTTATGAATTGGACTTCTAAACTTATATGATTTTGTACTTTTGTGTATGGATAGATTATGATACAAACTATTGTACCTTTCTTGTAGTTTTACTTAAATGATTTTCTCTGTTTTTTACTTATTTGTTAATAGTTATGTGGTTTAACGGTTTTCTATGGTCTTCTACTAGACTTAACTCTCATTTGAGAGCTTGAAATCCTGTTATTATACCTAAAACTTGACTTCTAAATTGAGGCTTGTGCTTCTCGCTTAAGCGGTTGTATGCAGTTATTGTAGAATGGATTGCTTTATTGATAATGGTCTTTCGTTTCTTACTCCATTTTTGTTGATTTTGATTATGTTGTTTTTTTAGTTAGCTATTTTGTGTGTATTTTGATTCTCATCGTCTAGTTTATAATGTGCATGCCTGGTCAATGTGTCCACGGCTACCTATAGAGTCTTTTCATGTGATATTTGAAAACCACTAAGGTTGAAGGGTGTGGTCATGACCCTCATAACCACCACCATGACCCTCCACATAGGCTTCATGTTACCCACCTTTAATCCAGCATCCAAAACCACTTGCTTTATCACAGCCGTGGAAGATTCATCAGCTATATGTTACGAATGCTTTTCTACATGAAGTTTAGTTACAGGAGTTGTACCTTTAAATAAATCCACGTGTGCTTTTCTACATTAAAGATACGAGCTCACATTGAAGTTTAGGTACACGAGTTGTACTTTTAAATAAATTATTATTAAAATAAATTGCAAACTAAGTTATTAAATTTGTTTTTAACACTGTTTTTTTTTGTTTTAGGCATATTATACATGTTAATGTGAACTCATTTGATAAGTTCATGCAATTTTTAATAATTCAGGATATGGTTAAATGACTTATTACAAATAAAATCTATTAAAGGTGCTAAACAACGACTCGTGTTGATGGCTTGCCGGGTCAAACCATGTGTTCGCGTAATATCCAAAATTTGATATAATAAATATCAGAATAATAATGCATTAGCATGTCGGATATTTTTCTCGTTAAATAGATTGATAATAATAATAATAATAATAATAATAATAATAATAATAATAATAATAATAATAATAATAATAATAATAATAATAATAATAATAATTTGCTATACAGCTACGTAGGTAGTAGCTAAATATGTCCATTTGAATATTGATATTGAACTAATTATGGAGAAGATGTTTTTTTTTTCTTGAAAAAAAAAAAGGAAAGGATGGTAGTGGAAATTATCAATCTTTTAAAAACTGGTTTTTTATTCATACTGGGTTAGGCTCTGAAATGGTTCAATCGGGTTACTAGTTAACACTATAATTCTATAAAATACAAATTAATCTAAAAAAACAATCCAATTTCAATTAAGATTTATATAACCGATTTTTGTTTTATCTAAAACATTATTTTCTTGTAAAATGTTATGCATTTTTAAGAGCATTTTTAAGAGCATTTTTATTACTTATAAGTTAAGACACGCGCCTAAGGAGAAAGTCTTTGCAGCCGAGGAGCCCACATAGCTGTGGTATTAGTAAGAAGGTAGCCGGCGCCTTACGAAGCCTAAGCACTTTCTTTTCTAGCGTGCGCTTTAGTTTGATTGCAGCTAGCACGTACACAAGATATTTATTAGCTTGAATGTACTTCAGATGTCACACCCCGATTTCCACGTGTCACCGGTGGGCCCGGTGGGGGAGTATCGTGACGTGGTTGGCAACGTAATAGTCAAACAACACAATATAATAATGCACAGCGGAAGCAAATTTAAAATATAATACAACCGAATTTATTTATTGTAATCAAAGTCACAATATCCGGTGTTTATCCACAGTAGGATCGAAACAAATAACATTTAATGGTTCAACAGACTTCTGGCATCCTAAGCTTGCGAGACTTTTTATTGATGCTTAGGAGACAATCCAGCCAATTTCGTTTAGTACCTGCATTCAGTCTTTTTGGGAAAATACGTCAGTTTACACTGGTAAATACATTCAACTGACTCATTTTAGAAAATGATTAAAAATTGGTTTGGATGCACATGGCATAAACATTTTTATTTAACTTGGGAGAATTATTTAATATTATAATCTTGTGAACGAATTACATGTTACTTATGCGTTCAGTAGCCCGGATCTAGTCCGGGTTAAAGATCAATAGACACACCACATCATTGAGTTATACACGGGCGGTGTACGCCTACACCCCGTGCTCAGGTCGTGGCCAATCTCATAAGATGATGCCAAGGATATCCGGGACATGGTCATTAACCCCCCAAAGGCTGTAAAGTAAACAATACTGTTTAAACGAGCCGATCAAATTATTCAACTACCCACTAAGCGTGGAGATTTGATGCCCGATCAAGCGGTATGCTATATACCGTAACCCAAGCCCGTATAGGGAAAATAAGTTAAAAGTATTTACCTGATGCAAAGTATATTTCACAATAAGCAAATAGCACGTAGCTTTTACTGGTTCTCCTAATCTGGAACGAAGGTTTAATATAACCTATTAGAATACTAACGGGTCTTTAATTAAGCTTAAGCTTAGACCGGCTAGTTTCAAAGATACGGTTCGTACGCACGATTAAGCGAAGACCGGATAGAATGTGATTTAGACCCGACAAGTTCAGAGACTTGTTTAATATGGGTCCTTCATGCACATTCTGGATTTTGAGATTAAACCGATAAGGTTTGACCCGTTTCGGCTAATTTATGTAAACTTGTTACATAAACCGAACCGTACGCGTAATAAGCGTGACGGGTAGTCATGAGAGCTATATGCAGGTTTCCAAAGTTAATTATGTCTCAAATATGTTGTGACATCAGTAAGGTGTCTTTCGTTATGCCCGAAACGTGTTTAAACACAAACTAGGCCCCGTAGGGGTAGTTTGGTCATTTAAGAGTTTATAAAAGAGTTTAGGTGACAACCTGAGTTACAGGTCTGATGTAATCCGAAAATATACTCAATTTTCTAAGTTATATCAGTAGGTTAAAGCATGTATGTGAAACTTATCATTTTTAACCAAACTAGGCCCCGTAGGGGTATTTTGGTAATTTCACATAAGCCGAAAAGCTCAAAACTGAAGTCTGAGTTTATCAACCTTTGCTTACTGTTAAAATATTATAATTTGCCTCTTATATCAGTAGGTATCAACCCGGGTATGTCCAATATGATTTTAAAACATACTATGCGCTAAAAACGCTAAATAAGGCGATTAAAGGCCATTACCGGGTTCGATACTTAAATCTGATATGTTTATATTTCCAGAGGGCTTAAAATAATTTATTTATCATAACTAATCAGTAGCAAAAGGTTTGGAGTCGTTTAGATGTGTAAAACTCATTTTATGGCCCGTAAGGGCAAAATCGACAATTACCGAACTAAGCCTACGACTATGAGTTATGCTCAGCCTAAAATTAATTAAAAATTCTTAAAAATCCCAAAATAATATATTACATCAGTGGGTAAAAGATTTGATACCAAAAAGTATGTTTAACTAGGCTATATGCTAATTACGCCATTTTATTAACATAAAGCACTAATTTTGCGATAATGAGCATAACTCTTAATCTACAAGTCAAACTGATGTCAAACTTTGCATACAAGTCTATATATCAGTAACAAAGGTTTCTACACTTTTACATTTTCATAAATCATGTTTTAAGGTAATAAGGGCATAACGGTCAACATATGAGCAATTAACGGAAACATGCATATTAATTGGATAACTAAGGAACCGAGGTGTATAATCACAGAGGGTTGTTCTAACATGTAACCTAGTCCAATTAAAGCTCTGAGGCATTTTTAAAACATGCCTAAACGGGTCAGAACTGAAAGTCAAAGTGAAAGTCAAACTATGTGACTTTCGGTTCCGAACCGGGCCTAAACAGGAAATAGTCGGGTTGAACATGTTTGGACATGTTCTTACCCTAATTACTAAGTTATAACAATGATCAAACAGGTTATATATGTTCTAGATAGCTAATTATGCATAAATGACATTTTAAGCATTATGTTGACTTTTTAATCAAAAGTTTGACCCGACATTAGACCTGGTTAGAGTGGTGATCAGGGGAAACCCTTTTGAGGTTTTATTACCCACATAAATACCAACTCATAACTACTTTTAATTCGAGATATGACTGAGCCATTATTGACTAATCTCGAAGTCAAACCGTAATTACGACGGTTTGACTTTTAGCTAATTAACTAAGCTAAACTCAAACAAACAAGAACTAGCAGACTTACAAGAGTCCTATGCACGAGATTGATCACTTGAGGCTGCTTGATAGCTCCAGAAATGATCCACAAATGCAAGAGGAAGGTGTGAGGAGTTGTGTTGCAACTAATGCCCTTTTATAGCAAAATTCTCACCATAAATCCTTGACAACAAGGTCTAGTACCCACCACAATCGATCAACAGGTGTCCTAGAGGCTTAGGGGGTGTTTTAGGGGCCAGGAGAAGTGGAAAAACGGGTAAAGGTCGCGCATAACAGCCATGGCAGACAAACAACAACATTTTGCGGAACTGGGCATCGGACGCGGCCCGCTTCATGTTTGGCCGAACCCAATGCGGGCTGCCTTGGCCTGCGAGATCTGATTTTTGATTTTTATTGTTTTGCAAGTTGACCTTTGGTTAATTTGAAAGGCTATTTAGGCTTTTATCTTGCATTTTGACCCCTTATACTATACCCTCATAGACTTTAGGACTTATACCCACTTTGCCAAGTCCTTGTAAACTTCCGATTAACCCGAAAAGCCTTAACTTTCAATGTTAACACTTTAACCCTTCTCACACGAATTTGGTCATAACTTTCTCATACGATAACGAAACGTTATGAAATTTTAATCGTGCATCCTAGTGAGCATAATTAGCATTTACAAAGCTTCGGGTTTGTCAAAAGGTCACTCAGAGGTATATCTTTAAACATGTTGACACATTTAACCCCTGTAGTTTGTAATTACTCACTTTTGCTTCGTATGATCCATGATTCATTCGTTTGAGGTTATAAACATCATGTAGGGTTATTATGAAGTATATTTATTCACAGTTGACACTTAGAATACGTATATTCACATACTTTCCATGTTTGTCAACTTTAGACCTTCCATAATATTTCTTTCACACGTTTAAACTTTATGACACGTGTCAACACTTTATAGGACGTGAATTTTTGAGGTGTTACATCCTCACCCCCTTAAAATAAATCTCGACCCGATATTTACTGAAATAAGTAAGGGTACTTTTCTTTCATCGTGGATTCAACCTCCCACGTGAATTCGGGACCTCTACGGGCATCCCATTTGACCTTTACAAAAGGTATATGCTTCCTTCGAAGCTTCCTTACCTGTCGATCCTCAATCGACAAAGGTTTTTCAACAAATTTTAAGCTCGCGTCTATATGCACATCTGTATGTGGTATAACCAGTGATTCGTCAGCGAAACACTTCTTCAGATTGCAGATGTGGAACACATTGTGAATTCCACTGAGCTCTTCCGGTAAGTTCAACTTATAGGCAACTGTCCCGACACGTTCGATAACCTCGAAAGGTCCTATGTATCTCGGGCTTAGCTTGCCTTTCTTACCAAATCGCATTACTCCTTTCCAGGGTGACACTTTAAGTAGGACTTTGTCACCTACTTCGAAATGAAAATCCTTACGATTTGGATCGGCGTAACTCTTCTGCCTATCCCGGGCAGCTTTGAGATTGTCACGAATCTGGACAATCTTGTCCGTCGTTTCGAACACGATTTCTGGTCCTGATAACTGGACTTCTCCAACTTCCGCCCAACAAATTGGCGATCTACACTTTCTACCGTATAATGCCTCAAAAGGCGCAGCCTTAATGCTGGTATGGTAGCTATTGTTGTAGGAGAATTCGATTAATGGTAGGTTCTTATCCCAACTACCTCCCAAATCGATCGCACATGCACGCAGCATGTCTTCCAACGTTTGAATAGTACGCTCACCCTGACCGTCTGTCTGAGGATGGTAAGCCGTACTAAAGTTCAAACGTGTGCCCAAAGATTGTTGGAAACTCTTCCAAAAATGTGACGTGTACCTAGTATCCCGGTCAGAGATAATAGCTACAGGTATGCCATGTAGGGCTACAATCTTATCAACGTATAACTGGGCTAACATATCGGAGCTATAAGTCTCCTTGATGGGTAAGAAATGAGCTGACTTAGTCAGTCGGTCAACTATAACCCATATCGTATCATTTCCTTTCCTTGTCTTGGGTAACTTGGTAATGAAATCCATAGTTACCATCTCCCACTTCCATGTAGGAAGTTCAGGCTGTTGTAGCAAGCCTGACGGCTTTTGATGCTCGGCTTTGACTTGCGCACATGTCAAGCATTTAGCTACGTGGGTGGCTACAGACTTTTTCAAGCCTATCCACCAATAATTTGCCTTTAAATCCTGGTACATCTTATCAGCTCCAGGATGAACGGAGTATTTGGAACTATGGGCTTCCTGGAGGATGACGTCTCGAAGTCCTCCATAAATTGGAACCCATATTCGTCCGTTTAACCGTAAAATTCCGTCCTTGCTAAGAGTTAACTGCTCCTCAGTTACTCCTAACTTTTCATTAGGATAGTTAGCTTCCAACACAGCTTCCTTCTGTGCAGCTAACAACCTTTCTATCAAATTATTCTTTATCTCCATACGCTTGGCGTTAATTCGGATGGGTTTAACCCTTTCCTTCCGACTCAAGGCATCGGCAACTACATTCGCCTTGCCGGGATGGTATTTGATTTCACAATCATAATCATTTAAAGTTTCCATCCAACGGCGTTGCCTCATGTTTAATTCCTTCTGATTAAACAGATGTTGGAGGCTCTTGTGATCAGAATAAATCACACATTTGACACCATAAAGATAGTGCCTCCAAAGCTTTAGTGCGAATACAACGGCACCCAACTCCAATGTTGGGATTGAACCCTACCAGAGGAACAGATAATGTAAAGCCAAAACCAGGTCACAACAGAGGATTCACAATAAGCAGCAGTTTACACTTTGCTCTCCCCTTGACAGTGGTTATCTATTAGCTGATGAACCTTAAGTACTGCTCAAAAGAACAACTGATGATCCAAATGCTGATATAATCCTAAAGACTGCTGAAGACAAACTCTGTTCGCTCTATCTACTGCTGTCTCTTAAGTGCTGCTGAAGACACAAACACTGCTCATTCAAGGACTGATCACCTTTGAAGAAAGCACTGATGTTGTTGTTAAGCATCAGTGCTTAGGCTACAACAGTGGAACGTGAAGCAGTTGTTTCCTCATGTTTTGTATTTTATTTACAATCAGTTGTTAGACATCAGTGTTTGTGTAAGGTCAGTAGATACAGGTTGTTAGGCTGTTAGACGTCGCTTTCATGGTGACGTCAGCTGAGATACCTCTGTGGTTTGGTTTGCCTATAAATGTAACAGTGCCCTGTACTGTTACATTTGATTGACTGAGCGGGTTCTTCTCCTCATGTCTAATCCTTTCATCTTGTGTGCAACCAACCTTGGGGCATCTGGCTGAGGGGGAGTATAGTTTGTAAGCATGACTGTAATCGTTTGCTTTGATTTGTAATCTTTTGACTATATGTGAAGCAATTGTTTATCAAACTATTTCTTCCTTTGATTGTGTTTACAAAGTTTGTTTTCATTTCCGCTGCACCAAACATGTTTTCATATTCATTGGTCATTCACTTTAAACAAACAAACACTATCATGAGAGCCTCCGATCCTAACAATTGGTATCAGAGCCTGGACAGTCAAATTCGATCTAACAATCAATTTGACAAAACAGTTCGGCTCAAAATTCATTGATACTAAGGTTGGTTGTATTTTGTTGAAAAACAGAGTATCAAGTAAATCATGTTCAAAGTGGTTATTCAAAAACTCTGTTATTCAACCAAGATGTCATATGACACACAAATTTCATACAACAAGTGTTATCATGCACAAGTCACTCATAGTTTTCAGATCTGTAAACATATCTGGTAAATTATGGGATTGATCTATATTCTCAAAATTGATTTCAACTGTTGTCTTGATATTTGTGATGTTTTCATTTAATACTAAAGTATGATCCTCAGAATAACAAAACCTATGACTCATAAGACATTAGTGTTTTGATTTTCTATAAAGAGGGAATTAAGACTTTAGTTATTTAGATCTTATGTGTAGAAAAACAGGTTGAGATCCTCAAAAGGAACAAATCAACTTTGTCTAAATACACTAAGAAAAACAGGGGTCAACATAGTCCGTATCATATGTAATGTGAGATTGGGTGAAAAACTTGTGAAAACTTGACCAAGTCTCTCAAAACATTATTGCAAAATGATTTTGGACTAATATTCACAAAAACTTTGAAGTGTGTTTATCTCAAAACTTTTGAACTCAGAAGAAAAGGGAATAAACTTAAAACACTTATGAGTCAAAATTAAGGGTAATAATGGTCATTAAACAACTATGTGTATTCATCTGTTCAGTAAAGGTTTTGATTCCGATGAATGTACTTCAAAGAGGACAAGACAAATATCCAAAAACTCATTCATGTGTCCTCATGTTTGTAATCAACTGACAGAGAAAATGGTATCAAACAGTGGTCAAAATGTTTTCAATACTTCCTACCACTGCTGTAAAACCACTGACCATTTTTCAGCAACTTGAGAATAATCTGATTATGTTTTCTTTTGGAAATATACCAGATCCTTTTTGATACTGTTCTCAGAAAATCCTTTAACCATTTTTTGTTGTTCAAAGGATTGTCTCAAATAACCAGGATATATTGTTCATTTTTTTTAAGAATAATATATTTGAAACTTTTGCTTGTTTTTGTTGGCAATAGTTTCAGTTCATGTCAGGATGTAATACCTTATTTTTGTTGGTATTATCGTCCTCAGAAATGGGTCAAAAGGAAATGGTAAATTTGTCAAGATCATGTCATACTCAGGTTTGCTCAAAAAATTGATTGCAAATTATGCTTGAATTACTAGGGTACTCATGTTTTAATTGAATATTAAACGAAAATGAGTTGTCTTAGCAAAAGTTCTCATTCATCTGGGGCACTACACCACTGTCCTTCAAAATTGACATGTGGCAAAACCTTGAATGAACATTCTAACAACTGTTGCTGGAATACATGTTCTTCAAATCTGTACCATTTACCCTAACCATTGATTTTGTTTAAAAAAAAAAAAAAAATCTCTGATCTCTAAACACTGCCCACTGCTGGAAGTTAACCACTGATCCCTCATTTTCTTGAAAAGCACTGATGTTCAAAATCAATGTCTTATCCACTGATATGCTATCTACTGATAGTAAAAGTCAGCCACTGCCCAAAATTTTACCGTTGTAACCTCTGATGCTTGATACGTCAGTGGTTTTTAAAACAACTGTTCTCCATACCTCATCCATCTCATCAGTGTTTGACACGTGGTCAGTTTTTAGCCCTCAGATCAAAAATAACCGCTGCCACATCAGCGATCATTTTTCTTTCAAATAAAACCCTGCCCTAAACCCCAAACAGGGTTTTACACTGTCGAATTGAATTCCAAAATTCTCTTCTCATAGCAGTTTCCAACCCTTCTTCTCAAAATCTCCAAAATCCTCCTTCATTCTTCTCCGCAAAAATGACAAAATCAAAGTCAAAATCAAAACCAAAACCTAGATCACCATCACCTTCCAAAGAGGTCGCTCAAACGACCGAAGAACCCATCGAAATACCATTCAAACAATCTCACAACTATCTGGGTTTATTCACAAAACCTACTGATAATCACACCTTTGACACCATCATTGATGCATTATCTGCATCAAAGTACAAAACTTTGTTGACAGCAAATGCTCCTATCTATCTGCAAACCCAGAGAGAGTTTTGGAAAAAGGCGTCGCTTGAAAAACAAGACGGAAAAGTCATAGCCATTAACTCCTCGATACAGGGAAAAGAGATCATAATCACACCAAAATCGATATCAGAAGTCTTCATACTCGACGATCAGAACGGTAAAACCTCTTTTGACAAAAACGAGTTAAAAGCTGATTTTCTGAAAAGGGGTTATGCAGAAGAACCAAAGGTAGATACCCTACAAAAGGGTTATTTTCCATCTGCACCCAGGTTTTTATTTCACACACTCTTGATGTGTGCTTCAAATAAAACAACATCTTTCAACGAAATACCATTGAAAATTCAAAGCCTGGGTTACGCTATTTTGAATAATAAAGACTATAACTACTCCCAGGAGATTTTCAATGACATGGTGAAAAACGTTGAAAGTAAAGCATTTTTACTTTTTCCAAGATTTTTGAGTTATTATTTTGAACAAAAATTTGAAAAGAAAAATGTAAATTTGCTCAACCAAGGTGTTCATTGTCAAATAAAAAGCATAACAAAAGAAACATTTTCAAGGATGATGGCACCAATAAAAACAAAAGCAGGGGTACCTGAGCAGACTTTAGCGGTTACAACTGCTCCTCAGGTATCAGCTGCTGAGCCCACTGCTCCAGGTGATCATAGCAGCACTCCCACTGCTCTGAAACCCACACCTGCCACCACCAAAAAGACCAAAAGAAAAACATCCAGAAAACCCACCAATCCCAAAACAAAGGCAACTTTGGAAGATGAGATCCCAGAGGAAATGCCTGTGACAACACAAAAGTCACCACAAACCACTGCTGCTACTTCCTCACAGCAGTTGGAAGAAAGATCTCAACCCATAACCGAAACTCCTCCTGCATCCTCACAAAAGGATCAGGTTGTAAGCACAGGGACACCACAATATGAAGCTCTGAATCCACTCGGATCCATCTTCCTCAGTCCTGATCCCAAGGACATGTCTCTTTCAACTCCCATCCCCTCACCAATAATAATGCCACAATCCATGCTACCTCTGTTGCATGCAGCTGCTATTGCACAGACACAAACCAGTTCCTCTCTATCACCTATCACTGAGAGTATACATCCACAAGTGACTGGGTCTGATGCTATTACTACTGCTATCCCAGCAACAGTTGAGGAGGTTACACTGCCGGAGTTACAAGTAACTCCTGTCAGTAGTTCAAGTGGAGCAGCAACTACAACTGGTGGATCAACAGATCCCCAGTTGGACAGTTGTTTCATAAGTAAGACTCCCTTGAAGGCAATTTCTTCAATAGCAACTTCGGTGACCACCAGTGAGTTAGATCTAACCACTGGTACCATCAAAGGTTTATCGAGTGCTGAAGAGAGAAGTCCCCAGTACCAAGAACAAGGGGCATCAATGGGTGATTTTTGGGACTCTGTTCCTAAGTCACACGTTGATATAACCACCACAGGTGGGGATTCAGATGATCCCAGTAAAATGGGTGATGATTCAAGATATCAGGAATTGACGGGCATAGTGGAAAAACTTGAAGAATCAGTTTCTGAAATAAAGGAGATGGTGCAAGAGATTTTAAAAGCTCAGAAAGCACAATCCTCTGCTGTTCCTGCTCAAGCACCTGCTCCACAACAAGCACCTGCTGCAAATGAGCTTTGGAATATTTTCCAACCCATGCTGGAAAAACAGCAACAAATGGCTGATCAAAAGCATGCTGTTCAAGTACAACTGCTGTCCAACATGATGGAATCAAGGTTCAAGGATACTCAAGCAGATATCAAGGCTATTAAGGCCAGTATCCAAACTGCCACTGGCAAGGCTCCTTCAACTTTACTATTTTTTGATGACCCCCTTGCAGATAATGCCAAAAAGGGGGAGATAATGAAGCAAATGAAGAAAGAGGGAATTGAACATGGCCTTCATATTGAACCTGAAAAAGAAAAAGAAAAAGAAAAACAGGTCTCAAAACCTGCTAGTCAAACAGCTGATACAGCAGTAGTTACAAAAACTGCTGTCAGTAGCCAAACAGCTGTCATGTCATCAACACACACACTCTCAACACACACCACCACAACTACTGCTCCACCTTCATTATCTACAATCACACCATCATCACTGCCTCCTGCCATAAAGCAGAAGACAGCAGATGTTACAACATCTGCTGTAATGACGACAGTGATTGAAACACCAGTTGTTTCAACCACTGTCAGTCAATCACTGCCACAAACCACTGCTATCCAATCTACCACCACTGATCCACCCAAAACATCATCTGCCCCTTCTTCATTAAAAAGGAGAAGGAATCTCATATCAGATGTTGATTCACCACCACCATCACCATCATCAAAAACCACCTCACCACATCCATCCCCTGCTCAAAAGCAGAAGACAACTGCTGACATATCAGCAGTTGTAATGACAGCAGATGTTGAGACACCAGTTGTCTCAACAGTTGTTTGTCAACCATCCACCACTGCTCTATCACTTTCTACATCACAACCAAAGCTCTTCAAAAGAGTAAGAAAGCCAATCACTGCCGATGAGGGTAAGCATGATCCTAATGCTGCAAAATATCCACTGGAACTTGAAGCTATCAAAAATGAGATGAGGCAATTCTATACAGAAGAGGATCCTTCAAAAAGAAGATTCTCCTCACTCATAGGCTACATGCCACCAGAGGATATGGATGATTACCTTAAACTCAAGACAAGGCAGGCTAAAGCAAGAGCTAAATTTGAAAGTGAACGTGAAAGTCTAAGCGAAGAAGGCATTACTAAAAGACTGGATTTCTTCCTTGAAAAGGTAAAGCAGATGGAAGAATTTGCAGAGGAATTAATCAAAGAAAAGGCTGAACAACACAAAGAGCTAAGAAAAAATTATCTTGCCTACATTATGAAAGAAAAATTCTATCCTGCTGAAGAAAAACAGTTTGAAGAATGGCCAATAATCGCTCTAAAGCATGAGGCTGAGAGGATTGACAGAATCAAGAATGATCCTACAAAGAAGAAAAATGCTCCAAACTGGAACAAATTCAAAAAGCTCATTGCTGATTTCACTGCTGAGTATAAAAGAAAGAAAAAGGAGCTGGTGGATGCAAGAATGGATACTGCTGAAGCCATATCAAAATGGTCAAGACAGCAGACTGATGAAGCCTACAAAAGGCTGAAGAAAAGAAAGATAACTGTTTCAGGCACTTCTAAAAAGCAAGAACAAATGATGAAGCTTGAACAGAAGATGGGAAACCTCGACACACTGTTCCGGTCTACCTTTGTAACAAATCAAGAAGAGGGAGAACAGCTGACTGAAGAAGAGGTAATGGAAAAGGAAGCAGAGTACTTCAAAGATAACATCACGAAAATGGGTCTAAAAGAAGGAACTTCAACAAAGCTTCAAAGCCTTTTTAAGGCATTAAACAAACCCGCGTCTCCAAACACTGCTAAAGACAAGACAGAAGCTGAACGACAAGAATTTATTGAACAAGAAACTTCAGAAGATATAGCTGCAGCTGACAAAGTCTTTGAAGAAGCTTTCAAAAGAATGTCTGAAAGTCTGCAGTTGTTTTCAAGGCCATTATCCCTCAACTCATCCTCTAATAAGTCTCTCCCAAGAAACCCACTTGGCTTAAAAATACTAAAGTGGATGTCTGATCAAAAGACTCACGTATTGACCTTGGTCAGAGCCAATGGCGATGTGAAGCACATATCAAGGAAAGAAGCACTAGGCCTTAGTGTTCAAGATTTGCAGGATCTCCTTGGGCTTTCACTGTGTAGGGATGAGGATGACCAGAGTGCAAAGGAATTTGAAGCTGAATTCAAAGAACAAGCTAAGGCACTCTTGATGAGTAATAAAGGTCCTGAATAATGAAAGGTTTTGGCATTATCTGTTCCAGGGGGAGATTGTTGGGATTGAACCCTACCAGAGGAACATATAATGTAAAGCCAAAACCAGGTCACAACAGAGGATTCACAATAAGCAGCAGTTTACACTTTGCTCTCCCCTTGACAGTGGTTATCTATCAGCTGATGAACCTTAAGTACTGCTCAAAAGAACAACTGATGATCCAAATGCTGATATAATCCTAAAGACTGCTGAAGACAAACTTTGTTCGCTCTATCTACTGCTGTCTCTTAAGTGCTGCTGAAGACAGAAACACTGCTCATTCAAGGACTGATCACCTTTGAAGAAAGCACTGATGTTGTTGTTAAGCATCAGTGCTTAGGCTACAACAGTGGAACGTGAAGCAGTTGTTTCCTCATGTTTTGTATTTTATTTACAATCAGTTGTTAGACATCAGTGTTTGTGTAAGGTCAGTAGATACAGGTTGTTAGGCTGTTAGACGTCGCTTTCATGGTGACGTCAGCTGAGATACCTCTGTGGTTTGGTTTGCCTATAAATGTAACAGTGCCCTGTACTGTTACATTTGATTGACTGAGCGGGTTCTTCTCCTCATGTCTAATCCTTTCATCTTGTGTGCAACCAACCTTGGGGCATCTGGCTGAGGGGGAGTATAGTTTGTAAGCATGACTGTAATCGTTTGCTTTGATTTGTAATCTTTTGACTATATGTGAAGCAATTGTTTATCAAACTATTTCTTCCTTTGATTGTGTTTACAAAGTTTGTTTTCATTTCCGCTGCACCTAACATGTTTTCATATTCATTGGTCATTCACTTTAAACAAACAAACACTATCATGAGAGCCTCCGATCCTAACATCCAAGTCATGGGTGGTGTAATTCTTTTCATGCACTTTCAGTTGTCTTGAAGCGTAGGCAATCACCTTGCCTTTCTGCATAAGCACACACCCCATGCCAGTGTGCGAAGCATCACAATAAACCACAAATTCTTCTATTCCATCTGGCAATGTCAGTACTGGGGCGTTGCTCAACTTTTGCTTCAGAATATCAAATGATTCTTGCTGCTTAGGGCCCCAAACAAACTTAACCTTTTTCTTAGTTAAGGAGGTTAGGGGTGCAGCAATCCTTGAAAAAATTTCTATGAAACGCCTGTAGTATCCTGCCAATCCCAGGAAGCTACGAATTTCCGTAGGCGTCTTTGGCTCTTGCCAATTCATAACAGCTTCAACTTTAGCGGGATCCACTTGGATACCACGCTCACTGACCACATGTCCAAGAAATTGGACCTCTCGAAGCCAAAATTCACACTTAGAGAATTTGGCATAGAGCTTCTCCTGATGTAGAAGTTTGAGAATACAACGAAGGTGTTTCTCATGGTCAGCTTGATTCTTAGAATAAATGAGAATGTCGTCGATGAAAACGATGACGAATTTATCTAAGTATGGTTTGCAGACGCGATTCATGAGATCCATGAACGCGGCTGGTGCATTAGTGAGCCCAAAAGGCATCACTAGGAACTCATAGTGACCATAACGAGTCCTAAATGCAGTCTTGTGCACGTCTTCGTCTTTGACCCTCAATTGATGGTAGCCTGACCTCAAATCAATCTTCGAGAAGTAACTTGCCCCTTGAAGCTGATCGAACAAATCGTCGATTCTGGGCAGAGGATACCTATTCTTGATCGTGACTTTATTAAGCTCGCGATAGTCGATGCACAGACGCATCGACCCATCCTTCTTCTTGACAAACAAGATTGGCGCTCCCCAAGGAGATGAACTAGGTCTAATGAAACCTTTAGCCAGCAATTCATCTAGCTGCGTCCGCAACTCCTTCATTTCTGTGGGTGCCAATCTGTATGGTGTTCTGGCAACTGGTGCCGCTCCAGGGATGATATCGATCCTGAATTCGACTTGCCTATCTGGTGGTAACCCAGGTAGATCTTCAGGAAACACCTCTGGGAATTCAGAAATGACAAGGATGTCTTCTATCTTCGGTTTAGGCTCATCAATAATCACTTGCGCCATGTAAATGACACACCCCTTCTTCAAACACTTGGAAGCCTTGAGCATAGTCACCTGCTCAGGCAGCCCATACTGGGTATCTCCCCGAATGGTAAGTGATTCACCAGACGGAGTCTTTATTACCACCTGTTTCTGGTTACAGACAATTTGGGCCTGGTTATGAGACAACCAGTCCATACCCAGAACTATGTCAAAACCAGCCAACTTAAAGGGAAGTAGAGATAGAGGAAAATAATGGTTCTTAATGGATATAACACATCCATCTAACACTGTAGAGACGGTTTCTATGGTACCATCTGCTAACTCTACCTCATAGTTTACACTTAAGGTTTTGACAGGTAAATTCAACAATTTACAAAACTTATGATCTACGAAAGACTTATCTGCGCCTGAATCAAAAAGTACTCTTGCAAAGACATCATTTACAAGGAAAGTACCTGTTATGACATTATCGTCTTGTACAACCTCTTTCGCGTCCATCCTGAAGACTCCGGCATTAGTCTTCTTAGCCTCCTCAGGCTTCTTGTTGTATTTCGGGCAGTTGGTCTTGATGTGCCCCTTTTCATTGCAACGGTAGCACGTTGCGTCCTTTATCTTCTTGCAATCCAGGGTTTTGTGATCCGTGGACTTGCAAATACCACATGCAAAGGATTTTGACTGAGTCTGAGAGTTCGACTCCAGTCTGCACTTTCCATAGTGCTGCTTCTTGCAAATTTTACACTTGGGCTTCTCATCAGACTTATGCCCATCCTTCCTCGACTCAGATCCCTTCTTGTTATCACCGTTCCCACGGTGTTTCTTGTTCGATTTTCGTGAACCATCATCTTCGCGCTTCCTCTTCTCGGCCTCCTTATTCCTCAGCGATCTCTGCCTGACCGCATCCAGAGTGAGGGATAAGGAAAGGTCAGTTACAGACCTGAAGGTAACTGGCCGAGAAGCTTTTACACTGGCCTTGATTTCCGGAGCTAAACCACCAATAAAGCGAGCGATTCTTTTTGGCTCCGGGGTTACCAAGTAAGGAACCAACCGGGAAAGCGTATTGAAGATTGTCAGATAAGCTTGGCAGTCGAGGTTCATCATCACCAACGATAGAAAGTCAGATTCTATCTTTTCCACCTCATGTTGAGGGCAGAAATTTTCCTTGATTAGGGCAATGAATTGATCCCACGACATATTATACAATGGGATCTTTCCGGAGGCCTCCATCAGAGATCTCCACCATGCTAACGCTTCACCCTTGAAGGACTGTGACACAAACTTAACTACATCCCTTTCAGCGCACCCGCTGATATCTACCACCGTGTCCATCTCGTCCAGCCAAGTCATGCAGTCGACGGCTCCTTTTTCCCCAGTAAAATCCCTGGGTTTACAAGACACGAAGTACTTATAGGTGCAACCCTTGTTACGGGGTCCTTGATGCAGTACTAATTGCTGAGATGGGACACTTTGGTGGTTGGTGGACTGACGGTCATCACCATCTTTCTTGGGTCCATTCTTTTTGGGAGGAGGCTTGCTATGAGCCTCTGAATGTGTCTTGGGCTTTGAATGTGATGCAGAGTGGGTCCTACTTCGAGTACCACTGTATTCCTCATACTGCCTATCCAAAGCCTGTGTCACAGCGTCGTCTATGATTGCTTTTAATTCGGCACCCGTTAACATAATCTGGGCGTTCACATTTGGCTCCACTGGATGGCTATTTATTTAATTTGAGTCATCCATTTGAATTGAACTGTTGCAGAAAACAAGAACAATATTTTACTTGGGAGTTTATTATGGAATTACCCCTTAGGGTAACTCGTTAACCATGGTAAACAGAGACCATATTTGGTTAACTTATTAATCGTATTAATTTAGGATTTCAATTAAAATTTATCCTAAACATAAACAATAACAATATATATTAGCACATAAGGCTTAGTCACATGGACAATTTAGATTATAAGCTATGATTTTTGAGAATCAAGACTTTTAAGGTTTGAACCTAGTTTATTACCTTTATTTGACAGGGGGTTGTGGCTACCACTGTCTTCTGGCTCATTTAGAAATGAGCAGGGCCCGTAGGCGCTATATTACCATGTATGGTAAACATATCATCATCTTAATTGATGATGTATACCCAGGATTCAGAGATCATTAAACTGGGTTAGGAATCTTCTAAAGAATTCCCTTATAAAAATGACGTATGTGATTTTTAATAAATCACGTCTGCCAGGAGTGTTAACAAGTTTAACGATGTTAACAGGGATTTGAATCTTTTAAACAGGTCTTACCATCTTGGTCCGGTCTTATATTTGACACGAGACTAGGTTTCACACTTTAAGATTTTTAATTCAATAATTACTTAGGCAGATTTATTTAAAAGGAATGATTTTAATTTGTTTATTTCATTTATAATTATTTATGCACGAAATGGCAAACATGAAATTTATAAAAACAACATTCCATTAATTATACATATGTTACATATTGCCCTAAACGGGTCTTTTCAAACAAACCATTACCCACGCAGGGGTTTTAAACAAGTGCTTGCCCACGTAGGGGCTTTAAGCAAACAAACTAGTCCACGCAGGGACCTTAACAACTAAACATCATACCCACGCAGGGGTTAACGGAAAATAGAAAGATAGGCCCACGCAGGGGCTCAAAACAAACATACATCACACATACCCACATAGGGGCTTATCAACCAAATACACCCACGCAGGGGCTTATACAGAAAATGGGAGGATTCAATGATCCTTCTTGTTCTTCCCTTTGATCAAGCCTACTAATCCATGGAAGAATGTCTGCCTCTCCCTGCGGTCCTCGTGAACTACCCGTTCAACTTGATTCAACCTCTGAATGAGTTCTTCATGTTCAGGTGGTGAGAATCTAGGTGGCTGCGATTGAGCCCGGATGATGGGTCTAGGAGGTATCTGGTATCCCTGAGTCGGGTAACTCACCCCCCATGGATCCCCATAGGGTCCTTGGGTGTTGTAGTTCGCTGCTACCATGTACGGATCAGCCTCCGCGTACCCATAGTTGTGATGCGTTGGGGGTTCAAACGGGTTGTAAGCCATGCCACCCGTATATGCCGGGATTGGGTTATCAAATCCCATCGGCGGTGGCTGTAGTACAGCAGGGTTGGAGGGTCCACCCATTTGCGGGTCCTCCTGGTGCGGTGGGTAGTGGCTGGCACTTGACTGATGTGGGGAACTGAAATTAAAGCCCCCCGGTCGTACAGACATACGGGCACCGGTTCTCCTACGCCTTGGCGGTTGAGGAGGTGCCGGATGAACTGGTGGCGGTGGAGGTGGTGGCGTAACTGCCACAAACCGGTGATCCTCGGATGAATCTTGATGATGCGGCTGCGGCTGTGGCTCCTGCTGCTCATGTTGCTGCCCATGAGACGACGAGTGGTGAGAAGGTGTATAGTACCACTCGTGCTGATTGAACAGGGCTTGGAAACTGTCTGGACCACCATAGGGTGATCCGTGAAAAGGCGATCCGTCGGAGATCTCGATCGGATGGTTTGGAGTACCACTCGCCGGCATGACGGGGTCCGTATCCTCGTCCATATCATCTGCGTGATCTCCTGAAAAATGGTCCTCTGGACCTAGTGGGTTAAAACCCACGGGTTCTTGTAAGTAGTTGGCCGGGTTAAACTGGCCTCTGAACACTGGAGTAGGGTCCCCATAGGAATGATGGGACAAAGATCTCTGCAGCGGTATGTAGGAGGGCAGAGGGTTGTTGTGCTCGTCTTCTGAATGTGGTCCGTATGAATTGTGGACCGGAGGTGTAGAGTTGTGCGAAACAGATCGTCTCGCCGGCTCGAACAGGTTTCTCCTGTTCCGACGTGGATTTTCACTCTCCGTAGCAGTTGGAGCTCGTACATTGGACGGTCCAGCTTCATGGTCATTGGGGGCGGTGACTGGCCCCTTGCTTCGTCCTCGTGTTCTGAAGAATCTTGGAGGCATTTTTGTCAAGAGTCCTGTCAATACAGCATAAGATAACAATAACAAAAATATAAAATTTAAAGGACAAAACAAAAACCCGAATAAAGTGGAATTTGTCCTATGTTATAAGTCTAGACTCGAAGGTTTAGATATGTGCAATTGTGTAACTGAGATTAAACACAAAAGGCTAGTGTTTAATTCACTCAGTGTTGGCTCTGATACCAACCTGTCACACCCCGATTTCCACGTGTCACCGGTGGGCCCGGTGGGGGAGTATCGTGATGTGGTTGGCAACGTAATAGTCAAACAACACAATATAATAATGCACAGCGGAAGCAAATTTAAAATATAATACAACCGAATTTATTTATTGTAATCAAAGTCACAATATCCGGTGTTTATCCACAGTAGGATCGAAACAAATAACATTTAATGGTTCAACAGACTTCTGGCATCCTAAGCTTGCGAGACTTTTTATTGATGCTTAGGAGACAATCCAGCCAATTTCGTTTAGTACCTTCATTCAGTCTTTTTGGGAAAATACGTCAGTTTACACTGGTAAATACATTCAACTGACTCATTTTAGAAAATGATTAAAAATTGGTTTGGATGCACATGGCATAAACATTTTTATTTAACTTGGGAGAATTATTTAATATTATAATCTTGTGAACGAATTACATGTTACTTATGCGTTCAGTAGCCCGGATCTAGTCCGGGTTAAAGATCAATAGACACACCACATCATTGAGTTATACACGGGCGGTGTACGCCTACACCCCGTGCTCAGGTTGTGGCCAATCTCGTAAGATGATGCCAAGGATATCCGGGACATGGTCATTAACCCCCCAAAGGCTGTAAAGTAAACAAGACTGTTTAAACGAGCCGATCAAATTATTCAACTACCCACTAAGCGTGGAGATTTGATGCCCGATCAAGCGGTATGCTATATACCGTAACCCAAGCCCGTATAGGGAAAATAAGTTAAAAGTATTTACCTGATGCAAAGTATATTTCACAATAAGCAAATAGCACGTAGCTTTTACTGGTTCTCCTAATCTGGAACGAAGGTTTAATATAACCTATTAGAATACTAACGGGTCTTTAATTAAGCTTAAGCTTAGACCGGCTAGTTTCAAAGACACGGTTCGAATGCACGATTAAGCGAAGACCAGATAGAATGTGATTTAGACCCGACAAGTTCAGAGACTTGTTTAATATGGGTCCTTCATGCACATTTTGGATTTTGAGATTAAACCGATAAGGTTTGACCCGTTTCGGCTAATTTATGTAAACTTGTTACATAAACCGAACCGTACGCGTAATAAGCGTGACGGGTAGTCATGAGAGCTATATGCAGGTTTCCTAAGTTAATTATGTCTCAAATATGTTGTGACATCAGTAAGGTGTCTTTCGTTATGCCCGAAACGTGTTTAAACACAAACTAGGCCCCGTAGGGGTAGTTTGGTCATTTAAGAGTTTATAAAAGAGTTTAAGTGACAACCTGAGTTACAGGTCTGATGTAATCAGCAAATATACTCAATTTGCTAAGTTATATCAGTAGGTTAAAGCATGTATGTGAAACTTATCATTTTTAACCAAACTAGGCCCCGTAGGGGTATTTTGGTAATTTCACATAAGCCGAAAAGCTCAAAACTGAAGTCTGAGTTTATCAACCTTTCCTTACTGTTAAAATATTATAATTTGCCTCTTATATCAGTAGGTATCAACCCGGGTATGTCCAATATGATTTTAAAACATACTATGCGCTAAAAACGCTAAATAAGGCGATTAAAGGCCATTACCGGGTTCGATACTTAAATCTGATATTTTTATATTTCCAGAGGGCTTAAAATAATTTATTTATCATAACTAATCAGTAGCAAAAGGTTTGGAGTCGTTTAGATGGGTAAAACTCATTTTATGGCCCGTAAGGGCAAAATCGACAATTACCGAACTAAGCCTACGACTATGAGTTATGCTCAGCCTAAAATTAATTAAAAATTCTTAAAAATCCCAAAATAATATATTACATCAGTGGGTAAAATATTTGATACCAAAAAGTATGTTTAACTAGGCTATATGTTAATTACGCCATTTTATTAACATAAAGCACTAATTTTGCGATAATGAGCATAACTCTTAATCTACAAGTCAAACTGATGTCAAACTTTGCATACAAGTCTATATATCAGTAACAAAGGTTTCTACACCTTTACATTTTCATAAATCATGTTTTAAGGTAATAAGGGCATAACGGTCAACATATGAGCAATTAACGGAAACATGCATATTAATTGGATAACTAAGGAACCGAGGTGTATAATCACAGAGGGTTGTTCTAACATGTAACCTAGTCCAATTAAAGCTCTGAGGCATTTTTAAAACATGCCTAAACGGGTCAGAACTGAAAGTCAAAGTGAAAGTCAAACTATGTGACTTTCGGTTCCGAACCGGGCCTAAACAGGAAATAGTCGGGTTGAACATGTTTGGACATGTTCTTACCCTAATTACTAAGTTATAACAATGATCAAACAGGTTATATATGTTCTAGATAGCTAATTATGCATAAATGACATTTTAAGCATTATGTTGACTTTTTAATCAAAAGTTTGACCCGACATTAGACCTGGTTAGAGTGGTGATCAGGGGAAACCCTTTTGAGGTTTTATTACCCACATAAATACCAACTCATAACTACTTTTAATTCGAGATATGACTGAGCCATTATTGACTAATCTCGAAGTCAAACCGTAATTACGACGGTTTGACTTTTAGCTAATTAACTAAGCTAAACTCAAACAAACAAGAACTAGCAGACTTACAAGAGTCCTATGCACGAGATTGATCACTTGAGGCTGCTTGATAGCTCCAGAAATGATCCACAAATGCAGGAGGAAGGTGTGAGGAGTTGTGTTGCAACTAATGCCCTTTTATAGCAAAATTCTCACCATAAATCCTTGACAACAAGGTCTAGTACCCACCACAATCGATCAACAGGTGTCCTAGAGGCTTAGGGGGTGTTTTAGGGGCCAGGAGAAGTGGAAAAACGGGTAAAGGTCGCGCATAACAGCCATGGCAGACAAACAGCAACATTTTGCGGAACTGGGCATCGGACGCGGCCCGCTTCATGTTTGGCCGAACCCAATGCGGGCCGCCTTGGCCTGCGAGATCTGATTTTTGATTTTTATTGTTTTGCAAGTTGACCTTTGGTTAATTTGAAAGGCTATTTAGGCTTTTATCTTGCATTTTGACCCCTTATACTATACCCTCATAGACTTTAGGACTTATACCCACTTTGCCAAGTCCTTGTACACTTCTGATTAACCCGAAAAGCCTTAACTTTCAATGTTAACACTTTAACCCTTCTCACACGAATTTGGTCATAACTTTCTCATACGATAACGAAACGTTATGAAATTTTAATCATGCATCCTAGTGAGCATAATTAGCATTTACAAAGCTTCGGGTTTGTCAAAAGGTCACTCAGAGGTATATCTTTAAACATGTTGACACATTTAACCCCTGTAGTTTGTAATTACTCACTTTTGCTTCGTATGATCCATGATTCATTCGTTTGAGGTTATAAACATCATGTAGGGTTATTATGAAGTATATTTATTCACAGTTGACACTTAGAATACGTATATTCACATACTTTCCATGTTTGTCAACTTTAGTCCTTCCATAATATTTCTTTCACACGTTTAAACTTTATGACACGTGTCAACACATTATAGGACGTGAATTTTCGAGGTGTTACATCAGAATAGATCGATTTTGCCGTATCCAAACTAATAGCAATCCAACCCATTTCATGAATAAAATGTGACCAATTATCCAACCAACAAAACTATTTGTTACAAATAGCATCTTGTTGTTGCGTCGAAAGTAAAAATGTTGACTAATCTCACTAACATTGAACTTGGTATTACATTGGATGATGTGAGTAACAGTTTCAATAGCGATAAAATATTGTAATGAAAGGCACTAGGTTTTACCAACAATGGAACGTCGGTATTACCTTAATATTGTATTTTTATAATTAAAAAATCAAATTCTAAGATAATGCAAACTGGTTCAATGGTTTGAACCGGATTTATCGGCGGTATATAAGACATACCATATTTTGGTTTTACCAGCCTTTATCGTACCGGGCACGTGTCCGGTATCCGGTTTAACCGGCCGGTTCATACCGGTGTTTAAAACATTGGAAATTATGTTATGAAATGGTGTAATTGGGTTTCAATTAAATGTAATATTCATGCTTGGAGAGCCGAGATGGATAGAATCCCCACTGAAACTACGCTAAGAAATAGGAATATCGAAATTGAAGACGTTTCTTGCCTCCTCTTGTGGTTCGGGTGATGAAACGAGCAATCACATATTCAGAACTTGTATCGTGGCAAACAGAGTTTCGCACTACGTTTCAAGATGGGTTAAAGTTGTGCCTTTGTTGTCAACTCGGTTAGGGATCTTCTGTAGCTTCATGGCCAAGTTGGTTTATGTGGCCTTGCGAAAGAGATTTTTCACGGGATAATTATGATAAGTTGTTGGAGCATATGGTGGGCCAGGAATGACGTCAAATTTGCTAATGGTCAAGCGCAGGTTGAAGATATATGTAGTGAAATTACATTGATTATGTTAAAAATAATGTTTCATACACTAACATATCATACGGACTTAATGGATTTGTGGTTACTGTGCTGGGCTACTTGTTATTGGATTCTTATTACTGTCTGGGTTTTTCTATATGTAGTTGTTACAAAGTTGTTGTAACTATTTGGTGCAAGTTGTTTCAAGTTGATTGTTTAAGGGGGCTAAGTGTAATATTTCAGGGAGTGCGATCATCATGTGCTTAACTTTTAGACCTTGATGAAACTTATTTAATGGGGCATATAAAAGGCCAGTTGCAGCTGAGAGAAGATTCATTCACTCCCCTGTTCACTCGCACACTTCTCTTTGGTTCTCTTGTATTGTGTTAGGGTTTGTTATAGAGTTGTTCATTTGTTGAAGATCGTTCTGTGTAAACTCTCAATTGTTTGTGAGAGTTTGATCTTTTGCTGTTGATGATCATCTACGTATTTGTGTGTATTTGTATTGCTTACAAATCTCACATATTGTGAGATCTAGGGTTTGGGGGGTGTTTTCTGGTTTGGGTAATCAATAAAAGTTTTGTCACCGTATCGTCGCTTCTCTGTTGTTTGTGTTGATTTTTCATACCATTTTACATGGTATCAGATCTCTAGTGGCTCTTGTTTACTGATCTTGGTTGTTTCGCTGTGAATGTTTAGGTTTTATTGTAGATTTTGTTCTTCTTCTCTTGAAGAACAACTTGGATATGGATCTTGGGAAGCGTGCCGGTGCAGATCTGGCGTAGTTGAAACCTAAGTTAGGGTTTGGTGCTGTTTTTGGGAGATTTCTCATCTTCTAGTTGTTGTTACTTCTTGTGTTGGTCTCTGGAACTCTTAGAAAGTTTTAGGGCAAACTGACCAGGTTGTGACTCGTTTTCTCTGATCTGTGTTTCGTAACCCTAGAAGGTTACAAACTCAGATCTACTTGGAGGGAATTAAATGCTTTTGTAAGATTGTTCTTCTCTTATATCCGGTTTTTACTTGTTGTTGATCTAGTTGATGCAGGGGTAGGGAGGATCAGTTTTATTTGTTGATTGGTCTAGTTGATACCGGGGTAGTGAGGACTAGTTTATCTGTTGGTTGCTACTTCTTGTGTCTGTTATGTGGTTTTGTTATTTGTTGTGTCTTGATATTGTCTATATTGTGTATTTTTTCTGTTTGTTTTTAGTTGTTGGCTCCTGTGTAAAGGCCTGTCTAGGCACCATTGAGTGATGATCCTAGAATCTGGTCCCTGACACAGCTCCGCCTTAGGGTTTATCTGTTGTCTATTTACTTTGTGATCTTTATCGTGTTGTTCTGTTATCTCTTTTGCTATTATCATGGGTGATCCTGCTGGTCCTTTTGTTACTCTCATTAGTAAGTTAGATATAGGATCTCCTCTTTCCTTGCATCCGAGGGATTCAAGTGCCTTGACCATTGTTAGTATAAAACTTAAAGGTACTAAGAATTATATTGTCTGGGCTAGTGTAATGAAGCTTGCACTAGAAGCTAAAAATAAATATGGTTTCATAGATGGTAAGGTGAAATACCTAAGGATAGGAAACCAATAGGATGTAGATGGATTTATAAAGTAAAGTATAAGTCCAACAGTGAGGTTGAGAGGTTTAAAGCCAGACTTGTGGCTAAAGGTTATAGCCAAAGAGAAGGGGTGGATTTTGGTGAAACCTTTTCACCTTTTGTGAAGATGGTTACTATAGTTGCGTTTTAAGTTTAACGTTCATAATAATTGGCCTATTTTTTAGCTTGACATTAACAATGCTTTTTTATATGGTTCAATTTTAGAAGATGTTTACATGTCTTTACCTCCTGGGTATTTTTCTAAAAATGAAACCAAAGTGTGTAAGCTTGTTAAGTCCTTGTATGGACTTAAACAAGCTCCCAGGAAGTGGAATGAGAAGTTAACCCAGGTCTTAGTTACTATGGGTTTGGTTCAGAGTGTGTGTGATCATTCTATGTATACGTTGTCTAAAAATTCTGTGTTTATTGTTCTTTTGGTATATGTAGATGATATCATAGTTACGGGTAACTCTGAGTCTGAAGTATTAAATATGAAAAAAGTCTTAAGTGTGCATTTTCAGATTAAAGATTTGGTGATTTTAAATTATTTCATGGGAATTGAGGTATTATATTCTGATGTTGGTCTATGTTTAACTCAAAGAAAGTATTGTCTTGAGTTGCTTGATGAGTTTGGATATTTAGGAGTAAGACCTGTTAATACCCCTATTGAGCAAAGTCATATTTTAGTTAGTAAGTTAGATGAAAAGTTAGAGTTAGTCAAAGATGTTACAAGTTTTCAAAACTTAGTTGGAAAACTGATTTATTTGTCAATAACCGGACCTGATATTAGCTATGTAATTCAGTTTTTAAGTCAGTTTATGCATGCTCCTAGTTCTGGTCATTTACAAATCGCCTTAAGGTTGCTTAAGTACTTAAAGTTGTAACCAGGTAAAGGGATAATGTTTAAAGAGGGAAGTGATTTTGACTTAAAAGGGTATGTAGATTCTGACTGGGCGAAGTGTTTGGCTATAAGAAAGTCAGTAACGGGTTTGGAATATTTCTAGGAAACTCTGGTTTCCTGGAAAGTAAAAAATAAAGTGTTGTTTCAAGATCTACTCCGGAGGCAGAGTATAGAGCTATGTGCTCTGCTACATGTGACATAATGTGGATTTTTGAACATTTTGTCACTATGGCCCATTGGTGTTACAATGGTTGGTATTCACGACCGTTCAGCCCGTGAAAAAATTCACACCAACAGTGTGGCCCACGTGATGAACGATGAAACAACTCAAAAATACTTAACATAAATTAAACGATTAGTGACCTTTTGTGAAAGGCATCATCCAGCAGGTTATTAGTTTAGCAAATGGTAGTCTTTTGCAGGCTTTATTAGCTGGCATAAGATTGGAGGAAGGTATCAGGTGGAAGTTGTCACGGCCCCCTGCCCGGTTTTACCCGTTTCAAGAGCCGCGGGACAGAAACCCGGTGGTAATTAATATGTTGGCAGCGGAAGATTTTAACAGGATCTTTTTAAAATTGAAAAGCCCAATTATCTTATTTCATAATTTGTGGATAACACCCGTAATTTACAATAAAGGTGATTTCACTGGGAAACCCCCGTTTTACAAAACATGTTTCTTTATTTTATTAAGCCACTTCTTCAAGCTTGTAGTGCTACACGGCACTTTCCTGGATCACAACAGATCACCTGGAACTTGTTTTAAAAAGGTTTTATCAGCAGGGAAATACTGGCGAGTCACTCAAGTTGCACAAAACGACACATTGTCATAATATACAGTATTAAGGGTGATTACATTGTTTCTATCTACCAATTACCCCAAATCGGTATTTGTCACTCGACAGTATCTGTGACTATGGTCAAATAACCCATTGGCTAACCCGTTGTCCAATGGTGACGGGTATCAAGTAATGTATACAAAACCCCACATACCGGCAGTAATTGAAGATTACAAAGACTTAATCCCTGTAATTATAACTTTGAAAATAAATAGGGTTTTGGAAACCATTTGATAAAAAGAGAATGACTCACATTGCAAGTTCAGACGGGCAGCGTTTAGCCTACTATTTTTAGCCTGGTTAACCTAGATAAATAACAATGCGCACGAAAACTAGGTCAGTAACTTAATACAACTTTTACGACAACTCACGAGATTAAAACCCTCACGATGAATGACAAAGTATAGCCCAACTACGGGCAACACTTAAACATCCATCGGACCGGTCTCAATTGATCGGACATTAAATCGTAGCAGTGATTGAGTTATTACCCTGTTATCGCGGCAGAATTTCGTGCTGTGTGTGTTTTTGGAGTAAACAGACGATATCTCAGTGTAGGAAACGAGTTTTTACGTCGAACCAATGCCAAAACTCAAGTGCCAAACCCCACTATTTATACTGAAAAACCGGCGCCGTCGCGTGGCGCGACAGCCTGTCGCGTGGCGCGACGGGTACCCCTCTAGCATAGGGTAGCCCCATGTATTTGTAGCTCAGGTGAGTCGACCGTTCGAAGAAATTCGCGTTTTACAACAAAATGTAAGGATAATATCAATTAGGGAATACCCCCCCTTGAGTTTTAGGGGCCCTGATCCTAATTTCGATTGTTCTGAAAATTTTAGGGGCCATGCAATATTACTGGGAGTCTCAATTAGGGTTTCCTATTGGGCAAAATAAAATAAGAATTAGTAATTTTGATGAGAGTTGTTAAATCCTCCCCACCTTATAAAAATCTCATTCTCGAGATTTACAGGAACAAGTAGGCATATTTTCGCTTCATCTCTGATTCCAGTTTCCAAGTGTATTCAGGTCATCTCTTCGAATCCCACTTGACTTTGACCAGTACTAGTCTTTTGTGCTTGAGAAATTTGACCTTTCTGTCTTCTATCTGCAGTGACTTCTTAACAAATTTTAACTTTTCATTTACCTCTACATCTTGAAGAGGTAATACCAGGGATTCCTCAGATAGACATTTCTTGAGGTTGGATACATGAAACACGTCATGTACCCCAGCTAATTCTTCCGGTAGTTGTAGGTGATAAGCAACTGGTCCTATCCGCTGGATTATTGGGAATGGTCCTACATACCTTGGACTTAACTTTCCCTTTTTACCGAACCGAACTAATTCTTTCCAAGGAGAAACTTTTAAGAGTAACTTGTCTCCAACTTGAAATTCTAGCGGCTTGTGTCTATTGTCTGCATAACTTTTCTGGCGATCTCGAGCTGTTTTCAGTCTTTCCTTGATTTGAGTGATCTAGTCGGTGGTTTCTTGTATGATTTCAGGACCTGATAATTGACTTTCTCCTATTTCTGCCCAGCAAACTGGAGTTCTGCACTTTTGCCCATACAGTGCTTCGAATGGGGCAGCCTTGATGCTTGAATGGTACTATTGTTATAGGAGAACTCAATTAAAGGTAGGTGGTCATCCCAGTTTCCACCAAAATCTATTACACATGCCCTGAGCATGTCTTCTAGGGTTTGGATTGTCCTTTCACTTTGTCCGTCTGTTTGGGGATGGTAAGCTGTACTTAAATTTAACGTGTCCCCATGGCTTCTTGGAAACTTGTCCAGAAATGTGAAGTGAAGCGACTATCTCTATCCGATACAATGGAGAGTGGAACTCCATGTAAGGATACTACTTTGTCTACGTATAACTTGGCTAATCTTTCCATATTAAAGTTTCTTTCATGGGTAGAAAATGAGCTGATTTGGTTAATCGATCCACAATTACCCAAATCGCATCATTACCTTTTCTGGTTTTGGGTAACTTAGTAACAAAGTCCATTGTTATGAGCTCCCATTTCCATACAGGCATTTCTAATTGTTGGAGTAATCCTGAAGGTTTCTGGTGTTCTGCCTTAACTTGTGAACAGGTAAGACACTTAGAAACATATCTAGCTATGTCCTTTTTCATTCCTATCCACCAGAAATTATTTCTTAAATCTTGGTACATCTTATTATTTCCCGGGTGCATGGTATACCTAGATTTATGGGCTTCCTCTAAAATCTTATTTCTTAATTCTCCTTGCTTAGGTACCCAAATCCTTCTTTTGTGGAATCTCCAAATTCCATCAGCTCCTTGCTCTAATTCCTTTATTCGTCCTTTCATTCCTTCAGCATCATCCTTGATTGCTGTGGCTTGAATATTTTTCAGTTGTTCCATTAGGTCTAATTGTAAACTTAATCTAAGAGCACGAACTTGTCGTTGTTTCTCATGATACTTACGACTTAAAGCATCTGCAACTACATTTGCCTTTCCTTCGTGATATTGAATATCACAGTCGTAGTCACTTAGAATTTCCATCCATCTTCTTTGTCTCATGTTCAATTCTTTTTGCCTAAATATGTACCTTAAGCTTTTATGATCTGTATAAACGGTAAACTTACTTCCATACAGATAATGTCTCCAAATCTTAAGGGCAAAAATTATGGCTCCTAATTCTAAGTCATGCGTCGTATAGTTTTCCTCGTGCTTTTTCAATTGCCTTGAAGCGTACGCAATTACCTTCTTGCGTTGCATTAGCACACATCCTAATCCTAGCTTAGAAGCATCACAGTAAACTTCAAAATTTTCTGTCCCTTCTGGTAAGGCAAAAATTGGGGTGTTTGTTAACCTTTGTTTTAAAATCCTAAAAGCCTCTTCTTGCTTAGGTCCCCATTCAAACTTAACTATTTTAAAGGTTAGCTTAGTTAATGGCACAGCTATCTTAGAGAAATCCTTAATAAAGCACCTATAGTACCCAACTAATCCTAGAAAACTTCTAACTTCTGTAGCTGATTGCGGGACCTTCCATTTGGTGATTGCTTCTATCTTGGAGGGATCTACGTGAATACCTTCGTGATTCACCATGTGTCCTAAAAATTGCACCTCCTGTAGCCATAATTCACACTTCGAGAATTTGGCGTAAAGCTTCTCCTTTCTTAACAAAGTTAAGAGTGCATGTCGGTGCTGACAATGCTCATCCTGAATTTTGGAATAAATAAGTATATCTTCGATGAAGACAATTAGAAACTTATCCAAGTACGGTTTACAGATCCTATTCATCATATCCATAAATGCTGCAGGAGCATTTGTTAGTCCAAATGGCATAACGGTAAACTCGTAATGACCATACCTAGTTCTAAGAGCAGTTTTAGGTATGTCTTCTTCTTGTACTTTCAACTGATGGTATCCGGAGCGTAAATCTATCTTAGAAAAATATCTAGCTCCCTGCAGTTGATCGAAAAGATCATCAGTCCTAGGTAATGGGTATCGATTCTTAATTGTAACCTTATTCAATTCCCTATAATCGATACACATTCGCATCAAACCATCCTTCTTTTTCACAAACAACACAGGCGCTCCCCAAGGGGATGAACTGGGTTGTATAAATCCTTTACTAAGCAATTCATCTAATTGTTTTTTCAGTTCTAACATTTCGGTGGGTGCTAACCGATAAGGTGCCTTTGCTACGGGTGTAGTTCCAGGAATCAAATGAATTCTAAATTCTACCACCCTATTTGGTGGTAATCCTGGTAATTCTTCTGGGAATACATCCGAGTATTCTGAGATTACAGGAATTTCCTTAAGTTCCTTACCCTTAGTGCTAATGATTACTGAAATCATATACACTATTCCTTGCTTTCGTTCATAACTAGCTATTTTCATTACCGAAATGAACTTCATTGGTTTACGCGGCTTATCCCCTGTAATCATAATTACTTCTCCTGTGGGTGCACGGATTTCTGTGGAATTCTTATCATAGAGGATTCGAGCATGGTTGGCTACTAACCAATCCATTCCTAATACAACATTGAATCCAGCTAAATTCATGGGTAATAGGTTTGCAGAAAATTTATGACCTGAAAGTTCTATATTTTCTTTTTGCAAAACCGTATCTAAGTTAACAGAGTTCCCGTCTGCTGTCTCTACCGTATAAATCTGCCTAAGTTTAGTTAAGGGTAGCTTAAGAGCTTGGTAGAAAGAAGTATTTATAAAACTTTGGTTTGCACCAGAGTCAAATAATACTTTCGCATAAACGTTGTGAACTAAGAACGTACCAGCTATTTCGTCAGGAATCAGTTCAGCTTCCTGTGTGGTCAATTGGAAGGCTCTTACGTTCTTCTTGTTAGTCCCTTCAGCAGGTTTGGCCTTGTTATCTGCTGGTTTGACCAATTTAGGGCATTCTAGTCTGAAATGCCCAGCTTCTCCACAGTTGTAGCAGATCTTTGTTTTCTTTCTGCAATCTTCTTCACGATGTCCTATCGCTTTGCAGAAGTTGCAGGGTTCATTACATTTTCCAAAATGTTTCTTTTTACAGTTCCTGTAGAACGGCGGAGTGGAAGATGATCCAGTGCCCTTTCTCTTGAAGTTGTTATTATTACCCACACAAAATCCTTGGGTAATTTTCTGAGCCAATTCCTTCTTCCTGTTTTCTTCTCGCGTACGCACCAATCCGCCAGTCAAAGTGTTGGCTAATTCCACCGCATCATCGATCGTGCGGGGTCTCGCAGCTTTGACAATATCCTGGATCTCGCTAATTAAACCCCAAATGTAGCGAGAAATAAGTACCGGTTCTGGCGAAGCCAGAGTAGGCACAATTCGAGCATATTCGAAAAACTTCGAAGTATACCCTCGACAATCAACATCCACCATTCGGTGGCTCAGGAATTTGTTCGCCATTTCTTCTTTTTCATATTCAGGGCAGAATTTCCTTTCCACCAGACGCTGAAATTCTTCCCAACTCATGGCATAAGCCACATCGCTTCCCTTGGCTTGTAGTACTGTGTTCCACCATTCTAATGCTTCTTCCTTGAAAAGGTGAGAAGCATACATGACTTTATCCTCCTCGGCACATTTACTTATTTTAATTACTGCCTCGATTTTCTCTAACCAATGCAGTGCAGCAGTCGCTCCTTCATTGCCTGCAAATTCAACAGGTTTACAGGCAAGAAATTCCTTGTATGTGCAACCAGGCGTTGCAGCTTTCATTCTCTTAAGAATTGGGGTCTGCATCACATCATCGTTATTGTTAATGTTGCCGCCTCCATTTACGCTATTACTGAAGTTGTCATCATGAGTACGTTTTCCAGGAATAATTGGTTGAGGTTCAACTGGATTTCGGGCAGCAGCAAGAATTGCTGGAATAGCATTGGCTATTCCTTGGGAAACGATATTCTCTATATCTTACCTATTCAGAAATTGATCTCCATTGTTTTGCTCTGATTGGTTAATCTCGTTAACTGGTTCATTACTAGCGTGTTCCATCTGGTAATTAATATATATATATATATATATATATATATTGTTGTTAGCACCAATTTAATTAATAACCAAGCATAATAAAACAATCGCATATAATCACATCAACACATTTAGCCAAAATTGTCGACTTTGCGACGTTGATATTTTTATATATTAGTATGCGTCCGTACACACCGGTTATCTTACAAAAGTTTTATTTTAAGTTATTTTACATGATTATTATTATTATTATTATTATTATTATATTATTATTATTATTATTATTATTTAACACATACTCCCACAACCACACAATCCCAGTCAGCTGGCATATCAGAAACGACGTTCCCTCTCGTCGTACTTCCAGGAGATTTGTTCTCCCACCTCCCGGATTCGATTCCCTGCGTCCACCAGCTCCTCGCCAAAATGGCGGAGTTCAGCCAAGTTCTCATTGCTCATTGGTGGGTTTGGTGCAGGCTCGGGGTCAAACTGAGGGAAAAAGGTGTTAGGGTTATTCAAGAGATTCCGAAATTGCCAGTCAGTGGTCCACCATTCTTCCAGCTCTTCTGGTAGAGGTCTGTGGTGGATAATAGGATCTGGGATATCAGGCTCTAGATTAACTGGAAGTTGTGCTTCCGCTGGGTAATTGAAGAGGTTTTCATCGGCAGGTCCGATGAGGTCACTAAGTGCCAATTTACGATCCAGCTCTTCCCATGATGGCATTTCCTGGGCTTGCCCTGAACTTTACCCGATCTCCTTTCCTTTGCCTTTATCATTTGGATCCTCAGTCTTTAAAACTTTCCGTGTCGCTGGTTTCTTCCTACGCACACGCCTCCAGCCCACGAATCTTCTTCTCTTTTTCGGTTTGGGTTTCTCCTGGGGTTGTGCTTGGAATTTCATAGGTTCAGCAGTGTCGGCCCAATAACCGGAAAAGCCCTCGGAAACTTCCATGTCAGCAGAATGGATAGTGATATTCTGAAGAGCTTCAGACAACTCATTCATGCTGTTAGCATATATGAAGAAACACACAAAATTCTAAGTTAAAATTTTGTAAATTGAATTTTCACGGAATCACAGAACGGCAATCAGAAAAATTAAGTATTTCAAGATACTTAATTGGCTTAAATCAGTGGCTCTGATACAACATTTTTCTGTCACGGCCCCCTGCCCGGTTTTACCTGTTTCAGGAGCCGCGGGACAGCAACCACGTGGTAATTAATATGTTGGCAGCGGAAGATTTTAACAGGATCTTTTTAAAACTTGAAAAGCCCAATTATCTTATTTCATAATTTGGGGATAACACCCGTAATTTACAATAAATGTGATTTCACTGGGAAACCCCCGTTTTACAAAACATGTTTCTTTATTTTATTGAGCCACTTCTTCAAGCTTGTAGTGCTACACAGCACTTTCCTGGATCACAACAGATCACCTGAAACATGTTTTAAAAAGGTTTTATCAGCAGGGAAATACTGGCGAGTCACTCAAGTTGCACAAAACGACACATTGTCATAATATACAGTATTAAGGGTGATTACATTGTTTCTATCTACCAATTACCCCAAATCGGTATTTGTCACTCAACAGTATCTGTGACTATGGTCAGATCACCCATTGGCTAACCCGTTGTCCAATGGTGACGGGTATCAAGTAATGTATACAAAACCCCACATACCGGCAGTAATTGAAGATTACAAAGATTAATCCCTGTAATTATAACTTTGAAAATAAATAGGGTTTTGGAAACAATTTGATAAAAAGAGAATGACTCACATTGCAAGTTCAGACGGGCAGCGTTTAGCCTACTGATTTTAGCCTGGTTAACCTAGATAAATAACAATGCACACGAAAACTAGGTCAGTAACTTAATACAACTTTTACGACAGCTCACGAGATTAAAACCCTCACGATGAATGACAAAGTATAGCCCAAATACGGGCAACACTTAAACATCCATCGGACCGGTCTCAATCGATTGGACATTAAATCGTAGCAGTGATCGAGTTATTACCCTGTTATCACGGCAGAATTTCGTGTTGTGTGTGTTTTTGGAGTAAACAGACGATATCTCAGTGTAGGAAACGAGTTTTTACGTCGAACCAACGCCAAAACTCAAGTGCCAAACCCCACTATTTATACTAAAAAACCGGCGCCGTCACGTGGCGCAACAGCCTGTCGCGTGGCGCGACGGGTACCCCTCTAGCATAGAGTAGCCTCGTGTATTTGTAGCTCAGGTGAGTCGACCGTTCGAAGAAATTCGCGTTTTAAAACAAACTGTAAGGATAATATGAATTAGGGAATACCCCCCTTTTGTTTTAGGGGCCCTGATCCTAATTCTAATTGTTCTGAAAATTTTAGGGGCCATGCAATATTACTGGGGGTCTCAATTAGGGTTTCCTATTGGGCAAAATAAAATAAGAATTAGTAATTTTGATGGGAGTTGTTACAGAAGTTAATAGCTTTTAATAGCTTTTGCTGATGTCAGCCAAAATGGCTAAACATCAATGTGTTCAGTTAATTTGTGTATGGTTTTGAAACATGTTATGTACATCTTTGAGTTTTAGTGTTGATTTTATCTTTATTTAGGAAATCTTCTACAACATATGCTATGCAATGGTAGAATTGAATCAGCAATGGTAAATAATGAGCATGGAACCATTCTATTCTATTAATGTTTAAAGAAGTAATGTCACACCCCAACCGATGGCAGAAACATCGGGATGAGACGAAAACTAGATTGAGAGTCTTCATAATGCTATTTGTGTCGAGTATTTAATAATTACTTTTTACATTGATTGAACTAGAATATAACAAATTTGAATAACGTCAAGTGTAAAAGAACTAAAATTTCATTTCATTAATAACGGTTTAATACAAGGTTTGGAAACAAAATACAACATGCTTGAAAATAAAATACGGTACAATAAGTATTTAAAATTTAAATGCGTTTCTAGGCAATCCTACTAAATTCCTTGCATCATCAAAAATCCTGCAACATGTATTAAAGCATAAATCAATACGAAAGTACTGGCGAGCATACAAGTTTGAATATAAGTATAAGTATAAAAGTTTTCTCAATCAGACGTGGCAATTTATATTCGAGTTGAATCTAGCGTATTAGCATAACCTAAGCATAACAAATAGCATGGATATACAAGTAGAAACTAACATGCCTAAATGACCTAACGTAACAAATAGCATTAGTATACAAGTTGAAACTAACATGTATAAACAACCTAAGCATAACAAATAGCATGGGTATATAGTTCGAAACTAACATGCATAAACAACCTAAGCATAACAAATACGTGCTCGATGGGTTGAGTGTTTGATTATATTCGATTGTGTAAAGTGGATTTTGTAGTTGATACATGTTGCACCCAAAAATGTGTTAAAGCGTAAAAAGGGTCGAGTATGCTCACATTGATTGCGTTGCGATTTCTTGTAAGTAACGTACGAGTAAGATTGGGAAAAATCCAAGAGAACGAACAAGAATGATTATCCTAGATATGAAGTACCAAAAGAGAGGCGATCACTATAAGTTTAAATAGGTATTCTAATATTTATGATTTACAAATTGGTATATTATATTTCCTCTCATAATAAACCTTTATTGTTATAAAAGAAATATATAATGAATTGTCTATTTAGTAATAAGGAGAAAAGAATTTAAATAAAAACTTGTTTAGCTAATAATTATACATTAAATAAAATATTTTATGGTTTACAATTTAATTACATCCCTAAATTCTTATCATGGTCCTTTAAAGAAATAGTACTCAGGGTTCGAATACTTTCAAAACCGTATTACCAAACTTAAAAAAACATCTAAATAGTGGGATGATAGCTAAAATTATAATGCGTGAATTTCGAATGTTGAGAAGTCAAATGACAAACATTCTTTGCAAAACACTTATTAAAACATGACTTTAACCAATATATACATATTTTATTTAAAACAACAAACATTTTGAATTATGTATTTGACTAATTCATTTGATAAATAAAATATCCTTTATTATCTATAACAATATGGTTTAATCAGTAAACTATTTTTTTGATAAATGATAGGTTGTGAATGAATTGTTTTAATAAAATAATCGATGAGGTGTTGTAGTTAGAATTTTGTTTTTTTCTTAAACAGCATGATGTCTTCTACGTTTAAAACAAAACCAGCCAAACAGTAACCACAAACAAATCAAAACCTATTTAAAAGGAAAAAAATATGATAATAGTGAACGTGTTTTCTGATTGGAAAGGTTAGGCTTTTAATTCATTTTAAACATAGTTAGCTTGTTCATCTTCTTCATTTAAAAGAACAAAACAACAACATGCTATTTTAATCGTTCCCATCTTTCAGTTGGCTTAATTGATTAGTAACTCCAAGAAACATATCATTTCATCAAGAAATTTAGCAAGGAAACAAATGGAATAAGAGGGTATACCAAAACTAGTCGAGAAGATGCCTTCGATCTCCGTTCGGCTCTTCGAGTTTTTTCCGGCGAATGCGCAGCGACTAGACTTGTTATGTAAACGAACCGAAACCAAAACTTGAACCTAAGCAAAAACTTGAACTTGAAATTGAAACCCGATTTGGAGCTGAGACTAAGGTTCTGTTTGTTTTTTCAGACGTAAAAGGTCTGTTGTCTGTGGACCACATCTGCAGGCATCTGCAGGAGAAGATGTGGACCAAATGTCTGCAGTCTGCAAGGAGAAGAGGGTTTGTTTTTTTTCCTACAAAAAGCTCTTCACACACAAGTTCTATCTCTCTCTGCCTTCTCTCTCTCTCTACTCTCTCTCTACAATCCGTCACCACCACCGCCCATAGCACCACCACCACCGCACCACCTCCGCCATCACACCACTGCCTCTCTCTCTCCGGTCTCTTTCTCTCACCGGTTGAAAGCTTTAAAACAGACTCATAACTTTCATCACCAACTCCAGCAAATCTGTTGAAAACCACCATCACGAGCATCATCTGCCAGCACCAAATCGGACAACCATCATCACGAGCACCACCTACCACCACCCCCTCATCTAAAAAAACGAAGCCTCTATACCTACCATCCTTCAGATCTGAACTCACCATCCAAGATCTGAGTCAAATCTGGTCGGAGAAGAAAGGCTGGTGGACGGTGGTGATGTTACCGGAGAAGAAAACGGTGTTGTTCAGAGAAATTTGGCTATACCTTCTGACACAAGTAGTTCGATCTACGCTCCAATCCAACCATATATGATTTCTAATCGTCGGGATTTACGGGATGGTGGTGTGACGGGGGGTGGATGTTCGGAGTTGGATGGTGGTTTGCGGAGATGATGGATACTGCTTTGACGGAGTGGATGGTCGGAGGTGGATGCGGTTTGCGGGCTTGCGGCGGTGATAAGGGAAGAAGAAGAAGGGTGCAGATGTTTGAAGCTTTATTTGATAGCTTCTTTTTTAAGATGTTTAAAGCTATTTTAAGATATGTTTGAAAAAAAAACGGTCTTTAAGGCCTTATGTCTGCAGGCGGGCAGACATAAGCTTTTTGCAGATGTAATAAGAAAAAACAAACACCCCCTAAATCAAATCAGAATCAAACCACCCGAACCAAAACCTAGCCGTTACCTCTGGTTGTCGGAAAAACGAAGACCCGGAACAACCATCTATTGGAAATAAAATATTCTCCACTAATATTCTCCTCAATTATCTCCTATCCTATAGTATTACCATGCATATCCATTTCCATATTTTTCCCTTTCTGTTCGTTTATATTGGAATGGAATGTAATGCTCTAACATACAGAAATAAAATACACAAAAGTTCCTCTATACCATCGCTAATTTAGATGGTATCAGAGCAGCTTTAACCCAGAAAACCCAAATTCAAATCGATTATGGCCGAAGATGAAGAAACAAATAAACGGAAAACCGAGGGAGAATCCTTGGATTCGAACTCACCGTACTATATCCGTTCGTCCGATTCTCCCAAACAAATGCAGGTAAACGATGCATTGAATGATGGCAATTACAACGATTGGGCATAAGAGATGGAGAATTTTCTCTTTGCAAAAAGTAAAATTGGGTTCGTGGATGGATCGATCAAGAAACCAGAGAAGGGATCGCAGACCTATATGCCATGGATGTGTTGCGATGCCACGATAAAAGGATGGCTAACGACTGCCATGGAGAAGGAGATTAGAAGCAGCGTGAAGTACGCTAACATGGCTGCGGAGATATGGTCCGATCTAAAAGAACGATTTGGAAAAGAAAGCGCCCCTCGTGCGTATGAATTGAAGCAAACACTCTCAGCCACCGTTCAAGGCGACACTTCCGTCTCAGCCTATTTTACTAAACTCAGAAGTATTTGGGATGAGATGCAATCAGTCTTCCCTATTCCTCGTTGCAAATGCAGTGGGTGTTCTTGTGATGTAGGAAGAAAGTTAGTTGAGCTTAAAGAAAGCGAGAGACTTTATGAGTTTCTCATGGGTGTGAACTCTGATTTCTCAGTCATCAGAACACAGATTCTAACGATGTACCCGACACCAACCTTGACCAATGCCTACCACCTTGTCACCGAAGAGGAAAGATGGAGAGCTATAACATCTGAAAGGAGGCCTTCTACCGATGCTGCTGCCTTTAAGGGGTTTGTCCCAGGACGACGGGAGAACAACTCCAGCCAACGACGTGATAAACCCGCTTCAAAGGATGTGAAGCATGCTGCTGATCACTGTACCTTCTGTGGTAAAGATGGACACACCCGTGATGGGTGTTTCAAGCTAATAGGATTCCCCGAATGGTGGCCAGGTAACCGAAAACATGAAGAAACAAAACCTAAGGCGGCGTGTGTTGAAACGAATTCAAGCCCTATTCCAGGTTTGACAAGTGAACAATATGAAATATTTCTTAAGCACTTTGGAGACAAAGAAAACACAAACAGAGGTACAACACCTATGACATGCATGACAGGTAAAAACGATAATGAAGATGATTGGGTGATAGACTCCGGTTCAACCGAACATATGACCTACAACAACCAAATCCTTCAAAACAGGACCCAAAGACGGTTTGAAACCCCGGTGGTTATCCCCAGCGGAGATGTTATTCCCATTGAAGGGAAGGGTGAATATACCTTACCTGGGGGAACCAAAATAAAGGATGTCTTATATATTCCAAAATTCACTTGCAATTTGTTGTCTGTAAGCCGACTAGGTAAGGATTTACAATCTGCGATAACCTTTTTCCCGATTTTTGTGTCATGCAGAAACTCCACACGAGGAGCTTGATTGGTGCGGGTAAGTGCAAAAGAGGTTTGTACCGGATGGGGTTATTCGAAGACAAAAGGAGGGCTTTGATGACATCCGGGGACACATGGCATAAAAGGTTGGGACATGCTTCTAACGAAAAGCTTACTCATATCGATTTCCTTAGTAAAGTTCCTTTTAATAAATTGTGTGATTTTTGTTCAAAGGAGAAACATGCTAGACTTCCTTTTTCGAATAGTAATATTAAGACAAGCGGTTGTTTTGAATTGTTGCATTGTGACATTTGGGGAAACTATCGCACCCCTTCTTTTACGGGTGCTAATTATTTTTTGACCATCGTTGATGATTTTAGCCGAGCCGTTTGGATTTTTTTGCTAAAATTTAAACATGAGGCAAGTAGATGCATTATAAACTTTCATAATATGGTAAAAACACAATTTGGAAAGACGATCAAAAGAATTAGATGTGATAACGGGGGAGAATTCACGTCTAATGAAATGAGAAAATTCTATAATGAACAAGGAATTATTCTAGAAACCACTTGCCCTCACACTCCACAACAAAATGGGGTTGTGGAGCAGAAACATAGGCATCTTTTAGAAGTTGCACGTGCCCTCATATTCGAGTCTAACACACCGAAATGGTTTTGGGGAGAGTGTGCGTTAACCGCCGCTTACATAATAAACCAATTGCCCTCCAAGATTCTTGGAAATAAAACCCCATATGAGATTGTATTAGGTCATAAACCGGACTATGATCTCATGCGAGTTTTTGGATGTCTTGCATATTATAGAAGTACAGAAACGAAGGGAGATAAGTTTGAAATGAGGGGGAGACCCGGGGTTTTCTTGGGTTATCCACCAAGGACTAAGGGGTACAAGTTATATGATATTGAAAACAAGAAAATGGTGACTTCCAGGGATGTTCGATTTCGTGAATCATTTTTTCCTTTTGGAAAATTAGACATTAGTAAAAAGGAGTTTGTTAGGACCGGTTTTGACTCCGAAACGATTGCGAACCGAACGTGTGACGAGCGGAATCCGTACACGAACGTGACCGAACACACAAGAACGTAATATAATGGGTGATTCTATTAACAGATCTGAAATCGTACAAAGCACCTGAATCACGTGGAGCACTTTCTCTCTCTAGCTTCTCTCTCTAACACTAGAGCTCTTCAAGTCTCCAAATGAGCTAAAGTCTCCAAAAGTTTTTAACTCTAACCCTAACTCTACTATTTATAGGCCAAGGCTTTAATGAGAAAACTCGTTAATTACAATATTGCCACCTTGCCTTTTCTATATAATTACAACAATATAAGGCTAGAATTAAACTGTTTCTGCTACGATCTGAATTGACGGAGGCGATAGACATAAATACACCAACAGACTCCCCCTTGGATATTGCCGTAGTCAATCCATAGTCAAACTCGTAGCGACTTGTCTTTCTCTCTCTTTCTTTTGTCTTCTTGAAGGTTTAACACGTTTTCAACAACGTAGACTCCCTCTTACTCGAACAGAATCCCCGTGGATCTGTCTTCAGCTTCAGCTCCCCCTTTCAGTAGACTCTTCAGGGCTCCCCCTTTCGTCAAGCTTCCGTGCTTTGGGATCGACACCTGGCTTTCCAGTTACAAGCTCCTCTGGGATAGTTAACTGGCTCCTTGAAAGCACGCTCCCCCTTGCATTGAGCTCATCTTCAGACTCCCCCTTAGACTCGGCTATCGGGATCATAGTCTGGAATCTGCAATTCTCAAACATTTATAAGTGAAAATGTTTTGAACTTCCAGAATTGAAAACCCTGGCTCTCTCAGCATATGCTAAATATTTTAACAGTGAAAGATTTTTTGAATGTCCAGGAATCGTATCCTGGCTCGATTAAACTTTCTAAATCAAGATCCTGGCTCAAAGATATAATAATATGAATATATCCAGGATTAACTTGATTCTCTTCCTCTATCAACAAACTTCAAAGATTTGGCAGTTTTAGCGAATCAAGATCGGAAACTGACTCTTTACAACAAATTTTAACAATATAAGAATCCAAATCCCTCACTGTTAATCATCCAAGTCCAAATTAATGACCTTGGAGATCTCACAAACTGTTTTTGATTTTTGATTAAAAACTTCAAGTTTCAAATTAATGAACTTGTTTTATTTTCAGAAACACGATCAGCATACTCAGATTTTGAAACTTAGCTTCTCAGACATCGGTTGTCGAAAATAAAGTAAAATCAAAATCTTTTTGTATTTTTCTGAAACATAAAGCAGTAAAGAAATATTTACAAACATATTTACAGGCAATATTTTTGTTTGAGTTCGCGTCAGAGGATCATATCAGTTTTTGACAAATCACTAGTACCGTTGAGCTTTTAACACTTTAAGTTCTAAACGATTCACTTAGATTGTTAGTATACTGATCCACTTAAATTTTCACACAAAGTTCAATTGATTCGAGATACGAGATTAGTGTTTTAAGGACTTAAACTTATTCGCGTCTCCCACCTCAGAACATACTCCCGTATCCAGATCCCAATATTCAGTCTTACAGGTGAATATACCTAGATGATATCTGTAAAGGGTTAAATGCGAGACCATGAGAGCTCAGGTTATTGCTTCCGCAAAATCAGAGAGATGATGGTTCGACTTTTAGGTGTGTTCCCTTTAGAGAATCTTTTCTTCAACAACACATGATTAGCATTTTGCAATGTTTCATCATTTTTTATGCTGAGGGTGGTGCTTTTATTTCAAGCAAGTGAAAAGTATTATACGGGGACTAGGCCATTGCTTCCGTAAAATCAGAAGTCCCGGGATAATACCCCAGATATCACTAAGCATAAAGACCTAGTATCTCAGAAAGAGGGGTATTTCAAACAAGATTTCGGGGGTTACCCATATATCCGAGAGATGTTCCCCACGAGATAAGTAAAGTATGATATTTAGGTTTATATCTCGAAAGCAATCTACTAAGCGTGTAAAAACCTACTGGCATATGATCAGTGAGACCGTTTATCACATTTAAACATTCCATTTCTTTAGCATACTGTGATTGTCTACTGATTTACTATCATTTCCTCTTTTTACACAAAAACTCTTTTTTGAATTTTATCAAGTTTTTGGCTTTTTCAAAATTTCTAATGTTTTTGGATTTTCTGACAATTTCTTACTCCCATTAAAATTCAAAACCATTAAAAATAATTTGACAAACCGATGTAGACAGCTTTGTCTCGCCATCCATTTTCTGCTTCTCATGCTCTGATTTGCAGAAAATATAACGTACCCCCATGATTTACAACCCATTGATTTTCGACAGTTTGAAAACCATTTTTCAATCTTGTGAAAGTAATCATGTTTGTTCAGCCGTGAGGGTTTCGGTGTATTCACTAAACAAATTTTTAGATTTTTTTTTAAATTTTTGACAAAAATTAAAAATAAACATATTTTTTTTAATTTTTCAAAATTTTTGACAAAATAAAAACATATTTTTGGTTTTTAAATTTTTCAGTTTTTAGGATTTAAAAATATTGTTTATTTATTTACATAAAACAAACAACCTCCCTGTTTCAGTTGCATGGACCAGCAGCCTCTTCTTTTTGTGCCAGGCTGCTCCGACATTCTTCTTGTTGACATTCCATTTTCTTCGGAAGCACCTGCACATTCACACTTACTCAATTACTTGAACAATTTAGCCCAGGTCTGTTTGACCTTAGGCATTTCAACACAATATGCATCATTCAACTTCGGAAAATCTTTGTCATTTTGTACGAAGACTTTGTCAAATTTTACTTCAACTTTTTCATCTTTTACCGAAGCGATTTGTTTCTTAATCGACCATGTTTGACCTTTTGGAGTCCCTCTTTTATAAAAATTTGAATCTTTTTGAACATTTTGATTCTGAACAACAACTTTTGGTTTCCAAAACTGATTTGGTTTTGTTGCATCAATAGTTGTTTTCCAACTTTGTGTTGTTCTAAGTCTGTGTGTCACTGGTTTCAATGCTTGTTGTGAGTCAGTCTTTGATATTTTCGGCTTCCAAGTTTGTTTTGAATCAAACTTGGTTGATTTCTGATTCACAACATCAGATTTATTTTTCGTCTCAACATCAACAGGTTTCAGATTTGGACACTTACGAGCAAGATGTCCAGTTTGATCACATTTGAAACATGTTCTCTGGGACACATCTTTGACCTGTTGTTGTTACTTTTTCTGAGCATAGAACTCTTCATTAGACTGTCGTCTAAATTGAAGTTCTTTCTCTTCTACTGAACTTGTTCCGTGAATAAAATTCATTTTTGTCTGATAATTTGGTTTTTCATTTTTATTCCAACTTTGTTTCTTCTTATAACCCAACCCAGCCTTCATGTTTTTCTTTTTGAAACTAGGTTTGTTATAAAAAGTTTTGTGACACTTTCCAGTAAATTTTGGAATCTCAGACTTTTCAATCTCAACCATATTGAAAACTTTGTCAATCTTTTCTGAAATCACATTCTGAATCGGGAATACAACATCTAAGAATAATTTGTCCGATCCAATCATGGTATAAACCAATACTTTTGAATCATCATTCAAATTTTTCTCAGATGTTGAGTTTTTCAGATATTCTTCATGAAAACTACCTTCATTTCCATCCTGTGATTCAGATTTACCTTTTTCAACCGACTCTTCTTTCAACACACTTTCAACGACCTTACCTACCACCTCTGAATCACTTGAATCATCAGATTTGGAAAAGGTTACGTCAATGTTATCTGGCAATTGATCTACCATGTTGAAAGCTTTTTCGACCTTCTCATCATCATAAAATGCGAACTTTTCCGGTGGTGGAACTTGATGAAACTCTGAGCCAATACCTTTCTTGTTTTGCTCAGAATCTTTACCATCCGGTTTTAGATTGAAAATCCTTTCAAGCACATATGATGATGCATGATAACTATGTAACTTGTTGTTATCCTGTTCTAAATCAGCTATTTGACGCTTTAGCTTAGCAACATCCTCAATGTAAGAATTGACAACTTGTTGCTTTATTGAGTATTGTCGCTTAAGCGTATCAGTTGTTTCAGAACAGTATTTCAATCTGGATTGAACAAGATTCATTTGACTCTTCACATTTTCATATGACTCTTTTGTAATGTGATATGCCAATTTTATTGAGTCGTATTCCTTTTTCATTTCTTGAAAAGCATTTTCTTTTTGTAAGCATTCATCTGTCATTTTCAAAACATTTTCTTTCAAAACTTAATTTTCTTTTTCTAACTTTTTACATTTTTCCGAAAGTTTTTCATCATTTTCTTTTAAAACCTTTTCGTTTTCTAACATTTCTTTGCATTTATTTTTGAAAACTTCTTCAATTTTAACAAATTCAAGATCTCTTGTTCTGAACTTTTCGTCTTTTTCAGTACAAGCTCTGCATGTTTCCATGCATTTCTTGCATTGTTTAACAGTTTTATTACCAGATTGTTTATCGATTTTAGTATCATTATTCATCAATTCATTTTTGTTGAGTAATTCAGAAGATTCAGTTTGAATTTTATCAGTTATCCCACCTTCTTCTGTCATTTTCTCCTTTTCTGCTGTGTTCACCTGATCACCAACCAGCTTTTGATCACTCTCAACATCTTCTTTCTTCTCTATCTCTTATTCAACCTGCTGTTCTTCAGTAACAACTTCTTTTTCAACAACTTCAACTTTCATTTCGTCAGCAACCTTCTTCAAATCATCAACCAAATTCTCAACATTCTTCTTCAATCTTTCTTCATCTCTCTTTCTTAGACTTGATGTCATAGCATGTCTGATGATTTTATTCAGGTTTTTCTCATAATTCTTGTCTTTTTCGCGTTTTGAATAAAATTCTCCGGATAGAGGAATTACTAGAAGAACATCATCATGAACTATATCTTTCCTGGGAACAACAGGTTCACTATCTCTGTTGACATAACATTCTCGGTTCTTGTCCCATCTTTTGTTTCTAACAGCATTTCATACTCTTCCTGCATTTTCTCCATTCTGCACCCAACAATGAATATTTCTCTATCGGTTTTTTCTTTCAAAATTTCTTCTCGAATTCTTTCCTTGATTTTAGCCATGATGTTATCTCCTTGATATTCACACCTCGTAAATCACAACACAAGAAACAATCAAATAACAATGATTAGTTACAACAAAAATATCAAACACTTGGATCGGACGGGTATCCGATCGAGTGAGTCAACAAAAGTCAATTGTGAAAATAATCAATGCTATCCGATCAGGTGGGATTTTATCTTGAATCGGGTGGTGATGTTGGCTGATCGGTTGGAGTTGCTGTCCGCATGGGCGGCTCTTTAGGTGTGCGGGGAGGACTTCCGCACAAGGCCCGTTTTTTCAAGGGGCACGGGATTTTTTTTAAAAAATTCGATATATATATGTTATTTTTTTTAAATTATACACACATAACAAATCTAATATAGAGGCCCATTATCAAAACATTTGTATTCTTTATAATTACCCAACTTAACAATAGGTTTATTGGGCCCAATCCAAGACTAATATGTTTAAAAAAAATTACGTAGCCACGGAAACTGAAAGGACGAACAGCAGCAGGAACTGAATGCCGATTCCGGAGCAGGAAACATCAGTAGGAAACATCAGGTGAATCTCCAATTGAAACTTTGATTCTGAATATTGAAACTTTGATATATTGAACCCCGTATCGTATATTGAATTTCCGACGAACATCACGTATCGTATATCGTCGCTTTTTCATATATTGAAAATTTGAAACTTTTTTGATTCTGAATTTCTGATAAACAAAGCTCTACCAAAACAAGTTAAGTGACTATTGTATATATTGCTTATATGTCAGTGTAGCATGTTTGACACCTATTATTCCAATATCCTATTTCATTTTTAATATATTGGATGGGAGTTGAAGTAGTAAATTAAATGATGTTTGATATCCTATTTCATTTTTTTATATATTGCATGTAGACACCTATTCTTCCAATATCCTATTTCATTTTTAATATCTTATTCCAACAATTTGCTATAAAAACTGTTGGATCGGTTCCGTGACCCTAAACAGTCAGTTAAGGCAGTTCATCTTCGTTTACAGAGGCGGAATCAAAGTAAACAAAGTCACAACAGCTTGTTCCTTTCAATTCTTTTCTATTAATGCTTTTCCGAGACTTTACAATGATTTCTGATGAAATTTTGGCAGCACCTTGTTTCTCACACACACACTGATCCGTTTCAAATGAACATACACAACACCTATATATAGGCTAAGCCTATTCCGTTTGAGGGTGACACAGCCATGTTCAAACGGACAGCCATGTTCAAATGGACAGCCATGTTCAAACGGACAGCCATGTTCAAACGGAATTACTTCCTAAAACTTAATCAAACTCTAATTCAATCCTTGTTGTGCATTCAATTAACCTATCTAGACATAAGACTCGATTAAGACGTAGTCAGCAGACATATGATGCACCAACAGACTCCCCCTTGGATGTTGACGAAGTCTTCGGCATCGTGTCTTTAGTCTTTGTCTCTCTCTAAATTTTGTCATTGTAAAAACTCTTTCTTCACAGGTTCAGGAACTCAACCTAGCTCCATCTTCAATATCCCCTTTACCTGTTGATCCAGAAATTTGACTCCCCTTTTCGCAGACTCCCCCTCTCGATAAGCTAGGGCTTTAAATTTTGGTTCAAACTTTGACATTTCGTTGCCATGGGTACATTCCTGTTACCTGCATATACTCTACCCAACATAAGTTTCACAAATTTATAACACTTAGATTTAAGAAACTTACTGGTAGAAATCATTCATTCATCAATCTGTAATAATTACATCAAGTTCAAGTGAATGACCTTGATTAACTAACCACACAATCTTTCAGAACATTTGTATATAACATTCAAAGTTTTTAACAAATTTACCCAACCCAATATAGTTCATCATGTTTAGCACTTGAAATTTTGAAAATCCGCTTTCCCACATCAGTTATCGAAAATCTTTTTGTATTTTTCAAAATTTAAAACTAAACACAATATTTTTGGATTTTTGATTTTCATATACAAATACAGTAAAGAAATATATACAAACAATATTTTTGTGAGTTTGTGTAAGGGAATCATATCAGTTTATGAGACAAATCACTAGCACCGTTAGGTTTTTGACATTTTAAGTTCTAAACGATTCACGTTGATTGACGATATGTTTGTCATCTTAAGCTCAATCTAGAAACTTTCGAAATGCTTACCGATACGTTAAGATATATTAATTTTGCACTAAATTCTTATGGACCCCACGATCTCAGCATATCCCCTCATCATGCAATACACTGACTTAAGTAATGCCTTTAAACTTTCATCAACTGTGATATGTGCGAAAAACAAAGCAGAATGTTTAAACATTAACAATCAGGTCGATACTTCCATATACGCAGAGAAAGTCCAATGTTTAAACAAAATAAGAAAATAAAACAAGTTGAAGTTTTTTAGGCTTTAACCACCAGGTCGATACTTCCGTATGCGTAGAGGTGATCCAAAGCTTAAACGAAACACCAAAGAAAATAAAGCAGAATGTTTAGGCAATAACATCCAGGCGATACTCATGTATACGCAGAGGATGTCCAATGCTTAAACAAAATAAAGAAATAAAACAAGTTTAAATCTTTGCAAAATAAAATGCACAATCACAGTGACTTTTTCAGCAAAGTTGTGAAAGCTCACAAACTTAACCGGTTTTTATGTCTTTCGACATTCAGCGATTACTGAGTAGGTACACAATCACGAAGGACAAAACTAAGTACTATGCTTTCAACCATGTTTCCCACTAGAACTAGGCTTTTTCATTTTAGTTTGTATCGTTATCGCAAATCTACTGGTCTAGCTGAGCCTATCGTCACATCATTAGTGAGACCGTTTATCACATTTGACATTTCATTTCTTTAGCATGCTGTGATAGTCCACTGATTTACTATCATTTCCTCTTATTCACAACAAAACTCATTTTTGCTTTTTCAATGTTTTTGGCATTTTCAAATTTTCTAATTTTTTTTTAAATTTTCTCCCCCTAAAATCAAAATATGTTTCAATTTTGATTTTCTAGGAAAATTTGAAAACAAACTATACAAGAAACGTGACAAACTGATATCAAATCGCTTCAATTCGCCATTCACTTGGCTTAAACAATCAGAACTCCCCCTGACAACAAACTATTTTCCCATTATGATTTCAAAACACTTAAGTTTGTTTTAATCAAAAATGGTTTTTCTGGAAAATTAGTTTTGTTTGTCTTTTCACAAACTTGGGGTTCTTTCATCACATTGTTTTCAACAATACCTCTTGCCGGAAAAAATAAATCAAGTACAACTTAATGTCCTTGATTAATCTTTTGTAATTCGAAATATCACAGTTACCAACCTGTAAATTTCTCAAGAAAGATGCCGATACCTGTTCCACACTTACCAACCTGGGAACTCCGGCAAGTCAGGTTTTTTATTTGAAAAGATCTACCCAAGCCTGACCATTCTTGGGTTTGACAGTTTTTACCTCAACAGATGGCTCTTCTGGTTTTGACAAACCAGAATCATTGTCTGATCATGGCTCCTCTAACTTTGACAAGTCAGAATCATTTCCAAAATGTGGCTATTTTGACTTTGACAAGTCAAATTCATCGCCAACATGTTGCTCCTTTGTTTCTGAAGAAACAAATTCATGGCTAACAACTTTCTTTTTCTTCTCTTTTGTCCTCAGATTTGCATCTGATGAATTCGTTTTGTTTGACTTATCGGTCTTGGGAGAGCAAAACGATTTATTAGAACTGTTATTCGCTTTGACGACTGTATCCGAGGACAAGATTTTCTCCAAGTATTCTCTTGCCTTCTTTCTCTTCTTCCTCAGTCTGTCTTTCTGCCCCTGTGAAAGCTTCACTTTCGGTTCGTGAACTTTCTGTTCTTGAACTTTAAGTTCTTGAACTTTCTGTTCTTTGGGCTTGACATTGACTGGTTTCTTTGCCAATTTCTGAGAATCAGCCCTCGATCATCCCTTTGATCTCATTGGGCAATCTCTGGCAATGTGTCCTCTGATGTGGCATTCATTGCACCTTCTTGTTTCGAATCTCTGACTTTGGCAGTTAACAGTAATGTGTCCTTGATAGCCACAAGTGTAACACACTCTGTTATCATACCTCTCACTACTTTCATACCACATATCGTCTTCATACCACACACTTAGATCAAAGCATTGATTTGCCTTGTGGTACTCATGTCTCCTCTTGTATCCTTGATTTGGCATTTGAGCACTGTGGTCAAACCTGCACCACTGATTACCAACTTTTTGTAAGTTTTGTTTTTTAAATTTTTGTGGGTTTTCACAATGATTGGATGACTGAACTGATGAGCTTTTATTTTCATTTTGAAAATTTTTCATATTTTTAACTTTTTGTTTCTGTTCTACAATCTTCTTAACAGGTTTTTGTTTTGAGCATTCACCTATTTCAGTAGATTGCAAAACAGTATTTTGAAATTTTTCTTGTAATTCTAAAAATAATTTTCTTTTCTTTTCTTTTTCTTTTCTTTTTCTTTTTCATCATCAGCTTTGTCATCGCAATCTTCAATTTTGACTTTGTCAAAATTTGTGACATTGTCACTTATTGGAATTGAATTGATCGGTTTTGGACAGACATGTGATGTAGAATTCACAAAACCTTTCAATTTATTCCCAAGCTCATCAATTTTATTTCGAGCAATTTCAGCTTCATTTTCAAGCCGAATGATTTTCTGAAGATGAGAATTTATTTCAATATGTTTTTCAAGATTATTTTTAAAAATAACAGATTTTTCATCTTCTAAAACCTTTATTTGACTTTTAAAATCTTTTTCAATCTTTAATTTTTCATTTTCAAAATCTTTTTCTTTTTCTTTAAAATTTTTGTTTTCTAATGACAAACTCTCAACATTCTTCAAAAGCTTGTCATTTTCATATCTCAGTTTTTCACAATTCAAGCGCAACTCCAAAATCTGTTCATTATCAGCTTTCTTCTCGTCTTTCAAAGCTTTGTTTTCCAATGTCAAATTCTCCACATCTTTCAAGATATTGACATTTTCTGCTTCGGATTTTTCGCATTTTGAGCACACCACTTCATTTTTTGAAGTTTCATTTTTCTTGGATTCTTCAATCTCTTTTTCTTTTTCTTTCTCTTCTCCGTTTCCCCACCATTTCCTTTGCCAATAATCATCTTCTTCTTTAAACTCTTTGATTATGGTTTCCAAATCAAGAGTGTTATGATCAATAGCAATGTTTCCCTGGGGGTCAAGATGACATTCTCTGTCTGGATCCCATCTATTTGCTCTTTTTGCTTCAAGATAGATACCGGATATTCTGATCATTTTGTACTGAGCTAACAACTTTCTGTGACCATACTTCTGTTCTTCAGTTCTGTTGTCTTTCCAAGGAACAGGTTCAGATTTTGCCATAATTTTATATCCTTGAATTACCTCGAAATCACCTGTAAACAAACAAACAAATGATCAGTTTAAACGAACTGAATAAAGTGTGTTTGTGAAATCAATCTAAGACTCGTGTCGAAGATTTGCGGATTTAATTCAATGTTGTTCGGGTGAAATCTTTAAATGAATGGGCTAGATCGAATGTGCCTAGTAATATGGGTTTAGAATGATTTGGGCCCCCCTTATCACACACTAATAAAACCTTAACTTGTATTGGGCCTTTCTATTCTGATCAGATGGGCCGAGATATTGATTACACCAAATTCTCGTGGACTTTATTTCTTTTAAAAATCCGATTGGGCTGATTAGTTACTGGGTTGACAAAACTCACTTGTTAAAACCGATACTCTTGAACTTCAATCAACATATGTAAAATGCAATCATGAGCTTACAACCTTGATACATATCATTTACAGATTGGACCGAGAAGAATCAATGTACAGTATATCACAGGAAATCTTACTTGCAATTAATGAATCACACTATACTTCACATGCAATGTTTCAGTCAATATCCGACAAAATCAATTACCAACTAAAATCCTATTGGACCAATTATCAAGTGAATCTGATTGTTTTAATTTGATTGGGCTGAAAATACTCAGTCAAAGCACATGGATCGATAATCACTTTAACAAAAGAACATCAATTCACGTGGTAATCTATCACATGCAAACTGAATTTATCACATGTACTCTCAAACGACTAATCAATTTCAAACGAGACACATCATTCAAACGGAATGTCTTATCTTCGTTTGAAACTCCACCACTTTCAAACGGAACAACAAAACTTTATAATCCTCAAACGTACTCACAAATATGTGTGATTTTCAAACGGAACTTTCAAACGAAAACCCTTATTTCAACCGAGATGGTGATGTACAAACGGAAATCACACCAATTTCAAACGAAGTGACAGTTTCAAACGGAAACCAGACTTCGTTCAAACGGATGATGTCAGCATTTTACGAATACTTTCAAACGGATTAGGTGTTTTCGAACAATTTTAAGTCGAATTTTAGTCTCAAATTTTCAAGTATTAGTTATTACTGTATTTCGTTTGATATGTGAAAGTTTTAGGCCATTTTAACCGTAAACACTTGTTCAAATCAGAAAAGAAAGGTAGAAGTGAGAAAATCCGGTATAATCAAGCTGCAATGGTATGAACTCCTCGTCCTGAGCTCTGATACCACTTGTTGGATCGGTTCCGTGACCCTAAACAGTCAGTTAAGGCAGTTCATCTTCGTTTACAGAGGCGGAATCAAAGTAAACAAAGTCACAACAGCTTGTTCCTTTCAATTCTTTTCAATTAATGCTTTTCCGAGACTTTACAATGATTTCTGATGAAATTTTGGCAGCACCATGTCTCTCACACACACACTGATCCATTTCAAATGAACATACACAACACCTATATATAGGCTAAGCCTATTCCGTTTGAGGGTGACACAGCCATGTTCAAACGGACAGCCATGTTCAAACGGAATTACTTCCTAAAACTTAATCAAACTCTAATTCAATCCCTGTTGTGCATTCAATTAACCTATCTAGACATAAGACTCGATTAAGACGTAGTCAGCAGACATATGATGCACCAACAAAAACGCCATGAGAGCTGCACGAATCATTGGTTAGCTATTAACATATTATTTATTACGTTATGTAGCTCATTAGAATACTATGATTTTGTCATTATCGTAATTACATTGTTTATCAAATACTACAATTTTTGTCATTTTCGTAATTATATTGTTTATCGTTAAAGCTTATGGGTCCATTTTTCGAGCTTGAACAGGGTACGTGAATTCTTAGAGACGCCACTGGCTGTCCGATCGGCAAGCTATGCTTTGAATAGAGTGGCACTTCATTCGACCCTCTGTTCGATCGATCAGCACTACACGACAAATATGTTGTCCGATCGGTTGGCCTATTTTGAATAGGGTGGGTTGTCTGATCGGTTAGCGTGTTGACTTCTTTGACCTTCAATGCAAAATCACATGTAAATTGATAATATCACATGCAATATATCGAGTAGCTTTAAAGAGCTCACATGCAAATCATTCTAACACATGCCATTGTCAGATGTCATCACAACTTTAATTGTATATTGATTACAAACACATGCAATCTTACAAATTCACATGCACAAATGGTAATGGCCGACAACTTAAATGCTTATTCAATTCAATTTATGGATCTGACAACTCACATGGATTGTAATGCTATATGTAAACTTGTAATTGGACCTCAATTATTATCATCACATGGGTCATCAGAATTTTTAATCAGTTCATGTGAATTATATAATGAATTGGCCGACAATAATGTTCACATGTATACCGATTGCATTTAATGAACTTTGACTAACAGAAGCTAAGCAAGTTGACTTTAATGAAGTGAATTTGAATGATGTGTCGAGGAAACGAACTGCCGACCGTTCGGACATCTGTCCGTCCGGACATCTGTCCGTTCGGCTGACAGTCAACAAGTCAACAAATGAATTATAAAGTGATGCTATGGATCAGACATGTGTCCGATCGGTTAGGTCAACAAAGTCAAAGACTTTAATGAATATAAAGTGTGATTCTATGGATCGGACAGGTGTCCGATCGGTCAGGAGTCAACAAGTCAAACAATTAAATGAATTGCAAAGATGTGCTTTGGATCGGACAGCTATTCGATCGGTCAGCTGTACGATCGGGTGACTCCTTTAAGAACATGAACAACAACAGTAACCATTTTATCAATTTTTTTTCGAACAGAAAATTCAAGATATCTCTCAAACGGCTTTGAATTAAGATCTGAAAATTTGTAGGCTTCTAGATCAGATAATTTCGCACAACATATCCAAAAATTAGCAATTTTTAACCGTTAAAACTCGATTAATTTGACGTTTTTCAGTTAAGAACGATAAGAGATGAAAAGATGAAGACATTGAGCGAATTTGATGCGATTTTGGATCTGAATCTCATGAATTTCTGTGCGTTTCGGTTCGTTTGATCCGTGCAATCGAGCTCCTGCTCTGATACCACTTGTTAGGACCGGTTTTGACTCCGAAACGATTGCGAACCGAACGTGTGACGTGCGGAATCCGTACACGAACGTGACCGAACACACGAGAACGTAATATAATCGGTGATTCTATTAACATATCTGAAATCGTACAAAGCACCTGAATCACGTGGAGCACTTTCTCTCTCTAGCTTCTCTCTCTAACACTAGAGCTCTTCAAGTCTCCAAATGAGCTAAAGTCTCCAAAAGTTTTTAACTCTAACCCTAACTCTACTATTTATAGGCCAAGGCTTTAATGAGAAAACTCATTAATTACAATATTGCCACCTTGCCTTTTCTATCTAATTATAACAATATAAGGCTAGAATTAAACTGTTTCTGCTACGATCTAAATTGACGGAGGCGATAGCCATAATTGCACAAACAGAGTTTGAGTCACCTTTTGGGCCCACCTACGAAGAGGAACCAGAAAATCAAAGAGGTATTACAAGTGAGGAGGAAATGGATCCCACTAAAAAGGTAAACCTTGACTTTGATTTACAACCTCACGTTGAAAGCACAAGTGGTACGTTGAAAACACAAGTGGTGAAATTGATAATTCAATACTTCAAAAAACAGTGGGTAATGTCACGGCCCCAGCCCCGGTTTGACCCGGTCAGGAGCCGCGGGACTGGAACCCGTGGTATCTATGATGTGACAGCGGAAGATTTTACAGGATCTTTTTAAAACTTGAAAATGCCCGATTATTTTATTTCATAAGTCGGGATAAACCCCGTATTTATAATAGAGGAATTTTACTAGGAAATTCCCTGATTTATTTAAAACATGTTTATTCATTTTAACTGAGCCACCTCTTCAAGCTTGTTAGTGCTCCGTAGCACGTTTTCCTTGATTTACAGCAGGTCGCCTGAAACATGTTTTAAAAATATTTTATCAGCGGAGAAATACTGGTGAATCATTCATTTTGCATAAAATGACATATGGTTATAAATTACAGCATAAGAGCGATTACAATGGCTTCTATCTTATTTTTATCTGGCGCCGTGTCACCTCCTGGTGACGATGGTCATACCACTATTGGGTCCTTCCCCAAGTAGTGATGATTATCACTGTTAGGATTTATTAGCCTAACCGTGAAAAATTAGTAATGTGCATAATACCCCACTAGCCAGTGATTTAAGATAACCAAGACTTAATCTCTGTAATTATAACATTTGAAAATGGAGTATTGTAAAAATACTTTTGATAAAAAGAGAATGACTCACATTGTAGATTTATACGGGCAGAGTTTAGCCTACTGTTTAGCCTTGTAACCTATTTTAAATAGCATGCACACGGACTAGATCAGTAACTAATACATCATTTACGATAACTCACGAGATTAAACCCTCACAACGAATGACAAAGTGCAATACTTAAACATCCAACGAATTTACAATGAATGACAAAGTATAACCCTAATTTGAGCAGCACTTAAACATTCATCGGATAGTTTTAATCGATCGGACATTGAATCATAGTAGCGATCGAGTTATTACCCTGTTATCACGGCAGCGTTTCGTGATTGTGTGTGTTATGTAGTAAACAGATGATAACTCAATGTACGAAATGAGTTTTAATGTCGAACCAATGCAGGAAATCAATTCCCACACCCCTCTATTTATATCTGGAAAACAACCCCCCTCGCGTGGCGCGAGGGGCTGTCGCGTGGCGCGAGGGGCACCACCCTACCATAGGGTAGCCCCGTGTCCTAGTAGCTCAGGTGAGTTGGTCGCTCGTTCAAATTCGAATTACACGTAAAACTGTGTTGATAATATCAACTAGGAAACACCCCCCCCCCCCCTGAGTTTTAGGGGCCCTGATCCTGATTCCGATTGTTCTGAAATTTTTAAGGATTATGCAGGATTACTTGGGGGTCTCAATTAGGGTTTCCTATTGGAAAAAATAAGTTAAGAGTTAGTACTTTTAATGAGAGTTGTTACATCCACCCTACCTTATTAAAATCTCGTCCTCGAGATTTATTGGAACAAGTAGGGATACTTTCGCTTCATCTCTGATTCCAACTCCCAGGTGTATTCGGGTCCTCTTTTTGAATTCCACTTGACTTTGATAAGTACTAACCGTTTGTGTTTGAGAAACTTAACCTTTCTGTCTTCTATCTGAAGAGGTTTCTCAACAAATTTTAATTTTTCGTTTACCTCTATATCTTGAAGAGGTACTATCAGTGATTCGTCAGATAGACATTTCTTGAGGTTAGATATATGAAATACATCATGTATTCCAGCCAACTCTTCTGGTAGTTGTAAGTGATAGGCAACTGGTCCTATACGTTGGATTACTGGGAATGGTCCTACGTATCTTGGACTCAGCTTTCTTTTCTTACCGAACCGAACTACTCCTTTTCAAGGAGAAACTTTTAATAGCACTTTATCTCCAACTTGGAATTCTAACGTCTTGCGTCGATTGTCTGCATAACTTTTCTGGCGATCTCTAGCCGTCTTTAGTCTTTCCTTGATTTGAGTAATCTTGTCGGTAGTTTCTTGAACAATTTCGGGACCTGATAATTGACTTTCTCCTATCTCTGCCCAGCAAACTGGAGTTCTGCCTTTCTTCCATATAGTGCTTCAAAAGGGGCAGCTTCGATGCTTGAATGATAACTATTGTTATAGGAGAATTCAATTAAGGGTAGGTGGTTGTCCCAGTTCCCACCAAAATCGATCACACATGCCCTAAGCATGTCTTCCAGGGTTTGTATTGTCCTTTCACTTTGTCCGTCTGTTTGAGGATGGTATGCAGTACTTAAATTTAGTCGGGTTCCCATTGCTTCTTGGAAACTTTTCCAGAAATGGGAAGTGAAACGACTACCCCTATCCGATACAATGGAGAGTGGGACTCCATGTAAGGATACTACTGTCACACCCTGACTTTTGCGGAAGCGTATGATGTGTGACTGGTTTAATATCATTGCATTCAATCGTAATAAACAACTACATGATCAAAACGATGTTCATCCATCCATGAAAATTTGAGTATTACAAACACTTGTTATTTAAGTTTTTAAAACACAACCTTCTTCTAGGTTACAATTCAACAAAAGTGGATGACATCTAAACTTGAAGTCTACTTCTAGTTACGACACCTGCGCCCAAGATCCATCCTGTCACCTGAAATACAAGTAATTTTGGAAAACATCAACAAAAAGTTGAGCGAGTTCATGCGTTTTGCATACCTTGTATGAAAACATGGTATGTATCTTGTATAAATAAAGTATTCTTGTGTAAATCAAGTTTTCTTGTGTACACCACGTACTAAATGAATGTTTGTACAAGGACATTAAGGCACAGGGAGCACTCGTAATGGCTCCTTAAAGGCTGTGAGGACATGGGGAGCATTAGTATTGGCTCCTTTAGGGTATGGGGAGTACTTGTTATGACTCCTTGTATGTGTCGATTTCCCTCGACTGTGTCGATTAACCTCGACTGGGACTCCGAAGCAGTTCTAGGTACTAGTTTTGACCATGAGTGGGGTTCGGCCGTACCTGTTAGATCTAACCCTCGTCCCTAATTATTGAATGTTTTTAATGGCTTGGTACTAGATTTCACCAAGACTTTATGGCATTTCTGTATTTAGTCTATGCTCACATGATCTAGTATTTCATAGGCATTTCTTAAAACGCATCATACTTAGTACTCGTTCTCACCAAGAGCGCTTCTTGTATTTTTTTGTATTCTCAAATCGCATCATACTTGTTACTCGTTCTCACCAAGAGTGCTTCTGGTTATCATACCATTTGTATATATTGTAATATTTGTAACATGTATTTTGTAACATCCCGAAAATATAAATTCATTAAATTTGCAATTTTATTTGCAAATAAATTAGTAAAACAAACTAACTAAGGGTGACACTAACCTAGTTAGATAATGACTAGTGAGTAGTTAAAGGACAAAAAGGGAACTAAAGGAAACTAGAGGGGCCAAAAGTGTTTGACTTGAAACAAGTTTTAAATAAAACATTTAATTAAAACACAAACACTCCTGGAGGAGTGTTTGAGTTCGATCAAAGCAGGGGAGGGCGACCAAGCTTGCCAAAAACCCTAAATCCCACAAAACACCTAAATTGAAGGTTCAAATCTGGTCCAAATCGAAATTCGAGTTGAGATTAGTGATCCCCATCACAAGGGGGTTGTAAGGTATGTAAAATTTTATGAAAATTCTCTGTTTGAAATTCTCGTGAATTTGGGAAATCCAAAGATTAGATGATGCATGTTTGTGATTAGGTTAGATTAGGGATGATATAGTGTCTAGAAGTAAAACCTAGACAACTACATGTGAAATTATGTCCAAATTCAGGAAATTCCATGAACACATTGAAGGTGGGTTATGGGTTTTGCAAGAAAATGATGAACACTAGGGTTTGGAAGGCTATTCTAGTGTAAATTGATTTATAGAAACTGATTTATGAAAATAGAGATGTTTAAGTCTATATGTGATAACTCAATTATTGATAATCAAGGCTAAGTGACAAGTCAAGGATTAGAATATAAAAGACATAAATTATGTCCTTTACGTGTTCGTAGAAATGCCTCAAAGAAAGCTTGAAACTGAAATGCTTATGTTAAAAACGCATAATTATGAAGTTCGACAAAAAAATTGTGCGTTATATATGTGAAACAAAGAGTTCTAAACATAAAGTGATTAAACTCTATAGGAAAGGAAGCCGGAGCATCGAGCGGGAAAACCGGTGTGGACGCACGTTTGAAGGGCTTGCTTTAAAGGTATGTAACTTAACTCGTTACATTGGGTAATTTGATAACTAGCATATGTGTAGTATAATTGTAAAATAAAGATTTTGTTGAATTAAAGCGATAGAGTTCGCTAAATTGAATAATAAGTCAAGAATTTGTTGGGATCTCGTTGGTAGTCATCGTAATGGAGGATTCCGTAAGATGAGCCAAACTTACCGCGGAATCTCCAGCAGAAGCTCCTAAAGCGAAGGCTAGATCCTTCCAACTTACCGCGGCTGAAGCAAAAACAGAACCCGATGTGGTCTCAGGTATATTCACAATTAATTCAATTCCAGCACGTGTATTGTTTGATATGGGTGCGAATAAAACCTTTATTTCACATGGATTTATTCGACATCCTTCATTTGTATTGACAAAATTATCCGTGCCCTTAGAAGTTGAAATAGGGGACAACAAAAGTTTTATAGTTTGTGATATTTTTCGAGGCTGCAAATTAAGCATTGATGATGAAGAATACCTGATAGACCTAATCCCGATGTCAATGGGGGAATTTCAAGTAGTCGTTGGGATGGATTGGCTATCTCAGCACCACGCAAAGGTCGTGTGTTTTCGTAAGGAGATAAAGCTAACATCTCCGAGCGGGAAACACGTTACTATCTATGGCGAAAAAGGAGGTAACCCCATAATATGCTCAATGATGAAAGCTCACAAACTTATGAGGCAAGGATGTAAGGCATTTATGATATACACAAATGAGCCTGAGAAAGAAGCACCGAAAATTGAAGATGTACCGGTAGTACGGGACTATGAAGATGTGTTTCCGGAGGATTTACCGGGGATACCGCCAGAATGGGAAATAGAGTTCGGAATCGAATTGATTCCGGGCGCGAAACCCGTAGCTAGAGCACCGTACCGACTCGCGCTGTCAGAATTACAAGAGTTGATGTCCCAGATTCAAGACTTGCTTGACAAGGGATTCATAAGACCGAGTGTGTCTCCTTGGGGTGCACCGGTACTATTCGTGAAAAAGAAAGACGGAAGCATGCGCATGTGTATCGATTATCGGGAGTTAACTAAACTCACGATAAAGAATCGATACCCGCTTCCGAGAATAGATGATCTATTCGACCAATTACAAGGTGTAAACTAGTTTTCGAAAATTGACCTTAGATCGGGGTATCACCAACTAAAGGTCAAGGAGGAAGATGTGCCGAAGACGGCTTTCCGCACGCGATACGGGCATTATGAATTTCTCGTGATGTCATTTGGGCTGACAAATGCACCCACGGCTTTCATGGACCTCATGAACCGTGTTTGCAAGCCAATGCTAGATAAATCGGTCATCGTGTTTATCGATGATATTTTGGTGTATTCGAAAAGTGGAGCTGAGTATGCGCACCACTTACAAGAGGTGTTAGAGACACTTAGATGAGAAAGGTTGTATGTGAAATTCTCTAAGTGCGCCTTTTGGTTACGAGAGGTGCAATTCCTCGGCCACATCATAAGTGTCGATGGAATATTGGTAGATCCGTCAAAATTTGAGGCTGTGTCGAAGTGGAATCCCCCGAAGAACCCTTCGGAAATTAGAAGCTTCTTAGGGCTTGCGGGATACTATAGGAGATTTATTCAAGATTTCTCCAAGATTGCGTCGCCACTAACAAGGTTAACTCGGAAGGAGGAAAAGTTCATTTGGGGTGTTGAACAAGAAAGGGTGTTTCAGACGCTAAAAGAGAAATTAACTCAAGCTTCGGTATTAACGTTGCCGGACGGAGTTGAAGACTTAGCGGTTTACTCGGATGCCTCATTATCAGGGCTTGGATGCGTTTTGATGCAACGGGGCAAACTTATAGCTTATGCCTCGAGGCAACTGAAGATACGTGAAAAGAAGTATCCCACGCACGATCTCGAATTGGCTGCGGTAGTATTTGCGTTAAAAATATGGAGACATTATTTATATGGGGTAAAATGCACCATATTCACTGACCACAAGAGCCTAAAATACTTCTTCGATCAGAAGGAATTAAATATGCGCCAGAGACGATGGTTAGAAACGGTCAAGGATTACGATTGTGAAATACACTACCACCCCGGGAAAGCCAATGTGGTGGCTGATGCGTTGAGCCGAAAGGCAGACTATGCCCCGATACGAGTACGATCGTTGCAGCTCATTGAGACCTCTGGCTTACTCGAACGAATCCGAGGAGCACAAGATGAAGCAGTAAAGACGGAAAACTGGAAGAGGGAAAGGATTGTTCATCAAGTTAAAGATCTCGAAGTAGGCAACCACGGTTTGAAAACACGTTTCAATAGAATTTGGGTTCCTAACACATGTGGAGTTAAAAAGCTTCTACTCGATGAAGCTCATAAGTCCCGTTATTCCATCCATCCGGGAGCGACCAAAATGTATAACGACTTAAAGCAAAACTATTGGTCGCCCGGAATGAAAAGAGATGTGGTGAAGTACGTGGAAAAATGCTTGACATGTCTACAAGTCAAGGCGGAGCACCAAAAACCATACGGTAAACTCCAACCGTTAGAAATTCCGGTTTGGAAATGGGAACATATTACGATGGACCTATTAACCAAGCTACCAAAGACGAACCGCGGTTTCGATGCCATATGGGTAGTGGTGGATAGATTGTCGAAAAGTGCTCACTTCATTCCGATTCGTGAGACTTATACGTCAGAAAAGATGTCAGAAGTTTACACTAATGAGATAATAGCACGTCATGGAGTACCGGTATCCATCGTGTCTGATAGGGATACCCGGTTCACTTCAAATTTCTGGCGAGATTTCCAAGAGCAAATGGGAACCAAATTGTTCATCAGCACTGCGTACCACCCTCAGACAGATGGACAGAGTGAAAGAACAATACAAACATTGGAGGACATGCTACGGGCATGTATAATCGACTTTGGAGGAAGTTGGGATGTTTACCTACCATTGGTCGAGTTTTCATATAACAACAGCTACCATGCTAGTATTGGGATGGCACCGTACGAAATGCTCTACGGTAGGAAATGCCGAACCCCGGTATGTTGGGGTGAAGTGGGCCCACGTGAACTCGCCCACCAAGATATAGTACGAGCCACTAATGAAAAGATTGATGTGGTTCGGGCACACTTGAAAGCGGCTCAAGATAGACAAAAGGCATATGGTGACAAAAGGAAGAGGCCAATCGAATTCCAGGTTGGTGACAAAGTCATGCTCAAAGTATCCCCATGGAAGGGGGTTATCAGGTTTAGAAAAAGAGGAAAATTAAGCCCGAGGTTTATCGGGCCGTTTGCGATTATAGAACGGGTAGGAAAGGTAGCTTACCGCCTTGAACTACCGGAGGAACTAAGTGGAATTCATAGCACATTTCATGTGTCACATCTTCGGAAATGTCTAGCGGATGAGACAACTTATATTCACTACGATGATATTGAAGTGGATGATCGCTTGAATTATATTGTAAAGCCCATAGAAATTTTAGATCGAAAGATTAAGCACTTGCGAAATACACAAATCGTTCAAGTCAAGATCAAGTGGGAGCATAGGAAAGGTTCAGACACTACGTGGGAGTCTGAAGAGGAGATGCGACGTCTCTACCCTACATTATTTGGTACGTACTTCGGTTTCGGGGACGAAACCCTTTTAAGGGGGATGGACTTGTAACATCCCGAAAATATTAATTCATAAAATTTGCAATTTTATTTGCAAATAAATTAGTAAAACAAACTAACTAAGGGTGACACTAACCTAGTTAGATAATGACTAGTGAGTAGTTAAAGGACAAAAAGGGAACTAAAGGAAACTAGAGGGGCCAAAAGTGTTTGACTTGAAACAAGTTTTAAATAAAACATTTAATTAAAACACAAACACTCCTGGAGGAGTGTTTGAGTTCGATCAAAGCAGGGGAGGGCGACCAAGCTTGCCAAAAACCCTAAATCCCACAAAACACATAAATTGAAGGTTTAAATCTGGTCCAAATCGAAATCCGAGTTGAGATTAGTGATCTCCATCACAAGGGGGTTGTAAGGTATGTAAAATTTTATGAATATTTTCTGTTTGAAATTCTCATGAATTTCGGAAATCCAAAGATTAGATGATGCATGTTTGTGATTTGGTTAGATTAGGGATGATATAGTGTCTAGAAGTAAAACCTAGACAACTACATGTGAAATTATGTCAAAATTCAAGAAATTCCATGAACACATTGAAGGTGGGTTATGGGTTTTGCAAGAAAATGATGAACACTAGGGTTTGGAAGGCTATTCTAGTGTAAATTGATTTATAGAAACTGATTTATGAAAATAGAGATGTTTAAGTCTATATGTGATAACTCAATTATTGATAATCAAGGCTAATTGACAAGTCAATGATTAGAATATAAAAGACATAAATTCTGTCCTTTACGTGTTCGTAGAAATGCCTCAAAGAAAGCTTGAAACTGAAATGCTTATGTTAAAAACGCATAATTATGAAGTTCGACAAAAAAATTGTGTGTTATATATGTGAAACAAAGAGTTCTAAACATAAAGTGATTGAACTCTATAGGAAAGGAAGCCGGAGCATCGAGCGGGCAAACCGGTGTGGACGCACGTTTGAAGGGCTTGCTTTAAAGGTATGTAACTTAACTCGTTACATTGGGTAATTTGATAACTAGCATATGTGTAGTATAATTGTAAAATAAATATTTTGTTGAATTAAAGCGATAGAGTTCGCTAAATTGAATAATAAGTCAAGAATTTGTTGGGATCTCGTTGGTAGTCATCGTAATGGAGGATTCCGTAAGATGAGCCAAACGGGTCGAATAATCAAATAATGCGTGGCTAAACGCATCGTAATATGGTTACTATGTCTTTGTTATTAATAATAAAGAACGTATTAGAATACGAGAAATCAGAGTATTGGTTTGTTAGAATGAGAAATCCGAGAATGGGGTTTGGATAAAACAAATAAAAAGTCAAAACACAAACTTGCAGGGACTACCGTAAGTTACGGTAGAGATCAGAAGCTTAGGGTGGTTTTCTACTATTTTACGGTAGACCAGGAACTTTAACTGACTACCGTAACTTACGGTAGATACCGTAAGTTACGGTAGAGTCCAGGAAAATATGTAAATTTTTGCATATTATAGCAAATCGAATCCGTTTCTAGTATAGCTTCGATTAAGCAACATATCTAAGAACTCTAACACTAAGATTTGTTATAAATCTCTAGTTTTCAGGTCTTGCAAGTATGTGGATGATGATCGAGCATGTTTTGAAGAACCGAACACGAACTTTTGAAACTTCCTCGTAGCTTAACTCTGTTTAGACAATGTTATAATGTAAACAATTTATAAATTATATTTTAAATACTTTAACTAGTTAGTAGTTAACTAGCATGTGATTACTTTAAAAACTTTGATTTTGTACTAGAATTGAAGTAAGGTACTGTTTTATATAAACTCTCGCATATTTACATTAAATCCTTATAAAATTAAGACGGGCGTTACATATTTCACCCCCGAGAGTTATAAAACCAAAAAACAGCTAAAGAAAAGGGGGAGCATGAACTCACCACTTTGCGTTCCTGCGTCGTAAACTTCACCGGATTTACTTATCTAGCGTCGTGACCTAAACGTGTTTTATTAACGTTAGTCACTAGACTTGTATCGCACAAGTACAAGTCACTATCTTTTGTAAATGTGTTATTGTGTTAAAAATAATTTATATTGTGTCTTACTTATATTATTTTCTCAAAAATAAATATAAGTATCTTGTATTTGTCTAAGTATGTTGTATGTGTATTTTTGTATCTTTTCACTCCTTAGGAGTATTTAGTGTATTTTCAAGTCCTAATACACTATCAAGTATAATACATACTACATACACTTAGCACAAAAGTTGGTGATCAAAAATATATTTTTTCTCACAAATATACATACTTAATATTTATTTTTATTCTTGAAGAAATCCTCATTTCTTAACACAAAAGTTTGGGAAACCTTGGTAAATGTTTTTAGATACATTTTTAGGGAATAAGTTTCTCAAAACTTATATTTTTCTAAGTATCAAAATTTATAAAATTTTTTTGGCAGAGTTTCCCCTAAAAATGGAGGTTTCCCATGTTTTCAAAACATGTGTTTATTTTCTTTTAAAACATCATCAACAATCAACAATCACACTCTAAACAATATTTCACGTATCAAGTGTATAAACTATACACTTTACTTAATAACATGAACTTGATATTTCATGAAAACGCATAGTAACTTGGTAAGGTGTTTAGTGGATATAGTTACCCTCCAAAGTGTGTTTACTTCTTTTAAAATCTCATTCTTGAAGAGATTTGGTGTTTACAACTTGTAAACATAATTTACAAAAATGTTTATTTATTAAACCTTCTTGTTTCTCTAATGTTCTTATACTTGTTCTTCCACCAAAAATAATATAGTTTTATGTAAAATCATGCTCTTCTAAGAAATCACATTTTGAACATGGTTCTTTTTAGAAAATCATTCACAAATCTAGGGTTAACAGGGTTATCAACTCACTTTAATGATTATTTTTCAAGAAATCATTTTGTTTATCAAGTTCATGTCCACATGTGAAGACGATTATCTTATGTTGTTACATGATCATCTTCTTACTTGCTAGATTATGTGTTAAATCACCATCTAGCAAGCTTCATGTGGTGATTAACATCATCAACTCAAGAAATCATCAAGTAAATATCATTCACATATCAAACAATATCGTTTCATCCATATTTCATCATATGTAAGTCTTATGTTTATGATTCAAGTTTACGTCTTTTGATGTTCTTATGATTTTCAACATAATACTTCTTTTAACCAAGCAAAATAGAAGTAAACAAGGGTTTAGATGATCTTACTACTAGCTTGAAGCTAGGGAAGAAACTAGATGAAGATCAAGTGGATAATAGCCCCCAAGAGAGGTCCTTCAAGTTTTGCAAGAACCAAGCTCCCTAACTTAGCTCCTTACACCTCTAAATCACCTTGGAATGTATGGAATATGTTTGAAAATGAGGATGGTGGTAGTTCTTGTTGTGGCCGTGAGGTAGAGAGGGAGAGATGTAAGAGTTGTGTTGTGGAAGATGATGAGAAGTAGGTTGTTTATTATTCCACATGGTTCTATTATCAAAAGGGTATAGTGTCTCCAATAGTACTAACATAATCCTCTATAATCAAATCAAGATCTTGGTATTTCCAATGGAGATTTAGAAGGGATTTTGAGATCTTGGTGTAGGGCCACCTACATGGGGCCGTAGGTAATTATGGGGGGGGGGGGGGGGTTAAATGTAAAATGTTGTGGTAAGTATGTTAATCATAGGAGGTTAAGTGTAAGAATCTAGTATTTAATGTGTAGGATACATTTTATAATATGTTAGGGTGTTCGGGCATCATAACTTGCTCAAAAAAATAATAATAATGCTTCTAGCAATATTTTGGTGTTCCGGGTAATATCTGGTTGTTTGGTTAGATACCGTTCCGTTAAAGTGCTAAATTGCACCGTTTAGTGTCTTTTAAGTATTTTTTTGTGACACTTTCAATTCCCAACACTCAGGGAAGTATTCTGGATCAATTTGTCATATTTTTGCATGCTATAATCTTGTCATATTGCTGAATTTTGCTGAATTATATAAAATTCAGCTTTTAAAGTGTATTTTGGGTGCTTTTTAGTGCGTATTTTAGCTTCCGGAAAGTCTATATATAAACCCGTGTATGTATTCTTGGGTTTTAATGTATTCTTGTCGTTGGACCTACACCTAGGCCTCAATTCTAATGTCTGACTGCTTTCTGCAGTTCTGTTGACACATTGTGTCTTACCGGTGAGTTTACTAGTATTTCTGACGCAACGCTCTTGTTAATGCATAATGCAATATTTTGTAGTATAAAATGTGCATGAATTCACTTGCACAAAAATCAGAAATTTATTTGTCTGGTAACGGTGCCAGTTCTGTTCTGTGTACCACTAGAACTATCTCGTGTTGCATGTAACAACGAATAAAGTCTTGTATCATGAAATGCCATTGTATGTATATAACAGTAATCAATAATTCATTTGTCTTGTAATCTAGATCATGCACAATTATTTAAGCACAAATTACTGTTCATTTAGTGTACGGAATGTATGGAAAAGTGACAGTTGTCACAGACTCCCTCCGTTAAAAGAATTTCGTCCCGAAATTCAAGCGATGCCATCGGTCACAGGGGAGTTGTGAATCAGATGAGGTCACTTATGCTTAAAATTTTTCTTCATGTTCCCATGTACTCTGGGTCATGTTATGAATTCTATTGTATTCAAGCAAATCAATTATGTCTTTTCTGTGTCTTGTGGACTCTTGGTCCGTAACCTTAACAGGTTTTTAGAGTATTGTGGACTCTTGGTCCGTAACCTTAACAGGGTTTTAGAGTATTGTGGACTCTTGGTCCGGAACCTTAACAAGTTCTATAGTAATTCTTGTCATTTGTCATTGACGTGAATCATATTTGTGGGAACAACGACTGTTCCTTGAGTCAGACTCCTCTAGACACATGGAATGTGTCGCGGTCACTACTGATCTTTTCTTTTTCTGGAAGTTTCATCTTGTTAACCATAGTTCCGATCCCTATGTCGGGGATTCAACCTTTTCGTTTTTCCAAATCACACTACGCCTTTTCTAGGCGAGGCTTTCATTTTTGTCATACTTCTTGTCTCAAATTCTTACGATTTCTACCTCTCATCGTCGCAATCTTTCTATATTCTGCGGGCTGCCTTGATATGTTCACATATCTAAACGGTTTTCCTCTGGTTTTCCTGAACCAACGCGGGTCCGTAGATTGTTTATTCCCGGTCTCTGATCAACACGACGAGGATCGATTTGTCATGTTCCATCTAAAGCTTCACACGAAGCGGTTTAAATGGCGGTGTGATAAATACTGTTGTAGGAAGACTCTACTAAGGGCAAGTGAGTGTTCCAACTTTTTATCAAAGTTTATCACACAAGCACGTATCATTTTCATACAGTCTGCATCATTCAGTAGCTTAGTCTATCTATGTTAATATTCAAGTTTTTACGATCAACGGTGTGCTGCAACCCGTGTGTTCAGTAAAGGTCGTGCAGCGTTTTCTTTCAGGTAGTGACGTCAAGTTTGCGGCGCGCAGTTACTGTATCTAGCTCAAGGTTTCTTCTCATGATTCCTTAATCAGTGTGCTGCGTATGCAATGTTGTGGTTTCGTTGCATCGACATACGATCGAGACTTCGTCGAGAAACGTCACATAATTGCAACTCTAGCTCCTTAGCTCTTGGTTGCAGGGGTGGCATGAATTTCGTTCTTATCCACCATGTATCTTAAAATTTTTTCTTTGCGAATTCGAAATCCGCTTTTCGTCATCATAGCACATTACTGTTCTTTTCTCTAAGAGTTGCAAGGTAAATTGCAGCTGTTTGCTCACAACCTTCCTGGGTCATTGGCCATATAAGAATGTAGTCAATAAGTATGATCGTGATTTATCCAGGTATGGCTTACACGTTCGATTTCATGGGGTCCATGAATATTGTCGATGCATGTGTTAAGCCAAATGGTACGACAAGGAACTCGTAATGCTCGAAGCGAGTCCTAAAGGTCGTTTTAGGGATATTTCCTTCTTGTATTCACAGTTGAGGACATCTTGTCTTCAAGTTGATCTTTGAGTGGTATCTAGTACCTTATGATTTGTCTGTTCATGTTTTCAGTCCTTGGCAAAGGATTCTGATTCTCAGTTCGCTGGAATTTATGCAAAATGGAACTGTCAACTTTCTCCTCGTGTCCTTAACTAAGGATGTCACGTCTTTAATTCCTTCTGTCTAGTAGCTCTTGTATGTCAACTTTCTCCTCGTGTCCTTAACTAAGGATGTCACGTCTTTAATTCCTTCTGTCTAGTAGCTCTTGTAGTTATATCGGAAGCTCAAGCTTTACGGACAAGTCTAGTCGGTATGGTGTCATTCGGTACTGGTGCCGCTCCTGGCACGAGGTTCCTCTTGTCGCTTGGGGGTAATCCTGGGAAGTTTTCAGAAAAGGCTACTGGAGCTTCTTCCATAACGGGGATGTTCTCAGGCTTTATACTTGGATATCCAATCCATGCTGACTATCATAATATGACTTCTCAAGTCAATGGTAACAGAAGGTTCCGGTCTTCTGAATCCCTAAATACAATCCTTAATTGCTTTGTCTGCTTAAACTAGTCTTCTATATGCCCATTTCTAAAGAATACGGGACGTCTATTTTACTTGAAACTAGGCCAAGCAGTTTCTTAACTGCTAAGCATGCAAGGTTAAAGTTGATGCCAGTATTAATAAAAAAATAGATGCATAAGGTTGGTTAATAGGGAACGTACCCGTAACCGCATCTGGATCCTGGCGTGCTTCACGAGTTTCGATCGTGAAAATCCTTCCTTGCTTGTTTCTTCCCAGGGCAATCTTTCCTAAAGTGCCCTGCTTCACCACATCTGTAGCAACCTGGTATTCTCTTATTTCTTCCATCTGGGTCCTTCGCCCAACAGGCGTCCTTGCTGTGCCCTTCTTTTCCACATTTTCCGCACTTAGGCCTTAGACATCGACCTTCATGGTGAAAAGTGCATTCCCCACACCTCGGCTTAGTCCCCGAGTAAACTTTACCACCGGCCTTATTAGCGGCTCCATCAGTTTTTCTGCCATGCGACGGGCTCACTTTCTTTCTTTTGTTTGCTTTAGAGCTTCCATAGTTGACTTGTGTGCCCACCTTTAGGTTTGAAGACTTCCTTTTCTTATTGCCTGATGACTCCACATGAGTCTCTTTCTTGTTATCCTCAGATTCCGAAAATTTTCCCGCACGTAGAGCTTCTTCAGTAAGCGTAACGCTTAAATCGATAGCCTCTGCGATAGTTGGAGGCCTTGAGGTAGTAACCAAGCTCCTGATCTGAGGTGCAAGTCCCCAAATGAATCGTTCAATTCTCTTGAATTCTGGCTTGACTAAGTAGGGGACGACCCTAGACAAGTCGTGAAATCACTGGACATATTCAGGAATCTTCGGTCCGTCCATTTTCAAATTCCAGAACTCCACCTCAAGCTTCTGGATTTCAGCCCTAGAACAGTATTTCTTTTCCATCATTTCCTTGAGCTCGTCCCAGCTCAATGCATAAGCAGCATCTGCACCAAGGGTCTGGACCTGAAGGTTCCACTAGGAGAGTGCGCCATCCAAAAACAACCCTGAGATATAGGTAACACTCTGTTGGGGTGAACAGTTACTCATTCTTAGAATGGAGTTAGTCTTTTCTGACCAACGAACAAATGCAACGGCACCTCCCGTGCCATCGAAATTCAATGGCTTGCAGTCCAGGAATTGTTTATAGGTGCAGCCAGTTGGAGGGTTATTTCCGGTAGTGCCACCGCTGTGCTCAGAGCGGAGGGCTTCATGTCGAGCAATTTCCTGTGAGATTCGCTCTTGAAGCTCGGCTTCTGTCCTTGGTAACGTACTGGTGTTTGTGTCACGTCTGGGCGGCATTCTCTTCTGTCAAAATGGTATGAAGTAGGTTAGACAATATTTCCCAATTGTCTATGAGGTACATAGCACCATAAACCATCACGTAATCACCCAATTTCACATGTATATATAATCAACAATGTATGAGTGAGGAATCAATTTCTGAGCCTTCACATAGGCTTGCCAACTTGGCTTATTGTTTGTAATAGGATGAACTCGAGGTTACATCGCCTCGGCCATTTAGGTTTCAGTTATTTCCTGCTATATTTAGCTTTATTGAGGTGTATACTTTCCCAGAGATGGGGTTGTTCGTGTAGGGGTGATAGGGAGTGTATCGTCACTGATTCTTTCTGAATGTCGCCCATCTTCACTTGTTTAAATGTTGTTTTCTCAAACATCTCGTATACAGGTAGAAGTGTCAGTCACGAAGTAGGCTAAGACATGCTTCCTACTTTATAACGCGCTAAAGCACTGATCTATGTACTATTTTACCAGATGAAGGTGTGAACACCTATAGATTATTTTTGGAGGGATGGTGATCTTTAACTTGACCCGCAGAGTCCACTGGGATTTCTGTGTACTACAAGTCGTTATTACGTGGGCCCCCGTAATAATAAATTATCTTGCACAGTTACCCCAATTTCCTCTCGTCCAAGCAAATGATCATTCAAAGAGGGGACACTATTGTCCTTATACTTCTGTCATGGAAAGGACCTTTGCGATGGTCCATGCGCTAATACTCGTTATCGTTACGCGCGTATAGGCACGATGATAGGAATAAAGAGAATTCCTAGTAGTTAGAGGGGCACCTCTGAGATGAATACTTCATCTTCCTTTTCAGGTCAAGTATGTCATCAATCTTGCTTCACATAAGTCGTAGGGATCTTGTCCCGTTGATTAAGAATTCGTTCAAGGTTGCCGCCTCTACCTCGTCATCATCACCGTAGTCAGGAACCTTCACGATCGAGAGGGAAAAGTAGCCATCTCCTACGGAAGCAAGCTCAGAATCTTGTCTGGTAATCACTCTAGCTATGAGCTTTGCAATGAACGCGAGGTCGATAGCTTCATCGTGCGAGTTACGTATAGTAATAGGAGTCGGAGTCGAAAGTATCTTATTCACGTCAATAATCATCCCGTACGTTTATTCATATGTATTCACGTCAATATTTATTCCGTACACTTATTCGTATATATGTATATCAATAACAAATATGCTACTTAGCATAAACAAGCAATTTGATGCATTATATCACGTGTAACTCTCTTTTTTTTGGGGGGGGGGGGTCATTTTTCTAGTTGTCGATTTACGACAAAAACACTACTTGGTACTAGTGGTCACCAAAAGTGTATTTTATCTTTGGCAAGTCTAACTTGTGTAGACTATGCCTTAATTCGCACCTTATCTTGAGGGTATTTCCTACTAATGTCCTTGCCTTGTCTCTTTTTGAAAAGTGTTTGCCTCGTGGATCTTGGCACTTTCGTGAATGCAATGAAAAACCTTTTTGTAAAATGTTTTTGTGAGAGAACTCTAGTGATTGTAGTCTAGACTCGTGAAGGGATCCTAGTTCACTACAATCGAAGCTCTGATACCAAACTGTCACACCCTGACTTTTGCGGAAGCGTATGATGTGTGACTGGTTTAATATCATTGCATTCAATCGTAATAAACAACTACATGATCAAAACGATGTTCATCCATCCATGAAAATTAGAGTATTACAAACACTTGTTATTTAAGTTTTAAAAACACAACCTTCGTCTAGGTTACAATTCAACAAAAGTAGATGACATCTAAACTTGAAGTCTACTTCTAGTTACGACACCCGCACCCAAGATCCATCCTGTCACCTGAAATACATGTAATTTTGGAAAACATCAACAAAAAGTTGAGCGAGTTCATGCGTTTTGCATACCTTGTATGAAAACATGGTATGTATCTTGTATAAATAAAATATTCTTGTGTAAATCAAGTTTTCTTGTGTACACCACATACTAAATGAATGTTTGTACAAGGACATTAAGGCACAGGGAGCACTCGTAATGGCTCCTTAAAGGCATGTGAGGACATGGGGAGCATTAGTATTGGCTCCTTTAGGGTATGGGGAGTACTTGTGATGACTCCTTGTATGTGTCGATTTCCCTCGACTGTGTCGATTTCCCTCGACTGTGTCGATTAACCTCGACTGTGTCGATTAACCTCTACTGGGACTCCGAAGCACTTCTAGGTACTAGTTTTGACCATGAGTGGGGTTCGGCCGTACCCGTTAGATCTAACCCTCGTCCCTAATTATTGAATGTTTTTAATGGCTTGGTACAAGTTTTCACCAAGACTTTATGGCATTTCTGTATTTAGTCTATGCTCACGTGATCTAGTATTTCATAGGCATTTCTTAAAACGCATCATACTTGGTACTCGTTCTCACCAAGAGTGCTTCTTGTATTTTTTTGTATTCTCAAATCGCATCATACTTGGTACTCATTCTCACCAAGAGTGCTTCTGGTTATCATACCATTTGTAAATATTGTAATATTTGTAACATGTATTTCACCCCTGAGAGTTATAAAACCAAAAACAGTTAAAGAAAAGGGGGAGCATGAACTCACCACTTTGCGTTCCTGCGTCGTAAACTTCACCGGATTTGCTTATCTAGCGTCGTGACCTAAACGTGTTTTATTAACGTTAGTCACTAGACTTGTATCGCACAAGTACAAGTCACTATCTTTTGTAAATGTGTTCTTGTGTTAAAAATAATTTATTTTTTTAACTATGTGTCTTACTTATATTATTTTCTCAAAAATAAATATAAGTATCTTGTATTTGTCTAAGTATGTTGTATGTGTATTTTTGTATCTTTTCACTCCTTAGGAGTATTTAGTGTATTTTCAAGTCCTAATACACTATCAAGTATAATACATACTACATACACTTAGCACAAAAGTTGGTGATCAAATATATATATTTTTCTCACAAATATACATACTTAATATTCATTTTTATTCTTGAAGAAATCCTCATTTCTTAACACAAAAGTTTGGGAAACCTTGGTAAATGTTTTTAGATACATTTTTAGGGAATAAGTTTCTCAAAACTTATATTTTTCTAAGTGTCAAAATTTATAAAATTGTTTTGGCAAAGTTTCCCCTAAAAATGGAGGTTTCCCATGTTTTCAAAACATGTGTTTATTTTCTTTTAAATATCATCAACAATCAACAATCACACTCTAAACAATATTTCACTTATCAAGTGTTTAAACTATACACTTTACTTAATAACATGAACTTGATATTTCATGAAAACGCGTAGTAACTTGGTAAGGTGTATAGTGGATTTAGTTACCCTCCAAAGTGTGTTTACTTCTTTTAAAATCTCATTCTTGAAGAGATTTGGTGTTTACAACTTGTAAACATAATTTACAAAAATGTTTATTTATTAAACCTTCTTGTTTCTCTAGTGTTCTTATACTTGTTCTTCCACCAAAAATAATATAGGTTTATGTAAAATCATGCTCTTCTAAGAAATCACATTTTGAACTTGGTTCTTTTTAGAAAATCATTCACAAATCTGGGGTTAACAAGGTTATCAACTCACTTTAATGATTATTTTTCAAGAAATCATTTTGTTTATCAAGTTCATGTCCACATGTGAAGACGATTATCTTATGTTGTTACATGATCATCTCCCTACTTGCTAGATTATGTGTTAAATCACCATCTAGCAAGCTTCATGTGGTGATTAACATCATCAACTCAAGAAATCATCAAGTAAATATCATTCACATACCAAACAATATCATTTCATCCATATTTCATCATATGTAAGTCTTATGTTTATGATTCAAATTTATGTCTTTTGATGTTCTTATGATTTTCAACATAATACTTCTTTTAACCAAGCAAAATAGAAGTAAACAAGGGTTTAGATGATCTTACTACTATCTTGAAGCTACGGAAGGAACAAGATGAAGATCAAGTGGATAATAGCCCCCAAGAGAGGTCCTTCAAGTTTTGCAAGCACCAAGCTCCCTAACTTAGCTCCTTACACCTCTAAATAACCTTGGAATGTATGGAAGATGTTTGAAAATGAGGATGGTGGTGGTGCTTGTTGTGGCCGTGAGGTAGAGAGGGAGAGATGTAAGAGTTGTGTTGTGGAAGATGATGAGAAGTAGGTTGTTTATAATTCCACATGGTTCTATTATCCAAAGGGTATAGTGTCTCCAATAGTACTAACATAATCCGCCATAATCAAATCAAGATCTTGGTATTTCCAATGGAGATTTAGAAGGGATTTTGAAATCTTGGTGTGGGGCCACCTACATGGGGCCGTAGGTAATTATGGGGGGGGGGGTTAAATGTAAAATGTTGTGGTAAGTAGGTTAATCATAGGAGGTTAAGTGTAAGAATCTAGTATTTAATGTGTAGGATACATTTTATAATATGTTTGGGTGTTCAGGCATCATAACTAGCTCAGAAAAATAATAATAATGCTTCTAGCAATATTTTGGTGTTCCGGGTAATGTCCGGTTGTTTGGTTAGATACCGTTCCGTTAAAGTGCTAAATTGCACCATTTAGTGTCTTTTAAGTATTCTTTTGTGACACTATCAATTCCCAACACTCAGGGAAGTATTTTGGATCAATTTGTCATATTTGTGCATGCTATAATCTTGTCATATTGCTGAATTTTGCTGAATTATATAAAATTCAGCTTTTAAAGTGTATTTCGGGTGCTTTTTAGTGCGTATTTTAGCTTCCGGAAAGTCTATATATAAACCCTTGTATGTACTCTTGTGTTTTAATGTATTCTTGTCGTTGGACCTACACCTAGGCCTCAATTCTAATGTCTGACTGCTTTCTGCAGTTCTGTTGACACATTGTGTCTTACCGGTGAGTTTACTAGTATTTCTGACGCAACGCTCTTGTTAATGCATAAAGCAATATTTTGTAGTATAAAATGTGCATGAATTCACTTGCACGGAAATCAGAAATTTATTTGTCTGGTAACGGTGCCAGTCTGTTCTGTGTACCACTAGAACTATCTCGTGTTGCATGTAACAACGAATAAAGTCTTATATCATGAAATGCAATTGTATTTATATAACAGTAATCAATAATTCATTTGTCTTGTAATCTAGATCATGCACAATTATTTAAGCACAAGTTACTGTTCATTTAGTGTACGGAATGTACGGAAAAGTGACAGTTGTCACAACTACTTCATCCACATACAACTTGGCTAACCTTTCCATGTTAAAGGTTTCTTTCTTAGGCAGAAAATGAGCTGATTTGGTTAATCGATCCACAATTACCCAAATTGCATCATTACCTTTTCTGGTTTTGGGCAACTTAGTAACGAAATCCATTGTTATAAGCTCTCATTTCCATACAGGCATTTCTAACTGCTGAAGTAGACCTGAAGGTTTCTAGTGTTCTGCCTTTACTTGTGAACAAGTAAGACACTTAGAAACATATCTAGCTATGTCATTTTTCATCCCTATCCACCAGAAATTATTTCTTTAGTCTTGGTACATTTTATTGTTACCAGGATGCATGGTATACCTAGATTTATGGGCTTCTTCTAAAATTTTATCTCTTAAATCTCATTGCTTAGGTACCCAAATTCTTTTCTTATGGAATCTCCAAATTTCATCAATTCCTTGCTCTAATTCCTTTATTCTTCCTTTCATTCCTTCCGCAACATCCTGGATTGTTGTTTCCTGAACATTCTTTAATTATTCCATTAAATCTAACTGTAGATTTAATCTAAGAGCACGAACTCGTCGCTGTTTCTCATGATATTTACGACTTAAGGCATCTGCAACTACGTTTGCCTTTCCTTCGTGATATTGGATATCACAGTCGTAATCACTTAAGATTTCCATCCATCTTCTTTGCCTCATGTTTAATTCTGTTTGCCTAAATATATATCTTAAGCTCTTATGATCTGTATAGATAATGTCTCCAATTCTTAAGGGCAAAAATTATGGCGCCTAATTCTAAATCATGAGTCGTATAGTTTTCTTCGTGCTTTTTTTAATTTTCTTGATGCATACGCAATTACCCTCTTGCGTTGCATCAGCACACATCCAAATCCTAGTTTTGAAGCATCACAGTATACTTCAAAATCTTCTGTTCCTTCTGGTAAGGCTAGAATTAGAGCGTTTGTTAACTTTTGCTTTAGAATCCTAAAAGCTTCTTCTTGTTTAGGTCCCCATTCAAACTTAACTGATTTACAGGTTAGCTTAGTTAATGGTACAACTATCTTGAAAAAATCCTTAGTAAACCGTCTATAATACCCGGCTAATCCTATAGAACTTCTAATTTCCATAGCGGACTGTGGAACCTTCCATTTGGTGATCGCTTCTATCTTAGAGGGATCTACGTGAATGCCTTCATGATTCACCATGTGTCCTAGGAATTGCACTTCTTGTAGCCAAAATTCACACTTCGAGAATTTGGCGTAAAGCTTCTCCTCTCTTAACAAAGTTAAGAGTACATGTAGGTGTTCACAATGTTCCTCCTGACTTTTGGAATAAATAAGTATATCGTCGATGAAGACAATTACAAATTTATCCAGATACGGTTTACAGATCCTATTCATTATGTCCATAAATGCTGCAGGAGCATTTGTTAGTCCAAAGGGCATGACTGTAAACTCGTAATGACCATACCTAGTCCTGAAAGCAGTTTTAGGTATGTCTTCTTCCTGTACCTTCAATTGATGATATCCGGAGCGTAAATCTATCTTAGAAAAGTATCTAGCTCCTTGTAATTGATCAAAAAGATCATCAATCCTAGGTAATGAGTATAGATTCTTAATTGTAACCTTATTCAATTCCCTATAATCGATACACATTCGCATCGAACCGTCCTTTTTCTTTACGAACAACACTGGTGCTCCCCAAGGGGATGAACTAGGTTGTATGAATCCTTTACTTAGCAATTTATCTAACTGCTTTTTCAATTCTAACATTTCTGTAGGTGCTAACCGATAAGGTGCCTTGACTATCGGTGTAGTTCCAGGAATTAGATGAATTCTAAATTCTACCTCCCTATCAGGTGGTAATCTAGGTAGTTCTTCTGGGAATATATCGGAGTATTCCGATACTACTGGAATTTCCTTAAGTTCCTTACTCATAGTGTTAAGGATTACCGACATCATAAACACCATTTCTTGCTTTCATGAGTAACTGGCCAATGATGTGTGCAAAATGCAACATATAAATTACATCAATTGTGGCATAAAACTAACCCTTTTTTTGTACTAATGTTGGAAAAAGTATGCTTTTGTCTTCCTTTTGTATTTTCAGGATTAAATGAGCTCAAATTAACAAAAGAAGCAAAAAGACATCAAAATCTAACATAAATACAACAAAAGGAACAAGACGTGACATGCCCGACCCCACGACAGCATCTTCCCAAGCAAAACAAGAAGACAGGAGACTGAACAAGCCCCGTGCTCAGCCAGCACGGGGGCGTGCCCAAGTGTCAGCAGAAAAGACAAAGTGGTAGAAGCTTCTATTGTCCACCACGGGGCCGTGCTCAGCGGACACGGGCCGTGGTCAACTATAAGATTCGCACAATCCAGGAAAATCTTCATAGTACAAAGATTCTTCTGCACACGGGGTCGTGCTCAGCGGACACGGGGGCGTGGTCAACTAATAAGACAAGCTGCATTAAATGAAGAAGGAGAAGGATATGGACACGGGGCCGTGCCCACTGGACACGGGGCCGTGCCCGAGCTTCTGTTCAGCCTATAAATAGAAGTGCTTGGCTCAAGCTCAAACCATCCCTTGGCACACCACCTCTCTCACACTTCACCCACCACCCACCACCACCATAACACCATCATCCACCACCATCATCCATTGTCCATCATAGAGTATGTGAGTCGTCTCGATATCCAAGATTGATTGTAAGAGTTCTTGACAATCAAGGCCATGTTTGCCTAAGTCTCTTACATCACTTGGTGAAGACAAGTGTCTAGTGTAATATTTTTTATTTCTAATCTTTTCGCACTTTTTATTTGGTTTTGTATTAATGACTTTAATAACTAGTTTCTTATGTTGAAGGTGATTCTTCCTTATCGTTTGTCCGTGGTGTCTTGACATTATTTTACTGTCTATATAAAATAAAAGATTTTCACCATTCATATATCCACGGTCTATATGGAGGTATGTTGGCTACCTGGTCGGGGGTTAAGGGAACGGTTTGGTAAGAGTCTTGCCATTGTTCGGCGTTTAGAGGTCCTGCAATGGACCTGGGTCAAATTTAGTAAGACCTCCTTCAATACTTAACGGTATTGGATGGCGGGGGTCCAAACTCTTTGATCCCCTCATAAGTTAACTACTATTAATACTATAACCCGGCTATTTAGGACTGTATCCCTGCTGACTCAGACTACTTAGTCGAGGGTAACGTCACCTCCAAAAGAGGGGCCTACCATAATTTGCATTAATAACTTAATTAATTATCTTTCAATAATCCGACCCTTTAGGATTGTATCCTTGCTGACTCAAACTACTGGGTTGAGGGTAACGTCACCTTCAAAAGAGGGGCCTACTACAATAACTAAGATAATCTCTTAAATAAGTGCAAAAGTGCGGAAATAATCAAAGGTTACACTATACACGAGTCGGAACCAAGTGATTCATCTTGTCTATCTGTTTTTTTTCTTTTTATTTTTCTTTTCAGCATTTTAGTTAGTCTTTATTTTTCTTAGCTTAAAACATTTTTCTAAACTTTTTGATTTGATTAGACGTTGAGGATAAACCGGTACTAAAAGCTCTTGTGTCCTTGGACGACCTCGGTATCTTACCAACACTATACTACGCTCACGATGGGTGCACTTGCCCATGTGTGTGTTTAGTGTTAGTAAATATCGTGTTTTATAAATTTAAACTTGACTAAAAAGTGTTAAAGGGGCTTAAAATATACACCTAATATATATAACACTTCACACGCATCACCAACTTCATTACTAAAATGAATTTCATTGGCTTACGTGGCATATCTCCTGTGATCACCACTAATTCTCCTGTGGTGTATGAATTTCTATAGAATTCTTATCACAAAGAATTCGAGCATGGTTGGCTACCAACCAATCCATTCCTAATACCACATAAAATCCGGCTAAATTCATAGGTAACAGGTTTGCAGAAAATTTATGACCTAACAGTTCTATTTTTACTTCCTGCAAAACCCTATCTATGTTAACAGAATTCCCATGTGTTGTTTTGACTGTAAAATTATGCCTAAGTTTGGTTAAGGGTAATTTAAGTGCTTGGCAGAATGAAGTATTTATAAAACTTTGGTTTGCACCAGAGTCAAATAATACTTTTGTATAGACGTTGTGAACTAGGAACGTACCAGCTATCACATTTGGGATATAAGTACCGGTTCTAGCGAAGCCAGGGTTGCTACCACTCTCGCATACTCGAAGAATGTCGAAGTATACCCTCGACAGTCAACGCCTACCATCTGATGATTTAGGAACTTATTTGTCATTTGTTCCTTTTCATATTCGGGACATAATTTTCTTTCTACAAGACTCTTAAATTCTTCCCAGTTCATAGTATACGCTACAGTTCTTCCTTTAGCTTGTAGAACTGTATTCCACCATTCTAGCGCCCCTTCTTTAAAAAGATTCGACGCATACATGACCTTGTCTTCCTCAGCACATTTACTTATCATAATTACTGCTTCGGTTTTCTCCAACCAACGCAGTGCCGCAGTCGCCCCTTCATTGCCTACAAATTCAGCTGGTTTACAAGCAAGAAATTCTTTATAAGTGCAACCAGGCGTTGCAACTTTCATTCTTTTGAGAATTGGGGCTTGCCGTATCTCATTATCGTTGTTAGTATGACTACCGCCCCCATTTACGCTATTACTGAAGTTATCTTCATGAGTACGTTTGCTAGGAATAATTTGTTGAGGTTCAACAGGTTTCTGGGCAGCAGCAAGGATTGCTGGAATAGCATTGGCTATTCCTTGAGCAACGATATTTTCGATATCTTGCCTATTCATAAATTGATCTCCTTGATTTTGCTCTGATTGGTTAACTTCGTTAACTGGTTCATTATTAGCGTGTTCCATCTGGTAATTATATACATAAATTATTAATATAGAAATAAATAACAATTATATGCAAAACAATCACACAATTTCACAACACATGTATAGTCAAAATTGTCGATTTCTCGACTTTCATTTTTTTATATATATTATGCATCCGTACACACTGTTATCTTACAAAAGTCTTATTTTTAAGTTATTTTACAAGCTTATAGTTTTATTGTTATTATTATTATTATACTATCACAGCTTCCTCATCACAGTAGCCCTCGTCAGTTGGCATCTTAGTAACGACGTTCCCTCTCGTCGTACTTCCAGGAGATCTGTTCTCCTACCTCCCGAATCCTATTCCCTGCATCCATTAGCTCCTCGCCAAAATGACGGAGTTCAACTAACTTTTCATTACTCATTGGTGGGTTTGGTATAGGTTCTGGGTCGAACTGAGGGAAAAAGGTATAAGAGTTATTTAGGAGGTTTTGAAACTGCCAGTCGTTAGTCCACCACTCGTCCATTTCTCCTAAAGGTTGGGTGTGGATTAAAGGTTCTGGGATGGCTGGTTCGAAATTTATTGGAAGTTGGGTTTCAGCAGGATAAGGAAAGAGGTTATTATTGATAGGCCTAAGGATATCGCAGCTTACCATTACGCGATCCAATTCCTCCTGCAGTGGCAATTCCTCGATTTGCTTAGAACTTTCCCCAATTTCCATTTCTACTTGCCTAGCATTTTCCTCAATCTCGATCTCTTTTCCTTTCTCTATGAGATTTCTATTTTAGGAACTTTCCTAGTTGTTGGTTTCCTCCTGCGTACCCGCCTCCAGCCTACAAATCTTCTCCTTTTCTTAGGCTTTGGTTTCTCCGGAGGTGGAGCTTGAAATTCCATAGGTTCCTCCACATCTGGCAAGTAAACAATAAAGTCTCTGGAAACTTCCACTTTCACGGGATAAAGATTGAGATTCTGAAGGGCTTCAGATAACTCATTCATGCTGTTTTAGCATATATGAAAAATGCACACAAAATGCTAAGTTAAAATTTTATAGTAAAGATTTCACAGGCGAATATATAATATAACTATTCAAATATTATTGCACATACTGCAACTTTCTAATACAATTTACAAATGAAATTCAAAATATACTAAGGTTGCATAATCCTAATTTATTTTATTTTCTTACGAAGTGGTTTATTTAATGGGTAAAGTTTCTGACTTGTAGGTAATATGTGGGCTAGTATTGGGTCAGGGTATTTAAAAGTTAGCATTTACTGCTACAATGGCTAACATATAAAGATCCGCCCATTTTTCATCTAACTCGTCTTCCCATGGTGGATTATTGTCTAGTTCCTAGGTTTCTTTATTAACCATCACTCCTTTTGGTTGTGACTTCTTCATTTTCTCTTGGCTTTTTCTAATAATCAAACTTCTTCTATTAGGAGAAAGTGGTTTCTCATACTGTGTCTTACGGACAAATATTCCTTCTTCAGTATCTGTGGGGTATTTTGAGGATGAAGTTCCTTTTTCTTTCGGTGAAGTATCTAATTTATGATAAATGTCCAAAAATCTTTGTTTACCCATACTGTAAACAAATATTCAAATAATAAACACGTAATCACAAAATGGCAATTAGTAAAATTAAGTATTTTCTTAAATACTTAATTGGCTTAAATTAGTGGCTCTGATACCACCTTTTCCTGTCACGGCCCCAGCCCCGGTTTGACCCGGTCAGGAGCCGCGGGACAGGAACCCGTGGTATCTATGATGTGACAGCGGAAGATTTTACAGGATCTTTTTAAAACTTGAAAATGCCCGATTATTTTATTTCATAAGTCGGGATAAACCCCGTATTTAAAATAGAGGAATTTTACTAGGAAATTCCCTGATTTATTTAAAACATGTTTATTCATTTTAACTGAGCCACCTCTTCAAGCTTGTTAGTGCTCCGTAGCACGTTTTCCTTGATTTACAGCAGGTCGCCTGAAACATGTTTTAAAAATATTTTATCAGTGGAGAAATACTGGTGAATCATTCATTTTGCATAAAACGACACATGGTTATAAATTACAGCATAAGAGCGATTACAATGGCTTCTATCTTATTTTTATCTGGCGCCGTGTCACCTCCTGGTGACGATGGTCCTACCACTATTGGGTCCTTCCCCAAGTAGTGATGATTATCACTGTTAGGATTTATTAGCTTAACCGTGAGAAATTAGTAATGTGCACAATACCCCACTAGCCAGTGAATTAAGATAACCAAGACTTAATCTCTGTAATTATAACATTTGAAAATGGAGTATTGTAAAAATACTTTTTATAAAAACAGAATGACTCACATTGTAGATTTATACGGGCAGAGTTTAGCCTACTGTTTAGCCTTGTAACCTATTTTAAATAACATGCACACGAACTAGGTCAGTAACTAATACAACATTTACGATAACTCATGAGATTAAACCCTCACAACGAATGAAAAAGTGCAATACTTAAACATCCATCGAATTTACAATGAATGACAAAGTATAACCCTAATTTGCGCAGCACTTAAACATTCATCGGATAGTTTTAATCGATCGGACATTGAATCGTAGTAGCGATCGAGTTATTACCCTGTTATCGCAGCAACGTTTCATGATTGTGTGTGTTATGTAGTAAACAGATGATAACTCAATGTACGCAATGAGTTTTAATGTCGAACCAACGCAGGAAATCAAGTCCCACACCCCTCTATTTATATTTGGAAAACAGCCCCCCTCGCGTGGCGCTGTCGCGTGGTGCGAGGGGCACCACCCTACCATAGGGTAGCCCCGTGTCCCAGTAGCTTAGGTGAGTTGGTCACTCGTTCAAATTCGAATTACACGTAAAATTGTGTTGATAATATCAACTAGGAAACACCCCCCCCCCCTGAGTTTTAGGGGCCCTGATCCTGATTCCGATTGTTCTGAAATTTTTAAGGATTATGCAAGATTACTTGGGGGTCTCAATTAGAGTTTCCTATTGGAAAAAAAATAAGTTAAGAATTAGTACTTTTAACGAGAGTTGTTACAGGTAATGAACCTTGTGACACTCAACAACCTTCACTTAACCAAGTTGATGAAACTGAAACTAGTCATAATGAAGACACAGAACATGTTCGAACCAAGAGGACTAGAACTCAACCAAGACATCTAAATGATTTTGTTGTTCAACTTCCCCCATCGGTCGACCATGCACAAGCCTCACCTAGTCAAGACTCCTCAACGGTACATCCCTTATCCAATTTTGTTTCTTACAACAAATTTTCTACATCTCACAAATCCTTCTTGGCGGCTATCGATTCAAATGATGAGCCTAAGTATTTTCATCAGGCAGTGAAAGATGAAAGATGGAAAGATGCTATGCAGAAAGAAATACGCTCCCTCGAGGAAAATGGCACGTGGATTCTTGAAAAACTTCCTAAATATAAACGTGCCATCGATTCCAAGTGGGTGTACAAAGTAAAATACAAACCGAACGGAGAAGTTGAAAGGTACAAGGCTCGATTTGTGGCAAAGGGCTTTAGTCAAATGGAAGGAGTGGACTACCATGATACGTTCGCACCGGTAGCCAAACTGGTTACTGTTAGAACTTTGCTGCCAGTTGCGGTAAAAAGAAATTGGGCAATTCACCAACTCGATGTCAATAACGCATTCCTACACGGGGATTTGCATGAAAAAGTATATATGAAGATCCCACAAGGCTTTTCTAAGGAAGGAGAAACGAGAGTATGTTGATTACGGAAGTCTCTCTACGGCCTAAAACAAGCGTCAAGGAATTGGTATCAAAAATTCACAAGCGCCTTAGCTGACCTTGGATTCACTCAGTCAAGGGCTGATCACTCGCTTTTCATTCAACGAGAAAGAGATGACTTTATCGCTGCTCTTATATACGTGGACGATGTAATAGTGGCCGGTAACAATTCCGTCAAAGTTCACGACATCAAAACCAAACTTAACAAGCTCTTCAGCATTAAAGATCTCAGTAATCTGAAGTATTTCCTTGGTATTGAAGTGGCCCGCACCTCGGAGGTATTGGTTCTAAGTCAAAGAAAATACACCTTAGACATCCTTAAAGATTGTGGCCTTCAAGGATGTAAACCCAGTTCAATCCCAATTGAACAGAACCACAAGTTGGGCAGATGTGAAAACGAACCAAAAGTAGATGCTAATCGATACCAACGCATCATTGGTAGGCTCCTTTACTTAAAAGCGACTCGACCCGACATTGCATATATGGTGAACGTGTTGAGCCAATTTGTTGCCGACCCAAAATAGTCTCATATGGACGCAACACATAAGGTTTTGAGATACCTCAAGGCCACCGCTGGGCAAGGCATTCTTTTGCCTCAAAATGGAGGTTGCAATCTCATGGCATATTGTGATTCTGATTGGCTGGGATGCCCAGATACGAGAAGGTCTAGAACTGGCTATTTACTTATTCTTGGAGGCGCTCCCGTTTCGTGGAAAACTAAAAAAACAATCCGTAGTTTCTCGTTCATCCGCAGAAGCGGAATACCGGGCTATGGCATCCACTGTTAGCGAGGTCTTGTGGCTTCGATGGCTCTTAACGGAACTTGATGTGACTTTACCGGGACCAACCCTATTGTTTTGTGACAACCCGGCAGCTCGTCACATAGCTAGTAACCCAGTTTTTCATGAATGAACTAAACACGTGGAAATGGATTGTTATTTCGTTCGGGAACGTGTTGATTCTAAAGAAATTCAACCACATCACATAGATACTACAATGCAGATAGCAGACCTTCTCACGAAAGGATTGGGGACTCAACAGCTTAGATTCCTACTTGATAAGTTGGGCACTAGAGACTTACATGCTCCAACTTAAGGGGGAGTATTGGAAATAAAATATTCTCCACCAATATTCTCCTCAATTATCTCCTATCCTTTAGTATTACCATGCATATCCATTTCCATATTTTTTCCTTTTCTGATTCGTTTATATTGGAATGGAATGTAATGCTCTAACATACAAAAATAAAATACACAAAAGTTCCTCTATACCATCGTTAATTTAGACCACCACCATCGTCACCGTCATTTCGACCCCAAAATCAGAACCCGAACCGGGGCCACTTCAACGGCGACGCCTATGTTGCGTAGGCCATCGCCTCCGTCGGCCACCCCCACCGTCATCATCAACCATCATCATCTTTAACAGCGTCATTCCGTCTCCGAAGCTCTCTCTCCTTCCTCCGCCTCTCTCTCTTTGTACCGTCGTCGCCGCCACCAGACAATAGTGGTGGTGGCCGTCCGTTCAACGAGTTGCAGGGAGTAGGTAGGTGTGGTTGCAATGTGTGGGAGGTGTGATTGACGAAGGAAGGTGCTGTCTTTTCTTTTGTGTGCAGTATATATCGAGAGAGGGAGAGTAGATGTGAGTTTTGTGTTTATTGGATCTTGAATGAAAATGATGAAGGAGGTAAGGGTTCCCATGTGTTTAGATAAGGTACAGACAAGAGTTTAGTGGGAAATGATGAAGAAAGCGGCTGATGATATGCAAAAAGAAATGGATTTAGGGTTTTTGCCTACACTTAAGTACATAGGGTTAGGTTAATGGACTTGGGTCCCAGGCCCACAAGCCCAATTCCCATGTTTTGAGTGGCCCAATCGTACTCTCGAACCCGTTTTCAAATCCTGAACTCCACGTAGCTTCGTAAACTAAATTTTAGATTTAAAAGGCGTAAAATAGTGTCGGTAGATGTTGTTTGCACGTCCGATCGCCGGTTACGGTAGAAATCGCGTAAAAATGCGTCGTTTGTCATTTTTAATCCGTTTTTCGGTCCGATTTCGACTGCGGATATTATAATAGAAAGCGAATACAAATTTTCTAAAAAAAATAGAAATGCGGAAATACGAGACGTTACAAGTAACATGCTTTATTGTACAATAATTAATAATATGAACCTGTTGTCTCTAACTTTCTTTTTGCTGCTACTATACAAATTTGGGCAGAAGTGTTTCACTTCTGTTCGTGCGATTTTAAGGCCAAAAAGGCTGACTAAATGAGATGGAGCAAGTAGCAAATTAGTAGGTGAAAAACAACGGTGACTGAAGTTATAATGGGTTTTTGACTCTTTTTAATCACCTTTATGCTCCATCTTTCTACGCTTTTTTTTGGGGGAACAAATTTTGCATTGTGTTGGGCAAGTAGCATACCAAGAATGTGAAGAAAATAAATAGGTTCATTGAAACACAGGAACATTCATATATACAAATCTGTATGAAGATAACTACTAAACATCTAGTTTTGATGTGTTAATGTAATGTTCTTAAAGAGTGTTCGTGGTATTATTTTACTTGCAGATATATTTCTTGTTATCTTGCAAATGGATCGTTGATGGAATGTTTTCAAACATTGTATCATAAAGTCTCCTATTGCCAAAAGTTTTAAAACCGACATACAAAAATTCCAGCATCATATTCTCGTGTGTTTATGTGACCTACGTATATTTTAAACTGACTACGTATATAAAATACATATTGAACATGTCTTTCGTAAACTTCTCATGAGGTTTACAAATAGCGATTGTTCTAGTTTTCTCCGTCCTTCCAATCAAATTGATTTCATCCATCAATCACTTTGCGATTGTAAACACTCCTGAAGAATACTAACATTGCGAAGTAATCAGGTTCATATTTATTCCCGCCTCTCAAATTTATTTGATTTCCGTTTAATTTTATGGTAACTTATGTTTTCATTATGATACAGTTGCATTGTGCCTTTGCAGATGAAATTTGTTATTCAGTTTAGGGTTTTGGTTGATAATGCAATTAGGGTTCATACAAACTTTTTCTATTTGACAAGTCTCATTATGGACCGTCCTAAGTGTTCTTCGTATAGCTTGTTCAAGTGTTGACAATACTTACAACAAGTCAAAACTTCGAGAACAACTTCTCATGATTTGCAAGTCATAACTCGAGTCTACTTAACATTTGGTGAACTTCATTTAAAAAAGACACATGGTTTATGAATATGTTAATGGGTCTGGCCGGTCTCGACTATCACTTTACCGATTGGATTGGATGTCAAGAACTGAGATCGCCAATTGATCTCACTCAAAGTCTTGATTACAATCCATCATAAGGATGCAAGGTATGGTTTTGAGGTGGTAGGGGCTCCATTGCACCACATCAACCAGAGGGATGGAGCCCCTTACCATACATACAAAATAGCACCCCCTTTGTTTGACTTCACACACACACACACACACACACCAGCTCGTGAATGCTCGTTATTGCAATAGCTGACATTCAATAGCGTCCCCCAATAGCTAGCATGGTATGGGGAGGGGAACTATTGATGGATAAAATGCTTATCAAAATCAATTTTGTTTGAGAGGAAAGTAATTCAAGGTGGCCTTCGATAACTCGCGACACGCTAGCTCTTCGGTAATTAATCATAGCCATCCCTTTTTACACACATCACTAACCAGAATTAACCTATTAGTTAATCACCCCTTTTATATACCACTATTGTAATTTTATACATAACGCAAATAAGATGTTGTCTACATTAAAATTACACTATGGTCTACATTCCACCAAATTAACACGTTTCCTTTCTAGTTAGATCTTATGCTTTGGTTCATTCGATTCGACCTGGTAAGAACAAGATGGTAATCGAATGAAAATGATAGCTGAATGGAATTAAAACTTGTTGCCCGTTTACCAACTATCTCGATGTAATTTCATACCACGACTATAAGTAAATATTAACCGCTAATAACAAAAATGGCCAACACAACGACTCCATTCTTAGAGATCTTAGCGAATGTCTTCCCAGGCTTCAAAAAGAAACAACTAAACTATCACTACCAAAATCGACCACAAATTTCACCAAGACCACAAATTTGGTTCAAATTCGTGGCTTGTTCAAGATAGATATGTGATCTCGGACGGAGATGAGGTACCCCCATTCATGGAGACCCGATCCCCGAAAAAACATACAAACGATGCTAAAAAATACAACAATTTGATGGATTCAATCGTGAATTAGGAAGGAGAGGCAGAGGTAGTGAAAGGTGATTAGGGTTGCGTAATCATAAAGGAATAGGTTCCTCTTCGCGTAGAGATGGGGAGAGAAGAGGGGTGTACGAACCAAATAAGGGTTATGAAATTGTAAGGTGAAAATCCTGGGGTTTTAACGAATAAATAGGTTTTAGGTGGTAAAAATAGTGTGAGATTGAACCTAACGCGACACTGAGCCAATTTTTTTTGTCTCTTGGGTTGAGTTAGTTTGTGTCTGGTTTTGAAAGATGTTATGTAGTTCCGGTGTTGATATTGTGAGATAGTCAAGTCAAGTCAAGTGGTCAAATAATGTTTTTAGATTAGTTTGTATGGTTTATGAAACTACAGGGGGTAGATGTCTGTAAGTAAATTTGGTGGTGCGTGCCAACATTTATCGGGATACCATAACAAGGGGAAAGTTTGTGCGTGATGGATTTTTTCCATGCGTGGAAAATTGTAAAACACCACCGCCAGCTTCGTTTTTTCACGCACGAAATTTTATAACGCGTGCTTTTTTGACGCGTGATGATTTGAGTGTTGTGAGGGTAATTGTTGGTTGGAGGGAAAATTGTTGGGTATGGTGGTGAGTGATGGACATATCAACTAAAAAAAAGTTAGTGAGTGATGAAATAATGGTTGATAACATGACGAAACTTGATTGAATGTTGTAAATGATAAATGGGTGGTGAGTCATAACCACCCCTACCTCCTAATATAATAAATAAATATAAATAATAAATAATAAATCAAGGTCGAGACGATCAAACCCTTCCGTCTCTTCTGTGTGCTGTGTCATCGCCCAAATTCCAATTGTTAATCTGCAATGGCGGAACTCACACCCGAGGCTGTTAATCTACTCAGAGAAGGTATCGCCTTGCTTTTTGGTAGATGGTATGCACTTCAGAACGAACCTGAGAAAGCCCAACAACTTGCTGTTAATATCTATCAATGGCTAATCAGACCTTCTGGTAAATAGTTTTTTTTATAACCTTTTTTTTAATGGATTATCAGGTCAGGTTTATATTTCCATAGTTAAGCTTTTTTTTAATGCCTCTGTCTTATCTGTCAGAGGCATTATATGTTGACGAGTTAGAGGATTTACTTGATGAATTCATGCTCTCTTTTAATACGGATATTGTTGATGGTAGCGTTGAGGAGGTAGGGCGCTTCTATGTTACCTTTGCAGTTATATTCTCTGTACCTCTCATGTGTTTCTTGAACTTTGGAGTTTTGATCAGTTAGTTACTCATTAGATAGCAGATAGCTTAATGATCATGCATAAAGAATGTTTGGAAGGTAACTTTGCCTCGATTGGACGACTCAGGCAACCTGTTCCTACTTTCAATCAACGCATACAGGTATTATGTCAAATTCGTTTTATGGTCTCTTTCGTATTTGCCTTAATTAGTTAAGCTACCCTTTTTATGGATACCTTCTTTTCAAGTAAAACACATCGTTTATTTATCCGGTTAGTGTTAGCCAATAACTTGGTTTTAAAAAGCATTGGCTACGCGATGCTTTTTTATGTCAAAAGCCGATGAGTGATGCACGAAGTGCACACATCACGTATGCAAGGCGTTCGTTATTTAAAAATACTAAAAGGTTATTTATGGATAATAATACTTCTAACTTGTTGCCTTTTAAACACTAAAATATAACATATGCTCATCATCTATAGTCATGTTCAATTTATTTAAATACAAGTTAACTGCATAAGGCGCTACATTAGACCACAATTTTATTATTGGGATTACATTTTGTTTTATCAAGTATCATACATTCATGTTTTCACCAACTCATATGTTTGATGTATGTCTGTAGTTTAGTTAGTTTGAGTCGATTTGTTACTAGAATCTGGCCCTAGCTCGAGAAATATGTTAGAATGTCATTCACGGGGTCGGTTGAAAAAACAATAGGTTTGATGATAATATAGGTATAGGAATGAGAGTAATCACCCAACTTTTTATGGTTTCTTGCATACGCAAATAAAAAAAAGTCTATTAATCACATATTTAAGGTTTATTCTTTATCTCTATGCAAATATTGAGGCTTTTAACCCTATCAAACTTATTTCAAGTATATGTTTGGTTTTGAATCGAGCTGAGTATCTTTCCAAATGTTTCTATATGCCTTTGAAGGTCATGTATTTATTTATTCATTTATTATATCTTATTTATTATTTTACTGTTTTCACATAATTAATTTCACTCATTCTTTTACGCAGGAGCAAGGTGGACAGTTTGGCAACAAGGATTTAGGTTTGTCGGATGATTTTATTTCAGATCATGGAAAAGTAATAATCTTCACCTCATCCAAATCTTCACCTGCTGATGAAGAACCTAATTTCTGTGTAATTTGTCAGGTATTTATACCTTTACAAGTGACTGTATATTCTTATTGGTTTGGTTATTTAAGCATATCACAATTTTGTGTCATCTTTCCAGATGGATTTTGAAGATCAAGAAAGAATCAGGGTGCTAGATTTTCGCCACGAGTACCATGTAGAATGCATCAGTAAGTGGTTCAATGTGAAGAGGAACTGCCCGATTTGCAAGTCCATAGCACTTTACTAAACATAGGGTGCTTTCTTTCTCTCTTATAAGTTATGGTAATTATCAGACTAAAATGTCTATTGTCGTTTTGGAGGTGAAACTGTTAATAACCGCCTAAAAGTGGTCTTTTAGTTGGCTTAATCTCGTCCGGAACCTTTTTAACTAGACCTTTTCAAGCTGCCCGATTCACTCACCATGGCTTTTAATCCATGGTTTAAGAGATGCTATTCGTTCTGTTTTGTTTACACACCTTTAACTATAAAATGTGATTTTACAACGATTGTGTTTATATTCCTTTGAGCCATTTATAAATATTTACAATAAGAAAAGTTCTTGCTTGTACAACTTGTTAGGTTGTGAATGATGCCGAAGATGATGATTTGGATTCAATATGAAGTTCAAGGGATGAATCAATGGAGATGGAAGATAAATTATGGGTATGTTTGGCAAAAGTGGCTGGTAGCTAGGAGTTGTAGTTTTTTAGATATATTTGGTGTTTGGGAGAGTAGCTGGAGCTTTTAATAAAATGTATAAAATAACCAAAATGGACATAACTAAAAATTTAAAAAGTTTGTGCATTAAAAAATTCATTATCTTTAGAGGGTAAAATAGTCATTTTTTCACTAAAAGCTTGTAGCTCCTTCTAAACACTACTAGTAGGAGCATTCAATCAAAAACTTCAAGCTCCTAACCTAAAAGCTTCAAGCTCCTTCAACCAAACAAGGTTTTTTATTGAGTATGAGCTTTTTCTTAAAAGCTTAAAGCTAGAAGCTCCTAAAAGCTTCATGCCAAACATATATATGTGATGACATCATACATTTAAAAAAAATGGCCTGACCTGTTTAAGTTTTGTTTATTAAATAGCTTGATTACTTATATTATACAACTTTTCGGTTTAAAAAAGCTTGTATCCTTTTAATGGGTTAATTTGTTTCAAGAGTAGCTTGTGAGTAGGAATGTAAACGAGTGAAATGATGATGCATTGGAAACATCCGGTATGCATTTATATGAGTAAAGAAAGGTATAAAAGTGGCCTCAAGGCCACTGCAAGGGCATCCCACACAGTGCGAGCCGTAGGAAGACCCACAACAACGCCCATAGCTTCCTTTGTAAGAGTAGCGTTAATAAGCAAAACATCACGATGATCATTATTTAACCAGGAACTGTGAAGGGGATTAGGGCTAGTGTTGCCATCTTTGGTTTTGGTGGGAGCAGGTGGTTCGGCAGAGCCATCAATGTGAGACGCCAAATATTGAAGATGAAGAAGGGGTTCCATCTGACCCTTCCATAAAAGATAATTTGATTATGAAAGTTTGATGGGAATTAGGTTGGTGAGTGAAGGAGGAAGGGGGTTATCAGAATTGGAGGAGGAAGCCATAGGGGAGGGAGAGGGTGGGACGATGAAGAAGAAGAGGGAGGGGATCAAGGCTGGCTCGATACCATGAAACTTTGATTAAATCTCACACTGTGATTACAACAGATACATGAAAGATCTATATAAAGGCTTACAAGAGACTAAGGGGCTGTTTGGCAACATCTGAATGGTTAAGTGCTGAATCAGTAAGAGGTCTGAACCAATAAGTGCTGAACCAGTAAGAGGTCTGAATCATTAAGAGCCTGTATAATGCTTAACCGTTCAGAGGCAAATGTCTGACCAATTCAGATTAGAGGTCTTCACCATTCAGACTCTGTATAAATCTTAACCATTGAGAGGCAAATGTCTGAACCATTCAGACATATGCTCGTGAAACAAACAGTCTGAACCATTAAGTGCTGAATCAGTAAGAGGTCTGAACCATTAATTGATTCATTAAAGGTAAACAAATAACCTCTAAGCATAAATACAACATTTACAAATAGAAATAAATGTAAACCCTTGAGATAACCTAGGAAGGTGTACGGTTGATACTCGTAACAAACAAATGGAAATCATTAGTTACATGTAATTTTAAGCTTTTTATTAAATAACATCCTTCAACGAACAAGATATGTTGAAGCACAATCTTCAAAGTATACCTTTCTTAATTGGTTCAAATACAATCTTCTAAAACTAGGAATTCGTAAGAAACTTGTAAAACAAACTCCGATTGAACTCATTTCAGCGGTATTGGAATTGTACGATTTTAGATTTTTAGTCTGTGGATTTTAATTTTTTTCTATATAATTGTGTCTTATTTGATATTGTGTTTTTTTGTCGTCATTGTGTGTTTGTTTTATTTTCTTTTTTCTAGTGACAAGTGCGAAACTTCCTCAAAGTCTATACCCTTTTCTTGAACGTAACCTTTTGCGACCAACCTTGCTTTATGTTTTATTACACTTCTGTTTGCATTCCGTTTCACCTTGAAAACCCACTTAACACCAATTGCTTTTGCACCGGTGGTAAGTTACAAAGTACCCATGTGTTGTTTTCTTCAATTGATATCAACTCAGACTTCATTGCATCTTGCCAAACTTTGAAGTCTTTTTGCATCTTCAAAAGTAATAGCTTCATCATCTATTTGAATTGGCTCTTGTTCTTGTAGCATTACATGGTCTTCCAGATGCTTTGGTGATACTGTAGCTCTGCCTGATCTTCGAGGTGGTGAGCCATTTACTTGTGCTTCATGTTGTTCATTCAGCCCTTGTTCTTCATTTTGTAGCTGGTATTGTCACTCGGGTGTGAGTCAATCGGTTGTTCGTCGTCATGTGTATCATGCCCTTCGTTAGGCCCAAGTCCAGTTTGCATGGACTGTTTGTGTCCATGCCATTCGTAGCCCTCTCTTTATTCAAACTTGACATCCTGGCTGACGTAAAGTCTTCTTTGGGCTGGATCGAATAACCTGTAAGCTTTGGTTCCTAGTTAGCTTCCTAGATATACCAATAATTTACTTTGATCATCGAGTTTGGTGGTGTTTACGGATGGTACTTTCATGTGGGCTTTACTTTACATCCTAAAACGCGTAGGTGCTTAATACTAGGCTTTCTTCCGTTTAGAGCTTCATACGGAGTCATGTTTTTCAAAGCCTTTGTGGATGCTTTCTTCCGTTATAGCTTCATACGGAGTCATATTTTTCAAAGCCTTTGTGGGTGTGATCTATTCAAAATATATACCGAGTGTAGCGCAGCTTCACCCTATAAATTTTGTGGTATATTCATTGCTTTCATCATAGTCCTCGTAGTGTTTAAGATCATCTGATTTCGTCTCTCAACTACACCGTTTTGTTGTGGCGAGTAAGGTGCGGTGAAAAACCTTCGAATTCCAGTTACTTATTGGTATTGGTATTCCTTTTTCCTTTATGTCATTAAAATACATCTTCAGGTAAACCTTCTCTTCGTTCAAAAGAATCTCCAGATCTTTAGCTGAAGCCATCATCAAAGTCGGTCCATTCTCTCAGCCTTGATTCAAATTGACTTCTGGTTGGGGTTGTTTTGTACACTCCCATGAGTAGTGACCTTGATTGTTGCAACTAAAACAAGTTACGTTTCTTTTATCTCGGCCCCTACTCGGTTCGATTTTGGCGTTGGTTATCATTACCACCTTTGTTTTGATTCCCAGATCGGTTCTTGTTATTAGATTGATACCTGCCTCGTCCTCGTCCAGAATTGTGGCCACGTCCACCACCTCTACCTCGGTATCCAGTTCCACGCCCACTTCCTCGATATCCTCGGTCTTGATTCGTTTTTCGTTTGGGTTTGATTTTCTGTATTTGTGAGCAAGAGTTTACCCATTTGTTCAGCCGATGATTCTTTCTTCGAAGGCTTTTAATCTCCCAATACAATATTCAATAGTTAATGTTTCAAGATCGGCCACTTGTTCAATTGTTGCTACTATGGCGATGAACTTATCGGGCATGCTATCTGGGAGTTTCGTAACCTGATCTTTATCATCAAGAGTGGCCCCAAACTTCTGAATTTATTACTTATCTCGCCCAATTTCCCAGCAAACTTTTCAGCTGTCTCGGTATCCTTCATCTTGAGTTGATCAAGTTTCCTCTTTAAGATTGTAGTCGAGCCTGTTGAACCCGGTCAGCCCCAAAATACCTTACCCAGAAGGCTTCCCATATCTGTCGTACACTCCTTGTTGTAGCAACTTGAGATAATATGTTCTCGGGGAGAGCTGAACAAATCATGGCACGGGCTATATTATTCTTCTTGGCATCAATGACGTCTCCGGTCATCGGATCCACGGCCTCCTATAAATCTTGTGCGTTAAGTATCGCCTCCTTCATAACCGTCCAAGTATTATAATTCATACTACTTAACAGGCAATTTACTTTGAAACAAAAGAGCCCTAACAACATTCAACAAATGACTATGTTTCTTTTCAACCACAACAATTCCTTTGTTTTTACAAAACACATTCATTTTATTGTTAACAAACTCAGACCCTTTATCACTTTTAAAACATTTTATCTTTTTACTGAATATTGATTCTCAGTTACATTAGTAAATTCAACTATGTTCTCAAAAACTTCTTGTTTAGTTCTCATCAAACACACACACATAGCTCTTGAAAAGTCATCAACAATTGTTAAAAAAATATTTGTGACCCTCCCTACTTTGAATTCTGTATAGCCCCACACATCTAGGTGAACTAATTGCCCAATATCAGTATTCAGTAGTCTTATGATCACTTAAGGGAAACGACTCCCTATGTTGTTTAGCCCGGGCTATGATGATCACAATTTCCTAGTTTTAACTTGTTTTTAAACACCTTAATAGCTTGGTTAGAAGGATGACCAAGTCTAGCATGTCATAAGTTTGTGATACTATTACTACTATAACACACCTTATCATACACATAAGAACTGCCACAGAAACACAGACCATCAACCTGGTTACCATCACCAGGATTTTCCTTGTTAACAAATCCTGTATATAGCAAGTATGTTCATCAAATCCAGAACAACAACACAATCATGAAACCCAAACCTTACTAATTTATTCCCAAAAGAAAACAACAAAGAAGATCCGATTACAAAGATACAAACCCTAAAACTCTCACAAACGCTCAAACAATAGATTATCAATATGATAATCTATACAAACGATGAGAAGCACTCTAAAGATCAAATTCAACTAGAAAATGATCAAACAAGATAATGAAACCCTAATCTCAAACAAGTGAGAGAGAGAAATTTTTGGACACTCTAAAATATCTAAGTGAAAAAATAACAAACATGACGGGTTGGGATTTATATAAGCGATCCAACTCTCTCGATACCCATACCCGCTCCATTTGTAAGAATAATAGTTGTTAAGGCCTTGGTCCCTTAAACCATTTGATCGAAACTTGGGCCACCGTGTAACTATAAGTTCCAAGCCTTGTTTTTCCTTCAATTAGTTGTTAAGGCCTTCAAGGCAATCCAGCAACTTAGCTCCAAGCCCATCAATGCAATCCACATCCAGCTCCAAGCCCAAATCCAAGCTTCCAATCCATTGCATATCATGTATAAAAAACAAATAAATAAAAAAAAAACTATTAAATTGTTAAATTGAGATGTATAATGTATGATAAGCATTACATAGGTTTAACAGTCCTTTTTCACCATCTGCCATTACAACATGTTAAAGAAACTTTCGAACCAACAAAAAATCTTTCTAACCTTGCAACTTCTAATCACAATCAAGCCTGTTACAGCCTTGTGATCTTGTCTTCTTGGTCGGATTCTGCCCTTTGGAACACTACCAGTCACAATCAAGCTTCAGCCGATCCGGTTGTGACGATAGGTTGGAAGCAACACCGGTCTTCGAAACCTCGGAATCTTCGAACACGAGCCTCGGATCGATGAGGCTCTGATACCAATTGTTGGAAAGAAGAATGATACCGAGCAAGAACTAGGACTACAAATGCCATTTTTTTGTGGAGTAGACAAACTCCACGATGGCCTTTTCGAATTTTATTAATTAACGGAAAATACAAGACTCAAAACTTGCTCCCTCTTTTCTCTCTATTCCTTGGACACCTTTTGTTTTTTTTTTTGGAAGGCGAAATTCATTAAACACAACCGTGACGACTATCTCCAAGAAAGAGATAGACAAACGCAAAAAAATGTTACATCAACGGGAAAATAAAATTACACCAATTTCTCCAATCTATCGAACCGTCCTTGTGTCTACTTCTAAACCATAGGAAACCCAAAGACTTCACATCCGAAACAATGTTAACTACATTCGAATCCACTCCGTTGAAAACCTTTTCGTTCCTTGCCTTCCAAATTCGCCAACACACGATAATGATGATACCATAGGACACCTTTTGTGATCTTATATTTATACCCCTTGCTTCACAAGTTATCTCATGTTGACTCAAATATAACTAGTTCTATACCCGTATGTTAGACGGGTATATTAATGGTATAATGGCATAATAAAATAATACTTATGCATAATAATCGACATGAAGTAAAGAACATGCAACTTTTATATAGAAATTTCAAAAGAATAATACATAATATACTCGTTAATCTGGTAACACACCTCCAACTTGAAGACCTAATACCATCCTCATTTGGGCTAGCATTGACATCTTGAACCAATGCTACTAGCGTAATTGTAGGGGTAGTGCTACTACTGGTATCATCATTTGCTGTGGTGGAATTGACATAGTTTTCATTATCTGCACATCCAACATCAAAGCTTATCTATCTATATAAACAATTCCCAAAAATGACTAACAAAGAGGTACATGTTGACTTACAAAGTCAAGATACTGATTTATAACTTCAAATCTGGATAAAAGTGATCATATTTTTCAGTGTTTATTAAAAACGCAGTTTATCTATTTGATATATTAGAATTTAGAGCAAAGACTTTCATAGGCATTGTTTCGTATTATAAGCAAAAACCAATGACATGATTTACCTGAATCAACGTTAAGTGTAGTAGTCTAGTATGGTTAATAACAAATATTAGGCCTCTCAATAAAAACATATTTGGGTTTTTTGGGTTATCTTGGGTCATTTTAAAAATGATGATGGGTCAGGATGGGTTAAGAAAATAATTAAGAATGAGTTATGATTGGTTATATGATATCTATTTAAAATAATTCGTGGGTTAAGATGGGTATTACGCTGGTAAATGGTTAACTCAAAAAAGAGCATCACAGACAGATTTTTCATCCTATTCGAGTGTTCGTAGACGTTGGCTTCACAAATAATGAAAAAATCACAAATAATAAAAAATCCAAAAAATCTAAAAAATCAAAAAATTATAGAAAATCAAAAAATTAATAAAAAATGAAAAAATTCTAGAAAATCAAAAAAATAATAAAAAAATCCAAAAAATTCTAAAAAATCCAAAAAAATCTAAAAAATAAAAAAAACGAAAAAAATGCAAAAAAAAAAAATCCAAAAAAAATGAAAAAAAATAATAAAAAATTCAAAAAATAGTAAAAAAAATCCAAAAACATCAAAAAATTAATAATAAAAATCCAAAAATTATAAAAAATCAAAAAAATAATAAAAAATCCAAAAAATTCTAATAAATCAAAAACATAATAAAAATCCAAAAAATTCTAAAAAATCCAAAAAATAATAAAAAATCCAAAAAATTCTAAAAAATCAAAAAAATAATAAAAAATCCAAAAAAATCTAAAAAATCAAAAAAATAATAAAAAATCCAAAAAACTCATCCTAACCCATTTCTTAATAAACTCATTCTAACACAAACCCATCCTTACCCATACCCATCCTAACCCATTACCCAAACCTACCTAACCCACCCATTTTGCCACCCCTAAGTCATATATCTAGAACAATGGAACCAGTGGCGGAGCTTGACCAAAAGTTTCGAGGGGGCGTAAAGTGATGGGACCCAAAAAAAATTTCCTATCGTTATGTTTCGGGTCGGGTCGGCTATTCCAATTCAGGTCAGGTCAAATAATAATAGTTTCAAATAAAACTAAAAAAATTTATTCATTCAAAGGACCTGTTCTTGCACATAGAAAAACTAAATATTGTATAACAAACAAAAGACCTATATATATATATATATAATGAATACAAGATAAATGGAACCTGAACGAAGAATTACAACTTAGCCCGGCGACCTTTAAGATTTTTGAATTCATCAATTATGTCTTCCGAATCAAACTTATCAGCAATTTCTTTTTCTATGAAAATCATCAAGCTATTTGTGAGATATTAATTTTATTGTGTGGTGGGTAATCTAGGGTTAAACAAATAAAATAAGAGTTAAGATATATTTACCAAACTACCCATTATTTAGGAAAAATAACCGGCGGGCGATCCTATATAATTTTAAAATTTTCGGACGAAAAATCGGACCATATACACTTCTAATCGAAACATTGGGGTGGGCGGATGCACCCCCGGGCACCCAATATCCTTCGCCACTGAATGGAACTATATTTATAGGCAAACCAATGGCATTTAACCTGGATCAACATTAAGCCTCTTGACATTAATCAGGACTCCATCTAGCATACTCAACTCCTTTCCAACATCTACCTCATTGGACCTCATCCTACGTATCAACAAAAAAAAGAGATGTGTAACTTTGCACTGTAGTAAAAAACAGTCAATCAGATTAATATTGATAGAACAAAGTTCCATTTGTTATCAAAAGAACAAAAAAACATGAATTTCTTGTATTAATACTATGGAATAAAGTTTAACGGAGTGGCAGAAAAAAAAATAACAGTAGGAAACAGGAAGATAATAACATGTTTAATAGCTTACTCTTTCATGGGTCTTTGAATAATTTGAAGCTTATTAAGTTACTAATCTTAAGGGGACAATTGTGTACGTATTCATTACTTTTTTTCTAGAACCGTGATATGTGCCCTTCCCAAATGTTGTGTATGGTGAATGCATGTATACGTGAGAGGATTTATGTGTGGAGCTATGTAAAGTTATTGCATATTTTTAGGAATCATGGGTCTCTCTACTTTCTCTTTACGTAGTGGCTGGGTAATCTAGCTATGAATATTTTTTTTAACGGCTATTTTTTCTCCTTAAATACTTACACCTACACCTTATTTATTTGAGTCTCTACTTTCTTTTTAGGTATGAAATGAATATGAAAAAATGGTCTATCTCTCTCTAAGTTCTGGTCAACATCTATTCTAAATTAACCAATCCAATTGGTACGTAACAAACAGGCATCGCAAACACAGACATTTAATTCTATTCTTAAATCTACACCATTGTAGCCATTTGGTGTGTCCATTACTAATAAATAGATTCGTTACATATGAAATTAAAAGTGTAACTAAAAAAAGAATTCAAACGGGTTGATTTAATCTTATTCAAAGTGTTATTTTATTATTGTAATAATGTAATAACATACTTTTTTTACTTTCTACATATATCTAATGTTTTAGTTTTATTTATATAAAAATAGAGAGAAAAAGGAGAAATTTACACATTATACTAATAACATGATCACTTTCGTGTTAAAAAAACAACTTGTTTTGATTAGTCATTTTGTTGCAAAATTAAAGAATTTATACCAAAAAAGTGAATACGTGATGTGCCGAGTATGCAAGTGTTAACCACTTTGTGTATGGATATCAAAACCAAACAACTAAGTACTAATCGGATTAGACAATGAGCGACTGGATTTATTGGTATTAGTGGAAGTATACTATAAGAATCAATAAACAAACAGAAGATGATGGTGTAAGAACGGTACCTAAACACGTCTCTAAACTGGTTGATCTGATGAGAAGTGATCCGATCCTTGGTTTGCAAAACAAAACACCTTTAGGACTCGTTACAGGAATGGAGTTATTCCTGTAACCACCCTCCGACGTGAGAATAAGTATATGTTTTGTGGGAGTAAAGAGAATGTATTGAGAGAACAATGTGCCTTACCTTCTTGATGATCCCTCTATTTATACTTATGGGTGATTTTAGGGTTTTCGCATATTTTGGGAAGTCGGTTAGGCGATTCCTATTTTATCGGAGACTTAGAGGGTGTTTGGGATTACGTTTTGAAGTGATTATTTGATTATTGCGTTTGTAAAACATAGATAATCTAAAAAAGTGTTTGGATGAAAAAGTGATTATCTGCCTCCAAAACGCAGTTTTGGAGAAGCATGTACCTACATGCTTTTTCAAAACGCAGTTTTGAAAACGCAAAATCTATTTTGAAAACGCAACACCAAACACCCCCTTATATGTATGGAGATATATGGGAATATCTTCCCTATTTACGACTTAATTAATGGTTGGTGTTTGACCCGGAATGATCGAATCGGGTCATTCCTCCACATGTCCCTCCAATCCGATTCTATGGGGTTTTGCATGGGGGCAAACATAAAAAAGTGAAAAAACCACTAAAAAGTACATCAATAAAGAAACGTATAATAAGCCCTAAAAAATAAAAAATACGTCATAATAACTGGTGCCAGGTACCTGAAGGGGCGTATTGGCGGCGTCAGTTGTCACATCTACAACCTGCTCATTATTACCTGGGCTACCACGCGTCATTTTTTGGCTCCATTTTTGAATTTTGAAACATGGAAATGACGAGTATAAATGTGGGATTGATCTCAAAGGGTCAAGATTTTCCCAAATTACTTCAACCGTCACTTCTCTGTTTCTCATTTTTCTACGATAGCCCCCAAGACCTCTGAATCCTCGTCTCGCGATGAAGCTCTTTATTTCAAGTGGAATAAAGCTTCATACGAATTGCTGCTACAAACGTATTGCATTAGGTCGGAGTGGCATCCGGTGATGCCGTCGGAGAGAGATACTGCCTTTCCCTCGAATGATGGCAAGATTACTTTGTTCGCCGATTTCTTCAATATCTGCAATTTCCGGCTTCCCAATACTACGTTTTGCAAGTCGATGCTTGATGAGTATGCTGTGCACATATCCCAAATGCATCCCCTAGGTCTTGCAAAACTTCGTCACTTCGAGTATGCTTGCTTGAGTATGGGGTTCTTGCCGGAATCGCTTGTATTTCGTGCCCTATACACGTTGGTGTGGAAAACCCACTTCTTTACGTTTGACCGCCAAAGCACTGATTAAGCATGCCTTCGATTCGTGCCCTCGAGTTGTCGAGATAAAGATTGGAAGAATAAATTCTCTTTATAGACGCCGATGTCATTCCGGGGAAAATGCGTTGGCGATTGATGTCAGCCAATGAGAAGGTGAAGGACCTTGCGCTGCCCAATGCGGAATATCAAGAGAATGCCCTGTTTAAGGCGCTGATTGCCTAGCCCTCGGAATGTTTGGTTATTCCTGAAGGTGCCCTGGCCTTAGTTGGGATGAGCCCGTGTTGGCGTGACGTTCAGATCTATCCTTGTAACGTCTGTGTCCCTAGACTTTTACCTATTTGACACTTTTAGTCCCTAAACTATGTGGTACTTAATACTTTTAATACTTAGTGAATCTTATGCTATGATTTTGATACTTGATACTATGGAAACTATGATTCTTGATACTTGATACTATGGAAACTATGATTCTTGAAACTTGATACTTGGAGACTATGATTCTTGATAACTGATACTTGGAAACTATGATACTTTGGTGCTTGACTCTTGAGGCTCGTGAAACTTGAGACTTGGTTGAACGAAGGACTGGAGTCTTGTCACTGGCGGAAACTATGAAACTTGGAAACTTTGTGTTAATAATGTAATCTAGTTATGTGATACTATTACCCAATAATACGCAACACAATGCTTAATCTAACTCGCAAAACGAATCAAAGACGGTTAAACGGAAAGGATGGGATTGACCGAATGGCAATCCGATCGGATGACCAACCGATCGGATGGCCATTCGACCGAAGTGTCATCCGATCCATGCACACCGCCTCACCCCCTCTCTCTGACACTATAAATAGGCCTGTCACATCATTCTCACTGATGTGACAGCCTCACTCGATCTAGATGCACGCACTCCTCTTTTCTTCCATTTCCCGGCGATTTCGGTACGTTTTACACTAGATTCTTGTACATCTTTGATCTACACGTCATTCTCTACCTGATTCTCCTTTGAAATCTCACTTTTCACCGTGGAATCTTTGAGATCTGAGCTCTTGAGGGTGACGTCATCATGGTGGTTTGTACAAACTATGGTGTGATGTCATTCCTGCCAAGGATCTAGCGAAGATCTGAGAAATTTCATGTGTTTTACACTGAATCTTAACTAAATCTAGACCTTTTTTTAACTAAAACTTATGTTTATCTTCATCTCTTCTTAAACTTTTCACTTAAAAATGGTGGAATCCGGATCTGAACGGGCTAAAGATTGGTGATTAGTCTTGAGTTGTCACACCCCGACCACGTATAACATACAAAACGTGGCGGAAAACGTCGGGGAGTGTTGTAACAGAATTATTGTTTCACAACCATGGCATACAAAGTTATATTTTATTTATTAAACAAGAGTGTTATATTGTCTTAAACAGGAAACAAAGAGTTCATAACATAATTAAACTAGTCTATCTTCATTTTTAGTCTCTAAGGCACAGGTCCGCCCTAGTGTCACGATCATCATCCTACGCAAAAGCTCCTGAAAACACATGTGAAAATAGGTACGTCAGCATAAAAATGCCTGTGAGATACATAGGATTTGTGAAAAAAGGATTCATGACTTATAAGTTTAGAAAAAGTTGTTTAACAAAAGTCAGTCATGAACCTTGTAAATTGTTTTGTTTTGTAAATCATTCAAAAAGCGATGATATGTATAAATAAGAGAATAATGTAAGGTTAAATGAATAACCAAGTAAAATGAGTTTGTATAAGATAAGTTGTTTTCTAAATCAATGTCTTGTGAAAATAAGTTGTTTATGTAAAACGTAATATGTCAAATATTGAAATGATTTAAATGACGCTACGACATGTAATGTCATACAAACACTTATATATAGGAAGTACCTGCGCCGTATCCACCATGCTTGTATCATATTACACACGCCTCGTTACTCAAATCACTTACTCAAACCAACCACCAATGTAAATTGTTTATGTATAAATGAATTGTCATGTGTTAATGTGTAAACCATATCGAAATGTCTATGTCCAATGTAAACCACTAAATGTGTATATCGATGTCAAAATGTTTATGTTTAATGTAGATCATGTAATGTGTACCCAAGAATATCATGTATGGTGAGTGAAATATATCAACTAAACCATATGTAAAATGCACAAAAACAAGGTATTGAAGTAAAACATGGTTTAAATCAAAGTTATGTTTTGTGGAACAAATGCATGCTATACTGATACAAACATTTATGCGGTATTGTGAAAATGCATACATCCAAGCCTTGAGACTGTGGCGATAAACCCTTAAACAAATTAAAGGTTTATCTAAGTTATGTGTATCGAATTCGGTCATTCCTTTCATCCAAACCTACCCAGGATGTCCGGAACGGGAGTTGTCAATTCCTATGGTACCACTACCTACTAACGAACGGCGTAGCTAATGTTAATGAATGTATTGTTCCATTTTAAACAACCCAAATGTCATACCAAAATGTAAACATGTGATGAAAACAACTGTACTAAGTATGCACACAATGGGCATACTTAGCATGAAATGTAATGTGAAACAATGTACCAAGTATGCACCCAATGGACATACATAGCATGAAATGTAATGTAAAACAATGTACTAAGTATGCACACAATGGACATACATAGCATGAAATGTAATGTAAAACAATGTACTAAGTATGCACACAATGGACATACATAGCATGAACACAATGAAATCATGTACTATAAATGTACTAATGAACATAGCAAGTATATGATGTGAAAGCAGGAAAGCACGAAAGTAACGAGTAGGCACATGTGTTTCACCCCAAAACAGTTTGGAAAACAGTAAAAGAGGGGTCTATGTACTCACTTGAGATTGCTCAGAAGTCCTAAGATAACCACCAAGCAATGCTAGAGATCACGGAATCAAACGGCACCTAATATAGGTAACTATGTTAATAAACCGGACCTATATTGGAGGATCGGATAGAATGAGGGCTCGTAAACCAGATGAGTATTGGAACTCATGTAGTATGGTTTAACAAAGCCTACATACTAAATGAAACCTAGCCTAAGTGCTTACGACCCATTACGACCCGTTTAGGTAGCTTATGCTACTTTAACGCGTCGTTCGCGTGAAACGCGTTCGGACCGCTTAACTAGTCCCATGACAAGTAACATATGCCTTAACATGTCTAATATTGTTGTCAAATCAGTTTAGATGTCAAAAGTTATGTTACATATGTTTAAAATGAATTTTGGCATCAAAGGGGTATTTTGGTAATTTACCTAAGGCATATAAACTACCTATCATACAACTACTTAAACGAAGCGACCATAAGGTATAACCTCGGAAGGTTATTCCCTATATACTATGGTCACCTAATGTGTTTGGTCGGATCCTAATGATCGACCAAATGGGTCGGGTTCGAAGGTATAAGCGATTTATTAGATCGCTTACCCTTACGACCCTAGACAACGTGGTAATCAGTAGGCATAGTCCCAAGGGACTATAACCATCGTGATTACAATCACGTTGCGAAGTTCAAACGAACTTCGCATTGACCATAAACTGGTCAATGCAGAAAGTCAAACAAAGTTTGACTTTCGGACTCGAAAAGCAATAAAAGAACGAAGGAATACTTACAAAGGGTCCCCGAATGCTAATGTTGACTCAAGTAGCTCAGGTATGAAACAATGGTTTCAACTTAGAGCTTCTCAAATCAGATTCTTGTGGGTTTTGCAATGGCGATGGATGGGTATTTATAGATTTCGGTTCACCGTTAGGATCGTTTCTTGGATAACGTGTCTTGATCTTGCCCGTACACATGTCGGAATGTTGTGGTAACTCATATTGCTCCCACCACAAGAGTTGGACACATGGCATTGGCCTTTGGAGGGGTTAAGGGCTGTTAACAGCTGTTTAAAAACAAGTTGCTGCATCTGACCCCTGCTTGCGCACCGTAACGTTTTTAGTGTTGAGGTGCGCAAGCACCTTGCAGACCAGACACTTTCAAAAATTGCAGAACAGGCCCCTGAAGCTCCAAACTGGCTATTTGATGCATTTTTTGACACGTTTAAGCCCCGTTAACCCCATTTCAAAGCTCTAAAATGAAGTTAAAGTATAGGGAACTTAAAATGTGCTAAAAAATACCTCGGATGTCGGTTCGTTTGGCCGTACGATTGCGTTGTTCGGTTAATTACGACAGAATGCGCATAAGCGCGAAAAACGATCCAAATGACGCGACGAATGGATTTTTCTTATGCCAAACTGATGCGTAGTTGAGTGTTATATATATTAGGTGTATATTTTAAGCCCCTTTAACACTTATATTAGCCAAGTTTTAAATTTATAAAACACGATATTTCACTAACACTAAACACACATATGGGCAAGTGCACCCATCGTGAGCGTAGTATAGTGTTGGTAAGATACCGAGGTCGTCCAAGGACACAAGAGCTTTTAGTACCGGTTTATCCTCAACGTCTAATCAAAATAAAAAGTTTAGAAAAAAAGGTTTTTAACTAAGAAAAATAAAAACTAACTAAAATGCTGAAAATAAAAATAAAAGAAAAACAGATAGACAAGATGAATCACTTGGTTCCGACTCGTATCTAGTGTAACCTTTGATTATTTCCGCACTTTTGCACATAATTAAGAGATTATCTTAGTTATTGTAGTAGGCCCCTCTTTTGAAGGTGACGTTACCCTCACCCCAGTAGTTTGAGTCAGCAAGGATACAATCCTAAAAGGGTGGATTATTGGAAGATAATGAATTAAGTTATTAATGCAATATTATGGTAGGCCCCACTTTTGGCGGTGACGTTACCCTCGGCTAAGTAGTCTGAGTCAGCAGGGATACAGTCCTAAATAGCCGGGTTATAGTATTAATAGTAGTTAACTTATGAGGGGGTCAAAGAGTTTGGATCCCCGCCATCCAATACCGTGAAGTATTGAAGGAGGTCCTACTAAATTTGACCCAGGTCCATTGCAGGACCTCTAAACGCTGAACAATGGCAAGACCTTTACCAAACCGTTCCCTTAACCCCCGACCAGGTAGCCAACATACCTCCATATAGACCGTGGAGATATGAATGGTGAAAATCTTTTATTTTATTTAGACAGTAAAATAATTTCAAGACACCGCGGACAAACGATAAAGAAAGATCACCTTCAACATAAGCAACTAGTTATTAAAGTCATTAATACGAAACCAAATAAAAAGTGCAAAAGATTAGAAATAAAAAGTATTACACTAGACACTTTGTCTTGACCAAGTGATGTAAGAGACTTAGGCAAACATGGCCTTGATTGTCAAGAACTCTTACGATCAATCTTGGATCCCGAGACGACTCACACACTCTACGATGGACAATGGATGATGGTGGTGGATGATGGTGTTATGGTGGTGGTGGGTGGTGGGTGAAGTGTGAGAGAGGTGGTGTGCCAAGGGATGGTTTGAGCTCGAGCCAAGCACTCCTATTTATAGGCTGAACAGAAGCTCGGGCACGGCCCCGTGTCCACATCCTCTCTTTCTTCATTAAATGCAGCTTTGTCTTATTAGTTGACCACGCCCCCGTGTCCGCTGAGCACGACCCCGTGTGCAGAAGAATGTTTGTACTATGAAGATTTGCCTGGATTGTGCGAATCTTATAGTTGACCACGGCCCCGTGTCCGCTGAGCACGGCCCCGTGGTGGGCAATAGAAGCTTCTACCACTTTGTCTTTTCTGCTGACACTTGGGCACGCCCCCGTGCTGGCTGAGCACGGGGTGTGTTCAGTCTTCTGTCTTCTTGTTTTGCTTGGGAAGATGCTGTCGTGGGGTCGGGCATGTCAATCTTGTTCCTTTTCTTGTATTTATGTCAGATTTTGATGTCTTTTTGCTTCTTTTGTTAATTTGAGCTCATTTAATCCTGAAAATACAAAAGGAAGACAAAAGCACACTTTTTCCAACATTAGTACTAAAAATGGGTTAGTTTTATGGCTCATTTGATGAAATTTATATGTTAATATTTGAACACATCAAATACCCCCACACTTGAATCTTTGCTTGTCCTCAAGCAAAACTCTTTAATTTGTGGCTATTACACACCCAAATGGAATGGGTAGAGAAGAAGGTTTTTGGGCTTGTCGTAGAGTGTCGGGATTTCCAAGATTCTTTATTTAATTTTATCTTTATTTATTTACAATCCTATTCGTCATGATTTATTTAAAACTTTTCATAAGATAAATTACTTATTAGGGCATAACATGCCTTTGTAAAATTCTATTTATATACAAATTCACATACCTCACGGGGATCACTCAACACTCGGCCGAAAATGTATTTTTGTGGATCACTCGAGAGCGGCATGGAACTTACTCCTACCATAGGCTTGCCAAGCAATCAATCCTCCTCCTTTTTAACTTATATACCTTTGTGAATATCAAGAGGACTTTGTGGGTTAAGGCTTAGGCTTGGGTTAAAGGTAGGTGGTTGGGTTGGTGGTTAGTGGTTAGTAAAAAGGGCGAAAAGCGTAACAAGTGTCGGTTTTCATATGACTTCCTATTTTTGTAACTTTTATTTTGATGAAGCCATTTATTCAAACAAAGTTATTTTTGATGAACTTGTTTGTTTATTTTCTTTTGCTTCATCATTAACAACAAAGGGTTTTTTTTTTCTCTCTTTTTTTTTTTTTTTTTTTTTGAAGTCATTTAAAGAACCGAACTTGTTACTAAAACAAAGGGGTAAAAATGAAAAAGGTTTTGGTGGGTAAAAAGGGTGTTTGGTTTGGGTTATGAAATGAAAAGGTTTAGGCTCAAAGGGGCTAACTAGGGGGATTTTGGGTAGGTGGTGAAAAAAAAAATTAATGGTGTAGAAATAAAAAAATGGGTTAGTCCTAATGCCTCCATCATTTACTTACTCGGGTTTAAGTTGGTAAGGACCGGGAATGTATCGTCATGGCAAGTTCTAGAGTCGTAAGAACCAAACGGCTATTCACACAAGAAACGAAAATGAGCATTTAGTCAAATGATATGTAAGTGTTTGCTCAATAAAGGCTCAAAACTCACTTTTGTGGGAATGGGTTTTTATGTGATCAAGTATATATAATTAAATTTTAACTAAGCTTGTCATGCCTTTTCATAATTTTCTTATGTTGGTTCTTTTTATCACGACGCTATCGGTTGTAAATTCGTAAAAATATAACCTTTTTAAGAACTTGAATTTCCCGAATTAAACTTAGACAAGTAAAAAAATGAAAATTTTTGAAAAAAATTTGAGGTGATTAGCGGTTCCAATAGAGTTTTGTGTAAGGCTTGTATTTAGGACTTGCAAGTTTCAAGGTTTTAGCATCCCCCCACACTTAAATTACACATTGTCCTCAATGTGTCACAAAAATAAGTTTTTAGGTTGATTGAATGTGTAAAAAGGTGTAAAAAGCAAAAATTTTGTGTTACTGCCAACCTGGACACGACCCCGTGTTCAGGTGCCAGTAACGAAAACTTACAGAAGGTGAACACGGGGGCGTGTTGAGTGGACACGACCCCGTGTCTGTCAAGGTTTGCAGAATTTAAACAAACAGCAGGTTCAGGGGAATGGGCACGGGGGCGTGTCGGCTGGACACGACCCCGTGTGGACAGTCTGCAAAGTTGAAAAACAGGTTTCTTTCATCGGTTTTCCTGTCCCGGCTTTAGTAGTACTAATGCTTAGTACTTTAAGCCTCGTATGTACCTGCTTAATCAATAAACACTCCACCAAAACATAGCAAACATCCTACTTTTACCAAAGTTAACATCCATGTCAAAGTTAAAAGAAAAAAAATAAATGCAGAAAATAAAAGGAGTTAGGGAAAGTAAATTGTTCAACACTTGGCACGCAGGCCATCAATTGTTCAAGATTAAAAAGGGTTAACCTGGGGAGACATCAACCAACCGCTTCCTCCTCTGCTCCTCTCGCCTACTCCATAGCATCGTCATCATCCCCTCCATGGCGTGCAATGTGGTCTCGTATGTATCCAACATCGTCTTGGATCTCGGATAGGTTTCTCTCGATAGCTCCGACCCGGTGGTAGGTGTTGCTCGCCATGTTATAGGTGTTCCTAGTGCACATAAGGTTTTCCTGCAACAAATCATGCAAACTTTGAAAGTTAGGAAAACCGCTTCCCGAAGAGGATGATTGGCCCGGATCACCGTGGGGTTGGTATTGGTACTGATGATGTTGCGGAGCTTGGAGGACAATCGCTTCTTGCGGGTTCCATGCATGACCTTGCATCCTTTGAAAGGTTACCGTCCCGTCTTCTGCCTCATAAATCAGGTTTATGGATAGGCATATGTGAATATCCACCGTACCCGACCATGGGCTCCTTTCAAATGACCTAGGTATGTGGGCGAAGTGCTTGAAGAGACGGTACACCCATCCCCCAAAGAAAATAGGAGTCGGTGCACTAGCAAGGCGGTTGTGATGCATGTTTCGGAGCATGAGGAACGGAACATCGAGCGGCCTGCGGTTGTGGATGCAGTGGAGGACAACCAAATCTCTTAACCCAACGACGCCACTACTGTCATCAGTGTTGTAAAAGTCGCTAGGCGGTCCCTAGTCGGCCGACTGGGGAGTTGGGAGTAATCGGAGTACTCGGAGAGTACTCGGGGAGTACGCGGACATGGTAAATATAAAGAAAATTAATTGTTATATATTATTTATGTGTTAAAATAAGCATAATTCATGTCAACTGGGTATAATTTAAAATGAAACATGTTTAAAGTTCAAATATTCTGAATACAAGTCCGACTAGTCTGAGTACAAGGCCGAGTAGTCCGAGTAGTCCGAGTAGTCCGAGTACAAGGCCGAGTAGGCCGATTTTGACCGAGTTTGACCGATTAAAAGTCAACAAACCACGTTGACCGCCTAGACCGACTAGGCCGACTAGGCTCCGACTAGGCCGACTAGGCCGACTAGGCGCCGACTAGGACCGAGTACTCCCGAGGCCGACTAGTTGAGACCGCCTAGGAGGAAGTCGCCAAGGTGGAGGTCCGAGGACCGAGTACTCGCCGAGTACTCGGCCGAGGAATCCGACTTTTGCAACACTGACTGTCATGCCTTTGGCTAAGAGAGTAGCCGAGGAGCCTATGAATGTATCTGTATAGCGGATCCCTCAGCTTTGTACTCTTAGTGCTGCTCGGATTATAGAACCCCTCTCCAATCTGAGCCCACATGGCTTGGCGTTCGTTGTCACCTATCTCTCTCATTCCCCCAGTATTTTCTTCGTTTCCCGCATCCTCTTCCGCATACAACCCGATAATCGACCCAAATTGCGCCATAGAGATCGAATACTTCGTTCCGCCACATCGGAAAGCTACCCCGTCATTGTCGAACGGGTCGCACCTCGAGTTGAATGTGAAAGTGCTATAGAATTCCAATGTACATTCATGGGCGGAACGGAGCCGAGTTGTTAGGGCGACTCTGAGTGGTCCCGTGACAATGTTGTTGAAACGGTCAATTTGATTCACCATGGTTAGCAATTCTGTGCAAGCTTGCCTCGGGTATTCCTCTGGCCTTGTTTGAAGAATCTCGTATCGAGCTCTTGCATCGAGCTCATTGGCGTTAAATCTTGTGAACTTCCTGGCCATCTGCAAGAATACACCAAAAGTTAGCACGAAACAGAAATATTTTCGGACAAAACTGCAAACAGTGGGCTGGGCACGACCCCGTGTTCAGCGGACACGGCCCCGTGTCCAGGCGTCTGTTACTCAAAAATTTCATTTTTTGACCCGGTTTCGAAAACTTAAAAATTTTTGGTCCAATAGGTGCGGTTTCCCCCGGAAATGAAACCCTAAGCATCGTTTTCCCCAAAATATCCCGTTTACCCTATCAATTTTATCTTTTTTGGTTCAAGAACAAGGGTTTGGGGTTTTTGTGCGAAATTGGATGAATCTATGAACAATGCAAGTGTATCTACTTCCCTTAACACTAATCTAACTAAATGCAAACAGACCTAAACAAAAAATTGAGGTTCGATCCGGATGAACTTCAAGAACCCTAGATTTTTCCCCAAGTTTTTGGTGTTTTAACTACATGCAAGTAACTAATCTAACTGCTAAAAGTGATAGAATCATACCTTGATGTTGTTAGAGCGATAGGAGACGTTGAAATTCTGTGAAAAATCGCCTGAAACCAGAGCTTTTTCGGGGAAACGGGGCGTGTGGAATGAAGTAACTGTTTTGAAAAAGGGGATTTATCCCGACTGCAGCGCGGACACAGCCCCGTGTCCAGCGGACACGGCCTCGTGCCGAGCAAGGTTTTGAATTTTTTTTTTTTAAGTGCTCGTGTGAGTGCCCTCTTTTTCCCACAAGCTATGGTTAGAAAAATTACCGCTTTATTTTGTTGTCTCAATCGTTCGTAACTTACCAGGCATGATGTTTTTATTCTTCCACCGTTTGAAGCGAGATCTCTTTTTCTTCATCCTCAATGAATCCTTGATAGAGTTTCAGCCGTTGGCCATTGACCTTAAATGGGGGACCATTTCTAGATTTAATTTCTACTGCACCGTGTGGGAAAATATGGGTGATGGAAAAAGGTCCTGACCACCTAGACTTTAATTTACCAGGAAACAATCGAAGTCGTGAATTAAACAAAAGAACTAGATCTCCTACTCGAAATTCATTAGGTTTAATATGTTTGTCATGCAAATTTTTCATTCTTTCCTTATAAATTTCAGAGTTTGAGTATGCATGATTTCTAAGCTCGTCTAATTCATTTAATTGACAAAATCGATTTTTACCGGCAAATTCTAAATCTAAGTTTACATTTTTAATTGCCCAGTAGGCTTTGTGTGCAATTTCTACTGGCAAATGACAACTTTTTCCATAGACTAGCTTATACGGGGTTGTACCTATTGTTGTTTTATAAGCAGTTCGAAAAGCCCATAAAGCATCGTCTAATTTATCTACCCATTCCTTTTTATTTAACCCTACGGTTTTTTCGAGTATTCGTTTTAAACCTCTATTAGTCACTTCGGCTTGTCCATTTGTTTGAGGGTGATATGCTGTTGAGACCCGGTGATAGACCCCATATCTTGTTAAAAAAATTTCGAGTTGATGGTTGCAAAAATGGGTACCTCTATCACTTATTAATGCTTTAGGTGTGCCAAAACGAGAGAATAATTTTTTCAGAAATCTTACCACAACTCTTCCATCATTTGTTGGAAGTGCCTCGGCCTCGGCCCATTTAGACAAGTAGTCTACTGCCACAAGTATATATTTGTTTCCCTTCGATGGTGGGAAAGGTCCCATAAAGTCGAGTCCCCACACATCAAAAATTTCACAAACAAGAATGCCATTTTGTGGCATCTCGTTTTTGGAAGAAATATTACCTGTTCTTTGGCAAGCATCACATGTCTTGACAAGACTTTGGGCGTCTTTGTAAATGGTTGGCCAATAAAATCCTGAATCAAATACCTTTCGTGCGGTACTAGCGGCACCATGATGCCCTCCGTAAGGACCTTCATGACAATGGCGGAGAATTCTTCGTGCTTCCCTACCATGTACGTATCGTCGGACGAGTTGGTCGGCACAAATTTTGAAAAGATATGGATCCTCCCAAAAATAGTGTTTAACATTGGCAAAGAATTTTTTTCTTTGATAATGTGACCATCCTTTTGTGACTATACCGCTAGCTAGGTAGTTAGCATAGTCGGCGTACCATGGTTCTTCCCTATATTCCACCATTTCCATGGACTCAGTTGGAAATTTTTCGTTGATTTGCTCGTCCCTGGTTGCCTCTAAAGCTGGGTCTTCTAAGCGCGAAAGATGATCTGCTACGGTATTTTCTGCTCCTCTTTTGTCTCTGATTTCAATGTCAAATTCTTGGAGGAGTAGAATCCACCTAATCAAACGTGGTTTTGCGACCTGCTTCTTGAAGAGATATCGAATGGCTGCATGATCTGTATAGACTACAGTTTTAGAAAGAACAAGATAAGAACGAAATTTATCAAAAGCAAATACCACAGCTAGTAATTCTTTTTCAGTTGTTGTGTAATTTTCTTGTGCATCATTAAGTGTTTTACTAGCATAATAGATTGGGTGGAAATGCTTTTCTTTTCTTTGTCCCAAGACAGCTCCAACTGCAAAGTCACTAGCATCACACATGATTTCGAAAGGAATTTTCCAATCAGGCGCTATCATGATAGGTGCATTGACTAACATTTCCTTTAGGGTTATAAATGCTTGATTGCAATCCTTGTCAAAGATGAATGGGGCATCTTTTTCAAGTAATTTCGTTAGAGGCCTTGAGATTTTTGAAAAGTCTTTGATAAACCGTCTATAAAATCCGGCATGCCCTAGGAAACTTCTGATAGCTCTTACGGAGGATGGAGGTGGTAATCTAGAAATGGTATCTATTTTGGCTCGATCCACCTCCATTCCTTCGCTTGAGATCTTGTGACCGAGTACTATTCCCTCCGTTACCATGAAATGGCATTTTTCCCAATTAAGGGCGAGGTTAGTTTCCTCACATCGGGATAGCATTCGTTCAAGGTTATCGAGGCATTGGTCATATGAGTCCCCAAAGATAGAAAAGTCATCCATGAAGACTTCCATTGTCTTTTCTATCATGTCATGGAAGATGGCTACCATGCAACGTTGGAATGTTGCTGGGGCATTACATAGACCAAACGGCATGCATCGATAAGCAAAAGTTCCATAGGGACATGTGAAAGTTGTCTTTTCTTGGTCTTTGGGTGCTATCGGGATTTGAAAGTAACCTGAAAAACCATCCAAGAAACAATAAAATTTATGACCGGATAATCTTTCTAACATTTGATCATTGAAGGGCAAAGGAAAGTGGTCTTTTCTTGTTGCTTCATTTAATCGTCTATAATCTATACATACTCTCCATCCTGTGACGGTTCTCGTTGGTATTAATTCATTTTTTTCGTTAGTTATTACCGTCATACCTCCTTTCTTTGGAACTACTTGGACGGGACTCACCCAAGGACTATCGGAGATAGGATAGATAAGTCCGGCGTCAAGTAGTTTGATGACTACGTTTTTAACCACTTCTTGAACATTTGGATTCACTCGACGTTGTGGTTGTATGACCGATTTGTAGTCATCATTCATCAAAATTTTGTGTGTACACATAGAAGGACTAATTCCTTTTATGTCTACAAGTTTCCAAGCTATTGCATTTTTATGTTTTTTCAAAAGACTAATTAATTTTTCTTTTTCTAAGCTATCTAATTTAGATGAAATAATTACAGGTAAATTACCCTCTTTGTCTAGAAAAGCATATTCCAAACCTTTTGGAAGTTCTTTGAGCTCAAGTGGCGGGTCTTTAGGAGACTCCTTATTTGGTTGCTCATTTCGATCAAGAACTTTAAAAGTTTGTTCTATGGCGACCTCTTCTTCAACAAAGTGGTCAATCTCTTCACTTGTATCGGGTGGTTCATTTTCATCTTCAATTAGGGGGTCATTATTGCCGAATGGATATTTCATTGATTGTTCGAGATCGACACTTCTTTTAAATGCCCCTAATTGAAGAGGTAGATTGTTGAACTTCCGGTTTTTCAAAGCTTCGTGAGTTTTTACAAAGGGTCGCCCCAACACTAGAGGAGCGTCATCGAGGATGACAAAGTCGGTTGGGATTACCATTTGATTTGCTTGAACCAAGACATCCTCAACTATACCGATTGATTTTATTACTTTCCGATTGGATAGAAAAATGGGTATTTGAAGTGGAGAAAAATCACTAATACTTAATTTTTCGAAAATGTAGTTAGGCATTATGTTAACACAAAGATCTTTATCGATGGTAACGTTACTAATAAATGAATTTTGAAAGAAACATGGAACCGGTGTAATGTTAATTTCAAATGGGTCTTCTTTTATTAGCGAAGTTTGATCATTAGTTAACTTAACACTTACCGTTTCGTCAATTTTAGTGTTAGTGTTTAACTCTTTTAAAAACTTAGCATGAGTGGGTACTAAACAATGATTTTCAAAAGAAGGTGGCAAGAGATTAATTTCTTCAAAATTAGACTCTTCTTGAATTTTAACGTTTTCGGACTCACCTTTTTCGTTGTTTAACTCATGTGTCGGTTTTTCACTTATTTGTTCTTCCATTTTTACATTTTCAGTTATCTCTTCCTTTTTTAATTCTTCTCTTGCGCGGGACTCCTCTTCCCTTGCGCGAGATTCTCTTATACATCGATCGATAACTCTAATGTTTTCTAATATCCTATCGGTCACTTCGGTTATAGAAAAAGAATCGGGATTTTCTAAGCTTGAATCCGGTTGTTCGATCCTTTGTTCCTCATAATACCCATATGAAGTCGATGGTTCGCACCATTGTTCTTCATTGTAAGCATATGATGGATAAGGTTCGTAATTTTGTTCTTCATAATACTCATATGAGGTGGGTTGTTCACGCCAAGGTTCCTCATAATAAGCATACGAAGGTGGTGGCTCATATCTTGGTTCCTCAAAGTATGAGTACGAATGCTCATACCTTGGTTCATCAAAATATGAGTATGAGGGAGGAGGTTCATACCTTTGGTCTTCATAGGGTGTGTATGAAGTTGATGGCTCGTACCTGGGCTCCTCATAGTAGGTGTATGAATTGGATGGTTGATATGAGTGACTATTTTGGACCGATCGAGCGTTACGATAATTAGTGCAATAATTACCCCTATAATCATCCTCCGCATAGGTGTAGTTGTAACCTCCTGAGTATTGATCCATAAGAATCACTTAGCAGACCAGAACCGAGTCTCGAGATCAGAAAACAAAAATAAAAACGGAAACAGAGGCTGGACACGGCCCCGTGTTCAGTGGACACAGCCCCGTGTTCAGGAACTGTATCTGGGCGTTTTAATTAAATTTACTGATTTCGTTGAGCACGGGGCGTGTTCAGTGAGCACGGCCCGTGTTCAAGCTTCTGTTACTGGGTGTTTATAAAAAAAATCTGCAGCACGGCCCAGTGTTCAGCGAACACGGCCCCGTGTACAGGTTATTGTAAATGCAAATTTAAACTAAAATGCAGAAAAATGTGCGCGCGTTTTTAAAAGGTTTTGAAAAACTGATTAGGCCGTCGATTTTAAGCTTTCTTAAAATCCTTGTGTCCCCGGCAACGGCGCCAAAAACTTGATGCGTAGTTGAGTGTTATATATATTAGGTGTATATTTTAAGCCCCTTTAACACTTATTTTAGCCAAGTTTTAAATTTATAAAACACGATATTTCACTAACACTAAACACACATATGGGCAAGTGCACCCATCGTGAGCGTAGTATAGTGTTGGTAAGATACCGAGGTCGTCCAAGGACACAAGAGCTTTTAGTACCGGTTTATCCTCAACGTCTAATCAAAATAAAAAGTTTAGAAAAAAGGTTTTTAACTAAGAAAAATAAAAACTAACTAAAATGCTGAAAATAAAAATAAAAGAAAAACAGATAGACAAGATGAATCACTTGGTTCCGACTCGTATCTAGTGTAACCTTTGATTATTTCCGCACTTTTGCACATAATTAAGAGATTATCTTAGTTATTGTAGTAGGCCCCTCTTTTGAAGGTGACGTTACCCTCACCCCAGTAGTTTGAGTCAGCAAGGATACAATCCTAAAAGGGTGGATTATTGGAAGATAATGAATTAAGTTATTAATGCAATATTATGGTAGGCCCCGCTTTTGGCGGTGACGTTACCCTCGGCTAAGTAGTCTGAGTCAGCAGGGATACAGTCCTAAATAGCCGGGTTATAGTATTAATAATAGTTAACTTATGAGGGGGTCAAAGAGTTTGGACCCCCGCCATCCACTACCGTGAAGTATTGAAGGAGGTCCTACTAAATTTGACCCAGGTCCATTGCAGGACCTCTAAACGCTGAACAATGGCAAGACCTTTACCAAACCGTTCCCTTAACCCCCCGACCAGGTAGCCAACATACCTCCATATAGATCGTGGAGATATGAATGGTGAATATCTTTTATTTTATATAGACAGTAAAATAATTTCAAGACACCACGGACAAACGATAAAGAAAGATCACCTTCAACATAAGCAACTAGTTATTAAAGTCATTAATACGAAACCAAATAAAAAGTGCAAAAGATTAGAAATAAAAAGTATTACACTAGACACTTTGTCTTCACCAAGTGATGTAAGAGACTTAGGCAAACATGGCCTTGATTGTCAAGAACTCTTACGATCAATCTTGGATCCCGAGATGACTCACACACTCTACGATGGACAATGGATGATGGTGGTGGATGATGGTGTTATGGTGGTGGTGGGTGGTGGGTGAAGTGTGAGAGAGGTGGTGTGCCAAGGGATGGTTTGAGCTTGAGCCAAGCACTCCTATTTATAGGCTGAACAGAAGCTCGGGCACGGCCCCGTGTCCACATCCTCTCTTTCTTCATTAAATACAGCTTTGTCTTATTAGTTGACCACGCCCCCGTGTCCGCTGAGCACGACCCCGTGTGCAGAAGAATCTTTGTACTATGAAGATTTGCCTGGATTTTGCGAATCTTATAGTTGACCACGGCCCCGTGTCCGCTGAGCACAGCCCCGTGGTGGGCAATAGAAGCTTCTACCACTTTGTCTTTTCTGCTGACACTTGGGCACGCCCCCGTGCTGGCTGAGCACGGGGCGTGTTCAGTCTTCTGTCTTCTTGTTTTGCTTGGGAAGATGCTGTCGTGGGGTCGGGCATGTCAATCTTGTTCCTTTTCTTGTATTTATGTCAGATTTTGATGTCTTTTTGCTTCTTTTGTTAATTTGAGCTCATTTAATCCTGAAAATACAAAAGGAAGACAAAAGCACACTTTTTCCAACATTAGTACTAAAAAGGGGTTAGTTTTATGCCTCATTTGATGAAATTTATATGTTAATATTTGAACACATCACAAATACTAAAATAAAATATTTTAGTGCTTACATAAATTTTTGGATGTCCGGATGTATTCAGAACGTAAGTTATGCGCGAAAGTGCAAACTTATGCACTTTTTGACACTTTTAGTCCCTGAATGAGCCAAAAGTTTATTTTAGCATACCGAACCCATCAAAGCCTATTTCTAAGCTATGTAAAGGGTATTTATGGTATGTTTAACTTATGTTCATGTTCCGGAATGTCTGTTACAGTTCAAATTGGCATACTTTCGCAGTTTGTCAAATTTAGTCCCTGTAGGCGAATTAGCTTGTTTTTGCCATACCAAAGCCTTCAAAACTTATTTCTTAGTTATGTAAAGGTTATTTAAGGTATGTTAAGTATATGTTGATGTTCCGGAGTATTTGTCGCATTAAACTGATTACATTTATGCATCAGTTTGCGTATAACTCTCAAGAAAGCGATGTAGAGTTTGAAATTGAATAAAAGTCAAAACATGAAAAATGTAAAACACAACCAAACAAACATTGGGATCAAATAACATTGTTTTATTGATAATTGAACTGTTCATAATGATTACAAGCACAGATGTTACAGTCTCCCCTACTTGTGGAAATTTCGTCCCGAAATTTATTTAGAGGAAACTCGTGGGAAAAGATGCGGATATTTTGCCTTCATTTGATCTTCACGTTCCCAAGTAAACTCGGGTCCATGTTTAGCTTCCCAGTGAACTTTGACCAAAGGAATGCGCTTGCGTTTAAGCCACTTGACTTCACGTTCCATGATTTCCACTGGCTTCTCAATAAATTTCAGTGTTTTGTCAACACGAATTTCGTCAAGCGGTATGTGGAGGTTCTCATCAGCTAAACACCTTTTGAGATTGGACACGTAAAAAGTTGGATGAACATTTCCAAGTTCAGCAGGTAACTCAAGTCTGTAGGCTACCTTACCGATTCTTTCGACGATCTTGAATGGTCCAACGTATCTAGGTGCAAGTTTTCCTTTCTTTCCAAATCTGATCACACCTTTCCAAGGTGAGACCTTAAGTAATACTCGATCACCGACTTGAAATTCCAAGGGCTTGCGTTTTGGGTCCGCGTAACTCTTTTGACGGCTTCTAGCTGTCTGAAGGTTATCACGAACTTTCTTAATCTTGTCAGTTGTCTCTAAAATGAGGGCAGGTCCAGTAAACTGAGCCTCACCGATCTCATTCCAGCAGACTGGTGAACGACATTTTCAACCATAAAGAGCCTCGAAAGGAGCCATGTTGATGCTAGAGTGATAACTGTTGTTGTAGGAGAATTCAATCAACGGAAGATGTGACTCCCAACTACCGCCAAAATCGATCACACAAGCTCTAAGCATATCCTCCAGAGTCTGGATTGTTCTTTCAGATTGACCATCCGTTTGCGGATGATAAGCCGTGCTCAGATTAAGTTGGGTCCCCATAGCAGATTGCATGGTTCTCCAAAAATGAGAAGTGAAATGAGCATCTCTGTCAGAAATGATGTTCAAAGGAACACCATGTCGAGCTACAATTTCATCCACATAGATTTTTGCAAGTCTGTCAGCAGAAAAATCCTCACGGATTGGCAAGAAATGCGCTGACTTTGTAACACGATTAACAACTACCCAGATGGCATCATGACCTTTCTTTGTGCGCGAAAGTTTAGTAATGAGATCCATAGTAATGTTTTCCCATTTCCAAACTGGGATCTCTGGTTGCACCAATAAACCAGAAGGACGCTGATATTCAGCCTTAACCTTAAGACATGTAAGGCATTTTGATATACATAAGGCAATGTCTTTCTTCATACCAGGCCACCAATACTGAATACGAAGATCCTTATACATTTTATCTGAGCCAGGATGAACAGAATAACGAGACTTATGGGCTTCATCCATAAGCAAGGTGCGAAGGTCATCCTGGCTTGGGACCCACAAACGGTCCATTAAGTAATACGATCCATTGTCCTTCAGTTCCAGATCAGGTGTTATGTGATAGGGAAATTCCTTATCCATCAAACCTTGTGAAACACAAGATTGTTGAGCCTGAGAAATGCGTGCTTGGATATCGGATCGAGCTTGAATAACAGATTGAACACGAATACAATGAAGCTTAGTACGTTCCTTACGACTCAATGCATCGGCTACAACATTCGCCTTACCAGGATGGTAGCGAATTTCGCAGTCATAGTCGTTTAGAAGCTCGACCCAACGTCGTTGCCTCATGTTGAGTTTTTTCTGGTTGAAGATATGCTGAAGACTTTTGTGGTCTGTGAAAGCCACACATTTTGTACCGTACAAATAGTGTCTCCAGATCTTAAGAGCGAAGACAACTGCACCTAACTCAAGATCATGAGTGGTGTAGTTTTTCTCATGTATCTTCAACTGCCAGGATGCGTATGCTATGACTTTGTTCCTTTGCATCAGAACACAGCCAAGACCCAATTTAGATGCATCACAATAAACGACGAAATCATCATTTCCCTCAGGCAAAGTCAGAACAGGCGCATCGTAAAGCTTCTGCTTCAAGTTTTGAAAAGCTTCCTTTTGTTTGAATCCCCAGTCAAAGGGCTTGTTCTTCTGAGTTAGAGCAGTTAGAGGAACTGCAATCTTTGAGAAGTTCTCAATGAAGCGGCGGTAATAACCCGCTAGACCAAGAAAAGAACGAACTTCAGTAGGAGTAGTAGGCATATCCCAATCCTTAATCGCACTGATCTTGGAGGGATCTACATGAATACCTTGTTCGTTGACAATATGTCCTAAAAATTGAACTTCTTTAAGCCAGGATTCACACTTGGAGGATTTGGCGAAAAGTTGCTCTTTCTTTAGGAGTTCTAGAGTAAGACGAAGATGTTGCTCGTGATCAGCTCGCGTCTTAGAGTAAATCAAGATGTCATCAATAAAAACAATGACGAACTGATCCAAATAAGGCTTGCAGACCCTATTCATTAAGTCCATGAAAACAGCAGGAGCATTAGTCAAACCAAATGGCATGACTGTGAACTCATAATGCCCATAACGAGTGCGGAACGCTGTCTTGGGAATATCTTCTTCATGCACACGAAGTTGATGATATCCAAATCGCAGATCGATCTTCGAAAAATAAGAAGCGCCTTGTAACTGATCAAAGAGATCATCAATGTGAGGTAGGGATATCGATTCTTGATGGTAAGCTTGTTAAGCTCACGATAATCGATACACATCCTAAAAGATCCATCCTTCTTCTTGACAAAAAGAATGGGAGCACCCCAAGGTGAAAAGCTAGGACGGATAAAACCTTTGTTGCTTAGATAACTCTTGCATCTCAGACGGTGCAAGACGATATGGAGATCTGGCAATGGGATTTGCACCAGGTACGAGATCAATGCGGAACTCGACTTGGCGTGCTGGGGGTAGACCAGGTAACTCTTCAGGGAATACTTCAGAATAATCCCGAACAATGGGAATATCTTGGATAGACTTACCTTTGCCTTTATCTGCTGTGACATGTGCCAAGAAGGCCACATAATTCTTTCGCAGATACTTCCGAGCCTTAAAACAAGACATGAGTTTGAGACCACCAGGCGGTTTCTCACCTTGAACCTGTAGGATCTCGCCTGTTGAAAGCGGCACACGAACGATCTTCTCGAAACAAACTACCTCTGCGTGATGCTTGGATAACCAATCCATACCCACAATGACGCCGAAGCTTCCAAGTTGCATAGGCGTGAGGTTGATAGGAAAAAGATGGTCGTTAAGGTTCAACTGGCATTTGCGTAGAACAGGATCAAGAACAATGGGTTCACCACTAGCAACTTCTACTGTCAAGGGTTTTCCTAGTTTTGTTCTAGACACGCGAAGCATTGGCTCAAAAGACAATGACACAAAACTCTTATCGGCACCCGAATAAAAAAGAACATATGCAGGCTGATTATTAATAAAGAATGTACCGTTCACCACTTCATTGTCTGCTTGTGCCTCTTGTGCATTCATATTGAAGACTCGCCCTCGAGCCTGAGCCTGATTCTGATTCGCATTCACCAATCTTGGGCACTGGTTACGGTAGTGGGTCAGATCCCCACAGTTATAACAAGCACCTGGTGGGTAGTGTGGTCGTGCAGCTTGACCCTGTTGCTGAGCAGGAGGCTAAGCAACTTGTTGAGCCGGGTTCTGGACTGCCTGATTCTGAGCAAACCGACAAACATTGGCAAGATGACCCGACTTCCCACAGTTATTACAGAAGCGGCACTGATGTTGCGGCTGATGGTGACTGTTGCATCTATTGCACAAAGGTGCATTCCCGGAATAGGGCTTCTTCGCTGGAGGCTGTGCGGGTTGGTTGGGAGCTGCCTGGTTAGCTTGGGCAGTGACAGCAAAATTTTGGGTGGCCTTACGCTTCCTTGACTTTTTCGAAGAACCAGAATCCTTACCCTTCTTGTTTTGACCTTTCATGCTATCTTCCTTGTCAGACGACTGTTTCTTGCCCTTGTCACCCTTCCTGTGTAACTTATTCTTCCGAATCTGCGACTTAGTCAATGTCGCTGCTAACTCGATAGCCTGACGGAGTGTGGCAGGGTTACTACTAGTAATGATGTCTTGTACTGAGTCAGGTAGACCATCGATGTATCTTTCGATAGCCTTGTCGAGTGGGGTAACCATTGTTGGGCAAAGCAGACTCAACTCCTCAAATCTATCAGTATATGCCCTGTGCTCGCCACTGTCTTGTTTCAAGTCATCGAACTCTCTTTCCAAAGCTCGATGTTCATGACGAGGACAGAACTCCCTCATCATAAGGGCCCTGAGTTCAGCCCATGTCTGTGCTAGAGCAACTTCTGCACCACGGTCTCTCATAACCCCGTTCCACCATGTGGGAGCCCTCTTCTGAAACACACTCGAAGAAAACTCGACCTTGCGATTGTCAGGACACTGCACGTGGCGAAAAGTATTCTCAATGCTCTCGAACCATTGAAGAAGCCCAGTCGCTCCTTCAGAACCACTAAACTTGAGTGGTTTAGCCGAGTTAAAATCCTTGTATTTGCATGGAGCATTGTTGTTGTTGTTGGCTTGGTTCCATTGAGCAAAGAGGTTTGGGAATTGAGCAGCCATCTGCTGCGCAATGATTTCTGCCAGTTCGACAGTCGCTATCTGGTGTTCGCGTCGAGGAGGCATTCTAAAAGAGGAAAACATGAAAGGAAACGAGTGAGATGATTGGATGAAAAGAATGAGATGAAACAAAAATTGACAACAGCAAAGATGGTGGTCATTTGTTCGCATCACAAAGCAAACAAGCGACACACAGTGACTAATCAAAGTAAATGGGTCAAAATAATGTATCGCGAAGACATGCTCGCCTATAAGTGAACACTCACCCCAAGAGTTCCCAGGTAAGAGTGACTGGTCCGATTATGTGGATTTGTACGAACACTCTAGCCTTAGACAGAAAACCCAGGGTACAGGCATTCACCCTTCCAGTTTGCACGTGTTCACATTATTTAAAACCCAAAACCTTGACGAGATTTTGAAAACTCAAAGGGGTTCAAAACCATATAACAGTGGGTTCAAAACCTTACAATAGAGGGTTCAAAACCTAGTAATAAATCATTCAAAAACAGAAGATTGTTTTTCAAAAATCGTTTCGGAAAAATTTGGTTTTTGTTTTGATAATCACCTAAGGATAGGTGATGTGCATGTTTTAAGATCTAAACACAAGATAACTTGTGTTAGGGTCCTAGAAAGGTTATAGTCTAGGTCAAAGAATTACTAATAACCTAATTCCCAATAACCATTGGCTCTGATACCAACTCTTCTGTCACACCCCGACCACGTATAACATACAAAACGTGGCGGAAAACGTCGGGGAGTGTTGTAACAGAATTATTGTTTCACAACCATGGCATACAAAGTTATATTTTATTTATTAAACAAGAGTGTTATATTGTCTTAAACAGGAAACAAAGAGTTCATAACATAATTAAACTAGTCTATCTTCATTTTTAGTCTCTAAGGCACAGGTCCGCCCTAGTGTCACGATCATCATCCTACGCAAAAGCTCCTGAAAACACATGTGAAAATAGGTACGTCAGCATAAAAATGCCTGTGAGATACATAGGATTTGTGAAAAAAGGATTCATGACTTATAAGTTTAGAAAAAGTTGTTTAACAAAAGTCAGTCATGAACCTTGTAAATTGTTTTGTTTTGTAAATCATTCAAAAAGCGATGATATGTATAAATAAGAGAATAATGTAAGGTTAAATGAATAACCAAGTAAAATGAGTTTGTATAAGATAAGTTGTTTTGTAAATCAATGTCTTGTGAAAATAAGTTGTTTATGTAAAACGTAATATGTCAAATATTGAAATGATTTAAGTGACGCTACGACATGTAATGTCATACAAACACTTATATATAGGAAGTACCAACGGCGTATCCACCATGCTTGTATCATATTACACACGCCTCGTTACTCAAATCACTTACTCAAACCAACCACCAATATAAATTGTTTATGTATAAATGAATTGTCATGTGTTAATGTGTAAACCATATCGAAATGTCTATGTCCAATGTAAACCACTAAATGTGTATATCGATGTCAAAATGTTTATGTTTAATCTAGATCATGTAATGTGTACCCAAGAATATCATGTATGGTGAGTGAAATATATCAACTAAACCATATGTAAAATGCACAAAAACAAGGTATTGAAGTAAAACATGGTTTAAATCAAAGTTATGTTTTGTGGAACAAATGCATGCTATACTGATACAAACATTTATGCGGTATTGTGAAAATGCATACATCCAAGCCTTGAGACTGTGGCGATAAACCCTTAAACAAATTAAAGGTTTATCTAAGTTATGTGTATCGAATTCGGTCATTCCTTTCATCCAAACCTACCCAGGATGTCCGGAACGGGAGTTGTCAATTCCTATGATACCACTACCTACTAACGAACAGCGTAGCTAATGTTAATGAATGTATTGTTCCATTTTAAACAACCCAAATGTCATACCAAAATGTAAACATGTGATGAAAACAACTGTACTAAGTATGCACACAATGGGCATACTTAGCATGAAATGTAATGTGAAACAATGTACTAAGTATGCACACAATGGACATACATAGCATGAAATGTAATGTAAAATAATGTACTAAGTATGCACACAATGGACATACATAGCATGAAATGTAATGTAAAACAATGTACTAAGTATGCACACAATGGACATACATAGCATGAAATGTAATGTAAAACAATGTATTAAGTATGCACACAATGGACATACATAGCATGAAATGTAATGTAAAACAATGTACTAAGTATGCACACAATGGACATACATAGCATGAACACAATGAAATCATGTACTATAAATGTACTAATGAACATAGCAAGTATATGATGTGAAAGCAGGAAAGCACGAAAGTAACGAGTAGGCACATGTGTTTCACCCCAAAACAGTTAGGAAAACAGTAAAAGAGGGGTCTATGTACTCACTTGAGATTGCTCAGAAGTCCTAAGATAACCACCAAGCAATGCTAGAGATCACGGAATCAAACGGCACCTAATATAGGTAACTATGTTAATAAACCGGACCTATATCGGAGGATCGGATAGAATGAGGGCTCGTAAACCAGATGAGTATTGGAACTCATGTAGTATGGTTTAACAAAGCCTACATACTAAATGAAACCTAGCCTAAGTGCTTACGACTCATTACGACCCGTTTAGGTAGCTTATGCTACTTTAACGCGTCGTTCGCGTGAAACGCGTTCGGACCGCTTAACTAGTCCCATGACAAGTAACATATGCCTTAACATGTCTAATATTGTTGTCAAATCAGTTTAGATGTCAAAAGTTATGTTACATATGTTTAAAATGAATTTTGGCATCAAAGGGGTATTTTGGTAATTTACCTAAGGCATATAAACTACCTATCATACAACTACTTAAACGAAGCGACCATAAGGTATAACCTCGGAAGGTTATTCCCTATATACTATGGTCACCTAATGTGTTTGGTCGGATCCTAATGATCGACCAAATGGGTCGGGTTCGAAGGTATAAGCGATTTATTAGATCGCTTACCCTTACGACCCTAGACAACGTGGTAATCAGTAGGCATAGTCCCAAGGGACTATAACCATCGTGATTACAATCACGTTGCGAAGTTCAAACGAACTTCGCATTGACCATAAACTGGTCAATGCAAAAAGTCAAACAAAGTTTGACTTTTGGACTCGAAAAGCAATAAAAGAACAAAGGAATACTTACAAAGGGTCCCCGAATGCTAATCTTGACTCAAGTAGCTCAGGTATGAAACAATGGTTTCAACTTAGAGCTTCTTAAATCAGATTCTTGTGGGTTTTGCACTGGGGATGGATGGGTATTTATAGATTTCGGTTCACCGTTAGGATCGTTTCTTGGATAACGTGTCTTGATCTCGCCCGTACACTTGTCGGAATGTTGTGGTAACTCATATTGCTCCCACCACAAGAGTTGGACACATGGCATTGGCCTTTGGAGGGGTTAAGGGCTGTTAACAGCTGTTTAAAAATAAGTTGCTGCATCTGACCCCTGCTTGCGCACCGTAACGTTTTTAGTGTTGAGGTGCGCAAGCACCTTGCAGACCAGACACTTTCAAAAATGGCAGAACAGGCCCCTGAAGCTCCAAACTGGCTATTTGATGCATTTTTGACACGTTTAAGCCCCGTTAACCCCATTTCAAAGCTCTAAAATGAAGTTAAAGTATAGGGAACTTAAAATGTGCTCAAAAATACCTCGGATGTCGGTTCGTTTTGCCGTACGATTGCGTTGTTCGGTTAATTACGACGGAATGCGCATAAGCGCGAAACACGATCCAAATGACGCGATGAATGGATTTTTCTTATGCCAAACACTAAAATAAAATATTTTAGTGCTTACATAAATTTTTGGATGTCCGGATGTATTCAGAACGTAAGTTATGCGCGAAAGTTCAAACTTATGCACTTTTTGACACTTTTAGTCCCTGAATGAGCCAAAAGTTTATTTTAACATACCGAACCCATCAAAGCCTATTTCTAAGCTATGTAAAGGGTATTTATGGTATGTTTAACTTATGGTCATGTTCCGGAATGTCTGTTACAGTTCAAATTGCATACTTTCGCAGTTTGTCAAATTTAGTCCCTGTAGGCGAATTAGCTTGTTTTTGCCATACCAAAGCCTTCAAAACTTATTTCTAAGTTATGTAAAGGTTATTTAAGGTATGTTAAGTATATGTTGATGTTCCAGAGTATTTGTCGCATTAAACTGACTACGTTTATGCATCAGTTTGCGTATAACTCTCCAGAAAGCGATGTAGAGTTTGAAATTGAATAAAAGTCAAAACATGAAAAATGTAAAACACAACCAAACAAACATTGGGATCAAATAACATTGTTTTATTGATAATTGAACTGTTCATAATGATTACAAGCACAGATGTTACATGAGTCAGCTTGGAAATGGATTGTTGCCGAAGAAGATGACCAGAGTACGGATTCCGACATAAGCACCGCCAAGAACAGACGACTGGACGGACTGGGGTGATTCCAATCCGATCAGAACGGCTGTACATTGGTGTGTTTACCATTGTCTCAATACGTGTCGTGTCGTCACCGTTAAAGCAAAAGCTTAGAAACTTTACAAGGTTGTGAACGGGACAAGGACAACCCAATCGAATGGCAATCCGATCGGATAGTCATCCGATTGAACTGCCATCCGATCAGGTGACACTTTCCTCGTATCCTTAAGCATTTTAGAAACTTTGAATCTTGATCGTCGAATGGCAATCCGATCGAATAGCCATCCGATCGAACTGCCATCCGATCGAGGTGACAATGTTTCTTGGAATCTTTCCGCATTTAGAAACTTTTTAAACTTGAACACTTGGTAACTATTTGGAAACTTGACACTTGGATCGAACGACCATTCGATCAAATGGCCATTCGAACGGATGACCATCCGATCGGATGGCAATCAATCCCTCACTCATAACAGTCACTTCAATCGAATGGCAATCCGATTGGATAGCCATCCGATCGAACAGCCATCCGATCCAGTGACTGATCCGACACTTTGCGCGATCTCGTTGTTTTGTCCGACACTTATCTGTTGTAATCTAATCAGGCTAACTCTAAAGAGCTCCCTTTGATCCAATAACAGTTAATCTGTTAAGCAATCACTGTGAGTATACTCGATCCTTTTTTGTTTATAAACTTTAGGAATCTAAACTCTATCCTATGTGTTTGTGAAACTTGTGATTCTTGATTCTAGACTCTTTGTGCTATGTGAACGTTTAATCCATAGTGTGTAGTTCCGCCTTAACAATAGTAGCGCTATAGGAGATGCACCTCCCCATTATTCTCGGGGGTATTGTTAGGAGGATTCTAGTTTTCCTTGAGATTTGGGAAAACACTAAAGCATCGGGATACTTGGGCTATCACTTGTTGGACTGCGGACATTAGCATGGCTGAAACTATTTTCGTATCATTTACATGATGGATATGAGTTGTTTTAATCTATTATTCTATTACTCAAACTTGTATACTCGCCAGTACGTTTTTCTACTGACTCTATTTTAATACATGTTGCAGGCTGACAGGATGCTATGATTCATGAAGCTTAGATACTCCACTTAGCTAAATCTATAAACTTTTGAAACTGTTTTTGTTTGTCATATGTTGACGCTATGTTTTGCGATTAATGTTTGTTAGACAATTTTTGCATGAAATCAATTAATCTATATTGAAATAATAGTGTTATGGGATCTCATGAGCAATCTGAACGCTTAGTGCTCGTACCCTGATGTTTCCGTCATCGGTTGGGGTGTGACAGATTGGTATCAGAGCCATAACTATAGGGAATTAGGATAAGTAGGAATACTTGCCCTAGTCTATAGTTCTAGGAATCTTGATTCTTATTTGTTGTTTAAGACTATTGCATTCTACCGTATCTGCTTCCTAGCAGCACATTTTCCTGCTAAACTTATAAGCCTTTCCTAAGGCTGACACAATATACACTTGATAATTTGAAGACGTTGTTAATTAGTGTTTGTATTTTGCACGAGATTTCCCCTCAAGATCAGAGTGACATCTGAACCTTGATGGGAAATTTCCTTATTATATTCTAATAGGTCTTATATGTGGGTAAGTACTGACTTTATTAGGGTACGATGTTGTCAAGTTAGAGGTGAAACTCAGACCTTGATAACTAGTCCCACTCCTTGATATTTTATGTCTCACCAAAGTCTCAAAACTTCCATTCAATTAGGGATGTGAAATGACCAAAAGGACGAATATCGTAGGCCTAACATCGATGACGTATTTGTCTAAGTAAGTCAAGACAGGTTGCCTCAATTCGAAAGGGGTTCGATTCACTTTGGTTAGTCACCGTTCCTCTACCCGGAACAATCCTATGTTTTATGAGCCTATCTTTTATGAATCTCGATTTTATGTATGGTTTTAAACTTGATTCTTTGTTTATTTTAAGACTTTTACACGAATCACACATATGTCCGCAATCTAAAACATTAACTCTAATCTCAGGATCAAACAAAATCGCACATATGGTGAGTGAATCCCAGTTTAATCAAAACAGGTTTTATCAATTTACAGCATTGAGGGCGATCTCGCAATTACATTTATTTATATTTCTACTTTAATTACCACCCACGGTACTATCAACCCGACTTGTGGTAATGTTACTACTCACAGTGTAGTAACAAATTTTGTATACAAAACCCCAACATTCCGACGATAATTGTAGAATACAAATACTCAATCACTGTTGAATATAATTTAAAACAATTGAGGTTTTGTAAAAACAGTTTACAAAAAGGTTTCACAAAAAGAGGATTACTCATATTGCAGGTTTAGATAATACTAAGGCTTCCTGAGAATCTCCTGGTTATTATCTATTAAATCAAATAATGCACACGTGTTAGTAAAATAACCTAATTCAAATTAACCATAGACAGAATTCCAATGACTGAGTCGGGCAAAGCCGACATGCATTACGGAAATTCTAAATCAATCGGGTGTACACACGAGACGGAATTCTAATGACTGAGTCAGGCAGAGCCGGCATGCATTACGGAAATTCTAAATCGACCGTGTAGGGTAATAGCAGGGTTATAGTACTTACAACGAGGCAGAGCTTTGCTATATAGTGGGTATAATACTCGAGCAGAATTTCTATTATTTAGAAAGTTGAGAGAGAATTCAGAAATGAACGATGATCAAATGAGCCCTGGCCCCCCTTATATAGGCTGTTCGACCACTTGGTCGCGCCCCGCGAAAGAGAAGGCTAGGGCCTTCGCGGTCCGCGAGCGACCATGTGTCGTCTATAGCTTTGCTGAGTCAAGGTGTAGGCCTGCTGAGTCAGGTGCCACGTGGCACGCCACGTGTCCGGATAAGAATGAGGACGTCGCGCCCTGCGACAGATCAAAGGCTCTCCGTCGCGGCCCGCGAGAGACTGAAAATTTCAGTTTTTGTAGATTTTTACAAGTATAGAGGTATAACGGGTCCGGTTTTCACGTACGGGGTATATTTATGGGCATTTATGGTGCCCAAAATATTTTTAGGAGGGTTGTTATATCCTCCCCACCTTGTTTTGGGTCTCGTCCTCTAGATCTACTGGAACAGGTGTGGGTATTTCCTTTGCATCTCTGATTCGAGTTCCCATGTGTATTCCGGTCCTCTTTTGGAATCCTATTTCACTTTGACCAGAACTAATCTCTTGTGTTTGAGATTCTTAATCTTTCTATCTTCAATTTGAACGGGTTTCTCGATAAACTTGAGTTTTTCTTTTACCTCTATGTCCTTAAGAGGTATTACTAATGATTCGTCTGCTAAACACTTTTGAGATTACTTACATGAAATACATCATGTATTCCTGCCATTTCCTCTGGCAGTTGTAGCTGATAAGCTATAGGTCCTATTCTTCTAATAATCTCAAAAGGTCTAACATACATGGGGCTTAGCTTCCCTCTCTTAACGAATCTGACCACTCCTTTCCATGGAGAAACTTTTAATAATACCTTATCTCCTACTTGAAATTCCAATGGTTTTCGTCTGTTATCGCCATAACTCTTTTGACGATCTCGTGCTGCTTTTAGTCTTTCCTTGACTTGAATTTTCTTATCTGTTGTTTCCTGCACTATTTCTGGTCCAGATAATTGTTTTTCTCCAATCTCTGCCCAGCAGACTGGAGTTCTGCACTTTCGTCCATAAAGTGCTTCAAATGGTGCAACATTAATACTAGTATGATAGCTGTTATTGTAGGAAAATTCTATTAACGGTAAATGGTCGTCCCAATTTCCTCCGAAATCAATTACACAAGCTCTAAGCATATCTTCCATAGTCTGAATTGTCCTTTCACTTTGTCCGTCCGTCTGTGGATGGAAAGTTGTGCTTAGATTCAACTTGGTTACCATTGCCTTTTGGAAACTTGTCCAAAAGTGAGAAGTAAAACGGCTATCTCTATCGGATATGATAGACAAAGGAATTCCATGTAATGAAACTACTTCATTTACATATAGCTTGGCTAATTGTTCCATATTGAAAGTTTCCTTCATAGGTAAGAAATGAGCAGATTTAGTCAATCTGTCAACAATCACCCAGATTGTATCATTTCCTTATCTTGTATTGGGTAATTTAGTAACAAAATCCATTGTTATCAATTCCCATTTCCATATGGGCATTTCTAACTGTTGCAATAATCCTGATGGTTTTTGATGCTCATCTTTAACTAGAGAACAAGTTAGACATTTAGCAACATAATTAGCTATATCCTTTTTTCATTCCTATCCACCATAAATTCTTTCTTAGATCTTGATACATCTTATCACTTCCAAGATGTATCGTATACTTAGATTTATGAGCTTCTTCTAGAATTCTATGACGTATGTTTCCTTGTTTAGGTATCCATATTCTTTTCTTATGGAACTTCCAAATTCCATCTGTTCCTTGTTCTAATTCCTTAATCATTCCTTTCAATTTTTCAGCATCGTCCTTGATTGCTGATTCCTGTACTTCTCTAATTTGTTCATTTAAATCTACTCGTAGATTTAATCCGAGGGAACGTACTCGCTTTGGTTTTTTATGATACTTTCGACTTAAAGCATCAGCTACTACATTGGTTTTCCCAGCGTGATACTGGATATCACAATCATAATCACTAAGAACTTCCATCCAGCGTCTCTGTCTCATATTTAACTCTTTTTTCCCGAAAATATATCTTAAACTCTTATGATCGGTGAAGACAACAAATTTATTTCCATATAAATAGTGTCTCCAAATCTTAAGGGCAAAAACTATGGCTCCTAGTTCTAGGTCATGGGTTGTGTAATTCTCTTCATGTTTCTTAAGTTGTCTAGAGACATAGCCTATAGCCTTTTGACGTTGCATTAACACACATCCATATCCTAACTTAGATGCATCACAATAGACTATAAAGTCTTCAGTTCCTTCTATTAATGGAAGTATGGGTGCGTGGGTTAACCTTTGCTTAAGAATCTTAAAAGCTTCCTCTTGTTTTGGTCCCTATTCAAACTTAACTTATTTACAGGTCAGTTTAGTTAATGGAATGACTATTCTAGAGAAATCACGGATAAACCATCTATAATATCCTGCCAGTCCAAGAAAACTTCGTACTTTTGTTGGTGATTCAGGGACTTTCCATTTAGTAATCGCCTCGATCTTTGTGGGATCCACATGAATTCCTTCATGATTAACCAGATGTCCAAGGAATTGCACTTCTGGCAACCAAAATTCACATTTTGAGAATTTAGCATAAAGCTTCTCTTTTCTCAATAATGTGAGGAGCGTAAGCAGATGGGCTGCATGGTCTTCTTTACTCTTAGAGTAAATGAGAATATCATCTATAAAGACAATTATGAATTTATCCAGGTATGGTTTACATATCCTGTTCATCGTGTCCATAAATGTGGCTGGGGCATTGGTTAAACCAAATGGCATGACGGTAAATTCATAATGACCGTATCTTGTTCTGAAAGCAGTTTTAGGAATATCCTCTTCCTGTACTTTCAGTTGATGATATCCAGAGTGTAAATCAATCTTAGAAAAGAACCGAGCTCCTTGAAGTTGATCGAACAGATCATCGATTCTCGGTAGTGGGTACCGATTCTTAATCGTGACTTTGTTCAATTATCGATAGTCAATGCACATACGCATCGATCCATCTTTCTTCTTAACGAACAACACCGGTGCTCCCCACGGAGATGAACTTGGTTGTATAAAACCTTTGTTAAGAAGTTCGTCCAATTGCTTCTTCAGTTCCTGCATTTCTGTTAGTGCTAATCGATATGGTGCTTTGGCAATCGGCGCCGTCCCTGTTATTAGGTGAATTCTAAATTCAACCTCTCTATCAGGCGGTAATCCAGGTAACTCTTCTGGAAAAACGTCTGCGAATTTAGATATTATAGGAATATCTTTTAATTCTTTTCCTTTAGTATTAATGATTACAGAAATCATATATACTATTCCTCCCTTCCTTTCATAACTTGCAGCTTTCATCATAGAGATGAATTTCATCGATCTAGTTGGCTTATCTCCTTTAATTGTGATCTTTTCACCGCTTGGTGTACTTACTTGTACTAACTTTTGATCACATAATATACTGGCACGATTAGCTACCAACCAATCCATTCCTAATACAACATCGAAACCAGCCAGGTTCGTTGGGTAAAGGTTAGCAAAGAAACGATGGTTTAGGATTTCTATTCTTGCTCCCTAAAAGATTTCACTTATCTTAACAGATTCTCCATTGGCCGTTTCTACCAGACAGTCTTGTTGAAGTTTGACTAAGGGTTGGTCAAGAAATTGGAAGAAATAAGTATTGATAAAACTTTGGTTTGCACCAGAGTCAAATAATACTTTGGAAAATATGTCATTAACTAAAAGCGTACCGGCGATCACATCCGGAATCATCTTGGCTTCCTCAGTTGTCAGAACAAAAGCTCTGGCATTCTTCTTTGGTGTTTCTGTCGTCTTAGTCTTGTTGGGCATGGCTAGAGCTAGTTTCGGACAACTTGGTCTAATGTGCCCTTTTTCTCCACAATTGAAGCATACTCCATTGCTGGGTTTCTTTCTACAGTCTTCTTCCTTGTGTCCAGAGATTTTGCAAAAGTTGCAATATGTAGAGCATTTTCCAAAATACTTTCTTTTGCAATTCTTACAATAGGGTGCAGAAGAACCTGTTCCCTTTCCACGGTAGGAATTACTGGAACGGAATTCCTGTGTAAGCTTTTGAGCTAGGTTCTTCCTCTGGTTTTCTTCTTGCGTACGTACCAGTTCATCAGTCAAGGTATTAGCTAGTTCTACTGCTTCTTCTATGGTTTGTGGTCTAGCTACCTTGACTACATGTCTAATCTCACTAATTAATCCCCAAATATAACAGGAGATTAGTATTGGTTCGGGTGAGGCTAAGGATGGTACTATTCTAGCATATTCGAAGAATATGGTAGTGTAACCCTTGCAATCTATTCCAGTCATTCTGAGATTTAGGAACTTATTGGCTATTTGTTCCTTCTTATTAGGAGGATAGAATTTTCTTTCAACTATTTCCTTAAAGTTGATCCATTCCATATTATAAACTCTGTCACTTCCTCTAGACTGGAGAATAGTATTGCACCATTCTAAGGCTGTATTTTTGAAAAGATTAGAAGAAAACATAATCTTATCTTCGTCTGAGCATTTACTTATTTTTATGACTGCTTCCGTCTTTTCTATCCAACGTAAGGTTGCAATGGCTCCTTCATTGCCTTAGAATTCTATTGGTTTGCAGGCCAAGAATTCTTTAAAAGAACAACCGTATGGAGCGGTTCTTCTTCTTTTAGGAATTGGAGCTTGGATAATAGGCCCATTGTCATTATTCACACTGTGACTGGGTTCAGTGTGTTGACGTTTACTGCCATTTGCAGATTTATCTGCTTCTTTAACAGTCTTGATAATATAAGGCATGGCATCTATAATTCCTTATGCCACTATATGTTGAATGACACTGTTATCTATTTGGTTTCCGTTATTTTCATTATTCTGGTTTTCTTGATTTACTTCGTTTTCCATCTGAATTGTAAACATTTATTAGATATTTAATTATCACAGAATAGAATTGAACACAATTATTTATACACAATTAAACGAACAAGTTGGTCAAAATCGTCGATCATTGCGACTTTTACTCTTTTTCATATATATATGCATCTATTACAAATTACAACTGGAAATAAAAAATACTATGCATCCCTACTTATATATATATATATACATATTATTTATTTATTTTTTTATAGTACAAAATTACACGTATATCTAGTTATGTATCCAGTATTGCATTTCCCTTTCATCATATTTCCAAACTAGTCGTTCTCCTATCTGTCTGATTCTATTCCCCTCATTTACTAAATCTTCTCCATACTGATGGAGTTCCTGCACCTGTTTTCGACTTATTGGTGGATCTAATGGTTCCGGTGGAGGTACGGGTTCCTCGTAGGGGTCTCCGCTATTCATTTCAAAAAATGTCCTATCGATTTCCTGTCACACCCCGACCACGTAAAACAACAAGACGTGGCGGAAACGTCGGGGAGTGTTGTAACAGAATCATTGTTTCACAACCGTGGATCAAATAATTTTGTTTTATTGAATCATTGAAATCTTTGTTCTATTACAAATCAGATAAATACAAATATTGTCATTCAAATTTTAAAGTCGCTAAGGCACTGGTCCATCCTAAGTGTAGTATGTATCAACAATCGTCATAAAGCAGCACCTAAAACATGTGTAAAAATAGGTACGTCAGCATAAAATGCATGTGAGATACATAGGTTTTATTGTAATTAGGATTCATGACTTATGAGTTTAAAGAAAAAGTTTTAATAAAAGTAGTCATGATCCTTGTAAAAGGTTTTCTTTTATAAATCATTTATAAGAAATCAGATGGTATAAAATAATAATACATAGAAAATTTAATAAGTAAGTAAAATGAGTTTGTATAGAATATATTGTTTGAAAAACAATATTTTGATAAAAAGGTTTATAGTATATATAAAAATGTACTTTGGTTTTTAAGAAAGTGGAATAAGTAATATATTAAAATATATTTCAGTTCCAATATTGATAACCCAAGTGTACTAAATAACAACACGGTATGTAATGTGATGAAAACACTTATATATAAGAAGTACCAGAGGCGTATCTACCATGTTTTCATCACATCACACCCGTCCCGTTATCTAAACACTAACCAAAACCCAGTCGTTAAAAAAATAGTATATTAAATATACTTTAGTTGATAAGAAAAATAAAAATTTTCAGTAGTATATCAAAAGTATACTTTGGATTTATAAATAACATATTTAACTATGCTTTGGTTTACAAATATCATATTAAACTATGTTTTGGAATACAAATAGCATATTAAACTATGTTTTGGATTACAAATAACATATTAAACTATGTTTTGGATTACAAATAACATATTAAACTATGTTTTAGATTTTTAACAAAATATATGTTGGTTTTGTACGATATCACATATGAGAGCATATCAAACTATACTTTTGGGAGTATAACTTAATATACAATAATAATGTGACTTAAGAATTCATTCAAACCTAGTGCATCAAAATACACCTTTGAGACTATAGAGATACCACAAAGGCAATCCTTATTTGGATGGAGAAACAAATTGGTTTCAGACATTCCATGACAACAGGAATGGGGTGTCAAATCCTATAGCGCTATATCATACTACCAACCGGTCTGGTGAACAAAATAAGTACTATTCCAAACATTTATTTTATAATCTTTTAAAAATTAGAGTTTAAATCATAGATAATCATTCAGTTTGCAAAAAGATAAGTACAAATATGTATAATCAATTATACTTTTGAAAACATGAAAATAACAGATAGGTACACATGCTTCACCCCAAAACAGTTTGAAAACAGTAAAATGGGGGACTATGTACTCACTTGAGAGTGCTTAGAAGTCTTGAACAACTACCAAGCAAGCTAGAGGAGTCCCGTAAATCAAACGGTACCTAATAAAGGTAACTATATAAATAAACCAGACCTAATTCGGAAGATCGGATAGGATGAGGTTTCGTAAACCAAATGAGTATATGAACTCATATAATATGGTCTAAAAAGCCTACATCCAAAAAGGAAACTTATCCTAAGTGCTTACGACCCTTCACGACCCGTTTAAGTAGCTTATGCTACTTTAACGCGTCATTCGCGTATAACGCGTTCAGACCGCCTAACTAGTCCTATGACAAGTATTATATGCCCTAACATACTTAATTATGTTACATAATCAGTTAAATGACAAAAGTTTGGGTTACATATGCTTAAATATCAATTATGCATAAAAAGGGTATTTTGGTAATTTTCCTAAGGCATATAAACTACTTATCATACAACTACTTAAACGAAGTGACCATAAGGTATAACCTCGGAAGGTTATTCCCTATACAACTATGGTCACCTAATGTGTTTGGTCGGATCCTAAAGATCGACCAAACGGGTCTAGTTCGTAAGTCTAAGCGGTTGTTTAGACCGCTTGACTTACGACTCTATATAAGTACTAAACCTAAAGTGACGAGCTAAACATGCTAAAACATGTTTAGTTAAGTTAGAAAACAGGTTTGGTATCAAAACAAACGGTTTTGATACCTAAAAGTAGTTTGGTTACAAAATACGCAAGAATGCGCATTTTGGCCGAAACTACGACTCGTCACTACACCTAGATAACGTGGTAATCAGTAGCTATAGTCACTAGGGACTATAACCATCGTGATTACGCTCACGTTATGAAGTTCAAACGAACTTCGCATTTACCATGAACTGGTCAATGCAGAAAGTCAAACTGAGTTTGACTTTCAGACTCGAAAAGCGATAAAAGAACGAAGGAATACTTACAAAAGGTCCCCGCAAGCTCTTGATCCGATTTACCTTCAGGTATGAAGTATAAACTTCAACTTAGAAGGCCAAAATCAGATCAAGTATGAGTTAGGGGAATGAATGGGGTGGACTATTTATAGATTTCCTTGAACCGTTAAGATTGTTTCTCGAAGAATGAGCTTTAATCTAGGCCGTACACCTCGTGCCCACTGATTTGAATACCATGGGAGCCTTCAAACCAGCCCATAGTTTGCCCAAAACCATGTGCATAAGTGTGTAGCAGCTGGAACAAGCTGGAAACCATTTTTGCTTAACTGGGACCTGCTTACGGACCGCAAGACCATCACCATACGGTCCGTAAGGACCTTGCAGGCTAGGCACTTTCACAGTTTGGCAGAACAGGCCCCTGGAACCCCAAACTTGCTATTTGATGCATTAATGACACATTTAAGCCCTGTTAACCCCATTTCAAAGCTCTAAAATGAAGTTAAAGTATAGGGAACTTGAAACATGTTTAAAAATATCTCGGATGTCGGTTCGTTTGGTCGTACGGTTGCGTTATTCGGTTAATTACAACGGAAGTCGTAACGAACGCAAAAACGATCCAAATTAAGTGATGAATGAAATTTTATCGTTCCAATCACTAAAATAAAATATTTTAATGATTACATAAATTTTTGGATGTCCGGATATATTCAGAACGTAAAATATGCGTGAAAATGCAAACTTGTGCACTTTTTGACTCTTTTAGTCCCTATTGATCATGAAAGTTTATTTTAGCGCACAAAACACCTCAAAGCCTATTTCTAAGCTATGTGAAGGATATTTAGGGCATATTTAACTTATGATCAAGTTCTGGAATGTTCGTTACTATACGAATCGGTTTAGTTTCGCAGTTTGACACAATTAGTCCCTGCGATCGAACAAACTTGATTTCAACACACCAAACCATCCAAAAGTTATTTCTAAGTTAGGTGGAGGTTATTTAAGGTATGTTAAGCCTATTTCACTATTCCGGAGTGTTCGTTGCATTAAACTGGTTATATTTACGCATCAGAGCGCGTATAACCCTCCAGAAAGCGATTTAAAGCTTGAAATCGAACAAGAGTTGATATGTGCAAACGATACACATATTTTTACAAATCGCAAGTATGAAATACAATATTTCATTGGTTTGGAATTTGTTTGATGGTTGAAGTGACACAGGTGTCACAGTCTCCCCTACTTTAGGAAATTTCGTCTCGAAATTTAATTTTAGATGAAACTTGTGAAGAGAACTGTGATGGTTTCGCTTTCGGACGAATCCCTCGAACCCTAAGTAAAACTTCGGGACATGTTAGGATTCTTAGCGAAATTGCCAACTATCAATGTGAAGTCCTTGTAGTAACAAAACAAGGAGTTTCGAACTACGGACAGAAGAACGTTTCATATGAAGACTCATCATAGGAAACTTGGTGTGTGCTTAAAATCAGGATTGGGGAGTGTAAGATAAGATGACATCGGTTAAGGTCCAAGACTTCTCCCGTATCATTACTCTTGTCACTATAGGTCTTAACACATGACAAAACTTCCTGTGGTTTCTGTGCACTGAATTTCATAATTATGTAGGCCTCCATAATTACGTAATTCCTTGCACAGTCCGCACAGTTCATTTCATAATGCGTAGGAAAAAAAATCAAACGAATAAACATGAAGCATCTTGGCTAGACCACCAAAGGGTCTTTTTAACTAGATCAACGAACGAGCTTTTTAACTAGATCAACCCATGATCTTTTTAACTAGACCGTTGTATAATCTTTTTAAATAGACCACTTTAAAAGGATCTTTTCAATTATATCATCTCATGATATTCCTAACCAGATTTTCAAAATCAATCTGTTTAACCAGACCATTCAAGAGGTCCAATTGTAGAATAGTACTTTATAACCCAAGGGACTTAACTACAATGTTGAAGTCCATTAAGGATTTAAGATAGTACCTTTGGATATCCTATTATGAATCTCTCATATGAGATATGGAAGATTCCATGAGGATTTGGATGGATCACATATAAACACAAAACATATAAGAGAACACATAAGCACATAATCACATAATTAATTAACTTGATTTTTAATTTGTTATCTTTGGATACGGGTATTTAAAGCACACCAGGAATCCAATCTGTGGATTTCATTTGGCACTTTAAACACAATAATCTAACTATGGAGATAGAAAGATCTTAAGATGAATTTGGCTTCGTTTTTTAAAAGAAACGAGTATTTAAGATTATTGGGGAGATCACAAGCGATCATAAAAATGACAGAACCACACGAGTAGTTTGTCTTTGTGTTGGCATCATAAGGTTGTATCAAACATTCACACAATCGCATCAGTTTTGCAAAAATAAAAACGACGAATTTTTTTATTTATATAACAACTAACTTGTCTTTAAATGTCAAAAGATAACAACCAAAGGAAATAACAAACCACTAATTGTTCACTGCTGCATCATTGTTCACGTTTGCCTCATTGATGTTAAACACTCGTCCATGCGCTGGAGGTATGTTAACAAGTCTTGGGCAATTGTTTCTGTAGTGAGTAAGGTCACCACAGTTATAACATAACCCCGGAGGGAACCGTGCTTGAACAGCAGCAGGGTTTGCAGCAGCTTGATTTGCATAACGGCAAACATTGATCAAATGTCCCAACCGCCCACAGTGGGTACATTTGTGACATTGCTCATGCTCCAGATGATGACGGTTGCATTTATTGCACAAAGGTGTGGTACCAACATAGTTTTGCCTTTTGCGAGGTTGTGCTGGCTGGTTTGGTGCAACCTGTTTGTCTTGAGCAGTTATGGCGCAGTTTTGAGAGGCTTTGCGCTTCTTCTTCTTGGATACCTCAGCCTGTTTTTCCTTTGTCTCAGCTTGAGCAGTCTTGTCAGATGGTCTTGGGTCGCCTTTTCGAAAAAGCTTACCCTTCCTGATCTGGGTTTCAGTTAGGGTGGCAGACAATTCAATGGCTTGTCTGACAGTAGTAGGGTTGATGCAAGTAACAATATCCTGAACTAGGTCAGGAATACCATCAATGTATTTCTCAATCGCCTTATCCACAGGCGTAACCATAGCAGGACATAGCAGGCTCAATTCTTCATAACGGTCAGTATAGGCTCGATGTTCACCACTGTCTTGCTTTAAGTCATCAAATTCCCTTTCTAAAGCTCTCAATTCATGACGAGGACAAAATTCCTTCATCATAAGAGCCCTAAGCTCAGCCCAAGTCTGTGCTAATGCAACCTCGGCACCACGGTCCCTCATAACTCCGTTCCACCACGTAAGAGCCCTCTTATGAAATATACTGGAGGCAAACTCTACTTTCCGATTTTCAGGACATAGAGCGTGACAAAACGTACTCTCAATGCCCTCGAACCACTGTAGGAGCCCAGTTGCTCCTTCAGAACCACTAAACTTGTGTGGGTTAGCTGAATTGAAGCTTTTGAAATTGCATGGAGCATTCTGGTTATTGATGGCTTGATTCATTTGAGCAAAAATATCTGGGAGTACAGCAGCCATATGCTGTGCCATAATATGTGCCATTTCAGCATTTGGGAGCGGATTTTCGCGTCGAGGAGGCATTCTAAAAGGGAAAACAGGAAGGAAAACAATTGAAAGGATTAGACGAAAAGAATGAAATGAGACAAAATTTGATGAAAGCAAAGATGGTGGTCATTTGTTTGTTACTACGAAGCAACAAACGACACACAGCGATTAATCAAAGTAAATGGGTCAAAAATAATGTATCGCGAAGACATGCTCGCCTATAAGTGGACACTCACCCCAAGAGTTCCCAGGTAAGAGTGACTGGTCTGATATTGCGGATTTGTACGAACACTCTAGCCTTAGACAGAAAGCTCAGGGTACAGGCACCCACCCTTCCAGTTTGCACGTGTTCACATTATTTAGACCAAACTTTGACGGGATTTCGAAAACTTAGAGGGTTCAAAACCTTACTATCAATCATCCTAGAACAGATGATTAGTTTTCAAAGCAGGATTGAAATTTGTGTTCTTATTGTGGTTGTCACCTAAGAATAAGTGACAGTATTGTTTTAAAACTAAACACAAGAAAACTTGTGTTAGGGTCCTAGGAAGGTTATAGTCTATGTAGGATCGAATTCGGACCTAAACGAGTCGATTAGAAGAGCTATTACTGATTTGAACGGCGGAAACAGACAAATCAGATTCAATTCAGCGAGAATTCACTTTAATATGTTGATTCTATTGATCTGAATGACGTTTATAATTGAATCTACACTTTGGCAGCACTTCGTGGCTCACCGGAAGAAAACACCTAGCACTATTACTGAGGTTTCGCTCAAAATGACCTATTTATAGGTGAGCATATTTCGCTCTTACATACATGTACGTATGAGCGAAACCCTTACATTGCCACATAAGCGAAACCTATAACTTTGACACAAAAGCGAAATCACTCTCATTGACACATGGGCGAAATCAGCTTTACTTCTTGAACGAAATCTCCTAAAACCAAAAACTCATATCATTCTTTCATAATTGTGTTTGTCTCATATGAGGAGATGTCATTGGTGATGTCATATTGATGATGTCATCTTTGTATATGATGACATCATGTTGAATCATATCCGCAACTAACCCGAGACTCGACACAAGACGAAGACGTCAGATGAATGCACCAACAGACTCCCCCTCAGATGTTGACGAGTCTTAAGTGTCGAGTCTTGGCATCTTCAGTCTTTATCAGTCTCTTTTCTTTCTTAGCATATACCTGATCTTCTCTTTGGCTCTAACCTCGTCAGACTCCCCCTCTCATCATGATGGGATCGCTGTCTGGAATTAGCTATCACCTAGAGATCACATCCTGGCTTTAATTCTGTTCAGCTCAACTCCTGCACACATTTTCTCACCACCACATAAGTTTTTACTTAAAAACAATAAAAAAAAACTTACTGGAAATAGTTACATAAAGTTCAAATTAATGACCCTGATTAACTAAACTCAATTTCTTTCTTAAATCAAAATTTTTCAATTCAGTACACACACTCCCAAACCAGTTCATCTTGTTTAGCACTTGGAATTTTGAAAATCAGCTCATCAACATCAGTTGTCGAAAATCTTTTTGAATTTTTCAAAATTTATGCTAAAACACACAAAAAATCTTTTTGAAATTTTTTTAATGTAAAGAAATGCAGTAAAGAAATATTTACAGACACTATTTTTGTGAGCTTGTGTAAGAGGATCATATCAGTTTATGTGACCAATCACTAGCACCATTAAGCTTTAAACATTTTCAGTTCTAAACGATTCACGTAGATTGACGATATTGTTGTCCACTTAAACTCAATCTAAAAACTTTCAATCTGCTTACCGATACGTTAAGGTATATTAATTTTGCACTAAATTCTAATGGACCCCACGATCTCAGCATATCCCCTCATCATGCAATACACTAACTCAAGTAATGCCTTTAAAGTTTTATCAACTGTGATTTGTGCGAAAATAAAGCAGAATGTTTAAACATTAACAATCAGGTCGATACTTCCGTATACCCAGAGAAAGTCCAATGTTTAAACAAAATAAGAAAAATAAAACAAGTTGAAGTTTTTTTGGCTTTAACCACCAGGTCGATACTTCCGTATACCCAGAGGAGGTCCAAAGCTTAAACGAAACACCAAAGAAAATAAAGCAGAACGTTTAGGCAACAACATCCAGGTCGATACTCACGTATACGCAGAGGATGTCCGATGCTTAAACAAAAAAAGAAATAAAACAAGTTTAAATCTTTGCAAAAAGAAATGCACAATCACAGCGACTTTTTAGTAAAGTTGTGAAAGTTCACAAACTTAACCAGTTTTATGTCTTATGACAATCAGCGATTACCGAGTAGGCACACAATCAAGAAGGACAAAACTAAGTACTATGCTTTCAACCATGTTTCCCACTAGAACTAGGCTTTTTCATTTAGGTTTGTATCGTTATCGCAAATCTACTAGTCTAGCTGAGCCTACCTTCACATCTTTAGTAAGATCGTTTATCACATTTTATCTCTCCATTTCTTTAGCATGCTGTGACAGTCCAACTGATCTACTATCATTTCCTCTTTTTCACAACAAAACTCATTTTTGCATTTTTCAATTTTTTTGACATTTTCTAATTTTCTAATTTTTTAAAATTTTACTCCCCCTAAAATCAAAATATATTTCAATTTTGATTTTCTGGGAAAATTTTAAAACAAACTGTACAAGAAACTTAACAACATGATGAGAATTACTTCAATTCTCCATTCACATGGCATAAACAATCAGAACTCCCCCTGACAACAAAACATTTTCCTATAGTGATTTCAAAACACTTAAGTTTGTTTTAATCAAAATGGTTTTTCTGGAAAATTAATTTTGTGTGTCCTTTCTCAAACTCGGGGTTTCATCACCTTGTTTTCTTTAACCACTTATACGAAAGTTAAATCAAATACAACTTAATGTCTTTGATTAAACATTTCTCAAGAAAGATGCCGATTCATGTTCCACGCTTACCAACCTGGGAACTCCGGCAAGTCAGGTTTTTCATTTAAACAAATTTACCCAAGCCTGACGGTCCTTGAGTGATTTTGAATTCTTGTTCAACAATGGTGGAAAATTTGCATCATCCATTGTTAGACCAGAATTCTCATTTTTTACCTCAACACATGGCTCTTCTGGTTTTACCATACCAGATTCATTGCCTGAATGTGGCTTGTCTGACTTTGATGAGCCAGATTCATCGCCGACATGTGCCTCCTTTGTTTCCACAGAAACAGATTCATCGCCATCAACTTTCTTCTTCTTCTTTCTCTCTTCTATCCTTAGATTTGTATCTGATGAACTCGTCTTGCTTGACTTTGCAATCGAGGAAAGTGATTCATCAGAACTCTTATTTTTACCAACAGATGAACCCGAGGACAATATCTTCGCCAGATACTCTCTCGCCTTCTTCCTCTTTTTCCTCAATCTGTCTTTCTGCCCCTGTGAAAGCTTTACTTTCGGTTCTTGAACTTTCTGTTCTTGAACTTTACGTTCTTGAACTTTCTGTTCTTTGGGCTTGACAGAGACTGGTATCTTTGCCATTTTCTGAGATTTAGCCCTCGATCTTTCATTCGATCTCCTTAGGCAATCTCTGGCAATGTGACCTTTGATATGGCAGTTATAGCATCTCCTCGTCTCATAACTCCAACTCTGGCAGTTAACAGCAATGTGTCCTTGATAACCGCATCGGTAACACACTCTGTTATCGTACCAATCACCATTTTCAGCCCAAATGCTCAAATCAAAGCACTGTTTGGCTTGGTGATATTCCTTTTTTCTTTTGATTACTGGATTTGACTTTTGAGCACTGTGGTCCGACCTGCACCACTTATTGCCAACAATTTTTGAGTTTTGATTATCTACTTTTTGTGATTTTTTATCACGATTGGATGATTGAACTGATGAGCTTTTATTTTCTTTTTGAACATTTTTCAGTTTTTTATCCTTTTGTTTTTGTTCCACATTCTTCTTTACAGGTTTTTTGCTTTGAGCATTCACCTTTCTCATTAGAATGTAGAACAGTTTCTTTAAACATTTCTTTTAATTTCAAAAATGTTTTCTTTTTGTCATCATCATCAATTTTCTCATCACAATCTTCAACTTTGACATTGTCAAAGTTTGTGACAATGTCACTTATTGGAACTGAATTAATAGGTTTTGGGCAAGGAATAGTTGAAGTATTCACAAACACCTTCAACTTTTCTTCCCATTCATTGATTTTCTTTTGAGCACACTCTGCTTCCTTTTCAAGTCGAATAATCTTTTCAAGATGAGAATTGATTGCAATTTGTTTTTCAAGATTGTTTTTACCAAACAAATCTTTCTCATCTTCTAAAATTTTTATTTGACTTTGAAAAACTTTTTCAATCTTCGATTTTTCATTTTCAAAATATTTTTCTTTTTCTTTCAAAATTTTGTTTTCTAATGTCAAACTGTCCAAACCACTCAACAGTTTGACATTTTCAGATTTCAACTTCTCAAAATTTTCCTGCAAAACAAGAATCTGTTTATCATCAGATTGCTTCTCATCTTTCAACTTCTTGATTTCCAATGTCAAACTTTCCGCATCCTTCAATAGTTTGCCATTGTCAGCCTCAAGTTTATCACATTTCGAGCAACCTGAGTCAGAACTCGAGGATTCAATCTTCACAGATTCTTCATTCTTTTGAACTTGCTCTGTCTCCATCTTGTATGTTCCTGCACAAAAGATTTTAACGAAGTCAAGAGGATTCATATTCTCATCAATATAACAACCCCTCTTCATATCGTATTTCATAACATCTTTTGCACTAAGACATACACAGACTCTTTTGTTCAGTTCTACAACCACATCCAAACTTAATTTTTTCAAATTATTTTCTATCCTATTCAACAACCCTTTCTTTTTCTCTTCATTATCATTCATATGTGTTGTAAGTTTACTGATGAATTTACTTAAAGATAATTTTCAAAAACTAGAATTCTTTCTTAGATTTTCCAAAAAATCATCCCATTCAACTGGTAATCCATTAGCAAACTTTGATACTATTTCAGCTTCTGATATCATTATCTTGTTTTCTTTCAAATGGACAATCAAACGATCAAATCGCTTCTCCAGATCATCTAATTTTTCATCTTTCTTACACAGAAAACAATCGAACCGGTTAACCCAAACATTCTTGGACAAACCTTGATAATGACTACTGAAATACCCTCGATACAAATCATTTATCCTTTCAAGATCATGATTTTCCTGTTCGTCAAACATTTTGTATCAACCCACTAATCAAATCCGGTTTAAAATTCTTTGTCTAAATGATACTTGTCAAAAATCAATCTCAAATCAAAATTGTACCCAATATCTACCACTCGGCCCAAATGAGAGTCGACTTGAACACAAATGGTCTCGGCTCAACTAGTACTAATTCTAGCTCACTTAGCAACCCAAATCATTGGTAACTAGATTAAATTGGCCCAATGTTCAACTTAGTGGATCTGACATACACATGCAATTAGCTTTGAAACTTTAAATTTTCATGTGAATCACTGACAATTCATTTAATATCACATCCAACTTGATATTTTCAAAAGCAGTTTATCGACAACTTTGATAAGACAAATCTTCACAAGTGCCGATGACCTATATTGACTTGTCCAATAAATTTGTCTGATACTTCACATGCAAACTTAATTGAGATCACATGCAACCGACACACTTTATCTTTCAACACATGTGCATGAACCGACAAAGTTGATTACCACTCAAATCTCATTGGACCAACAGAATTAGTGGACTTTAATATGCATGAATTGAACCGAATTCAATGTTATATCTCATAAAATCGCATGCAAACTGACAATCTTCTATAACGTTTCATACAAATCGAATATAACCACCTCGGGAATGATTATCACGTAAATGAACCGATAAGTCTTGAAATAACCACAATCACATGCAATCTTATTTAACCGACAACTTAAGTGACATAAGAGCGAAATCTAAAGTGTCATATGAGCGAAACCCGATGTCAAATGAGCGAAACCCTATGATCACAAGAGCGAAACCTCCAAAGTGTTCGTATAAGCGAAACCAACTCGGAAGCTGATTTGGTCCATTTTTACTCCGAATTTCAGTCTCAAACGTTCAAGGGTTTGTCTATAGCCAATAACATATAGTCTGTGAAATTATGAACTGATTCTGACCGTAAAAAGTTTTAATTTTCGGAAAAAAATAGTGTAGAAACAGAATTATCGGCTGAATTGTGTAGAACTCTTCTTAACCTGCTCTGATACCAAATGTAGGATCGAATTCGGACCTAAACGAGTCGATTAGAAGAGCTATTACTGATTTGAACGGCGGAAACAGACAAATCAGATTCAATTCAGCGAGAATTCACTTTAATATGTTGATTCTATTGATCTGAATGACGTTTACAATTGAATCTACACTTCGGCAGCACTTCGTGGCTCACCGGAAGAAAACACCTAGCACTATTACTGAGGTTTCGCTCAAAATGACCTATTTATAGGTGAGCATATTTCGCTCTTACATACATGTACGTATGAGCGAAACCCTTACATTGCCACATAAGCGAAACCTATAACTTTGACACAAAAGCGAAATCACTCTCATTAACACATGGGCGAAATCAGCTTTACTTCTTGAACGAAATCTCCTAAAACCAAAAACTCATATCATGCTTTCATAATTGTTTTTGTCTCATATGAGGAGATGTCATTGATGATGTCATCTTTGTATATGATGACATCATGTTGAATCATATCCGCAACTAACCCGAGACTCGACACAAGACGAAGACGACAGATGAATGCACCAACAATCTAGGTCAAAGCATTACTAATAACCTAATTCCCTATTACCATTGGCTCTGGTACCAACTTTTCTGTCACACCCCGACCACGTAAAACAACAAGACGTGGCGGAAACGTCGGGGAGTGTTGTAACAAAATCATTGTTTCACAACCATGGATCAAATAATTTTGTTTTATTGAATCATTGAAATCTTTGTTCTATTACAAATCAGATAAATACAAATATTGTCTTTCAAATTTTAAAGTCGCTAAGGCACTGGTCCATCCTAAGTGTAGTATGTATCAACAATCGTCATAAAGCATCACCTGAAACATGTGTAAAAATAGGTACGTCAGCATAAAAATGCCTGTGAGATACATAGGTTTTATTGTAATTAGGATTCATGACTTATGAGTTTAAAGAAAAAGTTTTAATAAAAGTAGTCATGATCCTTGTAAAAGGTTTTCTTTTATAAATCACTTATAAGAAATCAGATGGTATAAAATAATAATACATAGAAAATTTAATAAGTAAGTAAAATGAGTTTGTATAGAATATATTGTTTGAAAAACAATATTTTGATAAAAAGGTTTGTAGTATATATAAAAATGTACTTTGGTTTTTAAGAAAGTCGAATAAGTAATATATTAAAATATATTTCAGTTCCAATATTGATAACCCAAGTGTACTAAATAACAACACGTTATGTAATGTGATGAAAACACTTATATATAAGAAGTACCAGCGACGTATCTACCATGTTTTCATCACATCACACCCGTCCCGTTATCTAAACACTAACCAAAACCCAGTCGTTAAACAAATAGTATATTAAATATACTTTAGTTGATAAGAAAAATAATAATTTTCAGTAGTATATCAAAAGTATACTTTGGATTTATAAATAGGGTTATTGGATTTTATTACCCTTAACTATTGGTCATTGGCCGTTGCCACCTCTAACTATCACTTTGACGCCGGCCACCCCCAACTTAACACTAAGTGCGTTCTGTCACCAGATCACTAACTTTTGATCCTGTTACTATACTTTTGGGGGTGTCCTAAGATCACTAAAACAGTAAAACCTTCTCAAGATCCTTATGACACCCCAAAAAGTGTAGTAACATGATCAAAAGTTAGTGATTAGTTAACGATGTGGTGACAGAACACACTAAGTGTTAAGTTGGGGGTGACGGGCGTCAAAGTGATAGTTGAGGGTGGCAGCGGCCAATAGCAAATAGTTGAGGGTCATAAAATCTAATAACCCGTTATAAATAACATATTTAACTATGCTTTGGTTTACAAATATCATATTAAACTATGTTTTGGATTACAAATAACATATTAAACTATGTTTTGGATTACAAATAACATATTAAACTATGTTTTGGATTACAAATAGCATATTAAACTATGTTTTAGTTTTTTAACAAAATATATGTTGGTTTTGTACGATATCACATATGAGAGCATATCAAACTATACTTTTGGGAGTATAACTTAATATACAATAATAATGTGACTTAAGAATTCATTCAGACCTAGTGCATCAAAATACACCTTTGAGACTAAAGGGATACCATAAAGGCAATCCCTATTTGGATGGAGAAACAAATTGGTTTCAGACATTCCATGACAACAGGAATGGGGTGTCAAATCCTATAGCGCTATATCATACTATCAACCGGTCTGGTGAACAAAATAAGTACTATTCCAAACATTTATTTTATAATCTTTGAAAAATTAGAGTTTAAATCATAGATAATCATTCAGTTTGCAAAAAGATAAGTACAAATATGTATAATCAAATATACTTTTGAAAACATGAAAATAACAGATAGGTACACATGCTTCACCCCAAAACAGTTTGAAAACAGTAAAAGGGGGGACTATGTACTCACTTGAGAGTGCTTAGAAGTCTTGAACAACTACCAAGCAAGCTAGAGGAGTCCCAGAAATCAAACGGTACCCAATAAAGGTAACTACATAAATAAACCGGACCTAATTCAGAAGATCGGATAGGATGAGGTTTCGTAAACCAAATGAGTATAGGAACTCATATAATATGGTCTAACAAAGCCTACATCCTAAAAGGAAACCTATCCTAAGTTCTTACGACCCATCACGACCCGTTTAGGTAGCTTATGCTACTTTAACGCGGTGTTCGCGTATAACGCGTTCAGACCGCCTAACTACTCCTATGACAAGTATTATATGCCCTAACATACTTAATTATGTTACATAATCAGTTAAATGACAAAATTTTGGGTTACATATGCTTAAATATCAATTATGCATAAAAAGGGTATTTTGGTAATTTTCCTAAGGCATATAAACTACCTATCATACAACTACTTAAACGAAGTGACCATAAGGTATAACCTCGGAAGGTTATTCCCTATACAACTATGGTCACCTAATGTGTTTGGTCGGATCCTAAAGATCGACCAAACGGGTCTAGTTCGTAAGTCTAAGCGGTTGTTTAGATCGCTTGACTTACGACTCTATATAAGCACTAAACTTAAAGTGACGAGCTAAACATGCTAAAACATGTTTAGTTAAGTTAGAAAATAGGTTTGGTATCAAAACAAACGGTTTTGATACCTAAAAGTAGTTTGGTTACAAAATACGCAAGAATGCGCATTTTGGCCGAAACTACGACTCGTCACTACACCTAGATAACGTGGTAATCAGTAGCTATAGTCACTAGGGACTATAACCATCGTGATTACGCTCACGTTATGAAGTTCAAACGAACTTCGCATTGATCATGAACTGGTCAATGCAGAAAGTCAAACGCAGTTTGACTTTCAGACTCGAAAAGCGATAAAAGAACGAAGGAATACTTACAAAAGGTCCCCGCAAGCTCTTGATCCGATTTACCTTCAGGTATGAAGTATAAACTTCAACTTAGAAGGCCAAAATCAGATCAAGTGTGAGTTGGGGGAATGAATGGGGTGGGCTATTTATAGATTTCCTTGAACCGTTAAGATCGTTTTTCGAAGAATGAGCTTTAATCTAGGTCGTACACCTGATGCCCACTGATTTGAATACCATGGGAGCCTTCAAACCAGCCCATAGTTTGCCCAAAACCATGTGCATAAGTGTGTAGTAGCTGGAACAAGCTGGAAATCATTTCTGCTGAGCTGGGACCTGCTTACGGACCACAAGACCATCACCATACGGTCCGTAAGGACCTTGCAGGCCAGGAACTTTCACAGTTTGGCAGAACAGGCCCCTAGAGCCCCAAACTTGTTATTTGATGCATTTTTTACACGTTTAAGCCCCGTTAACCCCATTTCAAAGCTCTAAAATGAAGTTAAAGTATAGGGAACTTGAAACATGCTCAAAAATATCTTGGATGTCGGTTCGTTTGGTCGTACGGTTGCATTATTCGGTTAATTACGACGGAAGTCGTAACGAATGCAAAAACGATCCAAATTAAGTGACGAATGAAATTTTATTGTGCCAATCACTAAAATCAAATATTTTAATGATTACATAAATTTTTGGATGTCCGGATATATTCAGAACGTAAAATATGCGTGAAAATGCAAACTTGTGCACTTTTTGACGCTTTTAGTCCCTATTGATCATGAAAGTTTATTTTAGCTCACAAAACACCTCAAAGCCTATTTCTAAGCTATTTGAAGGATATTTAGGGCATATTTAACTTATGATCAAGTTCCGGAATGTTCGTTACTATACAAATCGGTATAGTTTCACAGTTTGACACAATTAGTCCCTACGATCGAACAAACTTGATTTCAACACACCAACCCATCCAAAACTTATTTCTAATTTATGTGGAGGTTATTTAAGGTATGTTAAGCCTATTTCACTATTCCGAAGTGTTCGTTGCGTTAAACTAGTTATATTTTCGCATCAGAGCGCGTATAACCCTCCAGAAAGCGATTTAAAGCTTGAAATCGAACAAGAGTTGATATGTGCAAACGATACACATATTTTTACAAATCGCAAGTATGAAATACAATATTTCATAGGTTTGGAATTTGTTTGATGGTTAAAGTGACATAGGTGTCACATTTCCTTCCACGGATCTGGTTCTAAAGGTTTTAGTTCTTCCTCAGGAGGGTATAAGGCCGAGTAAGACCTATTTTCATCAAACCATGGATCATATCCTAGAGGATGTGGATTTGGGATTCTAGGTGATTCGTCTGGGTTAAATGCAGGTATCGGGAATTGGTTCTCGGAGTGGGATTCTAGCATCGGTTGGTCTAGAGGTTCGGTTACTTGGTTTTGGTCATTATCTACTATGTTTATCTAACATATGGAAATTAGCCAATTGTCTATCTAATTCTTCTTCCCAAGGTGGTCTACTGGTTACTTCCTTGATCTGTGCATTCGCCTCCCTATTGGCCCTGGCTATTGCTCTCTGTTGCTGTAACTTTTTCATTCTTTTTCTCCTTTCATGAGCTCCTCTATTAAACCAACCTCTTTTCTTAGTAGTAAAAGGTTCCTCCGATTGTGCCTTAAATATAAATATTCCTTCTTCGGTATCGACTGAATATCCTAAGGGATCGGGCTGGGATGATGTTCCCTCATTTTTCTGTGAACTATCTAAATGACGATAAGCGTCCAATGTTCCTTAATCATTCATACTGTAACTAACAATTAGTCAAATAACACATAACACATAATCACATAAATTATTTCCTAACACGGAACTTTGAAATTTCCAGTGTCAGCAGAACACTTATTTGGCTTAAATCAGGGGCTGTAGCTCTGATACCACCTTCTGTCGCAACCCCCGACCCCTGTCTGGGAGCGGGTGGTATCGGTGTTTATTAATTTGGCAGCGGAATACATCAGGACCGTATTTAGGAAATATTGTATCAGAGTAAAACACCTCAATTTATAATTAATAAATATATTGGGATAAATCCAAGTTTTCATTACAAACATGTTTATAGGGATAAACCCTATTTACTGAAAACAAAATGTCTTGTTTGTTTAGGTAACTTTTATAGCCACTATTCCAAGCCTCCAGTGCTCTCCAGATGGCTTCTATTGGGATTTCATATTACGTTACCTGAAACGCGTTTTAAAACATTTTGTCAGCAAGAAATACTGGTGAGTGAATCCCAGTTTAATCAAAACAGGTTTTATCAATTTACAGCATTGAGGGCGATCTCGCAATTACATTTGTTTATATTTCTACTTTAATTACCACCCACGATACTGTCAACCCGACTTGTGGTAATGTTACTTCTCACAGTGTAGTAACAAATTTTGAATGCAAAACCTCAACATACCGAAAATAATTGTAGAATACAAATACTCAATAACTGTTGAATATAATTTAAAACAATTGAGGTTTTGTAAAAACAGTTTACAAAAAGGTTTCACAAAAAGAGGATTACTCACATTGCAAGTTTCTATAATACTAAGGCTTCCTGAGAATCTCCTGGTTATTATCTATTAAATCAAATAATGCACACGTGTTAGTAAAATAACCCAATTCAAATTAACCGTACACTCGAGACAGAATTCCAATGACTGGATCTGGCAGAGCTAACATGCATTACGGAAATTTTAAATCAATCGGGTGTACACACGAGACAGAATTCCAATGACTGTGTTGGGCAGAGCCGACATGCATTACGAAAATTCTGAATCGATCGTGTAGGGTAATAGCAGGGTTATAGTACTTACAACGAGGTAGAGCTTCAGTGGGTATAATACTCGAGCAGAATTTCTATTATTTAGAAAGATGATAGAGAATTCAGAAATGAACGATGATCAAATGAGCCCTGGCCCCCCCTTATATAGGCTGTTTGACCACTTGGTCGCGCCCCGCGAAAGAGAAGGCTAGGGCCTTCGCGACCCGCGAGCGACCACGTGTCGTCTATAGGTTTGCTGAGTTAGGTGCCACGTGGCACGCCACGTCCGGATAAGAATGAGGACATCGCGCCCTGCGACAGATCAAAGGCTCTCCATCGCGGCCCGCGAGAGACTGAAAATTTTAGTTTTTTTTTATTTTTACAAGTATAGAGGTATAACGGGTCCGGTTTTCACGTACGGGGTATATTTAGGGACATTTAGGGTGCCCAAAATATTTTTAGGAGGGTTGTTATATCAAATCTTGGATGTTTTTAGTACCCCCTTGGTTTGTTATAACTAGGGTTTCTTGCAGCGTCCTTTACTCTCGCCGACTTCCTATACCCAGAGAAGTCTGCGTCTATTCTTTTCGATGATCGCTCGCTGCATCTTGGGGAGGAGAATATCTTGCGGGCGCATGTTGGGAACTTTCTCATCTCTCCCTCCCATATGGGAGGTGTGCTTCAAGGGTTTCCCACTGGCGGAGGTGTGGAAGAGAGCGGGGCTGGCTCTTCTTGCTTCAAAAAAGACCATTCGGATCCGGAGGGGCGGGGGGGGTGTCACACCCCGACCACGTAAAACAACAAAGCGTGGCGGAAACGTCGGGGGGTGTTGTAACAGAATTATCGTTTCATAACCATGGATACAAAAAGTGTTTCGTTTTATTGATAATATTAAACATTAACATTGTTTTAACACATAACAAACAAGTTTTATATCGACTATCATTGTTTTATGTCACTAAGGCCTCGTCCAGATCCTATGTGACGCGTGCATCCTAGAACGTCAATCAAGCAACAACACCTGAAACATATGTAAAAACAAAGTCAGCAAAGAAATGCTGGCGAGTACATAGGTTTTATAAGAGTATCGGAATCATGGCTTGTTTACATATATTGCAATACCTCGAAAACCTTGTTTTTAAAAAGTGTATAATATTGCAACATGATTAACCAACTCAAATCAAGATGGTTATAATTTATAAAATTTCGTAGCCACGATTCTTAACCCAAAAGATTTTTGTTTTAGAAAACCATCTTGTAAAACATCTCGTATAAACTCGTTAATAAAACTTGTATATTATTTTGAAAACATCGTTGAGTGACATCGTTTCAATATCGTTTACCCAAGTGAACTAAATAACGCCACGGTATGTAATATGTTGAAAACACTTATATATAAGAAGTACCAGCGGCGTATCTACCATGTTTTCACCACATTACACCCGTCTCGTTATTTAAACACTAGCCCAGAAGCCAATCGTTTACCCAAATCGTTCATCATTGTTTCTAAATCATTTCTAAATCGTTTCCAAATCATTCCCAAATCGTTTACTCGTTTATATCGTCCTCGTTTTAATTGTGAAAACTTATATATGGTCGTCTCGTTAATAACATTCAAACCTTCGTGACTCGTTCATCGTTCACTCTCTTCTCGTATTAACAAACCTCCAAAGGGTAAATTAATAATTACAGATTCAGTCGTTACCCTCAACACCCACACATAACCATGGGTATAGTGCAATAACGGGATTTGTCGGATCCTATGGTACCATAACCTAATACTGGTCGGCTTGATCAATGCTAATGAATGTCATTCGTTATGTAACTACAACCAACAAGTCCGTTCACATTATCGAAATCGTTAATAGTTTAGTATAAATCGTTCTATTCGTTTTTGAAATCATCGTTTAAACCTTGAAAACATTTTGTACATATTAATCACCCCAAAACAATTGAAAACAGTAAAATAGGGGAACTATGTACTCACGTGTAGTGCAAGGTATCCTCAATCAATAATACTTCAACAAACTCGAGTAAACCAAAGAAATCAAGCAGCACCTAGTAATCGAACCACTAGTCAAACAATAGACGCCTAAATCGGAAGATCGGACAGAATGAGGTCTTGCAACCCAAATGAGTGTTGGAACTCATGTGATATCATTTAACAAAGCCTACATCCTAAATCGGAACCTAACCTAAGTGCTTTCGACCCATCGCGACCCATTAAGGTAGCTTTTGCTACTTTAACGCGTCGTGCTCGCAAACGCGCGTTCGAGACGTCTAACTAGTCCTATGACAAGTATTATATGCCTATACAAGTTTAATCATTTTGTATAATCAGTTATGTGACAAAAGTTTAGGTTACATATGCTTAATTACCAATTATGCATGAAAAGGGCATTTTGGTCATTTACCTAAGGCATATAAACTACTTATCATACAACCATCTAAACTAGGTGACCATAAGGTATAAGCTCGGACGGTTATTCCCTATGCTACTATGGTCACCTAATGTGTTTGGTCGGATCCTAATGATCAACCAAACGGGTCGGGTTTGAAAGTATAAGCGATTGATTAGATCGCTTACCTTTACGACCCTATATAAGCACTAAACTAAAAGTGACGAGCTAATCATGTTAAAACATGCTTAACTAATTTAGAAAACGGGTTTTTACATCAAAACAAATGGTTTTGATATCCTAAAGTAGTTTGGTTACAAAATACGCGTAAATGCGCATTTTGGCCGAACCTTCGACTCGTCACTGAGCCTAGATAACGTGGTAATCAGTAGGTATAGTCACTAGGGGCTATAACCATCGTGATTACACTCACTTTATGAAGTTCAAACGAACTTCACATTGACCATAAACTGGTCAATGCAGAAAGTCAAACGCAGTTTGACTTTAACGCTAAAACGAATGAAAAGAACGAAAGAACACTTACAGAAGGTCCCCGCAAGATTTGATTCCGATTTTTCTCTCAGGTAGGAAGCATATACTTCCACTTAGAGAGCATAAATCAGATTTCAAATTGTGGGTTTTGAAATGAAATGGATGGGGTATCTATAGGATTTCTAGAACCGTTAAGATCGTTCCTCGAAAACTGAGCTTTGATCTGGACCTTACATGTGTGCCCATGTTTTCTAAAACCATGGGAGCCCCTAATATGGACTATGTTCATTGAATACCAGCCCATGGTTTTGCAAAACCATGGGTGAAAACTATCAACACTTCAAAATGGACTAGGTTCATTGAATTTGCCAGAAATTTCAAAAATGGTCCCTGCACTTGTAAAACTTGATTTTTTGGCACTTTTAAGCCCCGTTAACCCCATTTAGAGGCTCTAAAATAAAGTTAAAGTATAGGGAACTTAAAATATGCTCAAAAACATCTCGGATGTCGGTTCGTTTGGTCGTACGGTTGCGTTATTCGCTTAATTACGACGGAAGTCGTAACGAACGCAAAAACGATCCAAATTAAGCGACAAATGGAATTTTATCATGCCAAACACTAAAATAAAACATTTTAATGCTTACATAAATTTGTGGATGTCCATATGTATTCAGAACGTAAGTTATGCGCGAAAATGCAAACTTATGCACTTTTTGACGCTTTTAGTCCCTGAATGAGCATAAAGTTTATTTTAGCACACCGAACCCCTCAAAGCCTATTTATAAGCTATTTAAAGGATATTTAGGGTATGTTTAACTTATGGTCATGTTTCGGAATGTTCGTTACAGTTCAAATCGGCATAGTTTCGCAGTTTGACACAAATAGTCCCTGCGATCGAACAAAGTTAATTTCGACACACCAAACCATTCAAAACTTATTTCTAAGTTATGTGGAGGTTATTTAAGGTATGTTAAGCCTATGTAACTATTCCGGAGTGTTTGTCACATTATACTGACTGCGTTTAAGCACCAGTTTGCGTATAACCTTCCAGAACGCGATTTAAAGCTTGCAATTGGAATCGAATCGAATCGAATTGTAAAATCACCAAACACAAATACACACATAGAAACACCAAAACACATTTAATAACACCAAAGCACATTGTTTTATTAAGAATCATCATTGTTTTACATCGTACATCGATTACTGAACACAGTTGTCACAGTCTCCCCTACTTCAGGAAATTTCGTCCCGAAATTTTAACTAGAGGAAGCTTGTGAAAACAAATGCGGATATTTTGTCTTCATCTGGTCCTCACGTTCCCAAGTAAACTCTGGGCCACGTTTGGATTCCCAGCGAACTTTATCCAAATGAATCCGTTTGTTCTTCAACTGTTTGTATGTACGTTCCACTACCTCCACAGGATTCTCGACAAAGTGCATCGTTTCATCAATTCGAATCTCGTCGAGAGGAATGCGTAGATCAGCGTCAACTAAACATTTTCACAGATTGGACACGTGAAAATTCGGGTGGATATTTCCAAGCTCTGGAGGTAGCTCTAGACGATAGGCAACCTTTCCAATTCTTTCCACAATCTTAAATGGTCCCACATATCGAGGTGCAAGTTTTCCTTTCTTTCCAAATCTCACGACTCCCTTCCAAGGTGAAACCTTGAGTAGGACATGATCTCCGACTTGAAATTCTAAGGGCTTGGGTCCCAAATCCGCATATCTCTTTTGACGGTTTCGAGCTGTCACAAGATTATCGCGAATTTTCTTGATTTTGTCAGTTGTTTCCAGAACGAGCTCAGGTCCAGTAAGCTGAGCTTCACCGGTCTCGTTCCAACAGACAGGTGAACGACATTTTCGACCGTAGAGAGCTTCGAATGGTGCCATATTAATGCTAGTATGATAACTATTGTTGTAAGAGAACTCGATCAGCGGCAGATGAGAATCACAATTACCACCAAAGTCTATCACGCATGCTCTAAGCATATCCTCCAAAGTTTGAATCGTTCTCTCAGATTTGCCATCTGTTTGGGGATGATAAGCAGTGCTTAGATTCAGTTGGGTTCCCAAGGCAGATTGCATGGCCTTCCAGAAATGAGATGAAAATCGAGCATCACGATCAGAGATGATATCCAAGGGCACACCATGTCGTGTCACAATCTCATCAACATAAATCTTTGCAAGTTTATTAGCAGATAGATCCTCGCGAATCGGAATGAAATGAGCTGATTTTGTTAATCGATCGACAATAACCCAGATAGCATCATGACCTTTAAACATACGCGGAAACTTAGTGATGAGATCCATCGCAATGTTCTCCCACTTCCAAACCGGTATCTCTGGTTGTACAAGCAAGCCAGAAGGTCGTTGATGTTCGGCCTTGACTTTGAGACAAGTTAGGCATTTCGATACATACAAGGCAACATCCTTCTTCATACCAGGCCACCAGCACCGAGTACGAAGATCCTTGTACATTTTATCAGCACCAGGATGGATAGAATATCGAGAGTTATGAGATTCGTCCATTACCAAGGTGCGAAGATCGTCTTGTTTCGGAATCCACAATCGATCCTTAAAATAAAGCAAACCATCGTCTTTCGCTTCGAGCATAAGCTCAAGTTGACGTGGTAATTCCGTACCTATCAAATTTTGTGACACACAAAATTGTTGAGCTTGAAGGACACGAGATTGAAGATCAGCTAGAGTTCGAACAGAATGAAGCTTGACTCGTTCTTTTCGACTAAGCGCATCAGCTACGACATTCGCCTTACCAGGATGGTAGCGAATCTCGCAATCATAGTCGTTCAAGAGTTCAACCCAACGTCGTTGCCTCATATTCAGCTCTTTCTGATGAAGAATATGCTGGAGACTTTTGTGGTATGTGAAAACCACACACTTTGTTCCATAGAGGTAGTGTCTCCAGATTTTAAGTGCGAAAACCACAGCTCCTAACTCAAGATCATGAGTCATATAGTTCTTCTCGTGAACTTTCAGCTGTCTAGATGCATATGCGATAACCTAACCTCGTTGCATAAGGACGCAACCAAGGCCTAAGTTGGACGCATCGCAATAGACAACGAAATCATCGCTTCCTTCGGGCAGAGATAGAACAGGAGCATCACATAACTTCCGCTTCAGCGTTTGGAACGCTCCTTCTTGCTTGGGTCCCCACTCGAAAGGCTTATTCTTCTGAGTCAAAGCAGTGAGTGGAACCGCAATCTTCGAGAAATTTGAAATGAATCGACGATAATAACCAGCAAGACCAAGAAAAGATCGAATCTCCGTAGGCGTCGTCGGTGTATTCCAGTCCTTAATAGCAGCAATCTTGGATGGATCCACATGAATACCCTGCTCATTGACTATATGACCCAAGAATTGAACTTCTTTAAGCCAGAATTCAAACTTGGAGAATTTAGCAAAAAGTTGTTCCTTCTTCAGGAGTTCCAATGTTAGGCGAAGGTGTTGCTCCTGCTCGGCTCGAGATTTTGAATAAATGAGAATATCGTCGATGAACACAATAATGAACTTGTCCAAATAAGGTTTGTAGACCCTATTCATTAAGTCCATAAAGATAGCTGGAGCATTCGTCAAACCAAAAGGCATGACAGTGAACTCGTAATGCCCATATCTTGTGCGGAAAGCAGTTTTGGGAATATCTTCTTCGAGAACACGAAGTTGATGATACCCAGAACGCAGATCGATCTTGGAAAAGCATAAAGCACCCTGCAGCTGGTCGAAAAGATCATCAATTCGAGGTAGGGGATATCGATTTTTGATGGTGAACTTATTAAGCTCACGATAATCGATACACATTCAAAAAGATCCATCTTTCTTTTTCACGAAGAGGACAGGAGCTCCCCAAGGTGAAAAGCTCGGTCGGATGAATCCTTTATCAGATAACTCTTGAAGCTGCTTTGATAACTCTTGCATCTCCAATGGTGCAAGACGATAAGGTGCTTTTGCAATCGGGTTGGCATTTGGTACAAGGTCAATATGAAACTCGACTTGATGAACTGGAGGCAAACCAGGCAGTTCATCAGGAAACACCTCCGGATAATCCCGAACAATCGGAATATCCTGAATACTCTTGCTCTTGCTTTTCTCCTCGGTGACATGTGCCAGAAAAGCAACATATCCTTTTCGTAGATACCTTTGGGCTTCCAAACACGACATAAGCTTCAAACCATCTGGTGGTTTTTCGCCACGAACTTCCAGAACATCGCCAGACGGAAGAGGAATACGAACGATCTTATCGAAACAAATCACCTCAGCATGGTGTTTGGTTAACCAATCCATTCCAACGATAATATCGAAACTCCCAAGTTTCAACGGTGTGAGGTCAATAGGAAAAAGATGGTTATCAAGGTTCAACTGACAATTACGAATAATAGAATCAAGAACAAGAGGTTTACCAGTGGCAACTTCAACATATAAGGGTTTCCTCAGTTTAGTTCTAGGTATCGCAAGAAAAGGCTCAAATGACAATGAAACAAAACTTCTATCGGCACCAGAATCGAAAAGAATAGATGCAGGTCAATTGTTAACAAGAAACATACCGTTAACCACTTCGTTGTCGGCCCTTGCTTCGTTTGCATTCAAATTGTACGCTCGCCCACGAGCGGGATTCACATTAACATTGACGTTCGCATTCGGGTTCGCGTTAGCATTCACGTTTGCATTCACCAGTCTCGTAAAATTGTTGTGGAAGTGACCATACTCTCCACAATTAAAACATGAACCCGGTGGGAATCTCGCAGCATTCCCTTGTATCGGAGCTTGAACCTGGGCAACCTGATTCTGTCCCAAACGACAAACATTGGCCAAATGCCCAAGTTTACCACACGTCGTGCATTGCTTGCAAGCTTGTTGTGCATCGTAATGACCGTTGCAACGAGCACAATGAGGTGCGGTACCAGCATATGCCTTCTTTGCAGGCGGCTGAGCCGGTGGGTTCTGCGGGTTCTGAGCAGTCTGTGCTGTAACAGCAAAATTCTGGTCACCCTTTCGCTTCCTCGATTTCTTCGACGTCTCACCTTCCTTACCCTTACCCTTTTTCTTGTCCTTCCCTGAATCAGTCGCCTTCTTTTTATCACCCTTGCGGGTGAGTTTACCCTTCCTGACTTGTGTCTCAGTCAGGGTAGCAGATAACTCGATTGCTTGACGAAGGGTAGTAGGATTAACACCGGTCACAATCTCCAGAATAGAATCGGGTAGACCATCGATACATCTCTCGATTTCTTTCTCGAGAGGGGTAACCATGGTGGGACACAATAGACTGAGTTCCTCAAAACGATCCGTGTACGCACGGTGTTCAGCCCCATCTTGCTTCAAATCGTCAAACTCTCGCTCCAATGCCCGAATTTCGTGACGGGGACAAAACTCCTTCATCATGAGAGCCCGAAGCTCTTCCCATGTTTGTGCCAACGCCACTTCGGCACCCCTGTCGCGCATAATACCAATCCACCAGGTAAGCGCTCGCTTCTCAAACACGCTCGAAGCAAATTCAACCTTACGCGCATTCGGACACTGCACATGTCTGAATGTGCTCTCGATACTCTCAAACCACTGCAGGAGCGCAGTTGCTCCTTGCGACCCAGAAAACTTAAGCGGCTTCGCAGTATTGAAATTCTTGAAATTACACGGTGCATTATTGTTGTTATTATTGTTGTTGTATATCTCGTGGACTTGGGTCACAACGCCGGGAAGCACAGCAGCCACTTGCTGAGAGACCAGGGCTGTGATTTCTTCAATAGTGAAAGATTGTGCTTCACGTCGAGGAGGCATTGTCTAACAAGGAAATATGAGAGACGAGTGAGGTTGATAATTAGGAAAAGCAAAAGAGGTATCGTCAAAACACAAGGAAGGCGATCATTTGTTTGTTACCTCGAACAAACAAACGACACGCAGGGACTAATCAAAGTAAATAGGTCAAAAATAATGTATCACGAAGACATGCTTGCCTATAAGTTAACACTCACCCCAAGAGTTCCCAGGTAAGAGTGACTGGTCCGATTATGTGGATTTGTACGAACACTCTAGCCTTAGACAGAAAACTCAGAGTACAGGCACTCACTCTTCCAGTTTGCACGTGTTCACATTATTTAGACCCAAACTTTGACGAGATTTTGAAAACTCAGAAGGCACTAAGCCAAAAATGAGTTAAACTGGAAGGGTTCAAAACGTTACAACAGAGGGTTCAAAACCTAGTAATCAATCATCCTAGAATGGATGATTAATTTTTGAAGCAGATTCGGATTTTGTTGTAAAAAATTTTAAACGCAAATAAACTTGTGTTGGGGTCCTAGAAGTTATAGTCTAGGTCAAAGCATTACTAATAACCTAATTCCCCATAACCATTGGCTCTGATACCAACTCTTCTGTCACACCCCGACCACGTAAAACAACAAAGCGTGGCGGAAACATCGGGGGGTGTTGTAACAGAATTATCGTTTCATAACCATGGATACAAAAAGTGTTTCGTTTTATTGATAATATTAAACATTAACATTGTTTTAACACATAACAAACAAGTTTTATATCGACTATCATTGTTTTATGTCACTAAGGCCTCGTCCAGATCCTATGTGACACGTGCATCCTAGAACGTCAATCAAGCAACAACACCTGAAACATATGTAAAAACAAAGTCAGCAAAGAAATGCTAGCGAGTACATAGGTTTTATAAGAGTATCGGAATCATGGCTTGTTTACATATATTGCAATACCTCAAAAACCTTGTTTTTAAAAAGTGTATAATATTGCAACATGATTAACCAACTCAAATCAAGATGGTTATAATTTATAAAATTTCGTAGCCATGATTCTTAACCCAAAAGCTTTTTGTTTTAGAAAACCATCTTGTAAAACAACTCGTATAAACTCGTTAATAAAACTTGTATATTATTTTGAAAACATCGTTGAGTGACATCGTTTCAATATCGTTTACCCAAGTGAACTAAATAACGCCACGGTATGTAATATGTTGAAAACACTTATATATAAGAAGTACCAGCGGCGTATCTACCATGTTTTCACCACATTACACCCGTCCCGTTATTTAAACACTAGCCCAGAAGCCAATCGTTTACCCAAATCGTTCATCATCGTTTCCAAATCGTTTCTAAATCGTTCCCAAATCGTTTCCAAATCGTTCCCAAATCGTTTACTCGTTTATATCGTTTAAATCGTCCTCGTTTTAATTGAGAAAACTTATATATGGTCGTCTCGTTAATAACATTCAAACCTTCATGACTCGTTCATCGTTCACTCGCTTCTCGTATTAACAAACCTCCAAAGGGTAAATTAATAATTACAGATTCAGTCGTTACCCTCAACACCCACACATAACCATGGGTATAGTGCAATAACGGGATTTGTCAGATCCTATGGTACCATAACCTAATACTGGTCGGCTTGATCAATGCTAATGAATGTCATTCGTTATGTAACTACAACCAACAAGTTCGTTCACATTATCGAAATCGTTAATAGTTTACTATAAATCGTTCTATTCGTTTTTGAAATCATCGTTTAAACCTTGAAAACATTTTGTACATATGAATCACCCCAAAACAATTGAAAACAGTAAAATAGGGGAACTATGTACTCACGTGTAGTGCAAGGTATCCTCAATCAATAGTACTTCAACAAACTCGAGTAAGCCAAAGAAATCAAGCAGTACCTAGTAATCGAACCACTAGTCAAACAATAGACGCCTAAATCGAAAGATCGGACAGAATGAGGTCTTGCAACCCAAATGAGTGTTGGAACTCATGTGATATGGTTTAACAAAGCCTACATCCTAAATCGGAACCTAACCTAAGTGCTTTCGACCCATCGCGACCCATTAAGGTAGCTTATGCTACTTTAACGCGTCGTGCGCGCAAACGCGCGTTCGAGACGTCTAACTAGTCCTATGACAAGTATTATATGCCTATACAAGTTTAATCATGTTGTATAATCAGTTATGTGACAAAATTTTAGGTTACATATGCTTAATTACCAATTATGCATGAAAAGGGCATTTTGGTCATTTACCTAAGGCATATAAACTACTTATCATACAACCATCTAAACTAGGTGACCATAAGGTATAAGCTCGGATGGTTATTCCCTATGCTACTATGGTCACCTAATGTGTTTGGTCGGATCCTAATGATCGACCAAACGGGTCGTGTTTGAAAGTATAAGCGATTGATTAGATCGCTTACCTTTACGACCCTATATAAGCACTAAACTAAAAGTGACGAGCTAATCATGTTAAAACATGCTTAACTAAGTTAGAAAACAGGTTTTGATATCAAAACAAACGGTTTTGATATCCTAAAGTAGTTTGGTTACAAAATACGCGTAAATGCGCATTTTGGCCGAACCTTCGACTCGTCACTGAGCCTAGATAACGCGGTAATCAGTAGGTATAGTCACTAGGGGTTATAACCATCGTGATTACACTCACGTTATGAAGTTCAAACGAACTTCACATTGACCATAAACTGGTCAATGCAGAAAGTCAAACGTAGTTTGACTTTAACGCTAAAACGAATGAAAAGAACGAAAGAACACTTACAGAAGGTCCCCGTAAGATTTGATTCCGATTTTTCTCTCAGGTAGGAAGCATATACTTCCACTTAGAGAGCATAAATCAGATTTCAAATTGTGGGTTTTGAAGTGAAATGGATGGGGTATATATAGGATTTCTAGAACCGTTAAGATCGTTCCTCGAAAACTGAGCTTTGATCTGGACCTTACATGTGTGCCCATGGTTTTCTAAAACCATGGGAGCCCCTAATATGGACTATGTTCATTGAATACCAGCCCATGGTTTTGCAAAACCATGGGTGAAAACTATCAACACTTCAAAATGGACTAGGTTCATTGAATTTGCCAGAAATTTCAAAAATGGTCCCTGCACTTGTAAAACTTGATTTTTGGGCACTTTTAAGCCCCGTTAACCCCATTTAGAGGCTCTAAAATAAAGTTAAAGTATAGGGAACTTAAAATATGCTCAAAAACATCTCGGATGTCGGTTTGTTTGGTCGTACGGTTGCGTTATTCGCTTAATTACGACGGAAGTCGTAACGAACGCAAAAACGATCCAAATTAAGCGACAAATGGAATTTTATCATGCCAAACACTAAAATAAAACATTTTAATGCTTACATAAATTTTTGGATGTCCAGATGTATTCAGAACGTAAGTTATGCGCGAAAATGCAAACTTATGCACTTTTTGACGCTTTTAGTCCCTGAATGAGCATAAAGTTTATTTTAGCACACCGAACCCCTCAAAGCCTATTTATAAGCTATGTAAAGGATATTTAGGGTATGCTTAACTTATGGTCATGTTCCGGAATGTTCGTTACAGTTCAAATCGGCATAGTTTCGCAGTTTGACACAAATAGTCCCTGCGATCGAACAAAGTTGATTTCGACACACCAAACCATTCAAAACTTATTTCTAAGTTATGTGGAGGTTATTTAAGGTATGTTAAGCCTATGTAACTATTCCGGAGTGTTTGTCGCGTTATACTGACTGCGTTTAAGCACCAGTTTGCGTATAACCTTCCAGAACGCGATTTAAAGCTTGCAATCGGAATCGAATCGAATTGTAAAATCACCAAACACAAATACACACATAGAAACACCAAAACACATATAATAACACCAAAGAACATTGTTTTATTAATAATCATCATTGTTTTATATCGTACATCGATTACCGAACACAGTTGTCACAGGGGGAAGCAGCGTCAAGGGTCAATCATCCCGGGCTGCTAGTCCCGCTACTTCTACAACCGCTGCTGAAGTGGTGGAGGTCCCCGCGGCTAGCGTTAGTATAGCTTCGGTGGTTGCGCCCGTAGGGCCTCCTTCGAAGAAAGTCAACACGTCTGTGCCACTGCTGTCTAACTTTGAGGCGAAAAGGCGCGTGGTGTTGGCTGGAATTGGTAAGTTCCTTCCCTTTTTTCCTGGTAGCTTCCTTTTGTACTTTAGTTGAAACATTTTCTTTTCTGCAGGTTCCACAGCCATGCCGTCATCCAACGTTATCGTTCCTCCTTCCCCTATTCGATCTACTGGTGACGAAGCGGCGACTGTCGCTGTTAGTGATGTTGTTCTTAGTATGGTTGAAACTACAGATACGCCCGCTGGGGTTTGTCTTGAAGTTCCGGTAACCCTTTTGGCAATTCCCACCTCTCTATTTACCAAGGCTACTACTGTTGCAACCCCTATAACAACCCTCAAAAATGTCTTAAAACGCTCCGTAATCGAAAAAACCGAACTCGCGTATCGTTATTTAAATTGAAAAATGAAAAAAATAAATTTATGTCTGTCGCAGGCCGCGACAGACTAAGGAGACAACTTTCGCGGGGCGCGAAAGGCTTGTAACTTTCCGGTCACGTCTTGGGACAAGTGTCGTCCACGTGTCACACCTACATTGATGACTAGTCACACCTCAGTTGTAACGCCCAGCGTCCCTAAACTTTAGACACTTGGCAAGATCAGTCCCTGAACTTCTCTTGATTGTTAATTTTGGTCCCTGTGGTTTGTAATGTGATACTTTGACACTTTTGGATTGGTATTAGATACTTAACACTATGATACTTGATTCTTTATTCTAGATGCTTGATTCTTGATACTTAATGTCGCAACCCCCGATCCCAAATCCCCGGGAACGGGCGGCCGCGAGCCAGTTTCGGTGGTATCGCATATTGTCTAATTTGGCAGCGGAATTTTCATCAGGATCGTAGTTAGGAAATATTTGATCAGGGTGAAATACCACATTTTCATAATATTAAACACATGGGATAAAACCCAAGTTTGTAGTACACACATTTTCATAGGAATAAATCCTATTTTATTAAATAAAAACATCTATTTTATTTTATGTAACTTTATTGCCACTTTTCCAAGCCTTCAGTGCTGTCCAGCTGGCTTCTATTTGGCTTTCACAGTTTGTTACCTGAAACGCGTTTTAAAAACATTTGTCAGTGGGAAATACTGGTGAGTGAATCCCAGTTTAATCAAGTTTAAATAAAAACCATTGTACAGTATTGAGGGCGATCTCGCAATTACATTTGTTTCCAAGTTATATCAATTAACATCCGTGGTACTGTCAGACCCGACTTGTGGTAATGTTACTCCTTGACCAGGTGGTAACAAATTTTGTATACAAAACCCCAACATACTCATGATAATTGTATTCTTACAAATACTCAATAATTTCTTAATATATAATTAATTGTGTGAGGTTTTGTAAAAACAATTTACAAAAGGGCTTACAAAAAGAGGATAAACTCACATTGCTGTCTTAGATTATCCTTTAGGGTTTCCTGGTGACAATCTATAATTTACACAAATTCACACGTGTTAGTATAATAACCCATTTTAACATTAGTAATACCCTCCCGGAGACGGCATTCCAACGACTACGTCGGGCAGAACCACGACAGCCGTTACGGAACCCTAGATCAATCGGGCATCGTATCTAATACGTATCCAGGGGTTACGCTACTTACAACGGAGCAGAAATTCTCTATTTAGGGGGGTATAATACCCGTGTATAATGTATACTACGTAGAATTGTGAGAAAGAAAGACAATTTTGAATAATTTCGACTGAAGACCCGATGCCTGCTTATATAGGGGCTGAGTTTGACTTTTACGTGGCCCGCGTAAGAGTAGACAAAGGCCTACGCGGCCCGTTTCAACTCTGGTCAACGTTGTAGCTGATCCGGGTCATCCACTAGACCTGCCACGATGATGACACGTGTCATCACCGGGCTGCGCCACACCTTTGATCTCTAGCGGCCCGCGTAAGACCCTTAAGAGGTTTACGCGGCCCGCGACAAACCCAAAATATTATTTTTTTTATTATTTTTTATAATATTTAGGGTATTCGGGGCCCGTTTTCACGTATGGGGTGTATTTTTGGACATATTGTGATATTTTAAATATTTTTAGGGTGTCGGAAATAATTCGAGGGTGTCGGTTTTCTTGAGGATTGTTATATCCTCCCTACATTTTTTTAGATCTCGTCCTCGAGATCTACTAGAACAAGTGTGGATATTTCCTTTGCATTTTTTATTCAAGCTCCCATGTGTACTCAGGTCCTCTTTTGGAGTCCCACTTCACTTTGACCAGAACAAATCTCTTGTGCTTGAGGTTCTTGACTTTCTTCTCTTCAATCTGTAGAGGCCTTTCTACAAACTTGAGTTGTTCATTTACTTCTATATCTTTAAGAGGTACAACAAGCGATTCATCGGCCAAACATTTCTTGAGATTAGATACATGAAATACATTATGTATTCCTGCCATTTCCTCTGGCAGTTGTAGCTGATAGGCTACAGGTCCTATTCTTCTAATAATCTCAAAAGGTCCAATATACCTGGGACTTAGCTTTCCTCGTTTGATGAATCTTACTATTCATTTCCAAGGAGAGACTTTCAACAACACTTTATCTCCTACTTGAAATTCCAATGGTTTGCGTCGGTTATCAGCATAGCTCTTCTGTCGATCACGTGCTGCTTTCAGTCGTTCCTTGACTTGAATAATCTTGTTGGTTGTTTCTTGTACTATATCAGGTCCAGATAGTTTCTTTTCCCCAATTTCTGCCCAACAGACTAGGGTTCGGCACTTTCGTCCATAGAGTGCTTCGAAGGGTGCATCATTGATACTTGTGTGATAACTGTTATAGAAAATTCTATTAAAGGTAAGTGATCGTCCCAATTACCTCCGAAATCAATTACACAAGCTCTAAGCATGTCTTCCATCGTCTGAATTGTCCTTTCGATTTGCCCGTCCGTTTGAGGATGGTAAGCTGTACTTAGATTTAACTTGGTTCCCATTGCTTTTTGGAAACTTGACCAAAAATGAGAGGTAAAACGGCTATCCCTATCAGAAACAATTGATAAAGGTATTCCATGTAATGAAACGATTTCATTTACATATAATTTAGCTAGCTGTTCCATACTGAAAGTTTCTTTCATTGGTAGGAAATGAGCTGATTTGGTTAGCCTATCTACAATCACCCAGATTGTATCATTACCTTTTCTTGTTTTGGGTAATTTAGTAACAAAATCCATTGTTATCAATTCCTATTTCCATACTGGAATTTCTAATTGTTGTAGCAATCCTGAGGGTTTCTGATGTTCAGCTTTAACTTGTGAACAAGTTAAACATTTAGAAACATAGGTTGCTATGTCCTTTTTCATTCCTATCCACCAGAAATTCTTTCTTAAATCCTGGTATATTTTATCACTTCCTGGGTGCATTGTATACTTAGATTTATGGGCTTCTTCTAATATACGATAACGCAGGTTTCCTAATTTAGGTATCCATATTCTCTTTTCATGGAATCTCCAAATTCCATCTGTTCCTTGTTCTAATTCCTTAATCATACCTTTTAATTTTTCAGTATCCTTCTTGATTACTGATTCTTGTGCTTCTCTTATCAGATCATTTAAATCTACTTGCAGATTTAATTTAAGAGAACATACCCTTTTTGGCTTTTCGTGATACTTTCGGCTTAAAGAGCAACTACATTTGCTTTTCCTTCATGATACTGGATATCACAATCATAATCACTAAGCATCTCCATCCAGTTTCTTTGTCTCATATTCAATTCCTTTTGCCCGAAAACATACCTTAAAGTTTTATGATCGGTAAATATAGTAAACTTACTACCATAAAGGTAATGTCTCCAAATTTTTAAAGCAAAAATTATTGCTCCTAATTCTAGATCATGGGTTGAATAATTCTCTTCATGATTCTTAAGCTGTCTAGAAGCATATGCTATAACCTTTAGGCGTTAAATCAACACACATCCATAACCTAACTTAGAAGCGTCACAATATACTACAAAATCTTCAGTTCCTTCTGGTAACGCTAATATGGGTGCATGGGTTAATCTATGCTTATGAATTCTAAATGCTTTTTCTTGTTTTGGTCCCCATTCAAACTTAATGGATTTACAGGTTAACTTAGTTAAAGGAATGGCTATTCTAGAAAAATCTTGAATAAACCTTCTATAATAACCGGCCAATCCTAAGAAACTTCTAACCTCGGTTGGTGACTCAGGGGTTTTCCATTTAGTAATCGCCTCGATTTTTATGGGATCCACATGAATTCCTTCATGGTTGACTAAGTGTCCAAGAAACTGTACTTGCTCTAACCAAAACTCGCACTTTGAAAATTTAGCATAAAGCTTTTCCATTCTTAATAGACTTAAAAGTGCGTGCAAATGCTTTGCATGTTCCTCTTTACTTTTAGAATAGGTGAGAATATCATCAATAAAAAAATTATGAATTTATCTAAATATGGCTTACATATTCGGTTCATCATGTCCATAAATGCAGTTGGGGCATTGGTTAAACCAAATGGCATGACAGTAATTCATAATGGCCATACCTTGTTCTGAATGCGGTTTTAAGAATGTCCTCTTCTTGTACCTTTAATTGATGATATCCTGACCTTAAATCGATTTTAGAGAAAAATCGAGCTCCTTGAAGTTGATCGAACAGATCATCGATTCTTGGTAATGGGTACCGGTTCTTAATTGTAACCTTGTTTAATTCACGATAGTCAATGCGCATACGCATTGATCCGTCCTTCTTTTTAATGAATAAAATCGGTGCTCCCTACGGCGACGAACTTGGCTGTATGAATCCTTTTTCCAGTAATTCGTCTAATTGTTTCTTTAATTCCTGCATCTCTGCTGGTGCCAAACGGTAGAGTGCTTTGGCAATTGGTGCTGTTCCGGGTAGCAGATGGATTCTGAATTCGACTACTCTGTCTGGCGATAGTCCTGGTAATTCTTCTGGAAATACATCTGAAAACTGAGACACTACTGAGATGTCCTTTAATTCCTTTCCTTTAGTGTTAGTGATCATAGAAATCAAATACAGAATTTCGTGGATCTAGATGGCTTATCACCTTTAATTGTGATCTTTTCACCCTTTGGTGAATTTACTTGAATTGACTTTTGATCACATAAAATATTAGCTTTATTGGCTATTAGCCAATCCATTCCTAATACAATATCAAATCCTTCCAGATTCATTGGGTAAAGATTTGCAATATACTTTTGGTTTAAAAATTCTATTCTTGCTCCCTGTAAGATTTCAGAAATCCTAGCCGTTTCTCCATTTGCTGTCTCGACTAGACATTCTTGTGAGAGTTTAGTTAATGGTTGATTTAGAAGTTTGCAAAATGAAGTATTAATAAAACTTTGGTTTGCACCAGACTCAAATAATACTTTAGCAAAAACATCATTAACTAAAAACGTACCGGCTATGACATCCGGAATCATCTTGGCTTCATCTGCAGTCAGGACAAATACTCTAGCATTTTTAGTGTTCTTGTTGTTCGCGGCTGGAGCTAGTTTTGGACAGTTCGGTTTGATATGACCTTTTTCTCCACAGTTGAAGCATAGTCCATTATTGGATTTTCTCCTGCAATCTTCTTCCTTGTGTCCTGGTTCCTTGCATAAATTGCAGTGAGTAGAGCATTTTCCCGAATGCTTTTTCTTGCAGACCTTGCAGTATGGTGCAGAGGTAGAACCTATATTCCTACGGTTGAAATTCCCAGAACGGAATTCTTGAGTAAGTCTTTGGGCTAGGTTTCTTCTCTGGTCTTCTTCTCTAGTACGGATTAGCTCATATGTCAAGGTATTTGCTAGTTCTACAGCTTCTTCTATAGTTTGGGGTCTAGCTGCCTTGACTACATGTCTAATCTCTCCAATTAATCCCTAGATGTAACGGGAGATTAATACCGGTTCAGGTGATGCAAGGGTTGGTACTATTCTAGCATATTCAAAGAATGTGGTAGTATAACCCTTACTATCTACCCCGGTCATTCTTAAGTTCAGAAACTTATTTGCTATCTGTTCCTTTTCATTGGGAGGGTAGAATTTCCTTTCTACCATATTTTTAAATTCCTCCCATTCCATGTTGTATATCCTATCACTTCCTCTGGACTGGAGGACAGTGTTCCACCATTCTAAAGCTAAGTTCTTAAATAGATTAAACATTATCTTGTCTTCTTCAGCACACTTGCTTATTTTTAAAACAGCCTCAGTCTTTTCTATCCAGCGTAGAGCTGCAATAGGTCCTTCATTGCCTGAGATTTCTATTCGTTTGCAGGACCAGAATTCTTTGTAAGAACAACCATAAGGCATGGTTCTTCTTCTTTTGGGAATGGGCACTTGAAGTACGGGTCCATTGTTCACGCTGTGTTCTGGTTCAGTTGGTCGCTTACTGCTATGTTTACTTTTATTATCAGCATCCTTAACAGTTTGAAGAATAAATGGCATTGCATCTATAATTCCTTGTGCCACTATGTGTTGGATAGCACTATTATCCATTTGGTTTCCATTGTTATTGATACTCAGATTCTCATTAATCAAGTTAATGTTACTCTGGTTATCGTTATTCAGATTTTCTTGATTTCCTTCGTCGGCCATCTGAATTTTAAACATTTACCACATATTAATATCACAAAATAATATTTAATATAGTCAATCACATGACACGCATTTTGGTCAAAAGCGTCGATCATTGCGACTTACTCTATTCATATACTATGCATATATTACCCACCAGTACTGAATTTAAAATTACAATACCGACTGAAATTTAAAGTTACACTACTAGTAATAGGCATCCGTAGTTTTTTTTTCATACACATACACACATATTATATTATTTTATTATTATTATTATTACTACCGTTTCCACCATCACATTCATGGATATGGATTCATCCAGAAATCCATATTGCGCTCGTCGTACTTCTAGACGAGTCGTTCTCTCACCTGTCGCATTCTTTCACTACTCTCTAGAATTTCCGCACCAAATGTCCTAAGTTCTTGTGCATTATCTGCACTCATTGGGGGTGCAGGTTCTAGGACTGGGTTTGGAATCTGGGGTGCGGGTTCTTGATATGGGGGGTGTAGGGGCCTGGAATTGGTAAGGATTATCTAAAATCTCCCTAATGAATACATCGTGGTAATAGGGATCTAAAGGATCCAAACCTGGGTAGGCTCCTATGTTTGGCATGGGCATGTCTTCATGTATCAGGTAACGTTGCACATAGTCCCTATTGTCGTCCCACCAGGAGTCGTAATTTGGGTCTAGGGGGTTTGGTGCTGGTACCCTAGGTATTTCTTCCAGATTGAAGTCATGCATTTCTACTTGATTTTCAGGGTTTTCTATTTCCATTGGTTGGTCAGGAATTGGTAGTTGTGGTTGGGGTGCTGTCATTTGTTCCAGGTTAGGGTCAGCTGCAGTGGTTGCTAAAATGTGGATGTTCGCTATACCCCTATTAATCATATCCTGGGCATAGGCATCGGTTTCTCTTTTAGCTGCTGCTAGTGCTCTCTGGTCTTGTAACTTTTTCATACGCTTCCTACGCTCATGTGCCCCTCGACTGAACCATCCTCTCTTTTTCTGAGGGAATGGCTCCTCGGATTTAGCCTTAAACACGAATATTCCTTCTTCCGTATCAGCAGAGTACCCTGAGAGGGCAGGCTGAGAAGAGAAGGTGCCTTCGCTTCTAGGCGAACCAGACAATTGACGGTACGCGTTAGATGGTCCTTGGTCGCTCATACTGTAAACTAATAAATAGTCAAATAACACATAGCAATAAAATACAATTATGGAAGTATTCTCGTAATTTATTTCCTAATGGATTGAATTTTGATGTCAGCAGAACACTTATGTGGCTGAATCAGTGGCTTAGCTATGATACCACCTTCTGTCGCAACCCCCGATCCCAAATCCCCGAGAACGGGCAGCCGCGAGCCAGTTTCGGTGGTATCGCATATTGTCTAGTTAGGAAATATTTGATCAGGGTGAAATACCACATTTTCATAATATTAAATACATGGGATAAAACCCAAGTTTGCAGTACACACATTTTCATAGGAATAAATCCTATTTTATTAAATAAAAACATCTATTTTATTTTATGTAACTTTATTGCCACTTTTCCAAGCCTTCGGTGGTGTCCAGCTGGGTTCTATTTGGCTTTCACAGTTTGTTACCTGAAACGCATTTTAAAAACATTTGTCAGTGGGAAATACTGGTGAGTGAATCCCAGTTTAATCAAATTTAAATAAAAACCATTGTACAGTATTGAGGGCGATCTCGCAATTACATTTGTTTCCAAGTTATATCAATTAACATCCATGGTACTGTCAGACCCGACTTATGGAAATGTTACTCCTTGACCAGGTGGTAACAAATTTTATTCTTACAAATACTCAATAACTGCTTAATATATAATTAATTGTGTGAGGTTTTGTAAAAACAATTTACAAAAAGGTTTACAAAAGGAGGATAAACTCACATTGCTGTCTTAGATTATCCTTTAGGGTTTCCTGGTGACAATCTATAATTTACACAAATTCACACGTGTTAGTATAATAACCCATTTTAACATTAGTAATACCCTCCCGGAGACGGCATTCCAACGACTACGTCGGGCAGAACCACGACAGCCGTTACGGAACCCTAGATCAATCGGGGATCGTATCTAATACGTATCCAGGGGTTACGCTACTTACAACGGAGCAGAAATTCGCTATTTAGGGGGGTATAATACCCGTGTATAATGTATACTACGTAGAATAGAGAGAAAGAAAGACAATTTTGAATGATTTCGACTGAAGACCCGATGCCTGCTTATATAGGGGCTGAGTTTGACTTTTACGTGGCCCGCGTAAGAGTAGACAAAGGCCTACGCGGCCCGTGTCAACTCTGGTCAACATTGTAGCTGATCCGGGTCATCGACTAGACCTGCCACGATGATGACACGTGTCATCACCGGGCTGCGCCACACCTTTGATCTCTAGCGGCCCGCGTAAGAACCTTAAGAGGTTTACGCGGCCCGGGACAAACCCAAAATATTAATTCTTATTATATTTATAATATTTAGGGTATTCGGGGCCCGTTTTCACGTATGGGGTGTATTTTGGGACATATTGGGATATTTTAATTATTTTTAGGGTGTCGGAAATAATTCGAGGGTGTCGGTTTTCTTGAGGATTGTTATACTTAAACTATGAGACTTGATACTTAATCTAGATACTTGATTCTTAGTGCTTAAAAGATTAAACTAGATACTTGATTCTTGATACTATGGAAGCTAGATCCTTTATGTTGATTCTTGATACTTGATACTTGGACTCTTGTTTCTTGATGCTTGAGAAACTATGATTCTTGACTCTTGAAACGTATTTGGGGCTTGACTCCTTAGACTCGTGAGACTTGATTCTTGGTTGAACGAGAGACTGGAGCCGTGTCACTGGCGGAATCTATGAAACTTGGAAACTTTTGGTTTGTGATGTAATCTAGATACTTTACCTAAACTATACACAATACAACGCTTAACCTAACTCGCAAAATGAATCAACGACGGGAACGCGGAAAGGTTGGATTGGCCAGAGTGGCAATCCGATCGGATTGCCACCCGATCAGATTGTCACCCTATCGGATGACCACCCGATCGGATGGCCATCTGATCGGACTGCCACCCGTTCCGAGCACACCTTCCCTCCTCTCTGCACTCTCACACTATAAATAGCAGCTGTCACATCAGTCCTTCACTGATGTGACAGCCCTGCTCGACTCAGACGCACAAACGCCACTTTTCTCCATTTTCTTGCTGATTTCGGTACGTTTTGCACTAGATCCTTGTACTTTCTCGCTCTACACATCATTCTCTACGTGATTCTCACTTGAAATCACACTTTTCACCGAGAAATCTCTCGGACCTGAGTTCTTAAGGGTGATGTCATCATGGAGGTTTGTACAAACTACCATGTGTTGTCATTCTGAGCAAGATCTAGCTCAGATCTAAGATGTTTCATGCGTTTTCACACTAAATCTAAGCAAAATCTGGATTTTTCCTATAAAACTTGAGTCCTTCATCTTTTTCTCAAACTTTCACCTTAATCGGTGGAACCCGGGTCTAAACGGGCTGTGGATTGGATGAATAGTCTAAAGCCGGCTTGGATCTGAGTTAATACCAGTGATGACGGGCATGGAACGAATTCTGACATTAACTCGTTACGAACAGACGACTGAACGGACAGGGGTGATTCCCACCCAATTAGAACGACGGTGTGCTAATGAGTTTACTGTTGTCACAATACGTGTCGTACCGCCACCGTTAAGCTAGAAACTTAGAAATTTTTACAAAAATGGTAAACAAGAACAAGGGTCGCCCGATCGGGCAGCCACCCTACTCCCCTCTCTGTGAATTTCAAACCAAGTGGCAACCCGATCGGATGGCCATCCGATCGGGCAGCCCTCTAACTCCTCATACGCATAAGTCACCCGGCCGACTGATCGGACAGCCATCCGATCCAGTGACAAATTTAACACTTATGCAATCTCGTTACTTTTGCCCGACTCTTATTCCATTGTAATCTAATCAGGCTAATTCTAAAAAGAGCTCCCTTTGATCCAATAACAGTTTATACTGTTTAGCAATCACTGTGAGTATACTCGATCCCCTTTTTAATTTAAACTTTTGGGGTGGAACATGTATTCTATGAAACTTCAACTTGAGTCTTTTGAAACTTGAACTCTATCCTATGTGAACATGAAACTTGTGATTCTTGATTCTTGATTCTTTGTGCTATGTGACGTTTAATCCAGAGTGTGTAGTTCCGCCTTAACAATAGTAGCGCTATAGGAGATGCACCTCTCCCATTATTCTCGGGGGGTATTGTTAGGAGGATTCTAGTTTGCCTTGAGTCTTGGGTAAACACTAAAGCATCGGGATACTTGGGCTATCACTGCGTGGGCTGCGACACTAGCACGGCTGAAACTATTTGTTACATTTACTTATGGATATGAGTTGTTTTAATCTATTAGTCTATTATTAAACTTGTATACTCGCCAATACTTTTGTATTCGTATTTTAATACATGTTGCTGGCTGATCAGATGCTTGGAATGCATGTAATTCAGCTAGGAGATGCTTAGAAACGTCACCTAGTTAACTTAGAAACTTTTGAACATTTTGAACAATGATTATTATGTTTTTGTACTGGATGTGTTTGGTTGGTACCCTTTAGTCAATTGCTATGAAACAATCTAATTCTATATTGAAACATATAGTGTTATGGAATTCTCACGAGCAATCTGAACGCATAGTGCTCGCACCCCGATGTTTCTGCCATCGGTTGAGGTGTGACAGATTGGTATCAGAGCCATAACTATAGGGAATTAGGATAAGTGGGGATGTTTGCCCTAGTCTATAGTTCTAGGAATCTTGACTCTTATTTGTTGTTTAAGACTTATGTATTCTACCGTATCTGCTTCCTAGCAGCACTTGTTTCTATTAAACTTACATGCCTTTCCTAAGGCTAACATAATATACACTTAGTGCTTTGAAAACACTGTTCACCGGTGTTTGTATTTTGCACGAGATTTTCCCTCAAGACAGGAGTGACATCTGAACCTTGATGGAAAATCTCCATATTATTCTAGTAGGTCTTATCTGCGGATGAGTACCAACGCTGCTAGGGTACGATGTTGTCAAGTTAGAGGTGAAACTCAGATCTTGATAACTAGTCCCACTCCTTGATTTTCATGTCTCGCCAAAGTCTCGTAACTTCCGATCAATTGAGTACGTGAAATGACCAAAAGGACGAATATCGTAGGCCTAACATCGATGACGTATTTGTCTAAGAAAGTCAGGACACGCTACCTCAATTCGAAAGGGGTTCGAATCACTTTGGTTAGTCACCGTTCCTCTACCCGGAACACCCTATGTTTTACAAGCCTATCTTTTATGCTATCTTGATTTTATGTGTGGTTTTAAACTCTATTCTACGTTTATTTTGACTCTTTGTTTGTTTTAAGACTTTTACACGAATCACACGTTGTCTGCAATCTAAAACGTAAATTCTAACCTCATATCGAACTAAATTTATGAAGCTTTATTCTATGTGCAATCTATGTGATAATGTGATTGTAAGACACTAGATGTATCATGGCATGGAATACGAGGGGAAAGCGGCGTGTCCGAAACATGGTGGATACGGCGTTGGTACTTCCTATATATAAGTGTTTCTGGCATGTTACCAACTTTCGTACCAAGTGCCATGCGAAATTTAGTGTCTGATGTGGAATTCTAAAGCTATAGAAGGTCTATTGGTGTATTCTGTGAGAAACTTATGTGAAATCTATCATGTACTCTAGTGAAATCTATGTGTAAGCTACGTATGTGTGGATGGAGAAACAAAATACGAAATGTAACCTAGCGCCGAAGACGAGGGGGAAAGTGGCATGTCCGAAACATGGTGGATACAACGCTGGTACTTCCTATATATAAGTGTTTTTGGCATGTTACCAAACCTTCGTACCGCGCGCTAAGTGAAATTCGTAATTTTGTAGGCTCGGGTTTAAGTGATTAAATCTACCTTGTTAATCTATGTGATTGAATCTATCTGGTTAATCTATGTTTTGAGAAGTGGTGAAATCAAAAGCGGTGGTTAACTAGGCATGACACCGACAACGAGACGGACGTGGCATGATTGAAGCATGGTAGATACACCGCTGGTACTTCCTATATATAAGTGCTTCCGTCATGTTGCCGAACTTTCGTAACACGTGCCATGCGGGATTTCGTTGTTTGTGGATTGTTAGCACGAGTCTATGTGAAACTATGTGAATCTATTTGAGTCTATTTAATCTATTGAATCTATTGGAGTCTATTGAATCTATTGAATCTATGGGAGTCTATTGAATCTATTGGAATCTATTTGAAATCTACATGACTCTATTTGAATCTATTGTAAACTATGTGAATCTATGATGATGATGATGATGATGATAAGAGTGTTCTACGACACGTAACATGACACCGAGTACGAGGTGGAAGCGATGTGCCCGAAGCATGGTGGATACGCCACTGGTACTTCCTATATATAAGCATTTCTGACATGTTTCCAAACTTCGTACAACGTGCCATGCGAAGGTCATGGGTTTTGTGGTATTAGAATCTATGTGAAAACTTGAATCTCGATCTTGTGAACCTTGTTGAGTTTTAGTCTATTGTGTGTAAATCGATATTGTGAGGCTTCGTGAATTTAGACTTATACAATCCTCTTATTGGATCTTTAGGATGTCTTCTCGAAAGCTATCTGACACTCTCAGGAAATCCAGGGAGAAGTCTCAGAAAAAGATGATGTCGTTCATGGCCGACCAGATTGCTCAAGTCGTGCTAAAGATCGTCTCTGAGCTCCAAGGATCAAACACACCTCCATCCTCTGTGGACTCCAAGGCTGAGAAGCAAAAGCCTACTAAGTTCAACTATAAGCATTTCATCTCTTGCAACCCTAAGTCTTTCACGGGCAGTGATGGGGTGACTGCTATGCTCGAGTGGTTCGACAGCATCGAGGTTACCTTCATTAACAGCGAGTGCCTGAACCATCTCAAGACTAGGAGTGCAACTGGAATGTTCCAAGGCAGAGCATTGGAGTGGTGGTCGAATGAGAGAAACAACCGTTCTAATGAAGAAGCCTATGCTCTTCCATGGGCTGAGGTGCGAGAACTAATGATGCTTGAGTTCTGCCCTCCTCATGAACAATTGAAGCTTGAAGAAGAGTTTTGGCACTTGAAGTAGATTGGTGATGATAATCTGGCTTATACTACCCGTTTTAAGCAGCTAAGTCTTATCGTTCCTCACTTGGTTTCGACTCCTAAACGAATGATAACCAAGTACATCAATGGTCTACCTCCTGCTATGCGTGATTCTATTGAAGCAGATCAACTGGAAACTATTGAAGAAGTCTATCGTTTGGCAGCAAGTTTGAACAACAACCGTGTGTGTGATAAGCAGTTTGCTACTTCTACTCCCTCCAAGTCTGTGAATCAAGTTACCCAACAGCCAAGTGGCAACAAGAACAAGAAGCGGAAATCTCAGGGTTCCGGATGCAATGCTATTACTCCTGCTGCAAACCCTGCTGCTAAACCTGCTCCTGCTACTGCTGCTGCTAACCCTGCTGTCCCAGAAGCTAAGAAGCAATACACTGGGTCTCATCCCAAGTGTGCAACTTGCAACTATCATCACCCTACTGCTTCTGCATGTCGTTTGTGTACCAACTGTAACCGCTATGGTCATACGACTCCCTACTGTCGTCAAGATAACCATGCACAGCAAGCTCAGCAAGCCCCGGCTCAGGCAGCTCTACCTGCACCTCTAGCACCTCTACAGAACCCTAAGCCAGTCAATGTTGTTCGCGCATGCTACAAGTGTGGAGATACTAACCACCTCCGTAACCAGTGTCCTCAGCTGAACCAGGACCAGCAGCCAGCCGCTCGTGGACGAGCGTTCAACCTTAATGCTAATTAGGCTCGTAATGACAATGACGTCGTCAATGGTATGTTCTTAGTTAATAACCTTTATGCTTCGATTCTATTTGATACTGGTGCCGATAAAAGCTTTGTGTCCGTGGAATTGGAGCCTTTGATAAACTGTACACGCTCCAGGTTACCTAAGTCATTTTCTGTTGAGGTCGCCAATGGTAAGTCGATCCTTGTTAATTCTATCATTCGTGATTGTTCCTTGACTCTTAACGATCACGTATTCTCTATTGATCTCATACCCATGCGTTTGGGTAGCTTTGATGTTATTATCGGTATGGACTAGTTGCGTAAGAACCATGTCGAGATTGTTTGTCATGAGAAACTCATTCGTCTTCCTCTTCCTTCTGGTGATACTTTAATCGTCTATGGAGACCGACCTTCAAAGGGACTGAGATTGATGTCATGCACACAAGCGAGTAGAAGCTTACGTAAACAGAACCCTGCCTTCTTGGCCCATGTGGTGGAACAAAAAGACAAGGGGAAGAACAAAAGCGACGTTCCAGTGGTGTGTGATTTCACTGATGTCTTTCCTGAAGATCTTCCTGGTCTTCCTCCTCCCAGATCCGTTGACTTTCGTATTGATCTCGTACCTGGTGCGACTCCTGTCTCCAGGGCTCCCTATCATCTTGCACCTTCCGAGATGCAAGAGTTATCTAGTCAGGTACAGGAATTACTCGATAAGGGTTTTATTTGTCCAAGTACCTCCCCGTGGGGTGCTCCCGTTTTATTCGTCAAGAAGAAGGATGGTTCCTCCCGTATGTGTATCGGCTATCGTGAACTGAATAAGCTTACCGTGAAGAATCGTTATCCGCTCCCTCGTATCGATGACCTATTTGATCAACTACAAGGCGCGTCCTGTTTCTCTAAGATTGATCTTCGATCTGGATAACATCAACTACGTGTCCTCGAAGATGATATTCCTAAAACTGCGTTTCGTACTCGATATGGGCACTACGAGTTCATGGTCATGCCTTTTGGCTTGACCAACGCACCTGCAGTGTTCATGGACCTTATGAACTGTGTTTGTAAACCCTATTTGGATCGTTTCGTTATAGTCTGTATTGATGATAATCTTATTTATTCCAAGTCTAAAGTTGATCATGCTCATCATTTATGTCTTATGCTTGAACTCTTACGTGGTGAACGTCTGTATGCTAAATTTTCTAAGTGTGAGTTTTGGATTGATGAAGTTCAATTTCTTGGTCATATTGTTAGTAGTCAGGGTATTCATGTTGACCCTTCTATGATTGAGGCAGTGAAGAATTGGTGTACGCCTAAATCCGTGTCCGAGATTCGTTCTTTTTTAGGATTGGCGGGTTATTACCGTCGGTTCATCGCGGATTTTTCTAAAATCGTTGTTCCTCTTACTACGCTAACCCAAAAGGAGAAACATTTTGTTTGGGGTCCCGAACAAGAGGAATCCTTTCTAACTCTTAAGAAACTTTTGTGTAATGCTCCTATGTTAACTCTACTTGATGGCAATGACGATTTTGTGGTATATTGTGATGCCTCGAACCGTGGATTGGGTTGTGTGCTCATGCAGCGAGACAAGGTTATTGCTTATGCCTCTCGTCAGCTCAAGGTACAAGAGAAAAACTACACTACTCACGATATGGAGCTTGGTGCAGTTATTTTTGCGTTAAAGATCTGGCGACACTACCTTTATGGTACTAAGTGTGTGGTCTTCACCGACCATAGGAGCCTTCAACATATCTTTTACCAAAAAAAGCTGAACATGCGACAGAGACATTGGGTGGAATTGCTTAACGACTACGACTGCGAAATTCGCTATCATCCTAGCAAGGCGAATGTAGTAGCCGATGCCCTTAGTCGTAAAACCCATTTCAAGGCTATTCGTATCTCTAATGATCTGCATGCTTGTATTCATGAAGCTCAGTATTCGTCAGCTAATGAAGGAAGTCTAACTGTTGAAGTTCATGGTGCTAATGTGAATCAGCTCGAAACTAAATCTGATGGTCTTCAGTATTATCTAAATCGCGTCTGGGTGCTAGATCACGATAATCTCCGTGAGCTCATTATGACTGAGGCTCACAAATCCCGTTACTCTATCCATCCAGGTGCCGATAAGATGTACCAGGATCTGCATACGATTTATTGGTGGCCTGGCATGAAGAGGGACATTGCTGTATATGTGTCTAAGTGCCTTATTGCTCAAAGGTAAAGGCTAAACACCAGCGTCCTTCTGGACTATTAGAGCAACCTAAGATCCCAGTTTGGAAATGGGATAACATTGCTATGGACTTTATTACTAAACTACCCCGTACCTCTAAAGGTCACGATAGTATCTGGGTGATTATAGATCGTTTGACCAAATCAGCCCACTTTCTTCCTATCCGTGAAGATTACAGAGTGGAGAAGCTTGCTCGAGTCTATACTGATGAGATTATATGCCGTCATGGCATACCTATTGAAATAATCTCGGACCGTGATGGTCGTTTTACTTCGCGTCTTTGGCAAACATTTCAGTCCGCTATGGGTTCACACTTGAATCTTAGCACGGCCTTTCATCCTCAGACGGATGGACAGACCGAGGGTACTATTCAAACCCTAGAGGATATGCTCCGTTCTTGTGTCATCGACTTTGGTGGTAACTGGGATGTACATTTACCATTGATTGAGTTCTCGTACAACAACAGCTATCATTCCAGTATTCAGATGGCTCCTTTCGAAGCTTTGTATGGCCGCAAGTGCCGATATCCTCTCAGCTGGCATGAGATTGGTGACAAGCAGTTTACTGGCCCTGAAATCATTCAAGAGACAACAGATAAGATTCTTCAGATCCATGATAACTTGATCAAGGCTAGGAGCAGACAAAAGAGCTATGCTAATAATAGGCGGAAGCCTCTGGAATTTGCTATTGGTGACCGAGTTCTACTAAAGGTATCCCCCTGGAAGGGAGTAGTTTGTTTTGGAAATAAGGGAAGGCTCGCTCCTCGCTACGTGGGTCCTTTCATAATACTTGAAAGGATTGGCTAGGTAGCATATAAACTCGACTTGCCACAAGAACTAAGCAACGTACTCCCAGTGTTCCACGTATCTAATCTACGTAAATGCCTAGCCGACGAGGGACTACAGGTTCCTCTCGAAGAATTACAAATAAACGAAGTTGTTCAGTTTTTGGAGAAACCGGTCAAAATCATGGATCAAACTATCAATTGCTGAGGCGCAGCAAAATTCCCATTGTTAAGGTTCGATGGGAAGGAAATCGTGGCGCCGAATTCACTTGGGAATTGAAAAGTCATATGAAGGCCAAGTATCCGCAGCTCTTTGAGCAGTCTTCTTCTAAGATTTCGGGGACGAAATCTCCAAAAGGAGGGGAGACTGTAACGCCCAGCATCCCTAAACTTTAGAAACTTGGCAAGATCAGTCCTTGAACTTCTCTTGATTGTCAATTTTGGTCCCTGTGCTTTGTAATGTGATACTTTGACACTTTTGGATTGGTATTAGATACTTAACACTATGATACTTGATTCTTTATTCTAGATGCTTGATTCTTGATACTTAAACTATGAGACTTGATACTTAATCTAGATACTTGACTCTTAGTGCTTAAAAGATTAAACTAGATACTAGATTCTTGATACTATGGAACCTAGATCCTTTATGTTGATTCTTGATACTTGATACTTGGACTCTTGATTCTTGATGCTTGAGAAACTATGATTCTTGACTCTTGAAACGTATTTGGGGCTTAACTCCTTAGACTCGTGAGACTTGATTCTTGGTTGAGCAAGAGACTGGAGCCTTGTCACTGGCGGAATCTATGAAACTTGGAAACTTTTGGTTTGTGATGTAATCTAGATACTTTACATAAACTATACGCAACGCAACGCTTAACCTAACTCGCAAAACGAATCAAGGACGGGAACGCGGAAAGGTTGGATTGGCCAGAGTGGCAATCCGATCGGATTGCCACCCGATCGGATTGTCACCCGATCGGATTGTCACCCGATCGGATGGCCATCCGATCGTATAGCCACCTGTTTCGAGCACACCTTCCCTCCTCTCTGCACTCTCACACTATAAATAGCAGCTGTCACATCAGTCCTTCACTGATGTGACAGCCCTGCTCGACTCAGACGCACAAACGCCACTTTTCTCCATTTTCTTGCTGATTTCGGTACGTTTTGCACTAGATCTTTGTATTTTGTCGCTCTACACATCATTCTCTACGTGATTCACACTTGAAATCACACTTTTCACCGAGAAATCTCTCGGATATGAGTTCTTGAGGGTGATGTAATCATGGAGGTTTGTACAAACTGCCATGTGATGTCATTCTGAGCAAGATATAGCTCAGATCTAAGATGTGTCATGCGTTTTCACACTAAATCTAAGCTAAATCTAGACTTTTCCTATAAAACTTGAGTACCTTCATCTTTTTCTCAAACTTTCACCTTAATTGGTGGAACCCGGGTCTAAACGGGCTGTGGACTGGATGAATAGTCTAAAGCCGGCTTGGATCTGAGTTAATACCAGTGAAGACGAGCATGGAACGGATTCTGACATTAACTCGTTACGAACAGACGACTGAACGGACAGGGGTGATTCCCACCCGATTAGAACGCCAGTGTGCTAATGAGTTTACTGTTGTCACAATACGTGCCGTACCGTCACCGTTAAGCTAGAAACTTATAAATTTTTACAAAAATGGTAAACAAGAACAAGGGTCGCCCGATCGAGAGGCAACCCGATCGGACAGCCGTCCAATCGGACAGCCACCCTATCAGGTGACACTTGTCCTTGAGCCCTGAAACTTGAAACTTTCCAACACTTAGAAACTTTCACAGAAACTTGGAAACATTGGAAACCTTAATCAAGTTGCAGTCCGATCGAGCGGCCACCCGATTGAGGAGACCAAGACACTTACACCCGGATCGAGTGGCAACCCGATCGGACAGCCGCCCGATCGGGCAGCCACCCTACTCCCCTCTCTGTGAATTTCAAACCATGTGGCAACCCAATCGGATGGCCATCCGATCGGGCAGCCCTCTAACTCCTCATACACATAAGTCACCCGGCCGACTGGCAATCCAATCGGATTTCCATCCGATCGGACAGCCATCCGATCCTGTAACAAATTTGACACTTATGCAATCTCGTTATTTTTGCCCGACTCTTATTCCATTGTAATCTAATCAGGCTAATTCTAAAAAGAGCTCCCTTTGATCCAATAGCAGTTTATACTGTTTAGCAATCACTGTGAGTATACTCGATCCCCTTTTAACTTTAAACTTTTGGGGTGCAACATGTATTCTATGAAACTTAAACTTGAGTCTTTTGAAACTCGAACTCTATCCTATGTGAACATGAAACTTGTGATTCTTGATTCTTTGTGCTATGTGACGTTTAATCCAGAGTGTGTAGTTCCGCCTTAACAATAGTAGCGCTATAGGAGATGCACCTCTCCCATTATTCTTGGGCGGTATTGTTAGGAGGATTCTAGTTTGCCTTGAGTCTTGGGTAAACACTAAAGCATCGGGATACTTGGGCTATCACTGCGTGGACTGCGACACTAGCACGACTGAAACTATTTGTTACATTTACATATGGATATGAGTTGTTTTAATCTATTAGTCTATTATTAAACTTGTATACTCGCCAATACTTTTGTATTGATATTTTAATACATGTTGCAGGCTGATAGGATGCTTGGAATGCATGGAATTCAGCTAGGAGATGCTTAGAAACGTCACCTAGTTAACTTAGAAACTTTTGAACATTTTGAACAGTGACTATCATGTTTTTGTACTGGATGTGTTTGGTTGGTACCCTTTAGTCAATTGCTATGAAATCAATCTAATTCTATATTGAAACATATAGTGTTATGGAATTCTCACGAGCAATCTGAACGCTTAGTGCTCGCACCCCGATGTTTCCGCCATCAGTTGGGGTGTGACATCAGCCCTAGCTAGAGGGTCTCGCGGGCCGCGAGAGGATTAGCTTAAGGTTGTCGCAGGCCGCGAGAGAGTCAGAAATCAAGTATAAATAGAGCCTTCAGTCTGTAGTTTCAAATCGTTCAATTCTTTTCTTTCTCTCAAACATAAAGCACGAAAATAATACCCTAATTTCACAAAGCTCTGCCCCGCTGTAACTGTAAGTGTTTTAACCCCTGATCACTAATTCGATACCCTGTCCAATCGATCTTGAACCCAGCAACGGATGCCAAAGCGCTGCTTGATAAAGGCTATGCTTTGTAAACTATCTTGGGGTTCTGATCTCGTGATGTATTGATAAAGTTGAATTGGGTTATTATACCAACACGCGTGCATTATATATTTTTAATAGGAACTCAGGAAAATCACCAGAAAATATTATCAGGAAGCATATAGTAAAACCTAAGTTTACAAAGTGAGTCATTCTTCTTTTCATCAAACTGCTTTGCAAAACTTTAAATGTTTTCAGTTATATTTACAGTGATCAAGTATTTGTATTCTACAAATTACTGCCAGTATTATGGGGTTTTGTATACATTACTTGATAACCTTCACAATTGGACAATGGGTCAGCCAATGTGTGATATGACCATAGACACAAATCCGTTGAGTGACAAGTACTTTAGAGAATTTGTTAGATATAAACATTGTAATCTCCATCTTGATATTGTAAAATATAAAAATGTGTCTTTTTATAAGATTTAAGTAAAAATCTCAAGTATATAAAACATTTTGTATTTATTCACAAACAAAATATCAAAATATAAGCCTAAACATTTTGTTTCTTTCCATAAAAAAAGGATCAAAATAGTTTGTGAAAGATTGAGATGTATCATTTGTCCATCAACTTGTTAGTTGGGGACCTTTGCTTGTGATAACATGCCTTTCTAGATCCATGGACCCAACTTTTTTTTGGGGGCGACATCTCTCACTTAAGCATCAAACCATATGTGGATGATATGATCACCACAACAATGAACTAATCTCTGAACCATGAAAATAGACACCCGACGCATTGTTTAGTGACTTAGTCCCTGCCTTACATGTCGCTATCTTTTTTGTTTCATAAAATCTAAACATCTTGGCTACCATGTCGTTGATTAGCGAATTGACAAGCTTTCTTTAATTTGCGAACAAACCTTACTAATTACATGATACACGATTATGTATCATTGCGACGTAAGTTGAGACGGTTTTTGTAAATTAGACTCGGTATCAAATGAGGAAGATGTAAAGCAAGTTCTTTTTAATTTGTATAATATGAATTATATGAAATGATTTGTTTTTCTTTTTCTTTTGTTTTTGTTTTCTTAATTCATTGTTTCCGAACTGGAATCTTGTATAATATTTGTTTAGTTCATTAAGACATTATAATTATTAGACATGTTTTAAATATTAGATAGTGTATATGGCTTCTTTATATGGAAATTAAGACCCTATTATATAAATTCAAACACAAACAAGGTGAGAAAAATCTACCTACCAAGTCATCCATGGTTTACGTACAAAAGATACAAGGATCCTAAAGACATGATAACTATTTTGTGCATACAATGTTGGATTAACCGGCATAGCCTCTCATGCGTACTGGTATGCAATTGTGCAAACTGAACGCTCATACGAACAAGACAATACAAATACACTCGTGCGAAAAGAAAGTGGTATTTATGTAGTATACTTGCTCCATTTTATCAGCTACGTCGACAGTTGATCTAAAGAGATCTTGTTTTTAGAATTCATTACAAGGTGCGGCTCCCTTTGTTGCATGCATTGCCGCATTGGGATCGAGGCATTACGGCCTCTGGATCCCACTACCGTGGCGGGGATTACATATGTCTCCCCTAAAACTATTACAACTCAACATGTATTACACATAAAAATTAACTAGTAAGATATAACATATAACGTCATCAAAGCATGTTTACTAAAACATGTAAATAAAGAATAATGTGATGGATAAATGATAAATAACTATAAAAGAGAAACTTTAATAGAAAATCAAATAGTCACAATCAATATGTATCAACACCAAACCTTAAACATTACATTTAAAGGACCTTTCAATAATTAATGTACGTTCCACAATCAACTATCTTCACATGACAAACTGTTTAATTAGGTATATGTATATATATTAAACTGCCAGATCTTCTTTGATGTTGTAAACTTAACATGTTCCTTGAGTATCTACATCATTTTTAATTTGATATAATATGTATAATTCACTGAGCAAGTATATGTATCCTTTTTTAATCTTAATTAATTAATGGTATACCATGTTGTGCATATATATGTGTTTGATTATTCTAATCCATGGAAATGGTCAACATGTGTTTTGGGTTCAGTAGAAACCATGACTTCAGAAAACGACCATAGCCGAGCAGCTTCATCCGGATTGCAACCTAGTTTCGATGGTGAAGCTATGTTGCAATCGACAAAGTATTTTCCATTCACATTTGTCAGACTTGGATGAGTTGCAACATAACATGTCGTCGCAGCCGCCTGTTTTAAAAAAGAAGGAAGTGTCAAATCTCACTGTTTAAACACGTTGACACGCTATTTTCGGTTTAGGGCTGACGTGTCATCATAAAAACAAAATAATCTTTGTATAACGATTAAATAGTTGAACAAAATAATCTTTGCATAACGATTAAATAGTTAAACAAATTACTATTTTTGAGTAAAAAGTTTAATATGGTCATTTTCATAGTTATTATCTAAAAAAATACATTGGGAATGTGTGTGAGAGAAAGAGATATATAACTTTACATTACCTGAGGAATTGTTTTTAACAGCTTTGAAGCAAGAAAAAATATGAGGTCTGCATGTACACTGCAAATAGTTAGTTAACTTTAAACATTTTTATAGATATATTCACAATAATCTTTTTAGAAAAATTCAACTTTCAAATGTAAGTTCATGTTAGCTCGAAATTACTTGTCAAGAAGCCTTCATGATCTCTGGTTAATCGTGTTCTCACAATCCCAGGATGCACACAGTTTACGATCACATTCGCATCCATTTGCTACAAAAATAATACTCGGTTATGTTTATCAATACCTACATAAACTTACAAACATAAATCTTGTAAATGACATGGCATGCATCAACAAATACTAGTTTTGTGAGTGAAGGAGGAGATAGAGGGCAGTGGTGGACTCAGAAATTATTTTCTGTGGACGCGAACGAGTGGTTTAACCAAAATTTCAAGGGGTGTAATCAGGATTTTACCCTGTAAAATACACTATTTTTTTTTCAAGGGGTGCGGCTGCCCCTGGTACATTTTTGGAGCTGGTTTTAGAGCTTCTTCTATTGGATAAGGTCTTATAATTTATAAAAATAGGTCATTGCCTCTTGACATTATATATATATATATATATATATATAAAAGTTAAAAAGTTCGAGTAGTTTTATCTGACTATCTTATAACTTTATTACAAAAATGTTTAGGTACTGACTTTATATGAACAAAATGAAGTACAAACTGAAACATGGGAACAGTGAGATTTAATCTTGTCAGTGTGTATATCCAGTGAAGAGGAAACAAGTTTTGTCATTTCTTAATAAAATATATTATTATTCATCAACTAGAAATATATAAAATCAGGATCACTATATATCTAATAGTACCTCGAGTCTCCGAGCAAGTTCCTTGGTATGCAAAACGTTAGCGAGCTTCGAGATTGCATATGCACGTGTTGCATCATACTCACTGCATATATACACAACACAAATATGCATCAAAACCATTATTAATTTTTATTTTTTATAGTAAATACTATTAATGGTTTGAATAAAATCGAGGATTATCTCCAATTAAAGTCATTTTCAAAAAAAAAAATCTACAATTAAAGCGCAGAATTAGACAAGAATATTCGAGAAATTTTGATATTTGCAACCAATTAAAAATAGACAAAATCATGGCTTCTATTAGATATGTTCTTGGTCTCGCTTTTCGTATAATTGATTTTAAGGGAAACTTCACCAAATTGTCAAAATTGACCAAATTTTATTTCAAAATAGACTTGAAAATTTATCTTTTACCAAAGTACTCGTTTAGTATTTCCTCTAATAAGAAATTACCACATCAACTTCGTTGGCTTACGGGGCTAGATTTTAGCCTACACTTTTGGCTGAGACTAGGCTAGAAAAGCGCCGGCTAAGTCTATGCTTTTAAATGCCTGTTAAGACTTAGCCTGCACTTTTTGGGACGACTAACAATCAATGTCTACTTTTTGAAATTTTTGCCAACTTTGACTATCTTTGTAATTTTCCTTTTATTTAACCCACCTCTTATCTCTAGTAATTTGAGCAACGGAACGAAGCAAGTCGCCGGAAAACCAGGTATGGATGCCAGACGATACATTCACTATTCGACCTTGTACACCGGTTATATTCGCCGTCTCGATCATTTTCTCCATCAGCAGTTTCGTCAACAAAAAATGACCTAGTTAATCAAACCAATACACATCATGTACAATTCCCCACACTTTTGCCATTAATCTCTCAAAGAAAACTTACCTAAATAATTAGTCGCAAACGTTATCTCTATCCCATCTTCAGATATCCGGTGACTGTGAGAATACTTTCCGGCATTATTTCTGCAAAAACTATATACAAATGAGAGATCATGATGTAACTATTGTATCAATAGAGAACGATAATCAGATTACGTACATTAAAAGGTTAAGAGGCAAATTAAGAGCTTGAAATTCCGCAACAAAACTCCTAATGGAACAAATTGAGCTAAGATCAAGCGTTAGAACAAAAATATCCGAATCAGGAAACTCCGATAAGATACTCGCCTTCATCTCCTCGGCCGCTTTTAAGTTCCTCGCAGGCATGACAATACGAACACCCCGCTTTGCAAGGACCCGAGCCGTCTCAGCTCCGATCCCAGACGTTGCACCTGATAGAAAGAACTGAATCACTGAATCATATATCATATAATGATAATAATGAGTTAACTGCCATTTTCTCGTCCCTCTAGTTTGTCCAGTTATGCCAGTTCGGTTCAGGCCAAATTTCAACTTTGTATCATTTCCGTTCATAACATTATTTAAACATGTCAGTTCCGTCCAAAAAAACACGAGTAAACTTTCAGGATGGAAATGATACAAATTTGAAATTTGGTCTGGACTATCATAATTGGACAAACCACGAAAATGACAGTAAACTCTGATAATAATTATAATAATAATTTGATAGTGATGAGTGTGCATGTGCGTGAATAATGACATGATTATAGGTCTTTTGATAATGATGATGATGATGATTGTTGTTATTATAAGTACCGGTGACGATGGCGGTGAAGGAGGAACCGGTTTGGAAGTTATGAGTGACTTGTTCGGCGGTGGATTTGGAACCGTAGCCGGTTGGACCGACGGAGCCGAAGAGGTAGTTCATCGTTTCCTTCATGATTATTGAAATTGTGTTGTGTTGTGTTGTGTTGGTGGAGGGGAGAGGAAAGGATGATAGGGATAGTGGGGCTGGTGATATCGGAATCGGAGAAGATGAAGACTACGTGGTCGTTTTGTGATATTATTTATAATTAAAGAGAATATATGCTTTAATTATTATTATTTTTTTTTATAAAAGAATAATAATTTACATAGAGATAGTTGGTAAATTTTTTTTTTTTTTATAAATGAATGGATTTGGAGAGAAGGTAATTTTAACCATAAAGCCTTGAACTCTAAAATACAAAGTTAAATTATATTTTAGAGCAAATACTATAAAAAATAATATACTTTCTCATCTATTTTATAAGAAATGGGATCTAGAGAAAACGCTCAAAAGTGTGAGAACGGTGAGAACGCATGCTGGTCCAACACGTGTCACGCGGCTTAGAGAAGGGCGGAGGGGCTTTTTTGTCCTTTTATCTTCTGCTTTTCCAGTTCCACTTTTCCTAATATTGTTTTATTTTTTGGGTTTAAGATTTTTGGCGTTAACCAAATTCAATAATTAATGGCGTTTAATGGTTTCATCGTATTAACATTTTAGCGTTTATGGCGTTTTTTAAATCGTATGCCATTTCAACCCCAGGGTGGTCAGGAAATCTATCTGAATGACGTTTTTTTCAAGGCGTTTTAAACAAGATTGCCCATTGTTCTATTATTTTTTATATACATTTTGGCGTTTGTGGTAACTTGGCGTTTTACAAATGTAAGATTATATCACAACCACAGGGGAAAAAATAGAAGCGAAGAAAATAAATTAAAAATCATAATCGGATCTCTCTTCACAATCTTCACTGTCATCAGTCTCTCTCTTCTTTAATAGTACAAGAACTGTCACCAAATATATGGCGTTTTATGTAAAACTTTACAAACCCATCGGTTTGATTATTTTGTCTGCTCGTCTGTTGAAGTGGCTTTTTGTGGATGTTTGGGTACATAGATCTATGACGTGTGGGTGAGTTTTTCGCTTTTTCTTCATCGTTATCTTCATCTTTATAATCATGCCACTCTTCAGTGTCATTGATCTCTTTTTCTCATCCAAGCCTTATTCAAGAACAAAGAACACAAAATGACATTCGATTGTCATCAGTATCTTTTTCTTGAAGATTTGTCTATCTCATGCAGCAAAATCTTTCTGAGTTACTCCTCTCAGCTAACAATCCATTCAGTGAAACTTCACGAAGAACAATACTGAATATCCAAGATAGCATATTAGCCATCTTTGATTTTTTTTTTTTTTTTTTGGCGTTTTGCAGTGAGTGGTATTTAGTAGTATTTTGGCGTTTGTTTTTTTTTGTTTGATTAAATGGAAGTTGCTGAGAGTTATTATTTTATAGGATTTCTTTTGGCGGCGTAGGGTTAGGCGGTGCATTATTATAATAAAGTATTCGGCGTTTCAGTTACTGTTTGTAATTATTGTTTTTGATAAGCTTTTTTCTCTGAAGTCTGTAACACGTCCCGTCTTTCAAGTTTGGCATTTTAGATTTTAATATAATAAATTTTTCGTCTCTTCATTTTTACTGTTTTGTAGTTACTGTTTCTAGTTACATTTTCAAGTTTGCTTTTTTTTTTTTTTTTTTGGGTTTTTTTATAATACTTTTTCAAAGTAATTTTATTATAGTTTGGGAGTTTTTGGGGGCGTTTTACGGCATGATAGCGTTTAAACAAGCATTTTGACTGTTTTGGCGTTTTTATTATATAACAATCAACTGAAAAAAAAATAAAAAAAATATATATAAACAATTGATCTTCCAAATCTTCATTGTCACCAGTCTCTTTCTTCTATTTTGAATCATCTTAACTGACTGGTTTAACTTTCGTATAATTCATTTTGTTTTTTTTTTTGTTTTTCAAGTTGTTTTTTTATGGCTGTTTGGAAGCACAAAGTCTGACATCAGCATCTTTTTCTTGAAGATTTCTCCATTTCATGCAGCAAAATGTTATTGAGTTTAGACCCTTCACCCAACAATCTTGAATTTTCCAATGAACGATGTTTTATTTTTTAACTTTTTTGGCGTTTTACCGATAAAAAGAACGCCACCAAATAAAAGCACGTTAAACCTCAAAATTTGATCATGCTAAAATCAATAATGTTTTGCTGTATGAGATGGACAACATTGTTAATCCTCGGTTAAGAAAGATAACTGACAATGTTGTCCACCCCATACAGATAAACTTTATTGACAACAAACCTCAATAATGTTTTTGTATGTTTTGGCGTTATAAATTGGTTGGAAGTTGAGGATAAGTCAATAAGATTTTACTCAATGAAATTGACAATATCCTCACTTAAGGATTTTGTCCATTACATCGAGCGAAATCTTACAGACAACCAAACTGAATTTCAAAAAAAAAAACGTTTTGGTTTAGAAGATATTTGATGTTTGGGTTTTTTGGCGTTTCTAAGACGAATGGGATATATTAAATATGGCGTTTGGGTTTTTGTGTGTGTTTTTAATTGAAGGTCTGAGATGTTGTATATATAGGATTTTTTTGGCGGTTTTTTAGGCGTGATTTTACTATAATTAAGTTTGGCGTTTTATATCTAATGGCGTTTTTAGTTAGAATGGTGTGTGATTTTTGTTTTGGCATTTTATTTCATGAGATGGCGTTTTGTGTGGAGAAGTCAAAAGACCCTTTTACCCTTAATGAAGCGCGTCCACATAATAAAAATGATGTTATTTACGAAAACGTCACCGTGCCAATCTAGTCCATAGATTGTTTTGATTGGACGATCCTTAAGCGTTCTCACCGTTCTCACACTTTCTACCATTTTCTCTAAATCCTGACCCTATTTTATAAATATGTCAACAAATTTTTACACATAAAAAACTAGTTTTGTCTTATAAAAGTCCCTTAACAATTTTTTTAAACATTAAATTCCTTTCACATTTTTAAACTGAAACAAAATTATGATAAAAACTTTTTTTAAAACAACTTGCAACATAAACTTATGTTTTAACCTAAAATATGTTTAAAAGTTCATAGGTCAATGCTATGAAACCGAAAACGATAAAAATTAAATTTCAAAAAAAAAATGATTAAACCCAAACCAAATAATGAAATTCGGTTCTTATGTATCCCAATAAAGCGAATAACCAAAGTAATCCATACTTTATATTTAGTCGAATAAACCCAATAATATGAATCCGTTGTATTCGGTTGAAACCTAAAACCAAACCAAACCGAACGCGAACACGGTTTATGATTTTGTTTTGAAGTATTTAAATTCCGTTTGGTTTGGCTCGATTATTTTTGGTTTAACCCAAAATAAATTAAACCGGATAAAAGGAACCAAATAACTAAATAAATTGTAAAAACTGATGAGGTACTTTCATGTTAAAAAAATTGTTGAGATACTTTTATAAGATAAAACAGAAACTTTGTTAATTTTTCATATGTAAGTTAAAAGAACTTTTAAAAAAATAGAAGGTATGTTGATTTTTATGGTATTCTATATTTAATTTTCTCTCTTCTTTACTTTTGTGTATGAAACTCAGGAATACATTAGTATAAGTGGTGTGCTCTACCATAAACAAAGTAGAATAGTTTTCTTTGAATGCAAAGGTTACATAATCTATTCTGCAAGAAATAGTGAGATGCGAAGAATCAAGTTTTGGCTCCAATTTATATACTATTAATTTACATTAGCTTTAGGCATTAACATGTTGTACCCTTTGCTTTATCTATGATTCATGCATTCATTACTTGTACTATTTTGTTATTTGTAAGCTTTGTATATTGAACACATGGCCCATCAGGTATCTTCATTCTCTTAACGTATTTGGTGGTTTTGTAAAACCAGCAAACACTCTTGAAATATACTAAGGAAATAGAGAGAGAGAGATTCACTTTCTACTTGAGAAGATTTCTTTAAAGCCAAGGGTTTTCGGCGAACTGATCTTTCTTGGTGTGATCGTCCCTAATAACTAATCGGTTAAACTGGATTGGTATCCTGAAATCGATGAACCCTAAATCAATAATCGTTCTAATCTAAGGTGGCGATTATAGGGTTTCCGATTTAATGCTTTTTGGAAGATTCTCCTCATATAATTGTTCTATCAAAGGTTTAATCTTTATCCCTAATGTGTTCTTAATTTAACTGACATTTGGGCATTGATGTTGTGGGGTTCTAATTGTCTTTGTCGATGAAACTTTGTGTATGTATGTCTAATCGATGTTGTCTGGGGTGTAAATTTATCTAAGAATGAATCCTTGTAGTTTTTACATGTTTTTTTAAGTGATTTTGAAACACGAATTTCTTGAAGTTTTTATGGTAGCGGCGATGTCGCGGTCTCCTCCGTCACGTCAACCACAATCTTCATAGATTTTCACCCTATCGCAGCTTCTTGCTGGAGGTGTTGTCAAACTTTTATGATGTTTGAAATTAAACTGCAGATATAAGGGTTTTAGGTTCTAAGGTTAATTTTTTTTAATTACAGATTTACAGTGGTCTATGATCCCACTGCTCTTGATCCTCAGTTCCTGTTTCGAGTCACCATGTATTCTTTTCATTCGGTATCTAATCTGTGATACACCTATAAACATTGCTTTTTGAAACACTTTTAGATAACAAACTTGACATATGATAAATTCGTTAATATATAAATATAGAGTTCTGCAATTATTTAGAGTTCTGAAATGATCCTTACCCTATATATATATCCACCGGTTAAACGGAGTTGCCCGGAGAATGAACTCCGGGAAGGTCGAATAAAAATGAATAGAATATGATAAATATGAGAAAATAGTCAAAATAAATATGAATCAACACGTTCACAAAAAAATTTCTTCTTCCCAGATTATTCTTTTTTTCTTACGACACAAGAATTCAATCCGGATTCTTGGATTTTTCCAACAAAATAGAAATCCGCGTTTGAGTTCGGATGGGGATTTGAATTCAAGCGAATAAAGAGTAAACCTATCTTTTTCTGGCTCTATATAATATATATATATATATAGGGTAAGGATAGTGTAAAAAGGGCCTAAAGTGTGAGAAGTGTGAGAAGTGTATTATAACACACTATATAATACTATATAACACTATATAAACACCGTATAACAATATGTAACACCATATAATACCATATAACACTATGTAACACTATATATCATTATATAACAAATATAACACTATACATCTATCATAGACATGCTATCAGACAACCTATAGTGTTATATTTGTTATATAATGATATATAGTGTTACATAGTGTTATATGGTATTATATGGTGTTACATATTGTTATACGGTGTTTATATGGTGTTATATAGTATTATATATAGTGTTATAATACACTTCTCACACTTCTCACACTTTGAGCACTTTTTACAGGATCCTCTACCTATATATATATATATATATATTATATAGGGGAAGGTTCATTTGAGAAGAAATTTAATGTGAGAAGAAAAAGAAGAAAGGGCATATTAGTAAAATGTTATTTCATTTATAACTCATATCATTAATTTCTCTCTTTAATTAATTAGTCAACTAATTATTAATTATCCTACATATAATCTACAAAACCTACACATATCAAAATTTTCCTACATATACCCTACACATTATAGAATTTTATCCTACACAGTCGAAATTTATTCTACACTTTAAATTAAGTTGTTTTTTTTTTAATTTGGAAAAAGTTTATATTTTGAAAAGGAGTTACAAATTTAATTTAACTAGTTATTAATGAGGAAGAATACATATTAATGATTTATATAAGTTTACCAATATACCCTTATATTAAAATTAAATAAAAATATTAATGTTTTGGTCAAAAATTACCGAAGCAATTAAGTGATCAAATTAGTTAAGTGAGGTAGTGTGCTAGAAAAGTGTGTCGAAAATATGTTATTCAAGTTATTTGCAAAAACAGTTTCAGGATACGGCTCAGGATATAGAGTTGTATCTGTGATCAAACAATGAGCAAAAATGTAAAGGGTGACACGAGATGTACGAGGAAAGCCCTTGATCAATCTAGATCGCCGGCATAAAACCTCGGGAGCTGACAATCGCAGCTGCCTTGTTCTTCTATTGCTTCAAATATCAGGATACAGTGCAGGATGTGGTGCGGATCGACTATGTGTTACAATATAACTCGAATACAAGTGTTGTGTGTAGTGTTTGCGATGAGCTAGAGAGAAAGTGTTTGAAAAATGTGTAAGTTGAGTGCCTTAATCTGATCCGCCCCCATCTATTTATAGTAAAACAAATGTAACTAACTATCCTACATAACCGGGATCCAACGAATATTCCTTAGTCGAACGTTGTAGACCTGGTCTTTCGGGTTCAACGTCTCTCCTTTAACAAATACGCCCGAGTCTTGAGGAGATGGAGTCCATTTGACCGTTGGCAAGTCCCAGTCTTTAACCTGCACGTGATTAATTCAATATACCTCAGGATATCACTCAGGATGTTAGCAATACCCTCGTCCAGTATCCTGATCACAGATAAACAATTAAAAGCGGGATATTAGTCAGGATATGTATACTCAGAAAATGACCCATAACAATTGTCCCCAAATATATCTGTTGGTATTCCAATCCAACGGATATATTTTAAAAGTTTTATCCCGTAATTCAAGGCATTTAAAACGAAGCGACGGTCAAGATCACATCATAACCTCCAACGCGCTTTTAGCTCAATGGAGATCCACAATGCCCCTATATCTTCTCTCTTCTTATTTGAAAAGCAGATATCTTCAACAGAGTCTCCAGGTAATTCCCTATTTCTCATTCACATTCTGTCAATTTTTCTTGCCTTATTCGTAATGGCTGCCGAGACCTTCACTCAGCAGAATCTCCTCAAAAATCCTGAAAAGGAGGTCTGCGCTTTCGACAACGCAGACATCGCGACTTTGAGAGCTTCCGGGGCTTTCCCAGATAACACAGTCTTTAGACCGTTCGATCGGTCAATTCGATCGGATGTTTCTTCCGCAGATTGGGTTTGCTTTCCAGCATACCCCTTTTCGCTGGGTCTTCGAAATCCCTTTCCTGAATTCATGATGCAATTCTTCCGAACCACTGGCATCTCTTTTGCTCAAACCATTCCCATGATTTGGAGAGTATTAATCGTACTCAACCAAATCAAAAACCTTCATTGTCCCGACCTCTGCATCGAGGATCTGCCTATTGCTTATCGCCTCCGATCCCACGGCTCTAGCCGGTTCTTGCTTTTCTCGACCTCTAGCAAACCCCTTATTCTTAAAGCCACCAAAAACGAAGACGGATGGCAATGCAAATTTTTCTTTATCAGACGAGACTCCATTGCTGAGGGTGCCAACCTTCCGGTGGAGTGGTTAACCACCGGTAGGGTCATAAATGTTCTTATGTACCTCTAAGTTTCTATCTCTTACTAATATCCTTCTTTTCGATCCTTATGCAGTGAATTTCAAGGAAGTAGCTCCCCCTACCGCTGAATCAGAGGAAAGAATCAAAACTGTTTACCAATTACCTGTAATAGACAGGACTTTCACCACACACGTCCCGAGTTCCAGTCAATACTCGTCATCTGAAATGTCTGATAAGGATTACTTTCAAAATAATTAGTTAGTATTAAAAGTAATAATAGTGCAAAACTCTTCCTTTTATGCAGCACCGGCCAAGATCCCTGAAGTCTTTGACCTCGACGAGTTGGACAGTTATTCTGATCAGGTTCAGGTCAAGAAGGAACCTAGTCCCAAGGCCACAGCCTCTTCCAAACCCAGCAGTTCCAAAGCCATCGTCATTCCCAAACCTTCGCCGGCTACTAAGCCCCGGAGTTCAAGTTCCCGTAAAAGGAAAGAGCCTGATACCCCTGTCATTTCTGACACATTTCCCTACGAGAAGCACGGGTTCATCGAAGCTAGCGGGTTTATGACTTCCTTTCTTAACCAGGTTAGTATTCTCAAACCACATCCTGCAGCTTATTTACAAAGATTTATCAATATTAATACCTGTCCTCTTACTTTTGCAGGGTCTTGAGCGTCTGGTTCATCTATATCAAGAATCCTGCAGGCTTAACAAGACGCTTGAGTCCAAGTTAAAGGAAGCAGAAGTCACGATCTTCGATCAAGGCATGATTGCAGCCGCCAAATCTCGTCATTACGAGGAGAAGTTCAAAGCTATGATTCAAGAACACCAGACTGCTCTCAACAAAGCTACTCTTCAAGCCCAAGCCGATCTTGAAGCTGCCCATGTGCAGCATGAACGGGATATGGTCACCTACCGGGAAAGCCTTAAGAGTTCCGTCGTCACTTCTCTCCTCCAAGCCAGGTTGAAGATGGCCCATGAAGCCAAAACATTAGGTTTTGAATGCCCTTCTTGGGATGTTGGTGCCTGGGAGACCAAGCTAAAGAACCTCGGCGGCACTTCTTCCAAACCAGCTGCCGAAGAATCTTCCAAAGCAGTTGAAAAGGCAACCGATGCTGAGAAGGATGCTGAGCCGGATGCCAAGACGGATGCTACTGAAACCATTATGGACGAAGAAGGAACTGCCCCCTAAAGCTTATTTCCTTTAAATTGTTTGAACAATTTTATGTCTTATGAACAATTTTTATTTCTGCATCAAAACAATTCGATAGCCGAAGGTGGATGGGTCCTGGGTTTCAGGATGAAACCTTCGGTTATCAACTAGTACTGATTGTTTCAAATAATTTCATCTTTCATATTTCTTGCTATTATCTTCCGTCTTTCTTAGTACAGATCTTAGCTTTACAAAATTTCGTACAATTATCTTTCAAAAATATCCTGATCAATATGCTCAATGATATATAATAAAAACTGTTATTAGATTCGTTCAACTTTGTAGAAAGCTTTTTAAAGAGTGAAAAGCAGTCCACTTTTCCAAAACCTGTTTTGATAATACTTAAATGATCAAAGTTTCAAACTAGTATTACTTTCAAATATTCTGAGAAGTATTTTGAAAATATATTTTGAGAATATATCAGGACATTTAACCTTCTACCAAACATAGTATTATCAAAAACTTAAACGATGTTTACAAAGGAATGATCATACCAGGAATAGGGTATAACCCTATTATCAAACCTCAATCCCTTTGCAACTTTCCCAACGAAGATGTCCCTTGTCTGAGACACTTAGTGCATTAGTTCCAAGCCTCATCCTTTGAGCTTTACACCATTGCTTTAGTAGGAATGTCCCCTGTGTACAATGTCTTCAAATACTTAGAAATCTTCTGGATATCAGTTCCCATTGTATAGACAATTTTTCATGTTACAGGGGTAAAACCCAAGAATGTTCTGGAAATAAACTCCTTGTATCCTGGGGAAAATCCCAAATTTTTGTGCGCTACAGGCGGGAGTGTATAAACTCCAAGACTTAGAAAGGTGAAAACCTTTAAACCTTAGAGAGTATGAAAATACCCTTTTGTGAGAGAGGGTGATCAATCCTCATATACCTTTAGGATTCAGGATATAGCCAACAGTAACGAAATTGTCAGCCACTTTTAGATGGACTGGTCCCGCCACCTTGAACTATCCCTGAATAACTTGCGCTCCAGGCGGAGTGTTTAAACCCAATTCGGAAGAAAGGTGAATACCTTTAAACCTGTGAAGGGATCAGGATCCCTTGTACGTGAGAGAGGGGGCTAATCCTCTAATCTTCTGGAGTATCCTGAGTGAGCATCCTGGAGCTATATCCCGAAGCATATACTACAAAACATCCTTAAACTAAGGTGGGTGTTAGCTTGGCTAACACCCCTCCGATGCTTAAGTTAGTATTGGGTTTCAAGGAGTAAATTAAACCAAACATATTTAAAAAAGATAGAATTCATACCATCCTGAGTTAGAAATTAAATTCTAAACTCACTTGAAATAAAGCTTAAGGTGTATAGCATTCCAGGATCTCGGTAGCTTATCCCCTTCCATATTCTTGAGTCTATATGCTCCTTTCCCTGCTTCTGATTCAACTTCATATGGTCCTTCCCATTTTGGAGCTAGCTTGCCATCGGCAGGATTAGTGGTATTCTGAAAAGCCTTTCTTAACACCCAATCTCCAACCTTAAATCTTCTGGTCCTAATATTCTTGTTATATGCTCTGGATATTCTTTGTTGATATGCTGCCATCCTTAGCCTTGCTGCATCCCTTTTTTCATCTATAGTATCCAAATCCTGACACAAGGCTTCAGGATTCTGTTCAGGATCCCGTAGGGTAGATCTTGCAGTAGGTATTGCCATTTCCGTTGGAATCATTGCTTCTGCTCCAAATACCAAGGAAAATGGGGTTTGGCCTGTTGCATTCTTTACCGTTGTCCTATCAGCCCACAAAACAAAGGGTAATTCTTCTGCCCATCTTCCTTTTTTGGCTCCAAGTCTCTTCTTTAAGTTATTGACAATTATCTTGTTTGAGGATTCTGCTTGTCCATTCGCTTGAGGATGTACCGGAGTAGATGTTATCATTTTGATTCCCCAGCTCTTGCAAAAGTCAGTAGTTCTCTTGCTTATAAACTGAGAACCATTGTCACAGATTATCTCGGCTGGTACTCCGAATCTGGTCAGGATATTTCTCTTTATGAAGGATACTACTTCTTGATCCCTGACTTGGACAAATGCCTCGGCTTCAACCCATTTGGAGAAATAATCTGTCATTGCCAACATAAAAACCTTCCCTCCTGGAGCCTTTGGAAGCTTTCCCACTATATCCATACCCCACTTCATAAATGGCCAAGGGGAAACAATAGGATATAATGGTTCAGCAGGCTGATGCAGTATGTTACTATGTCTTTGACATGCATCACATCTTCGAGCATATTCTGCGGCATCTTTTCTCATTGTTGGCCAATAATATCCTGCCCTTAATACTTTTGAGAATAACGACCTGCCCCCAGTATGGTTACCACAATCCCCTTTATGTATATCCTGAAGTACTTCTTTGGCTCCAGGATCCTCCAAGCACCTCAAATACGGTCCTGCAAGAGATTTCTTGTATAAAACATTATTTATAATAGTGAATCATGATACCTTCATCCTAAATGCCTTAGGATTTTCGTTTCCGGGGATGTGTCCTTCTTTGAGATATCTCATGATTGGAGCCGTCCAGGATTTAGGATCCTCTTCAGGATGCTCTGCTCCAGGATCCTGAATACCCGCTACTTCTTTATCCCGAGGATTCGTTGCAGGATATAAGACATGTAATATTGGTATTTGGGTTCCTTCTAGTATCCTGATCGATGATCCCAGATTTGCTAAGGCATCTGCTTCAGCATTATCCTCCCTTGGTACCTATTCAAGTGTAAAAACATCGAAATATCCTGCTAATTTTTTGAGAACATCGAGGTACTCGATTAATTTCTCACCCTTGACTGCATAGGATCCATTAAAACGGTTAGTAATTAACAAGGAGTCAACATATACTTGCAAATTCTTGATACTCATATTCTTAGCCAATTCTAATCCTGCAATTAAAGCTTCATATTCTGCCTCATTATTCGTAGCAGGAAATTCACACCTAATAGCCTGGGGTAATATGTCCCCCTGTGGCGATTTTAGTAGTATACCTAAACCTACACCTCTTATATTGGATGCACCATCAGTATATAATGTCCAGGATCCTGAAGATTCACCTAATTGTTGAACTTCTAGGTCTACCTCGTCCTGAATGTCACTACTGAAATTAGCCACAAAGTCAGCTAAAGCCTGAGACTTTATGGCATTTCTAGGTTCATATACTAAATCATAAGCACTTAACTTTACGGACCACTTGGCCATCCTGCCTGACATCTCTGGTTTCCTAAGCACATTTTTGACAGGATAATTCGTTTTAACATGGATCCTATGTGTCTCAAAATAATGTCTAAGCTTTGTCGATGCCATGACTAGAGCTAATATCAATTTTTCTAAATGAGAATACCTAGTTTCAGCATCTAACAAACTTTTACTAACATAATAAACAGGATATTGCTGACCTTCATGATCTTTTATAAGAACGACACTTACAGCATTCCCTGATACAGCGAGGTATAGGAATAGTGGTTCACCATTTTCAGGCTTCATCAATAGAGGTGCAGTTGAGAGATATCGCTTCAAATCCTGCAAGGCTGCTTCATGCTTTGCTCCCCATTCAAATTTCTTATTCTTCTTGAGGATATCATAGAATTCCTTTCATTTTTCCGAGGATCTTGAAATAAATCTATTCAAAGCTGCTACTCGGCCTGTTAACCGTTGTACGTCCTTCATATTCGAGGGTGATTTTATATCCAGGATAGCTTTAATCTGCTCCGTGTGACAACTGGCCCAAACCGGTAATTTCCGTACACATTAATTATTGCTTAATGACTGCAATTATGAGTTTAATTGTCAGCAATGTCTGAACACATGATTAAACAAGTGAATTCATGCATGTTGTATACTACAAAATATTGCTTTATGCATAAACGAGAGCGTTGCGTCAGAATAATAGTAAACTCACCGGTAAGACACACTGTGTCAACAGAACTGCAGAAAGCAGTCAGACATTATAACTGAGGCCTAGGTGTAGGTCCGACAACAAGAATGCATTAAAACCCAAGAGTACATACAAGGGTTAATATATATGCAATGCGAAAGCAAATATAAGCACTAAAAAGCACCCGAAACGCACTTTAAGTGCATAATTTATATAATTCAGCAATAAATCAGCATTTAGACATATAAATATTATGCAGAAATGTCGTTTTATTATCCAGAATATTTCCCTAAGTGTTGGGAATTGAAAGGGTACAAGAAAGGTACTTAAACGACACTAAAAAGTGTAATTTAGCACTTTAACGAATCGGTATGTAACCGAACGACCGGACTATACCCGGAATATGAAAATATTGTTATTTTCATTATTTATCTTTTTCTGAGCCAGTTAGGGTCCCTGAATACCCTAACACCCATTGTAACGCGTGACACACAACTAACCAAGTTAATCTCTAAACTTAACTTAGTTAACCTAACTAAGTAACCAACTAATGGTTAGAAGCCAACTAAAGACCCCCCCCCCCCATTGGAAACGGCCCCATCAAGGGGAGACAAGCCGTGATTTCTTTTTATTATTTTAAGCAAGGTGTTTAAAATCTAGAAGACACTTGATCCCTTGGATAATAGTCACTCTAATTGTCTATAAGATCCAAGTTAAACACACTAGAACATTATCATCACAAAACTCACCAACACACTCTCCTCTCTCCCTCTAGAACTTACGGCCAAACACCCCTCTTTCAACCATCCATCTTCGAGTTCGATCATCATCATTCCAAGCACACACAAGTGTTAAGGGTCACGTATTAGGAGTCTTGGAGCAAACGGAAGGCGAAGGACCTCTCTACTTTGCTTTTATCCACTCGATTTGTGCTTAGATTCTTCCCTAGCCTTGAGCTAGAGGTATAACACTTAAAACTCATATTTGAACTTATCTAAAGTGGTTAAAAGGATTGTTGTCGGTTAAATATCGTTAACTTACATTTTGAAGCCTTAAAGTCTAGTAAAAAGTATGAAAATGGTGGATAATAGCTTGTAACTTGTGTAAAAGTTGTAGTATTTGAAATATGGGATTATTGAGACCCGATCTATGATGTGGTAGCTCGGATCATCGTTTAACCCGGTTTGGTAAGATCATGGATCTTAACATAAAGCTATTTTAGAAGTAACAAGGGTTAAAAGGTGAAACCCTACCACACATAAACCATGAACTTGTGTAAAAATGTTTTAACTTGTACAAAAGTGTTTAAAACTAGTAGATCTATGTATCTACAAGTGGTATTTTCAAAAGACCAAGCATCAAAAGAAATCACATGTTCTAAACCGGATCTTACACAAACAAAAGTGGTTTTTGTGAACAAACAAGTGTATGGATACTTGTGTAACAAAAGTTTTAACGAAGAAATAGTTTTCGTAAAAACCGACTAGAAGTTGTAAAACTTCATACTCTTTAAAAATAAAGTTTTTAAGAAACTAAACTTATTTTTAAAGATAACAAGACTTACTAAATGTACTAGTAAGTTACTACACATTTTTGTAAATATTCAAGTTCATGAAATTAGTGATTATTGTTGACGGATATTGTTGATAATTGTTGTTGATGATTATTGATGATTGATGATGATTTAAAAGAAAATAAACACACGTTTTGAAAACGTGGGAAACCTCCATTTTTAGGGGAAACTCTGTCAAAATTTTTATAAATTTTGACACTTAGAAAAAAAATGTAAGTTTTGAGAAACTTATTCCCTAAAAATGTGTTTAAAAGAATTATTAAGGTTTCCCTAATTTTTGGTGATGAGAAATGGTGATTTTTCAAGAATAAAAATGGATATTAAGTATACATTTTTGAAAGAAAAATATATATTATTTGATCACCAACTTTTGTGCTAAGTGTATATAGTATGTGTTATACGTGCTAGTGTATTAAGACTTAAAAATACACTAATTACTCATGAGGAGTAGAAATATAAAAATACACATACAACATACAAGATACATAATTCGGGTGCAAAGTGCAAAACACAAAAGACTTATGTTATTTAGAGAAAATAATATAAGTAAGATACGTAGTTAAAAATATAAGAATATTTTTAACACAAGAAAATATACACAAAAGAGAGTGACTGTACTTGTGCGACGCAAGTCTAGTGACTAACGTTAAGAAAACGCGTATAGGTTACGACGTTAATTAAGCAAATCCGGTGGAGTTTACGACGCTAGGAACGCAAAGTTGTGAGTTCATGCTCCCCCTTTTCTCTTTAACTGTTTTCAGTTTTTATAACTTCGGGGGTGAAATACATGTACAAATGTACAAAAATTTATAATTGGTATGATATAAATACAAGAAGTACACTTGGTGAGAACGAGAACCAAGTGTGGCGAAATATGAGAATATGAGAAGCGCACTTGGTGAGAACGAGAACCAAGTAAGAGGCGCCATGAGAAATGATAACAAGAAACGCGCTTGGTGAGAACGAGAACCAAGTAGGAGGCGTTATGAGAAATAGTGTCACGAATAGGGTACAGAAGCACCATTAATCAACAATATACCTAGACCGCAGAACAAAAGGTTAGATCTAACGGGTGCCTGGCAGCCACACTCCCGGTCGGGGCGAGAACCGAGGAAGTGCTTTTGTGTCTCAAAATATACCAATTAAATGCCTTAGGTTTGGTGACTTCCTATGACGTGCCACAGGTTAATGGCTTTGCAACCCATTAACAATCTGATAATTACAGAAATACTGTATTTACATAAAATTCATACCATACAGAATTGATATATAACTTGAAGTACGTGGGGTACTCAAGAAGATTGATATATAACTTGAAGTACGTGGGGTACTCAAGAAGATTGATATATAACTTGAAGTACGTGGGGTACTCAAGAAAAGATTGAATTATAAATGGGTACGTGGTGTACACATGAAACTGGATTTATATATGAAAACTTGATTTACTCACAAACTATGTTTTCATACAAAGTATACAAACATGAAATACAAAACTGCATGAATTCACACCAACTTTATGTTGACGTTTTTCCAAAAACTCACATGTATTTCAGGTAACTAGAATGGATGTGCGCGCGGTCTTGCTTATGCTCGTGGATGTCGCTTGTGTTTAACTTTAAATAAAGTTGTAAACTTTTAAGACAATGTTTTATGCGACTTAGCGATGTAAACGCTAACGTATGCTTTCAAATTATGGTATTTGAATGTTATTTTACGAGCATGTAGCATGTTTACTCTTCGTATGCAATGAGAACCTTTCATGATCACACCTCGCGCTTCCGCCGCAGAAAGGGGCGTGACAGATTGGTATCAGAGCTGCGATTGTAGTGAACCAGGATTCCTTCTCGAGTCTAGTCTACAATCTCTAGGATCCTTTCACGAAAACAATTTTCAAAGAGTTTTCATTGCATAAAACGTCCCGCGACATCCACTGCCTGAAACTGTCTACATGAGTCTAGAAAAGACACTACGAGACTTAGAGTGCACTTGAGTAGCACTTGTCGTTGACTAGAAATTACTTGCAATTATGTGTGATAATTAGCATGTACTAGAAGTAGAATGTCACAAGTATACGTGACTTTACCTGAAAGAGATGGCCCAGCTGAAGGAAGAAATATGAGGATGAAACGAACTGTGCGGACTGTGCAAGGAGTTACGTAATTATGGATGCATACATAATTATGGAATTCAGTGCACAAAAATCACAGCAAGTCTTGTCACGTATAGATTCCCTCAGTACAAGCCTACTAAGTACTCTGCTAGAGTAATAATTGTTTGATGTCACTTATGTGGTATATACATGTGAGTATATATACTACTACTGTCTAGTATGACGATATCAAACAAATGCCTAAACCTATTGGGTTGTGTTCGTCAGAACACGGCACCCAAAAGAGCTGTGAACGCTCGTGACCAACCTCCTACTCCCCCACTGCCAAGAATTGCCGAAGAGCTGGAAGCTCTACTGGAAGAAAGGATCTCCGCTGCTATCGCCCAGTACGAGGCGAACCGTACTCAAGACAGTGGAGGACCAAGCAACGCTAGGCGTAATGGGAATGGAGATTCGTCTGGAGGCAATGCAGCTCAAGGTAACCTTAAGACACTGTGCTAAGCATGAGGAAATTTATGAACGGTCTTTGTTTCATTATTTCTTCGATTGCTCACATGTGAATTGGTTGAATCAATTCAAGGCTGCACTTTCAAGCAGTTCCTCGACTGCAAGCCGATGAATTATGATGGCACAGGAGGTGCAGTAGCATTTGTGCGCTGGACGGAGAAGACTGAAGCTACTTTCCGCATGAGCAAGTGTACCGCGGATCAACAAGTCACTTTTGCTACTGGGTTATTCGTCGATGAAGCTCTGACTTGGTGGAACCTGCAAGCCCAAACTTTGGGTGATGACGCCGCTTATGGCCTCACTTGGGAGGAACTGAAGGAAAGGATGAGAGAGAAGTACTGCTCTCGTGCGGAACTCCAAAGGCTGGAAACAGAGTTCTGGCACTTGACTATGGAAGGTGCTGACATCAATGGTTACACTCGAAGGTTCCACGACCTGTCGAGAGTGCTTCCCTACATGGTGACTCCCGAATTCAAGCGTGTTGAACGTTACATTTGGGGACTGGCCTCAGAGTTTCGTGGCATGGTGACGTCGGCCAAACCACAAACAATCACCGAGGCTATAACTCTGGCTGTCAGCCTTACTGAGGATTGTGTTCGTATGAAGAAGTTGTCATTAAACCCAACAGAGAAGACCGAGACGCATGCTGAGTCGTCCGGCGACAAAAAGAGAAAGCATACAAGTTTAAACCAAGCTACTCGCAACAACAAGGGTTTCAACAAGAAACGTGACACTAACCCATCTCAGGAGGCGAAGACCCTTGCAACCAAAGCATACCGAGGCTCCATGCCTAGATGCCAAAAATGTAGGTTTCATCATGAAGGAGCTTGTCGCATTTCAAGGTGCGACAAATGTGGTAAATTGGGTCATCAAACAGAAGACTGTTGGGGAAAAGGAAAGAATCGAAATGGAAACTGTGCTGTTAACAAGAATGGTAACGGGAAAGGGCAGAACCAAGGATGCTTCAAGTGTGGAAGCAATGATCATTTCATGAAGAACTGCCCAGAGAGAAACAACGCTCCGGCTCGAGCATTTGTGATTGGAGCAAGAGACGCACGCGAGGACCCTAACGTGGTCACCGGTACGTTTCTCATTAACAATCACTTTGCATCCATATTATTCGACACTGGCGCCGATTATAGCTTCATGTCTGTGGAATTTAAACGCATACTCGGAATAGAATCTAGTAGATTAGAAATTCCTTATTCCATAGAACTAGCCAATGGTAAACTTGTTGAATCGGGCGAAGTTGTCAGAAGCTGCACACTAGAACTTGGCGAACGGAATTTTAGCATCGATCTCTTACCTATTCAATTGGGTAGCTTCGATGTAGTAGTCGGAATGGACTGGTTGTCCAAGAACAAAGCTGAAGTTATTTGTTATGAGAAAATCATTCGCATCCCTTTAGCGAATGGTGAAACTCTCATCGTGCATGGAGAAAAACGAGACGCGCCTCTTCGAATCATCAGCTGTATGAAGGCACAGAAGTGCTTAAGGAAAGGATGTGTCGCTTTCCTAGCACACGTTATAGACAAGAAGGCCGTGGAGCCAAAACTCGAAGACGTTCCTGTGGTGAAGGAATTTCCTGATGTGTTCCCTGAAGATCTGCCAGGACTACCTCCGCAACGACAAGTCGAATTCCACATAGACCTGGTTCCAGGAGCCGCTCCTGTAGCCAAGGCTCCATATCGACTTGCGCCGTCCGAAATGCAAGAATTATCTACACAACTTCAGGAGCTGTTGGATAAAGGATTCATAAGGCCAAGCTTCTCACCCTGGGGAGCTCCAGTATTATTCGTAAAGAAGAAGGATGGAACACTGCGGATGTGTATCGATTACAGGGAACTGAACAAGCTCACTATCAAGAATCGGTATCCGCTACCGAGGATTGATGACTTGTTTGATCAACTGCAAGGATCAAGCTACTATTCCAAGATCGACCTTCGATCTGGATACCATCAGCTGAGAATCCAAGATGAAAGCGTGCCAAAGACTGCATTTAGAACGCGCTATGGGCACTACGAATTTCTTGTGATGCCATTTGGACTGACGAATGCACCAGCGGTCTTTATGGATCTAATGAACCGCGTATGCAAACCATATCTCGATAAATTCGTGATTGTATTTATTGATGATATCCTGATTTACTCGCGAACGAAAGAAGAACATGAGCAACATCTCAGAACCATCTTGGAGCTACTGAAGAAAGAGAAACTTTATGCAAAATTCTCGAAATGCGAATTCTGGATTCGCGAAGTACAATTTCTTGGTCACGTGGTGAATGAGAAGGGCATTCATGTAGACCCGTCCAAGATTGAAGCAATAAAGAATTGGGAAGCTCCCAAGACCCCAACTGAAGTTCGTCAATTTTTGGGCTTAGCGGGCTACTATCGACGATTCATTGAGAATTTCTCGAAGATAGCTCAACCGCTAACGACCCTTACTCAGAAAGACAAGAAGTACGACTGGGGTCACAAACAAGAAGAAGCCTTCCAGTTACTTAAGAGCAAGCTATGCGATGCACCGATACTATCATTACCCGAAGGCACTAAAGACTTCGTGGTATACTGCGACGCCTCACGACAAGGCTTGGGTTGCGTGCTCATGCAACGCCAAAAAGTCATCGCTTATGCTTTAAGACAATTGAAGGTTCACGAGAGAAATTATACCACTCACGACCTGGAACTGGGTGCAGTGGTATTCGCCTTGAAGATTTGGCGACATTATTTATATGGTACTCGATGTACAATCTTCACAGATCACAAAAGCTTACAAAACATATTTGATCAGAAGGAATTGAATATGCGCCAGCGACGTTGGGTCGAGCTGCTGAATGATTATGACTGTGAGATCAAGTACCATCCTGGAAAGGCGAACGTTGTAGCGGACGCGTTGAGCCGAAAAGAAAGGGTTAAGACCCTAAGGGTTCGAGCATTGGAAATGACGATTCGAACGAACCTCACTGCACGCATTCGAGATGCACAACAAGAAGCTCTTAAAGAAGAGAATCGTAAAGCTGAATACCTACAGGGTATGCTGAAATACATTGTGCCAAACGAAGAGGGAGCCTTATACTTCAAAAAGCGTATTTGGGTTCCACTCTATGGTGGCATACGAGAAGTCATCCTTAATGAAGCCCACAAATCGAGATATTCGATCCATCCAGGATCGGACAAAATGTATCAAGACTTGAAGGAATATTATTGGTGGCCGAGACTCAAAAGCGACGTTGCTGTCTATGTTGGAAAATGCCTAACCTGTGCTAAGGTTAAGGCAGAATATCAGAAACCGTCCGGCCTACTACAACAACCAGAGATTCCCGTATGGAAGTGGGAACAAATCTCGATGGACTTCATAACAAAACTACCCAGGACCCCGAGAGGGCACGATATGATATGGGTAATAGTTGATCGATTAACGAAGTCTGCGCACTTCCTACCGATCCGAGAAAAAGACAGCACTGGAAAGCTTGCTGAAATATACTTAAGAGAAATTGTGGCACGTCATGGAGTGCCAATCTCAATCATTTCAGACAGAGATGGACGCTTTGTCTCAAGAATCTGGCAATCATTTCAGGAAGCCTTTGGATCTCAGTTAGATCTAAGCACGGCATTCCATCCACAAACAGACGGCCAGAGCGAACGGACTATACAAACGTTAGAAGATATGCTTCGCGCATGTGTCATGGACCTAGGCGGCAGCTGGGATACTCATCTACCTCTAGTTGAGTTTTCCTACAATAACAGTTATCATACGAGCATAAAAGCCGCGCCGTTCGAAGCTCTGTATGGCCGCAAATGCCGATCACCCTTATGTTGGGCAGATGCCGGAGATAAACGTATGGTTGGTCCTGAACTTGTACAAGAGACAACCGACAAGATTGCGCAGATCCGAGAGCGCATTAGGGCGGCTCGAGAGAGACAAAAGAGCTACGCGGATCCAAATAGAAAATCGGTAGATTTCAAGGTGGGAGACAAAGTGTTGTTAAAAGTCTCACCATGGAAGGGCGTAGTCAGATTTGGAAAGCGTGGAAAGCTGAATCCACGATATATCGGACCATTCATAATACTGAAGAGAATTGGTACCGTGGCATACAAGTTGGAGTTACCGGAAGAACTTAATGGGGTACATGATACGTTTCATGTATCCAACCTGAAGAAGAGTCCAACGCAAGAAAACGTGACCATCCCGATGGATGAAATACATATTGATGAAGCCCTCCGATTTACAGAGCAACCCGTTGAGGTTACTGACTGGAAAGTCAACAAGACCAGGAGAAGCAGTGTGAAGCTTGTCAAAGTACGTTGGAGCTCTAAGCACGGACCCGAGTACACATGGGAACGTGAAGACCAGTTGAAGAAAAAGTATCCCCACCTATTCAAGAAGACTCCAGCGAGAGTGAGTTCAGTCTGAATTTCGGGACGAAATTCTTTTAACGGGGGGAGACTGTGACAACTGGCCCAAACCGGTAATTTCCGTACACATTAATTATTGCTTAATGACTGCAATTATGAGTTTAATTGTCAGCAATGTCTGAACACATGATTAAACAAGTGAATTCATGCATGTTGTATACTACAAAATATTGCTTTATGCATAAACGAGAGCGTTGCGTCAGAATAATAGTAAACTCACCGGTAAGACACACTGTGTCAACAGAACTGCAGAAAGCAGTCAGACATTATAACTGAGGCCTAGGTGTAGGTCCGACAACAAGAATGCATTAAAACCCAAGAGTACATACAAGGGTTAATATATATGCAATGCGAAAGCAAATATAAGCACTAAAAAGCACCCGAAACGCACTTTAAGTGCATAATTTATATAATTCAGCAATAAATCAGCATTTAGACACATAAATATTATGCAGAAATGTCATTTTATTATCCAGAATATTTCCCTAAGTGTTGGGAATTGAAAGAGTACAAGAAAGGTACTTAAACGACACTAAAAAGTGTAATTTAGCACTTTAACGAATCGGTATGTAACCGAACGACCGGACTATACCCGGAATATGAAAATATTGTTATTTTCATTATTTATCTTTTTCTGAGCCAGTTAGGGTCCCTGAATACCCTAACACCCATTGTAACGCGTGACACACAACTAACCAAGTTAATCTCTAAACTTAACTTAGTTAACCTAACTAAGTAACCAACTAATGGTTAGAAGCCAACTAAAGACCCCCCCCCCCCCCATTGGAAACGGCCCCATCAAGGGGAGACAAGCCTTGATTTCTTTTTATTATTTTAAGCAAGGTGTTTAAAATCTAGAAGACACTTGATCCCTTGGATAATAGTCACTCTAATTGTCTATAAGATCCAAGTTAAACACACTAGAACATTATCATCACAAAACTCACCAACACACTCTCCTCTCTCCCTCTAGAACTTACGGCCAAACACCCCTCTTTCAACCATCCATCTTCGAGTTCGATCATCATCATTCCAAGCACACACAAGTGTTAAGGGTCACGTATTAGGAGTCTTGGAGCAAACGGAAGGCGAAGGACCTCTCTACTTTGCTTTTATCCACTCGATTTGTGCTTAGATTCTTCCCTAGCCTTGAGCTAGAGGTATAACACTTAAAACTCATATTTGAACTTATCTAAAGTGGTTAAAAGGATTGTTGTCGGTTAAATATCGTTAACTTACATTTTGAAGCCTTAAAGTCTAGTAAAAAGTATGAAAATGGTGGATAATAGCTTGTAACTTGTGTAAAAGTTGTAGTATTTGAAATATGGGATTATTGAGACCCGATCTATGATGTGGTAGCTCGGATCATCGTTTAACCCGGTTTGGTAAGATCATGGATCTTAACATAAAGCTATTTTAGAAGTAACAAGGGTTAAAAGGTGAAACCCTACCACACATAAACCATGAACTTGTGTAAAAATGTTTTAACTTGTACAAAAGTGTTTAAAACTAGTAGATCTATGTATCTACAAGTGGTATTTTCAAAAGACCAAGCATCAAAAGAAATCACATGTTCTAAACCGGATCTTACACAAACAAAAGTGGTTTTTGTGAACAAACAAGTGTATGGATACTTGTGTAACAAAAGTTTTAACGAAGAAATAGTTTTCGTAAAAACCGACTAGAAGTTGTAAAACTTCATACTCTTTAAAAATAAAGTTTTTAAGAAACTAAACTTATTTTTAAAGATAACAAGACTTACTAAATGTACTAGTAAGTTACTACACATTTTTGTAAATATTCAAGTTCATGAAATTAGTGATTATTGTTGACGGATATTGTTGATAATTGTTGTTGATGATTATTGATGATTGATGATGATTTAAAAGAAAATAAACACACGTTTTGAAAACGTGGGAAACCTCCATTTTTAGGGGAAACTCTGTCAAAATTTTTATAAATTTTGACACTTAGAAAAAAAAATGTAAGTTTTGAGAAACTTATTCCCTAAAAATGTGTTTAAAAGAATTATTAAGGTTTCCCTAATTTTTGGTGATGAGAAATGGTGATTTTTCAAGAATAAAAATGGATATTAAGTATACATTTTTGAAAGAAAAATATATATTATTTGATCACCAACTTTTGTGCTAAGTGTATATAGTATGTGTTATACGTGCTAGTGTATTAAGACTTAAAAATACACTAATTACTCATGAGGAGTAGAAATATAAAAATACACATACAACATACAAGATACATAATTCGGGTGCAAAGTGCAAAACACAAAAGACTTATGTTATTTAGAGAAAATAATATAAGTAAGATACGTAGTTAAAAATATAAGAATATTTTTAACACAAGAAAATATACACAAAAGAGAGTGACTGTACTTGTGCGACGCAAGTCTAGTGACTAACGTTAAGAAAACGCGTATAGGTTACGACGTTAATTAAGCAAATCCGGTGGAGTTTACGACGCTAGGAACGCAAAGTTGTGAGTTCATGCTCCCCCTTTTCTCTTTAACTGTTTTCAGTTTTTATAACTTCGGGGGTGAAATACATGTACAAATGTACAAAAATTTATAATTGGTATGATATAAATACAAGAAGTACACTTGGTGAGAACGAGAACCAAGTGTGGCGAAATATGAGAATATGAGAAGCGCACTTGGTGAGAACGAGAACCAAGTAAGAGGCGCCATGAGAAATGATAACAAGAAACGCGCTTGGTGAGAACGAGAACCAAGTAGGAGGCGTTATGAGAAATAGTGTCACGAATAGGGTACAGAAGCACCATTAATCAACAATATACCTAGACCGCAGAACAAAAGGTTAGATCTAACGGGTGCCTGGCAGCCACACTCCCGGTCGGGGCGAGAACCGAGGAAGTGCTTTTGTGTCTCAAAATATACCAATTAAATGCCTTAGGTTTGGTGACTTCCTATGACGTGCCACAGGTTAATGGCTTTGCAACCCATTAACAATCTGATAATTACAGAAATACTGTATTTACATAAAATTCATACCATACAGAATTGATATATAACTTGAAGTACGTGGGGTACTCAAGAAGATTGATATATAACTTGAAGTACGTGGGGTACTCAAGAAGATTGATATATAACTTGAAGTACGTGGGGTACTCAAGAAAAGATTGAATTATAAATGGGTACGTGGTGTACACATGAAACTGGATTTATATATGAAAACTTGATTTACTCACAAACTATGTTTTCATACAAAGTATACAAACATGAAATACAAAACTGCATGAATTCACACCAACTTTATGTTGACGTTTTTCCAAAAACTCACATGTATTTCAGGTAACTAGAATGGATGTGCGCGCGGTCTTGCTTATGCTCGTGGATGTCGCTTGTGTTTAACTTTAAATAAAGTTGTAAACTTTTAAGACAATGTTTTATGCGACTTAGCGATGTAAACGCTAACGTATGCTTTCAAATTATGGTATTTGAATGTTATTTTACGAGCATGTAGCATGTTTACTCTTCGTATGCAATGAGAACCTTTCATGATCACACCTCGCGCTTCCGCCGCAGAAAGGGGTGTGACACTCCGGGCTTGCCTCTATCCCCCTTTTTGTCACCATATATCCAAGAAACTTTCCTGCCCCCACTCCGAAATGGCACTTAGCAGGATTCAGCTTCATGTTATACTGATCCAGGATATCAAATGCTCCCTTGATATCCTGGAGGTGATCCTCAGCCTTTTTAGATTTCACCACCATATCATCAATATATACCTCCATGGTGTCCCCCAGCTTATCTTTGAACATCATGTTCACTAATCTCTGGTATGTTGCACCTGCATTTTTCAAACCGAAAGGCATGGCAGTATAGCAATATATACCTGTTGGTGTCATGAAAGCAGTATCCTCCTGGTCCGAAGGCTCCATTTGAATCTGCTGAAATCCTGAGGATGCGTCCATGAACGTTAACATTTCATGTCCAGTAGTAGCATCCACCATTGCATCGATATGAGGGAGAGGAAATGGGTCTTTAGGACAAGCCTTGTTCAAGTCCGTGTAGTCTACACAGACTCTCCATTTCCCGTTTTTCTTCTGTACCACAACTACGTTTGCTAGCCATCTTGGAAACTTGACTTCTCTGATCATCCCGGACTTCAACAATCTTTCAACTTCCTCTTGGATAATCGCATTCCGCTCAGGAGCAAATTTTCTTCTTTTTTGCTGAACGGGCTTGAATGATTTGTCAATTCCAAGCTTGTGAGTGATAATGTCTTTGGATATGCCTGTCATATCCTCATGCTTCCATGCAAACGTTGACATCCTGCATTTCAAAAAGTTAGTTAACTGCTCTTCAATATCCTGAGGGATATTGGTTCCTACGAGCACCGAGATATCAGGATTATCCTGATCCAGGATAATTTTCTTCACATCCTGCTCCGAATCCTCCACGATATCCTGGGCCCGCATCTTTAATTGCTATGTTGTACTAGGCTTAGTTGAGGATTTCATTGAGGATGAGTAGCATTCTTTCGCTTCCTGCTGATCACTTTCAACCTTGACAACTCCCCAAGGGGTAGGGATCTTGATGCATTGGTGATATGTTGATGGCACAGCCTTCATATCGTGAATCCATGGTCTTCCCAGTATGATGTTATAGCAGGATAAGGAGTCCATCAAGCAGAAGCGTTGTATCGAGTTGACCCCTTCAACATATACTGGTAACTTTATCGCCCCTACGGTATTCCTAGCTTCTCCACTGAAACCAACGAGCACAGTGGACTTCGAAGTAATGTCCATCGGAGATACATTCATCCTCTTAAATGTTTCCAGCTGAATTATATTGACAGAACTACCGTTGTCTACCAGTATCCTGCGTACAAAATGGTTAGCCACATATAATGTTATTACCAAAGCATCATGGTGAGGATCCTGAACAGTATCCCTGCCATCACTATCGAAAGTGATCACTTTATCAGTTGTGAGGGTAGTCATCCTGACTGGTCTGTCTCCCCTCTCACTCTTATCTTCCTTTGCATGTCTCTTGGCCGCCGAATACGAAGTTCCACAAATATCGGATCCTCCTGAAATAAAGTTAATTATCTTGGCATCTGCTGGGGGTGATGCTACTCGTTCAGGATCCTTCTCGGGATCCTGCCCTTTATTCTTCTTTCTTCCCAGCAAGTCCTTCAGATACCCCTTACTTAACAGGTAACTTATCTCTTTCCTTAAAGCAATGCAATCCTCGGTCATATGTCCGAAGTCTTCATGGAAGGCACACCATTTAGATTTATCCTTCCAATCAGCTTTCTGCTGGTTCTTTCGAGGCCACCTAGCTTTGTCCCCTAAACCCTGCATAACATACATTAACTCAGGTATATTAACAGAAAAGCAGTATTCAGATAAGTCAGGATATTCTTCAGGATCCTCGTCTTCAACAGCGTTCACTTTCTTGTTATCATTTCTGCCATATGGCTTGGAGCGATATGGCTTATATGAGGATTCTGATTTCCTGTTACTTGATTCATAGGTTGAGGTAGAATTCATCCTCTCCTGCATCTTCTTGTCGTCTTCTAAACGGATATATCTCAAAGCCCTGTTACGAGCTTCGTCAAGATTCCTGCAGGGATTCATTACAAGATCCTGATAAAACTGAGAATCCTTTTGTAACCCCATCTTAAAAGCTTGCACAGCTGTTGCAACATCAAGATGTGGGATGTCCAAGGATTCTCAACTGAACTTGTTCACATAATCCCTCAAGGATTCCTAAGATCCTTGAGTTATCCTGTAAAGGTCACTGGTTAGTTTCTCAAAACTTCGACTACAAGAAAATTGACTGTTAAATAAATTAACTAAATGAGCAAATGAAGTAATTGAGTGAGGAGGGACGTTCAACAGCCATTTTAAGGCTGATCCTGTCAAGGTAGAACCGAATCCCTTGCATAAGCATGCTTCCTTAAGATCTGGAGGGATAGGATTGACTTCCATCCGTTCCCTATACTAGGCAATATGCTCCTCAGGATCCGTAGTCCCGTCATACAGTTTCATGTTGGGAGTCTGGAATCTTTTTGGTATTTCAGCATCACAGATAGGATATGCAAAGCGAGATATCCTGTGGCTGTCTTGGGATACTTCCGGAATTGGCTGGACCACTCAAGGTACACTGGATATCATGTCCTTCAATTTTTGGAGCTCCCGGGTAAATGTTGACGTCATACCTGCATCCTGCAAAGAGCCATTGTTGTTAGTTGCAAGAATATTATTATTTGTCACATTACCGGTCTGAGGATTTTGGCCATATCCTGAAGCATATCCTGAACTCCTCACAGTCGACATCCTGACCGAAGAGGGTATCTCAGGGGTATGATTCTGAGAATGGCTTGGGACGATATTCCCCCTGTTATCCTCAGTGTAAACTGCGGAACTGAAGTTCAAAGCCCTGGGCTGTATAGGAGTGACAGTTTCTTCAGCAGGTCTGCTCGAGCTAGCTTTTAAGAGTTGTATTTCTCTTAACAGCATTTGGTTAGTCTCCTGTTGCTGCCTCATTTGTTCCTGCACACTTCCAAATAAAGTCAGAATTTCATCATTAGAGGCTAAAACGGGAGCAGATCCCTGAACACTCCGAGTAGGGATAACATCTTGAGATTGTGAAGAAAATGGCATCCTTGGAGGAGGTGGTGGAAGCACCGAACCGGTAGTAGCAGAGGTTGCAGCAGACATAGTGGAGGAGCTCATGTTTGATCTTGAGGCCATTGTAAACAATGTGGCAAAAAGTTTTGAAAATAGAAAACCGATCAACGATTTCACAAAGATTTTTAGTAAAAGTAGCACCACTCGCCCCACGGTGGGCGCCAAATTGTTTTGGTCAAAAATTACCGAAGCAATTAAGTGATCAAATTAGTTAAGTGAGGTAGTGTGCTAGAAAAGTGTGTCGAAAATATGTTATTCAATTTATTTGCAAAAACAGTTTCAGGATACGGCTCAGGATATAGAGCTGTATCTGTGATCAAACAATGAGCAAAAATGTAAAGGGTGACACGAGATGTACGAGGAAAGCCCTTGATCAATCTAGGTCGCCGGCATAAAACCTCGGGAGCTGACAATCGCAGCTGCCTTGTTCTTCTATTGCTTCAAATATCAGGATACAGTGTAGGATGTGGTGCGGATCGACTATGTGTTACAATATAATTCGAATACAAGTGTTGTGTGTAGTGTTTGCGATGAGCTAGAGAGAAAGTGTTTGAAAAATGTGTAAGTTGAGTGCCTTAATCTGATCCGCCCCCATCTATTTATAGTAAAACAAATGTAACTAACTATCCTACATAACCGGGATCCAACGAATATTCCTTAGTCGAACGTTGTAGACCTGGTCTTTCGGGTTCAACGTCTCTCCTTTAACAAATACGCCCGAGTCTTGAGGAGATGGAGTCCATTGGCCGTTGGCAAGTCCCAGTCTTTAACCTGCACGTGATTAATAAAATATACCTCAGGATATCACCCAGGATGTTAGCAATACCCTCGTCCAGTATCCTGATCACAGATAAACAATTAAAAGCGGGATATTAGTCAGGATATGTATACTCAGAAAATGACCCATAACAATTAAATGAAGTGAAATGAAGCATTCTTATTAGTTGAAACTTCTTCTTTTTTCTTCTTACAAAAAAAATCTTCTCATTTGAACCCTTCACTATATATATATATATATATATATATATATATATTATAGGGTCAGGATTTAGAGAGAACGGTGAAAAGTGTGAGAACGGTGAGAACAATTTTGGTGGTGACATGTGGCATTGATGCTAAATTACACTAAGGGGTAATATTGTCAAAAACCCCACTCACATGAACTGGGTATTGAAATAAAACGCCATAAAAACACCCAATTCAGTAAAACGCCATGAAAAATCTCAGTTTAAAAACGCCATAAAACACTCAGTTCTGATAAACGCCATGAAAATACCTAGTTGAAACACCATAAAAACACATAGTTCAGAAAAACGCCATAAAAATACATAGTCTAAAACGCCATAAAACACCCAGTTCAGAAAAACTCCATAAAACCCAGTTAATTTTTTTCGAAAACTATATCAATAGTATACTCATTGGAAAGATAAAAAAACGCTGAGTTTTATGGTGTAAGTTTTTTCGAAAAATAATCACGTATAAAAAAGTTATTGTGTTTTAAATAAGATGGGGGAAAATAGCATGTGATTAGCATGCGCACCTTTGTTTGGATCTTCCTATTTTACCCCTCCTGGTAGTTCCAAGGCCCCTATTATTTACAAAAATGCCACCGCATCAATCTCAGCCACAAACCACTAAGATCTTGTGGCTGAGAATCGTTCTCACCGTTCTCACACTTTGAGGCGTTCTCTCCTGATCATGTTCCTATATATATATATATATATACATAGGACAAAGATCCGTTAGGAACCACCCTTTATTGCGAGAACCGCTAGAACCAAGATCCGTTAGGAACCACCCTTTTTGTATTGCTAAGTTGTTCTTTAGGAATAGCAATATTAAATGGGTTAGCGTCGTCGAACCTAACCTGTTTAGCTCCAACCCTTTGTATCGTAACATATAGGATTTATATCTTTTTATTTGAAGTATCCATGAATGTGGCAAACCCATGTGACTCCTATCTTTCACAGACCATCTAAGTTTCGACTGCTACAACTATTATAAGATATACCTCTATTTCTTTCTACAATGTTTAGGAAAGTGACTAGATTTTTTTCTACTGGACATAATCACACTTATAATCGGGTAAGAGATGTTTACAGTGGTTGTGCCTTGCTGCCCCTTTCCTAGCCGTGTGGTGCGCATAAGATCATATATACGCATTATCATGGTTATGACATATATCCCCTTCTTTTATTGAAGTATTTATAAGAGTTAGAAGTGCGGTGAGAAGGTAAAAGGATATAATACGTATATTGTAACTGTTACTTAATGAAGTAGGTATACATGAAATTTAATGTTTTTTGAATTGGTATAATTTTTTTTGTTGGGTAGATATGAATAGTGCGGCTTTTAGAAAAGTAAACCGAACCAGCAGGGTTGGGTGTGTAAGGCTAGTTGGATGGGTCTGTCAAACTGGCTAAAACAGTTCTCTTTTAACGGTTATGATATTTGTTTATTGATTATGGTTAGCATTAAATTTTGGCATTGCCTAATTGTTCTATTTTGTTTATAATATGAATCCATCTTTAGGTGTACCGGCAAAATAGTCAATGAAGATGTTCTCGAATTCACCAGTTGAGGCCTATGTCTTGAGATACAAGTGGTTAGTTCTTATTTATTGATGCAACTGTTATAATTATCTATTAGACGAGGATTGAATGCATATTGATCACTAAATGCCTCACTATTTGAATGCAATATTACTCACTCCTAAAAAAACAATTGATATATATGATTGGTCGTTTATTTACTTATGTGCAGGAAGTAGGAAATGTAACCAAAGACTTGAAGGAAAAGGTCATACAGTTTCAGTTGGAGAAAACCAAAAGCATGGGGAACAAATGGGTTAAGTAGGATTAATGTATTAGGGTATTGAAGAAACACTGACCTTATGGGTAAACTCCGGCTAGGACTTCAACTCTTTTGTGATCCGAACAACTAACTGCAAAACCAAACACCGTTAGGACTCATTACAGGAATGGGGTTATTCATGTAACCACCCTCTGGCGTGAGAATAAGTCTCGGTTTGGGAGAAAGAAAGTATGAATGTAGAGAGAGAGTAAACGAGAGCAAGATGATTCGTACCTTTGATGTTTACCTATATTTATAGTTTACCATTAGGGTTTTTCCTAACTTAGGATGGATTCCAATAAGTTAGGGATTTGCATGATCTTACCAAAAGTTTGGGGATTTAGTTACGTGGTTTATCCATGCAGAATGGAACATTCTAGAATAAACATGTGTAATTAGGCATTTATAATAAAATAATAGGTAATGACCGGGTCGGGTTAGCCAATCCGGGTCGTACCTCGTCATGTCCCCCAGTCCGAAGTTATGGAATTATGTTCATGAAATCGGACTAAAAAAAGGAAAAAGTCAAAGTTTCCCTTTTAAGTGTAAATTTCTCAAGTGGGGTACCGTTATATTTTTGAAAATTGGCGGCGATGGGGGATGATGTGACAGTTAAGTCATCATTAGGATGACGGTTGTATCTCCCTTGTCGTGACACGTGTTCCCATCCGTTTGCCTTTTCGAATTCGAAAGGTTGTAAACCATTATAAATAGGTTCCCCGTTTAGGGCTTGGATTACATTTCCATCTTTGTTCACAACCACTTTCTTCAACTTCTTGATTCCAAAAATGGCTTCCAAAACTGGCGAGTCTTCTTCTTCTGCCCAAGCAAGTTCTGATGCCCTGTATGTCAAATGGGGGCTTGTATCTTTCAACAACCTTGTTCAAGAGTACGACATTAGGGAAGAATGGAATCCGGTGCTGCCATCAAAGACAGACACGGCATTTCCGCTAAAAGAGGGTAAAATCACTCTGTTTAGCGATTTTTCAAATTCTGCAATTTTCGATTACCGATCACCAAGTTTTATAAGTTGGTTCTTGACCATTATCCCATTCACATCTCCCAACTGCATCCGTTAGGGCTGGTCAAACTCTGACAGTTTGAATTTGCTTGTATAGCCCTGGGTCATATGCCTGAACTCACTGTTTTTGGGCTTTTTTCGTTCTTGTTTGGAAATCCCCCTTTTTACATTCGATAGGCGAGGCATCGATGTGTCTTGTTTGAGGGACATCCCTACCAGTTCAAGGGATAAGGAATGGAAGAAAAAGTTTTTCTATATCGATGCCAGTGTTATCCCTGAAGGGAATGCAGTGGAGGGAGATAGGACCCAAGGACAAGGTTAAAGACGACGGTACCCTAAAAGATGCTTATGTGGGAAACGCTCTGTTTAAGAGATTGTCTCAATGTCCCTCCGAGTGCACAGTGATCCCGGAGGGAGCCCTGGTGATGGCGGGTATGAGCCTGCTATGGCGTGATATCAGGTTGTACCCTTCCTTTCAAAGAGATGATGGAGGTATGTGGCTCTGTGCCTTGAATTTACTCTGCTTATTGTATTTGCATTAACATGTGTAAATATCACAGGTAAGTGGAGCTTATTTGACTTTATTGATCCTCCACGGAATGCTGCTTTAAAGTCCGCCGATCGCGTGATTGGTGAACAAGAACTTGATGTACTAAAGGTTCATCTTGAGCAGTTTTTGCTGCCCGCTATGCCAGCAGATCCTTCTGCTTATATTTCCCAGCCTCCCCCAACGGGGGGAAGTGGTGTTTCTGCTATAGAGGTGAAAATACCAATCCGGGTGAAGGTCACCGGGAGAAAGTACATGGTCGCGGGGGCCGCTTCTTCCGCTATTGCGGTTGGCGTTTCTATGCCCGCAGGGGGTGTTGCTGTGTCATCCGCTACTACTGAATTAGCGAGTCCAACCCGTCTGCAGAAAAAACGAAGGATTGTGCCTCCATTGACTGCCTTTCAAGCAATCCAAACTGCCCATGCCTTACCCACTGGTGAGTAATTTTATTTGTGTATGTATTGCCTATAATGTTGTGCTGAATACCTGATTTGACACAGGTTCTATTACTGAAACTCAACTTGAGGGTGTGTCTTCTGTGCCCTTGACGTCCAGGGATGTTATGCCTTCCGCCGCAAGCGGACCAAGTCTTTTAGAACTTATATCTCAGGCGAGTGCTTCCGCCGTTATCAGTTCTTTAATACCGCCTCCTGTGTTCACAGCTGCTGTAACTGTGACAACCAGTCCCGTTTCTACACCGCTGCCCTCAAGTGTCACCCCGACATCCTTGTTTAACTCTCCCCTTAGCATTTTTTCTGCATCTAAAAAGGAGATGCCTACAGTTTCAGCTGCTCACGAGGCAACCAGTGCCAGAGATATCGCCGTGAGCGATGCTGGGGGATCCAGCGACGGAATTGTGGATGATGGGGCCCGGTTGGGTGATGATCTTTACCTGCCCACCATTAATTGGGATCCAAATGTGCAAGACAAGTGCTATCAGCCTAAGTGGAAAATAGCAGAGTCGTCGAGATTGATCTTCCCTCCGGTGGTACATCACTGGGTTGAGCGGGCATATCCCCCGGCCAAGTCGGCCTATTTTAAGGGGTTAAATAATGAGAATTTGATGACTGCCACAATGGTGGACTCCGTTAGTCAGGCCCAAAGGCTAGCAGAAATCCAACGCCGATGGATGAATGATAACAATGAGCTCCACCAAGCGCGGGTTCTATTCAGGAGCTGAAAGATGAAAAGTACCGCTTGGAAAGTCAACTCCAAGCTGCTGGTTTGAGGGAGAGCAGGTTTGTTTCTGAGAAGAACAAGGCAGAGGATGACTTGAAGCGTGTGACTGCCAACCTTGCCGAGGAGAGGATATTGTGGGCCCGTGGGAGCGGAAAAAGACCGAGTCCTTGCCCATGCTAAGATTGTTCAAGAGGAGCTGGAGCGTAAAGCTGTTACTGAAGCTCAAAAGGTGAGATCTGAGCTGTCTGCTAAGATTGAAAGGTTCCGTATTGACACTGATTTTGTGTCCCAGGTGCAGGAGTGATATCAGGCTCTGACTATTGAAGTAGAAGCGTCCAACGCCAAGGCTCAAGCCAAACAGGTTGAGCTGGAGGAAAGGGAGGATCAGCTTAGGAAACTTCAGCAACAGTGTGACTCCCTTGTTTCTGAGAAGAATAAACTTGTTGAGTCTTCCGCCACCTACCAGGCACGCCTTAAAGAGGCAGAAAGTGCCTTGGAGCAATCAAACACCGAGGTGGATAGCCTGACCAGCCAGCTAGTGTTTGATTGCTCAAAGTAGCAATAAACTTGTTGAGTCTTTTAAGTCATATTATTTCCAAATTTGGTAATTGAAAAAATGGGGTGAAAGTGCCATAAACAGAAAATTTCCCATGTTCTCCGTTGTTTGGATACGGTTGATGGTCTGATTCATCTTCAAATTCGGGTGACGGAGGAGATGATTACAGGAAGGGAGGTGAACTTCGGTGATACTGTACCCCGGGTTAGCCGGTCTTGTAGAAGTATCAAAGATGAGGATCCTACGAGGGCTGAACCAGGTGGGGTTCCTCTATCAGCTGATATTCTGGTGGAAGCTTTTCCTCCTGATCATGTTCAACGCTGTAGACTGGTGTATGAACGACGTCGCAGTGGCCATCGTGGAACAAGCTTGGTTGATGATCGGAGAGTGTTAGCTTTTCCGATAGATGAGGTTAATGTCGATGACCTGATCGTTGATCCCCATCCTTTGGAATATTATGGTGAAGCATTGTACACCCCTGTAGAGGTGAGAGCAATGCTTTCCGATAATTAGATATTTAGAACATGTTCGTTTTTTGGTTTCCGTATGTTGGTGTTTAGCCACATGGACAAGTACTTGGTTTTTGTAAGATAGTTGTATGTATTTATTACCAAAATACCTATATTTTTTGTAGTGGTTAATGTATCTATTACCAAGATACCCACTCTTAGCGCTGTATAGTTTTGATCCTCTGACTTATATATGAAAAGTATTTCGTGTCCAGGATGTTTTTTTACCGTTATGTGCAGTTTAAATGCGATGTAGTTTTTTGTACCGTAAAGTGCAGTATGAATGCGATGGTAGTTAATATTGTGCATACAAGTAATGAGAGAGAATAAAAAAGAAAGAACTTTTATTAACTCAATACTTAAAGAAAAAAGAGACATCGTTAAAGATGAATTACACTTGTTTGGAAAAGAAAAAAACAACCAAACCCGTCGTTAGGGGCGGGGATTTACATGTAACATTTTTTCAATTGAGTAGCGTTCCAGCTACGTGGAACCGCTGTGCCATCTAGCCTGGATAGGCGATAAGCCCCTTTGCCTAAGTTTTCTTGGATGATACAGGGACCTTCCCAGTTACGTCCTAATTTTCCTGAGGGATCCGCCCTACTGGCCTCATTGCCTCGCATGACGTATTCGCCTTCCTTGAATGCATGCTGAGCCACACGCTGGTTGTAGTACTTTTCTAAAGTTTTCTTGTACTTTGCCTCGCTGATGGCGGCTGCCTCACGCCGTTCTTCCAGTAGGTCTAGGCCTTCCCTTAAGAGCCTGACATTATCATCGTTAGTGGTAAGGCGCCTTAGCGACGGTAATCCAACTTTCGCGGGTATCATAGCCTCTGCGGCGTAGGTTAGGCTGAAGGGGGTTTCATTGTTACTTGTCTTGGGCATTGTTCGATGTGCCCAGAGGACATTTGGTAACTCTTCTACCCAAGAACTTCCCTCATAGCCCAACCTTCTTTTAATTCCATCAAGCAAACTCCTATTAGCCCGCTCCTCTTGGCCGTTTCCCTGGGGATGTGCTACCGATGTAAAGATTTGTTGAATCTGAAGCTCTGCACACCAATCTTGTAAGACCCTGTGTGTGAATTGCATTCCATTGTTGCTCACCAGGTATAGCGGCAATCCAAATCGGCACACTATGTGTTCCCACAGGAATTTCTTGGCGTTTTCGCTAGTTATTTTGTCCAAGGATTTGGCTTCAACCCACTTGGTGAAATAGTCGATCGCCACACTTAGGTACTTTAGCTTACCGGAAGCCAGCGGGAATGGCCCCACGATATCGACTGCCCATTTTTGAAAAGGCCAAGCCACCGTGATAGGAATTAAATTGTAACGCCCACTTTTTCACATTCAAAAATACAAATAATGGCATACTATTTTTAACGAAAATTGGGCATGACCCGTTCGTACTATAAACAATCCCCCTGCTTTTAACAAACATCATTCAAATAAACTTCTACGACACTTTTTCAAAAGAAATAAAAGTTGTGACCATACAAGACTTAACACAAGGGTTATGTCCGAACTACCCAAAAAAAGGTTTTAAAATTCAAACTACTTACAAACACCCTAAAACATAAAATTTACATCTACATTACAAATTTTTTTTGACCCATTTAAAAAGATAACTTGAACCGGAAGCGCATATATGGATGATGTGGTGTGTTCGAATCCGAGCTCGCCATTCTAAGCATGAAATTTACCTACATCCATAACACAAACTTGCATGTTAGTTCGGTTAGAACATATTACTAATACAATTTGCTTTTCATCATTATTTGACCCGTTACCGGGTCATTATATCTTTACATCTTTTCATTCGAACTTCTCATATGACAACTCCGTTTAACGGTTATAGCACCATCTTAGCCCCCGTCATCATCATTCATCCTTTTTTATCCGACCCGTTTTCACGGATCATACTTATTCTTACTTTTCCAATTTTCCATACTTCACTAGTTTGGCTTATAAAAGTCATCGCTAGCTATCTTAATTTCATAACAATTTCATCTTACTTGACCCGTTTAACTACGGGCCAATACATCACCAAGAACACTTCATTCTCATACTTTAGACCCATTTATACGGGTCGTCAATAGACTTTTCCCTTTTTCTACTAACAATTCGCATTAAGACATTTTTTCTAATGATTCCCACATAAAACATCAAATAATTATTTACAAGAGAACTAACATAAAATTCTACTTTCTACATAAGCGAAGTTCATAAGAACTTACCGCGATCTTGCGTTTCTTGTGCTATAGAATGACTTGTTCCTCCTTCCTTCTTTGTTCCTATACATCACAACTTTTTATACTTAGCTTTCGAAAGTTTCAGTATTCTCATATTCTTGGTCGTACAATATGACGTTTATGAACCATATGCATTCACACCATAATCATATTTCATCAACTTAGCAAATTTTCATACAAAATCACAATTTCATTAATTTAGACATTTCATCGAACATATGGCGTGTATACATTCTAATAAGCATGATGTACAAGTGTTTATAACACATTCATCCTAAATTTATCAAATAGATCAACCAATTTCCTTCAAAATCAACAATCATAACTATACTACATATGATTCATATCAAGTTATTCATCTTAACACTTCTGTAACATGAATTTAACATCAACATTACACAATTCTTCCATAAACTTTACTAATTTTTTCACTACCTTACATAATCTCAAGTGGGTTTTACCCCAACTACTATTGTAATCGAAATAACACTTAATATAACTCCTATTTGTTCATATCATTCAACATCTAGATTCAATTTCATACAAACATCATAAATTATACATAACCCACTTCATGAAATCTCATAAAACATCAAATTTAAACTTACTAGATGTCAAGAAAACTTAGATAATCAAAGTTCCATGCTCATGCATTCGATTAATCCTTGATTTCCCTTTCAATTTTGTAGAATTTGAAGAACTATGGTTTCTTGGTTCTCTCTCTCCCTCTGTTCGATCGTACTAAACCAGGAGGAGCCCTGGTTTTTTTTTTTTTTATCAAATCTCATTACATAATTTCATTATTAGTCCCTTATCTTTTGAGTGGTTTCAAATTAGTCTTTTCCCATACTAACTTGATTACTTCCATTAACATAAAGGGTTTTTATTTCATTTTCTTTCATTTCCCCCCTTTTTTATAGAACTTTCAATATGATAAAAATCTATGTTTATCATTCCTTACCATATTTACCATTTATTTTAATAAAAAATATTGCGATTATAACATTAAATATGACATACGAAATTTGGGGTGTTACAAGTCTACCCCCTTAAAGAAGGTTTCGTCCCCGAAACCTGAACACATACATTCTGACAAGTTTATCTGTAACCCTTCGTAATTACATAGCTCGAACTTTGATAACATGCTTTCATTCGATCATCCCTCGTGATGAATCGGTCATTACCTCTCTAAACTTGTCTAATACACTTGGTAATTCACTCTTGTATGAAACAAAGTGATCCTATTACATTATTTCATGATTATTGTTCAATTGTTCAAGCTGATTTCTTAAAACTTGCCTGTCAGATTATTCATCCCCGCATACCTCTAACATCTATTTAGGGGAAAATAATTATCATAATATTCATACTTGTTCATTCCTATTCATTCATATATAATCACAAATCAAACATCCTTCAATAGTTTATAACTATTTATCTTCTACATACCCCCATCCTTCCAGGGCCAAAATCAAGCAAAATTTCTTTCATGTCGCTTGCTTGATAGTTTTTTTCATACAATTTCTTGCAATACCTACGTATAACCTTTACTCGAGACCAATATTTCTTTCACTGATGATCTATCATAACTGCATGGTTAACCACAACTTAACGTATACATTTATACAAATCGTGTACATATTATCTTGCTCTAACCTCATGACCGTCTATCCTTAGGTTACAAAGGTCAACATAAGTCTTTAATCACGCTATCAGTAAGATCGTGTAATCAATACTTACATTTGGGTAACTCATATTACACTCGAGGTGTCATACTCAGCTATACTTGTCATCACATTTCATAGTTGTCATATATACGTCATTCCTTCTAGCAATTGTAATACTAAGGCTATTACCCAATATTGTACCTCAAAGGGTTAATTCCTATCAACCTAGGTTCCACTACATACGAGATTATAAGCTTATTACGTATGCCCCTCCATTTTACGTATGAGTTACATAAAACTTGGCACAACCATTCATTCGATAATTCAGATTACACTCTACCACGTAGGGTTGTTTTATATTACGAATCAAGAATCATGTGTATAAAAACTTTAACTCTTGAACATTTCTTTAGAGGTTTATCTTCTAATAATTCCTCACATACGACAGGGAACTCGATAGAGGGCAAGATTTATTCAAATATCCATTCAAATATTCATTATATTTTACATTCCACTCAACCCTCTTTATATAACATTCCACCTCTAAAAGTTATGCATTCTTATATTTTCATTCTAGCTTCCTTCGACGTTAACCTTTCACATCTTTCATACAGTTCGTTCTATTTATTCTAAATTTGGCATACTAAGTGTGTACCCCGCTTTCTTAACAGTCCCTCACTTTTCTTTCCTTTCTACTACCCATTTTCCGACATGCGGGTCGACTCTTACCATATTTCCATCATGACATTTCAAGACATCTAATAACCGTACTTTACAATAAACAAGAATTTAGAGCCACCATTATTTCTTGTATTGATATGAAAATTATAATTTATTTACTAGCATTATGAGTCATTTACTTATGCCTTCCAAGTTACCAACCATACTTGTTCCTTCACTATGCCGTTAGAAACAATAATGCTCACCATAAGCCTACTACTTGATTCCTCTATTATTAATATCATCATTCTTCCTAGTCACCCCCTATTGTGGCGTAAAAACTTTGACTACTAATGTATGTGTGTGTGTATATACACATATATATACACTTGTCTCAAACGTTTAGTAACTCTATTACTATTAGTTGCTTGTTAATCCATTCCTACAGTATGGACTAATTCGCACATTTGTACTTCCTTATTGATTTTAGACATACTTGTTATCATTTTTTTTACAAAAATCTCTATCCTCGTCGGTGCTTAAATCATCCATCTAGGTCTTAGCCCATTATTCATTTTAGTACTCATAAGTCGATCATCACATACTTAATACGCAATGTGTTCGGAGCATACTTCTTCCATCATAATCTATTACCTCAACATCTTTCTATGTATATATATAATTATTTACACCATCACATGTTACCACATTTGTCATATATTTTACTCTTACTTGTATATCCCACTTAGGTCTACGACGACTAACTATCATCATATCACTACTCATATTCCCATAACTAGCGGCAACATACCTCACATACGTTCATATACGCATCACTTATACATATATATATACATACATATATATATATATGTATGTATGTGTTCTTTTAGTCCTACATTATCCTTGACCAACCATGCTATATATGCCACATACTTGTTATGTTTATACTTATCTTTAGTTAGGTGGAGAAAAAAAAGCATCTCCTCATTTGCTTTCATACTTTCCTTCCCACCTAACGACTCTAACTTTCACCCGTCTACAACCCTTTCTTAAGGCTCCATCCATGCTTACCACATAAATATCTTCCCTTAAAATTTTAATTCTACTAACATTTACTTTTTGTTTGACATAATTTTCATCGTTAGGACCATACTATACTCGAAATCTTTATCATCCTTTCATGTTCAATATTTTCTAAGCTTAATTGTAATTATCATCTGTATATTTCATTACATTCTAGGACCATACCATCCTCTTCCGTAATCATTGCTTTTATTCCTTCCTACCGTGTCATTTGTTATCGTTTGTATTTCTTTCGTCCGTTATCTACATTAAGCATTTTTTTACTTTATATACTTTCCATGTCATCTCAAGTTACATTGATGCATTCATAATCATATTTCAATAACTTTTATTCCACTTGTACATCATCATCAACATCGGTCACGATAGGCCACATCATGCATACCTTTCGCTCATAGGGGAATAGAATCCCTCATTCTTCTTACTTACCTTCTCGCACCATCCGCTATTCGGAACATATTTTCTTAACAATTTCTTCGTTTTCATCAGCCTTCTACTATATCCTTCGAGATTATTACTAAAATTTATTCTTTGGTCGTGTTCATTTCATTCTAATATTTTAATTTTTTTTTATACTTTCCTTTCTTTCATGCTAGGTGTTAACGGTCCTTTATGACCACACCACAGGGTTGATAAACCTAACTAGAACTTCATTCACAACCTTCCAATCATATACGTTCTTACTTCGAAACATTTCGACATGACCCGGTTGACATTTAGAGGATCCTAATTATCATAAGTTGCATTTTCGGAAACTTAACGAAACTATTGGATTTGCCTTAAGAAATATTCTAAAACGAAGTTTAGGAAATATGTTAGTATGCCTAACATATTTCAATGACTTTCATTCTCTTACTTATTACACTTTCGTTAATTTTATATATACTTTTCACTTCATTATATGTTACTTCATGCCATCATGCTTACGTCTTATTGACCTTTGTCATTTTAATTATGGTTATCATGCTTTTATTTCATAATTCCGGGTGTTAATAGCCACTTAGTGACCATACCGCATTCCTTTCATCATCCCCGGTGTTTACGGTCACTTTGTGACCACACCGTATACCATTCATCATTCTCGGTGCTAACGGTCACTTCGTGACCACACCGCGTACCGTTTATCATAGGGCATCATCTTTACCATCATTATTGGTAATATCATTATCATCATCATTTACACTCAATGCACCCGCCATCTACAATTACATACTTTATTAGATACCGTATCATTCTTTTCTTTATCATTCATCCATTATTTGCTTTCAACAATTCATTTCCGTAGGTCATAAAACCATACTTTCCTTCATTACGAACATTCTAGACATGTTAATCAAAACATACATTCATTCTTACACTTACTTCTTATTCCTTGTTCTTTAACTAATAGCCTTCGTATTAGTCAACTTATATTCATGGTTTCATTATCATTCAGGTTTACATTGTCTGCCATCTACATAAAACATTCATTTCATTCATTAATTTTTTTTTCATACTTTCCTTCATCATAATTAACTCATTTTATCATACTACAATCAATTTACATTTCATATTTCATGCATTATCGTCATCGACGATCATGTCATATCGTGTAGATCAAAATCTTTGATCGCAACGATTTACCTTTTCATCCTTCATGTACACTTTCCCTTATCATTCTTAATATCAAAATTACCTTAAACATTGGTTACGAGGCCTTAGAAACCGTTTAAAACAAGTCCCGTATTCAAAACAAACAAATAAAAAAAATTGCCAGCATTTGAAGTCCTTGCGGGCCGCGAAGGATAGCCCTCTAGCTATCGCGGGCCGCGACCGTTGTCGCGCGATGCGACGGTGATTTCAGTTGGGTCTGGGTTGCTGCATCTGCCCAGCTCTAACCTTTTCTAAAAAATACTAACTTTAAAACTCCATATCTATAGTTCTACTAGTCCGTTTTACTCGATTCTTTTTCTTACGTGTCCGTAATTTAAACACGGACCCGTTTAACATCATCATTTACCTTAAAACTCAGTTTATAAATGAAATCCTATAATTCCCTTTTTATTCCTAACTATAAGCATAATCAAATTTACAATTTACTTACTTGCATAGCGCTTCGGAACGAACACACCTTCATTCGAGCTTTCGGTTTGAGTTCAAGTATTTTAACTCTAATACTTGAATCCCTCAAACCTCGGCTCTGATACCAACATGTAACGCCCACTTTTTCACATTCAAAAATACAAATAATGACATACTATTTTTAACGAAAATTGGGCATGACCTGTTCGTACTATAAACAATCCCCCTGCTTTTAACAAACATCATTCAAATAAACTTCTACGACACTTTTTCAAAAGAAATAAAAGTTGTGACCATACAATACTTAACACAAGGGTTATGTCCGAACTACCCAAAAAAAAAGGTTTTAAAATTCAAACTACTTACAAACTCCCTAAAACATAAAATTTACATTTACATTACAAAAAATATTTGACCCATTTCAAAAGATAACTTGAACCAGAAGCGCATATATGGATGATGTGGTGTGTTCGAATCCGAGCTCGCCATTCTAAGCATGAAATTTACCTACATCCATAACACATACTTGCATGTTAGTTCGGTTAGAACATATTACTAATACAATTTGCTTTTCATCATTATTTGACCCGTTACCGGGTCATTATATCTTTACATCTTTTCATTCGAACTTCTCATATGACAACTCCGTTTAACGGTTATAGCACCATCTTAGCCCCCGTCGTCATCATTCATCCTTTTTTATCCGACCCGTTTTCACGGATCATACTTATTCTTACTTTTCCAATTTTCCATACTTCACTAGTTTGGCTTATAAAAGTCATCGCTAGCTATCTTAATTTCATAACAATTTCATCTTACTTGACCCGTTTAACTACGGGCCAATACATCACCAAGAACACTTCATTCTCATACTTTAGACCCATTTATACGGGTCGTCAATAAACTTTTCCCTTTTTCTACTAACAATTCGCATTAAGACATTTTTTCTAATGATTCCCACATAAAACATCAAATAATTATTTACAAGAGAACTAACATAAAATTCTACTTTCCACATAAGCGAAGTTCATAAGAACTTACCGCGATCTTGCGTTTCTTGTGCTATAGAATGACTTGTTCCTTCTTCCTTCTTTGTTCCTATAAATCACAACTTTTTATACTTAGCTTTCAAAAGTTTCATTATTCTCATATTCTTTGTCATACAATATGACGTTTATGAACCATATGCATTCACACCATAATCATATTTCATCAACTTAGCAAATTTTCATACAAAATCACAATTTCAATAATTTAGACATTTCATCGAACATAAGGCGTGCGTACAATCTAATAAGCATGATGTACAAGTGTTTATAACACATTCATCCTAAATTTATCAAATAGATCAACCAATTTTCTTCAAAATCAACAATCATAACTATACTACATATGATTCATATCAAGTTATTCATCTTAACACTTCTGTAACATGAATTTAACATCAACATTACACAATTCTTCCATAAACTTTACTAATTTTTTCACTACCTTACATAATCTCAAGTGGGTTTTACCCCAACTAATATTGTAATCGAAATAACACTTAATATAACTCCTATTTGTTCATATCATTCAACATCTAGATTCAATTTCATACAAACATCATAAATTATACATAACCCACTTCATGAAATCTCATAAAACAACAAATTTAAACTTACTAGATGTCAAGAAAACTTAGATAATCAAAGTTCCATGCTCATGCATTCGATTAATCCATGATTTCCCTTTCAATTTTGTAGAATTTGAAGAACTAGGGTTTCTTGGCTCTCTCTCTTCCTCTGTTCGATCGTACAAAACCAGGAGGAGCCCTGGTTTCTTTTTTTTTTATGAAATCTCATTACATAATTTCGTTATTAGTCCCTTATCTTTTGAGTTGTTTCAAATTAGTCTTTTCCCATACTAACTTGATTATTTCCATTAACATAAAGGATTTTTATTTCATTTTCTTTCATTTCCCCCTTTTTATATAGAACTTTCAATATGATAAAAATCTATGTTTATTATTCCTTACCATATTTACCATTTATTTTCGTAAAAAATATTGCGATTATAACATTAAATATGACATATGAAATTTGGGGTGTTACATAAATTATTCTTGGGGCGAAGCGTTTGAGGAGCAAATTTTTGACAACTGCGGCACTTCCTGAGTTCAGCTACCACGTCTTCATGCATCTCGGGCCAGTAGTACCCGGCGTTGTGGATCTTGGCGACAACTTCCCGGGGTCCAGCGTGGATACCGCATATGCCAGCGTGTATTTCTTGGATTAGGTATTTTGCTTCCGCTGGGGACACACAGCGCAGTAGTGGTCCCAAGTACGACTTCCTGTATAAGACGCCGTTGTTTACTTCATATTGCAACGCTTTGGTTTGTATCTTTTGAGCCTCGCCTCGGGCAGGGGGTAATTCCCCCTTTGTGAGGAACTTTAGGATTAGAGTGTACCAGCAGGGTTCTTCCGCTGTGATGGCGGACACTTCCCGGGGTTCTATGGAAGGTGCTTGTAGCGTTTCCACCGTTACCTCCTTTTCCATACCAGAGGTAGCTAATATACTCAGGGCGTCAGCTATTTGGTTTTTTCCGCGATGGACATGATTAAGTGTGACGCTGTCAAAAGAGGCTATGAGTTCTTTGGTCTTGGCTAGGTACTTTGCCATTTTCTCGTCCTTGGCTTCATAGGTCTCGTTCACCTGGTTATTGACTAGCAGAAAGTCGAAATATGCATCAACCCTGGTTGCTCCCATTGATTGAGCCATTCTCAAACCCGCTAGCAACGCTTCATACTCTGCTTCATTGTTAGAGCATTCAAAATCAAAGTGCATGGCGTAGATCAGTCTTATCTCGTCTGGGCTGATTAACATGAGACCTTCCCCGGATCCTTTTCCACTAGAAGACCCGTCCGTGTATAACTTCCAGGTTTGCCTGGCTGTGCTGGACTCGGGTATGTCTTTGATCGCGGGATCTTGTATCACTTCTCCCTCGGGAATCTCAGCCAAGAAATCAGCGATCACTTGTCCCTTAATTGTTGTTCGCTTTCGATATTCAATATCTAGGGCTCCCAACTCAATCGCCCATTTGGCCAACCTTCCTGAGATTTCTGGCTTGTGCAAAATTTGCTGTAGCGGATAATTTGTTAAGACTTGTACGCGGTGCCCTTGAAAATATATCTTCTGAGACGCCGGGTAGCGTGGACTAATGCTAGCACCAACTTTTCCAGTGTTGGATACCGCGTTTGTTGGATCGTTCCGGTGACCCTATACAGTCAAGTTGAGTAGTTCTTCATCATTTACAAAGGCGGAATCAATGTAAATGACGTCAAACAGCTTGTTTCCTTTTAATCTTTATCTATTGATGATTTCCTGAGCTTTTTACAAACAAGTCTGACAAAAATTTGGCAGCACCTCAGCTCTCACACACTAATTCCGTACCAAATGAATCAGACAACATCAGTATTTATAGAGGACTAATTCCGCACGAACCCAACTCATGCGAAATTACATGTTCATACGGAATTAGTTAATTCCGTGTGGAATTACCTAATTTCGCATGAAACATTAATTTCGTATGAAATGATATATGAACATTTCATGCCGAATTACCCATAAACACTGTTTTCTCAATTTCCGTGCCCTGATCTACTAGATACAATACAAGACTCAGTAAAGACGAAGTTAACAGACATCAGTGCACTAACAAACTCCCCCTTGGATGTTGACGAAGTCTTTTGCATCCTGTCTTCAGTCTTTAGTCTTGATTTATTTTGACATTGTAAAAGCTCCCTTTAAACTTCTATCATCAAACTCTAATCTACAATATCCTCTTTGAATATTGATCCAGAATTCTGACTCCCCCTTTCGCAAACTCCCCCTCTAGATCAGTTGGGACTTGAAATCTGGTTCAAACTTTGACATTTTCATTGCCATGAGGATCTTAACTCATGTTACCTGCACCATCTCTACCTAAATATAAGATATATGACAATAATAGTTTCAAACTAAAACTTACCATTTTCTCTTCATTTGATGAATTAATCAGTGTTTAGAAATCCACTTAAGTATTCAGGTCCAAATTAATGACCCTGATTACTCAATTTATCTACCAAGTCCAACTTAATGACCTTGGTTGATCAGAGATAATTCACACTGACATTTTGTTCAATTTTTTTCTGAAAATTTACAAGTTTCAAATTAATGAACTTGCTTTAACTTTCCAATTTCTTAATTAACAAGATTAAGCTCCAAACTCATCATCCAGCCCAGAAACTTCCTGCATCTGCTCCAAATTGTGAATCTGAAGATCAACTCTCCACTTTGGTTTGTCAAAAATAACGCAGAAATGTAAAATCTTTTTGGATTTTTAATAAAGTTTCTAAACTAGAAATGAAATACAGAAAATGAAATGCAGTAAAAGTAAACTATTTACAAACATATTTTTGGTTGAGCGTGTTAGGGAATCATATCAGCTATCCGACAAGTCACAAGTACCGTTAAGCTTTAATTTCATACTCAGAATTAAACAATTCGCTTTGATTGTCGATATACTGATCCACTTAAATTCTTACACACATTTCAATCTGTCCAGGATACGGATTTAGTGTTTTAGAGACTTAAGCTTATTCATGTGTCCCACCTCTTGAATATACTCCCGTATCCAGATCCCAATATTCAGTCTTACAGGTGAGTATACCACAGATGATATCTGTAAGGGAATAAATTACGATCGAAACCGTGAGAGCTCAGGTCAGAACTTCCGTTCAGCAGAGAGATGACAGTTCGACTTGGGTGTGTCCCCTTTAGAGGATCTTTTTTACAACAGCATTGATTAGCAATTTTATTGTCTCATCATTTATGCTGAGGGCGGCGCTATATTTCAAGCATGCGGTAAAGTATTCTCCGAGGACTAGGCCATTGCTTCCGCAAAATCAGAAGTCCCGGGATAATACCCCAGATATCACTGAGTATAAAGACCTAGTATCTCAGAAAGAGGGATCTTTCAAACAAGATTTCAGGGGTTACCTATATATCCAAGTAGTGTTCCCCACGAAATAAGTAAGTAAAGATTTAGGTTTATATCCCGAACAAACCTACTAAATGTGTAAAAACCTATCGGCACATCATCAGCGAGACTGTTTAACGCATTTAAACATTCCAATTCTTTAGCATACCGTAACTGTCAAGCCGATGTACTATCATTTTCCCTTTTTACACAAGCTCTTTTCTGGTTTTCTATTGTTTTTGGATTTTGAAAATATCTCATGTTTTTGTATTTTTGTCATTTTTTATTGTTTTTGTATTTTCTGAAAATATTAACCCTATACCTCCCCCTAAATACCAAAACATGTAAAAAATCGACAAACCATTGCAGATTGCTTCTCAACATCATCTACAATGTCTCATTCATCAACGCCAAGAATCTCTTCCAGCACCGATAAAAGCTTCATACCGTTCAGTTTTAGCAAATGTTGAAAACGAGTTTTGTCAAATGCTTTGGTATGTAAATCAACTTTTTGCTCGTCAGTGTGGATTTTCTCAATTCGTATCAACTTCTTCTCGAAACAATCATGAATGAAGTGATGACGAATTTCAATGTGTTTGGTTTTAGCGTGATGAACTGGATTTTTAGTAATATTAATCGCTGCCTCATTATCAAAAAAGATAGGGGTGTTTAGAAATTGCAAACCGTAGTCGCGCATCTGTTGCTGGATCCACAAGATCTGAGAGCAGCAGCTGCTAGCAGATACATACTCCGCTTCACATGTGGATAAAGCCACCGAGGTTTGCTTTTTACATTGCCAGGTGACCAAACGTGGTCCGAAAAACTGACATCCCACTGTTGTTGATTTAGCATTAACTTTGCAGCATCCGAAATCTGAATCGGAATACCCTTCGAGCGTGAAATCGCCTTCTTTTGGATACTACAATCCCAATGATGGAGTTCCTTTCAGGTAGCGTAATATCCTTTTTACAATCACCATATGCGAAGCTCTCGGGTTAGATTGAATTCTTTCTGCGAGGCAGGTTGGGTACATGATATCGGGTCTTGAAGCTGTCAAATACATCAGCGATCCGATCATAGAACGATACATCGTTTCATCTACCTTCTCTCCGGTGAGATCAGGATTTATCCCGTGATTCGTCGCTAATGGGGTGGCAACTGGAGTAGAACCTGACATCCCAAATTTCTCCAAGATATCATGAACGTACTTCGTTTGATGTATGAAAATTCCCTTAGGCATTTGATTAACCTGAAGTCCCAAGAAGAATTTCATCTCACCCATCGATGACATTTCGAATTTCTGCTTCATAACTTGTTCAAAATCTTTGCACAAATTTTCATTTGTAGACCCAAATATGATGTCGTCCACATATATTTGAACTATCAGAAGATGACCGTCGACCTCTTTGGTGAAGAGAGTGGCATCCACTTTTCCACGAATGAAGCTGTTGGCTAGCAGGTGTTGAGATAATGTCTCGTACCAAGCTCTCGGGGCCTGGTGTAAACCATACTGCGCTTTGTCTAGCAAGTAGACCTTTTCTTTGTGGATTGGATCGGTGAAGCCCAGTATACCTCCTCTTTTACCTTCCCGTAGAGAAACGCTGGTTTTACATCTAACTGATATACTTTGAAGTTTTTCCAAGATGCAAATGCCAGGAAGATTCTGATCGTTTCTAATCTAGCAACCGGAGCATATACTTCAGTGAAATCTATCCCCTCCTGCTGACTGAAACCCTGGACTACGAGTCGAGCTTTGTTACGAACTATAACCCCTCTATCATCCCTCTTGCACTTGAATACCCACTTGGTGTTTATCTTCCTCTGACCATCAGGCAAGTCTACTAACTTCCACACACCTAACTTCTCGAATTGGCTCAGTTCATCCTGCATCGCATTGACCCAAGAATCTCCAGTAAGCGCCTCTTTATAAGTCATTGGTTCAACCTGCGAGATAAAACAACTTAGTGAAAAGTCAGTTTGTAAAGGAGCAACTTTTGAATAAAAACATGTAAGCCCTTGATCAAGTTGTCTTCTAGTGCAGACGCCTGATTGCAATTCCCCGATTATCAATTCCTCTGGATGGTATGAAAGTGTTCTTGACATCACCTCGCCTGGAACATATACCTCGCCTTCCAAATTTGTGATATTTTGATTTGCACCTTGTTCATCGACTGGAACTGTTTGACTTGAAATCTGGATTTGCTCCCCCTCAGAATCTGAATCACCATGATCAAATACCGGTCTATTATCAGATTCTTGATTATCATTGACTGCCGTCTGATTATCATGAGCAACTTCCTCTTGTTGAATATCATCATGTTCTCCAGCATTACTTGGACCTGCTTCATCGTCATTTGATGCTCGTTGCGGTCGTCTTGAATACTCAGCTGGGAACCTTTCCTGCTATTCTTCATACTCTCTCAGAATATCCAACTCGTCAAAGAAATCTTCTTCTTCCTTTTCTTCTTTCATGTCAAACGAATCCCACAATTTTTCGTAATTAAAACACCTTGAGTCACCGGGTTTCTGAGGCGGCATAGTATACCCCTGACACTCAACATGTTGTGCTTCGATGATCTGCTTCAATCTTGGAACAAAGACTTGTTTCAATGGACTAGCATAACCCACGAAAATTCCTTCAATGCTCTTTGCACCAAACTTTCCAAAAGGCTCTAGAACTGTGCAGGGAGATCCAAACGGTTCTAAATACTTTAGGTTCGGTTTGCGGTTATTGATCAGAAACATGTCTTGTTGAATTTCTTTACTGTGAGAACCCGGTTGAGTGTATAGCAAGCGGCTGACACTGCTTCTGCCCAAATATTAACTGGTAGCTTTGAATCAGCAAGCATCGTCCTAGCCGTTTCGATTAGCGTCCTGTTCTTTCTTTCTGCTACTCCATTTTGTTGCGGAGTGTAAGGAGCACTAAATTCTTGCAGTTTACCTCTCTCATCACAATATTCTTCCATCCTGTTGTTCTTGAACTCTGTACCGTTATCACATCTGATTCTTCTGATTCGAGTTTGGTACAAGTTTTCATTTTTTCTGAACAACGCCATCAAACTTTCAAACGTCTCATCTTTTGATTTCAAGAATGATACCCACGAAAATCTGGAATAATCATCAGTTACCACAAGACAGTAGAGATCCCCTGTAATACTTTTGACGTTTACCGGACCAAAAAGATCCATATGAAGTCTCTCTAATGGTCTGAAAACTGAATTGACTTTCTTTTGAGGATGTGATTTCTTCTTTTGCTTGCCTTTGACGCAGCTAATGCACTCTCCTTCCAGATGAAAACCTTTAATATGAACACCCAGAACTAAATCATTATGCACCAGGTGATTCATTTTTCTCAAATGAATATGACCCATTTTTCGGTGCCACAATTGTGATTCTTTCTCTGTTGCTCTAGACATAAAACAATGAACCTGACCCGTGGTTGTAGTAGCTACGCTCATGTCCAACACATACAGATCATTCACTCTGGGTGCCCTCATGATAATCCATTCTTCAGGGATAACAAATCCTGGCTTCAAGATCAAACATTCTTTGTCTGTGAAGTGAGTGGTATACATCCTGTCACAAATCTGCGAGATACTCAGCAGATTATTCTCCATCTCAGCAATGTAGTTAACTCTTTCAAACGTGACAATCCCATTAGATAACGTTCCTTCACCAACAATTCGACCACCTTGATTACCTGCGAACCCTACATAACCTCCATTGAAATTTCTAACATCATACAGGAATGCTGTCTTCCCTGTCATGTGCCGAGAAGCTCCACTATCCATAATCCATCGTGAAACAGATCTTGGAAGCTCCTGCACATATCACAAACATTTAGTGAGATTTTGTTGCCACCCAAGCCTCTTTTGACTCGGGTAACTTGACATTTATGTGAGATTTTCCAATGTAAAGTGGTGGAAAGTTTTTATCATTCAACTTCAAGCTTTCATCAGATCCACCCTCAACTTTTTTGTATAAGAAAAACTCATCATTCTTAGGTTGACCAGTTGGTTGATTTTTCTTTTGAACATTCTTCTTCTCTGGTGTAGTAGAAGATTGTTTCTCCAATTGTTCATAATAATCCAAAGGAACATCCATCTTTACCAGTGTGGTAGAAGACGATTGTTTTTCTGACTCTGAAACCTTTGGTTTAGATGAACTTTTTGGCTTCCATGTTTGTTGAGATGGCGCAACCCGTTTGTAAAATTTATCATTTTTAGTTTCCAATTTCTTAACAGGCTCAATTTTAACTTTCGTTTTTTCCTTTTTCAAAATTTTCTCAACAACCATTGGAGCTTTGCCTTTTGCATCAACCTTCCTTTTCGAACTCTCAGCAACTTCAGACTTAGGCTTAAAGTTGGTACACTTTCGTGCAATATGCCCAACTTTGTTACATTTGAAGCATGTACGAGTATCAACTACTCGACTTGTGCCTTCAGTCTGAGGGTGTGAGGCCTTCTTCCCAAATAATTCTTCATTTGTTTTCGAAAAAATCTTAAATTCTTCATCAGAAAGTGAACTCGAACTTGACACAAACACTTTCTTCTCAGCAAACCTTCTGTTTTGAACATCTCTTCTTTGATAATTCTTACCACCCTGATAACCACCCGACCATTTGTTTCGATTTTGATTTGGATTGTATTTATCCAAAAAGCATTCATCATCCTCAGTAGTGTCACTTTCAGATTTCAAAACACTTTCAACCACACTTTTAACAACTTTAGAATGGACACTTCCTTCATTGGATGACGAAGTGAATGTAACATCAATTGTGTCTGGAAGTTTAACCTCATTTTCATCTTCATCATTAACCAACCCGGACTTTTTCTTTGAGTAATTGTTTAAAACTGGTGGCGGAACTTTATGAAACCCCACCCCAGTTCCATCAGCACACACATCTTCGCCTGCCTTGTTCTTCCCAATGGGTTTGGGAACAATGTGTTGTAAAACAAAGCTTGCGGAGGTGTAACTGTTCAGCTTCAACTGGATGCGTTCATTTTCAATTTTAACTTCTTGAAATTGAAGCTTCAACTTAGCAATCTCATCCAGTTGTTGGTTGATTAATTCTTCTTTAACCCTCAAAACACCTTGCAATTGACAATTTTCTTTGTATGTTTTACCGTTTCTATCATCAGAATCTTTCACCGTGCGTTTTAGCTTCTCAAAACTTTCAGAAATTTGACGATTTTCAAGAATTAGTTTTTCATTTTCTTTCCTAACTTTTTCTACGTCAATTTTATCATTTTCAATTTTCTCACTCAGTTCTCTTATTCTATCAGTTGAAGCTTTCAGCATTTTGTCACGGTTCAAGATCTGATCCTCAACATCTCTGACTCTTTTTGTCAGATCCTCAACTTTCTTACCATTTAGATAAGTGATTGTACTACAAACTTTGCACTCTTTCATGCAATTTTTGCAGTCAATGTCACCATTTACTTTCTTACCTGACGCACTCGTTGACGCATTTGAACTGACCTGGCTTTTAGACTCAGATACGGACTTAGAGTCTACCTCAAGTTCCTTAGCAGCCAGCACCTTGTCAGCCATTTTTCCCAAGTTTTCAGCATTCAACTTTTGTGATGTATCAATGATCCCCTCATCAGTCTTCTTTGCCTTTTCCTCTTTTTCTTTTACTTTCTCTTCTTTCTCTTCTCCGCTTCCCCACCATTTTCTTTGCCAACCCTCTTCTTCTTCAGCAATTTGTTGAATTATAGTTTCAAGATCGAGGGTCTTATAGTCAATAGCAATGTTACCCATGGGGTCAAGATAACATTCTCTATCTGGATCCCATCTCTTCGCCCTTTTTGCTTCAGTGTATATATCAGATATTCTGATCATTCTGTTTTGAGCTATCATCTTTCTGTTGACATACTTTTCTTCTTCATTTATGTTATCTTTCAAAGGAACAGGTTCAACAATCTTTGCCATAAAAGCATATCCAACCGCATCCTCCTCTGGTAACAACTCACTCCAGTTAAAACCTTCATCGTCATGAATCATAGCAAGAGCTTTGGATTTTTCTTTATTATCCTCAAGTTGTTTCATTCTGGGTGGTTCTGATTTATTCTGATGATAAATCGCTCTCTTGTAGTAATCTTCTTTGAACGGATTTTCAGAATCATCAGCATAAGCATTCCGGCACTCTCTTTTAAAATGACCTTTCTGTTTACACTTGAAACAGGTCACTTTTGACTTGTCAAACCCTAACTTGGTAGATGGTCCACCAATAGACTTTCTTCCTGTAATCTCCATAAAACGCTGTGCCCTTCTCACTGCACTGGCCATACACCACCTTATGTCAATCAATTCCATCTCCTCAGGATCTATCTGATCGTAGTCTTCCTTTGTTAGGTTGGTGTTGCCTATCTTGCCTGCTACAAGGCTCTCATACGACTCTAGCACAGAAGCTAAGAAAACCATCTGTTGCTTTGCAGACTCTTCGCTGAAGTTTTGAGCGTTCTTTAAATCCACCGCAATGTTGCATTGAAATAAGTTCTTTGCAGCTGATTGGTTTGAAGTTGATGAAGAGCCACTGTGAAATCCACTGCTTGTACTCTCTTTGCTAGATGTGTTGGAATTTTCAGCAGAAAAAGCTATCTTGGGAGACGCATTCTTGGGAATCATGTTTTTTGGATAATACAACTCCAAATTCTGCTGATATGACGAGTGATTGACTTTGTGTGTTTTCTTTATCTCCAGCTCGTGACTCTCTAGTCTCTCGATAAGCAGATCTGTAGGATCGATTTGACCGACCAAATGAGTCAATTTGAGTTAATACACACTATTTAAGTGGCGGAAACACTCAAACAGCTTTGAATCAGATAGAAATAAGTAGAAAACAGATGTAGATCACTTTAACTCTTGTTTCTCATTCAGTAATCACATGAAAATTCGGCAGAGTAACGTTACACCAACTGCTAGTCCGTTTGAAATGAGAAACATACAATGCCTATATATAGGCTTGACCCTTCCGTTTGAAACTGGCACAACCCAGTTCAAACGGACAGACTTCACACCATTCCGTTTGAAGATGACATGCCATTCTTCAAACGGAACCACATGTAAATAACATAAAATTACATTCTAGCCCCCTATACAATACATACTTGACATATTTAGACCCCTAGACTTAAGACATAGGCTTTAGACATCGTGCACTAACAAACTCCCCCTTGGATACAGCCGGAGTCTTCAGTCTTAGTCTTTAGGTCTTCAGAGGGACTTGAATGTTTCTTCTCTTGGCTTAGGCTTCTTTCTCAGCAAGTTCCTGAGCCTTTCATTATCTTTCTTCTTTTTCTTTTCTTCTTCAGCCTGTATCTTCATCCATTTTCCTTTATTTTCTTCCAACTTCTTGCGTTCTTTTTCAACTTTCTTTCTTTCTCTTCAAGCGACCACCATTTAGAATTCCATTTACTTTCAGAATTAATGCCTTTCTGAAAACAAATAGTTACAACTTGTTGAAACTGCATCGCTTGCTCTCTGTCTTCAGATTGAAAATGGATTTTGTTGATGAATAAACATTCAATATCCTTCGCTGAGCAGTTAACCAGCCACATCGGGTCATAGATAAAAATCTCTCTAATCTCTTTCCCAGCTCGATAAGTAATCACTGCCTCAGTCGATTTACAACTATACACCCATCCCAGAAAGCCTTTGTAAAAATCTTGTTCCATCTTTGGCATAGGGATATTCTTCATCACTTTAGGCTTTTTCACATGTAAGATCGTCTCTTCGTTCCCTGTTTCAGGATTCACTCTTCTTACTTTCTTCAGATAATGTGGCTTCCAGTGTCTGAAATTCTTTAAAGCTTCAAACTTTATGTATCCCCACATTGCGATATCATTCTTTCGTACAGGATATCCTAAAGTTCTCACTTTCGATAATTCTTCGACATCCCACCATGGTAAAGACATCACATCATACAGACGTTCAAAATACTGTACACCAAACTCTCTTCTGATCGCGTAAGCATTAACATGAGGTAGGAAACCCCAGCTAATGATATCACCAAGTGAAATACTTCGATCTCTCTGATAATACTTCAACGGCCTTTTGAACTTTCTTTCATGACTATCTTTAAACCACTTCTGCCGTTCTTCCTTCTGCAAGTCTTTAGGAATACCATCGAAATTCTTGTCTTTCAAAATTTCAGAGACTTTCCTTCTTAACTCATCCCTGTTTTCTTCAGTAAAGAACTCCATCAGTGTAGGAAACTGAGAAGTATCTTCATTTACACTCTCGTCATCAGTACAATCTTCAACCTCAACCCTGTCATACATATCAGCATCCTCTACATACTTGTACTCATATTCTGGTTGATGGTTGATGTCGAATGTATTCAATTCATCTTCAAAATCAAATTTGAATTCTGGATCCACCATACGTGTCATTTCTTTAATATCATCCAATGTATAAGTATGTCTGTACTCACCTTCCTCCAAATGGGGTTCTATTCTCAAAATTAACTTTTCAACTTGTTCAATATTTTGATCATCACCATGCTCCCCCTTTCCGTCAGCTCCCTCTGTTTCTTCATTCACACTATCATTCAAATAATCATCAACAGTCCTTTCACTTGACGGTTCAGTCACTTTGATTCCCATACCACCCTGATTATCATCATCGTCATTGTCATCATCAGAACCATGACTATTAGCAGAGAAAACTTTTTCATCATCGTCATCCTCTTCATCATCATTATCATCATCATCTTCATCATCATCATCAACATTTTCATCAACATCACGAGCATGTTCTATTAAAACTTCGTCATCAAAAACACCAGGAACAGAAGACAGAGGAACAGGCTTCTCATAAAGTGATTCAGAAACATTTGCTAGAACAATTGCACTTTCTTCAGAAGCGTCTTCTAAACCTTTGCCTTTTTCTTTCATTTGAGCATCTATCTCTGCCTGTTTCTGAGCTCTGACCTCCTCCCGTATAACCTCATCAAATTTCTGCTCTAGAGGCATACCAACCACACTCTCTAATACTTTTCTCAACATATAATTTTCATGTTCATTTCGAGCCTTGATTGCTTCCAATTCTTTATTCTTCAGCTTGAAATATTCATTTTGTTGATCTTTGCGTGTTTTTTCTTCTTCTAACTCAGCCACTCTAACCTTCAAGAAATCAATCTATGTCTGATCGGTATCTATCTTCTTCAATAAAGATTTGTTTTCAAATTCTAATTTCTTTACACGCATTTCGAGAATCTTTTCACGATCAGTCACTTTTTTGCTTTCAGCTTCTAACCTTTTGTTTTCATCCATAACAGCATCAACTTTATTTTCCACATTCTTCAATTAAACATTATTCACAAAATCTAAGTCTCCAATTTCATCAAGCCCCATACTCAAATTCGGAGGAACTGGTGGAAAATCTTTGTACCCCGAAGAACCAGGTGTGGTTTGAATGATAGGTTGTGAGGATGGTGGTGTTTGGAAAATTTGTTGTGAAGTAATCACAGGTTGTTCTTGATGTGGTGGTGAGAGATGTAGTGGTGAAAGATGTCACACCCCGACCGCGTAAAACAACAAATCGCGGCGGAAACATCGGGGCGTGTTGCAACAGAATTAATGTTTCATAACCATTGATATCAAAAGTGTTTCGTTTTATTAAACATAGAGTAATTACATTGTCTGGAAATCTAAATACACTATTTAAACATAGTCTATCATTGTTATTGAGTCACTAAGGCCTTGTCCAGTCCTAGGTGAGCATGCATCTTATCAATCGATATCATTCAACAATACCTGAAACATATGTGAAAACGAGGTCAGCAAAGAAATGCTGGCGAATACATTAGTTTTGTTGAAAATAAGTTTCATGACTTCTGTTTGAGAAAATGTTTAGTCATGAACCTTGTAATTTGCTTTGTCTTTGTAAATCATTTGAAAAATAATAAGTTCGGATGATAAGTATAAATAAGAGAATAATGCATGATTAAATGAATAACCATGTAAAAATGAGTTTGTGTAAGATAAGTTGTTTGTAAATAAATGTCTTGTGAAAAGTATGTTACTTGTATAAAATGTTCTATGTCTCAAACTGAAATGATTCAAATAACGCTACAATATGTAATACCATACAAACACTTATATATAGGAAGTACCAGCGGCGTATCCACCATGTTTGTATCATATTACACACGCATCGTTACTTAATCACTTAATCAAACCAAACCAAACAATGTAAAATGTCTATGTTTAAATCAATTGTCAAATGTATTGAATAATATGTCAAAGTATTCATGTCAAGATGTAATTCATGTCAAAATGTCTATGTCAAATATCCATGTCAAATGTCTATGTCAAATATCCATGTATGGCAAGTGAAATGTCTCAACTAAACCATATGCACAACAACAAAGTATTGAAGTAAAACTTGGTTTAAACCAATACTATGTTTCGTGTAAATGCATGATCAAATGTAAATCATGTACAAATGTTTACCCAATCGTTACCCATTCGTTCAAATCGTTCTTGTTTTAATCGTTCTAATCGTTCTTGTTTTAATCGTTCTAATCGTTCTTGTTTTAATCGTGAACTACTTTATGATCGATTCTCTAATAACATTCAAACCTTCTTGACGCGTTCCTCGTTCCAACTCGCTCTCGCTCTCGTTCTTAACAAACCCTTACCAAAGGATAAGTTAATAATTACAGATTCAGTCGCTACCCACAACACCCACACATAACAATGGGTGCAGTAAATAACGGGATTTGTCAGATCCTATGGTACCATAACCTAATACTGGTCGGCTTGATCATAGCTAATGAATGTCATCGGTCATGTAAACTACAACCAACAAGTTTGTTCACTTCTTGAAATTTGTTATTAGTTTTTGAAATCATTGTATTCGTTCTTGAAATCATTGTTAGCGTTCTTGAAATAATTGTAATTGTTCTTGAAACCACATTGTAATTGTTCTTGAAACCATATTGTAATTGTTCTTGAAACCATTGATAAAACATTTAGCACATATGAGTCACCCCAAAACAGTTGAAAACAGTAAAAGAGGGGAATAATGTACTCGCCTGGGAGTGCTTAGGAGTCTTGAACAACTACCAAGAAAGCTAGAGGAGTCCCGGAAATCAAACGGTACCTAATATAGGTAATTACATAATTAACCCGGACCTAAATCGGAAGACTGGGTAGAAGGAGGGTTTGTAAACCAAATGAGTGTAGGAACTCATATGATATGGTTTAACAAAGCCTACATACTAAATGAAACTTAACCTAAGTATTATCGACCCATCGCGACCCATTAAGGTAACTTATGCTACTTTAACGCGTCGTGTGCGTGAAACGCGTTCGGACCGTCTAACTAGTCCTATGACAAGTGTTATATGCCTAAACATGTTACATAATCAGTTATGTGACAAAAGTTTAGGTTACATATGCTTAATTACCAATTATACATGAAAAGGGTATTCTGGTAATTTACCTAAGGCATATAAACTACCTATCATACAACTACTTAAACGATGTGACCATAGGGTATAACCTCGGAAGGTTATGACCTATACTAGGGTCACCTAATGTATTTGGTCGGATCCTAATGATCGACCAAACTGGGTCGGGCTTGAAGGTATAGGCGATTTATTAGATCGCCTACCCTACGACCCTAGACAACGTGGTAATCAGTGGGCATAGTCCCAAGGGACTATGACCAACGTGATTACACTCACGTTGCGAAGTTCAAACGAACTTCGCATTGACCATTACTGGTCAACGCTGAAAGTCAAACAAAGTTTGACTTTCTGACTCGAAAAGCAATAAAATAAGGAAAAGAACGAAATAATACTTACGAAGGGTCCCCGAATGCTAACCTCGATTCAAAAATCTCAGGTATGAAACAATAGTTTCAACTTAGAGTTTCTCAAATCAAAGTTCTAGTGATTTTAGCAATGGGGGTGGATGGGTATTTATAGGAATACCCGAACCGTTAAGATCGTTTCATGGAAAACGTGCCTTAATCCCATCCGTACATGTGTTGAAATGTCATGGTGTTTAGGTGTTTAAATTCCATCCATACATGTGTTGAAATGTCATGGTGTTTAGGTGTTTAAATTCCATCCATACATGTGTTGAAATGTCATGGTGTTTAGGTGTTTAAATTCCATCCATACATGTGTTGAAATGTCATGGTGTTTAGGTGTTTAAATTCCATCCATACATGTGTTGAAAGGTCATGGTGTTTAGGTGTTTAAATTCCATCCATACATGTGTTGAAATGTCATGGTGCCTAAATTCCATCCTTATCCGCTGACTAAGCAAGTTAGAATGTGTGGTTGTGAATTAAACAACGGCTAATACATCGAATCTGGTCCTGAATGCGAAAAACGATCCAAATGACGTGACGAATGGATTTTTCTTATGGCGAACACTAAAATAAAATATTTTAGTGCTAACATAATTTTTTTGATGTCCGGATGTATTCAGAACGTAAGTTATGCGCGAAAATGCAAACTTGTGCACTTTTTGACACTTTTAGTCCCTGAATGACCCAAAAGTTTATTTTAGCACACCGAACCCCTCAAAGCCTATTTCTAAGCTATGTAAAGGATATTTATGGTATGTTTAACTTATGGTCATGTTCCGGAAGGTCTGTTACAGTTCAAATTGGCATACTTTCGCAGTTTGTCAAATTTAGTCCCTGTAAGCGATTAAACTTTGATTTCACCACACCAAACCTTCCAAAACTTATATCTAAGTTATGTAAAGGTTATTTAAGGTATGTTAAGCCTATGTCACTATTCCGGAGTGTTTGTTGCATTAAACTGGTTATATTTACGCATCAGTGCGCGTATAACCTTCCAGAAAGCGATTTAGAGTTTGAAATCGAACAAAAATTGATATGTGCAAATGATACACATATTTTTACAAATCCCAAGTATGAAATACAATATTTCATTGGTTTGGTATTTGTTTGATGGCCGTGGAGGCACAGGTGTTACAGTCTCCCCTACTTTAGGAAATTTCGTCCCGAAATTTATTTAGAGGAAACTTGTGAGAGCTTGAAAACATGAAATTGAAAAGATCGAATAATATTGGTTAGGGTTCTGAACTTCTAGTAACCTTTAATAACATCATGATTACAATGTAAGAGGGATACTTATATACAAGTATATGAAGCGTCATTGGTGCGTCCACCGTACCTCCATTACATCGTTCTCATTTCGTTATTGTTGTCACTATCGGTTCTTACACATAATGAACCTTACTGGGTTTCTGTGCACTAAATTTCATAATTATGTACGCGTCCATAATTAGACAATTCCTTGCATTGTCCACACAGTCTATTTTAAAATGTGCAGGGGAAAACCAAATGAATAATCCTGTGATGAGTGTGACTAGACCGCCATAGAGTCCTTTTAATTAAATCAATAATTGATCTAAATAGACTATCAAGGAGTCTGTCCAGCTATATCACTAGATGTCGTTCTTTAACCAAATTGTGAATCAATCTTTTTGATTTGACCACTAAAGGGTCTCTTATGAATCATGGAATAGTACTATATAATCCAAGGGTCTTAACTATTACATAGAAGCCCATTAAGGATTTAAGGTAGTACCTTTTGAATATCCTGCTACGAATCTCTCATATGAAGATATGAAAGATCCTGCGAGGATTTGGATAACGAATATCCAGAGTATTAAAAACACAAAGATGCATAAAAGAAAACATGAGATGAATAAACACATAGTCACATAATTGTATACTCGTTCAATCGCATAATCGTTCAATTTGACCTATAATTTGTTATCTTTGGACACGGGTATTTAAAGCATACCAGAAACCCAATCCGTGGATTTCCTTTGGCACTTTAAATATTTTCAAGAATCTAACTATTAAGATAGGAAGATCTTAAAAGGAATTCGGTTTGTCCTAATTGAGTTGTTTTGTACATTTTAAAGTGTACAAGGAATTCAATCAGGGCTCCGATGCCAACGAAGGTGTTGATCGTGATCGGCTCAGGACATGAATAGATCAAGATGTCATCAATAATAACAATGACGATCTGATCCAAATAAGGCTTGCAGACTCTATTTATTAAGTTCTTGAAGATGGCTGGAGTATTTGCCAACCTAAAAGGCATGACTGTAAACTCGTAATGGCCATACTTCATGCAGAAAACCGTTTTGGGAATATCTTCTTCGAGAATACAAAGTTGATGATACCCAAAACGCAAATCGATCTTGGAAAAGCATGAACGCTATGCAGTTGATCGGAGAAATCGTTGATTTAAGGTAGGGGGATATCGATTCTTGATGGTAAGCTTACTAGGCTTACGTTAATCGATATACATTCGAAAAGATCCATTTTTCTTTTCACAAGGAGAACAGGAGTTTCTCCAAGGTGAAAAGTTCGGACGGATGAATCCTTTATCAGACAACTCTTGAAGCTGTTTTGATAATTCTTGCATCTCGAACGGTGCAAGACGATAAAATACTTTAGATTTAAAAGAAACCAGTGTTTGAGGTTCTTAGGGAGATCTCAAGTGATCGTAAAAATGGCAGAACCACACGAGTAGTTTTGTCTTTGTGTTGACATCACAAGGTTGAATCAAACATTCATACAATTGCATTAGTTAGAAAATAAAACCACAAATTTTTATTTATATAACAACCGCATTGTCTTTAAATGTTACAAGATACCAACCAGAGGAAAAACAGAATACTAATTGTTCACTCCTTCAACATTGAGTGCCTCATTGATGTTAAACACTCGACCACGTGCTGGATTCACATTGACGTTGACATTCGCATTTGGGTTTGCGTTAGCATTTGCATTCACCAGTCTTGGGCAGTTGTGGCGGAAGTGACCAATCTCTCCGCAGTTGAAACATGAACCCAGTGGAAATCTCGCAGCATTCCCTTGAACCGGAGCTTGAACCTGAGCAGCCTGATTTTGTCCCAAACGACAAATCTTGGCCAAATGCCCAAGTTTACCACACGTCGTGCATTGCCAGCAAGCTTGTTGTACTGCGTGATGACCGTTGCAGCGTGCACAATAAGGTGCGGTACCGGCATATGCTTTCTTTGCAGGTGGCTGAGCTGGTTGGTTCTGCGGGTTCTGTGCAGTCTGTGCTGTAACAGCAAAATTTTGGGCACCCTTTCGCTTCTTTGATTTCTTTGACGTCTCACCTTCCTTACCCTTCTTGTTTTGGCCTTTCTTGCTATCCTCCTTGTCAGCTGACTGTTTCTTGCCCTTGTCACCCTTCCTGTGTAACTTGTTCTTCCGAATCTGCGACTCAGTCAATGTCGCTGATAACTCGATCGCCTGACAGAGTGTGGCAGGGTTATTACCAGTAAGGATGTCTTGTACCGAGTCAGGTAGGCCGTCGATGTACCTTTCGATAGCTATGTCAAGTGGGGTAACCATTGTAGGGCAAAGCAGACTCAGCTCCTCAAACCTATCAGTATACGCCCTGTGCTCACCACTATCTTGCTTCAACTCATCAAATTCCTTCTCCAAAGCTCGCTGCTCATGACGAGGACAAAATTCCCTCATCATCAGAGCCCTAAGTTCAGCCTATGTCTGTGCGAGAGCAACTTCCGCACCTCGGTCTCTCATTACCCCATTCCACCATGTAAGAGCCCTCTTCTGAAATACGCTCGAGGAGAACTCGACCCTGCGATTATCCGGGCACTGCACGTGGCGAAAAGTATTCTCAATGCTTTCTAACCACTGAAGAAGCCCAGTTGCTCCTTCAGAACCACTAAACTTGAGTGGTTTAGCCTGGCCTGAAATCCTTGTATTTGCATAGCACATTGTTGTTGTTGTTGGCTTGGTTCCATTGAGCAAAGAGGTTTGGGAATTGAGCAGCCATTTGCTGCGCAATGATTTCTGCCAGCTCGGCAGTCTCTATCTGGCTTTCGCGTCGAGGAGGCATTGTCTAAAAGAGGAAACATGAAAGGAAACGAGTGAGAGAATTTAGACGAAAAGAATGAGATGAAACAAATCTGATGAAAGCAAGGATAGTGGTCATTTGTTTGTTACTACAAAGCAACAAACGACCTTGGTGATTAGTCAAAGTAAATAGGTTAAAAATAATGTATCGCGAAGACATGCTCGCCTATAAGTGAACACTCATCCCAAGAATTCCCAGGTAAGCACAACTGGTCTCGAGTCTGATGAGATGTATACAAAGTGCTTGCCTAGACAGAAAACCCAGAATACAGGCATTCACCCTTCCAGTTTGCACGTGTTCACATTATTTAAAACCCAAAACCTTGACGAGATTTTGAAAATTCAAAGGGGTTCAAAACCATATAACAGAGGGTTCAAAACCTTACAATAGAGGGTTCAAAACCTAGAAATTAATCATCCTAGAACAGATGATTAGTTTTCAAAGCGGTTTTGAAATTTATGTTCTTGTTGTGGTCGTCACCTAAGGATAGGTGACGGTATTGTTTTATGACTAAACGCAAGTAAACTCGCGTTAGGGTCCTAAGAAGGTTATAGACTAAGTCAAAGCATTACTAATTACTAATAACCTAATTCCCTATAACCATTGGCTCTGATACCATCTTTCTGTCACACCCCGGCCGCGTAAAACAACAAATCGCGGCGGAAACATCGGGGCGTGTTGCAACAGAATTAATGTTTCATAACCATGGATATCAAAAGTGTTTCGTTTTATTAAACATAGAGTAATTACATTGTCTGGAAATCTAAATACACTATTTAAACATAGTCTATCATTGTTATTGAGTCACTAAGGCCTTGTCCAGTCCTAGGTGAGCATGCATCTTATCAATCGATATCATTCAACAATACCTGAAACATATGTGAAAACGAGGTCAGCAAAGAAATGCTGGCGAATACATTAGTTTTGTTGAAAATAAGTTTCATGACTTCTGTTTGAGAAAATGTTTAGTCATGAACCTTGTAATTTGCTTTGTCTTTGTAAATCATTTGAAAAATAATAAGTTCGGATGATAAGTATAAATAAGAGAATAATGCATGATTAAATGAATAACCATGTAAAAATGAGTTTGTGTAAGATAAGTTGTTTGTAAATAAATGTCTTGTGAAAAGTATGTTACTTGTATAAAATGTTCTATGTCTCAAACTGAAATGATTCAAATAACGCTACAATATGTAATACCATACAAACACTTATATATAGGAAGTACCAGCGGCGTATCCACCATGTTTGTATCATATTACACACGCATCGTTACTTAATCACTTAATCAAACCAAACCAAACAATGTAAAATGTCTATGTTTAAATCAATTGTCAAATGTATTGAATAATATGTCAAAGTATTCATGTCAAGATGTAATTCATGTCAAAATGTCTATCTCAAATATCCATGTCAAATGTCTATGTCAAATATCCATGTATGGCAAGTGAAATGTCTCAACTAAACCATATGCACAACAACAAAGTATTGAAGTAAAACTTGGTTTAAACCAATACTATGTTTCGTGTAAATGCATGATCAAATGTAAATCATGTACAAATGTTTACCCAATCGTTACCCATTCGTTCAAATCGTTCTTGTTTTAATCGTTCTAATCGTTCTTGTTTTAATCGTTCTAATCGTTCTTGTTTTAATCGTGAACTACTTTATGATCGATTCTCTAATAACATTCAAACCTTCTTGACGCGTTCCTCGTTCCAACTCGCTCTCGCTCTCGTTCTTAACAAACCCTTACCAAAGGATAAGTTAATAATTACAGATTCAGTCGCTACCCACAACACCCACACATAACAATGGGTGCAGTAAATAACGGGATTTGTCAGATCCTATGGTACCATAACCTAATACTGGTCGGCTTGATCATAGCTAATGAATGTCATCGGTCATGTAAACTACAACCAACAAGTTTGTTCACTTCTTGAAATTTGTTATTAGTTTTTGAAATCATTGTATTCGTTCTTGAAATCATTGTTAGCGTTCTTGAAATAATTGTAATTGTTCTTGAAACCACATTGTAATTGTTCTTGAAACCATATTGTAATTGTTCTTGAAACCATTGATAAAACATTTAGCACATATGAGTCACCCCAAAACAGTTGAAAACAGTAAAAGAGGGGAATAATGTACTCGCCTGGGAGTGCTTAGGAGTCTTGAACAACTACCAAGAAAGCTAGAGGAGTCCCGGAAATCAAACGGTACCTAATATAGGTAATTACATAATTAACCCGGACCTAAATCGGAAGACTGGGTAGCAGGAGGGTTTGTAAACCAAATGAGTGTAGGAACTCATATGATATGGTTTAACAAAGCCTACATACTAAATGAAACTTAACCTAAGTATTATCGACCCATCGCGACCCATTAAGGTAACTTATGCTACTTTAACGCGTCGTGTGCGTGAAACGCGTTCGGACCGTCTAACTAGTCCTATGACAAGTGTTATATGCCTAAACATGTTACATAATCAGTTATGTGACAAAAGTTTAGGTTACATATGCTTAATTACCAATTATACATGAAAAGGGTATTCTGGTAATTTACCTAAGGCATATAAACTACCTATCATACAACTACTTAAACGATGTGACCATAGGGTATAACCTCGGAAGGTTATGCCCTATACTAGGGTCACCTAATGTATTTGGTCGGATCCTAATGATCGACCAAACTGGGTCGGGCTCGAAGGTATAGGCGATTTATTAGATCGCCTACCCTACGACCCTAGACAACGTGGTAATCAGTGGGCATAGTCCCAAGGGACTATGACCAACGTGATTACACTCACGTTGCGAAGTTCAAACGAACTTCGCATTGACCATTACTGGTCAACGCTGAAAGTCAAACAAAGTTTGACTTTCTGACTCGAAAAGCAATAAAATAAGGAAAAGAACGAAATAATACTTACGAAGGGTCCCCGAATGCTAACCTCGATTCAAAAATCTCAGGTATGAAACAATAGTTTCAACTTAGAGTTTCTCAAATCAAAGTTCTAGTGATTTTAGCAATGGGGGTGGATGGGTATTTATAGGAATACCCGAACCGTTAAGATCGTTTCATGGAAAACGTGCCTTAATCCCATCCGTACATGTGTTGAAATGTCATGGTGTTTAGGTGTTTAAATTCCATCCATACATGTGTTGAAATGTCATGGTGTTTAGGTGTTTAAATTCCATCCATACATGTGTTGAAATGTCATGGTGTTTAGGTGTTTAAATTCCATCCATACATGTGTTGAAATGTCATGGTGTTTAGGTGTTTAAATTCCATCCATACATGTGTTGAAAGGTCATGGTGTTTAGGTGTTTAAATTCCATCCATACATGTGTTGAAATGTCATGGTGCCTAAATTCCATCCTTATCCGCTGACTAAGCAAGTTAGAATGTGTGGTTGTGAATTAAACAACGGCTAATACATCGAATCTGGTCCTGAATGCGAAAAACGATCCAAATGACGTGACGAACGGATTTTTCTTATGGCGAACACTAAAATAAAATATTTTAGTGCTAACATAATTGTTTTGATGTCCGGATGTATTCAGAACGTAAGTTATGCGCGAAAATGCAAACTTGTGCACTTTTTGACACTTTTAGTCCCTGAATGACCCAAAATTTTATTTTAGCACACCGAACCCCTCAAAGCCTATTTCTAAGCTATGTAAAGGATATTTATGGTATGTTTAACTTATGGTCATGTTCCGGAAGGTCTGTTACAGTTCAAATTGGCATACTTTCGCAGTTTGTCAAATTTAGTCCCTGTAAGCGATTAAACTTTGATTTCACCACACCAAACCTTCCAAAACTTATATCTAAGTTATGTAAAGGTTATTTAAGGTATGTTAAGCCTATGTCACTATTCCGGAGTGTTTGTTGCATTAAACTGGTTATATTTACGCATCAGTGCGCGTATAACCTTCCAGAAAGCGATTTAGAGTTTGAAATCGAACAAAAATTGATATGTGCAAATGATACACATATTTTTACAAATCCCAAGTATGAAATACAATATTTCATTGGTTTGGTATTTGTTTGATGGCCGTGGAGGCACAGGTGTTACAAAAGATGTGGTGGTGATTGATGGATTGGTGGTGTGGGTTGTCTTGGTGGAGTTGGTTGTTTTGGAGGTGATTTGTGTGGTGATTTAGGTGGTGATAGATCATGTGGTGGTGAAGGTGGTTGTGATGGTTGTTTTGTCTTTGGTGTAATTTTTGGCACCCTGATAATCAACTTTCGTTTAGCTGCCTTTGGAGAAACCATCTTCTTTTTCACAGGAACTTTCTTCTTTTTACTAGACGTAGTAGGTGTTTGCACTTCTTCCTGAGAAGGAACATAATCATCATCTTTCTGTCTTTCCTCTCGTCTCTTTCTTTTCAGCTGTTTTTCTTTCTCAATTTCAGCTTGAATTCTTTTGGCACGCTCAACTTCATCTACTTCTTCTTCTGAAGAACTTGTAGTGCTTTTATTCACGTCATCACTACCTTCACCATCCCTAACTTTCTCTTTATACAATTGATAACCAATATCTCTTAAGTACTTTTCTGTTTAAGGAGAAGCTGGATTTTCACTTGTTTCTGCAACATCTACAGTTTCAGTTTCAACTTCCATCTCTTCTTCTGATTCATCAACTAACTGAGTCTTTGCCTCTTTCTTTTGCTTCTTCTTTGGTTGTGAAGAAGATCCATCATCTTTTTGTACCTTAGGAGTAGCTTTCCTGATTCTCTTCTTCTTTTCCTTTAAGAACCATTCACCTCTCTTTGATACGAAACCTTCAAGAACTTTCAGCTCATCAGCATAATCTTTCTCTTTTCTTTCTTCTTCGTTTCTCCAGTGTTGATGATTTTCAGGATCCTGATAATTTCTGTCTCTAATAGCTCCAAATAATTCAGCAATCTTTGTTGGCTCCGGCTGTTTTGGGTGATATCTAGCCAACGATCTAATAGAATCATTATCCATGTGTGATAACACTATCAGATCATTTTCTTCGTCTTTATCCAGATCAGGATATGCTTGGTCTAACATCATCTGCACAAATCTTGGATATAACCAAGTCTTCCTGCCTGAAACAACTTCATCAACCATGTAATGAAAAACAATGTGAGAGAAGTTATATTTCTTGTTCAAAACAAGAGCTACGACCATGTTCATCAAATAATCACGCATTGTATCGTATCCTCCATTCTGATGACTCATTGCCGTTACCACAGAATGAATAAGAAATTTGTATGGCTTCGAAAACTTTGACTTTACATAGCTTGCACTGTTTAAATCAACAGTATAACCCATTCTTAACATACAACCTTTAACCATTTTTTCTGGAAACTTCGTTGGCGAATTTTCTTCATCCGGAAAATCAATTACTTCTCGAACAACAGCTTCAGAAATAATAATCGGCTTTATCTTCCCTTGATGTTCCACCTCTGAAGTTATCACTTTGCTCTTTTCATCGTATTTTGCTTTCGCCCAAAATCTGCTAATGTGTGATTCGAACACTAAGTGCTTATTTGTCAACGCTTTCTGGATAGGAACTCTTCGCATAAACTCCAGAATACTACTGAATTCCGACAGCTTCGGATTCTGTTGCTCATCCAGATCACAGCACGTATTATGATGAGCGTTGAATAACACTTTAGATGGCTGCAAAAACACAATCATACAACACAATTAGACAACTTTGAAAAATTTCAATCATTAAGACCTCGTTTCAGATGAAATTATACACAATACAGAATTTCAAACGGAATCTCATCAAGTTATACTTCAAACAGAAACATAACAAGATTTCAAACAGGATCTCCTCAAACGGATCTTCTCAAACGGATACTCTCATTCCGTTTGAACACGACATTCCCAAATACTCTATTCAAACGGAATGCCCTCCTGTCATCACGTTTGAACAAGTCACAAACCCTAAAAAATTTCTAAGTTCACATCAATCAAATTAATGATAAGGGTTTGTTCTCCGTTTGATTCCGAGCACAGTGATACAATTTTTAACCATTAACCCTCTCTAAACAGTCCTAGATCTACGTTCAAATTTCTGCAAAACGACATACATCCAAAAATCTCAGATCTGATCTAATCAAAACATTAAACTATGATCTTCATACAATTCCGACACTATCCACATGATTTAATCCCATTTTAACACAAGTATGAACCCTAAATCTACGTTATGACGAACAGTTCATCGCCAACATCAAAAATAGATATGATACGGTCAAAATTTGTACACATTCTCACCTTCACCATGTTTAGATTGAACCAGCCAACAATAAACACAAGATTCAGGTGAAATTTAGGAAGAGTAACAGCTGTAATCAGGAGATTTTGAGGTCCGTTTGAAAGTCGCTCAGTGGGAGCTTGAAACGGGCACAGATGAAAATGACTTCTCAAACGGAACCGATGTGCTATTTATAGCCTTAGCCATTCCGTTTGAAAATGGCAAATGGTGGTTCAAACGGAACACTTTCAAACGTGATGGCCACTTTCAAACGGACTTACCACTTTCAAACGAAACTGTTTTATTAAATTTTTAACTATTTGATTTTTCAGATATTTACCGACAAACCCAGTTAACCAAGTCCAAGTTAATGACCCTGGTCAACTGTTTAGCCTGCCAAGTCCAAGTTAATGACCCTGGCTGACCAAATTATGAAGTTGCTGATATTTTGAAACTGAAATCAAGTTCAAGTTAATGAACTTTTGTACTTTAAATCAATTACCGATCATTTTTCACAATCTACTGCTTTCCCAACCCTCAAGATCCGACTTGTTTAGCACACAAGACTTTGATCATCCGATTCCCAACATCCCTTGTCGAAAATAAGATGAGAAAAATAAAATCTTTTTGGATTTTGAATATGAAAATCAATAAACTGTACACACAATCTTTTTGTGAGCGTGTTAGGGGATCATATCAGCTGCCGAGACCGTTAAGCTTAGATTTCATTTTAAGCATTAAACAATTTCCAATGATTGCCGATATACTGGTCCATTTTAAATTTTCACACAAAGTTCAATCTATTCAGGATATGGATTTAATGTTTTAAAGCTTAACTTTTATATGTGTCCCACCTCAGAATATACTCCCGTATCCAGATCCCAATATTCAGTCTTACAGGTGAGTATACCTAGATGATATCTGTAGGGGTTAGATGCGAAGGTCGTGAGAGCTCAGGTCAGAACTTCCGTTCAGCGGAGAGATGACGACTTCTTCGACTTTGGTGGGTCCCCTTTAGAGGATCTTTTTTACAACAGCATTGATTAGCAATTTTATTGTCTATTTCTGCTGAGGGCGGCGCTATTTTTCAAGCAAGCAGTAAAGTATTCTACGGGGACTAGGCAATTGCTTCCGCATTATCAGAAGTCCCGGGATAATACCCCAGATATCACTAAGCATAAAGACCTAGTATCTCAGAAAAGGGGGTCTTTCAAACAAGATTTCGGGGGTTACCCATATATCTGAGAGATGTTCCCCACATAAAAGCAAGCAATTTTTTATGTTTATATCCCGAACATATCTACTAAATGTGTAAAAACCTATCGGCATATCATCTACAAGACTGATTGACACACTTTTACGTTACGTTTCTTTAGCGTACTGCACTGTCTAGCTGATGTACTATCATTTCCCCTTTTTACACAAACTCTTTTTTACCTTTTCAAATGTTTTTGGTTTTTCTAATTTTATCATGTTTTTGTATTTTTCTGCAAACTTTCTCTCCCTAAAAACAAAAACATATTTTTGTGTTTTTGGTTTTTATCAAATGCAGAAAATAAACTGTACAAACAAATGTGACAACATGATGTGGTTCACTTTTGATCGCCGTCCTCCGCGGCTTCACACTCGATTACCCTCCCAGAAAGCAAATTTTTCAACCCGTTCAATTTTAAAAGATAATTAAATCTTTTTCTATCAAAAGGTTTAGTGTAAAAATCAGCCTTCTGTTCATCGGTGTGCAAATATTTAATTCGAATTAACTTCTTTTCATAGCAATCACGTATGAAGTGATGCCGAATCTCAATATGTTTTGTTTTCGAGTGGTGAAGCGGGTTTTTCGTTATGTTAATAGCCGCTTCATTGTCCACAAATATAGGTGTATCCAAGAATTGCAAACCGTAATCTCTCATCTGTTGTTGGATCCAAAGGATCTGTGAGCAATAGCTGGAGGCCGAAACATATTCAGCCTCGCATGTAGATAGAGCGACCGCGGTTTGTTTCTTGCACTGCCAGGTGACAAGTCTAGTTCCGAAGAACTGACACCCAGCAGTGGTGGACTTAGCATTCTGCTTGCAGCTTCCAAAGTCAGAATCAGCGAAACCTGTTAGAGAAAAGTCACCCAAGCGAGGATACCACAAGCCGATGCTTGGGCATCCTTTCAAATACCGTAATATCCTTTTGACAATCGTCAGGTGTGACAGCTTTGGGCTCGACTGATATCTGGCGCAAAAACATGTAGGATACATGATGTCCGGTCGGGAAGCAGTGAGATACATTAAGGATCCGATGATTGACCGGTACAATGTCTCCTCCACCTTGACGCCACTCTCGTCAAGACAACTACCATGATTATGTGCAAGGGGGGTTGCTGCTGGACTGCATTGAGCCATATCAAACTTTTCAAGCACGTCCTTCACATATTTTGTTTGGTGAATGAAGATTCCATCGGGCATTTGCTCCACCTGCAGCCCGAGGAAGAACTTCATCTCCCCCATCGAACTCATTTCGAATTTCTTCTTCATAACATTTTCGAACTCCTTGCACAACTCGTCGTTGGTCGAACCAAAAATGATATCATCAACGTAAATCTGCACAATTATGAGATGGCCTGCAACTTCCTTTGTGAACAATGTGCTATCGACTGTCCCTCTGATGAACCCGTTGGCCAGCAGATGTTGGGAAAGCGTCTCGTACCAGGCTCTCGGGGCCTGATGTAAACCGTAGAGCGCCTTATCCAGCAGATATACCTTCTTCTTGTGTTGTGGATCAGTAAACCCCGGTGGTTGTCCCACATACACCTCTTCTTTAATTGTTCCGTACAGGAAGGCAGATTTAACATCCAGCTGGTACACTTTGAAGTCTTTCCATGACGCAAATGCCAGGAAGATCCGAATAGCTTCAAGTCGAGCAACAGGTGCGTAAACCTTATCATAGTCGATGCCTTCTTGCTGTCTAAAGCCTTGTACCACTAATCGCGCTTTGTTCCGAACCACGACTCCTCTATCGTCTCTCTTACATTTGAATACCACTTTGTATTGATTAACTTTTGATTCTCTGGCAGATCAACTAATCTCCAAACACCCAGTTTCTCGAATTGCTGCAGCTCCTCCTACATAGCATTCACCCAACTATCTTCAGTCAACGCTTCTTTATATGTTCTGGGTTCGATCTGCGAGATAAAACATTTGAGTGAGAATTCTTCCTGCAAAGGAGCAACAGAAGTATAAAAACAGGTAAGAGATTTGTTGATCTGGTCTCTCGTCTTAACACCGCTCAGAAGATCACCAATAATTTGCTCTGAAGGATGATAAGATAGAGTTCGTGGCATGACACTGTCAGGCACATTTACTTCTGATTGCAAATTCCTGATGTCTAGATCACCGGTGTGATCCTCAACTTCAGTCGTATCAACATTTTGTTCCTCGTCAAATATCGGACCGTTTTCCGAATCTGAGTCATCGGATTGATCAAATGATGGAGCTGGTTCCTCTGGTGATTCGTGAGCTGTTCCACCGGGACCGGCCTCGTGATCGTTTAAACCAGTTGTAGGAACATTTGTATCCACATCCGTTTGAGAAACCACCAACGGTCTAGGTATCTGATCTTGTACCATGGATTGCTGCTATTGGTATAAGTAAGCAAGTTCCTCTTCACTCGGCTCTGCCGGTAGTTGGAACGAATCCCAGAGTTTGTCATAATCGAAAAGCAATCTGTGTCCGGGAAGTTGAGGTGGATCCGTATGCTTCTGACAATCCACATGCTGAACTTCAATTACCTTCTTCAGACATGGTACGAACACTCTTTTTAGCGGACTCGCATATCCAACAAAAAATCCCTCATTACTCTTCGCCCCAAACTTTCCATCTTGATCAATAAATGTACATGGTGATCCGAACGGCTCTAGAAACTTCAGATTTGGCCTATATCTATGAAGAAGTTCAAAGTAAGTCTTCTTGTATTTCTTCACAGTAAGCACTCTATTCAAGGTATAGCATGCCGCTGCCACAGCTTCACTCCAGAAATAGATCGGTAGTTTAGAATCGGCCAGCATCATTCGAGCAGTTTCAATGATAGTTCGATTCTTTCTTTCAGCTACACCATTTTGCTGTGGAGTGTATGGTGCACTGAATTCATGAAGAATTCCCTTTTCGTTACAGAACTGGAGCATGCAATTATTCTTAAACTCCGTTCCATTGTCACTCCGAATCCTTCTAATAGGCACCTTATACAATGTTTCCATCTTCTTGAAAAGAATCATTAATGACTCAAACGTTTGATCTTTCCTCTCCAAGCACACCACCCAAGAAAATCTAGTGAAGTCATCAGTGACCACCAGACAGTATAAATCTCCACTAATACTCTGCACATTGACTGGCCCAAAAAGGTCCATGTGGAGCCTTTCAAGCGGTACTCTGATTGAATTCAGCAACTTTTGCGGGTGTGATTTCTTTGTCTGCTTTCCTTTCTTGCAAGCTACACAATCATCATTCAAGTGAAAGTTTTTCAAATTTACACCATCAACCAAATCATTAGATACAAGAAAGTTCATTTTTCTAACATGAATGTGGCCCATCTTTCGATGCCACATTATCGACTCTTTTTCAGTTGCTTTGGTTTTAGACACAAAACATTGTTTTTGATAATCAGTTGTTGTTGCGATACCCATATCAAGAATATACAAATCATTTTCGCGTGGAGCTCGCAACAACACCATTTCTTCTGGAATTTTGAAACCAGGTTTTAAAACACAACATTCGTTTTTAGTGAAATGTACGGTGAAAGATTTGTCACAGATCTGCGAAATACTCAGCAGATTGTTTTCCAGTTCAATTATATAGTTCACTTTATCAAACGAAATGACTCCATTTGTTAGAGTCCCTTGACCAACAATCCTTCCTCCCTGATTCCCAGCGAATCCCACATATCCTCCGTTCAAAGATTTAACGTCATAAAGCAATGCTAGCATTCCGGTCATATGTCTTGAAGCTCCGCTATCCATTATCCACTTTGAGATATACGACCTCGGCAGCCCCTGCATTCATCATAGCAAATTCATTCAAACAATGAAGCCCATGACTTCTTTTCCTGTGGAACACTACCAAACACTAAATCACATTTCCCATCAACTTTTGGAATACTAAAGATCACATTTGGGACAACAGGTTCAGATTTTGCTTTTAAATTTCCATCTTTAATTGGTGGAAACTCTGCAAGAAACTTGTCCAATTCAAATTCAAATTTCTGACCATCACAAGAACCCACTTTTGATTCAGATTTTAACTCATTTTCCATTTTCTTCACCTCAACTGATTGTTTTGTTTTAGCTACCCATGATTGAGTTTCAAAAACTTTCGTTTTCGGATAAATCTTTGAAGTCTTTTGGGTTTTCGAAGATTCACCAATCTCAAAAATTGATTTTGGTTTATTTTCAGATTTCAATGATTCACCTCTTTTCAAGATTCGAACAAGGAAAACCATGGATTTTTTACCCTTAACATCAGTTGGAGTTTTTGGTTTTGGTTTTTGTAAAACAGGTTTCTTGAAAATAGGTTTTTCCATCTTTTTGGTACATTGCTTTGCCATATGACCAATCTCATTGCAGCAATAACAAACTCTTTTGTCATATTCAACAAAAGTAGATTTGTAGGTCTCTTCTTTCAATTTCTTCGCTGCATTGAAATCATCAATGGCCTTTTGACTGAAAATATACTCTTTTTCAGCATCAACACTTGGACCAACAACAAAAACGTCATTCATTTTTTCTTTTGTCTTTACATTCATCTTTGCCATTTTCTTTTCAAATCCAATCCCTTTGTTTTTAAAATTGTTTCCATTTTTCTTGTGAGACCCATTGTTACCTACCCAATCTTTCTTCCCAGAGTTGTTTTGTTTCACAAAAGGCTTTTTAGGTTTTGAAAAGAACTCATTGTTGTTAACTTCAGAAATATCAATCTCAACAAGCTTAAACACCTTCTCAACATTCTTCATGTTCGCATTCTGTATCGGATACTCAAAATCAGAATAGAGTTTGTCCGTTCCAATCATTGTGTAAACCACCATGATCGGATCATCATTCGCAACCTTTTCTGATTTTGGTTTATACTTGTCCAAAAAGTTACCATCATCTTCACATTCAGAACTAGAACTTTCCAAATGTGTTTTCACAGTTTCAAAATCTGAGTTATCACTCTCTTCGCCTAACACTTGGTCAACAACAGTCTTTATAACTTGTGACTCATTGTCAGTGTCGGACGGAGAGAATGTAACATCAATACTCTCAGGTAACTCATCCTCAATAGTTCTCAACTTGAGGTTCAATGCAGCTTCCACCCCATCTGGATACTTCTGAGTGTAATGATTCCACATTGGGGGTGGAACACTTTTAAAGACAGGTGTTGCATCTGGTTATTGAGGGACAATTTGTTCAATCACATATGAAGATGCAACGTAACTCATCAACTTCTTATCAATTCTTTCATTCTCAACTTTTGTTAACTCCAATTCCTTTTTCAATGAAGCTATCGTGTCCAAATGAAAGTTGATTTCCTTTTGTTTGTCAAGAACTGTTGATTTTAGCAATTTTGTGGCTTTATCGTTTTCAAGACTCTCATTTTGAATCATTTTGATAGATTTAGCCAACTTGTCATATGCTTCTTTTACTTCATTCAGATCAAATTTCAGTGCATCAGTATATTGTTTCAATTCCTGAAACTTTGTGTCCTTTTCAAGACACTCCATGCAGGGTTTTGAACAGTTTTCGCATGAAGTTTCAGAGATTGAATCAAAATTTTCAACAACCTTTTCTTCTTGTTCAAAATTAACATCCTGTTTACCGACATTATCAGACTCTAACTCAGACACTCCTTCTGTTTTGACTTCCTGACTCTCCAATTTCCCATCAGACTCCTTTTGACCTAACTCTGATTTGACTGACTCAGTATCAACAGACTCTGATTTTACAGATTATGTGTCTACCTCTTTCAGTTTTGCCATCAAAGCTTTGTCTGCAATCTCTTTCAATGTCTCTTCAGTCATTTCTTTTGAAACATCAATTATTTCTTCAACCAAAACTTTCTCCTCTTCATACTGTGGGCAAAAACCGGTTGTTGGCTCGCTGAATATACCTGCAAAAGAATCAACCATATTAGGAGATATAATTGATTTTAAAGTACTAGCTAAAACCTCTTGTTCGGATTGATAGTAGTAGATTTCTTCAGCAACTTCTTCAAGATCAACCGAACTTTTCTCAGACACATCTTCACAAACAACCTCTGTATCAGCAACATTATCTGGTTCTTCCACAATCTTAGCAATCAAACCTCTACCCTCACTGCTAGGGATGTATTTATCCCAACTGAATCCTTCAGCTACCTTTTCATCATCTTGATTGACTATGAGAGCTTTTTCCGGATTGTTTTCGATCTGAGGTCTTTGAACTACAGGTTGTTGATTTGTCTTGTGATAGATCGCCTGTCTGTAGTAATCATTTGTAAAAGGATTTTGGTGATTGTTGATCTCTCTGTTTGGACACTCTCTCTTAAAATGACCCTTTTCTTTGCATTTAAAACACGTCACTTTGGACTTGTCAAATCCAAGTTTTTGATCTGGTCCTAACAGATTGTTTCGACCCGTAATATCCATGAATCGTTGAGCTCTTCTAACCAAGCATACCCCACTTGATGTCTATCAATTCGAGCTCTTCAGGATCTATTTGGTCATAGTCCTCTTTCGTAATATTAGGGTTTCCTATTTTCCCAGCAACCAAACTCTCGTATGATTCCAGTACTGATGCAAGTAGTGCAATGTGTTTTTTAGCAGTAGACTCTGTAAAATCTTGAGCGTTCTTAATGTTTACTGCTATGTTGCACATTATCCCCGGACCTTGACTCTGATTGTTTGAGTTTGAAAAACTTTGTGGAGTAGCTTGTTCAGGAGCTTTGGAATTTGGCTCATAACACGCAAATGGTGAAGACCTGTTGTTGCTTGAAGTACTCGATGAAGCACCCGATGTCGAATCTGCACTGAAGGCTGTTTGAATCTTAGGACTAAGATTCGTTGTTGCTGGAGAACTGCCTTTGTAGTATAGCGACACATCCTGTTGAATGTTTGCAGAATTCATCTGTTTAATCTTTGTTAATTCTAACTCATGTGCTTCAATTTTCTCTATGAACCCACTAAGATTCATATTTTCAAAACTTGTATTGTTCTTCAACACCATCAGATAAGTTCCCAACTCATCATATGGCAATGCGTCTGCCAATTTATCGATCCACTCCTCATTAGTCTTAGTTATCTTCAATCTTCCCATCTCCAAAACTAGATGGCAGTATCTTTCAATCAATTGTTTTGTAGTTTCACCTTTCATGCCCGTGAAGATGTCAAATTGTTTATTTATCAAAGCCTTCTTGGTTTTCATCATCTCTCCACTCCCTTCAAACTTTACTTTCAGTTTATCCCAAATAGATTTTGAATTATCTTCATGCTGTAACAACACCAAGATATCCTCCTTAATTGCCTGTTGAAGGATACTCATCATCTTCTTTTCAGCTTTGAAATCTGCTTGTTCAGCTTGTGTCAGACTTCCAATCACTTTCGCATGACCCATACCATCTAAAGGAGGTTCATATTTCGTATCAATCTTTAACCAGCTCTCGAAGTGGTTTGCTTGAACCCACGTCTTAAACCTTCCAGCCCAACCCGAATATTCATCGATGTTCATCAGTTTAGGTGGTTTCTGCATCGTCCCTAACTCATTCTCCATATTGACGTTTTGAACAATACTACCCGAGGTTTGTCCTGCTGCCATACCACTGCCGGCGAAGAAGTTGTAAAAATCTTGGTTTTCCATTTTTAGATTTACTGAAAAGTTTTTCACGTTAACAATTTTCACAAAATCAGACTATCGAACAATATCACGAACACTATGGACTTTTCTGAAAAAATCAGATCTTCAAACGGAATGATGTTTCAAACAAGTGACTTTCAAATGGAAGTAGTATTAAAACAACTTTCAAACGTGAACACACCCTCAAACGGAATAGGTGTATTCCTCAAACGATATCACCAAACGGACTCCCTTCAAATGAGAAGTTCAAACGAACTCCCTTCAAACGAGAAGTTCAAACGGACTCCCTTCAAACGATAAGTTCAAACGGGCTCCCTTCAAACGATACAAGGGATTACGTTTGAGACATTTGCCATTTTCAAACGATATAGTGATGTTTCAAACGGAACTGTCAGTTTTCAAACGGAAATGTCAGTTTTCAAACGGTAAACCAAGCCTCGTTCAAACGGAAAGCAGTTTTCAGTCCATTTTTACCACTTTTAATTTGAGTTTAGATCTGATATTCTCAAGGGTTTGTTAAAACTCAGTTTTACACACACTGTCCAAAATTCAGTCCATTTTGTCCGACCAAAAGTCCATAAATCAAATTATGTGTAGAAAAACCAACTGATTCAGGTGTATTTACTCATAACTGGCTCTGATACCAATTGTAGGATCGATTTGACCGACCAAATGAGTCAATTTGAGTTAATACACACTATTTAAGTGGTGGAAACACTCAAACAGCTTTGAATCAGATAGAAATGAGTAGAAAACAGATGTAGATCACTTTAACTCTTGTTTCTCATTCAGTAATCACATGAAAATCCGGCAGAGTAACGTTACACCAACTGCTAGTCCGTTTGAAATGAGAAACATACAATGCCTATATATAGGCTTGACCCTTCCATTTGAAACTGGCACAACCCATTTCAAAAGGACAGACTTCACACCATTCCGTTTGAAGATGACATGCCACTCTTCAAATGGAACCACATGTAAATATCATAAAATTACATTCTAGCCCCCTATACAATACATACTTGACATATTTAGACCCCTAGACTTAAGACATAGGCTTTAGACATCGTGCACTAACAAGATCCACCGTCATCTCTTCAGACTTGTTAGTATTCTTCAGCATTAACGCATAGTATTGCCAATCCATCTCATCTGGCAACGAGTCAAACAATTTGTCGACTAACTCTTCTTGAGAATAGGTAATTCTATGTCTCGCCAGTTCCAACTTCAAGTGCCCAAACCTCTCAATCATCTTACAAACTGATTCATTTTTTAAACAACCAAATAAATCAAACTCTTTTCTTAGCAGTTTCTTTTTGTTTTTCACTATTTCTGCACTACCCAAGCATTTCACTTCTAACTTTTTCCACCAATCTTTAGCATTGTTATACTCGATCAAAGATATTATATCTTCTCGGACAGACTGAAACAACAACGCGATGCACTTTTTCTCGGCAACAAAAACTTCTATTTCTTCAGTTGATGTCAAATTTTCACCATTTTTCCCTCCATCACTGTATCCATTCTTTAGAATTTTCCATCTAGTATACGCAAATGCCTTTAACCATTCTTCAAATTTCTTGGCCCACCGACTGTACTCTTCGATCGCCATCAACTTTGGAGGTTTGTTATATGTTCTGTATGCACTTTCAACACCTAAAGCATCCGACAAAGTTTTCTTTGCATTCGTCGTGTTCTCATTGGTGTTGCTAGAAGTATCATTTCCAGAGTTTCCAGCAAAGGCATACATATCACTGAAAGGATTCATGAATTCATCCATCTTTCACGTACCTGAAACAGTCAACAAACACTTAGAAAATTTTGAAATTTTGAAAAGTTGCTTTCAAACGGAATTAGTTCACACGGAATTGTGAACTTAAAACGAGATTACTTTCAACCGATATTAGCTTCAAACGAAATGACCAAGAAAATATAATTCCGTGCGGAATTAGATTTGTTTCAAGCGAAATTAAGTCTCGGTGTGTAATTCCGTGCGAAATTACAAAAATGTTTCAAACGGTATTACAATTACGTCAACATATTCTAACAGAATTTCACATAGAATTATAAATTTTGTCCAATTTTGATCGAATTAAGATCCAAATCTTTCAAAGATTATTTAGAACTATGTTTTGCTTGATATATGTGAATTTCAGGCCATTTCAACCGTTAAAACTTGTTCAAATCAGAAAAGAATGAGTAGAAGTGAGAAAATCTGGTGAAATCAAGCTGAATTGTATGAACTCCTTGTCCTGAGCTCTGATACCACTTGTTGGATCGTTCCGGTGACCCTATACAGTCAAGTTGAGTAGTTCATCATCATTTACAAAGGCGGAATCAATGTAAATGACGTCAAACAGCTTGTTTCCTTTAAATCTTTATCTATTGATGATTTCCTGAGCTTTTTACAAACAATTCTGACAAAAATTTGGCAGCACCTCAGCTCTCACACACTAATTTCGTACCAAATGAATCAGACAACATCAGTATTTATAGAGGACTAATTCCGCACGAACCCAACTCATGCGAAATTACATGTTCATACGGAATTAGTTAATTCCGTTTGGAATTACCTAATTTCACATGAAACATTAATTTCGTATGAAATGATATATGATCATTTCATGCGGAATTACCCATAAACACTGTTTTCTCAATTTTCGTGCCCTGATCTACTAGATACAATACAAGACTCAGTAAAGACGAAGTTAACAGACATCAGTGCACTAACAGCGTTTTAGGTCCCGCTAGGACTTGGCTGATGTAGTATATTGGTGTTTGTTTTCCATCTCTTTATACCATAAGTATCGCGCTTATAGCATTGTGAGCTGCCGCCATGTACATTTTTAAGAGTTCCTCTGGGTATGGCGCTGTCAACATGGGTAGTTTTCAATGAACCGCTTCATGTCTTGCAAAGCCTCTTCTGCTTCACTGGTCCACTTGAAGTTTTTCTTGTTAAGGCAATCTTTCAAAGTCTTTATGAATGGCAGAGATCTCTCAACGTGTCTCGCCAGGAATCTGTTTATGGCCACTAGATTCCCGTTGAATGCTTGTGCCTCTTTTAAAGTTCTGGGGGAGGGCATTCGTGTTATAGCGGCTACCTTTTTCGGGTTAGCTTTAAAACCGTCTCGGGTGACCACCACCCCCAAAAACTTGCCTTCTTCTACCCCGAACGAACATTTCTTGGGGTTGAGCTTGATGTTGTATTCTCTCAGCTTTTGGAAGGTTTCTTTGATGTCTTCGAGCATTTGCTTTTCCTCTCTGCTCTTGATCACTAAGTCGTCGACATACACTTCCAAGTTCCTGCTGATTTGTTTTTCGAAAGCCTTGTCCATGAGACGCTGGTAAGTGGCTCCGGCGTTTCATAGACCAAAAGGCATTTTGGTATAGCAGAAGATGCCCACGTCGGTGTGAAACGCCGTTTTTTCTTCGTCTTCCCTTGACATTTTGATCTGATGGTAACCCTTATAGGCATCTAAGAAACACTTGTACCTATAAGGGACCAGAGAGTCAACTTTGAAATCTATTTCAGGCAACGAATACGCATCTTTAGGGCAAGCCTTGTTCAAGTCTTTGAAGTCGATGCACATCCGCCATGTGTCGTCTGGTTTTTTAACCATCATGGGGTTTGACACCCATGTATGATATTTAGTTTCTCTGAGAATTCCAGCTTCGACCAGCTTTCGTACTTCTTTCACTACCACCGCTTTTCGATCAGGAGCCATGCTACGCTTCCCCTGGGCGACTGGCTTAATACCCGGGAGCATTGCTAACTTGTGCTCTGCCTTGTCATGGGGTATCCCAGTCATGTCAGAGTGTTCAAAAGCAAATATATCAGCGTTCCTCCTCAGCAACTGTTTCAGGTTGTTTTTAACCTTAGGAGAAAGGCCATCTCCTATTCTCACTGTTTACTCAGGATGGCGTGTGCTTAAAACCCATCATTCCGGGCCGATGGCGTGTGCTTAATACCCGAATGTAACTGGGAAAGTAATTTGGCCGATTGGATCAACCTTTTCTCCGGTAAACCCTTTGATAGGGGCGTGTACTGACTCGAACAACTTTCTGTCTTCAAGTTGCATTCTGTTAAAACGGTGCTCATAGATGATGTCTTCTGAACTCCCGGTATCTACTAAGATTCTTCTCATATTATAATCGCCTACTACGACAGATATGATTAGAGGGTCAGTGGTGAGGTGTAAATCCTCTACCCGTGGTTCGATTGTCATGGGTGCTAGCATCCAGGGTTCGAGTGTGGAGAAACTCCGCTTCGCTCCCTTTCCTTTATCGGCGTATACCATATTTAGCTCATGCTGTCTCTTACCCGCCCCTTTATCAGTCTCCTCTTTGTTAGGGGGCGGACCTTACTTTATGTCTCGAACCAGGTGAGCCAACTTGCCCGCCTTTATGAAATACTCGATCTGCTTCTTCAATTGAAAGCAATCGTTGGTATCATGGCCTCTGCCTTTGTGGTATTCACAATATTTACTAGTATCTTTGTTGGTAGCGTCCTTCAATGGTTTTGGAGGGTTAAATTTGAGGTTTTTAGAGGCCAGGATTTCTGCCGGCGTTTTGCTTAAGTTAGGATAATCAGACCGCGGCTTGGAAGCGGGCTCGTTTCTTGAGTATGAACTTCTAGATCTATCATATCGCGAGTCTGATCTGTCACTTTTTTGGTACCTGTCTCCTCTACCTTTGCCCTTAGAGCTCCGCTGCTCTCTATCATCCTGGTTTTTCTGGGCTTCCTTCTTCCTGTTAGCCGCATGACTGGCTGCAACAGTCTTTTCTTGTGTAACGTATACCTTGGCTATCCTCAGGATTTCGTCTATGGTGGGAGGCATGCCATCCCTACCATAGAGTGTCCTTAACAATTCGTCATCCTTTACTCCTTGTAGGAAAGCTCCGCATGCTAGATAGTTTGTGACACCTGGGATTGCCAAGTTTTCTTTGTTGAATCTAACTATGAAGCTCTCCACTGTTTCATTGTCCCGCCGATGGATGTGAAGGAGCTCGTTTCGATCCTTTGTGTGTCACCTCTGTTGACTGAATTGCAACGTGAATTTGGAATCTAAGTCCTCAAAGCTATCGATTTCCCCAATAGGTAGACTGTCCCACCATACCCGTGCTGCCCCTACCAGCGTGTGGATGAACATTTTGCACCAAAGGGGCATGGGCCAGCAGGCTACTTCCCCGGCACTCTTGAACAGGTTAAGATGGTCATCAGGGTCACCTAAACCATCATATTTACCTACTGTCTGAGGCATCTTGGGTTTTTCTTTAATTGGGGCTTCAGCTATTCTTCTTGTAAAATTGGACTTGAAAGTAGCATCTACAGGTTTATAAGGTCTGGTAAGATCGTCATCTTCAACGTTAATGGCTTGTACTGGAGGGTTTACTTCGCCTTGGCTGGTCCCTTGAGTAATAGGGGGTTGGGCCAAGGTGTTGTTTAGGGTAGAGATGGGGCCCCCGTTTGGAGAATAACGAGGCCTCGATGCGTTTCCTCTGTCATATACAGGTTCCGCCGTAGGCTGGGATTGACTGTAAACCGGGTGTGACGTTGGGAATGTCCACCAAGGTGGCATGTAGGCCACGTATGACGACTGCTGAGTATAACTCTGTGCCACCATCTGTGGAGTATACGTTTGAGTATTGTACGGTGGTAAGTACCCGTAAGGGGGTGCATAGTAGTAACCTGGGAAGTAAGCTTGGTTCCCAGGCGTGACCGGAGAGTTCATGATCCCTGCAGGCATGATGACTGGCTGGTGTGGTGGCGTGGACAATGCCGCCGTAAGTGCTGCCGAGTACAAAGGCGGCATGGTGTACGTAGCAGAGGGCTGATAGTATTGAGCAATGCTTATCTGCGGTGTAGTAACACTTGGACCCATGGATGTGATAACTGGCAGAGTGCTATGACGTATAGTCTGTGCACTCGTTGTTGATATTGGGGTGGAGACATTGGTATCTACCGTGGTTGGTACCACTGATCGTAACTGCCAGGAGGTGTATGAAAGAGGGTCTGCCGCTGTCATTCCATAAGAAGTAACAGAGGTGCTTGCAAAACCTGGTAGTGGTGCTTCTGCTTCGAATTTCAAGTGGAGAGACCTGGTCACAGCAGGTGATGCCGGCATGGTAGTGGTCGTAGAACTCGTTATCAACAAAGGGTTGCTGGTTATTACTGCTTGATTTGGTGTTACTGCCGTGTTTTGATCGCTTGCCATTGGGTTTAATCTCGCTGTTGTTACCGAAAGGTCCCACGGATGGCGCCAATGAAGAAACACTGACCTTATGGGTAAACTCCAGCTAGGACTTCAACTCTTTGGCGATCCGAACAGCTAACTGCAAAACCAAACACTGTTAGGACTCGTTACAGGTATTCCTGTAACCACCCTCTGGCGTGAGAATAAGTCTGAATGTAAAGAGAGAGTAAACGAGAGCAAGATGATTCGTACCTTTGATGTTTACCTCTATTTATAGTTTACCATTAGGGTTTTTCTTAACTTAGGATGGATTCCGATAAGTTAGGGATTTGCATGATCTTCCCAAAAGTTTGGGGATTTAGTTACGTGGTTTATCCATGCAGAATGAAACATTCTAGAAGAAACATGTGTAATTAAGCATTTATAATAAAATACTAGGTAATGACCGGGTCGGGCTAGCCGATCCAGGTCGTACCTCGTCAGGTATATTATAGGAGAAAAGTATTTTAGGTTTAATTTGAGGTTTTCATCCAGATTAGCCATAGATGAATTATCCTATATAACCAACAACTTCCACAACATTTATTTGTAAGCCCTGACCGCATCAGAGCGGGGCTTACATCTAGTTATTATTGAATATAAACGATAAATATAGAGAAAATGTCATTCATAAGTAATAATACAAGTGATACTAAACGTTTTTTAGTATTTGATTTTCTACATATCAATACTCATCTTTAAATTTAAGACATCTTATTAGGTAGGCGTGGTGGTCCGTGAAATAATGGCGTGATGGAGTGTGATACTGTGATACACCGTCGTAAAGGGGTGTATCACGTGTGATGGAAGGAGAACCATGATTGTTGTCGTGGCGTGATGGTGTGGGTTGTTTGGAAAGTAGCCTATTGACCGTTTGACTGCGATTGATTTAATAAAAAAAACTGTAACATCTCTCCAAAATATATCAAATTATAAACGACACGTGTCCAAACTCTCCGTTTAATTCTGATTTGTGAATGAGAGGGACCAAATACGTCAAAATGGGAAAAGATTTAAAGTCTAGGGACTGAAAATGCAAAAATCCAAAATATCACCTTTTGGGGGTCCGTTACTGTCCGCAATCGGTTTGAATCCCCAGTGTGCCCATGGTCCTTACGGACCGCAAGGCAAAGACCTTACATTCCGTAAGGCCTTCGCTGATAGCAAACAACTAGCTGTCAATTGCCGCTTGCTTGTTTGTCACCTATCTCCGGTTTTTGCCACTCTTCACCTCCTAATGACACGTGGAGTGATACTAATATCACCCCTAACAACTCAGTAGACACTTGGCTTGATTGTGGAGATCATGATCAAGTATAAATAGAAGGTCCTAATTGTGATCATTTTCACTCACACCTTCAAATTCAATCTAAAACACTTCTTTGGAGTTTCTCTTGAGCTTATGAGCAACTCTCAAGTGTCCTCAGTAGTTTCTCAATCCTAGTAAGTGTTCCTCCTTGTTCAGTTTCATTTATTTAGTTAGTTTTCAATTGAAAGTCAAACGGTTTTACTTTTCGCTTGACTTTCCCTTCTAACCACTGTGGTCAAGTCAAAGTTCGAATCGAACTTTCCTACGTGATCGTAATAACAAAGGTATGAATCCTCTGCGATCATACCCTCCGACAATCACGTTAAGTATGCGAAATGATCAGTCAAGCATGTTATAACTAAAAGTCAAAACTAGTAAATATGCATTTTGGGATAATTGAACTTTTAAATATCTAAGCCAATTGTTTTGACATCATATCAGTTTATATAGACTAATAAAATTTTTTTGACATGCTCAACTCATCATACTGAGTTTAGACCTCAATTGTATATCGAAAGTCAAGCAGTTTGACTTTTTCTTTGACTTTCGATTCTGACCCGTTTGGTCTACTTTGAAACCCAATCAAGGCATGTTTTGTGACCTTGATATTATAGGGAATAATCCTCTAAGGTTATACCTTATGGTCATACTATTTGAAGGGTAAATCGACAAGTCCACTATATACATTTTTAAAATGTCAAAATTGCCCATACGCCATAAAAATGGTTTTAAAATCCACGACACGTATAATTTGACCTCGAAATTGATTATGTAACATTTGAAAATATGTTTTGACAAACCGGACTTGCCATAGATCCATTCGACCATCCGATGTCGCGTTTATGCAAAGGACTAATTTACTATACATAAAATATATACACTACTCGAATTGGATTTAAACCTTTCAAAATCATTTCAAAACTTATTCCATTCCTCTTGTTTATTATTTTCTATATATATTTTATACTTCAATGATACAAGAAAGGCAATCATGTACTTGCATGTGTTTCTCATGCGAGAGAACATGTTAAGGGTCAAACGTAGAGGGCAAATGACCATCTCCCATAGTCCATACACTTGTGATATAACATTTTATATTACATTTCTAGGCCTCTCGTATACTTGCAAATATTTTTTTATATAAAAACAATTACACAAAGTATAATCGCGTTTTTGTAGAACAAAACTTAGCTTTATACTCGGGTTGATGGTCGGTTAACTATCTACTTCTTTATTTAAGAGTCGGTGTTTATAGTTATGTTATTTGTTTATTCTTTTTTGGCAACAATTATGTTAGTTTGGCCGTCAACACTAAACTTTAAAAAATAAAAAAAAACGGAAATGAATAATTTTAGTCAAACACGTATATTTTGATTTGTTTAATATAAGCATGTTTTATAGAAAATAATCTGGTTGACGGGATATTTGGTAATGTGGTGTATATTATAATGTATATAGTCTCCCAAAAAGACATGGAATAATACTAAAGTAAAAAACTGTTCATCGTGTTTCATGATACGCCACTTTGAAACCATTTGTTCATATTATTTTTCTTTTTAACTTTACGAAGATATTGATGCAATTTCAAGTCCACTTAAATATAGAAATTATTAAGTTTAATTCAAAATCAAGATTACTTTTATCACTAGCTATAATATTTAAACTTGTAAACTTATCATTCTGATCATCCTAATCATCCTAATTAATATATATACACATGTGAAACACTATCTCTATAAGGGTAAATTACACTTTTCCTCCTTTATGTTTGTATCGAGTTGCAACGGATACCCTTTAACTTTAATAATTACAATCACAGTTCTTTATTTGGAAAACTCAATACAGTTTTCGTACTTTAACTGTAACAAGGTTAAATTTTTCAGTTAAGTTTATTCACTAAAGGGCGGTTTAGTCTTTTACTTAATTCGTTATAGTATAAATAAAATAATAACCTTTAAAAATCTTATAAGAACAAATATAAATACTTATCTTCTCACACTCTCTCTCTCTCTCTCTCTCTCTCACACACACACATTTCTCTCTTTCTCTCTTTCTCTCTCTCTCTAAACAAACCAGCCACCACCATCTTTACCCTCCCTGCAAATCTGCAAATATGAGCCATCCCAAGATCTTCCTCATCTAACCTCCTACAAATCTGAACTATTTTAAGCTTCGATTCAACTTCTAAAACATAATCTTCAACATCCACAGATCTCGTCTTGTTCGGTTTTCCGGCACCGGTGCTATCGGACAAGTATGTCAGGTGATCGGTGTTGTTGTTGATGTTAGGTTTTGCCTCCGATCTCCGCCGCGAACTTTCCCGACCTCCGCTTCCGTACTCCTTTGTATTGCACCTTCTCCTCCTCCTTGAACTCTGTTTTGTTCAAATTGGCCTCTGAATTCGCTTCTCCAGGTATCTTGTCCATCGATACCGGCAGATCTAATCCAGAAATTGATGCGGTGCAAACTAGGAAGCAGAAAAGGAAAAGGTGGTGTCAAAAAATATTTCAAGTGGAAAATTTATTGTTACTTGGTGCTTTTTTTGGAAAATTGCCTACTTTCTTTTGTCAGATCGGTTTTTTTTATTTGCGGAGCCTCCAATATTCCGATGGCGGTGGTGGTAGCCATGGTTGTGGCGGTGTTTGTTAGAGAGAGAGGGGGGGGAGAGTTTGAGAGATAGGGCAGAGATTTTATGATTTAATATATTAATTTTTCTTGAATTCTATTTGATATAAATAAATGGGTTAAAATTACTGAAATACCCTCATGTGTGACGCACATGACTAGACTTAACATGTAAAATAAACCAAGTTAGTGCTAAATGTAAGACCCTAACACATTTTGGTCAAAAAGTTGCAGCGAAAATACGTGCCATAAAATTTCTTTCTTAAAACGTTCCTTTATACTTGAAAATCATTTAAAAACATCTTTATGTAAGGAACTACGTTGTTTATCTTTCATTAACGCTTCGATAATAACATACTAATACAGATTACATGACCACCCATTCCGTACAATCCATGTCTCTATCACTCGATCTTCAATCACTAGCCTTCCATCATGTTGATCCATGATTCTGTACCACCTGCACCCACCACATACATTCGTAACATTAGCATACATTATATGTATAAACAAGATTCATAATCATGGAGTCACGTTACGTTCTATCCTCATACACTTTCCATTCCGTTATCTTTCTAATTTAAGCATTTCATCTAGGTGTCTAATCGTTGGTGAGACTTCAATAATGTACCTGCATTACATTTCATTCTCAAGGCACACTATTAGTAACGTAAATACTCAACGTATTGAAACCATGTATACATACATACATGCACCATTCTATATATATACATACATACGTTAACACGTATATTCATACATACGCACATACCTATGTACAAGCTCTTGCATACTACTTACAATCTCATATGATTATACTAACATATCCCAATCAAAAAAATTCATATAAATAAGTGTCATACGTATTAACCTACGTACGTATTCATTTCTAAACATGCTTACCTAGGGATTCCATTACTAACATGGAGGTAAATCCATACCCATACTTGTATGTGCCTTTAGACTTATTCCATTTCCTCTTTAACTTACGTACGTGCTCATCGTATCTCATAAACACTCTACAATGAGTTTGGAATATATTTCGGGGCTCTTTAAAGGTCACAGGATAAGTTACGGAAGGCATGGAACTCATGATGGGTCAAAAATAACATTTTTAGCGAATTTGCACACCAAAGGGCGTCGGCGATGCCTCTTAATTCTTCGCGTCGACGAAAAACCTGTAGGCAACAATTTAAGGCGTCCACGAAAAACCAACATCAGAACACGGCGTCGTCGACACCCCCTCTGCCTCTCGTTTTTATGTTGTTTCGTTTCGTCGTCCGTTAACGCTAAAACTTGCGTAACTTTTAAACAGTTTACCCGTTTAACCTCCCGTTTCTTCCCACGTGATCATAATTTGATTTTCTATCATGTGAACTTGAAATCCAACATCCGGATTAAGGAAATTCTTAACTTATGAGTTTCTGGCTTAATATTCTTTTATAGTATATTCGACCCGTTTATGTTTTCATCAAACAACTCATTTGTTTTAACCCAAGACTTACATGAACATTATAACTATAAAAGTTTTACATTATCCAGAGTTTCGTACTTGGGGTTTATGCACCCGATACCCGGTATGCGTTAAACTCATTCATCCCATTCAATTATACGTACTGAACTTTGTAGTACAATTTCCATACGCGAAATTGTTTATCCATTTAATCATAACTCACAACCGAGTCCTTTGACTATTAACCCGTGTCTCCGCTTCTCGGTTAGCGTGCTTATATGCAATTCTACCCATTACCCGATTAGAATACCGTAATCATTACTTATGCAACCATTCCGGTATAGCAATAAGACCTCATTTTGACTCGTTCGGTCTACTAGCGAAAATTGTCGATTTCGTACATCCAAACCTTATTTGACTTCGATTATCATGCTTAAATAACTGGTACATAACTTTACTTAAACAAATTAAGAAGTGATTCCGGAAATCACTTACCTTATGCATCTGTGTTCGTATCCGCTTCCTTGCCTCCTCTTCCCGTTAGCCTTTCATGCTTGAGTCCATCTCGACATGATCCCATGTGTTTATCTTGTCTAGATGGTTATGAATCTAGCTCATGCATCCATTAAACCTTCATTTCCCTTCCAATTTAATAGATTTTGTGACTTTTAGGGTTTGTTCTTCCCCCTTGATCAAACTGTCGCACACACACACACACACATATCTCTAATGTGTGTTTTGTTTTTAAGTTTATGTGAACTCATCTTTCAAGTTGCCCAAGTTTGGCCCCTCAAGTTTACCATCTTTCCATACTTGTCACAAACTTCTTTCCTTATAATTTAACTCTTAACTAGGTTATTTAAAACCGGTTAACCCACTTCATGCCTTGAAACAAGAAAACATTGTTGGAAAAATAGGTGAAAATAGCATTTTTCACAAATATAGGAAAATGATTTTTTCCTATTTTGGACTAGAAATAAATATAATAAAATGAGCGAGTTTTATATATTTATTTGTGGGTTTGTGTTCTATGATGGAAGAGCTTCGCAACGAACTAAATCACGTCCAAAACGGAGTTAAGATGAATGAGATATCGATGCTCAAAGTTGGGTGTTTGAAACATTGAATGCTGAAACAAAAGGGAAAGTAGCACCTTGTCCCACATCTGAGGAGAGATGGAACTTAAATGGGTATTTAAGTGTGAACTCTCCATCCTTATTGTTTCATGGAAGCATACACTAAGTGTCCTCGCGAAGGGTGCGGAGCACCCTAACTCGCACACGCGCGCGCGTGGCGTGGGCGATGAGGCGCAATGTGGCGCTTTGATGGCGCACTTTGCACTTCGCATCGCCGCTTGAGAGCCGCCTATGTATTTTTGACCACGTGCGCGTGGTGGATCACAGAGGCTGCAAGGACCAAGTGGTGAAGTGGCGTGCGGGTTCGAGGTGCGTGACGTGGCAGTCCGCGCGTGGGTACATGTGGCATGAAGGCGCGCGGTTGCGCATGGTGCATGGGTCCTGATGTGACGTGCGCAACGCACCAAAGTGAGCCAAAACGGCAATATTGTGTGGCATGCTTGTAGAGGCTCACAGGTGACGTGGCGCACACGCGCATGGACTTGAGACAGTGTGGCGCATGGCAGTGAGCCAAGTGGACGCACCGCGCATGAGCGTGCATTGAATGATAGTGCAGTTACAGTTCAGCTTCGTAACTGACGAGTCAAACGGTTTTAACAGCGAATTAAATGACGTATTAAATTGCATTGAAGATGTTTAATGCAATTTAAACCTCTCCTTTAATTCTTTTGACCGTTTCGACTTAGGAGCTGTATATATACAGCGTCTCCACCACTGCAGAAATACACCAGCAACCCAACAGCAATTCACTTTCTCTCTACAGATTTTCTGATCTTCTCCTGCTCTCTTCAAGGTAGACATCGGGTTGTAGGCGAACTCCGGCAGTACTACTGCTCCGGCTGTTGTACCCTGGGACACAAAACGAGTACTCCTGGGAGACTCAGAATTTGTTTTAAGGGAAGCGTGTGTACACGTGACTCATCCTTTCTGATTCTACTCTTTTCTTGTATTTTGGTTTATTTCAGTTGTAATTGTACTAGTATTTTTACTTTTAGCTTTCTTTGTATTGTAATCAGTATTAAAAATTTCTTTATTTTATTTTTTTTACGCGAACGGTTCTTACAATCTTAAAACAAATTTTTAAACATCGTTCGTGTAATCAAAACCATTCTGTTCAGTGATTCAAACCAGTTTTGTTTTCACTCAGTTTGTGTTTAAAAACATATTTTTTTGGTTTTCATCTTCAAAGGAGCGACTTTGGTTGAAAACTATTTTGCTTACATTCAAATTGTCCTAAAAATTGCTAAAACTTTCTGAGTTGGTCTTCAAAGTTGGACTTAGAAGCCAATCAGTAAGTTCTAAAATTATAAATTTTCTGTTTTTGGTCTTCAAAGTTGGACTTAGAAGCCGAAACAGTAAATTGTGGTAAAATTAAAATTTATTAGTTTACTTATGTTTTTTGCATAAAACAGATTTTTTGACTAAAACTTTAAATTTTAATTTTTCAGAATGTCGACCGATAATGTCAACGTTAACAACACTACAAATGTTGTGACGGGAACCCCCTGAACGCCACCACTGTGGGAGCGTCCACAGTGGCTAATCACGCTGAACGACTCGAGAAGTTCTCGGGTCTAAACTTTAAAAGGTGACAGCAGAAGATGTTTTTCTACCAGACCACCATGAACCTTGCGAGGTTCTTAACTGAAACCGCTCCCCAACCTGCGGAAGGGGAGACCAGCGCTCAGGCTCTGAGCGCGGTAGAGGCTTGGAAGCACTCGGATTTCATTTGTCGAGGCTATGTGTTAAACGGGCTTTCGGATGCATTGTATAATGTGTACTACAATGTCAAGACTTTCAAAGATCTTTGGGATGCCTTGGACAAGAAGTACAAAACGGAGGATGCTGGCACAAAGAAATTTGTGGTAGCCCGTTTCTTGGATTTCAAAATGGTTGATTCTAAAACAGTTATGAATCAAGTCCAAGAATTGCAAATTATACTACATGACATCCTTGCGGAAGGCATGACACTTAGCGAGACATTCCAAGTGGCAGCGATGATTGAGAAGTTACCTCCTGGTTGGGTGGATTTTAAGAATTATCTTAAACACAAACGAAAGGAGATGACTATAGAGGATCTTATTGTTCGCCTTCGGATTGAAGAGGACAATAGAATTGCCCTAAAAGGCAGCCACGCGCAAACTTCTGCGAGCGTAAATTTGGTTGAGCATGGGCAATCCTCTAAGGGCAATAAGTGCAAGGGGAAAAAGGACAAAGAGAAAGCAAAGGCTAGCAAACTTGGACCGAAGAAAGGGGTTGTGAAAAAGAAGCCTCAAGCGTTCCAAGGGACTTGTTACAACTGTGACAAGCCGGGGCATCGGGCTAACCAATGCAAGAAACAAAAGCGTGAGCGCGCGCACATGGTGGATGAAGACGGAATGCCTTTGGTGGCAATGATTTCCGACCAAACCACAATGTTGGATGAGGTCAATGCTGTGACCAACACTCCAAAAGGATGGTGGGTTGATACGAGAGTGACCCGTCATGTGTGCCCAGACAGGAGCCTCTTTACCACCTTTAAGGAGCTTGCGGGAGATGAGAAGCTATATATGGGAAATGCAGCCACCGCCGACATCAAGGGTGAAGGAACGGTGATCTTGAAGTGGACTTCGGGGAAGGAGCTCACGTTAAGCAACGTGTTGTACGTTCCAGACTTGCGCAAGAGCCTAGTCTCGGGATGGTTGCTTAATAAGTTTGGATTTCGTTTAGTTTTTTAGAGCGATCAATTTGTACTTACTAAACGAGGAATGTATGTTGGCAAGGGCTATGCCCAAAATGGTATGTTCAAATTGAATGTAATGGCTGTCAAGAAGAACATGAATAAAACTGCTACTACTTCTACTTATATGCTTGAGTTTTCTGATTCGAATAAATGGCATGGTAGATTAGGTCACGTAAATTTTAATTCAATACGTCGTTTAATCAATTTAAATTGTATACCAATATTCCATATTGATTCACATTATAAATGTGAAACATGTGTAGAATCCAAACTTACAAGATCATCATCTAAATCGGTTGAACGAATAACCGAACCCCTTGATTTAATTCACACCGATATTTGTGATTTAAAAGCGGTACCCACAAGAGGTGGAAATAAGTACTTTATCACGTTTATTGATGATAGTACTAAATATTGCTATGTATATTTACTAAAAATTAAAGATGAAGCAATAAGTAAATTTATCTTGTATAAAAATGAAGTTGAGAATCAACTTCAAAAGAAGATAAAAGCTTTGCGAAGCGACCGAGGAGGCGAATATGTTGCACCTTTTGCCGATTTATGCGCAAAAAGTGGCATTGTACATGAGTGTACACCTCCTTATTCTCCACAATCAAATGGCGTGGCGGAACGTAAGAACCACACATTGAAAGAAATGATGAACGCCATGTTAATAAGTTCTGGGGTGAGCCAGGAAATGTGGGGGGAAGCCATTCTCTCGGCTAATTATCTTTTGAACAAGATACCACTCAAAAAGAGAGATGAAACTCCATATGAGTTATGGAAAAGGAAGAAACCTTCATACAAATACTTGAAAGTGTGGGGGTGCCTAGCAAAGGTGATTGTACCACCTCCTAAGGCTCTTAGGATAGGACCCAAAACTGTTGATTGCATATTCATTGGGTATGCGCATCAAAGTAGTGCACATCGCTTTCTTGTACATGAGTCCAAGAATCCTGATGTACACGTAAACACTATCATAGAGGTGAATCCTAACGTTGTGTCTTGCTTTGAAAATGTGTTTCCTTTGAGAAGACAAACACATGCAACATCATCAACACCTAATTTTGAAGTAGGTGAAAGCTCATCTACGCAAGTTGATGAGATAGTTCATGATAAGACACATGAACGACCAGAGGTTGAAGAAAGTGATCGTAGGCGAAGTAAAAGGCCAATGGTTGAAAAATCCTTCGGTCCAGACTTCGTTAGCTATATGGTTGAGGGCGAGCCCAATACATATCGCGAAGCGGTTTCCTCTTCAGAAGGACCTCAATGGAAAGAAGCAATAAGGAATGAAATTGATTCCATATTGCAAAATCATACTTGGGAGTTAGTAGATCTTCCACCTGGTTGCAAACCACTTGGATATCATTGGATATTCAAAAGGAAGATGAAAACTGATGGAAGTATTGATAAATACAAGGCTAGGTTGGTGATTAAAGGATTTAGACAAAAGGAAGGTCTAGATTACTTTGATACCTACTCGCCAGTGACGCGCATAACCTCGATTAGATTGGTTCTTGCTATAGCGGCTTTAAGAAAATTGGAAGTTCAACAAATGGATGTTAAAACCACATTTCTAAATGGCGATTTAGAGGAAGAGATTTACATGGAGCAACCTGAAGGTTTCTCCGCCCCAGGTCAAGAGGGTAAAGTATGTAAACTCGTCAAGTCTTTGTATGGCTTGAAGCAAGCACCAAAACAATGGCACCAAAAGTTTGATCATGTCATGATTGACAATGGTTTCAAAATAAATGAGTGCGAGAAATGTGTTTATTTCAAAGACACAAATGAAGGTTATGTGATCTTATGCCTTTACGTAGACGATATGCTTATCATTGGGAGTAATGATAAAATTATCAAAGCTACTGAAAGCATGTTGAAAGCGAGATTTGACATGAAAGACATGGGTTTAGCTGATGTGATTCTTGGAGAAAAGATCATAAGAACCCAAGATGGTCTTGTGTTAAGTCAATCTCACTATGTGGATAAAATTCTTGAAAAATTCAACTCGGGAGATACGAGTGTAGCTCGAACTCCAGTTGATACCTCCCAACATCTCAAGAAAAATAAAGGAGATGGAGTTGCTTAGTTAGAGTATTCAAGAATTATTGGCAGTCTAATGTATCTAATGACATGTACTAGACCCGACTTGGCTTACGCGGTGAGTAGGCTAAGTAGATACACCAGCAATCCGTGCGCGGATCATTGGAAAGCTCTCACGAGGGTGCTTAGATACATAAGATACACAAGAGATTATAGACTGCATTATAACCGACAACCAGCATTGATCGAAGGATACACTGATGCAAACTGGATATCGGATAATAAAGATTCCAAATCAACAAGTGGTTACGTGTTTACACTTGGAGGAGCTGCTATTGCTTGGAAGTCTTCTAAGCAAACGGTCATAGCAAGATCCACAATGGAATCCGAATTTCTCGCCTTGGATAAGTCAGGAGAAGAGGCGGAATGGCTACGTCAATTCGTGGAATACATTCCAAGATGGCCAAAGCCTTTGCCAGCCATATGTATACATTGTGATAGCCAATCAGCGATTGATAGAGCTCAAAGCTTGATGTACAATGGCAGATCAAGGCACATGCGATGTAGACATAACACGATACGACAACTACTCTCAACGAGTGTTATCACAATTGATTATGTGAGATCAACGGACAACATTGCGGACCCATTAACAAAAGGCTTAAGCAGAGAGTTAGTAGAAACGTCGTCAAGAGGAATGGGACTAAAGCCCGTGACTAATGGGAATATGAGGGAAACCTAACTTAGTTGACAGGAGATCCCAAGATCTAAGTTCAATAGGACAACTTAATCATATTACCAAAACGGAGTCACTGTGGGGGAGTACCCCAAACTAAATAAAAGGGAGTTATATATACTTCCTAGTCCATTCCAATCAGTGACATTGAAGTGAGGCTAAGCATATTAAGGTTAACGATTTCGGGAAATTAAATAACCATGATGCTTTTAATGATTCAGAGGAATCACCTATGTTAGAGAGAAGTAGGGTCGCTTCGAATGGATTTGTGGGGTGCGCAAATCCTAGAGCTCTCACAGAACCAGGCTAGTGTTCCAGGACCATAATAGGACACGACAATGAGGAGTTGGCCAAACCAGGGAGAGTATTGTGTGAAGTGTATTGTCGTTTACACAAATGGGGGTATGTTCAAGGACATCGCGTCTACAAACTGCTAGTAAGCTAAGTATGCTTCACAAAAGAAGGTTCAAAGGTAACAACCTACCTATCTTTCAATACTCAACTGTCGAAGTTTATCGTTGAAAAGTGTAAGGAAAAGAACGATTTCCATACATGTGGGGGATTGTTGGAAATTTGATGAAAATAACATTTTTCATGTGGGGGATTGTTGGAAAAATAGGTGAAAATATCATTTTTCACAAATATAGGAAAATGATTTTTTCCTATTTTGGACTAGAAATAAATATAATAAAATGAGCGGGTTTTATATATTTATTTGTGGGTTTGTGTTCTATGTTGGAAGAGCTTCTCAACGAACTAAACCACGTCCAAAACGGAGCTAAGATGAATGAGATATCGATGCTCAAAGTTGGGTGTTTAAAACATTGAATGCTGAAACAAAAGGGAAAGTAGCACCTTGTCCCACATCGGAGGAGAGATGGAACTTAAATGGGTATTTAAGTGGGAACTCTACATCCTTATTGTTTCATGGAAGCACACACTAAATGTCCTCGCGAAGGGTGCGGAGCACCCTAACTCGCACTCGCATACGCGCGCGCGCGTGGCGTGGGCCATGAGGCGCAATGTGGCGCTTTGATGACGCACTTTGCACTTCGCATCGCCGCTTGAGAGCCGCCTTGGTATTTTTGACCACGTGCGCGTGGTGGATCACAGAGGCTGCAAGGACTATGTGGTGAAGTGGCGTGCAGGTTCGAGGCGCGTGACGTGGCAGTCCGCGCGCGGGTACATGTGGCATGAAGGCGCGCGGTTGCGCATGGTGCATGGGTCCTGATGTGACGTGCGCGGCGCACCAAAGTGAGCCAAAACGGCGTGACTGTGTGGCGTGCTCGTAGAGGCTCACAGGTGACGTGGCGCACACGCGCATGGACCTGAGACAGTGTGGCGCATGATAGTGAGCCAAGTGGACGCACCGCGCATGAGCGTGCAGACCTGGGTGCGCGCGCACCAGTGTGAATTACGCGCGCGCGCGCAGAAGCTTCCAGCATTGAATGACAATGCAGTTACAGTTCAGCTTCGTAACTGACGAGTCAAACGATTTTAACAGCGAATTAAATGACGTATTAAATTGCATTGAAGACGTTTAATCCAATTTAAAACTCTCCTTTAATTCTTTTGACCGTTTCGACTTAGGAGTTGTATATATACAGCGTCTCCACCACTGCAGAAATACACCAGCAACACAACAGCAATTCACCTTCTCTCTACAGATTTTCTGATCTTCTCCTGCTCTTTTCAAGGTAGACATCGGGTTGTAGGCGAACTCCGGCAGTACTACTGCTCCGGCTGTTGTACCCTGGGAAACAAAACGAGTACTCCTAGGAGACTCAGAATTTGTTTTAAGGGAAGCATGTGTACACGTGACTCAACCTTTCTGATTCTACTCTTTTCTTGTATTTTGGTTTATTTCAGTTGTAATTGTACTAGTCTTTTTACTTTTAGCTTTCTTTGTATTGTAATCAGTAATAAAAATTTGTTTATTTTATTTATTTACGCGAACGGTTCCTACAAACATATTCGTAAATTAAACATTTGGGTTTTGGGGCGTTACACTAAAGGACCTAGGATGTAATGTTTTCAACAAAAAAGGACCGTGGCTGTAATTATTGAAGTTAAAAGGTATTTGTTGCAACTCGATACAAACATGAAGGACGAAAAGTGTAATTTACCCTTTCTATAATCTATAATACATATCTATAACCTAAATCAACATGTTTATAAGAAAATGACATAAAGTTGCCACAATAACATAAAGTTTCCACATCTACAAACATATATTAACATACGCAAAGAGCTTTAATAAGTCAATGTATACATTGAAATGGGAATATAAGAAAATAATTACTTCAACACCTTTGTCTATAATGATATAACAAAAATACAATGGAATTGCACAAATCATAATAAATATTATATCTTTGAATATGTAAAAATATGACTGTATATTTAAAATTCATTGTATGTTACATACATTTTGTTAATGATATTATTATCCATAATTAAATTTGTATTAAATATCTATAAATATGTATTCTTTAAATTTAATTTTATTATTTAATAATAGGAAAGAAAAACGAAAAAAATTAATAGTTAATAGCACAGAGTGGCAGGAAAATAAAGGTGATCAGGTATGTGTCCTAGGAGATTTTTATTTATTATATTGATATATAGATATAGTTATAAATAAATTGTAATAAATGATTTCAAAGAATGACATGTTTTATTATTTGAATTACTAGAGAATAGAGATATTGATTTTTTACATTAATTTTAGTTTAAATATTAATTTTTATTTCATACAATATAGGAATATGTATGTTAAATATTTCAATTTAATCCAAAACCTTACAATATGAGGTAATTATATCCCTTACATATTTGGTTGATTTATTACTAAACCCTACAATTAAAAAACTTACATCTAGAAGAAATATATGTTTTAAATGAACATACTTTCTAAACCATTATTATTATTATTATTATTATTATTATTATTATTATTATTATTATTATTATTATTATTATTATTATTATTATAGTTTCAGAAAGTTACAATAGCACCCTTAAAATATAAATTTTCTCCAAACTAATTAGTACCAAATAAATAACAAATTATAATATTAAGAATTTTGATAATTCGAAATTCACTCCAATTCAAATCTCAAATCATCATTGCAGAAAATTTGTTTCAAATCTCAAATCACTATTACTATCATCAAATTTTATCTCAAAATATTTAACTTTGTTTGAGTTATATAATCTTTATCTTTATACCTAATTAATAAAAATCTTAGGGGACACATGACACAATTTAAGACATCCTTAATTTTTATTTTTATTTTCACCTAAACCGTATACCTATTTTGTAACGCCCTGCTCTTTCGTACTTTCCATAATTAGAAAGTCTTTTTCGTATTTCTATTTTTGGAAAGTCTTGTGTTCTATAATCGTCCATTCATTGTAATCGTTGTAAATCCGAGACTTTAATCATAAATAAAACTCCTATTTCTTTAAATTCATGTTATGCATACTTCATACATGCTCATACGATTAATTTCGTGAAACATTTGTTACATATTCGTAATTCTTGAAAACTATGTGTTAATCTTGCAAATACGTGAAACTTACGATTAATACGCATTTTGAATGCATACGATACATGATTACGACATTCATACACTTAAACTATATTTATATGTCATAAAAGACCCAAAAACTCAACTAAAGCTAACTTAGTAAAACATCAGGGGGCTAAATTGCCAACTTTGGAACTTATTTCTAGAACATTTAGTCGTCGCGTCGCACCACAGGTACCCCCCCCCCTTCGTCGTCGCCGCCAGCGACGCCTTCAATCCGTCAGAATGGGTTACCAGCTCTTGAATTGGTCAATTTTGTGTTTGTTTATTGTGTTTTCTTCATTTATTAGCAACCTAACTAACCCTAATCACCTCCTATAAAACCCAACTCACTTCCACACTTCTCCCACCTTACAAACACTTCATCCTCACTCTATAAACACCTTAAATCAGTTGCAAAACAGTAGCAAAAGTCATATTCAAGGCAGAATCATTCAAGTGCAAAAGTAAGCATATCTCACTCGTTTCTCAACCTTTTTCCTTGATTCTTTTTCCTACTTGCTTGGAACAACCTTAGGTATGTTTCCAACGGGTTTTCCATGGAAAACCAAAGCTGGAACATCACCAAATAAAGCTTCAAACTTTCTGTTTTTCTTAAACATTTACTAAACTCACTTAACTTGAGGTTTCTCATACACATTCCTATGTCCTTATGCTTATAATCACTTCTATGGTTAGTTGGGCTTAAAAACAAGGTTGTGACACTTAAAATCAGAGGTTAAAAACCTCATAAACAACGAACTTTCTCGCAGATTCAAGTAGGAACAACTTGCAAAACCGTGAGTATACTCGAATCCCCTCTTTACGTTTACCACTTTTGGTGAACTTTATACATAAATGCACAACATGTTTACTTACAAAACTTACACATTACTTTATACATAAATGCACAAACATTCCTATAACATGCTTGTATACGTGATTGCTTGATACATTGAACTTGGGTTTATTTCATCTTGTGTTACACTTATCATTAGCTTCGATCGAGCCTATCATTGACATATATAGCGCTATAGGATTAACGTACCGCCCGTAGACTTAGAGGTTATGTCATGAGCTTATTGCGTTTCATCATTGGTTTGATATGTTAGACACATGCCAATTTTAATGTTTATCTTGTATCATTTGCTTGCCATGAGGAATCGTTTAAACTTATCTGTTTATGCTATGTATGTATCGAACTTGTATACTCGCCTTTGCTTTTGCATTGAACTTTATTTTAAATATGTTACAGGTTGAGGATGACGATTGCTATGAAATGAAGTAGTGATGATGCATAGATACATATTTAGACGTGTTAGGTTTAAAATGTTGTATCAAATTTTGTTATTGTTATGTTATGAACATGTTGTTATTTGAATTTCCTTGTAATGTTTGACAATTGATTTATGAAATGAAAAACAGTTGATCTAAATGTTGTCACAAATAGTGTTATGAAGTCTCTTGCAATCTTGTTTTCGTCTCATCCCGATGTTTCCGCCATCGGTTAGGGTGTGACAGATTGGTATCAGAGCCATAACTATAGGGAATTAGGTAGAATTGCCATGTTCGACCTAGTCTATAGTAGGAACCATGTTTTGACCATTCTTGTTTCATGATTAAAATGAGCTCCCTTCTTTGCTTCTTTCTCTTCTTTTTGGTCTAAATACTTACATTATGTCTTTCCTAAGACATTTTACACAATACACTTGAAGACTTGAAGACACTCTTTATACAAAAGAGACGAGTTTACCAAAATAGGCGTGAAACCCACAATTTGGTAAACGACTCTCATCCCGCTTATACTTTATTTTGCACGAAATTACGCCATTAAGCTAGGAGTGAAATTCACATCTTAATGGTAAATTTCCAACTCAAACTCTAGTGGACCCTCGTCAAAGTGTCAAATTTATATTTTGACCCGACGAGTACCAACCACATTAGGGTACGAAATCGTCAAGTTAGAAGTGAAACCCGCATCTTGTCGATTAAGTCTCGTTCCTCAATTTTCAATCTCGCCAAAGTTTTGATCATTTTAATTGATTAGAGACGTGTAGTAATTGGAAGGGTAGGATACCGTAAATCGCTTCTCGACAAGAGTATCTTACCTATAGGCCAAAGCGCGTTTCTCTAATTTGAAAGGACTTTCGATTCACTTTGGAATAGTCGACGTTTCTAAACCTAAAACATTCCCATGTTTTATGAGCCTCTCTTTTACGTGATTCAATTTATATGTGATTTTATACTTGCTACCTCGTTCGTTTCGAAACCGTTACACAAATTCGCACGTTTATCGCAATCAAAAACAATAATAACTCTCGTAAACAAACTAAATTTGTACTCCTTTTACGCATTCTTACGTGATTATACTTGTGAATACATGTTGAAAACTTATGCTTTGTGTGAATTATACGTGATACGTGAGAACTTACATTCTTATACATGCAAAAACTTTGTTTTAAAATTTATGATCAAGTCTCATCCTTTTCTTTTCTTTTCTTTCGAACTCTAGATGACTTCTTCAAGCTCAACCGAAAAGCCCAAGTCCACGAAGGGTTCCCGCTCTGGTTCCATCTCCAAAAAGGAACTCGTAGGCCTCATTGTTGAACAAATGGCCGATCAAATGACTCGAGTTATACCCGACATCGTTAGCCGCGTCCAAACCAACCCCGATTCGCCTCATGGTTCTGTGGACTCCAAGGTGGAGAAACCAAAGACACCATTCCTTTTCAAGCAATTCATGGCTTGTAAACCCTTAGAGTTTACAGGAAAGGATGGTGCCACCGCACTACTTACTTTGTTCGATGCCATGGAGATCACATTCCGCCAAAGTGGTTGTCCTAACGACTTGCGCAACCAAAACGCTACAGGGGTGTTCCGATCAAGAGCTCTTGATTGGTGGACCTCTGAGCGGAGCACAAGAGGAGAGGATGCTGCCCATGCTTTAACATGGGCCGAACTGAAAAGGATCATGAGGGAAGAGTTTTGTCCGCCTCACGAGCTGAGGAAACTGTAAAGCGAGTTTTGGCACCTGAAACAAGTTGATGATGACAACGATGGTTTAACACTCCGTTTCAAAAAACTTAGCATTCTTTGTCCCAGCCAGGTTGATACCCCTGAGAAAACCATCAACAAGTACTTCCAATGTTTACCCAATTCGTTCATGAACCTTGTAGAGGCTGCTTGCCCAGCTACTATTGAGGAAACCTTTCGTTTGGCCGCCCATCTAAACAACAACCATGTCATGAGCAGAATGCCGCAAAAGCCTCACTTAAAAATGCGGACCAAGCCACCATTGAAACCATTATAGAACCCACTGTTGAACCCTCCCCATCCGCCAAGAAAAGCTGAGGTAAGAAGCGGAAGGCTTCAAGCCAAAATTGCACGGTCATCACTCTGCCAAACCCTCAACCCTTACAAGCCATGCCTGCTGTATCAAACGTTGAACCTTCGCGCAAAGGTTACACTAGGACTCAATCCAAGTGTGGCCAATGCCAATACCATCACCCTCCCAACGTTCCGTGCCACAAGTGCGCCAATTGTAACCGATATGGGTACTTTTTTCAAATCTACCACAAACCACCTATGGCCAATCAAAACCAGGCTGTGATAGCTCAGAACCCTGCCCCCAATCAAGCTCAAGTCTCTCCTGTGCGAGCATGTTTTAAATGTGGTGATCTTAACAATTTGGCTAACGTCTGTCCTTAGCGAAACCAGCCTCAGCAGCAGCATCAGCAGCAGCAGCAGCAACAGGCGCAACAACCTGCTCGAGGCAGAGCCTTTCTTCTTACCACAGCTCAGGTGCAAAACGCCAATGACGTCATTACTGGTACGTTCCTTGTGAACCATTTTTATGCTTCATGTTTATTTGATACTGGCTCCGATTAAAGTTTTATGTCGTTAGAATTCGAACCTTTGCTTAAATGTGAACGCTCTAAGTTGTCAAGATCTTTCGCTGTCGAAGTCGCTGATGGCAAATCCATCGCTATCGATTCCGTTCTATCCAAGTGTTCCTTGATTCTTAACGATCATACGTTTCGCAATGACCTCATACCTATGCAAATGGGTAGCTTCGACGTCATAGTAGGTATGGACTGGCTTAGGCGAGTTCGTGCTGAAGTTGTCTGTTCTTAGAAGTTCATTCGTCTTCCTTTACCCAATGGTGATTCCTTGCATGTCTATGGCGAGAAACCTTCTCAAGGTGTCAAGCTCATGTCGTGCATTCAAGCGAACAAGTACTTACACAAGGGTACCTTCGCCTTTCTCGCCCACATTGTGGAAAAGAAGGACAAAGGCCCAAGCATAAGTGATGTTCCCGTCATACGTGATTTCCCCGATGTGTTTCCTGACGATATTCCTGGTCGCCTCCTGCTCGTTCTGTCGACTTTTGAATCGACTTAGTACCTGGCACTACGCCTGTCGCTAAGTCCCCCTATGTCACACCCCAACCAAGATGGCGGAAACATCGGGGTGCGGCACTAAGCGTTCAGATTGCTCATGAGTTTCCATAACACTAATAGTTTTGATATAGATTAACTAAGTTTCATGATAACATTGTCTAAAAACATCAAACACAAATCAGGAGTATCAAATACAGCACCCAAACATTGTTTCATGTTTCTTGATTAAACTAGGCGAGTTTCTAAGCATCAATCCTAGCTTGTTTCCCTTGATTCCAGCATCTTATCAGCCTACAACATGTATTAAAATAAAGTCAATACAATAATGTACTGACGAGTATACAAGTTTGAGTATATAGCATAGTAGATTAAAAGACTCATATCCATCATGTAAACGATAAAATAGTTTCAGCCATGCTAGTGTTCGCAGTCCAAGTGATAGCCCAAGTGTCCCAATGCATTTACCACTTTCCCAAAAATCAAGGAAAGTAAATAGAATCCTCCTAACAATACCCCCGAGAATAATGGGGAGGTGCATTCTCCTATAGCGCTACTATTGTTAAGGCATAACTACACACAAGGATTAAACGTTCACATAGCATAAAGAATCAAGAATCCAAAAGTATCAAGTTTCACATTTACAGCGGATAGAGTTAGATTCAAATAGTTTTCAAGTTTCAAGCTTCATAGAATACATGTTGCATCCCAAAAGTTTAAAACGAAAAGGGATTGAGTATACTCACAGCGGGTGCTAAGTATCGACACCTACTACTTGGATTAAAGGGAGCTCTGAGATTAGGCTGATTATAGTTTAACAGATAAGCGCCAGACAGAATAATGAGAATCGTGCAAAGTGTCGGATCAGTCTCCTGATCGGATGGCCATTTTGACGGATGTTCATCTGGTCGGATGACTTATTTGATTCAGACGGATCGTCATCCGATCGGATGGTCATCCGAACGGATGGCCATTCGATCGAATGGTCGTTCGATCCTAGAGTGTGTTTCCAAAAATTTTTATCTTTTAAAGTTTTCATTGTAGCATGATATCAAGTCGTTCGATCATATGGTCATCTGATCGGATGACCCTTCGAGTGTAAGTTTCAAAGTTTAAGGTTCTGATTCAAAATAGTTTAAGTATTGAAGGTTATAAGGCACATGTCATTTGATCGGATGGCAGTCCGATCGGACAGTCATTCGACTGAAATGATCCTTGTTCCTTTTTGCAACCTTGTAAAGTTTCTAAGTTTTGAGTTTAATGGTGACGACATGGTACGTATTGAGACAACGGAAAACACATCAAGGCTCAGCCTGTTTGATCGAATGGAAATCACCCCATCCAATCAGGTGTCTGTTCTTGACGGTGTTCATATCTGAATCCGTAATCCGGCCATCTTCTCCGGTGATAATCCATCTCCAAGCTAACTCCAGACTAATCCTCAAGTCTACAGCCCGTTTGGGTCTGGATTCCACCATTTTAGGTAAAAAGTTAAGAAAGTTTGATGAATAACATGAGTTTAGTTGAAAACGTGTAGAGTTAGTAAAGATTTAGGATAAAACACATAGAAATCCCTTAGATCTGAGCTAACACTTGACGGAAATGTCATCACACAATCAGTTGTACAAACCGACATGATGACGTCACCTTCAAGAGCTCGAATCTTAGTGATTTCATGGTGAAAAATGTGATTTCGATGAAGAGTCGTGTAGAGAATAGCGTAATGTTCAAGGTTGTACAAGAATCTATGAGAAAACTTACAAGAATCGGCCTAGAATCGAAGAAAAGTGCTCGAGAATGAGAGTGCATGCGTCTGGATCGGAGGGCTTTGTCACATCAGTGAAGAATGATGTGACAGGTCCTATTTATAGTGTCAGGGGAGAAGTAAGGCGGTGCAGAAGACGGATCGGATGGCTGTTCGGTCGAATGGCCATCCGATCTGATGTCCACTCAGACAGTCCAATCCGTTTTGCAGCTTTTCCGTCCTCGGTTTGTTTTGCGAGTTAGATTTAAGCATTGCGTTGTGTATTATTGTGTAATATCATCACATAACAAGATTATTTAGTTAACATAAAAGTTTCCGAGTTTACATAAGTGTCAAGTCTCCAGTCTCTCGTTCAACCAAGTCTCAAGTTTCACGAGTCTCAAGAGTCAAGCACTAGGTATCAAGTATTAAGAATCAAGTCTCAAGAATCAAGTACCAAGTCTCAAGTATCAAGAATCAAGTATCTAGGATCAAGAATCAAGTCTTATAGCATTAAGTATCAAGTGTCTAGAGTTAAGCATCAAGTGTCAAGAATCTAGTATTTAAGAATCAAGCATCTAGAATTAAGTATCAAGAAGTCTCATAGTATTAAGGTTCACAAAGTTTCAAGTATCAACCAAGATTCAAGATTCAAGTATCAAAGTATCAAGATTCATAAAGTATCAAAAGAGTCAAGTCTCACATAGTATAGGGGCTAATATTGACAAAAGCCAAAAGTTTACGGACGTAGGGCGTTATAGTCTCCCCTCCTTTAGGAGATTTCATCCCTGAAATCTAAGAGGAAGACTGCTCGAAGAGCTGCGGATACTTGGCCTTTATCTCACTTTCGAGCTCCCAAGTGAATTCAGCGCCACGATTTCCTTCCCATCGAACCTTGACGATGGAAATTTTGCTGCGCCTTAATCGCTTGACGACTCGATCCATGATTTCGACCGGTTTCTCCACAAAGTGTAAAGCTTCATTTATTTGCAAGTCTTCGAGAGGAACCTGCAGTTCCTCGTCGGCTAGGCATTTACGAAGATTAGATACGTGGAACACCGGATGCACATTGTTTAGTTCCTGTGGCAGGTCGAGTCGGTACGCCACCTTGCCTATCCTCTCGAGTATCGTGAAAGGACCCACATAGTAAGGAGTGAGCTTTCCCTTCTTACCAAAACTAACTACTCCCATCCAGGGGGATACCTTGAGAAGAACCTGATCTTTAACATTAAATTCCAGAGGCTTGCGCCTTCTATCAGCATAGCTCTTTTGTCTGCTCCTAGCCTTGATCAAGTTATCATGGATCTGAAGAATCTTATCCGTTGTCTCTTGAATGATTTCAGGGCCAGTAAGTTGCTTGTCACCAAACTCATGGCAGCTGAGAGGAGATCGGCACTTGCGACCATACAAAGCTTCGAAAGGAGCCATCTGAATACTGGAATGATAGCTGTTGTTGTACGAGAACTCAATCAATGGTAAATGTACATCCCAGTTACCACCAAAGTCGATGACACAAGAACGGAGCATATCCTCTAGGGTTTGAATAGTACGCTCGGTCTGTCCATCCGTTTGAGGATGAATGGCCGTACTAAGATTCAAATGAGAACCCATAGTGGTCTGAAAGGTTTGCCATAGACGTGAAGTAAAACGACCATCACGGTCAGAGATTATGTCAAGAGGTATACCATGACGGCATATAATCTCATCGGTATAGATTCTAGCAAGCTTCTCCACTTTATAATCTTCGCGAATAGGAAGAAAGTGGGCGGATTTGGTCAAACGGTCAATGATTACCCAAATACTATCATGACCAGCGGATGTATGAGGTAGTTTAGTTATAAAGTCCATTGCGATGCTATCCCATTTCCAAACAGGGATTCTGGGTTGTTCTAAGAGTCCTGAAGGACGTTGATGTTCAGCCTTTACCTTCGTGCAAGTAAGGCATTTTGCGATGTAAGCAGCAATATCCTTCTTCATAGCAGGCCACCAATAAGTCATACGCAAATCATGGTACATTTTATCAGCACCTGGATGAATAGCGTAACGGGACTTGTGAGCCTCATTCATAATAAGCTCACGGAGATTATCGCGATCTGGCACCCAGATGCGATTGAGATAGTATTGAAGTCCATCAGACTTAGTTTCGAGTTGATCCACAACAGCACCTTGTATTTCAATAAATAGACTACCTTCATTAGCTGACGAATACTGAGCTTCACGAGTACAAGTATGAAGATCACTAGAGATATGATAACAACGAGTAGCATTAACATGAGTCTTACGACTAAGAGCGTCGGCCACGACATTCGCCTTTCTAGGATGGTAGTGAATTTCGCAGTCGTAGTCGTTAAGTAATTCCACCCAACGCCTCTGTCGCATGTTCAGTTCCTTTTGATTAAAGATATGTTAAAGGCTCTTATGGTCAGTGAAAACCACACACTTAGTACCATATAGGTAGTGTCGCCAGATCTTTAACGCAAATACGACTGCACCAAGCTCCAGATCATGAGTAGTATAGTTTTTCTCATGTATCTTGAGCTGACGAGAGGCATAAGCAATAACCTTGTCCCGCTGCATGAGCACACCGCCCAAGCCACGGTTCAAGGCATCACAATATACCACGAAGTCATCATTCTCATCAAGTCATCAGGGAGAGCAAGAACAGGAGCATTACACAAAAGGGTCTTAAGAGTCTGAAAAGATTCCTCTTGCTCGGGACCCCAAGCAAAAGGTTTCTCTTTTTGAGTCAACGAAGTGAGAGGAATGACGATCTTAGAAAAGTCCGAGATGAATCGACGGTAATAACCCGCCAATCCTAGGAAGGAACGGATTTCGGACGCAGATTTAGGCGTACTCCAATTCTTCACTGCTTCGATTTTAGATGGGTCAACATGAATACCTTGCTTACTAACGACATGACCAAGAAATTGCATCTCATTAATCTAAACCTCACACTTAGAGAATTTAGCGTATAAGTGTTGGTGCAGTTGTCTGTCGACTTCATCTTCGTTCGAGTCTTAGATTAGAACTGATTGATTAGGGCTTGTAATATGAGAAAATATCATGATTTAGTGTTGTTAAGTAATGATTTCGCTTCAAGGACAATTTATAGATGATTTCGCTTGAAGCAAGTTCAAGCGAAATCCACATGACTTGATTTCGCTTGAACAGTGCTCAAGCGAAACCTCATGTCTATAAATAGCTCTGAAGCGTAATCAGTTGGTAGTACAGTTCAGTTGTTAGTTTCCGACACAGAAGTGTTGTCGAGGTGTCTCCAAGGCTGTAATCTTTCATAGATCAATACAAGAGACGTTAAATAGTGAAATCAAGCTAAACAAAGACAGAATCAATGAATTCCGCCTCTGATTCTGTCTGAGCACTCTTCTGATCGACTCGTTAGGTCGTTTCACGATCCTACATGTGGTATCAGAGCTCAGGAGGAAGAGTTCTTACCGTTTAGCTCGTTTTCGCTGGAAAATTCTGACTTCTACACCTTCTTTTCAAAATTAATCAAGTTTTCGTGGTTAAAATGGACTGATTTTCACATATTGTGTGCAAAACATTGAATTAACAAACCCTTGAAAGATTCAGACCTAAAATCGGCCTAGAACTTGATCAATTTTGCAAAAATCAGATCGACTTGATGATGTCAGCATGATTCAAGCGAAACTGAGAGGTTGATTTCGCTTGAAATATAGGTCTCGCTTGAAGAATTGATCAGATTTCGCTTCAGTAGTTTCAGGTTGAGGTTCGCTTGAAGTGTTTTGAAGCGAAATCAAGTATTTCGCTTGAAAAATCTATTTTAGCTTGAAAAGGTTATTGAGTGGTTGAAGCGAAATAGTGATTTCGCTTGAGCAAATTATTCATTTGATTTCGCTTGAAATCAAATATCTTATTTCGCTTCAAGTGAAGTTTTCGCTTGAACTGATATTGTAGTAAATCTATTGATTTCGCTTGAAGATTGTTTGCAGGTATTTCGCTTGAAGGTGTTTGATTGCATATTGTTTTAGAAAAATGACAATGATATTTGATGAGAAAGAAAATGAGTATCTTGAAAATTTAAATAGTTGGTATATGAGAACTGTGGACAGTAGTTACAGGAATGTAGATGTGGATGTTTGGGTAAGAAGTTATGAATTATTCATTTGTCAAAAGGATGAAACGTTGAATGAGATGGAAACACGGTTTAAAATTTTAACGGACAATTTGTGGAGAACGGGTATTAGAATGACAAATGATGAACATATATCGAAATTGACAACTACATTACCTGCTAAATGGGATGAGTTCATGGTTGAGCTAAAACAGAAAGATTTTTTTCCAGAACTTAATCCACATCAGTTCTTTAATGAGGTTCATGCAGAGTGTCGTAAAGAAGAAAAGAAAAAGAGGGATTTTTTGTCCAAAATGGAAAAGAATTTAAATAAATTGGAGTTGGATGTACTTATTGAAATTGATAAAAGAATTTGTGGATTTCTTGCAATAAAGAGTACTCTGAAATATGATATCAAAAGGAAATGTTATATTGATGATAGTATGAATCCTTTTGATTTTGTTAAACTCTTTCGTGCAGGAACATACAAGATGGAAACAAAGGATACTCCAAAGAATGAGGAATCTGTAAAGTCTGGACCTTCAAGTTTTGCATCAGTATGCTCAAAATGTGACAACTTTAAGATTGACAATGACAAACTCTTGAAAAATGCGGAAAGTTTGACACTGGAAGTCGAGAAGTTGAGAAACGAGAAGCAAGCTGATGATAAGCAGATTCTTATTCTGAAAGAAAATTGTGAGAAGCTGAAAACTGAAAATGACAAACTGTTGGGTAATTTGAACAGTTTGACATCAGAAAACAAAGTTTTAAAAGAAAAAGAAAAGGAGTTTAAAAGCAAACAGAAATATTCAGAAGATGAAGATTTCTGGATCAAGCTGGAGATTAAAAATTTGAAAGCAAATGAAACAAAATTTCAAGAACAGTTAAAAGTTTTAGAAAATGAAAAATCTGTTCTTGAAAACATGAAAAATGAGAATGAAAAGTCAATCAAATCTCATCTTGAGAGAATATCTCAGCTTGAAAATGAAGCTGAGAATTCGAGGAACAAAATTGATGAGCTTGAAAAGAAATTGAAAGGTTTTGTGACTTCATCTGAGTCTTTGTATTATCCCTGTCCAAAACCGATCAATTCCATTCCTATAAGTGATTGTGATGAGCAAGCTGATGATGAAAATGAGGAATTTTATTCAGCAGACGAGTCTGATTCAGAGTCTGATGCTGAAAATGAGAAAAAGAAAATATCTTTGAAATTAAAAGAAATGTTTCAAGAAACTGTTTTACATTCTACTGAAAAAGGTGAATGCTCAACGCAAAAACCTGTAAAGAAGAATGTGGAACAAAAACGAAAAGAGAAAAAGCCATCAGTTCAATCATCCAATCACTTCAAAAATTAAAAAATGAAAACTCAAAAAATGTTGGTGAAAAGTGGTGCAGGTTGGACCACAGTGTTTCAAGGCCAAAGCAAGCATACAAGAAGAGAGATGGATATCACCAAGCCAAACAGTGTTATGATCTGAATGTTTGGATTGAAAATGGTGATTGGTACGATAACAGAGTGTGTTACAGATGCGGCTATCAAGGACACATTGCTGTTAACTGCCAGAGTTGGAGGTTTGAATCAAGGAGATGCTATAATTGCCAAATCAGAGGCCACATTGCCAGAGATTGCCCAAGGAGATCAAATGACAGATTGAGGGTTAAATCTCAGGAATTGGTAAAGATCCCAGTCTATGTCAAGCCCAAAGAACAGAAAGTTCAAGAACGTAAAGTTCAAGAACCAAAAGTTCAAGAACCGAAAGTAAAGCTTTCTCAGGGGCAAAAAGACAGACTGAGGAAGAAGAGAAAGAAGGCCAGAGAGTATCTGGAAAGGATTTTGTCCTCGGATACAACTGGTAAAACAGATAAAAGTTCTGATAAATCGTCTTGCTCGCCAAAGAATGACAAATCAAGCAAAACGCATTCATCAGATACAAATCTGAGGACAGAAAAGAAAGTAAAGAAAGAGAAAGTTTGTGGCAATGAATATGTTTCTTCGGAAACAAAGGAGCCACATGTCGGCGATGAATCTGGCTCATCAAAGTCAGACAAGCCACATTCAGGCAATGATTCTGGTATGGTAAAACCAGAAGAGCCATGTGTTGAGGTAAAAATGGAGAATTCAGGTTTAACAATGGATGATGTAAATTTTCCATCGTTGTTGAACAAGAATTCAAAATCACCCAAGAACGGTCAGGCTTGGGTGAATCTGTTTAAATGAAAAACCTGACTTGCCGGAGCTCCCAAGTTGGTAATCGTGGAGCATGAATCGGCATCATTCTTATGTTGTTTGTTTGAAAATTGAAAATTTTTGGAAATTTATATTGCAGGAATTGCCGGAGTTCCCAGGTTGGTAAGCGTGGAACAGGAATCGGCACATTTCTTGAGAAATTCACGAAAGTGATTTCGACTTACAAGTGGTAAATCAGGGACATTAAGTTGTACTTGATTTTCTACAAGTGGTTTTTAATATGAAAAACAATGTGATGAAACCCCTAACCTACAAGTGGTTTGAAAATCAACAAAACTTATTTTCCGGAAAAACCATTTGATTAAAACAAACTTAAGTGTTTTGAAATCGATGGGAAAATAGTTTGTTGTGAGGGGGAGTTCTGATTGTTTATGCCAAGTGGATGGCGAATTGAAGTGATTCGATATCAGTTGTCATGTTTCTGTACAGTTTGTGTTCAAATTTCCTAAAATGTGTTTGCATTTTAGGGGGAGTAAGAAATTTTAGAAAATCCAAAAACATTTGAAAATTTGAAAAAGTCAAAAACATGATAAAATGAAAAATGAGTTTTTGTTGCATAATAGAGGAAATGATAGTACATCAGTGGACGATCACAACATGCTAAAGATTTGATAAGATAAAAAGGTGATAAACGGTCTCACTGATGATGTGCCAGTAGGTTTTTGCACATCTAGTAGATTGTGACGAGATATAAACCTAAATTTCAAACTTGCTTGTTCTGTGGGTTAACACAAACTTGGATATATAGGTAACCCCTGAAATCTTGTTTGAAAGGTCCCTTATTCTGAGATACTAGGTCTTTATGCTCAGTGATATCTGGGGTATTATCCCGGGACTTCTGCTGAAAGAAATTTCTGACCTAGTCCCCGGATAATGCTTTCTGCAAATGCTTGAAACATAGCATCGCCCTCAGCAAGCTGATGAAACAATAAAATTGATAGTCGCTGCTGTTGTAATGCAAAAGATCCTCTAAAGGGGACACACCAAAAGTCGAAGCCGTCATCTCTCTGCGTATCGAAAGATCGACCTGAGCTCTCACGGCCCTCGTACTATAATTTATTCCCCTGACAGATATCATCTGTGGTATACTCACCTGTAAGACTGAATATTGGGATCTGGATACGGGAGTATATTCAAGTAGTGGGACACACGAATAAGTTCAAGAGCTTAAAACATTAATCTCATATCTCGGATCAGTTGAATTTTGTGTGAAAATTTAAGTGGATCAATATACTGACAATCTAAGTGAATCGTTTAGAACTTAAAATGAAATAAAGCTTAACGGTGTTGGTGATCTGTCTAAAAAAAAACTGATATGATCCTCTTGCACGAACTCTCAAAAATATTGTTTGTAAATATTTCATTTTCTGCATTTCTTTCAGAAAATCCAAAAAGATTTTAGTGTGTTTTAGCATAAATTTTTGAAAAATCCAAAAAGATTTTCGACAACTGATGTTGAAGAGCTGATTTTCAAAATTCCAAGTGCTAAACAAGATGAACTGGTTTGGGAGTGTGCGTTTAAAAGAAGAAACTGATTTTGAGAAAGAAATTGAAATTAGTTAATCAGGGTCATTAATTTGAACTTGATAAAACTATTGTTTGTAAGTTTTTCTTATTGGTTTAAGTGAAAACTTATGTTTTGGTAAAGATATGTGTGTAGGAGAAATGAAGGTTTCTGATCCTGTTGCTATGAGAAGCCAGAAGATGCATCAGAATCTGTGGAGAGCTTAATCTGAGAAAAAGCCAGGATTGAATTTCAAAGGCGATAGCTAATTCCAGACTGAAAATCCCAGCTTGATGAAAGGGGGAGTCTGATGAAGTTAGAGCTAGAGAAAAGATCCGGGTACAAGATTCCAGGAGAATTTCCTGAAGAAGATCGATCAAGATTGAAGAGTCACTATGATGAAGACTCTCACTGAAGATTCCGTCAACATTCAAGGGGGAGTCTGTTGGTGCAGTTGTCTGTCGACTTCATCTTCGTTCGAGTCTTAGATTAGAACTGATTGATTAGGGCTTGTAATATGAGAAAATATCATGATTTAGTGTTGTTAAGTAATGATTTCGCTTCAAGGACAATTTATAGATGATTTCGCTTGAAGCAAGTTCAAGCGAAATCCACATGACTTGATTTCGCTTGAACAGTGCTCAAGCGAAACCTCATGTCTATAAATAGCTCTGAAGCGTAATCCGTTGGTAGTACAGTTCAGTTGTTAGTTTCCGACACAGAAGTGTTGTCGAGGTGTCTCCAAGGCTGTAATCTTTCATAGATCAATACAAGAGACGTTAAATAGTGAAATCAAGCTAAACAAAGACAGAATCAATGAATTCCGCCTCTGATTCTGTCTGAGCAGTCTTCTGATCGACTCGTTAGGTCGTTTCACGATCCTACAATAAGCGTTCACCACGTAAGAGTTCAAGCATAAGACGTAGATGGCGTTCATGATCAGCTTTATTTTTCGAGTAAATGAGAATATCATCAATAAAGACTATCACAAAACGATCCAAATAGGGTTTACAAACATGATTCATAAGGTCCATGAACACATCGGGTGCGTTGGTTAAGCCAAAAGGCATGACCACGAACTCGTAGTGCCCATAACAAGTACGAAAAGCGATTTTGGGTACATCATCTTCAAGAACACATAGCTGATGATAACCAGATTGAAGATCAATCTTTGAGAAATAGGACGCACCTTGTAGTTGGTCAAATAGATCATCAATACAAGGGAGAGGATAACGATTCTTGATGGTAAGCTTATTAAGTTCACGGTAGTCGATACACATTAGAAACAAACCATCTTTCTTCTTGATGAATAGTACAGGAGCACCCCACGGAGAGGTACTCGGGTGAATGAATCCTTTGTCGAGCAGTTCTTGCAGTTAGCTAGATAGCTCTTGCATCTCGGAAGGTGCAAGTCGGTAGGGAGCCTTGGCGACAGGAGTCACACCAGGTATGAGGTCAATACGAAAGTCAACGGATCTAGGAGGAGGAAGACCAGGGAGATCTTCAGGAAAGACATCAGGGAAATCACACACTACTGGAACGTCGCTTATGTTCTTCCCCTTGCCGTTTTGTTCCACCACGTGGGCCAATAAGGCAAAGTTCTGTTTTTGTAAGCATCTGTTCGCTTGAGTGCATGACATCAACTTCAGTCCTCGAGAAGGTCGGTCCCCATAGACGTGCAAAATATCACCAGACGGAAGAGGAAGGCGAACAAACTTCTCGTGACAAGTGATCTCGGCATGATTCTTATCCAACCAATCCATGCCGATTATGACATCAAAACTACCCAATTGCATGGGTATTAGATCAATAGTAAATACATGGTCGTTAAGAGTCAAGGAACAACCACTGAGAATAGAATCAACCAGAATAGATTTACCATCGGCAATCTCCACCGAAAACGACTTAGGTAACTTAGAGCGTGCACAGTTTAACAAAGATTCAAATTCTACGGACACAAAGCTTCTGTCGGCACCAGTATCAAATAGTATCTAAGCGTAAAGGTTATTGACGAGAAACGTATCATTCACGACGTCATTGTCGTTACGAGCCTGATTAGCATTAAGAGTGAACGCCCGTCCACGAGCGGCTGGTTGTTGCTCCTGGTTTAGCTGGGGGCACTGATTACGAAGGTGTGTTGTATCTCCACACTTGTAGCATGCACGAACAGCACTGACTGGCCTAGGATTCTGCTGAGGAGCTGGGAGTGCTGGTAGAGCTGCCTGAACTGGGGCTTGCTGAGCTGGTTGGGTCAGGTTGACTTGATGGCAGTAAGGAGTCGTGTGACCATAGCGATTGCAGTTGGTGCACAAACGACAAGCAGAAGTAGCTGGATGATGGAAATAGCAGGTTGTACACTTAGGATGAGGCCTAGTGTACTGCTTTTTGACTTCAGGAGCAGGAGGGTTTGGAATAGCAGCAACAAGGGCAGGCTTAGTAGCAGGGTTTGCAACAGGGACAATTGCATTGCACCCTGAACCCTGTGACTTTCTCCTCTTGTTCTTGCTGCCACTGGGCTGCTGAGTAACCTGGTTTGCTGACTTAGAGGGAGCAGGAGTAGCAAACTGTTTGTCACGGATGCGGTTGCTGTTTAAACTTGCGGCTAGACGTTAGACTTCTTCAATAGTCTCCAGTTGAGCTGCTTCGATCGAATCACACATTGCAGGAGGTAACCCATTGATGTACTTCGTTATCATGCACTTCGGAGTAGAAACCAAGTGAGGTACGATTAAGCTGAGCTACTTAAATCAGGTAGTATAAGCCAGATTATCATCGCCAATCTGCTTCAAATGCTAGAACTCTTCTTCAAGCTTCAGTTGTTCATGGGGAGGGAAAAATTCGAGCATCATCAATTCTCGCACCTCGGTCCATGGAAGAGCATAGGCTTCTTCATTAGAACGGATATTTCTCTTGTTTGACCACCACTCCAGAGCTCGGCCTTGAAACATTCCCGTTGCACTCCTAGTCTTTAAATGCTCTGGGCACTCGCTGTTAATGAAGGTAACCTCGATGCTATCTAACCATTCCAGCATAGCGGCCACTCCATCACTGCCCGTGAAAGGCTTAGGGTTGCAGGAAATGAAATGTTTGTAGCTGAACTTAGTAGGCTTTAGCTTCTCGCCCTTAGATTCCACAGAGGATAGAGGAGTGTTTGATACTTGGATCTCAGAGACGATCTTTGGCACAACACGAGCGATCTGGTCGGCCATGAAGGACATCATCTTTTTCTGAGACTTTTCCCTGGATCTTTTGAGAGTGTCGGATAGCTTACGGGAAGACATCTAAAGATCCAACAAGAGTATCGTATAAGTCTAGATCACAAAGCCTCACAATATATAGATTCATACACGACAGCAAAAGACTCAAGTTTCAACTAGTTTCAACAAGTTTCACATAGTTTAAAGGTTTAAGTTTCCAACTAGTTTCACATAGATTCCAATAGATTCAATATCTGCAAACCCATGACCTTCGCATGGCACGTTGTACGAAGGTTCGGTGACATGTCAGAAACGCTTATATATAGGAAGTACCAGCGGCGTATCCACCACGTTTCGGGCACATCACTTTTGCCTCGTATTCGGTGTCATGTTACGTGTTGCATTTGCCAGCCGTAACAGATACACTCATCATCATCACATACACGTAGATTATCCAAATAGTTTCACATAGATTAACGTTCAACATCCTAATCACGGTCCACAAAACAACGAATCCCCACATGGCACGTGTTACAAAAGATCTGCAACATGATAGAAGCACTTATATATAGGAAGTACCAGCGGCGTATCCACCATGCTTCGATCATACACGTCCGTCTCGTCTTCGGTGTCATGTTTCGCCAACCATTATATTAGACTCCATCATTCTCACAAACTTCCACATAGATTAACCAAGTAGATTCAACAACTTCACCACGAGTCTGCAAAACTACGAACTTCGCTTAGCGCGTGGTACGAAGGTTTGCTAACATGCCTGAAACACTTATATATAGGAAGTACTAGCGGCGTATCCACCATGTTTCGAACATGCCATGTCCGCCTCGTCTTCGGTGCTAGGCTACATTTCGTATTTTGTCACTCAAAACAACACATACGCACTAGATTACACATAGATTTACACAAGTAGTTTCCCATAGCTTAGAGTTCAACATTCTCATCACCGGTCTACAAAGCACTAAGTTTCGCATGGCACGTGGTACGAAAGTTGGTAACATGTCGAAAATACTTATATATAGGAAGTGTCAGCGGCGTATCCACCATGTTTCATCCATGTTACTTATGTTTCGTCTTTCAATGCCATGTTACGTTTAGTGTTTCGCTACCACAATAACACATAGATTAAACAAGTAGTTTTCACATAGCATCATAGTCGGTCAAGGTTCTCACATAGATTGGCATGATAAATAAAGCTTTGTTAATTTAGTTTGATCCTGAGAGATTAGAGTTATCGTTTTAGATTGCGGACATATGTGCGATTCGTGTAAAAGTCTCAAAATAAACGAAGAATCAAGTCCAAAACCACACATAAAAATCGAGATAACATAAAAGGTAGGTTCATAAAACATAGGATTGTTCCGGGTAGAGGAACGGTGACTAACCAAGGTGATTCGAACCCCTTTCAAATTGAGGCAACGTTATTCATCGATGTTAGGCCTACGTTATTCATCCTTTTGGTCATTTCAGGTTCCTAATTGATTGGGAATTTCAATACTTTGGCGAGACATGAAAATCAACGAGTGGGACTAGTTATCAAGGTCTGAGTTTCACCTCTAACTTGACAATTTCGTACCCTAATAGTGTCGGTGCTTATCAAAAGATAAGACCTACTAGAATATAATATGGAAATTTCCTTCAAGGTTTGGATGTCACTCCTATCTTGAGGGCAAATCTCGTGCAAAATAACAACACTGTTCAACAGTGTTTTCAAAGTATCCAAGTGTATATTGTGTCAGCCTTAGGAAAGGCATGTAAGTTTAGCAGGAAATGTGCTGTTAGGAAGCAGATATGGTAGAATCAAGATTCCTAGAACTATAGACTAGGGCAAGTATTCCTACTTATCCTAATTCCCTATAGTTATGGCTCTGATATCAATCTGTCACACCCCAACCGATGGCGGAAACATCGGGGTGCGGCACTAAGCGTTCAGATTGCTCACGAGTTTCCATAACACTAATAGTTTCGATATAGATTAATTAAGTTTCATGATAACATTGTCTAAAAACATCAAACACAAATCAGGAGTATCAATTACAGCAACCAAACATTGTTTCAAGTTTCTAGATTAAACTAGGCAAGTTTCTAAGCATCAATCCTAGCTTGTTTCCCTTGATTCCAGCATCTTATCAGCCTGCAACATGTATTAAAATAAAGTCAATACAATAATGTACTGATGAGTATACAAGTTTGAGTATATAGCATAGTAGATTAAAAGACTCATATCCATCATGTAAACGATAAAATAGTTTCAGCCATACTAGTGTTCGCAGTCCAAGTGATAGCCCAAGTGTCCCAATCCATTTACCACTTTCCCAAGAATCAAGGAAAGAAATTAGAATCCTCCTAACAATACCCCCGAGAATAATGGGGAGGTGCATTCTCCTATAGCGCTACTATTGTTAAGGCATAACAACACACAAGGATTAAACGTTCACATAGTATAAAGAATCAAGAATCTAAAAGTATCAAGTTTCACATTTACAGCGGATAGAGTTAGATTCAAATAGTTTTCAAGTTTCAAGCTTCATAGAATACATGTTGCATCCCAAAAGTTTAAAACGAAAAGGGATCGAGTATACTCACAGCGGGTGCTAAGTATCGACACCTACTACTTGGATTAAAGGGAGCTCTGAGATTAGCCTAATTATAGTTTAACGGATAAGCATCAGACAGAATAACGAGAATCATGCAAAGTGTCGGATCAGTCTCCTGATAGGATGGCCATCCGAACGGATGTTCATCCGGTCGGATGACTTATTTGACTCAGACGGATCGTCATCCGATCGGATGGTCATCCGAACGGATGGCCATTCGATCGAATGGTCGTTCGATCATGGAGTGTGTTTCCAAAAAAGTTTATCTTTTAAAGTTTTCATTGTGGCATGATATCAAGTCGTTCGATCGGATGGTCATTCGATCGGATGACCCTTCGAGTATAAGTTTCAAAGTTCAAGGTTCTGATTCAAAATAGTTTAAGTATTGAAGGTTGTAAGGCACATGTCGTTCGATCGGATAGCCGTTCGATCGGATGGCAGTCCGATCAGACAGTCATTCAACTGAAATGATCCTTGTTCCTTTTTGCAACCTTGTAAAGTTTCTAAGTTTTGAGTTTAACAGTGACGACATGGTACGTTTTGAGACAATGGAAAACACATCAAGGCTCAGCCTGTTTGATCGGATGGGAATCACCTCGTCAGATCAGGTGTCTGTTCTTGACGGTGTTCATATCTGAATTCGTAATCCGGCCATCTTCTCCGGCGATAATTCATCTCCAAGCCAACTCCAGACTAAGCCTCAAGTCTACAGCCCGTTTGGGTCCGAATTCCACCATTTTAGGTAAAAAGTTAAGAAAGTTTGAAGAACAAAATGAGTTTAGCTGAAAACGTGTAGAATTAGTAAAGATTTAGGATAAAACACATAGAAATCCTTTAGATCTGAGATAACACTTGACGAAAATATCATCACACAATCAGTTGTACAAACCGACTTGATGACGTCACCTTCAAGAGATCGAATCTAAGTGATTTCATGGTGAAAAGTGTGATTTCGATGAAGAATCGTGTAGAGAATAGTGTAATGTTCAAGGTTGTACAAGAATATAAGAGAAAACTTACAAGAATCGGCCTAGAATCGAAGAAAAGTGCTCGAGAATGAGAGTGCATGCGTCTGGATCGGAGGGCTCTGTCACATCAGCGAAGAATGATGTGACAAGTCCTATTTATAGTGTCAGAGGATAAGTAAGGCGGTGCAGAAGACGGATCGGATGGCTGTTCGGTCGAATGGCCCTCTGATCGGATGGTCATCCGGTCGGATGGTAATCCAAGCGGATGGTCATCTTATCGGATGTCCACTCGGACAGTCCAATCCGTTTTGCAGCTTTTCCATCTTCGGTTCATTTTGCGAGTTAGATTTAAGCGTCGCGTTGCGTATTATTGTGTAATATCATCACATAACAAGATTATTTAGTTAACATAAAAGTTTCCAAGTTTCCGAGTTTACATAAGTGTCAAGTCTCCAGTCTCTCGTTCAACCAAGTCTCAAGTTTCACGAGTCTCAAGAGTCAAGCACCAGGTATCAAGTATCAAGAATCAAGTCTCAAGTCTCAAGAATCAAGTACCAAGTCTCAAGTATCTAGGATCAAGAATCAAGTCTTATAGCATTAAGTATCAAGTGTCTAGAGTTAAGCATCAAGTGTCAAGAATCTAGTATTTAAGAATCAAGCATCTAGAATTAAGTATCAAGAAGTCTCATAGTATTAAGGTTCACAAAGTTTCAAGTATCAACCAAGATTCAAGATTCAAGTATCAAAGTATCAAGATTCATAAAGTATCAAAAGAGTCAAGTCTCACATAGTATAGGGGCTAATATTGACAAAAGCCAAAAGTTAGGGACACGGGGCATTACACCCTATCGTCCCTCTGAGATGCAATAGCTCTCGAGCCAACTTCAAGAGCTTCTTGATAAAGGCTTTATATGCCCTAGTACATCTCCTTGGGGCGCTCCTGTTCTATTCGTCAAAAGGAAATATGGGTCGTTTCGCATGTGTATTGACTATCATGAGCTCAATAAGCTTACTCTCAAGAACCAATACCCTCTTCCTCGTATTGACGATCTCTTCAATCAATTGCAAGGTGCGACCTGCTTGTCAAAGATCGATCTTCATTCAGGGTATCATCAACTTCGAGTCCTCGAAGAAGATATACCTAAAACTGCTTTCCTTACGCGATATGGTCACTACAAGTTTGTGGTTGTCACACCCCAACCGATGGCGGAAACATCGGGGAGTGGCACTGAGCGAAACAGATTGTCCAGAAGTTTCCATAACAACTATGATTACCAATTATTTAAAGCATCGTGTCCCATATCATGACATAAAAAGCAATATAATTATTACATACAAGATCTAGTCAAATTGTTCTGTTCCGACAACTCAGATTTCAAATACAGACAATTCGTTAATTTGTTTCTAGACCTTTCCTAGCCTCGATTTCACAGCAAGCCAAGCATCTAAACATCTTAAACACCTGCCACATACGTTAAAGTAAAAGTCAATACACATAGTGTAAAGGTGAGCATACAAGTTTGATAATAGCATATAGAGTTCGAAATCGTTACGCATAACCAACACGTACACAGTGAAAAATGAAGCACGTTAGTTATCGACATGAACCTATCGATACCAATGACTGCGGGTTGACTGCCCAAGGCAGTTCGTAATACACACTCACCACTGTAGGCCATGTAACAAATTGTCCTTAACAACCCCTGAGTGAACAGGTGCTGAGTCCAAACAAATAGTACTATCGTTGCTAAGGCAGGTAGACAGCATTCCATGTGTAAACATAACAAACAAGCATTCATTAAGTCACATATAACATGCGGTAATGGTTAGCGATAAAGTATTGCGTAGTGTTCGATGTGATTTAGAATAAGTAACGTATGTAACACCCAAAAGTGCGTAAACCAAAAAGGAATCGAGTATAGTCACAGCGGTTGAATTAATGGATTGAAGGGAGCGATAGAGCGGATAATAGCCTGAACAGTTATCGAAAATATAAGCGAAAGTCGGTTCGTAAAATAGTGTGAAGTGTCAGTGGGTCGAACGGTAATCCGGTCGGGTGGCAATCCGATCGAGTGGCCGGTCGATCGGATGACAATCCGTTCGGGCGGTCACTCGGTCAGATGGCGACTCGACTGGATTGTCATCTTGTTTGGGATAGATGTGTTTGTGTATGATGGTTTGTCTTTTGAAGTTTTGGTTGTAGCATTTTAAAAATAGAGAAGTGTCTCTACCTTTCAGGTCGATCGGTCGAACGGCCGTTCGATTGGACAAAAATCCGATTGGCGAGGCTTCTCACGTAGAGAACAAGTTCACAGCAGGACGTCACTCAATCGGATGGCTATCCGATCGGGTGGCAATCCGTTCGGATTGAACATGTTTGAAAATTTGTTTAAGTGTTGAAGTCAAAACATCACATGGTCGAGTGACAATCCGATCGGATGGCAATCCGATCGGACGGCAATCCGTTCGATGTTCAAACCTCAAATGAAATAACAGTTAAGTGTGGGACCCAAGGTGCAATCTGATTGGGTGGCTATCCGGTCGGGTGGCAATCCGATCGGACAGCAATCCGATCCGACGACAATCCGATCAGACGGCAATCCGTCCCAGACGACCTGGCCGTCTTCTTCCTTGGTTGTTTGAGAGTTTGAGTGCTTGAACGAGATATTTTGATAACATGTTTGAACAACAGAACCCTCAACCCGGCCCAAGTGACTCGTCCGAACAGGAATCACCCTAGTCCGACCGGTTCACGGTTCGTATGGGTAGTTCATGTTCAAACCTGAAATCAATAGCTCTTGGATAGAATTCAGATCTGGAACCGATACATTACCAAGAATGGGTAGAAGATCAGAACTAGCTCCGATTCCATCGGGTTTGAGTGCATTGAGTGTAAAAGAGTTGAAAGAAAGTTAGAAAACAACTTTCAATCCTTTTCACCATGAATATGTTCAGATCTATGAAAGATCGTTGTTTATTCATGTGTAAATCATTCAGATCTGAGTTGTTCTTGGTGGATTGAAGCCAAAACATGAAGTTCTTATGAACACCATGATGACATCATCCTTGAACACCTCAAATCTAGTGATTTCACGGTTAGAAGTTAAGATTCAAAAGATAGAAAGGTGGAGGAGTGCGTGTAGATAAAGAAAGTACAAGATTTAGGTGGAAAACTTACAAGAATCGCGAGAAATCTGAAGAAATAGTGACTGGAACGAGTGGAGAGGGAGAGAGAGCTGTCAACATCAAGTGAGGATGACATATGGGGTATTTATAGGGTTTCCATAAATGGAAAGGAGGAAAGAGTGGCTGGTCGATCGAGTGGTAACCCGTCCGGGTCGTAGTTCGGTCGAGTGGCAATCCGACCGGGTGGCACCTGGGTGGGTGGCAGCTCGGTCGAGTGGCACCTCGATCGGATGGCAGCCCGATCGGGTGGCAACTCGGTCGGCTGGCCACTCGGTTCGAGTGCACGGCGCGATGAGTTTTGCAGTTTCGATTCGAGTGTTGGGCGTTGCGATGCGATAGAGTTTCCTATTCAAATTACTTTTAATCCCAACTACTATATCAACATACAATCATCCTTATTTAACGTTCGTTTAGTGTTTGCGATTGAGTTGCGATTGCGTTTCGATTAATCACCACTTCATAAAACATAAATAACATGCACAAGTAACACATAAATCGCACACACACATAAAACAATCTTCGATACACATAATTCGAGTTGCGAATGCGATAGCGATAAGCGATAAATTGATTTAACATGCGATTAATATGCGATTATTAATATATAATCCACATAATACAACTAATGCGATAACAAAATTAGACTAATTACAAGTCAAAGAAGTCAAAACAGGAATTGAGCGAGGAGTGACAGGTCGCAATTTGCAATCCTGTCTCCCTTTGACTTCAATCTTGACTTTGACTTTGACTTTCGAAACACGGGGTGTTACAGCCTCCCCTAGTTGAGGGAATTTCGTCCTGAAATTAGGTCGAAGTCGTAACAAACAACTGCGGGTACTTGGCCTTCATGTCGCTTTCGAGTTCCCAAGTGAACTATGCACCTCGTTTGCCTTCCCATCGAACCTTCACAATGGGAATGCGCGAGCGTCTGAGTTGCTTGGTTTGGCGGTCCATGATTTCGACAGGCTTCTCCACGAAGTGTAGTGTTTCGTTCACTTGAAGATCTTCTAGAGGTACAATTAAATCATGCTCAGCCAGGCACTTTCTGAGGTTCGACACATGGAAATTCGGATGAACTTTGCAAAGTTCCTCCGGTAGTTCGAGTCTGTAGGCGAATTTTCCGATTCTTTCCAGAATCTTAAAAGGTCCAATATATCGAGGCGCGAGTTTCCCTTTCTTGCAGAATCTGACCACACCCTTCCAAGGTGATACCTTTAGGAGTACGTAGTCGCCAACGTCAAATTCAAGGGGCTTGCGTCGTCTATCGGTGTAACTTTTCTGACGACTCCGAGCTTTCAGCAGATTGTCTCGAATTTGGAGGACTTGTCAGTCGTTTCTTGCAATAGCTCAGGACCGATTAATTGCGAGTGCCCGATCTCGTGCCATACAATAGGCGATCGAGATTTTCTTCCGTATAAAGCCTCAAACTGTGCCATTTGAATGTTGGAATGATAATTGTTATTATACGAGAATTCGACTAAAGGCAAGTATGCGTCCCAATTACCACCGAAATCTATGACACACGAACAGAGCATGTCTTCAATGGTACGAATCGTTCTTTCAGTCTGACCATCGGTTTGAGGGTGGAATGCGGTACTTAGATCAAGCGTAGTACTGAGAGCCGTTTGAAACGTTTCCCATAGACGCGAGGTAAACCGAGCTTCGCGGTCAGAGATGATGTCGCGAGGCGTCCCATGTCGACAAATGATCTCATCGGTGTAGATTCGGGCTAATCTTTCTACCTTATAGTCTTCTCGTATTGGCAGGAAATGAGTTGATTTGGTCAAACGGTCAATGACAACCAAGATACTGTCGTGACTTGATGGCGTACGCAGAAGTTTCGTTATGAAGTCCATAGCTATACTTTCCCACTTCCACATAGGGATCGGGGGTTGTTCGAGTAAGCCAGAGGGTCTTTGGTGCTTGGCCTTGACTTTCGAGCTAGTTAGGCACTTTCCAACATAGAGGGCGATATCTCTCTTCATGCCCGGCCACCAGTACTTGTAGCGAAGGTCCTGGTACAACTTGTCGGCACCGGGATGAATAGAATATCGGGACTTGTGGGCTTCGTCCATCAAAATCTTTCACAAATCGGTCCGCTTAGGGATCCAAATCCGGTCGAGATAATGGAATATTCCATTTGACTTATTCACAAGATGGGCTCCATCATGGTAGATTATTTCCTTCTTCAGAGTGCGTTCATTAAAGTAGGCACGCTGGGCTTCGCGGATGAGGGTTTCGAGGTCGTATTGGGCTTGGATATTACGAATGCTGAGCAGATAGCTCCGTCTGCTAAGAGCGTCGGCAACGACATTTTCTTTGCCAGGGTGATAACGAATCTCACAGTCGTAATCGTTGAGAAGTTCTACCCATCGGCGTTAACGCATATTAAGTTCCTTCTGGTCAAAGATATGTTGTAGGCTCCTATGATCGGTGAAGATCGTACACTTGGTACCATACAGGTAGTGTCGCCAAATCTTTAATGCAAAAACAACTGCACCTAGCTCAAGGTCATGGGTTGTATAGTTCTTCTCGTGGATTTTGAGCTGACGAGATGCGTAAGCAATGACCTTGTCCTGTTGCATGAGGACACAACCAAGACCAAGGTTCGAGGCATCACAATAGACGATAAAGTCGTCGTTTCCGTTGGGTAAAGTGAGAACGGGAGTATTGCAAAGCATACGCTTGAGGGTTTGGAAAGCAGACTCTTGTCCAGTTCCCTAAACAAAAGGATTGTCTTTATGTGTGAGAGCGGTACGCGGCACATCGATTTTAGAGAACCCTTCGATAAATCGACGATAATAGCCTGCTAGTACGAGAAAAGAACGGACTTTAGACTAGTTCTTGGGTGTAATCCAACTCTTAACTACTTCAATCTTCGCAGGATCGACGTGAATACCTTGACTATTGACAATGTGACCGAGGAATTGAACCTCCTCCAGCCAGAATTCACACTTGGAGAACTTGGCATAGAGTCGATTCCCTTGGAGTAGCTCGAGAACCCAACGTAGATGTTGCGCGTGTTCGGCTTTCGACTTGGAATAGATCAAGACATCGTCGATGAACACGATGACGAAGCGGTCGAGATATGCTTTACACACACGATTCATCAGATCCATGAAAACCGTGGGTGCGTTGGTTAAACCAAAAGGCATAACAACGAACTCATAATGGTCGTATCGAGTGCGAAAAGCGGTTTTGGGTATATCCTTCTCTTGAATGCATAGTTGGTGGTAGCCTGAGCATAGATCGATCTTCGAGAAACACGTAGCACCTTGTAGTTGGTCAAATAAATCATCAATTCGAGGCAGGGGATAGCGATTCTTGATAGTCAACTTATTCAATTCTTGATAGTCGATGCGCATCCTGAATGACCCATCCTTCTTTTTGACAAAAAGGACTGGCGCGCCCTAAGGAGAGGTGCTCGGGCGAATGAAGCCTTTATCAAGTAGTTCCTGAAGCTGACTCGAGAGTTCGCGTATTTCGGACGGAGCGAGTCGGTAAGGAGCTTTGGCAACAGGGTTTGCTCCAGGAATGAGGTCGATGCGAAAGTCGATATCACGACTTGGCGGTAGTCCGGGAAGATCCTCCGGAAAAACGTTAGGAAATTCTCGAACCACAGGAACATCGTTTACATCTGGTCTTCCTTTCTTTTCCTTCTCCGCTACTACAATATTAGCCAAGAAAACTTTGTATTCCTTGCGGAGATACTTGCTAGCTTGGACACATGAAATGAGCTTTAGACCCTTCTGTAGGATCGGTTTTGACACCGTACGATTGCGTAACGAACGTTCGACGTGCGGAATCCGTGAACGTACGTGACCGAACACACAAGAACGTACTAATAACGTGATTCTATTGAATAAGATGACATATACAAAGCCGAGAATCACATGAGAGAACTTTCTCTCTCTAGACTTTCTCTCTCTAAGATTAGATCTCCTAAACCTCCAAATGAGCAAAAGTCTTAAACTCTAACACTAACTCCTCTATTTATAGGCTAAGGGATATAAGGATTTCTCCTTATTTACAAGTTTGCCACCTTGCCCCTTTTAACTAGATATAACAATAAATTGCTAGAATTCTTCTGTTTCTGCTACGGACTAGATTGACGGAGGCGATAGACACATAATGCACTAACAGACTCCCCCTTGGATATTGCCGTAGTCAATCTCGTAGCGTCTTGTCTTTTCTCTTTCATGAACAGAATCCCCGTGGATCTGTCTTCAACTTCCATTTCTCTCCCTCTCGGTAGTCTCTCTCTTCAGGCTCCCCCTGTCGACAAGCTTCCGTGCTTTTGGGATCGACACCTGGCTTTTCGTATACAAGCTCCTCCAAAATAGTTATCTGGCTCTTTGAATCCACGCTTCCTCTTGCGTTGAGCTCGTCTTCATACTCCCCCTTAGACTCAGCTGTCGGGATCGTAGTCTGGCTTTCACAAGTTCACAAATTCAGGATCAATTCCTAGCTATATTCTGCATATGCTCAGGATTTGAAACCTGGTTAACCTGCAAATCCTCTACCTCAACATAAGTTTCACAAATTTATAACACTCAGATTTAAGAAACTTACTGGTAGAAATCATTCATTCATCAATCTATATAGTTACATCAAGTTCAAATGAATGACCTTGATTAACTAACCCCTCAATCTTTCAAAATATTTGTATATAACATTCAAATTTTTCAACATATTCACCTAACCCTCTAGTTCATCAAGTTTAGCACTTGGAATTTTGAAAATCAACTCTCCAACATCAGTTGTCGAAAATCTTTTTGTATTTTTCAAAACTTTATGCTAAAACACACTAAAATCTTTTTGGATTTTGAGTTTAAAGAAATGCAGTAAAGAAATATATACAAACAATATTTTTGTGAGTTTGTGTAAGAAGATCATATCAGTTTATGAGACTAATCACTAGCACCATTAAGCTTTAATCATTTTAAGTTCTAAACGATTCACATAGATTAACGATATGTTTGTCCTCTTAAGCTCAAACTAAAAACTTTCGAAATGCTTACCGATACGTTAAGGTATATTAATTTTGCACTAAATTCTTATGGACCCCACGATCTCAGCATATCCCCTCATCATGCAATACACTAACTCAAGTAATGCCTTTAAACTTTCATCAACTGTGATATGTGCGAAAAACAAAGCAGAATGTTTAAACATTAACAATCAGGTCGATACTTCCGTACACGCAGAGAAAGTCCAATGTTTAAACAAAATAAGAAAATAAAACAAGTTGAAGTTGTTTAGGCTTTAACCACCAGGTCGATACTCCCGTATACGCAGAGGTGATCCAAAGCTTAAACGAAACACCAAAGAAAATAAAGCAGAACGTTTAGGCAATAACATCCAGTTCGATACTCACGTATACGCAGAGGATGTCCAATGCTTAAACAAAATAAAGAAATCAAACAAGTTTAAATCTTTGCAAAATGAAATGCACAATCACAGTGACTTTTCAGCAAAGTTGTGAAAGCTCACAGACTTAACCGGTTTTATGTCTTTCGACAATCAGCGATTACCGAGCAGGCACACAATCAAGAAGGACAAAACTAAGTACTATGCTTTCAACCATGTTTTCCACTAGAACTAGGCTTTTTCATTTATGTTTGTATCGTTATCACAAATCTACTAGTCTAGCTGAGCCTATCGTCACATCGTTAGTGAGATCGTTTATCACATTTGACATTCCATTTCTTTAGCATGCTGTGATAGTCCACTGATTTACTATCATTTCCTCTTTTCCCAACAAAACTCATTTTGAATTTTTTTTCAATGTTTTTGGCATTTTCAAAATTTCTAATTTTTTTTTTAAATTTTTCTCCCCCTAAAATCAAAATATGTTTCAATTTTGATTTTCTTGGAAAATTTCAAACCAAACTATACAATAAACGTGACAAACTGATATCAAATCGCTTCAATTCGCCATTCACTTGGCATAAACAATTAGAACTCCCCCTGACAACAAACTATTTTCCCATTATGATTTCAAAACACTTAAGTTTGTTTTAATCAAATGGTTTTTCCGGAAAATTAGTTTTGTTTGTCTTTTCACAAATTCGGGGTTCTTTCATCACATTGTTTTCCTTTAATCACTTGTCGGAAAGATAAATCAAGTACAACTTAATGTCCTTGATTAGTCTTTTGTAATACGAAATATCACAGTTACCAACCTGTGAATTTCTCAAGAAATATGCCGATTCCTGTTCCACACTTACCAACCTGGGAACTCCGGCAAGTCAGGTTTTTCATTTAAACAAATTCACCCAAGCCTGACCGGCCTTGGGTTTGACAGTTTTTACCTCAACAAATGGCTCTTCTGGTTTTCACAAAACAGAATCATTGCCTGATTGTGGCTTGTCTGACTTTGTTGAGCCAGATTCATCGCCGACAATTTTCTTCTTCTTTTCTTTTGTCCTCATATTTGTATCTGATGAATTCGTTTTGCTTGCCTTTTCAGTTGAGGAAAGCGATTCATCAGAACTTTTTCTCGGATTACCAGTTGTATCCGAGGACAAAACTTTCTCCAAGTATTCTCTTGCCTTCTTTCTTTTCTTCCTCAGTCTATCTTTCTGCCCCTGTGAAAGCTTCACTTTTGGTTCGTGAACTTTCTGTTCTTGAACTTTAAGTTCTTGAACTTTCTGTTCTTTAGGCTTGACATTGACTGGTTTCTTTGCCAATTTCTGAGAATCAGCCCTCGATCGTCCCTTTGATCTCATTGGGCAATCTCTGGCAATATGTCCTCTAATGTGGCATTCATAGCACCTTCTTGTTTCGTATCTCTAACTTTGGCAGTTAACAGCAATGTCTCCTTGATAGCCACAAGTGTAACACACTCTGTTATCATACCTCTTACTACTTTCATACCAAACACCGTCTTCATACCAAACACTTAGATCAAAGCATTGATTTGCCTTGTGGTACTCATGTCTCCTCTTGTATCCTTGATTTGGCATTTGAGCACTGTGGTCAAACCTGCACCACTGGTTACCAACTTTTTGCAAGTTTTGATTTTTAAATTTTTGTGATTTTTTATTGTGATTGGATGATTGATCTGATGAGCTTTTATTTTCTTTTTGAAAATTTTTCGATTTTTTATCGTTTTGTTTCTGTTCCACACTCTTCTTTACAGGTTTTTGCGTTGAGCATTCACCTTTCTCAGTAGAATGTAAAACAGTATTTTTAAACATTTCATTTAATTTCAAAAATGTTTTTCTTTTTTCCTCTTTTTCTTTTTCATCATCAGATTTATCATCACAATCTTCAATTTTGACTTTGTCAAAATTTGTGACATTGTCACTTATTAGATCTGAATTGATCGGTTTTGGACAAACATATGATGCAGAAGTCACAAAACTTTTCAATTTATTCTCTAAATTTTTTATTTTCTTTCTATCACATTCAGCTTCTTTTTCAAGTCAAATAATAGTCTGACGATGGGAATTTATTACCTTTTGCTTTTCAATATTGTTCTTGCTAAAAACAGTTCTCCCATCTTCAAGAATCTTTATTTGACTTTGAAATTCTTTTTCAATTTTTACTTTTTCATTTTCAAAACTTTTGATTTTATCTTGAAAAACTTTGTTTTCTAATGTCAAACTGTTCAAATCACTTGACAGTTTAACATTTTCAGATTTCAGCTTCTCACAATTTTCTTTCATCACAAGAATTTGTTTATCGTCAAATTGTTTCTCATCCTTCATCTTTTTGACTTCCAATGTCAAACTTTCCGTATCCTTCAAGAGTTTGACATTGTCAGCTTCAAATTTATCACATTTAGAGCACCCAACTTCACAATTTGAAGTTTCATCCTTCTTTGATTCTTCATTCTTTGTCATTCCTTCTTTCTCCGTCTTCTGTGTTCCTTTTCTAATCCTTTTGATTAATTCAAGAAACTCAACCAAACTTATATTTTCTGAGTTTCTTTCTATTTCATTTATTAACTCTTTCTTTTTCTTTTTCTCTTCTTCATCTCCCCACCATTTCTTCTGCCAGTAATCATCTTCAATTTTATACTCTTGGATTATGGTTTCCAAATCAAGAGTTTTATGATCAACAGCAATGTTTCCATAGGGGTCAAGATAACACTCTCGGTCTGGATCCCATCTTTTTGCTCTTTTTGCCTCATCAAAAATACCAGATATTCTGATCATTTTCTTTATAGCTAACTGCTTTCTGTGTTTGTACTTTTGTTCTTCATTTCTGTTGTCTTTCCACGGAATAGGTTCAGATTTTGCCATGATTTTATAACCTTGAATTACCTCGGAATATTCTGCTCGCTTGAAACTGCTATCAGTTGTTCAAGCGAACTAGGTATTTTCAAGCGAACAGAGAACTTTTCAAGCGAACAGAACCAATTCGCTTCAAAATACCACACTTTTCAAGCGAACAAAACAAGTTCGTTCAAGCGAACAGTGTATTTCAAGCGAACTGTTCAAGCGGACTTGCTGAATGATACGAAATCGGACCTAAAACTTTCGATTTCTCCTAAACGGCTAGGAGTTTGAATCTGAAATTTGGTAGGGTTGTAAATCAAGTATTTTCGCACAACATATCAAAAAATCATGAATTTTCGACAATAAAATCCTGTTCAATTTGACGAAAAACCGTTCAGATCGTGAAAAATGAGTGGAAGATGAAGAAATGATGAAATTCGGATCTAAAATCAATGAAATCTGGTACGAATCTATGTGTTTGATCATCGCAATCGAGCTCCTGCTCTGATACCACTTGTAGGATCGGTTTTGACACCGTACGATTGCGTAACGAACGTTCGACGTGCGGAATCCGTGAACGTGCGTGACCGAACACACAAGAACGTACTAATAACGTGATTCTATTGAATAAGATGACGTATACAAAGCCGAGAATCACATGAGAGAACTTTCTCTCTCTAGACTTTCTCTCTCTAAGATTAGATCTCCTAAACCTCCAAATTAGCAAAAGTCTTAAACTCTAACACTAACTCCTCTATTTATAGGCTAAGGGATATAAGGATTTCTCCTTATTTACAAGTTTGCCACCTTGCCCTTTTTAACTAGATATAACAATAAAATGCTAGAATTCTTCTGTTTCTGCTACGGACAAAATTGACGGAGGCGATAGACACATAATGCACTAACACCTTCGAAGCAGTTTCGCCATAAACACATAACAAATCACCATTTGTGAGCGAGAATCGAATCATTTTATCGAAGCACACAACTTCAGCATGGTTTTCATGAAGAAAGTCCATGCCTACTATGACGTCAAAACTTTCGAGTTACATCGGAATAAGGTCGATTGGGAAGATGTGATTGTTGAGCTCAAGAGTACAATCACGAAGAACAGAATTAACAGCGACAATTCTTCCGGATGCGACTTCGACATCGAACGTCGAGGGGAGATGGGAGCATATACGATTAAGGAGCTTCTCGAATTCGAACGACACAAAACAGTTATCAGCTCCAGTATTAAACAAACACGAAGCATAAATACCATTCACAAGGAACGTACCATTGACCACATTGTTGTCAGCCTGGGCTTGGCGCGCATTGATGTTGAATGTTCTAGCGTGGGCGGCTTGTTGCTGTTGCTGTTGGGGATGTTGCTGCTGCTGCTGGGGCTCTTGTTTCACAACCCTGTTCGGGCACATGTTCGCGAAGTGGTTGGGATCACCATGCGCGAAGCAGACTCTGGCATTGATCGCGGGTGCCTGAGCAACTTGTTGGCCTTGAGGTGCTGGAAGCAGGGCTTGATGAGCAGTAGCTTGAGCTGGTGCTTGTCGGGGACCAGTACGGTAGTTGGTGGTAAAGTGGCCGTACATATTGCAGTGCACGCAAAATCTGCAGGCGATACCCACCGGGTGATGATAAGTACATGTCGGGCAAGCAGGGTAGGGGCCAGTGTATGCACGCTTTGCAGGTGGTGCATAAGTAACTGGTGCTGGAGCTGATCGGTGCTGAGGTTGCTACTAAGCCGGTACGGCTTGAAGCGGGGCATCAGTGGTAGTGACAGCACAGTTTTTGTTGTTGGAGCTGCTATTGTTGTTCTTCCTCTTTCGACGAGAGGCTTTCGAAGACTGGGAGTTGGCGGTTTCGGCAGTTGGTGCGGCGGTAGCTTGGTGCAAGTTCTTGGCAGTTTTATCCCAAAAGCCAGCTTTGACTCGCTTGTCGTTGATCTCAGCGGCAAGCAGGTAAGTCTATTCGATTGTTGCTGGCTTTGCAGCATGCACAAAATCTGCAACACAATCAAGCAGAGCTCGAATGTACTTCTTGATTGTCATATCCGACGTCTTTACTTGATCAGGACAGATGATACTGAGCTGCTTAAAGCGAGCAGTCAGAGCTGCGTTCTCTCCATCTTTCTGCTTGATATGCCAGAATTCGTCCTCCAGCTTTTGGCGTTCATGGGGAGGGCAGAATTCATCCATCATAATGGCCATCAGCTCTTCCCACGTCAGCTCATAGGCTGCGTCATTTCCGCGTTTGTTCCTCTCGGCTGTCCACCAGACTAGTGCGTGGGACTGGAAGACGCCGGTAGCATTCAGAGTACGGAGATTTTCAGGACATCCACTCTGGCGCAAATTGACTTCGATGGAATCAAACCATTGAAACATAGCCGTTGGGCCATCTTCGCCAGTAAATTCCTTTGGACCACAAGCTTTGAACTGCTTGAAGCTAAAAGCAGTCTTTGGTGCATCTGTTCGAGACTCTTCAGACGATATGCTAGTGTTCTCGTTCAGTTCAATAACAATCTGGGGAATTACTTTAGCGATCTGAGTAGCGACGAGAGAGGCGAGTCGCTTGTCAGCTTGCTTTCATTTCATAGCACGAGAGTGAAGTGATCCAGTGGACGACATTGTCTGCAACAAGCATCGCCATAGGATTCAATCACTGTGTAATCGATTCTCACTTTACACGCCTAGTACTACTAAAGCTCAGGAACACGGACATGTAAACACATAGGCACATAAACACAGATTCACATAAGCACAGAAGCACATAAGCACGTAAGGCACGGAAACACAAAAGCACAGAAGCACATAATCACAAGAGGCAGTCGGAATACAGAAACCTGTCATTCAAAGTCCGCGAGCGTTCGAGAATAGCGTTCGCGTATAGCATAGCAAGTAGTATAGTATAAGCGAATATCATAGCAAGCAACATAGCGTACGATCGTTCCTCATGGTAGTAGCGATTTGTTAGCGGTTTGAGGTAGATGTGCAGTGCGGGTCGTGTGTGTCGATTAAACGAATAGCGAAAATCAAATAAATCCCCAAAAATCGAAACATATAAACAGGTAAATACACATATAAACACATAAAATCGATAAGTATCAGAGTCAGCAGTTGCGGGCTCAGAATCGAAACACATAAAAATCAAGGATGGATTGTCTGCGGCTGTTTAGACATCGACTACCCAAAGTGATTCAACTATTCACAAGGACTTTTTAGTACACATTTGGCCTTCGGGACTGTGCTCTCGCCTCGAATTTGGGCGAACGGCACGCATCCCTCCAGTTTCAGCGTGACTTCAAGTCGTTGGAGTCCGTCGAGACTTTGGTGAGAGTTTTGTAAAACAAGATAGAGATCGGAACAAGTCATCGAGGTTCGGGTTTCACCCCTGACTTAACGACTTTGTTCCTGTTTTTGATAAAATAAAGGAGAAATTATGCGTCAAAGTATGGATTTCATTCCTGATTCGGCGCAGATTCTCCTGTTTGTGGATAAAATGCTGGTCAAACAAACAATTTAGTCGAGAGTTTGCGGCTTTCACACCTAATCTCGACCAGATCGCTCGCTCATCTTTAAAAATTAGAGTGCAGTGATAGTGTAGCGTAGACGAGAATAGCGAGAAATAGCAAGTAAGCCCGTACATAATCCCTACAGGATATGCACAAGTCGGTCTGTTGGTTCCTAACTATAGACTAAGTCGTTTCTAAGTCATCGACCCGGACTAGGTCGAGTCATGCCTAATTACCTATAGTTATGGCTCTTATACCAATCTGTCACACCCCAACCGATGGCGGAAACATCGAGGTTTGGCACTGAGCGAAACAGATTGTCCAGAAGTTTCCATAACAACTATGATTACCAATTCTTTAAAGCATCATGTCCCATACCATGACATAAAAAGCAATATAATTATTACAGACAAGATCTAGTCAAATTGTTCTGTTCTGACAACTCAGATTTCAAATACAGACAATTCGTTTATTTGTTTCGAGACCTTTCCTAGCCTCGATTTCATAGCAAGCCAAGTATCTAAACATCTTAAACACCTGCCACATACGTTAAAGTAAAAGTCAATACACATAGTGTAAAGGTGAGCATACAAGTTTGATAATAGCATATAGAGTTCGAAATCGTTACGCATAACCAGCGTACACAGAGAAAAATGAAGCACGTTAGTTATCAACATGAACCTATCGATACCAATGACTGCGGGTTGACTGCCCAAGGCAGTTCGTAATACACACTCACCACTGTGAGCCATGTAACAAATTATCCTTAACAACCCCTTAGTGAACAGGTGTTGAGTCCAAACAAATAGTACTATCGTTGCTAAGGCAGGTAGACAGCATTCCATGTGTAAACATAACAAACAAGCATTCATTAAGTCACGTATAACATGCGGTAACGGTTAGCGATAAAGTATTGCGTAGTGTGTTCGATGTGATTTAGAATAAGTAACGTATGTAATACCCAAAAGTACGTAAAGCAAAAAGGGATCGAGTATACTCACAGCGGTTGAATTAATGGATTGAAGGGAGCGCTAGAGCGGATAATAGCCGAGTCTTGTGATAAACCAAGAGAAAGGAAAACTGATGACCAGTGAAGAAGAAAAAGAAAAGGAAGCTGAGTACTTCACATAAGCCATCAAGAAAATGGGTCTAAAAGAAGATAGTTCAGTGAGCCTTCAAAACCTTTTCAAAAAGGTACTAACTAAACCTGCACCACCAAACATTTCAGCAGATATCTTAGACAGTGAGCTTGATCAACAAAAGACACAAGAGCAAATTGACAAAGAAGTTACAGAAGATATAGCTGCAGCAAATGAAGTCATAGAATAAGCTTTCAAAAGAATGTCTGAAGTTCAGGATACTGCTTTAAAATTTTTCTCAAGGCTAAAATCTCAAAGCTCATCAGGAAATAAATCTCTCCCAAGAAACCCATTGGGTTCAAAAATACTAAAGTGGCTCTCTGATCAAAAGACCCATGTATTGACCCTGGTCAGATCCAATGGTGAGATGAAGTACATATCAAGGAAAGAAGCACTAGGCCTTAGTGTTGAAGATTTGCAGGATCTCCTTGAACTTTCATTGTGCAGGGATGAGGATGACTCAAGTTCCAAACACTTTGAAGCAGAATTTAAAAGACAAGCTAAGGAACTTCTGATGAGGAATAAAGATCCAGAATAATGAAGGGTTTTGGCATTATCTGTTCCAGGGGGAGATTGTTGGGATTGAACCCTACCAGAGGAACAGATAATGAAAGCCAAAACTGGATCATGACAGTGGATTCACAATAAGCAGCAGTTTACACTAAGTCTTCTCCCTTGAAAGTGATTATAACATCTGATGGTCTTACATCCACTGCCCGGATACAACTGATGTTGTTATTCAAAACCACTAATGAAGCAAGAAGACTGCTAAGAACTAAGCACTGCTGGTACAATCTACAGATGACAAAGCACTGCCCAATCAAGGACTGATCAACCTTGAGGAAAGCACTGACATAAAGAGAGAGCAGTAGTTTAGTATGTCATCTATTTTATGTATAGTCAGTGGTTAGGTTTAGCAGTGTTTGTATAAGAACAGTAGATACAGGTTGTTAGGTTGTTAGACGTTGCTTTCATGGTGACGTCAGCTGAGATGCCTCAGTGGTTTGGATTGTCTATAAATGTAACAGTACTCTGTACTATTACATTTGATCGTTTTGAGTGAGTTCTTCTCCTCAATTCAATCCTTTCATCTTGTGCAACCAACCGCTGAAGTATCAGGCTGAGGGGGAGTTTAGTTTGTAAGCATGCTTGTAATCTTTTGAATTGCTTTGCAATCTTTTGACTGATGAAAAGCATTTGTTTATCTAAACTATTTTCTTCCTTAATTGTGTTTACAAAGTTTGTGATCATTTCCGTTGCACTTAAACTCTATTCGTCTCTATTTGATTTGTTCAAATTATGCAAATAAACACAATCTGAGAGCCTCCGATCCTAACAATTGGTATCAGAGCTTGGACAGTCAACTTCGATCTAACAATCAATTTGACATAACAGTTCGTCTCAAAATTCATTGATACTAAGTCTGGGTGCATTTAGTTGAAAAACAGAGTACCGAGTAAACCATGCTCAAAAGTGGTTATTCAAAAACTCTGTAAATCAACCAAGATGTCATATGACACACAAATCTCACACAACAAGTGATTTCATGCACAAGACACTCATGGTTTTTAGATCTGAAAACATATCTGTTAAACTATGGGATTATTTCTTATTTTAAAAATTGATTTTAACTGTTGGTATGAAGATTGTGATGTTTTCATTATGATTAGATGCTAAAGTATGAACCTCGGATTAACTAAAACCTATGTTCATAAAAACATTAGTGTTTTTGCTAACGAAAGAGAGGGAAATTAAAACTTTAGTCACTTAATCTTTTGTGTTGAAAAACAGGTTGAGATCCTTAAAAGGAACAAATCAACTCTGTTAAAATACATTAAGAAAGCAGGATAGTCCGTATCATTTGTAATGAGAGATTAGTCAAAAATTTGTAAAAATATGGCTAAACCTTTTAAAACATTACTACAAAATGATTCTGGATTAAGTATTCCTTCAATAAAGACCTCCCAGTAAGTATCTCATTACTTATGAATGGGAAGGGTAAAAAGGGAAGAAGAAAATTCACAAAAACTCAGAAGTGTGTTTATCTCAAAACTTTTGAAGTCAGAAGAAAAAAGTATAAACGTAAAACACTTAAGAGTCAAAGTTTGGGGTAAAAATGGTCATTAGACAATTATGTGCAACCATTGGTTCAGGGAAAGGTTCAAGTAACAATAGTATTCGCAGAGAATAAACTTTCAAATGGACTAGACAAATTTTCAGAATAATCACATGGTAACAAAATCTACACCAGGGTTTTCGAAAACTCATGTGATCTTGTGTCCTCATTTTTCTGTTGAAAATCAATCAACAAGTGAATGGTACCAAACAGTGGTCAAAATGTATTTAATATTTCATACCACTCTGACCATTTTCATAAGCTTGAGATTGATATGATTAGGTGTTTCAGTGAAAAATTATACCAGACTCTTTTGGTGCTGTTTTCAGAAAATCCTTTAACTATTTTTTCTTGAAAAAATGATTTTCTCAAATAAAGCAGGATATATTATTCTTTATTTTTCCTTAGGAATGATATATTTTGAACTTTTTACTGATTTTTTATAGTAAAAGTTTCAATCTCCTGTGAGGATATATGACCTTATTTTTGTTAGGTGATATTATCCTCAAAACATATCTAAAGGAAATGATATATTTGTCAAGGTCATGTCAAACTCAAGTTTGTTCTTTCACTATGCAAAAGATTGATTGTCAACAGATCTTAAAATACTTGGGTACTCATGTTTTAATTTAAATATTATAACAAGAATGAGTTGCCTTGGTAAAAAGTTTACATCATCTGGGGTACTAAATCACTGTCAGAAATTTGTATAAGCTTCAAAATGAGTAATTGACATGTGGTAAAACCTTGAATGGAAAATTCTCAAAACGGTTGCTGATATATCCATCTTTCAAGTCTTTACCATTTACCCTAATCACTGTTTTGTTCAAACATCTACCTTCTAAATATTGTCCACTGCTAAATGTCAGCCACTGATCCTTCATTTTGCTTGGCAAGCACTGATGCTCAAAATCAGTGTCTTATCCACTGATATGCTATCCACTGATAGTAAAAATCATCCACTGTTATCACAGCATTATCGTTGTAACCACTGATGCTTGCTTCATCAGTGGCTCTCAAAACAATTGTCCTCCATTCTTCATCCATATCATCAGAGGTTGACACGTGGTCAGTTTTTTGCCATCAGATCTTAATAACCGCTGCCACATCAGCGATCATTTTTTTCTTAATAAAACCCTGATCAAAACCCCCAAACAGGGTTTTACACTGTCGAATTGAATTCTAAAATTCTCTTCTCAAAGCAGTTTCTAACCCTTCATCCCAAATCATTCTCTATCCTTCTGCATCAAAATGACGAAATCAAAAGCAAAATCAAAATCAAAATCACCATCATCTTCCAAAGAGGTCGCTCAAACGGCCGCTGAATCCGTTGAAATGCCATACAAATCTCCTCATAACTATGTGGGTTTACTCACAAAACCCACAAACAACCACACCTTCGATTCCATCATTGACACCTTATCTGAATCAAAGTACAAAACTTTGATAACAGCAGACGCTCCCATTTACCTGCAAACCCAGAGAGAGTTCTGGAAAAATGCTACGCTTGAGAAACAAGACGATAAAGTAGTAGCCATCAACTCCTCGATACAGGGTAAAGCAATCCAAATCACTCCGAAAGCAATCTCATAAGTCTTCAAACTCGATGATCAGAAAGGTAAAACTTCCTTTGATAAAACCGAGTTGAAAACTGATTTTTTGAAAAGAGGGTATGCAGAACAATCAAAGGTAGATACCTTACAAAAAAGTTATTTCCCTTCTGCACCTAGGTTTTTATTTCACACACTTTTGATGTGTGTTTCAAATAAAACAACAGCGTTTAACGAAATACCATTGAAGATTCAATGCCTGGGCTATGCTATTTTAAATAATAAAGATTACAACTACTCCCATGAGATCTTTAATGACTTGGTAAAAAATGTTGATAGCAAAGCATTTTTACTTTTTCCAAGATTTCTAAGCTACTATTTTAAACAAAAATTTGAAAAAGAAAATGAAAATTTGCTAAAACAAGGTGTTTATTTTCAAATAAAAAGTTTAACACCTGAAACATTCACTAGAATGTTGGCACCAATAAAAACAAAAGCAGAGCTGTCTGAGCAGAATTTAGCAGTTACCACTGCTCCTCAGACATCTGCTGCTGAGCCCACTGCTCCAGGTGATCATAGCAGCACTACCACTACTTTGAAACCCACACCTGCCACTACCAAAAAGACCAAAAAGAAAACATCCAGAAAACCCACCAAACCCAAAACAAAGGCAACTCTGGAAGATAAGATCCCAAAGTAACTGCCAGTGACAAAACAAATGTCACCACAAACCACTGCTGCTACTTCCTCACAGTAGTTGGTAGAAAGATCTCCACCATTGCCTCAAACTCCTCATGTATCCTCACAAAAGGATCAGGTTGTAAGCACAGGGACCCCACAATATGAAGCTCTGGACCCAATCGGATCCATCTTCCTCAGTCCTGATCCCAAGGACATATCTCTTTCAACTCCCATACCCTCACCAATCATACTACCACAATCCATGCTACCTTTGTTGCATGCAGTTGATATAGCTCAGACACAAACCAGTTCCTCTCAATCACTCATCAAAGAGAGTACACTCCAACAAGTGACTGGATCTGATGCCTATACCTCTGCTATCCCAGCAACAACTGAGGAGGTTACACTGCAGGAGTTACAAGTAACTCCTGTCAGTAGTTCAAGTGGAGCAGCAACTACAAATGTTGGATCAACAGATCTACATATGGACAGTTGTTTCATTAATAAGTCTCCCTTGAAGGCACTTTCTTCTATAGCACCTTCGATAACCACCAGTGAGTGTGTTTTAACCACTGGTACCATCAAAGGATTATCAAGTGCTGAAGAAAGAATTCCCCAGTACCAAGAACAAGGGGAATCAATGGGTGATTTTTGGGACTCAGGTCCTAAGTCGCACATTGGTACAACCACTGCTGGTGGGGATTCAGATGATCCCATTAAAGTGGGTGATGATTCAAAGTATCAGGAATTGACGGGCAGAGTTGAAAAACTTGAAACATCAGTTGCTGAGATAAAGGATATGGTGCAGCAGCTGTTAAAAGCTCAAAAAGCACAATCCACTGCTGCTCCAGCTCAAGCATCTGCACAACCTACACCTGCTGCAAATGAGCTGTGGAATATTTTCCAGCCCTTACTTGAAAAACAAAAACAGATGGCTGATCAGCTGCATGAAATACATGTGAAAATGCTGACAAACATGGTGGAGTCGAGATTTAAAGATACTCAAGCAGACATCAAAGCTATCAAGGCTCATCTCCAAAGCACTTCTGGAAAAGTTCCCTCTACCATCCTTTTCATGGATAACCCCCTTGCAGATAATGCCAAAAAGGGGGAGAATATCAAGCAGTTGAAGAAAAAGGGAATTGAAGATGGTCTGTATGTTGAACCAGAACAAGAAAAACAGACATCTAAATCCTCAAAAGGTTCAAAATCTCAAACTTCCATCCAAACAGCTGATACAACAGTAGATACAAAAACTGCTAGTAGTAGCCAAACAGCTGCCATCACTTCAACACACACCACCACAACTGCTATACCACCACCATCAAAAATAACACCACCACCATCATCTCCTGCCAAAAAGCAGAAGACAACAGATGTTACAACATCTGTTGTAATGACAACAGTGGTTGAAGCACCAGTTGTTTCAACAGCTGTTAGTCAATCACAAACCACTACCATTCAATCTCAAACCACTGAGCCACCCAAGACATCATCAGCCTCTCCTACAGTAAAAAGGAGAAGGATTTTCATACCTGATGATTCACCACCACCATCAAAAACTACCTCACCACCTTCAACCCCTGCTCAAAAGCAGAAGACATCTACTGACACATCAGTAGTTGTAATGACAACAGAGGTTGAAACACCAGTTGTTTCAACAGCTGTTAGTCAACCATCCACCACTGCTCTCATCATCCCTGCATCACAATCAAAACCCTCTTCATCCGTAAAGCTTCACAAAAGAAAAAGAGAAACAACTCAAGCCACTGATGAAAAATATGATCATGTTGCCGCAAAATATCCACTGGAACTAGATGCTGTGAAAAATGAGATGAGACAATTTTACACTGAGGAAGATCCTTCAAAAAGAAGATTTCCTTCTCTCATTGGCTTCATAGTCACAGAAAACATGGATGAATATCTCGAAATAAAAGCAAGGCAAGCAAGGATTAGAGCTAAGCTTGAATGCAAAGATGAAGGTGATGAAGCCATTGCAGAAAGAATGGTACTCTTGCTCATAAAAGTCAAGCTGATGGAAGACTATGCACAAGATCTGATCAAAGAAAAGACAGATCAACGAAAAGTAATGAGAAAAGAGTATCTTGCATATATAATGAAAGAAAAATTATATCAAGCTGAAGAAAACCAATTTGAAGAGTGGCCACTGGTTGCCTTGAAGCATGAAGCTAACAGGATTGAAAAGGTTAAAAATGATCCAAGTAAAAAGAAGATAGCTCCAGATTGGAATAAGTACAAAAGGCTAATTGCTGATCTTACTTCTGAATACAAAAAGAAAAAGCAGGAACTGATAGATGCTAAGGTGGATACTGCTGAAGCCATAGCAAAATGGACAAAGCAGTATACCGATGAGGCTTATGAACGGCTGAAGAAAAGAAAGATAACAGTCTCAGGAACTTCTAAAAAGCCAGACTACAACAAGATAGAACAACAGCTGGATGCGCTTAAAACACTGATCACATCAACAGTTGACCCGAGTCTTGTGATAAACCAAGAGAAAGGAAAACTGATGACCAGTGAAGAAGAAAAAGAAAAGGAAGCTGAGTACTTCACAGAAGCCATCAAGAAAATGGGTCTAAAAGAAGATAGTTCAGTGAGCCTTCAAAACCTTTTCAAAAAGGTACTAACTAAACCTGCACCACCAAACATTTCAGCAGATATCTCAGACAGTGAGCTTGATCAATAAAAGACACAAGAGCAAATTGACAAAGAAGTTGCAGAAGATATAGCTGCAGCAAATGAAGTCATAGAAGAAGCTTTCAAAAGAATGTCTGAAGTTCAGGATACTGCTTTAAAATTTTTCTCAAGGCCAAAATCTCAAAGCTCATCAGGAAATAAATCTCTCCTAAGAAACCCATTGGGTTCAAAAATACTAAAGTGGCTCTTTGATCAAAAGACCCATGTATTGACCCTGGTCAGATCCAATGGTGAGATGAAGTACATATCAAGGAAAGAAGCACTAGGCCTTAGTGTTGAAGATTTGCAGGATCTCCTTGAACTTTCATTGTGCAGGGATGAGGATGACTCAAGTTCCAAAGACTTTGACGCAGGATTTAAAAGACAAGCTAAGGAACTTCTGATGAGGAATAAAGATCCAGAATAATGAAGGGTTTTGGCATTATCTGTTCCAGGGGAGATTGTTGGGATTGAACCCTAACAGAGGAACAGATAATGAAAGCCAAACCCGGATCATGACAGTGGATTCACAATAAGCAGCAGTTTACACTAAGTCTTCTCCCTTGAAAGTGATTATAACATCTGATGGTCTTACATCCACTGCCCAGATACAACTGTTGTTGTTATTCAAAACCACTGATGAATCAAGAAGACTGCTGAGAACTAAGCACTGCTGGTACAATCTACTGATGACAAAGCACTGCCCAATCAAGGACTGATCAACCTTGAGGAAAGCACTGACATAAAGAGAGAGCAGTAGTTTAGTATGTCATCTGTTTTATGTATAGTCAGTGATTAGGTTTAGCAGTGTTTGTATAAGAACAGTAGATACAGGTTGTTAGGTTGTTAGACGTCGCTTTCATGGTGACGTCAGCTGAGATGCCTTAGTGGTTTGGATTGTCTATAAATGGAACAGTACTCTGTACTGTTACATTTGATCGTTTTGAGTGAGTTCTTCTCCTCAATTCAATCCTTTCATCTTGTGCAACCAACCGCTGAAGTATCAGGCTGAGGGGGAGTTTAGTTTGTAAGCATGCTTGTAATCTTTTGAATTGCTTTGTAATCTTTTGACTGATGAAAAGCATTTGTTTATCTAAACTATTTTCTTCCTTAATTGTGTTTACAAAGTTTGTGATCATTTCCGCTGCAAACAAACACAATCTGAGAGCCTCCGATCCTAACATCCGGCCGGGTGGCAATTCGATCGGGTGGCCGGTCGATCGGATTACAATCCGTTCGGGCGGTCACTCGGTCGGGTGGCCACTCGACTGGATTATCATCTCGTTTGGGATGGATGTGTTTGTGTATGATGGTTTGTCTTTTGAAGTTTTCGTTGTAGCATTTTAAAAATAGAGAAGTGTCTCTACCTTTCAGGTCAGTCGATCGAACGGCCGTTCGATCGGACAGCAATTTGATTGGCGAGGCTTCTCACATTGAGAACAAGTTCACAGCAGGACGTCACTCGATCGAATGGCTATCCGATCGGGTGGCAATCCGTTCGGATTGAACATGTTTGAAAATTTGTTTAAATGTTGAAGTCAAAACATCACATGGTCGAGTGACAATCCGATCGGACGGCAATCCGTTCGATGTTCAAACCTCAAATGAAATAATAGTTAAGTGTGGGACCCAAGGTGCAATCCGATCGGGTGGCTGTCCGGTCGGGTGGTAATCCGTCCTAGACGACCAGGTCGTCTTCTTCCTTGGTTGTTTGAGAGTTTGAGTGCTTGAACGATATATTTTGATAACATGTTTGAACAACAGAACCCTCAACCCGGCCCAAGTGACCTGTCTGAATAGGAATCACTCTAGTCCGACCGGTTCACGGTTCGAGTCGGTAGTTCATGTTTAAACTTGAAATCAATAGCTCTTGGATAGAATTCAGATCTGGAACCGATACATTACCAAGAATGGGTAGAAGATCAGAACTAGCTCTGATTCCATCGGGTTTGAGTGCATTGAGTGTAAAAGAGTTGAAAGAAAGTTAGAAAACCATCTTTCAATCCTTTTCACCATGAATATGTACAGATCTATGAAAGATTGTTGTTTATTCATGTGGAAATCATTCAGATTTGAGTTGTTCTTGGTGGATTGGAGCCAAAACACGAAGTTCTTATGAACACCATGATGACATCATCCATGAACACCTCAAATCTAGTGATTTCACGGTTAGAAGTTAAGATTCAAAAGATAGAAAGGTGGAGGAGTGCGTGTAGATCAAGAAAGTACAAGATTTAGGTGGAAAACTTACAAGAATCGTGAGAAATCTGAAGAAATAGTGGCTGGAACGAGTGGAGAGGGAGAGAGAGCAGTCAACATCAAGTGAGGTTGACATATGGGGTATTTATAGGGTTTCCATAAATGGAATGGTGGAAAGAGTGGCTAGTCGATCGAGTGGTAACCCGTCCGGGTGGCAGCTCGGTCGAGTGGCAATCCGACCGGGAGGCACCTGGGTGGGTGGCAACTCGGTCGAGTGGCACCTCGATCGGATGGCAGCCCGATCGGGTGGCAACTCTGTGACAACCGGTGATTTACGGCTCCTAATTTCGTGATTAACAGATGATTAACGCGACAATAAATAGTGTTTAAGATGCAAATTAACTTAATTAGGCCTTTGGAGTGCCTAGAAACGGCTAACCGGCTTTACAGGGCGTGAACAGTGGTTTACGGAAAGATCAGGTGAATATTAAGCGACAACGAACTGATGCCGTACAAAATACTGACAACGCCGACAAGTATGAATGTTACACGAATATTTTATGTCTATGAAATTAATTTTGTGAATTTATTGGACTTCCGTGCGACACAAACGCAAACGTGAACTAAAAACGCGATAGCAGGAAACGCATCGGCAACAAAACGGAAGCGACGGAGACGCCTGTCACCTTCAGAACTTACGTTTTACGCTATATTTAGCTCCATAATGAAATTTTAGTAGCTACAGTCGAAACCGGATCGAAAAACGGATTAAAGACGGCAACGATGTAATTTTTCCCGATTACTATCGTAAACAACAAACGAACGCGACGACAATGACTACCGGTATTATTCTACCTATTTTCAAAACTAAAATTTTATATCATGACGTTCCGAAAATTTCGGGTTTTGATAACGGGTCTCGTAGGAATTATGGGCCGCTTAAACACGGGGATTAAGCTTGTGGGCCTTGGGCCTAATCCCAAAACCCACAAACTAAACCTACAACTAAATCCTGATCTACAAGATCTCTAAAAGATTTGCAACAATCTTACTAAATCCTACAATCTCTACAAAATCCTTGAAAATCTACACAAGATCTATGCAAATCTCAACATCTCTATAAAGGGTCCATACCCCCTTCATCCTTTCATTTGTGCACAGACAACCAAACACACACACTCCAAAATCAGTTTCACCTCTCAACTCATCCACTCCCTCCCTCTGATTTCTTTTCGGCGACCGGAATAAAAGGAGGCCGAACCATCGGCTCTCCGGCGTCGAGTTCTCCGACGGCACAGCCCCCTCTCCTCATCCAATAACACCCCATCCCCACCTGTTGCATCTCCGACAAACACCCCTTACCCCCTCCATCTCTCTCGTTAAATCTCGGTTACCGGAATCCCGGTTTTCCGGTGATGATGACGATGGTGATTTGATGAAGATAACAAGATCGAGAACGAATGGAGAGAGAGAAATGACCAAGAAGAGGGAGACCGGCGAGTGACGACGACGGCGGAGCCGCTAGGCCAGCGACGGCGGAGGTGACGGTGGTTCCGTCCGGCGGCGGAGATGGCGGTTCGCGACAGAAGTCTCCAGCGACATCAGGTTTGATTTTGATTCGAGTTTTGTCTCGGGTTTTAGGGTCAGTACTGCTCAAGATACGAGTTCAAGACCACGAGTCATGGTTCTTTTTTTTTTGTTCGTCAGATTCAAGGTGGGATTTGAGTTCAAGTGCAGATTCGGGTCATGTTTTGGATCAGATTTCGGGTCCGCGTCGACTCGGTCAAACCCGAGTCAACTCGGTCAACACAGTCAAAGCGAGTCAACTCAGTTGACTCGTTAAACTCAGTCAAACCTTTCTGCAAATCGACGCGAAGAGTGGTAGAGTTTTAACGGCGAACACATTGGTTTTATATTGTCTTTATATTAAATATGTGAGACACGAGCTCGAACCAATCGATAAAAGTATACTTTACATCTTTACATATTTCACGAAATCTTATAAACTTATTATATTGATTGAATCTTGATTGATTTTGAAAAATAACGACAACTTGTGTTGTCGGGGGCGTCCAAAAACAGAGGAAACTCTGCCCGTTTTTCGAGAAAACCCGTAGACAAAAGTGTTTTATTATAAGACGAACTTCTTGGATTCTAATTAAACTACAAAACAAATAAAGTTATCACATTTTTTTAAACAAAAACGACGATTCGGATACTATTTCCGACAATAAAGATAGTTGTTATATTTATTCTAAACTTTGAAATTTCGACAACTATTTCATAAAAATAAATATAGTTATGTATTTATTTTCAAATGCAACAACTCAACGATGCTTTTACAAATAAATATAGTTTATACATTTATTTCGAACATCAAACAAAGCGAAGGCTCTTTTGTAAACTTGAATATAGTTTACATATTATTTCAAATACCAAACGACATGAATTCGTTTTATAAAAATAAATATAGTTTATATATTTATTTTCAATATCGTACAAAACGAATCCTTTTATAAATAAATATAGCTATATATTTATTTCCGACACAAACAAGTCGGATTCTTTTATAAAATAAATATAGTCATATTTATTTTCAAACACAACAACTCGACGATTCTTTTATAAAATAAATATAACTTTTCATATTTATTTTATACGCCTAAATGGCATATACGAATATTTTGACAAAGATCATACGAAACGCGATATATAATACGAGTTTGTCATATATTATTTTCGTGTAAATATTCTTTTATACACGTACGACTTCTCGGGACGACAAGCGATCTTAACGATATATTTATATATTTTGATATAAATATTTATTTACTTTCAAATCTCTCGAGAATCAAGTCTTGTCAAGACTTATTGGTTATTATCGACAATAAAACGATACTTATCAAATATGACTTAATCATTTCCGATAAGTTAACTACTTACCGTTGAATCGTTCGATTAACGATTCGATAGAGTTCGATGACACATAGTGTAGTTACTGCGTTTACTTAGAAACTTATAAGATATTCCATGTTAGGAATATTGTAGAATGCACGCTAGCAAGTCAAGTCTTGGAAACGACATCACGAAGTCGTAATTAGCTAGCTTCGCACAAGGCAATTCAGGTGAGTTCATAACCCCACCTTTTTACGGTTTTACATTCTTGTAAATGTTTTCGGGGTGGAAAGACATGCACGTTTTGCAGAAACATACAAAATTTTTGGTGAAACAAAGATTTCATATTTTAGACAAGCACGTTTTGCAAGAACATACAAAGTTTTTAAACGAACAAAAACTCATATTTCTAAATCATGTTACGAATGGATTTTGAGGAACTCAAATGGTTTATAAATGGATCATACTAAATATACCGGTTTTTACAAAACAAATGCGTATTATCGAAATGTGAATGATTTTCATGACTTGGGATGGGATCGTCTGGTGATAATATTGGGACTGGGTTGGTCTGAGAGACTGGGGAGTTAGTCTGAGAGACTAGCTGGGTAATTCTGTCTGAGAGACTGGGGACTTGGTCTGAGAGACTGGGGAGTTGGTCTGAGAGACTAGCGGGGGAGTTAGTCTGAGAGACTAGCTGGGAAATTCAGTCTGAGAGACTGGGGTGAAATACATGTTACAAAAGGATTACTTACAATACAATTGGTATGGTTAGCCTAGGAAAGAACCATAGATCATGTGATTGGGTAGGCGTATACTTGAGGCCATCAATCCTCTTGTAGGACCGAGGGGCATGAGTGATAGATCTATTTGGGTGTAGCGAGCCCACACCCATGAGGCCAGGGTGGCCCATAGTGGTGACTATGTCTTCCAGCCGGAAGCCCGGTGCAACTTTGCTAGGTTTGAGTCTTCCTACACCGTCACACATATCAGTGGCCTTGCAAACCATTGGTGATCTTTTCCTTGTTTGCTATCATACCGGGGTTTTACAAATTACATACCATGTTTTTATACAAATTCAAAGCATAGGATTATGCGGGCATGGAGTCAAGGTCAGGGTGGGCATTGACGGTTATACGAACATTACAAATATGAGAGTTTACAAATAAATGGTTTTACGAACATAATGCGTTGCAAATACAAAGTTTCCATATAACTTGGCAAGAAAATGATTTCTAAATTCGTTTTCTCCATATTATTTCACAAACCGGTTATTCAAAAGATTTATTTCAAATCTTTTACAAACAAACTATGAACTCGCTCAACCTTATGTTGACTTTTTCGCATGTTTCTTTCTCAGGTTACCTTTCAGAAACTATGGCACGGTTGGAATAGGGGAACCATGTGGAGTCGAGTACTTAGTGGGCGTTCGTTTTCTAGAAGTCTTAGCTTATTTGCTTCCGCTGTGCAATGAAGATACCAGTCCAGTCACGCCAGCTCTGATAATTTCGGGGTGTGACAAACTCGGTTCGAGTGCACGGCGCGATGAGTTTTGCAGTTTTGATTCGAGTGTTGGGCGTTGCGATGCGATAGAGTTTCCTATTCAAATTACTTTTAATCCCAACTACTATATCAACATACAATCATCCTTATTTAACGTTCGTTTAGTGTTTGCGATTGCGTTTCGATTAATCACCACATCATAAAACATAAATAACATGCACAGGTAACACATAAATAGCACACACACATAAAACAACCTTCGATACACATAATTCGAGTTGCGAATGCGATAGCGATAAGTGATAAATCGATTTAACATGCGATTAATATGCGATTATTAATAGATTCTCCACATAATACAACTAATGCGATAACAAAATTAGACTAATTACAAGTCAAAGAAGTCAAAACAGGAATTGAGCGAGGAGTGGCAGGTCTCAATTTGAAATCTTGTCTCCCTTTGACTTCAATCTTGACTTTGACTTTGACTTTCGAAAAACGGGGTGTTACAGTGGTCAGGCCCTTTGGTTTGACCAATGCGCCTGCCGTTTTCATGGATTTGATGAACCGCGTTTGCAAAGCGTACTTTGACTGTTTCGTGATTGTCTTCATCGACGATATTCTCATCTATTCCAAGACACAAGGAGAGCACTTGCGACACTTGCGTCTTATCCTTCAACTCCTTCGTACTGAACGTCTATACGCCAAATTCTACAAGTGCGAAGTTTGCCTTAAAGAGGTTCAATTCCTTGGTCATACTGTCAACGAACTTGGTATTCACGTTGACCCCGCTAAAATCAAAGCTGTGAAGAACTGGATTGCACCAAAGTCTCCGTCTGAAATTCGTTCGTTTCTTGGTCTTGCTGGTTATTATCGTCGTTTTATCTCCAACTTCTCGAATATCGCTGTTCCTCTAACTTCCTTGACTCAAAAAGAGAAACCTTTTGTTTGGGGTCCCGAACAAAAGGAATCCTTTCAAAATCTTAAGGACATGCTTTGTAATGCTCATATTCTCGCGCTTCCCGATGGTAGCGACGACTTCGTCGTGTATTATGATGCTTCGAACCTTGGCCTTGGTTGTCTCCTCATGCAATGAGACAAGCTTATCGCATACGCGTCAAGGCAACTCAAAATACATGAGAAGAACTATACTACCCATGACCTTGAACTTGGCGCAGTTGTTTTTTCCTTGAAGATTTGGCGACACTACCTTTATGGTACCAAGTGTGTGGTCTTCACCGACCATAAGAGCCTCCAAAATATCTTCAATCAAAAAGAACTGAACATGCGTCAGCGTCGTTGGGTGGAATTGTTAAACAACTACGACTGCGAAATTCGCTACCATCCAGGTAAAGCGAATGTAGTAGCTGACGCTCTTAGTCGTAAAACTCATGTAAAGGGTATTCGTTGTCTCCAACTCGTTAATGATCTTCAAAACCGTATTCATGAAGCTCAATATGCCTATATTAACGAAGGTAGTCTCTCTGTTGAGATACGAGGTGCTGTTGAGCAAGATCTCGTGTCCAAATCCGATGGTATTTTGTACTATTGCAACCGTATCTGGATTCCTAACCGTGAAAACCTTCGAGACTTTCAAATGAAAGAGGCACACAAATCAAAATATTCCGTTCATCCTGGTGCTGACAAGATGTACCAGGATATGCGTATGTCTTACTGGTGCCCTGGGATGAAGAGGGATATCGCCTCTTATGTTGCGAAATGTCTCACTTGTTCGAAGGTTAAAGCTGAACACCAACATCCATCTAGCTTACTCGAATAACCAGAGATACATGTCTGGAAATGGGAGAGCATTGCTATGGATTTTATCGCCAAACTCCCTCGTACTTCCTCTGGACATGACAGTATTTAGGTGATCGTTGATCGATTGACCAAATCAGCTCATTTTCTCCCTATTCATAAATATTTCGAAGTCGAGAAATTGGCTAGAATCTACACTGCTGAGATCATCTGTCGTCATGGTATCCCCATTGACATCATTTCTGATCGTGATGCTCGTTTTACGTCTTGTCTTTGGCAAACTTTTTAATCTGCTATGGGTACTGTTCATAACCTTAGCACCGCTTTTCACCCCCAATCTGATGGTCAAACCGAGCGTACCATCCAAACCTTAGAGGATATGCTTCGTTCATGCGTAATCGATTTTGGTGGCAACTGGGATTCACACTTGCCTTTGGTTGAATTCTCGTACAACAACAGTTATCATGCGAAAATTCAAATGGCACCTTTCGAAGCATTGTATGGTCTCAAGTGCCGTTCTCCTATTTGTTGGCACGAGATTGGTGAATCTCAAATCAATCGTCCCGAGCTTATACAAGAGGCAACAGACAAGATTTTACAGGTTCGAGACAACTTACTGAAATCCAGGAGCCAACAAAAGAGTTAAGCCGACAAGCGTCGCAAACCCTTGGAATTCGAGACTGGTGACTTCGTACTTCTCAAGGTATCCCCTTGGAAGGGTGTGGTTTGATTTGGTAAGAAAGGGAAACTCGCACCTCGCTACGTTGGTCCTTTTAAGATCCTCGAAAGGATTGGCAAGCTTGCATATCGACTGGACCTGCCTGAAGAACTCAACAACGTACACCGTGTCTTTCACGTATCCAATTCAAAGAAGTGCCTAGCTGATGAAGGACTTCAAGTCCCACTCGAAGACCTCCAAGTCAACGAGACTCTAAATTTTGGGGAAAACCCCGTCGAAATCATGGACCAAGGAGTGAAGATTTTGAGTCGTAGTAAAATTCCTATCGTCAAGGTTCTATGGGAAGGAAAACGTGGCGCTGAATTCACTTGGGAACTCAAGAGTGACATGAAGATGAAGTATCCGTGTCTTTTCATTACTTCTTCCTAAATTTTGGGACAAAATTTCCTAAAGGAGGGGAGACTGTAACGCCCTGCTCTTTCGTACTTTCCATAATTAGAAAGTCTTGTTCGTATTTCTATTTTTGCAAAGTCTTGTGTTCTGTAATTGTCCATTCATTGTAATCATTGTAAATCCGAGACTTAATCATAAATAAAACTCGTATTTCTTTAAATTCGTGTTATACATACTTCATACATGCTCATAAGATTAATTTCATGAAACATTTGTTACATATTCGTAATTCTTGAAAACTATGTGTTAATCTTGCAAATACGTGAAACTTATGATTAATACGCCTTTTGAATGCATACGATACATGATTATGACATTCATACACCTAATCATACATCATTATGTTTGCTTTATGTTAATTATACTTGATGGACCCTTAAACTATGTTTATATGTCATAAAAGACACTAAAACTCAACTAAACCTAACTTAGTTAAACATCAGGGGGCTAAATTGCCAACTTTGGAACTTATTTCTAGAATATTTAGCCATCGCGTCGCGCCACAGCTACCCCCCCCCCCCCCCTCACGCCGCCGCCAGCGATGCCTTCAATCCGTCAGAATGGGTTACCAGCTCTTGAATTGGTCAAGTTTGTGTTTGTTTATTGTGTTTTCTTCATTTATTAGCAACCTAACTAACCCTAATCACCTCCTATAAAACCCAAATCACTTCCACACTTCTCCCACCTTACAAACACTTCATCCTCACTCTCTAAACACCTCAAATCAATTGCAAAACTGTAGCAAAAGTCATATTCAAGGCAGAATCATTCAAGTGCAAAAGTGAGCATATCTCACTCATTTCTCAACCTTTTTCCATGATTCTTTTTCCTACTTGCTTGGAACAACCTTAGGTATGTTTCCAACAATTTTTCCATGGAAAACCAAGACTGGAACATCACCAAATAAGGCTCCAAACTTTCTGTTTTGCTTAAACATTTACTAAACTCACTTAACTTGAGGTTTCTCATACACATTCCTATGTCCTTATGCTCATAATCACTTCTATGGTTAGTTGGGCTTAAAAACAAGGTTGTGACACTTAAAATCAGAGGTTAAAAACCTCATAAACTTTCTGTTTTAGTTAGCGTTTAACCCACAAGTGATGAACAAGCTTCAAGCTTGTTGTTTGTGTGATTATAGGACTAGCTTGGGCTATCCTACTTGAAAATCCACACATTACTTGATGATTTCTTAGATTACTTGTAGTTAACTTATTCTTATTTGTATGTTCATGACCCACCTTGATTGTTTTTGACAACAAGTGTAGTGGTGAACAATGGAGGTACCTAAATGGGAGCTTTGTTCTTCCTACCTCATGCATGATTTCTATGATACTGAGAGGTTACTAAATGGGGGATGTATCCCTCTACCTCATGCTTGACCAATATAACATATTAATATTCATATAACTTATATAATATATTCAACAAACCAAAATCTTGATGATGATCAAATGGACATTGTCAAGTTAGTAAGTATATCGTCTAAGCATCATATGTGATAGATGATTATTTTCATATGTCTATGTTTATGATATTAAATTCCGAAGCTATAATCTTCCGTTAACATCCAATACTCACACACCTATGTTTCTTCGTGTAGAAGGGCAAGGTGCTCCACTCTAAACAACCAACTTTCTCGCGGATTCAAGTAGGAACAACTTGCAAAACCGTGAGTATACTCGAATCCCCTCTTTATGTTTACCACTTTTGCGGTGTAACATGTTTACTTACAAAAGTTACACGTGAACTTTATACATAAATGCACAAACATTCCTATAACATGCTTGTATACGTGATTGCTTGATACATTGAACTTGGGTTTATTTCATCTTGTGTTAAACTTATCATTAGCTTCGATCGAGCCTATCCTTGACATATATAGTGCTATAGGATTAAACCACTGGCCGTAGACTTGAGGTTATGTCATGAGCTTATTGCGTTTCATCATTGGTTTGATATGTTAGACACATGCCGATTTTAATGTTTATCTTGTATCATTTGCTTGCCATGAGGAATCGTTTAAACTTATCTTTTTATGCTATGTATGTATCAAACTTGTATACTCGCCTTTGCTTTTGCATTGAACTTTAGTTTAAACATGTTACAGGTTGAGGATGACGATTGCTATGAAATGAAGTAGTGATGATGCCTAGATACACATTTAGACGTGTTAGGTTTAAAATGTTGTATCAAATTTTGTTATTGTTATGTTATGAACATGTTGTTATTTGAATTTCCTTGTAATGTTTGACAATTGATTTATGAAATGAAAAACAGTTGATTTAAATATTATCACAAATAGTGTTATGAAGTCTCTTGCAATCTTGTTTTCGTCTCATCCCGATGTTTCCGCTATCGGTTGGGGTGCGACACATTTAACTTACACATAGGTCCTTACTCGTTTCAGATTTACCCAATTTTCTTTTCAATGTTATATGCAATGGCAAATCTAGACCAAAATCTCAAGGGTAACATTTAAAAAAAATTAACGTACTTTCATACAAGGCCGCCCTGAACATATGTCGTGTGGACGACGACTCAGGGCTAAAAACCTCTGAGGGCCACAAAATTGTTAAAAAAAATTATACTATATACAGCTGCAAAGTTGCTAAAAAATTATATTATATATGTCTGTGTGTGTAAAAACTCAATTTATTTTAACTAAGCTCAATTTGTTTTAATACTTGAGTTACAATCATTTTAAAAGACCTAAAATTTAACCCTAAACTAAATAACTAATGGTAAAATAAACACACTCGGTTTTATAAAGCCCAATATTCAAGCCCCAATTACATATACCAATGAATCGATTTGCTACACTACTTATGTTTTATTTATTTTATAACAATTATCGTCGTATTATAGGTTTTTACTTTTTATATGTGATTGATGAGTATATATTGTAGTGCAGGTAGGGTTCAGTTTTTTTTTCTCGTCGAGGGCCCAAATTTTTTTTAACATTCTCAGGGACGGGCTGATTTCATACAATGTAAAGGAAACAGAAATAAAAACACGATAATAAATAAAGGGGACCTAATAGATTTCTTCTCTTTGATTTTTGAAAGTTAAACATATACCTAGAATTTGCACATAATCAATTGTGCATACCCTCTTTACAATGGAGTTTTGAGATTGGAGATTTAGAGGCGTTCGGCAATCGGCAGTGGGTCAGTGGGAGGCGGAGTGGTGGTGTTCGGCAATCGGCAGTGGGAGGTGGAGCGGCGTTCAAACCTAAATCATTTGAGTTTTTAAATTCTAATAAACCATGTGGGCTAGTTTGTTTTAATTATGTGGCATATTAAGGTTTTAATTATAGTGACATTTTAATTGTTTGTTATTGGGATTTTAGTGATAAATTTGCGGTTGGGCTTCAATAAAAACCTATGTTTCAGAAGTTGCCTAAAATAATCTCAGTCGTAACGTAAATTTTTTCCGTGGGTATCGCAGCAATAATAATAATAATAATAATAATAATAATAATAATAATAATAATAATAATAATAATAATAATAATAATAATAATAATAATAATAATAATAATAATACAAAGCCGTAAAAGTTTAGGGGTAGCGGATGCTACCCCTACTAATAACATATGTCCGCCCCTAGTAACTTGCAATACATTTCTTATTTCATTTTCATCAACCTCACATTTTTATTATTTAAAGTTTCTCATTTGTTATAATAAATTTTAATTTACCGTTATTTTGTTTCTATAATTTTAAATTATGTATTCAAGAATTGCGACTTTCATTTTCTTCTTTTACCTTTTTTGATCCCACTTATAACAAAAATAAAATCAAGTTTTACTAACAAAGCCTTGTAATACATAGTATTCTAACCTAGTAACCCATAAATAAAAATAATTGGAGACATTTATCAACATTGAGGTCAATCTACTGTTTAGTTCTTTCATCTCTCTCTAACTCTTATTTATTTTTAGTTCTTTCATCTCTCTCTATCTCTCTAACTCTTATTTAATTATCGATAATTATCATATTATTAAGCAAATGAATCTAATATGAAATTACTTATGTATTTTATAAATAAACTTATTTTGTTAATTGAAGTTTCTATTTAATTCATCAAATATCACAAAGTTCAAAATTATGTTTGCTAATATATATATATATATATATATAGGAAAAGTGTAAAATACAAAATACGGCTTAACGTACATCACGTACGACAACGTGTGTGATTATGTGTATAACGTGCGTGATTAATGTTTTCATCATGCGTGATTAATGTTTTCCTACATGCGTGATTTGGATTTTTTAGTTTATAACGTGCGTGATTTTCAAATGAACGTGCGTAATTATCTGTCGTACGTGATGTACGTTAAGCCGTATTGTACGTTAACTGGCCTATATTTGTATATATATATATATATATATATATATAAAGAATATTGACAACAATTGTTTTTTATGAGTGACTTCTAAAAATTATAAAATATTTAATGTTGTTGGATGGTCTGAATTGTAAAAATACAATACGTCAAATAAAAAATATGTGATATTAAGAAAAATCCAAGTTTTAGTTCTTGTTTTTATATGTATTTATATATTTATAATTGCATTTTAGGTTAATTTAATTGTGAAAAAATAATATTAAAAAGGAACAAATATGGTTTAATTGACTTAACATCTATCAATTACATAAAAAATTAATGCCAGCATATTAAAATGTTTTAAAAACTACATGACATAAATTATAATTGTCACATTAAAGTTACTTTTTAAAAGACAAATATTGATGACCATACATGTTAACATATTACATTATATTGTGTTCAATTCGTGCAATAAATGAGTATTTTAACTTTTAACTAATAACTTCTATATTACTAAGTATATAATATTAGATTTATTAACTCGTGTAATATAAAGAATATTTAGATAGTAGTATAAAACTGGTTACAAGTGTAAACTAGTAGAATAATCATATTAAAGTTATTGACGAGTAGATATTAAGGTGTTGTTTGTTTTTTCAGAGGTAAAACGTCTGCAATCTGCGGACCACATCTGTAGCTGAAGAGGTGGACTAAACCTTGCAGTCTGCAAGAAGAAGAGTGTTTGTTTTTTAACTTCTGCAAGAATTGAACCATGTTCTCTTCTCAAAAGACACATAAGCTGAACTAGATTCAATTTGCAAATCAGATCAACTCGTCCACTCTAAACATTTTGGTTCGTCTACAGCTCTATCCTATATTTACGAACTCCTCATATAAGTTTTTAAGTACAAGTAAATATCCGTTTAACTTCAAAAAGTCAAACACTATTACACCAACACTCAATTCAAATATTCAATTGAAATTTTCAAATCCACATAGAACACATTCAGTAAACAAGAATAATGATACTTACGGAGTTGCAGGAGTGGAAGAAACGGTTGCAACGATGGAGGAATAACGGCCAGAAGGTTTACTCCGGTAACTCAATGGCTGAATTGAGAGCTGAACTCCGATGAATGACCTAACCGTAGGCGTGAAGAAGGAAGAAGTGTGTGAATTCCGGTAACCGGAAGATGAAGTTGAAGGTGAGATGTGAAGTAGTGAAAGAGATTGTGTTGTAGCCATGGAGGATCGAACAAATCCCTAGGGGATTCTGGTGTTTAATCTTGTTCGACGGAGGTGAAGGTCGACGAAAATGTGGGGTTGGCGGGGGAGGTGGAGGTGTCGGCTGGAGAAGAAGGATGCTAGGGTTGTTAAGATGTGTTTTGAAAGACCAGAGAGGAAGAGGTATAGAAGAGCCTTAAAGATGTGACGCCATGTCTGCGCGAGGAAGAGGTATAGAAGAGGTTTTTTAATGAAATCACTTCCAAAAAACAAACACGCAACAGACTCAAACGTCTGCGCGTGGTCTGCGTGAGGCAGACATAGGAGGCTATGAAGTGTTTCTCACAAAAAACAAACACCCCTTGAGAGAATAACAAGAATGAAGTTCAATAAAGTAGAGGACGAGTTATTGACTTTGTACTAAAACTATTTTAAGGGGATGCTTTTTCTACGAAGAATTTACTTATTGTTGTGAATTATATTTATTTTTAAACTATTTTAAATATTTCATAAGTAAAGAGACAATTCTTAGAAATATATGTTGGTTAGGGATGTAAACTAACTGAGTAGCTCGAGATTTATTTGAAACCGACTAGTTAAAAGATCGAATCAAGACAAGCTTTAATGAAGTGGAGCCTAGCTTAGGGCTCATTTAAAACAAGCCTGGTGTCACAACCCCCGACCCCACCCTGGGAGCGGGAGCCATGAACCAGTCACGCAACGGAAAAATTTCATCAGGATCATAGTTAGGAAATAATATCAGAGTTTCAAAACACCACACTTTTATATTAAACAAATGGAATAAAACACATGTTTTATTTATAATATCTTTATAGGGATAAACCCTAGTTGCTAAAAACATAAACTTTTTATTTAGGTAACTTTATAGCCACTTTATTTAAGCCTTCAGTGCTCCATAGCTGGCTTCTAATAGCTTCACATCAACTTACCTGAAACGCGTTTTAAAAACATTTTATCGGTAAGAAATACTGGCGCGTGCATTCCAGTTTACAAAAGTAAGCTTTTATAACTTTACAGTATTAAGAGCGATTACAATGTTTATATTTACCCAATTACTCGTTCAGTACTTGTCACTCGACGGATATGTGACTATGGTCATATCACACATTGGATACCTGTGCCCAATTGTGAAGGTTATCAAGTACTGTATACAAACCCCATAATACTGGCAGCAATTGTAGAATACAAAGACTTAATCACTGTAATTATAACTGATAAACATTTAGGGTTTTGTAAAACATTTGAAATAATGGCATCACAAAATGTGACAAAAGGAGAATGACTCACATTGTAGATTTAGGTTTTTTTACAGGCTTCCTGGGGATATATTCTGATTATTTTCTTGAGTTCCTATTAAAAATATACAATGCACGCGTTAGTATAATAACCCATTTTCAACTTTTTCAATACATCCGAGACAGAACCCCAACGTACTTAGTCAGGCAGAGCCTTGACATGCGTTGGTGGGTCCTAGATCAATCGAACAGAGTATCAACTTAGTGATCAGGGGGTTAAAATACTTACAACGGGGCAGAGCTTCGTGTTTTAGGGGATAATTTGACTATAATTTTCGTGTGATATAATAGAGAGAAATAAAGAATGTTGAACGATTATGAATGTTGCTGAACTGCTCAACTTATAGGATTTCAGGGGGTCTCTCGCGCCCCGCGGCCCGCCTTACCTCCCTCTCTCGCGGTCCGCGAGGGCACCCTAGCTACGGCTAGGGTTGCCTGGTCATCGAGTAGGTCTGACGCGTGTGTGACACGTGTCACAAAGTGTAGCCAGCAAGCAAAGGGTCGTCGCGCCCCGCGACCCGCCCCCTTAAGCCTGTCGTGGCCCGCGACAGGTGTTATTTTCTTGATTTTTCATTTTCTTGTTAATATTAATGTTATACGGGTCCGGTTTTGCGATTACGGATTGGTTTAGGGTGTTTTCGAGGGTTGTTATACCTGGGCCACGACCTTATATGTTGATTTTGACTAGACTATTGAGAATAAAAAGGACTAAGATTTATAAGAATATAGTAAATTTTATATATAGAGAGAGAAAGTCCGGTTAACGTACAATATTCCTTAACGTACGAGCGTACGCTGGGAAATTACGCACGTTGTGACACTCAAAACCCTAATCACGCATGTTGAAAAGACATAATCAAGCATGTTGAAAACCATAACATGTTTCGTTACATAATTAGAACATGCTTCATTACCTAAGTATAACATGCGTGATTATGGTTTTTCAAGATGCGTGATTAGGGTTTTGAATTTTACAACGTGCGTAACGTCATAGCGTACGCTCATACGTTAAAGAATATTGTATTTTACACTTTCACTATTATATATATATTTTGACAAAGGACGATGAATGGTAACTTTATTTTTATAATAATATATATTTTTTGTTATTTTTTATTTAATATATTATAATTGTTTATTATTATATTTACTTTTAATAACATATTTTTTATTTTTTCCTTTTTAAACCATGTATTTCCTTTAACATTTTTTTAATAATTCTTTTTTTAAAACATATATTAATTTATCAATTAATTTGATACTTCTTTAATAATTTATGTTTATGACTTTTTTCTAATAACTTAAATACGTAGTTGTGCGTGATTTTTTCTCTCGACATTCTGTTATAAGTTTTGTTAAAAACGAAGTTGTACTCAAAATAAAGTATTTATTTGGTATCATAAAACGGTTCGATGATAAACTAAAGCTTTCTAATGGTCTGACTTTCTAAACAACATGCTTTACTTTCAAATCACGTTTGTTTTATATTATCATTTGATCGGTTTCGACGCAACGCGCGACGTAAAAAAACTAGTATATATAACATGTAAGAAAAGAGATTCTTGGCTACGACCTTAAACATAACTAGAAATTCCATGTTATATATTATCAAGGTTAATATACATGTCGTTTTCAATTCGGGTTTATGCTAAGTTAAACAAATCTAGCTTAAACATTACTTGAATCGTTTATACCTCAAATGTTGGTCAAACATGTGGCAAACTAATACAATACCAAAATGAAGTTTATTTATGGTTTTTTAACAGCTAAAGTGAATTAAGTGTCAGTATGTAATAACGTCCTTAAGAATAGCATTGTGCTTATGAGATTGCAGGGTATGGTTGGAGCCCCTAGGGGGCTTTATTATAACAACCCTCCAAAATTATTTCCGACATTCCTAATATATTTAGAATGTCCCAATATGTTTTAAAATACACCCCGTATACGAGATATGGCCCTAAATACCTTTAATTTTACAAAAATAAAATAAAAACAAATAATTTAAGTCTGTCGCGGGGCGCGACAGACTATACCTGATCTTTCGCGGGGTGCAACCTAGTGCCACCAGACGGAACCCTAGAACGCCACGTGTGCCGCCACTCGTCAAGGCTACACCGGTGATGAGGCGAAGCTAGGGCCTACTATGCCTAGCTCGCGGGCCGCGACGGCCCTCCCTTTGTCTTTCGCGGGCCGCGAGGAAGTCCGAATCAGGCACTATAAATAGATGGCATCGGCTGTCCGTTTGAAATCGTTCACACACAACTCTCTCTCTCTCAATTTTCTGCATAGCTATTATAATCTCGGGCATAATACCCCCCTCAAATAACGAAGTTCTGCCTCGTTGTAAGTATCATAACTCCCAGTTACGTATTAGATACATTGCCCGATTGATCTAGAGCTCCGTAACGGCTGTCGAGGTTCTGCCCGACGTAGTCGTTGGAATTCTGTCTCGGAGAGGGTAGTACTAATGTAAATATTGGGTTATTATACTAACACGCGTGCATTGTTTAATTAATAGATTATAACCAGGAATCCACCAAGAAAAGTCTAAAGTAGCAATGTGAGTAATCTCCTTTTTGTAAACCTTTTTGCAAACTGTTTTTACAAAACCTCAATTGTTTTACATTATATTAAACAGTGATTGAGTATTTGTATTCTACAATTATCGTCGGTATGTTGGGGTTTTGTATACAAAATTTGTTACCACACTATAAGTAGTAACATGATCACAAGTCGGGTTGACGGTACCGTGGGTGGTAATTAAAGTAGATGGAAACAAATGTAATTACGCGACCGCCCTCAATACTGTATAACGGTTTTACCTGTCTTTATTAAACTGGGATTCACTCACCAGTATTTCCCACTGAAAAAATGTTTTTAAACGCGTTTCAGGTAACAAAATGTGAAAGCCAAATAGAAGCCAGTTGGACAGCACTGAAGGCTTGGAAAAGTGGCTATAAAAGTTACCTAAATAAAGAGATGTTTTTATTTAAATAAAATAGGGTTTATCCCTATGAAAATGTGTGTAATGGAAACTTGGGATGTTCCCATGTGTTTAATATTATAAAAGTGTGGTATTTACTCTGATAAAATATTTTCTAACTACGGTCCTGATGTAAATTCCGCTGCCAAACTGATAAACACCGATACCACTGAATCTGATCTCGCGGCCGCCTGTTCCCGGGTAAATAGGGGACGGGGGTTGCGACAGAAGGTGGTATCAGAGCTCAGCCACTGGTTCAGCCATAGAAGTGTTCTGCTGACACCAAAATGTTATTCAATATGTTAGGAAATTTTTACAGAACTACGTGCATATTTGTATATTATTGTTGTGTGTTATTTGACTATTTGTTAGTTTACAGTATGAGCGACCAAGGACCTTCAGACGCTTACCGTCAGTTGTCCAGCTCATCTAGGGACGAAGGCACCTCTTCACAACCTACCCTCTAAGGGTATTCGGCTGACAACGAAGATAGGATATTCGTGTTCAAGGCGCAATCTGAAGAGCCATTCCCTCCCAAGAAGAGAGGATGGTTCAGTAGAGGAGCGCATGAACATAGGAAAAGGATGAAAAACTTACAACAGCAGCGAGCTTTAGCAGCCGTTAAGAGAGAAACAGATGCTCACACCCAGGATATGCTCAATAGGAGTCTAGCAAATTTTCATATCTTAGCAACTACAGCTGCAGACCCTAATCTAGAGCAACTCATAGCACCCCAGCCATTACCATTGTTTCCCACACAACCAATGGAGATTGAAGCCAACTCAGAAAACCAAATCCCAACACCAGCTTTTGACCCAACTGAGATACCTAGAATACCAGCACCCTATCCCTTCGACCCAGATTATGACCCGTGGTTTGATGACCATAAGGATTACCAACAACGCTACCCAATACCAGAGGAACCCATGCCAAACCTTGCAGCTTACCCAGACCTGGACCCTCTAGAGCCCTATTATGATAACGACCAATACATCAGGGAGATTCTAGAAAATCCTTACCCTTATGAAGAACCCATGCCCCAGTTCCCAGACCCAATACCAGCACCTGCACCACCCATGAGCACTGAGAATGTGCAAGAACTCCGAACCTTTGGTGAGGAGATTTTAGAAGAAAGTGAAAGGATGAGGCAGATAGGGGAACGACTCGTCTTGAAATATGACAAGCGTAATATGGACTTTTGTATGAACCCCTATCATTAGTAATATATATATATATATATAATATGTGTGTATGTTTGAAAAAAAAAATATCTAGACAACAGCTACGGATGTATAATAGCATTGTAATTTTATATTTCAGTTCCAGTTTGTACTAGAAGCATAATATATAGAATAGAGTAAAAAGTCACAATGTTCGACGATTTTGATCAATATGCTTGTTGTATGATTGGTTGCATCAAACATTATTTTGTAATATTAATATGTGACAATTGTTTAAAATCCAGATGGACAACGAAGTGAACCAGGAAAATCAGAATAACGATAACCAGAATAACAATAATAATGGAAACCAAGTGGATAACAGTGCCATCCAACACATAGTGGCACAAGGGATTATAGACGCGATGTCATATATTATCAAAACGGTTAAGGAAGCAGACAATAAAAGTAATAATGGCAGTAAACGACCAACTGAACCAGAACACAGCGTAAACAATGGATCAATACTTCAAGTGCCCATTCCCAAAAGAAGAAGAACCATGTCTTATGGTTGTTCTTATAAGGAATTCTGGTCTTGTAAACCAATGGAATTCTCGGGCAATGAAGGGGCCGTTGCAGCTCTACGCTGGATAGAAAAGACTGAGGCAGTCTTAAAAATAAGCAAGTGTGCGGAAGAGGATAAGATAATGTTTGCCTCCAATCTGTTTAAGAACTCAGTCTTAGAATGGTGGAATACTATCCTCCAGTCTAGGGGAAGTGACAGGGTTTACAACATGGAATGGGAGGAATTTCAGAACATGGTGGAAAGGAAATTCTGCCCTCCCAATGAAAAAGAACAGATAGCGAACAAGTTCTTAAACCTTAGAATGACTGGAGTGGATAGTAAGGGTTACACTACTACATTCTTTGAATATGCTAGAATAGTGGCAACCTTTGCATCACCAGAACTGGTATTAATCTCTCGTTACATATGGGGATTAATCAGTGAGATTTGGCATGTAGTTAAGGCAGCTAGACCCTAAACCATAGAAGAAGCTGTAGAACTAGCAAGCACCTTGACTGATGAATTAGTGCGTACGCAAGAAGAGGACCAGAGAAGGAACCTAGCTCAAAGGCTTACCCAAGAATTTCGCTATGGAAATTCCAACCGTGGGAAAAATGTAGGTTCTACCTCTACACCTTATTGTAAGGCTTGCAAGAAAAAGCATTCCGGAAGATGCTCCACTTACTGCAATTTCTGCAAGATACCAGGACACAAGGAAGAAGATTGTAGGAAGAAACCTAGTAATGGAGTGTGCTTCAACTGTGGAGAAAAAGGTCACATCAAGCCAAACTGTCTGAAACTAACTCTAGCCATGAACAACCATAATACTAAAAATGCTAGAGCCTTTGTTCTGACTACAGAAGAAGCCAAGATGATTCTGGACGTGATTGCCGGTACGTTTTTAGTTACTAATGTATTTGCTAAAGTATTATTCGACTCTGGTGCGAACTAAAGTTTTATTAATACCTCGTTTTGCAAACTTCTCAATCAACCATTAACTAAACTCCAACAAGAATGTCTAGTAGAGACAGGAAATGGGGAAACCATTAAGATTACCGAAATCTTGCAAGGAGCAAGAATAGAATTTTTAAATCAAAAGTTTATTGCAAACCTTTATCCAATGAATCTGGTAGGATTTGATGTTGTATTAGGAATGGATTGGTTAATAGCCAATAAAGCCAGTATTCTATATGATCAAAAGTCAATCCAAGTAAATTCACCAAGGGGTGAAAAGATCACAATTAAAGGAGATAAGCCAACTCGATACACTAAATTCATCTCTGTGATGAAAACAGCCAGTTATGTAAGAAAAGGCTCACTAGTGTATTTGATTTCCATAATCATTAACACTAAAGGAAAAGAATTGAAAGATATTCCTGTAGTAACTCGGTTTCCAGATGTGTTTCCAGAAGAGTTACCAGGACTACCGTCGGACAAGGAAGTTGAATTCCGAATTCATCTGCTACCAGGAACAGCACCAATTGCCAAAGCACCTTACCGTTTGGCTCCGGCATAAATGCAAGAATTAAAGAAACAATTAGACGAATTGTTGGAGAAAGGATTCATACAGCCAAGCTCATCGCCATGGGGAGCACCGATCTTATTCATTAAAAAGAAAGACGGGTCAATGTGAATGTGCATTGATTACCGTGAATTGAATAAAGTTACGATTAAAAATCGGTACCCATTACCGAGAATTGATGATTTGTTTGATCATTTGCAAGGAGCTCGATTTTTCTCTAAAATCGATTTACGATCAGGATATCATCAATTAAAGGTACAGGAAGAGGACATTCCTAAGACCGCTTTCAGAACAAGGTATGGCCATTATGAATTTACTGTTATGCCATTTGGTTTAACCAATGCCCCAGCCGCATTTATGGACATGATGAACCGAATATGTAAGCCATATTTGGATAAATTCATAATTGTCTTTATAGATGATATTCTTGTTTACTCTAAGAGCAAAGAGGAACATGCAAAGCATTTGCACACACTTCTAAGTTTATTAAGAAAAGAAAAGCTTCATGCTAAGTTTTCGAAATGTGAGTTTTGGTTAGAGGAAGTGCAGTTTCTTGGGCATATCGTCAATCATGAAGGGATTCATGTGGTTCCTACAAAGATTGAGGCGATTACCAAATGGAAAACCCCTGAATCACCAACCGAGGTTAGAAGTTTCTTAGGATTGGCCGGTTATTATAGAAGATTTATCCGAGATTTTTCTAGAATAGCCATTCCCTTAACCAAGCTAACCTGTAAATCTGTTAAGTTTGAATGGGGATCAAAATAAGAAGAAGCATTTAGAATCCTTAAGCAAAGATTAACCAACGCACCCATACTAGCATTACCAGAAGGAACAGAAGACTTTGTAGTTTACTATGACGCTTCTAAGTTAGGTTATGGATGTGTGTTAATGCAACGTCAAAAGGTTATAGCATATGCCACTAGACAACTTAAGAATCATGAAGAGAATTATTCAACCCATGATCTAGAATTAGGAGTCATAATTTTTGCCATGAAAATTTGGAGACATAACCTTTACGGTAGTAAGTTTATCATTTTCACTGATCACAAGAGTTTAAGATATGTCTTCAGGCAAAAAGAATTGAATATGAGACAAAGACCCTGGATGGAAATTCTTAGTGATTATGATTGTAATATCTAGTATCATGCAGGAAAAGCAATTGTAGTAGCTGATGCTTTAAGTCGAAAATATCATGAAAAGCCAAAAAGAGTACGTTCTCTTAAATTAAATCTACAAGTAGATTTAAATGAACAGATCAGGAAAGCACAAGAATCAGTAATCAAGGATGATACTGAAAAGTTGAAAGGAATGATTAAGGAATTAGAACAAGGAACATATGGAATTTGGAGATTCCATACGAAAAGGATGTGGATACCTAAATTAGGAAACCTACGCCACCGTATATTAGAAGAAGCCCATAAGTCTAAATATACGATGCATCCTGGAAGTGATAAGATGTATCAGGACTTAAGAAAGAATTTTTGGTGGATAGGAATGAAAAAGGATATAGCAGCTTATGTTTCCAAGTGTTAAACTTGTTCACAAGTTAAAGCTGAACACCAGAAGCCCGCCGGTTTGTTGCAACAGTTAGAAATGCCAGTTTGGAAATGGGAATTGATAACAATGGATTTTGTTACCAAATTACCCAAGACAAGGAAGGGTAATGATACAGTCTGGGTGATTGTAGATAGGCTAACCAAGTCAGCTCATTTCCTAACAATGAAGGAAACTTTCAGTATGGAACAATTAGCTAAATTGTATGTAAATGAAATAGTTTCATTACATGGAATTCCCTTATCAATTGTTTCTGATAGAGATAGTCATTTTACCTCTCATTTTTTGACAAGTTTCCAAAAAGCAATGGGAACCAAGTTGAATCTAAGCATTGCTTATCATCCTCAAACGGACGGACAAAGCGAAAGGACAATTCAGACGATGGAAGATATGCTTAGAGCTTGTGTAATTGATTTCGGAGATAATTGGGACGATCACTTACCATTAATAGAATTTTCTTACAATAACTGCTATCACACAAGTATCAATGTTGCGCCATTCGAAGCACTTTATGGACGAAAGTGCCGAACTCCAGTCTGTTGGGCAGAGATTGGAGAAAAGAAATTATCTGGACCAGAAATAGTACAAGAAACAACTGACAAGATTGTTCAAGTCAAGGAAAGATTGAAAGCAGCACGCGATCGACAGAAAAGTTATGCTGATAACCGGCGAAAACCGTTGGAATTTCAGGTAGGAGACAAAGTGTTATTGAAAGTTTCTCCTTGGAAAGGAGTGGCAAGGTTCATCAAAAGGGGAAAGCTAAGCCCCAGGTATGTTGGACCTTTTGAGATTACTAGAAGAATAGGACCTGTAGCCTATCAGCTACAACTGCCAGAGGAAATGGTAGGAATACATGTTGTATTTCATGTATCTAATCTCAAGAAATGCTTAGCCGATGAATTACTAGTAGTTCCTCTTAAGGACATAGAGGTAAATGAAAAGTTCAAATTTGTAGAAAAGCCGCTAAAGATTGAAGACAGGAAAGTCAAGAATCTCAAACACAAGAGATTGGTTCTAGTCAAAGTAAAATGGGATTCTAAGAGAGGACCGGAATACACTTGGGAGCTTGAATCAGAGATGCAAATGAAATACCCGCACTTATTCCAATAGACCTCGAGGACGAGTTCTAAAACAAGGTGGGGAGGATATAACAACCCTCCAAAATTATTTCCGACATCCCTAATATATTTAGAATGTCCCAATATGTCTTAAAATACACCCTGTATACGAGATATGGCCCTAAATACCTTTAATTTTACAAAAATAAAATAAAAACAAATAATTTAAGTCTGTCGCGGGGCGCGACAGACTATACCTGATCTTTCGCAGGGCGCGACCTAGTGCCACCAGGCGGAACCCTGGAACGCCACATGTCATGCCACTCGTCAAGGCGACACCGGTGATGAGGCGAAGCTAGGGCCTACCCTGCCTAGCTCGTGGGCCGCGACGACCCTCCCTTTCTCTTTCGCGGGCCATGAGGAAGTCCGAATCAGGCACTATAAATAGATGGCATCGGCTGTCCATTTGAAATCATTCACACACAACTCTTTCTCTCTCTCTTAATTTTCTGCATAGCTATTATAATCTCGGGCATAATACCCCCCTAAAATAACGAAGTTCTGCCTCGTTGTAAGTATCATAACCCCCGGTTACGTATTAGATACGTTGCCCGATTGATCTAGAGTTCCGTAACGGCTGTCGAGGTTCTGCCCGACGTAGTCGTTGGAATTCTGTCTCGAGGAGGGTAGTACTAATGTAATATTGGGTTATTATACTAACACGCGTGCATTGTTTAGTTAATAGATTATAACCAGGAATACACCAAGAAAACTCTAAAGTAGCAATGTGAGTAATCTCCTTTTTGTAAACCTTTTTGCAAACTGTTTTTACAAAACCTCAATTGTTTTACATTATATTAAACAGTGATTGAGTATTTGTATTCCACAATTATCGTCGGTATGTTGGGGTTTTGTATACAAATTTGTTACTACACTAACATGACCACAAGTCGGGTTGACAGTACCGTGGGTGGTAATTAAATTAGATGGAAACAAATGTAATTGCGCGACCGCCCTCAATACTGTAAAACGGTTTAACCTGTCTTGATTAAACTGGGATTCACTCACCAGTATTTCCCACTGATAAAATGTTTTTAAACGCGTTTCAGGTAACAAAATGTGAAAGCCAAATAGAAGCCAGCTGGACAGCACTGAAGGCTTGGAAAAGTGGCTATAAAAGTTACCTAAATAAATAGATGTTTTTATTTAAATAAAATAGGGTTTATCCCTATGAAAATGTGTGTAATGGAAACTTGGGATGTTCCCATGTGTTTAATATTATAAAAGTGTGGTATTTACTCTGATAAAATATTTCCTAACTACGGTCCTGATGTAAATTCCGCTGCTAAACTGATAAACACCGATACCACTGAATCTGATCGAGCGGTCGCCCATTCTCGGGTAAATAGGGGACGGGGGTTGTGACATTTATTGTGTCACCTCAGCGTCACATCACCAATAGAGCCTCTCTTTAACAACCATGTTATAAGATAAAGGCCTTTTCATCAATAGCGCCCCCCCCCCCGCCTTTTCATCAAAACCCTCCAGCCTCACACATACATAGAAGCTCATGATCCATCGTTATTGCAATGGAGAAGGGACAATACTACCCCCCCCTCTCTATAGCGTCGGTGGTATGGGGTGGGGGTGCTATTGATGTTTTCTGGCTGAGGTGGCATGGGCTTAGCATCCCACACCGCTTATCCTTAAACCTACCTAAAGAGGCTGATTAGTTAAATGTGACATAGATGTAACACCTCGTAAATTCATGTCCAATAATATATCGACACGTGTCATGAGCTTTAAACGTGTAAAGAATTACTATAGAGGGACTAAAGTTGAAAAACAAAGAAAGTATGTGTATAAAAGGATTCAAAGTGTCAACAATGGATAATTATACCTTTCAACAACCCTACACGACGTTTATAACCTTAAACGAATGAAACATGAAGCGTATGAAGCCATTTGTGGAAGAAAGTGAGAGTTTACAAACCGCAAGGGTTAAAAGTGTCAACATGTTTAATTTATACCTCTGAGTGACCTTTTAGTGAACCCGAAGCTTTGTAACAATTAATTATGCTCACTAGAATAAGTGATAAAAATTTCACAAGGTTTCGTTATCGTATGAGAAAGTTATGATGACATTCGTATACGAGGGGTTAAAAGCGTCAACGTTAAAATTTATGACTTTTCGGGTAATCATAAAGCCAAGGACTTAACAAAGTTTGGTTATGTCTTAAGGTCCTTAGAAATCAATTTAGAGGGTTAAAGGTGCAAGAAATGAACTTAAAACCACTTTTAAAAGAACCAGGGGCCAAAATGCAAATAGCTGAAACTTGTTTTAACTTGTCTGACCACTCATACCGACCGCGTAAGCCTTCATAAGGTCTTACGCGGGCCGCCTGGGACTGCCAGTGACAGAATAAGCTTGGCAGTTGCCAGTTCAGGCTGTGTAACCGACTTTGATGCATTGTTTTACATACCAGGGGCTGCCCCAATGGTATTACATGCAATAGGGACACATGGGGACATCATATAACACCTGTAGACTTTCTTGGCATGATCTAGTTGCATCAAAATCCCTATATAAGAATCTTTATTGTTGCAACATTGGACACTTACATTTCAAAACTTTCATAACTTCATCTCTGGAGGTTCCTGAAGCTCAAGACCAATTCCTTGGGATCATTAGTCGTGCATAGGACTTCAGTAAGTGTCCTTAACCTTTCTTAATTCAGTTTTGCTTAGTTTATTAGCCTAAAGTCAAACCGTCGTAATTAAGGTTTGACATCATGATTAATCATAATTTGTCCAGTCAAATTTCAAATTGAAAGTACCTATGAGTTGGTAATTATGTGGGTAATAAACCCTTAAAAGGGCACCCTCTGATTCCCACTCTAACTAGGTCAATTGTCGGGTCAAAGTTAATTATAAAAAGTCAACAGAAAGCTTATTTTCAAATAAACGCATAATTAACAATGTAGAAGCCATGCAACCTCTTTTATCACTCATATAACTTGGTAATTAATGTAAGAACATGTCTAAGCATGTTCAACCCAACAATTTTCAGTTTAAGCTCGGTTCGGAACCGAAAGTCGCAAAAGTAGACCTTTGCTTTGACTTTCAGTTCTGACCCAATGTAGCATGTTTTAGAATTTCCTTAGAGCTCTATTAGGACCAGGTTATAGATTAGTATAACCCTCTGAGGTTATACAACTTGGTTCATTAGTTAATTGATTCATATGCATGTTTCCGTTATATGCCTAAATGTTGACCATAATGCCCTTCTGACCTTAAAACGAGATTTTTGAAAATATGAGAGGACAAAAACCTTTATTACTGATTTCTAAACATGTCCCTAAATTTTCACATCAATTGGAGGTCTAGATTAAGAGTTATGCTCAATAGCGTAATTAGAAAGCTTTTTATTAATTAAACGGCGTAATTAGCATAAAGCCTATCTAAACTCAATTTTTTATACCAAACTTTTTACCTACTAATGTAAAATAATATTTTGGGATTTTTGAAGATTTTTATTTATTTTTAGGCTGAGCATAACATAGGGTTATAGCTTTGATTCAGTAATTGTCGGTTTTGCCCTTTTGGCCTATAAAATGAGTTTTACATATTATTTTTATACCAAACCTTTTTCTACTGATTTTATATAATAAATAAAATATTTTGAGTCTTCTGGAATGATAAAAATATCAGCTTTTCTTTAAAAACCCAGAAATCGCTTAAAACCGTCTTTTTACGCGTTTAAAACGCATAGTATGTATTAAAACCATTTTTCTCATATAAGACTTAATACCTACTGATGTTTTAAGAAAAATTTTATATCTTAACAGTGAGCAAAAGTTTTAAACCCAGATTCCCTATTTTAACCTTTAAAGCTTATGTAAAAATTACCGAAATGCCCCTACGGTGCATAGTTTAGTTATAAAAGGTAAATTTCACCTATATACCATACCCTACTGTTATGACTTATAAAAATAAATAGTTTTACTGATTATATCAGACCTGAAACTCAGATTTATATTTAAACTCTTCTATAAGCTTTAAAATGACCAAAATGCCCCTACGGGGCATAGTTTGAATTTAAATCCATTTTGGGCATTATGGAAGGTATCTTACTGATATCACAACATATTTAAGGCATATTAAATTAGGAAACATGTTCATGACTCATTTGGTTACCCGTTACGCGTTATTCGTGTTCGGTGTTGTTTATGTAACTAGTTTGCATAAATTAGCCGAAACGGGTCAAACCTTATAGTTTTCATCTCAAAATCCAGAATGTGTTTAGTTTACCCATATTATACAAGTATACAAACTTGTTGGGTCTAAACCACATTCTAATCCGGTCTTCGCTTAATCGTGCGTTTTGAACCGTATCTCTTCCTTTAAAACTAACCGGTCTAAGTTTATACTTATTTAAGACCCGTTAGGAATCTAATAGGTTATTAAAACCTTCGTTCCAGATTAGGAGCCCGGTAAAAGCTACGTGCACTTGCTGTTTGTGAATTATACTTGCTCAGGTAAATACTTTTAACTTATTTTCCTTATACGGGCTTGGGATACGGTATTATAATAATACCGCTTGGTCGGGTATGTAGTCATTCAAATCGGATTGTGATTAATGTAGTTACATAACTCGTTTTAATCTGTATTATTTGGTGTATGGCCTTTGGGGGTTAAATGACCATGTCCTGGATATCCTTGGCATCATTCAAAGAAATGGCCACGACCTAAGCACGGGGTGTAGGCATACACCTGACAGTTGCATTATGTAAAAACTGGTAATCCACTTAAAGGAATCAACCTTGTGGGCATTATACCTGTGGCGTGTCAGTTAATCTTGTCCGGCTCTTCTAACCGGCCTTGACGGACGACAAATAAGTAAAACTGCATACAAGATTATTTTTAAATAATTGTCCCAATTTATAAAAGATATTTTGTGCCTTGTGCATTCAAATCAATTTTCTTAAATGTTTTCAAAATGAGTCAGTTAATTGTATTTACCAGTGTAAACTGACGTATTTTCCAAAAAGGCTAAGTGCAGGTACTAGATGAAATAGGCTGGCTACTCTTGGCATCATTAATCAAGTCTTGCAAACTTTAGATGTTAAAGTCTGTTGAACAATGATCTTTTTACTTTTCGATCCACCTGCGGATCCTTTACAGTCTGGTTGTAATACTTTGATATTACTTTATATTCGGTTTGTAATGTGATTCATCTTTTGCTTCCGCTGTGCATTTAAAATTGTTTTGTTTGACTATGATGATATCAACTACGTCACGATACTCCCCACCGGGCCCACCGGTAATACGTGGAAATTCGGGGTGTGACAATAGAGGATGCCATTTGTTTTCTTTTTTTTAACGACTAATTTATACTGTTGGATCGTGTACGTGACCCTGAAAGTCAGTTAAGGTAGTTAAACATCATGTGTAAAGGCGGAATCAATGCACATAACGTCCAAAACAGCTCTAATCCTTTTAACTTTTCTTTTCTGATTAATAAACGTGCTTATACAAAGTTTTCTGATGAAAATCCGGCAGCACCTCCCTACTGTTCCAACCGTTCCATTTGAAATGTGACACACACACTCCTATATATAGACCTAGACCCTTCCGTTTGAAACTTAACATAATGTTTCAAACTTTCATTTCAAACGGAACCCTCTATTTCAAACGGAACCCTCATTCAAACTTTCATTTCAAACGGAACCCTAATAATCACTTCCTAAAACACTGATTAAACCCTAATTTGACATTTAAGCTCCAATAATGACTTTCTTGAACTAAGACTTGATGAAGATGCAGTCAACAGACATTCTTGTGCATCAACAGACTCCCCCTTGGATGTTGACGTAGTCTTCAGATCCTGAGTCTTCAGTCTTAGTCTTTTCTCTAACTCTGTCTTTTCATCATAAGCACTCTATCTTCATACTCCCATATACTGTTGATCCAGACTCCCCCTTTCACATACTCCCCCTCTCGATATACTAGAATTTGAGATGTCTGGTTCAAGCTTTGTCATTTAGCTTCCGTGGGAATTCCTGAAATCTGCATATTCTCTACCACAACATAAGTTTCACAAATTTATAACACTTAGATTTAAAAACTTACTGGTAGAATACATTCATCCATATATCTGTAAAGTTACATCAAGTTCAAATAAATGACCTTGATTAACTAACCTCTCAATCTTTCAAAAATATTTGTATATAACATTCAAAGTTTTCAACAAACTCTCCCAACCCAATATAGTTCATCATGTTTAGCACTTGGAATTTTGAAAATCCGCTTTCCAACATCAGTTGTCAAAAATCTTTTTGAATTTTCAAAATTTTATACTAAAACACTCCGAAAATCTTTTTGGATTTTTTATCTTGACTGAAATGCAGTAAAGAAATATATACAAGCAATATTTTTGTGAGTTTGAGTAAGAGGATCATATCAGTTTATGAGACAAATCACAAGCACCGTTAAGCTTTTAACATTTTAAGTTCTAAACGATTCACATAGATTGTCAGTATATTGATCCACTTAAATTTTCACACAAAGTTCAACTGCTTCGAGATACGAGTTTAATGTCTTAGATACTTAAACTTAATCGCGTATCCCACCTCAGAATATACTCCCGTATCCAGATCCCAATATTCAGTCTTACAGGTAGTTATAACACAAATGATATCTGTAAGGGGTTAATAATTTATGAAGAATCATGAGAGCTCAGGTCAGAACTACCGTTCAGCAGAGAGATCATGACTCAACTTGTGGGTGTGTCCCCTTTAGAGGATCTTTTTTACAACAGCATTGCTAAGCAATTTTATTGTCTTATCATTTATGCTGAGGGTGATGCTATGTTTCAAGCATTTGCAGAAAGTATTATTCGAGGACTAGGTCAGAACTACCGTTCAGCAGAAGTCCCGGAATAATACCCCAGATATCACTGAGTATAAAGACCTAGTATATCAGAATACGAGACCTTTCAAACAAGATTTCGGGGGTTACCCATATATCCGAGAGATGTTACCCACGATATAAGCAAGTTTGAAATTTAGGTTTATATCTCGTCACAATCTACTAAATGTGCAAAAACCTACTGGCACATCATCAGTGAGACCGTTTATCACATTTGACATTTCATATCTTTAGCATGCTGTGATCGTTCACTGATTTTCTATCATTTCCTCTTTTTCACAACAAAACTCATTTTTGCTTTTTCAATGTTTTTGAAATTTTCAAATTTTCTAATTTTTTATAAAATTTTTCTCCCCCTAAAATCAAAATATGTTCCAATTTTGATTTTCAAGGAAAATTTGAAAACAAACTATACAAGGAAAGTGACAAACTGATATCAAATCGCTTCAATTCGCCATTCACTCGGCTTAACAATCAGAACTCCCCCTGACAACAAACTATTTTCCCATTATGATTTCAAAACACTTAAGTTTGTTTTAATCAAATGGTTTTTCCGGAAAAATAGTTTTGTTTGTCTTTTCACAAACTCGGGGTTTCATCACATTGTTTATTTTTAACCATGTTAAAGAATTAACAATTAAGACCCTTGTCAACAACAAACACTAGTAGAAAATCAAGTACAACTTAATGTCCCTGATTTACCACTTTTAAATCGAAATATCACAGTTACCATCCTGTGAATTTCTCAAGAATGATGCCGATACCTGCTTCACGCTTACCAACCTGGAAGCTCCGGCAAGTCAGGTTTTTTTTTTTATTTGAAAAGATTCACCCAAGCCTGACCAGCCTTGGGTTTGACAATTTTTACCTCAACAGATGGCTCTTCTGGTTTTGACAAACCAGAATCATTGCCTGAACATGGCTTATCTGACTTTGACCTGTCAGATTCATTGCCTGATGGTGGCTTGTCTGACTTTGAGACGTCAGATTCATCGCCAACCAATTTCTTCTTCTCCTTTTTCTCTTTTGTCCTCAGATTTGCATCTGAAGAATTCAATTTACTTGGCTTTGCAGTCAAGTGAGTTGATTCATCAGAACTTTTATTCAATCTGTCCGGTGAACCCGAAGACAAAATTTTCTCGAGATACTCTCTCGCCTTCTTCCTTTTCTTTCGCAGTCTGTCTTTCTGCCCCTGTGAAAGTTTAACTTTCTTTTCTTGAATTATCTGATCCTGAACTTTAGGTTTTAGAACCTTCTATTCATGGGGCTTGACGTTAACTGGCTTCTTTGCCATTCTTTGAGATTTAACCCTCAATCTTTCATTTGATCTCCTTGGGCAATCTCTGGCAATATGACCTCTGATTTGGCAATTATAGCATCTTCTTGTGTCATAACTCCAATTCTGGCAGTTAACAGCAATGTGTCCTCTCACACCACAGGTGTAGCACACTCTGTTATCATACCATTCACCACTTTCACACCATATGCTTAGATCATAACATTGTCTGGCTTTGTGGTAATCACCATTTCTTTGTTTTCTATCATTGTAATGATTTGTCCTTGAATAATCTTCATCCCATCTTTTCTTGTAAACTGGATTTGGCTTTTGAGCACTGTGGTCAAACCTGCACCACTTATTACCAACATTTTGTGAGTTTTCATTTTTAAATTTTTGTGATTTTTGATAATGATTGGATGACTTATCTGATGAGCTTTTATTTTCATTTTTAAAATTTTTCAAATTTTTAACTTTTTGTTTCTGTTCTACACTCTTCTTAACAGGTTTTTGTTTAGAACATTCACCTGTTTCAGTAGATTGCAAAACAGTATTTTTAAATTTTTCTTGTAAATCTAAAAATATTTTTCTTTTCTTTTCTTTTTCATCATCAGATATTTCATCACAATCTTCAATTTTGACTTTGTCAAAATTTGTGACATTGTCACTTATTGGAACTGAATTGATCGGTTTTGGACACACATGTGATGCAGAAGTCACAAAACTTTTCAATTTATTCTCAAGCTCGGTAATTTTATTTCGAGCAATTTCAGCTTCTTTTTCAAGCTGAATAATTTTAGCAAGATGATAATTGATTTCAATTTGTTTTTCAAGATTATCTTTACCAAAAATATCTCTCTCATCTTCTAAAATCTTGATTTGATTTTGAAAATCTTTTTCTTTTTCTTTTAACGTTTCATTTTCCAATTTTATCCAAAAAACGTTTTCATTTTCAATTTTGATTTTTCCAAAATCTTTTTCTTTTTCTTTCAACTTGTTAATTTCCAATGTCAAACTGTCCAAACTACTCAACAGTTTGACATTTTCTGACTTCAAATTCTCACAATTTTCTCTCATATCAAGAATCTGTTTATTATCAGATTCTTTCTCATCCTTCAAGCTTTTGATTTCCAATGTTAAACTCTCCACATCCTTCAAGAGTTTGGCATTGTCAGCTTCCATTTTATCACATTTTGAACATTTTTCATTTGTCTTTTCAACATCAACTTCTTTCTTTGAAATTACTTCTTCAAAAACCTGCTGTTTTTCCGTAACAGCTTCTTTCTTAATTTCTTCAATTTCTTCAACATCTGCTGCCTTTTGATTTATCTTTTTCGCAGCAAGTTTATTCTTGATCTCATCAATTTGTTCTGCAAAAGAATCATTAACCATTTCAGATGAAAATAACTGTTTATAAAACTCAAGTTTCTCAAGTTCTTTGCTATCATCATTACACTCTTCATCAGATGAGTATGAATGATCAAAAACTGGAACTTTTTCTGAAATAACTTCTGAAACTTTTTCATCTTTTTCAGAACTAACTTCAAAACTCTTTTCTATTTTATCCACAACAATTTTTGAATCCTTGTTTATTGAAAATGATTTTCTAGGTTTTGGTTTTCCGGCAAGAATATCAATAATATCCATTGAATTATTGTTAAAAATATCATCTGCAAATGAACAACCATATTCATCATCACTATCCATATTTAGATAACAGTTTTCACAATTATCCTGCTCAAACAAAATCGCCTTGAATCACCTGCAAACAAACAAATACACAATCAGTTTAAAACGAACTGAATATGTAACAGTGTACGTTTGATAAAATCAATCTAAGACTCGTTGTCAAAGATTCGCGGATTCGATTCAATGTTGTTCAAGTGAAATCACTAAACGAATAAACTTGATTGAATCGAAATGGATTCAATTGGTCTTTCACTGATTGAACCGTAAACTTTTACACTTGATTTAATTTGATCAACAAATTCACTAAACTCGACAACTAGAATTACTAAATCTTATCACATAGCAACCTTGGGTCAAAACAAACAGCCAATTACTTTGTATGTCCACAAAATCACTTATCCGATACACTCTTTACACCACAAACTTTTCTTTTATTTTAATGAACCGACAAAACAATTTGGGCAGCCAAATTCAAAACAGTTAAACGACTATGGATTGGACCTCCTTTTATCGTTCAGTGGGCCAATATTCTTGATTGGACTGATTGTTCTTGAAGGATTAATTCACATGCAAATCTGACTACATCAAATGAATCTACAAACTCAATAAAGCCGACAACAATATAAGTAATCAGTCCATCGACTATGTTTTAATATCTCTTAAATCTGATTGGACCGCTCAACTAAAATATATGCACACTGACACACTACATGTGATTTATTTTTTATTAGACCAACAACAATTATGTTCACGTTGTAATGTCCAAGATGTTTAAAACAACCTGCTTCAAACGACAAATATTCAAACGACAAATATTCAAACGGAATGGTTCAAACGACAAACTGTTTTCAAACGATCAGTTCAAACGACAAACTGTTCAAACGATAGAATCCATTTTCAAACGACAGTTCAAACGATTGGTCAGTTTTCAAACGATAGAACAGTTTTCAAACGGTGACGTCAGCAAATCGCGAATATTTTCAAACGGTCTGAATGATTTCAATCTGTTTTAGGTCGAATTTTGATTCCAAACTTTCAAGGATTATTTAATAGTGAATTTCGTTTGTTATGTGATCGTTTCAAACCATTTTAACCAGTTCTCGCGGTTAAAAACAGAAAAGAAAGGTAGAAGTGAGATAATCCGATGATTTCAAGCTGTATTTGGTATGAACTCCTCGTCCTGAGCTCTGATACCACTTGTTGGATCGTGTACGTGACCCTGAAAGTCAGTTAAGGTAGTTCAACATCATGTGTAAAGGCGGAATCAATGCACATAACGTCCAAAACAGCTCTAATCCTTTTAACTTTTCTTTTCTGATTAATAAACGTGCTTATACAAAGTTTTCTGATGAAAATCCGGCAGCACCTCCCTACTGTTCCAACCGTTCCATTTGAAATGTGACACACACACTCCTATATATAGACCTAGACCCTTCCGTTTGAAACTTAACATAATGTTTCAAACTTTCATTTCAAACGGAACCCTCTATTTCAAACGGAACCCTCATTCAAACTTTCATTTCAAACGGAACCCTAATAATCACTTCCTAAAACACTAATTAAACCCTAATTTGACATTTAAGCTCCAATAATGACTTTCTTGAACTAAGACTTGATGAAGATGCAGTCAACAGACATTCTTGTGCATCAACATATACATCTCTAATCTATATCTTTTATTCGTATTAGGACTTGTTGAACTTTTACTATTCAACACTGTTAGTGTTGGATGAATTCTCTTCTTCATCAAAACTCTGGCGATTATGGCGATCTTGTGAGAAGCCCTAGCTTCTTCGTCGTCCTACTCTTGATCTAGATTGATTAGCGATTAGGGTTTGTCGATTCCTTTACTGGTAAGGGATCTAGACTATACCCGGGTTTCTAATTGATTGAAGTTGAGTGTAGGTCTTTCTTTTCTTTTTAGGGTTTTTCAGTTTTTCGTCTGTCTCTTGTTTTTACGTTGCATGTTTCTGTCAATGATTGTTTGATGAATTCTAAACCTGTTAACTCACAAGATTTGTGAGGGAAATCGCCAAATCTTCACATGGGACTCGGCAAGAAGATTATTAACAGTGACGGCAACCCTATGTTGCCTCGGCGTGGTATTACAAAGAACTCCAAGAATGAGCCAAGACTGATTAATAATATTGACGAATTAAATAAGGTAACGGTGCATGTTCAATTTGAGAATGATATTATTGTAGAAAACACGAACTCAGTTGAGACGGAAAACTTCTTGGATGACCAGTTCAGGTATAAGGGTAACTCGAGCATGCCGGAGATACACCAGGATGACGTAATGAAGGAGACTAAGCATTCGGAGAATGTGAACAGCCTAGATCCTGACCTTGAGTTAAACCCGGATAGGTCTGGTCAGGATCAGGCTATGGCTGACAGTGTGGCGAAACTGATGTCTTTTGTTGATTCAGTGGTGAACCCCAAATCCAGGAAAGTGAACTTCAGAACCCTTGCTAACTCCATATGGCAGGAGGGTTGTGATATTGTGCTTCCCATAGAATCTGTTCGTGTTATTCAACATAAGCTAGCAAATACGTTGTATGGGTACTTCCGGGGAGATCGTCTTGCCTACCCTATGGTGGAATATTTTGCTAGAAATAACTGGAAGAAATTTGGGTTACAGAAATCTATGATGAATGCAAATGGTTTTTTCTTCTTTAAATTTGTGGATCGTGCAGGAATGTTGGATGTGCTGAAAGAGGGTCCCTGGATAATTCGATCTCAACCGTTGTTTCTTAATGAGTGGTGTCCTACTACTAAACTAGAAAAGAAGGAGGTGAAGAAGGTGCAAGTCTGGGTGAAAATTCACGACGTTCCTATTGCAGCCTATACGGAGGATGGGTTAAGTTTGATTGTCACCGCAATTGGAGAACCAAAGCTGTTAGACTCGTTCACTACTTCGATGTGCATGGATGCATGGGGACATAGTAGTTTTGCTAGAGCTCTTATTGAAATCTCTACGGAGAATGATTTCAAAGAGGAAATTGTTATGGCGGTTCCAGTTCTTGAGGGGGAAGGATTTATCAAGGAAACTATGTATGTTGAATATGAATGGAGTCCGCATAGATGTTCATGTTGTTGTGTCTTTGGTCATTCTGATGACGGCTGCCCAAAACAAAAGAAAAAACAGTTTAATGTTGCTAGTGAAGACCATAAACATAAACCTATGAACCATGGTAGGCGACCAGGTAAGGAGGGGCCAACTATTGACGAAGAGGGATTTATGGGGGTTCCTGGAAAATGAGTGGCTAGGAAAACTGGTTTCCAAGTTAATAAACCAAAGCCTAAGTTTGAATATAGGCCAGTTGGATCCAAACCAAAGGGAGGGCTGAATACGACATCTTCATTGAATAACTGACGTGATGTCGTGGTCACAATCAAATTTAATCCAAATACTACTAAATAGATAGCGGTAAGTAGGTATCGAACACAGGGAGTTTGTGGAATATGTGATATTTAAGTTGTTTCTCTAAATTAACTAAGGTAAACTAAATTGCAAGAAATGTAAATTCAGAATTTGGTTTGTTGATTGAGTTTTAAAAACTAAAATTACTATTCTAATTGCAAAATGAGAGTGTTGGTTGTAAACAAATTAGAGACAAATGACCATCCTAGACTTCCGGTTTCAATTGACATTCATGTTTTAATTAAACTAGAAAGAACCACATAGACATGGCTCATGTATAGCTACTTGTCGTGATGAAAGGGGACTAAGTACTCGGATTCCTAGAACGCGAGGTTGTCACCCGATGATCAATCAATCAATACCCAATCCTAATTCTACCCATGATATCTCGATTGCCAACGGCACCAAGAACGTATGGTTTCAACTTATGATCAAAGCATCAATTAATCATTTACAAACAATTAGCAACACACCATAATAAACAAACAAACATGGCAAGTTTATTATTCTAGAAAACCAAATAAAAACATGAAATGTCTCAAGCAAACCTTCAATCCAGGATGATCACAAAGTGTTTAGCCACTCATGGCTTGAATCATCATCATCAAACAAGTCTTAATGTTCAAGTGAATTAAAAACATCAAACTAAAGAGTAAAGATTGTCTTCAAGCTCCAAGCAACACCAACAATTCGTCCCTAAGTGTTCATAACCGAAATGTCAATGATAAGTCTCCATAAAAACCCCAACAAATGGCATTTAATACATGAGTTACACAAGGGAACCAGTCGGCGTCGTAAGCTACGCCACCTGCCGTAGCTTACGGCGGTCAGCAGGGTCAACGATCTTCATATGGCGTCGTAGCCTACGGCTGGCGCCGTAGGTTACGGTGCCTATTGGTTCTTTACGGCTTGCAGGGACTGGCCTACGGTGGATAATTTTGGCCAAATGGTGTGTAACACCCCGAAAATATAAAACTATATATATTAGAATTATAAAATGTTAAATACACAAGAACAAACTAACTAGGAATAGATAACCCAGTTAGATATGATTCTTGTGATATCAAATAAATGGATGGAAAACCCTTAAATTATAAAGAGGGCAATAATAGAGGGACTAGAATAGTTAAACTTGAAACTTTAATTACTAGTAAATAAAATAAACTCCAAACATACACCTAAGTGTATGCTTGGATCGATCAGAACGCAGGAGCAACCAGGAGCTCCTCTCCAAAACCCTAGTTCACTAAAAATTGATCAATTGGAGGTTCAAGTCCCAAATCGAAATCTGAACATAGATTCGTGATCACCTCGTCAAAGGGATCATAAGGTATGCCAAATTAGGTTGTTTTGATTCAACTCAAATTCCTTGCATGTGATAGAAATCGAATGTTTAGCTTGATTTTGGGATGTATTGACTAAATTAGATGTGATATGATGTCTAAGGACAAACCCTAGATGATTTCTTGACAAAATCTTGCATGATGCTTGTAGGGTTTCATAATCACCATTGTAGGTTTGATGAGCTTGAAGAAACTTGATAAATGCTAAAATTATAACTCTTGTTCTAGCACAATCTGAATTTAAGAAGTAATTTCAGAAATATTGATGTTAAGATATGTGCAAAGTTGACTAATTGAAGTGAAATTAGATGATAATTACAAGTCATGAACTTGGTAATGATTATGAGAAAATCTGACCCGCTAGGTGTTTGTTGAAATGCCTAAGTGGGGATTTAAATGTTAAAAATAAGATGAAAACGCAGATTTGATTATTGTTTATAATGATGCGTTAATAATCATGAAAAGAGTTCTAAACCAATTGTAAATTGAACTCTCTAGGCAAAGAGTCTGGATCGTCAACCGGACAAGCCGGAGGGAATATGCGTGGGAAAGGTGTGCTCTAAAGGTACGAAATTTACCGTTTTGCTACATTATGTTTAATTGTTAGTCTTTTGTTGTTCTATTGAAATTTGGTAAAACAAGATACACCAATATGTCACGGAAGTGACAAAGTGCCTTCAGCAAGTAAAACGGGTCAAATCATGTGTTAGAAATAGAGTTTGGAATGTTTGAAATGGTGGTCTCCATTCGGCATCCAAACGAGTCAAAGCAAATTGAATGTATGCTTGTCAAATAGTATTAAAAGCATGTTTAAATCCTTGAAACAAGCATGATGATTTTTGCGTAAGTAACCCTTGGGAGGGAAGCGAAACGTCATAATCGGAGAATCCAGGATTCGGTAAATTGATTGTAGACATGAGATGACAAATAAACAAGTTGTTGAACTTGTAGACAAACGGGTCGAATAAGCAAGGAATCGGATTATAGGCCGATTATCTGTAAACTGAAAATTTTAGGAATGGTGTTGATAGACGCGTCCGTAATTAAATTACGGTAGCGTAGGAAAAAGAATCGGTTAAATCGGACGCCCGAGTCAAAAGTTAAGCCGATTTAAAGTTTGGAACTTGGAAAAATAGTGCTGGGTCAAATTAGCAGCTTGTAGGATCGAATTCGGACCTAAACGAGTCGCGTAGAAGAGTTTATCTCAGTTTGAACGGCGGAAACAGACAAACCGAGTACAATTCAGCAAGTATACACATTAAACTGTCGATATTATTGATCTGGACAATGTTTACAACCTGTCGACACTTCGGCTGCACTTCGTGGCTCACCGGAAGACAACACCTCTATCTCTTCTAAATGATTTCGCTCCAAGGCCTATATATATGGTTGCTGATTTCGCTTATGTGTACACTTGACACATAAGCGATACCATGAAAGACCTTAAAAGCGAAATCAGCATATTACCATATGAGCGAAATTAATACTTTGTCATATGAACGAAATCTACAATTTGACATTCTAAACTCTTTTTGTCTTTTGTGTAATGATGTCATGGATGACATCATTAGCATGATGTCATCATATAAAATGGTGACATCATCCTCTTTCAAAACTGCAACGAACCGAAGACTCGATCTAAGACGAAGTTGACAGATGAATGCACTAACAGACTACCCCTCAGATGTTGACGAGTCTTAAGTGTCGAGTCTTCTCAGTCTTCAGTTCTATATCAGCTTCAGGCTCCCCCTTTCATCAAGCTTCCGTGCTTTGGGATCGACACCTAGCTTTCCATCTACAAGCTTCTCTTTGCTTCAAGCTTATCTTCAGACTCCCCTTTAGACTCTGCTCTCAGGATCGTAGTCTAGACTATCTGCAACACTCAAACATTCATAAATACAATGTTTTCGTATTATCAATCAAATTCTCTAATTCACTCCCCCTATCAACAAACTTTACAGATTTGGCAGTGTTAAAGAATCCAACTCCCTCACAGTTTATCATCCAAGTTCAAGTTAATGACCTTGGAGATATCACAAACTGTTTTTGAAATTTTTGATTTTAAATCAAGTTTCAAATTAATGAACTTGTTTTATTTTCAGAAACACAATCAGCTTACTTAGATTTTGAAACTCAGCACTCAGACATCAGTTGTCGAAAATAAAGCAGAAATCAAAATCTTTTTGTATTTTCTGAAAATATAAAGCAGTAAAGAAATATGTACAAACATATTTACAGACAATATTTTTGTTTGAGTATGCGTCAGAGAATCATATCAGTTTTTGACAAGTCACAAGTACCGTTGAGCTTTTTAACACTTTAAGTATTAAACAATTCACTTAGATTGTCGATATACTGATCCACTTAAATTTTCACACAAACTTCAACTGTTTCAGGATACGAATTAGGTATTTTAGGAACTTAAACTCATTCATGTGTCCCACCTCTTGAATATACTCCCGTATCCAGAATCCCAATAATCAGTCTTACAGGTGAGTATACTACAATGATATCTGTACATAAATTAGGTATGCGAGGGCCGAGGGATCTCAGGTCGATACTTCCGTATACGCAGAGAGATATCAGCTTCGACTTTACGGTATGTCCCCCTTTAGAGGATCTTTTTGCTTACAACAGCAGCGACTATCAATTTTTTTGTTTCATCGGCATGCTGAGGGTTTAATGCTATGTTTCAAGCATTTGCAGAAAGTATTATTCAAGGACTAGGTCAGAACTACCGTTCAGCAGAAGTCCCGGAATAATACCTCAGACATCATTGAGTATAAAGACCTAGTATATCAGATTAAGAGACCTTTCAAACGAGATTTCAGGGGTTACCTATATATCCAAGTAGTGTTCCCCACGAAATAAGCAAGTTTGAATTTAGGTTTATATCCCGAAAAAGTTTACTAAATGTATAAAAATCTACCGACACATCCACGGTGAGATCGTTTAACACATTTAAACTTTCCAATTCTTTAGCATACTGTAACTGTCTACTGATGTACTATCATTTCCTCTTTTTACGCAAAAACTCAATTTTTGAATTTTATCATGTTTTTGACTTTTTCAAATTTTCAAATGTTTTTGTATTTTCTAACAATATTACTCCCCCTAAAATGCAAAATCATATAAAGAAAATTTGACAACCAACACTGATAGCTTTGTCTCGCCATCCATTTTCTGCTAAAAGTGTACTGATTTGCAGAAAATCTAACATACCCCCATGATTCACAACACATTGATTTTTACAGTTTGAAAACCGTTTTTCAATCTGGTGAAAGTAATCATGTTTGTTCAGCCGTGAGGGTTTCGGCATATTCAATCAAAACTCCCCTTACAACAAACTATTTTCCCATAATGATTTCAAAACAATTAAGTTTGTTTTAATCAGAATGGTTTTTCCGGAAAAATTAGTTTGTTTACCCATCACTTGTAGGTTCGGGGTCATCTCGTCACCTTGTTCTCTTTAAAACCTTTTTGTACAGATTTTAACAATATAAGATCAAACACCACAATCACTTGTAGAAAATCAAGTACAACTTAATGTCCTTGATTGACCACTTGTAAGACGAAATATCACAGTTACCATCCTGTGAATTTCTCAAGAATTATGCCGATACCTGCTTCACACTTACCAACCTGGAAGCTCCGGCAAGTCAGGAATTCAACCAATAGATTTTGACACCCAAGCCTGACCAGCCTTAGGCGCATTTTGAACATTTCTCTTTTCTTCATAAAATTCTTTTGCCCCTTTTACCTTTCCATCAACCATCTTGCTAAAAATATGTTTAACATTGCTATTAAACATTTTTCCAGCATTAACACCTTTTGATTTTAGGTTTGCGGCTTGTAATGGTGGAAAATTCTCATCATTCATTAATGGAACTGTCTCTTCCTTCTTTATCTCAACTTGTGGCTCATCTGATTTTGTGGAATCAGATTCATTGCCCGAACTTGGCTAGTCTGACTTTGACGAGCCAGATTCATCACCAATAACTTTCTTTTTCTTCTTGTTTGTCCTCAGATTTGCATCTGAAGAATTCGATTTGCTTGGCTTTGCCGTCGAGTGAATCGATTCATCAGGACTTTTATTCGAACCAACCGGTGATCCTGAAGACAAAATCTTCTCCAAATACTCTCTCGCCTTCTTCCTCTTCTTCCTCAATCTGTCTCTCTGCCCCTGTGAAAGCTTTACTTTCTTATCTTCCACTTTCTGTTCTTTGGGCTTGACAGTGACTGGTTTCTTTACCATTCTCTGAGATTCAACCCTCGATCTTCCCATCGATCTCCTTGGGCAATCTCTGGCAAAATGTCCTCTGATATTACATTCAAAGCATCTTCTTGTTTCACAATACCAATTCTGGCAGTTAACAGCAATGTGTCCTCTAACACCACAGGTGTAGCACACTCTGTTATCGTACCATCCACTTTGGTCAGTCCAAACCTTCAGATCATAACATTGTTTGGCTTGGTGATAATAATTTCTCCTCTTCAATGCTGGATTTGTCTTTTGAGCACTGTGGTCAAACCTGCACCACTTATTACCAACATTTTGTGAGTTTTGATTTTTCAATTTTTGTGATTTTTTATCACGATTGGATGATTGAACTGATGAGCTTTTATTATCTTTTTGAACAATTTTCGGCTTTTTATCCTTTTGTTTTTGTTCCACATTCTTCTTTACAGGTTTTTGCGTTGAGCATTCACCTTTTTCAGTAGAATGTAGAACAGTTTCTTGAAACATTTCATTTAATTTCAAAAATATTTTTCTTTTCTCAACATCATCATCAGTTTTCTCATCACAATCTTCAACTTTGACTTTATCAAAGTTTGTGACATTGTCACTTATTGGAACAACATTGATTGGTTTTGGACAAATATGTGATGCAGAAGTCACAAAACCTTTCAATTTATTCTCAAGTTCATCAATCTTATTTCTTGAATTCTCAACTTCTTTTTCAAGCTGAGATATTCTTTCAAGATGAGACTTGATTGATTTTTCATTTTCATTCTTCATGTTTTCAAGAACAGATTTTTCATTTTCCAAAAATTTTAACTGTTCTTGAAATTTTGTTTCATTTGCTTTCAAATTCTTGTTTTCCAGCTTTACCCAGAAATCTTCATTTTCTGAAGATTTCTTTTTGCTTTCAAAATCTTTTTCTTTCTCTCTCAAAACCTTCAGATCATGCTCAAGTTGAATGATTTTATCAAGATGAGAATTTATCGCACATTGTTTTTCGAGATTATTTTTACCAAAAATATCTCTCTCATCTTCTAAAATCTTTATCTGACTTTTGAAATCATTTTCTAATTGTTTAAAATTTTCATTTTCTGATGACAAACTCTCTATATTCTCCAAAAGTTTGTCATTTTCAGATCTCAATTTTTCGCAATTCAAGCGCAACTCCAAAATCTGTTCATCATCAGTTTTCTTCCCATCTTTCAAAGCTTTGTTTTCCAATGTCAAATTCTCCACATCTTTCAAGAATTTCACATTATCTGCTTCAGATTTTTCACATTTTTCACATTTTTCATTCATCTTTTCAGCATCGGCTTCTTTCTTTGTTTCCATCCTGTATGTTCCTGCACAAAAAATTTTAACAAAATCAAGAGGGTTTGCATATTCATCAATAAAACAACCTCTCTTAATATCATATTTCATGACATTTTTTGCAGCAAGACATACAGAAAATCTTTTTCTCATTTCGATGATCACTTCCAAATTTATCTTTTCTAAATCTTTCTTCATCTCATACATCAACTCTTCTTTTCTTTTTTCTTTATCAAACTTATGTAATCTAAGCTTATTGATGAATTCTCTAAATGAAAATTTTGAGAAATTTTCATTCCTTTTTAGTTCACTCAAAAATTCATCCCATTCTAGAGGTAATGCATCAGCAAATTTTGAAATTTTTTCAGCATTTGAAAACTCTATCTCATATCTATTTATCTTATCAATCAATTCATCAAAACGTCTATCCAACTGTTCCAAAGATTCATGTTTCATGCATAAGAAATTTTCGGATCTTTTAATCCAAACATCCTTCCTTTTCTTCTTATCAAACCAAGAATCAGAAATCCAATCATTTAAATCTTTAAGATTCTCGTTTTCCTGTTCATCAAACATTTTAGCCATCTTGAATCACCTATACAAACAAACAAACACAATCAGTTTAAAATGAACTGGTGAATTTTCTGTGCGGACTGAAAGTTGACCAATTGTGCAGACTTCTAGGGCCCGAATCGAATTCAAGTGACTTGACTCTTTGAAACCTTTGAACTCCAAAATGTACGAAACTTTTAAGCGAGTCAATGACTTTAATACGCAACTTGACTGACAAAACAACTGATCGAACCGTGCGAACCGACTGTAAATCCAAACCTTGTGACCTTCAAGCAAACTGATGAATGAACTTCTGATTCGACTCACGATTTACCAACAAACACTAACAAGTATCACTGTTAAAAAAATTACTTGGGCCTTAACAATATAATGGATCTGTGATAGTCAAATATAACAACATTACTTGGGCCGTCAATATGTAACATGGATCACAATTAGAGGGCTGACACATTTAAACAAAACAACACTTAATGATTTATCATAAAATCACATGATATTCACAAACTTGGGCCACTAAAACATCTATCCGACAACTCGTAAAATGTTAATAAACCTGATTGGACCTCAACTATTCACCACATGTACTGACACTTTTCACTTTCATTGATATTTTCTAGTAGACACAGTCAATATTATTCTTTACAATCACATGCACTATATTGAAAATTGAACACCATGGCTGACAACTTCGTAAACTGTTATACACATTTTGATTTATTTATCACACAATTCAAAGCACATTTAAACAATTCACACAACTCAATGTTCAAACACGTGAATGAAATGGTGCACTAGATCACATGATTACACTGTTCGATGACCTAAGTTGTCACAAAATCAAAATCACTCGTGGTCACAAAAGCGAGACTCTAGTTGACACAAAAGCGGAATCACTAAAGTGTCACAAGAGCGATACCGTAAGATGTCAAATGAGCGGAATCAACTAAACAATGACCGTAAAAGCGAAATCACCAATAAACCTGCTGATGTCACTTTTTGTACGAAACCGTAAAAGCGAAACCTCAAAAATTCAATGTTTTAGGTCGATTCAAGCTTTGAAACTTTCAAGGATTTGCTTATATATGATTACCAGTATTATGAGTGAATTTGAAATGATTTTGACCGTAAAAAATTTTGATTTTCGAAAAAGAAAGGTGTAGAAACAGATTTTACGGCTGAATTGCAGAAAACTCTTCTTCACTGGCTCTGATACCACTTGTAGGATCGAATTCGGACCTAAACGAGTAACGTAGAAGAGTTTATCTCAGTTTGAACGGCGGAAACAGACAAACCGAGTACAATTCAGCAAGTATACACATTAAACTGTCGATATTATTGATCTGGACAATGTTTACAACCTGTCGACACTTCGGCAGCACTTCGTGGCTCACCGGAAGACAACACCTCTATCTCTTCTAAATGATTTCGCTCCAAGGCCTATATATATGGTTGCTGATTTCGCTTATGTGTACACTTGACACATAAGCGATACCATGAAAGACCTTAAAAGCGAAATCAGCATATTACCATATGAGCGAAATTAATACTTTGTCATATGAACGAAATCTACAATTTGACATTCTAAACTCTTTTTGTCTTTTGTGTAATGATGTCATGGATGACATCATTAGCATGATGTCATCATATAAAATGGTGACATCATCCTCTTTCAAAACTGCAACGAACCGAAGACTCGATCTAAGACGAAGTTGACAGATGAATGCACTAACACAGCTCAACACAACAACAATCTGTCGAAAATTGATGCTGGCGCGTCGCCACGACCCCCTGGCGCTACGCCACGGCCTCCCTCTCACGACGCCAGCATCTAGAAATGAGATTTTCTTGTTTTTTTGATACTTTGAGTATGGAACTTGTTTATACTTGGTGTTTAAAGTGTCAAACTAATAATTTTAAATGGTTTTGACCGTAGGTGAATATGGAACCAAATCCGGATGGTGATCAAGCTATTATCAAGAACCGAACGCACTAAACGAAGCTTCCGCACTTGATCTATTTTGTCTTAGCATTATGTAGATACTTGAACAATGTTTTCAAACGTAATCTAGTAGATACTTGAAGTTATGTTTTGTATGTCTAATGGATATTTTCCTTTTAACTGAAACTTTCAAGATCAAATATGATCTTTTAATGAAGAAACTTTTTGTAAACTCGATATTTTAGTATGAAATCCTTGTTTTGTATCATTAATCTTTTTATAAAAAGCTGGGTCTTACATGATGGCCGTAACCTACGGTCATAGCCGTAGGTTACGGCGTTGACTGGACTTGCTTCTTTTGCTTTTCTTTATTAAACACTCATGGTCCAACTCCTTTCCGCCGCTTGCAACTTCCATCCAATCATCATAAAATCCTTCTTTTATGCTCCAATAGACCTGCAAACCAATTACATAGTAGTTACCCAATTTCAAATAATTTAACCATGTAAAGTATGAGATGCGTGTATATTTACACTGTTTAAGGGTTATCCTACGGACCACCCGTCAATAACCTGGTTTCCCATAACCCATTTGAGGTGTTAAACGATGTTCGTCAGGACACGGGTCAATGTAGCAAGGGATCGGGTGAGGTGCCAGATGACTCCGATGAAGAGGAAGTTATTGAGGTTTATAATGAAACGGATGATTTCATCTTGGAGGGAACTCGGAAGACTAATGACAACAAAGGGGCAAGCACTCCTTCTCCCAAAGTTTCCAATGGTTAATCTAGCAGCTTGGAACATAAGGGGGTTGAACCGCCCCCTGAAACAAATAGAGGTTCGTCAGATGGTAAAGGATAATAGTCTCAGTTTCTGTGCTATCCTGGAGTCTCATGTTGATGTAGCTAAACTGGATAAAGTGTGTAGTGCGGTGTTTCGTAATTGGGATTAGACGTCTAATGGGGGGCAATGTGATAAAGGTGCTCGGATCATTATTGGGTGGAATCCATCGGTGGTTGATGTTATGGTTCTTGCTCAGACGTCCCAAGTTGTGCATGTCCAAATCATTATTAAGAAGGATAAGAGGTTGTTATTTTGCTAAGTAGTTTATGCAGCCAACTACTATGTTTCGCGAAGGGATTTGTGGCATCAATTATCTTTGCATAAAGGCTTTGTTAGTAATAAACCTTGGGCTATCATGGGTGACTTTAATTCAGCCTTGAACTTGGAAGATAAATCATTGGGAGCCTCGACAATTTCAGTGGGTATGAGAGAGTTCCAAGATTGTGTTGCTGATATTGAAGTTTTCGACATAAATTGCACGGGTCTCCATTTTACGTGGAACCAGAAACCAAAGAAGGGTATTGGTTTATTTAAGAAAATCGATAGAGTGTTGGGCAATACTCCTTTTGTGGTTGAGTACCCGGATTCGTACGCTATCTTCCAACCGTATAGGCTGTCCGATCACTGTCCTTGGGTTCTAAAGATCCCAGACACTGGTAAAACTAAGCCAAAATCATTTAAGTTTCCTAATTTTTTGGTTCATAAACCGGGTTTCCTAGAAATTGTGAAAAGGAGCTGGGATATTAGTATAAATGGGGTTTACCAATTTCAAGTTGCCAAGAAGATGCGGATGCTGAAGTACCCGTTGCGGTCGCTTTTGTTTAAACAGGGTAACTTACATACACGAGTAGAGGATCTCTGTCGAAAACTTGATGTTTTCAACAGGATATTGATCGGAGTCCTTTTTGTGAAGAGTTAAGAGTTGAAGAAGCTAAGCTTACTCGTGATTTCCAGGAGGCTTCTTTGGATGAAGAACGGTTTTTAAAACAAAAATCTAAGGTGGACTGGCTGAGAGCGGGTGATGCAAATACTGCTTTTTTCCATTCGTCTCTAAAGAGTAGGAACCATAGGAGTCGCATTGATGTGATTACGGATGCTAATGGGGTTTCTTATGAGGGTGAGAATGTTCCTAAAGCTTTCGTTGAGCATTATGAGAAATTTCTTGGATGTATAGGTGATATCTCCCTCTCTCCGTCTCCTGGGCTTTTTACTAAAGTCCTAAATCCTGATGTTGCTTGTAATATGACTCGGCTGGTGACGGTTGATGAGGTCAAAACAGCCATGTTTTCGATTGGTAATGATAAATCGCCAGGCCCTGATGGGTATACTTCTGCTTTTTTCAAGAGTGCCTGGCCTATCATAGGGCAGGATGTTTCGAATGGCATTATTGATTTCTTTAATACAGGGAAGTTACTTCGGGAGCTAAACCATACTCTTATAGTGCTTGTGCCGAAGTTGTCCACCCCTTCGGTTGTTACGGACTATCGTCCCATTGCGTGCTGCAACGTCGTTTATAAATGTATAAGTAAAATTGTTGCTGATCGTATAAAGGGTGCTCTGAATGAGATCGTTAGTATTAACCAGTCAACGTTTGTTCCCGGAAGGAAGATATCGGACAATATTCTTCTTACCCAAGAATTAATGCACAATTATCATAGAGATTTTGGCCCCCCTAGTTGTGCTTTTAAAGTGGATATCCAGAAAGCGTATGATACGGTTGATTGGATGTTTCTGAAAGCTGTGCTGAATGGGTTTGGTTTCAATCAGATGATGGTGGAATGGATTATGATTTGTGTTTCTACCACGTCATATTATGTTTGTGTTAATGGGAATGTTCATGGTATTTTAAGGGCAGCCGTGGTTTAAGACAAGGTGATCTGATCTCTCCTTACTTGTTTACGCTTGTTATGGAGGTTTTGACACGTATCCTGCAACATTCCACCAGAATTGATTCTTCTTTTAGATTTCATAATAGATGTGAAAAGCAACAGATTGTTAACCTTTGCTTTGCGGATGATCTATTTATGTTTGCAAGGGGGGATATTGCTTCGGCTACGTGTATTATGACGTCCTTTACAAAGTTTACCAAAATGTCGGGGTTGGTGCCTAGTAGCCAAAAAAAGCACCGTGTTCTTCTGTAATGTGCCTAGTCATGTTAAAATGGCAATTTTAAATATTATGCCTTTTTGTGGAGGGAACGTTGCCTGTGAGATATTTGGGTGTGCCGCTGGTTTCGTCTAGACTTTTATACAATGATTGTAATATTCTGGTGGAAAGATTGGAGCACCGTATAAAAAATTGGAGGAATAAGTTACTGTTGGACCGGTTTAGACCCTAAACAGTCAGTTGAGAACGTTCATCTTCAAATACAAAGGCGGAATCAATGTACATGAAGTTACACAGCTTTTCCTTTTCAATTCCTTCTCTCTTTATGCTTTCTGAATCAATTTTAACAGAGTTTGGTTAAGCATGACAAGGTTCCGCTCCAACGTACAGACCTAATGACCAGGTTTCGCTCCTGATGACTATATATAGTCCTTGTAGTTTCACTTATACGGCATGACACATAAGCGAAACCTCCTTAAAACCCTATGAGCGAAACCTCTAATGACACAAAAGCAAAACCACCTATACAAATGTTCATATAAGCGAAACCTATACATTAAACACTTAATCTTAACTTTCAGGCTTCTATCTTGACCTAAGACTTAATGCAGACGTAGTCAACAGACATTCCATGCATCAACAGACTCCCCCTTGGATGTTGACAAAGTCTTCAGCTCCAAGTCTTCAGTCTTTTCTCCAACTCTCTGTCTTCACATCATAAGCATTCTATCTTCACAGGTTTAGGATCACAACCTAGTTCCATCTTCAAACTCCCCTTTGACTGTTGATCCAGACTCCCCCTTTAACAGACTCCCCCTCTCAATATGCTAGAATCTGAGGTCTTTATCTGGTTCAAGCTTTGACAATTAGCTTCCGTGGAAATAATGAAATCCAAAACCTGTGTCTCAAACATCAAACATTACAAACTATCTTTTCAACAATAAATCACAAACTCAATCAGCTTTTATAAATCCACTCAAGTATTCAGGTCCAAGTTAATGACCCTGATCACTCGATTAATATACCAAGTTCAATTTAATAACCATGGTTGATCATTTGACAAATCAAACTGATTTTGAAAACATTTTCAAACATTTTTTTTTAAATAACAAGTATCAAGTTAATGAACTTGTTTTTGACTTTTCAATAAATCAAACTTCATCAAGATAAGCTCTCCTCATTCTTCAGTCCAGAATCTCCTGCATCTGCTTCAATCATCTGAGAATCCAACAATCAACTCTCTACTTTGGTTTGTCGGAAAATAAAGCAGAAATAAAATCTTTTTGGATTTTATAAAGTGTTCTAAACTAAGAAATGAAATACAGAAAACTTAAATTGCAGAAAGTAAACAAAGTAAACTATTTACAAACTTATTTTTGGCGAGCGTGTCAGGGAATCATATCAGCTGTCAGACAAATTACAAGTACCGTTAAGCTTCATTTCATACTCAGACTTAAACAATTCACCTCGATTTTCGATATACTGATCCATCTTAAATTCCCACACAAATTTCAATTTACTCAGGATACGAATTAGATGTCTTATGAACTTAGCTCATTCATGTGTCCCACCTCTTGAATATACTCCCGTATCCAGAATCCCAATATTCAGTCTTACAGGTGAGTATACTACAATGATATCTGTACATAAATTAGGTAATGCGAGGGCCGAGGGATCTCAGGTCGATACTTCCGTATACGCAGAGAGATATCAGCTTCGACTTTACGGTATGTCCCCTTTAGAGGATCTTTTAGCTACAACAGCAGCGACTATCAATTTTATTTTTTCATCAGCATGCTGAGGGTTTATGCTATGTTTCAAGCATTTGAGGAAAGTATTATCCAAGGACTAGGTCAGAACTTCCATTCAGCAGAAGTCCCGGAATAATACCCCAGACATCATTGAGTATAAAAACCTAGTATATCAGAATACGAGACCTTTCAAACGAGATTTCAGGGGTTACCTATATATCCAAGTAGTGTTCCCCACGAATTTCACAAGTTTGAAATTTTAGGTTTATATCCCGAATAAATCTACTAAATGTGCGAAAACCTATCGACACATCATTAGTGAGACTGTTTAACTCATTTAAACTTTACAAATCTTTAGCATATTGTAATTGTCTAGCCGATGTACTATCACTTTCCCTATATACACAAGCTCTTTTTCAGATTTTATATTGTTTTTGTATTTTTGCATTTTATACTGTTTTTGTGTTTTCTAAAAAATATATCTATATACATCTATCTACTCCCCCTAAATACCAAAACAAGTAAAAAATCGACAAACCATTGCAGATTGTTTCTCGTCTTCATCCGCAACAGTACTCTCATCAACGCCGATAATTCCATCCGACACCGAAAGAAGCTTCATACCATTCAGTTTTAACAAATATTTAAACCGATTTTTATCAAAAGCTTTGGTATGTAAATCAGCTTTCTGTTCGTCAGTGTGGATTTTCTCAATTCGTATCACCTTTTTCTCGAAACAATCGCGAATAAAGTGATGATGAATTTCTATGTGTTTAGTTTTAGCGTGATGTACTGGATTCTTTGTTATATTTATAGCGGCCTCATTATCAACAAAAAGAGGTGTGTTAAGAAACTGCAAACCGTAGTCGCGCATCTGTTGCTGTATCCACAGGATCTGAGAGCAGCAACTGCTAGCAGAAACGTACTCCGCTTCACATGTAGATAGCGCCACAGACGTTTGTTTCTTACACTGCCAGGTAACCAATCTAGGTCCAAAGAACTGGCATCATGCAGTTGTTGATTTTGAATTGACTTTGCAGCATCCGAAATCCGAATCGGAATACCCTTCGAGCGTAAAGTCGCCTTTCCTAGGATACCACAACCCCAATGAAGGAGTTCCTTTCAGGTAGCGCAATATCCTCTTCACAATGATCATATGCGAAGCTCTCGGGTTAGATTGATATCTTGCTGCGAGGCACGTTGGGTACATGATATCAGGACGTGAAGCAGTTAAGTACATCAATGAACCTATCATGGATCGGTAGAACGTTTCATCAGCCTTGTCTCCGGTGAGATCTGGATGAATCCCATGATTTGTTGCAAGTGGGGTAGCAGCTGGAGTAGAACTTGATATCCCAAATTTCTCTAGAATATCACGAACGTACTTCGTCTGGTTAATGAAAATTCCCTCAGGTAGTTATTCAACTTGTAGACCCAAAAAGAATTTCATCTCCCCCATTGATGACATTTCGAACTTTTGCTTCATCACTGATTCAAAGTCTTTGCACAGACTCTCATTTGTTGACCCAAAAATTATATCGTCCACATAAATCTGAACTATCAGCAGATGACCGTCGACCTCTTTAGTGAAGAGAGTGGCATCCACTTTTCCACGAATGAACTTGTTGGCTAGTAGGTGTTGAGACAAAGTCTCGTACCAAGCTCTCGGGGCCTGGTGTAAACCATACAGCGCTTTGTCCAATAAGTAGACCTTGTTTTTGTGGATTGGATCGGTGAAGCCCGGCGGCTGACCGACATAAACCTCCTCTTTGACCTTCCCATAAAGAAACGCCGATTTTACATCTAGCTGATATACTTTGAGGTTCTTCCAAGACGCAAATGCAAGGAAAATTCTGATTGCCTCTAGTCGTGCTACAGGAGCATAGACTTCTGTAAAATCAATCCCCTCCTGTTGACTAAAACCCTGAACAACGAGTCGAGCTTTGTTACGAACCACAACTCCTCTATCGTCTCTCTTACACTTAAATACCCATTTTGTATTGATTTTTCTATGACCATCTGGCAAATCAACTAACTTCCACACTCCCAACTTCTCGAATTGGCTCAGTTCCTCCTGCATTGCATTGACCCAAGAATCTTCTGTAAGCGCCTCTTTGTAAGTTCTTGGTTCAACCTGCGAGATAAAACAACTCAATGAGAATTCAGTTTGCAAAGGTGCAACTGTTGTATAAAAACATGTAAGCCCTTTATCAATATGTCTTCGAGTGCGAACGCCTGTCTGCAATTCTCCTATGATCAACTCCTCTGGAAGATTTGAAAGAGTTTGCGGCATCACTTCGCTTGGAACATCTACATTGCCCTCCAGATTAGTAACATTCTGATCTGCACCTTGTTCACTGACTTGGTTTATTTGACTTGAAATTTGAATTTGCTCCCCCTCAGAATCTGAATCACCATGATCAAATACTGGCATGTTCTCAGATTCTTGATTATCATTCTGTGCCGACTGATTATCGTGAGCAACCTCATTTTGTTGGACATCATCATATTCACCAGCACTGCTAGGACCCGCTTCATCATCGTTTGAAGTTTCCCATGGTCGTCTTGAATACTCAGCTGGGAACCTTTGCTGCGACTCATACTCTCGCAAAATATCCAACTCATCAAAGAAATCTTCATCATCCTCTGATTCTTCTCTCATGTCAAACGAATCCCACAGTTTGTCATAATGATAACGCCATGAATCTCCAGGATTCTGCGGCGGGATAGTATAACCTTGACATTCAACATTTCCAGCTTCAATAATCCGCTTCTCACTTGGAACGAAGACATGTCGCATCGGATTTGCATAACCAACAAATATTCCCTCAATACACTTCGGACCAAACTTTCCATGAGGCTCTATAACAGTACAGGGTGACCCGAATGGTTCTAGATACTTCAAATTCGGTTTGCGGTTATTGATTAGCTCAAAGCATGTTTTGTTGAACTTCTTGACAGTGAGAACCCTGTTGAGCGTATAGCATGCGGCGGAAACAGCTTCAGCCCAAAAATTTATCGGTAACTTTGAATCTGCGAGCATAGTTCTAGCCGTCTCGATTAGTGTCCGATTTTTGCGTTCTGCGACTCCATTCTGCTGCGGAGTGTACGGAGCACTAAACTCATGCAATATACCTCTTTCATCACAAAATTCTTCCATCTTACTGTTCTTGAATTCAGTACCATTGTCACTACGAATTCTTTTGATACACCTTTGGTACAGATTCTCAATTTTCTTGAACAACGCCATCAAACTGTCAAACGTTTCGTCTTTCGTTTTCAAGAAAGAAACCCACGAAAATCTGGAATAATCATCAGTAACGACCAAACAGTAGTAATCTCCTGTATTACTTTTGACATTCACAGGACCAAACAAATCCATGTGAAGTCTTTCCAGAGGTCTCGAAACTGAATTGACTTGCTTTGTAGGGTGTGACTTTTTCTTCTGTTTGCCTTTAACACAGCTAATGCACTCCCCTTCCAGATGAAAACCTTTGACATGAACTCCAAGAACCAAATCATTTTGCACCAAGTGATTCATTTTTCTAAGATGTATATGCCCCATCTTTCGGTGCCACAACTTTGATTCTTTATCTGTTGCTCTAGACACAAAACAATGTGCTTGACCAGTAGTTGTAGTTGCTACACTCATATCTAACACATATAAATCATTCACTCTAGGTGCCCGCATGATAATCCATTCTTCAGGGATAACAAATCCTGGTTTCAAGATCAAACATTCTTTGTCTGTGAAGTGAGTGGTATACATATTGTCACAAATCTGCGAGATACTTAGCAGATTATTCTCCAGCTCAGTAATGTAGTTAACTCTTTCAAACGTAACAATCCCATTGGATAACGTTCCTTCACCAATAATTCTACCACCTTCATGACCAGCAAATCCCACATAACCACCATTAATATTTCTAACATCATACAACAATGCAGTCTTCCCTGTCATATGTCGAGACGCTCCACTATCCATGATCCATCTTGAAATAGCTCTTGGAAGTTCCTGCACATATCACAAACAATTCAATAAAGATGCCGATTCATGCTTCACGATTACCAACTAGGAAGCTCCGGCAATTCAAACTGTTTAGTCGAACATGGAGTCCACCCAGGCCTCATCAGCCTTGGGTGTAACCTTGACTCTCGCAATTTTAATTTTGAAGTTTTCAGCCTTCAAAGGTGGAAAATTTGCATCATAATCAATTGGAATTGAATCCTCAGAAGGTGAAATCTTTTTCTCAGTTTTTGGTTTCCAAACTTGTTGAGATAATGCAACCCACTTGTAAAATTTGTCATTTTTAGTTACCACTTTCTTTACGGGTTCATTTTTCACTTTGGTGTTGTCATTTTTCACACTCTTTTTCTCAACAACCATTGGTGCTTTACCCTTTTCGTCAACTTTCTTCTTTTGAATCTTCACAGTTTCAGTCTTAGGCTTCACATTGGTACACTTTCATGCAATGTGACCAACTTGATTACATCTGAAACATGTTCGAGTATCAACAACTCGACTTATGCCTTCAGACTGAGACTGTGAAGCTCTTTTCTCAAAGAACCCTTCATTCGATTTTGAAAAAATCTCTTTCTCTTCATCAGCAAGTGAACTCGAACTGTTCACAAACTTTTTCTTTTCAGCAAACCTCTTGTTTGGAACATTTCTTTTCTGATAATTCCTACCACCCTGATAACCACCCGACCAGTTATTTCGATTGTTATTATAAAAACGTGATGTATTAACAGATTTCTTGTAGTATGATTTATCTTTCTCAAAACTCATTTTTCTCTTTGTTTGACTCAGATTGTTCACTTCTGATAACTCAACTTCGACCAACTTGAAAACATTTGTCAATTTGTTCATATTAACTTTCTCAATCGGAAACTCAGAATCCGAAAACAACTTATCTGAACCCAACATCTTGTACATGACAAGATTTGATTCTTCATTTAAGTTGTTCTTGGACTTTTGTTTCGGAATGTAGTTGTCCAAGAAACACCCATCTTCCTCAGTAGTGTCACTATCCGTTTTTAATACATTTTCAACAACACCTTTTACAATATCATTTTGGACACTATCATCATTGGAAGATGTGAACGTGACATCAATTGAATCCGGAAGATTCATTTCACTTTCTTCTTCAATTTCAACCAACCCTGATTGCTTTTTCGTGTAATTATCCAAAATCGGCGGTGGAACTTTATGAAAACCCACCCCGGTTCCATCAGAATAAACATCTTCGCCAGCTTTGTTTTTCTCGATGGGTTTGGGAACAATGTGTTGCAAAACAAAGCTTGCGGAGCTGTAACTGTTAAGCTTCAACTGGATTCGCTCGTTTTCAATTTCAGCCTCTTGAAATTTAAGTTTCAATTTAGCGATTTCATCCAGTTGTTGGTTGATTGATTCTTCTTTTACTCTAAGCACTGCTTTTAGTTGAACGTTTTCTTTATAAGTTTTACCATTTCGATCATCATTATCTTTCATTGTGCTTTTGAGTTTTTCAAACTTCTCATAAATCTGACGGTTTTCAAGAATTAACTTTTCATTTTCTTTTTTAACTCTTTCATGATCAATTTTATCATTTTCAATTTGGTTAGTTAATTCTTTTATCCGTTCATTTGAAGCTTTAACTCTTTTGTCACGATCAAGAATTTGATTCTCAACACTTCTGACTTTTGCTGTCAGATCTTCAACTTTCTTACCGTTGAGATACGTGACTGTATTACAAAATTTGCACTCTTTGATGCAATTTTTGCAATCAACATTTCCATCAATTTTCTTACCTGACACATTTGTTGACAAGTTTGAACTGACCTGGCTTTTTGACTCAGACATGGAGTTAGAGTCTACCTCAAGTGCCTTAGCAGCTAGCACTTTGTCAGCCATTTTTCCGAGGTTTTCAGCAGTTAACTCCTGTGTTGTGTCAATAACCCTAGTGTCAACTTTCTTTGACTTCTCTATCTCTTCTTTCTCCTTCTTCTCTTTCTCTTCTTTCTCTCTTTTCTCTTTCTCTTCTTTCTCTTTCTCGTCTCCAGTTCCCCACCATTTATTCTGCCAATAATCATCCTCATCTTTTAACTCCTTGATTATTGCTTACAGATCAAGAGTTTTGTCATCGATCGCAATATTTCCATCTTGATCAAGATAACACTCCATGTCCGGATCCCATCTTCTCGCTCTCTTCGCTTCCAAATAGATACCAGATATTCTAATTATTCTGTTTTCAGCCAACATTTTTCTGTATTTATACTTCTACTCTTCAGTCATGTTGTCTTTCCACGGAATAGGTTCGTTTTTCGCCATGAATGCGTAACCAACCGCATCTTCCTCTGGTAGAACCTCTTGACTCCAATCATAGCCCTCATCATCATAAATCACCGCAAGAGCTCTAGATTTCTCTTTGTTGTCTTCAACCTGCTTCAATCTAGGCGGCTCGGATTTATTCTGATGATATATTGCCTTCTTGTAGTAATCCTCTTTGAAAGGGTTCTCCGACTCATCAGCATATGCGTTTCTGCATTCTCGTTTGAAGTGACCTTTCTGCTTACACTTGAAGCACGTCACCTTGGACTTATCAAACCCCAGCTTGGTAGATGGACCACCAATTGTCTTTCTGCCAGTTATTTCCATGAAACGCTGTGCTCGACGAACAGCACTTGCCATACACCAACGAATGTCGATCAGCTCCATTTCCTCCGGATCAATCTGATCATAATCTTCTTTCATCAGGTTGGTGTTGCCTATCTTCCCTGCTACTAACCCTTCATAAGATTCCAACACAGATGCTAGGAAGATCATCTGCTGTTTAGCCGACTCCTCATCAAAATTCTGAGCATTCTTTAAGTCTATTGCGATGTTACATTAAAAACGATTCTTTGCATCAGAATGACTTGCAGATGATGAAGATCCACTGTGATAACCACTGTGATTTCCACTACTTTGACTGCTTTGACTTTCTTTGCTAGTTGTGGACACATTTTCAGCAGAAAATGCAGTCTTGGGAGAAGTTGCTTTTGGCATCATGCTCTTTGGATAATACAAATCCAAATTCTGCTGGTAGGATGAGTGATTGACTTTGTATGTCTTCTTCAGTTCCAGCTCGTGACTTTCAAGTCTCTCAATCAACAAATCTAATGTCAACTTTTCTGGTGCCTTGATGGTATTCTTCAGCATCAGCGCATAATATCTCCAATCCATCTCGTCAGGCAACGAATTGAACAATTTGTCGATAAGCTCATCTTCAGGATATCTGATATCATGTCTTGCTAATTCCAGCTTCAGATGACCAAACCTTTCTATCATTTTACAAACTGACTCGTTCTTTAAACATCCAAACAGATCAAACTCTTTTCTAAGAAGTTTTCTTTTGTTTTTCACAATTTCTGAACTTCCTAAACATTTTGTTTCTAGCTTCTTCCAGAGATCTTTTGCATTTGAATAATCGATCAATGAGATTATGTCCTCCCGGACGGACTGAAATAACAATGCCACACATTTTTGCTCAGCCACAAATGATTCAATCTCTTCAGCTGATGTTAAAGTTTCACCATTTTTGTTTCCATCTAGATAACCGTTTTTCAGACTCCTCCAGCTGGGAAATGCAAATGCCATCAACCAATCTTCAAACTTTCTTGACCACCGACTGTATTCCTCGATAGCCATTAGCTTTGGAGGTTTATTGAATGTCCCAAAGGCACTTTCAGATTCCCAAGCTTCCTTTTTCTTCACATTCAGCGGATTCTCATTCGTATTGCTTGTAGATGAATCGTCTCCCGAATTTCCAGCAAATGCGTACATGTCGCTAAACGGGTTCAAGAATATGTCATCCATTTTGAATGTACCTGCAAAATCAGCAAACACTTAAAAAAAATTTCAAAATTTTGAACAACAGTGACTAATAAGCGAAATATCAGCTATTGTGACACAAAAGCGAAATCACACTTGACAAATAAGCGAAAGTGTCAAATGAGCGAAACTAGTAATGTCCGTAAGAGCGAAACTAGATTGTTCGTATGAGCGAAACCAGCAAGATGTCACTATGAGCGAAATACCAAGTCCGTATGAGCGAAACTACCGTATGAGCGAAACCAGGGTAATTTCGAGCGAAACCTTCGATGTCCGAATAAGCGAAATATGGTTTTCAACTGATTTTTACCATTTTTAAGTCGTGTTTTAACCTGAATCTTTCTAGGGTTTGTTAATTGTATGTTTCACACGTTATACTAAAAAATCAAGCCATTTCAACCGTAGAAACCAGTTCAAATCGAAAAAGTATAAGAGAAAGTGAGTAGAAGTAAGAGAATCTGGTAGAATCAAGCTGTAGTAGTATGAACTCCTCGTCCTGAAGCTCTGATAACACTTGTTGGACCGGTTTAGACCCTAAACAGTCAGTTGAGAACGTTCATCTTCAAATACAAAGGCGGAATCAATGTACATGAAGTTACACAACTTTTCCTTTTCAATTCCTTCTCTCTTTATGCTTTCTGAATCAATTTTAACAGAGTTTGGTTAAGCATGACAAGGTTCCGCTCCAACGTACAGACCTAATGACCAGGTTTCGCTCCTGATGACTATATATAGTCCCTGTAGTTTCGCTTATACGGCATGACACATAAGCGAAACCTCCTTAAAACCCTATGAGCGAAACCTCTAATGACACAAAAGTGAAACCACCTATACAAATGTTCATATAAGCGAAACCTATACATTAAACACTTAATCTTAACTTTCAGGCTTCTATCTTGACCTAAGACTTAATGCAGACGTAGTCAACAGACATTCCATGCATCAACAGTTACTTTCTTTTGCAGGTAGAGTGCAACTGATCCTGTCTGTTCTGTCATCTATGCACATATATTGGTCTTCGGTGTTTATTTTGCCTGCTAAAGTAGTTTATGAGCTAGAGGCTCGGATGCGGTGTAACATTCTCAAAATTTTTATTTACAAAATTTAAAATAAAGTATATAAAAACTTATGTTGTTAAACGGATAGATCATGGGTAGGTTGACCGATAAAAATATGATGTATTTTGGCAAACATAGGAACCGTTTAATAATTATAATAAAAATACGTTATAATTAACCTTACTCCGTTTTTAATGAAACTTAGGCCAAAATGTAGATAAAAATATTCTCGTTTTAATGGCATGTTCAATGTTTTATAAAACATCATATTTTAAAAGTTATAAGTGCCAAATGAGTGAAGAAGTTAAATTAAATAATAAATATAATAATAAATTAAAGGGTAAATTACTTTTTGAGTCCCTGTGTTTTATGTGTTTTAACTAGTTGAGTCCAAAAGCAAAAAGTTTAACGACCTGAGTCCCTATAAGCATTTTCTTTAACCATTTGAGTCCAAATTTTTTAACTCTGTTTGATTTTTTTGTTAGTTTTTCATTAAAAGACTAAAATACACATGTATATTATATTATTATTATTATTATTATTATTATTATTATTATTATTCTCCCCTCTTTCTTCTTCATCTCTCTTCCTCTTCTCTCTCCCAACCCTAACACCACCATCACCATCACCATCACTGCCACACCACCAACCCTAACACCACCATCACCGCTGCAGCACTCATATCCGGCACCACCACCACCGCACCACCACCATCACCATCACCACTGCACCTCCACCACTCCGCCCGAAACCCTAATGCCGCCATCACCGTCACTCGATCTAGGGTTCTCATCTTCATCAGATTGGTTCTAATCTTCATCAGATGGAACTTATCGTTGAATCTTATGTTTGTTGCGTTAAATCTTGCGTGGAGCATTTGGCAAAACATTTGGGTTTCTTGGTATCCTCCACAAATTTTTTTAAAGATATGAATGAGGAAATGGATCAATTGAATCTCACAGAACAAGGTATTCAAGAGAAAAAAATGATATCTTTGTCTAATTATAACTTTTGAAATTATAATTTAATTTGAATGGTTTTTGCAAAACAACGTTCATGTGGTAGCAAACCGACACCTCCGGGGAGCAGCTCAACACCTCTACCCCTGCCAGTTACCGGAAATAATATGGGGTTTTCCGCTATGGATATTGCCGCTTATGAGAGACAATTGGCTCTTAGTAAATTGGCTCTGATGCATCAGCAGATGGGTGGTGCCGCTAGCCAGGGTGCGGTCTATGATGGTGGTTACCCGGGAATCGCCTTCACACAGGCCCCAGTGTACTACCAGTAACTACATTTGCGAGAGACGGTCGATTGTCGAGTTGGGAAGTATATCTAGAACTATGGAGATTAGATAAGGTTCTCTTTTTTTTCCATGTGTTTTATGTTTATTATTGATGTGATTATTGTTCTTCCAAAGTCGTCTGGTGTTCGCTCTTCTCTTGAAGAACTTACGAATAACGTGAATACTTCATCTGATGGATCGGTTATTGACTGTAAGCTGACTGTATCTGTGACCACTTCAAGCTCTCCGCGCCCAGGTTCTTTTATCGTTGGGGCCTGGCTTATTTTTCTATTGACTGCAAGCTGACTGTATCTGTGACAACTTCAAACACTGCGGTGGTGGCAGTGGTGCGGCACTAGTGGTGGAGGTGAGACAGTGGTGGGGTGAGACGGTGGTGGTGGATGTTTGGAGGTGGCGGTAGTGCGATGGTGATGGCAGTGGTGGGGATGATGGTGGGGATGTTGGTTGTGCTGTGGTGTTTATATATATTATAGATTAAAAGTTTATGCATTAAAGAATTGTTCCTTGTACTTATATGCATAAAAGACTTGTACTTTGTGTGTAAATGACCAAATTGCCCTTATAGTTAACAAACTTGGTGGATGGAGTTAGAAATTTGGACTCAAATGGTTAAAGAAAATGCTTATAGGGACTCAGGTCGTTAAACTTTTTGCTTTTGGACTCAACTAGTTAAAACACATAAAACATAGGGACTCAAAAAGTAATTTACCCTAAATTAAAAAAACTAAACAAATGGATTCTTAAAATTTTGTGTACGTGTACACTAAGGAACTAAAATCCAACATTTAATGCAAGAACTACGTGTACAAGAATTTCGTAACCCTTAAGCTACGTTGTAGTATATATATATATATATATATATATATATATATATATATATATATATGAAGTGCATTTCAACAAACAGACCTACACAGCCTCTCTCGGCCCTCCTCTCCCTCTTTAAATTCTATTTTATGTTTAGTTTTAACCTATAATAATAATAAATCCCTGCCCCATTTTAAGTGTCTTAACCCTTGATCACTGATACCCTGTCCGATTGACGTAGGGCCCCGTAACGAATGTCAAGGCTCTGCCCGACTAACTTCGTTGGGGTTCTGTCTCGCGACGTAGGGATAAAGTTGAATTGGGTTACTATACTTAATACGAGTGCATTACATATTTTATTAAATAATATACCAAACCTCCTAAAACACTCATGACACCCCTATATATCCTAAAATACACCCCGTATACGAAAAACAGCCTCGTAATACCTTTATTTCATCAAAAATCAAATAAAACAAAATCCTTGTGTCGCTCGCAGCCCGCGGCAGACGAAGGATAATCCTTCGCGGTGCGCGACGGCCCTTACTTGGGCGATACTGCATTGTGCCACATGGCAGACACATGGCGAAGCTAGGCTGGTGACTCACCAAGGCTACCGCCGCCTTCTTGGCTCTCGCGGCCCACGGCGGATAAGCTATTGGGTGTCGCGGGGCGCGACGGACTGGTCGACCAGCCCTATAAATAGCGGCATCAAGCTTCATATGTTCGTCGTTCATTCCACGATTTTCTCTCTCAATTTCTATATAGTAGAAATTCTACTCGGGCATAATACCCCCTATTAAGCGAAGCTCTGCCTTGATGTAAGTATTATAACCCCGGTTACGTATTAGATACGCTGCCCGATTGATCTAGTGCTCCGTAATGGCTGTCGAGGCTCTGCCCGATGTTGTCGTTGGAGTATCTGTCTCGGGGAGGGTATAACTAATGTAAATTGGGTTATTATACTAACGCGTGTGCATTATTTAAAATTTATAGATTATAGCCAGGAAGCCACAGGAAATTATCTAAAATAGCAATGTGAGTAATCTCCTTTTTGTAAACAGTTTTTTACAAAACCTTAAACATTTTACAATGCAATTTAGCAGTGATTGATTCTTTATAATTCTACAATTATTGCCAGTATGTTGGGGTTTGGTATACAAAATGTGAGACATGTTACCATTGGACGAAGGGTTAGCCAATGTGTAATATGACCCAGCAGTCAGGATTGACAGTACTGAATGAGTAATTGGGTAGATATAAACATTGTAATTGCTCTCAATACTGTGAAATGATAAAACATGTTTTGATTAAACTGGGATTCATTCACCAGTATTTCCCACTGACAAATGTTTTTAAAACGCGTTTCAGGTAACAAAATGTGAAAGCCAAATAGAAGCCAGCTGGAGATCAATGAAGGCTTAGAAAAGTGGCTATAAAAGTTACCTAAATAACAAGGAGATTTTGTTTTCAATAATTAGGGTTTATCCCTATAAATATATTGTAAAGAAAACTTGGGTTTTATCCCATTTATCTATTTTAAACATTTTGGTGTTTAACTCTGATAAAAATATTTCCTAACTACGGTCCTGATGAAAATTTCTGCTGCCAAATTAATAAACACCGATACCATCTGACTGGTTCGCGGCTCCCCCTATGGAGCCAAGATATTTCGTTTTAGAAAGGGAAAGCGAAGGTCTCATGGAAAGCTGTTTGTGTTCCGAAATATGAAGGGGGTCTGGGTATTAGGCGTATCGGGTATATGAATAAAGCGCTGATGGCGTCCCATTTATGGAGCATCGTTACTAAACGTGAGTCCTTGTGGGTTCATTAGATTTATGACTATAGACTAAGAGGCCGAAACATTTGGGATGGTAGATCGGTTGCGAGCTGTTGCTGGAGCTGGAGGAAACTCCTTCTGTGACAACCGCCAAATTTGCATGCATCCGTACAATTAAATTAATCTTGATTAATGCTTAATTGATTGTGCTGAATTATGCTTTACTGCTTTCTGATTTCTGCATCATACTTACATGTGCATCACATACTTCATAATGTCACATCATATTTACATGCAAACCATATTGACATAAATGATGCACAAAGCACAGTTAGCGGATGACTCAGAAAATGCTGACGAGGTTCAGTACATAGACAGGCAGTGTTTTGAGACCCAGTATGGGCCAGAGACAAGGCACTACGCTAGTATAGTGTGTATGAAAGTGGGGATCACAAAACTGCATCACTAGGTGATAGTTTAAGTGCCGGAAAGTGCCTAAAACCCACTTAAAGTGCTGAATTCAGCATTTTTCAGCAAAAATTCAGCATTTTAACAAGTTGGTAACATGTAAAAATGTGACTAAATGGTCCTGAATGCCTTCCTAAGCGTCGGGAATTAAAAGTGTCACAAAAGGGTACTTAAAGATCACTAAATGGAATAGTTTGACACTTTAACGAACCGGTATCTAACCGGACACTACCCAAAACACCAAAATTATACTAGAAGCATTGTTTTATTATTTCTGAGCTAGTTATGATCCCCGAACACCCTAACACACTATATAACACATCATATGCATGAACACTAACTAATACACTTAAGATCTAACTAGATCTTCTAACTTATCATTAAAACACAACTAATACCCCCCCCCCCTATGTGGACGGTCACTATGTGGCCCACCATCAAGATTTACTTGATCTTACTAGATATTATTGGTGTAGGATCGTTTTCTGACCCGGACGAGTCGTTCAGAAGAGTTTATCTCAACACGAAAGGCGGAAACAGACGTGTAGAGTGCAATTCAGCTAGATTTACTCATTAAACTGTTGTATGATTGATTATAAGACGTTTTACAACCTGATAACACTTCGGCAGCACTTCGTTGCACAAGCCGGAAAGTTCTTGAAAGTTACAAATGATGACAGTTTGAATGCTATTTATAGGATAAGACCCTGACCATTTGAAAGTGGCATACCACCCTTCAAACGATCACCTCTTCAAACGGTGATCTCTTCAAACGGACAGGTCCTTCAAACGAGCAGCCTTCAAACGGTCAAACTAAATACTTGTTTCATGCAATCCATTTTGTCATCTTGTGAATTCTATGTGATGATGCATATGATGATGTCATCTATGTGATGTCATCATCAATAATGATGACCTCATGCTTGTACAAATCCGCAACGAACCTGAGACTCGATATAAGACGAAGACGACAGATGTATGCACTAACAATTGGATCTTATAAGATTGTTGGAAGATTATGACATGTACTTGGGGAACATATTATACAATTGGTAAAACTATAAGATGGTTATAAGAAGCTCTAGAGTTCACTATCATCACACACCACACCACACCAATCCACCTCCTTCTTTCTTCTCCCCTCTCGGCCGAACATAGCACCGAACACCATCACCATCATTCATCTAAGTTCATCAAATCTCAAGTGTACACAAGGTGTAAGGAGGTCTATAAGGAAGCTTGGTGGCATTGGAAGTGGAAGGACCTTTCTCTTTTGCTATTATCCAACACATTTGTCATCTTCAACCTCTTGTGTTCATCCCTAGCCATAGAGCTAGTAGTAAGGCCCTTATGATCTCTTGTTACTTCATATTTTGATGGTTAAATGATGATGAACATTGTTAATCTTGAAGAACACTAAAGAACATAATCATGAATCTTTAACATAAGCTTAACACCATATGAATACATGTTGATTGTGTTATTTTGCTTCTTGATGATTGATTATTTGTGTTAGTGATGTTTGACATCATAAGAAACCTACTAGATTGCGATTAAACACATGATCTAGTAAGTTAAGATGATGATCTTGTGAAAGACCTAGATGATCATACTTTGTGTAGACATGAACTTGAAAAATAAAAGTTGTTTTCATATGATGATGATTTAAACAAAATACAAGACTTGTAAGTGGATGGTTTATAAAATAGTTTTCCAAAGAAACCAAGTTAGATCACAAGATTTACATAAACATCGTTTTTAAAGAAACTAACCATGTTTCTAGTGGTGAAACAAGTATAAGAATACATTGTTTACAAGAAAAATTCAAAAGAATGATTTTTGGAAAAGTCATCTAGTAAGTTGTAAACACCTAAATCTTCCAAGAATGAGATTTTTAAAGAACTAAACACACTTTAAAGGGTAACTAAATCTACTAAACACACTACCAAGTTACTACAAGTTTTTATGAAAGTTCTAGTTCATGATTGTTATGTAAATAGCATTGTTTTGACACTTGGTAAGTGTAGATTGATTATTGATTGTTTATGATGATTTTTAAAAAAAAAAGAAAATGATATGCTTTGATAGCATGGACACCTCCATTTTTAGGGGAAACTATGGCAAAATTTTCTAAAAATATAAACACTTAGAAAAATATTTTCAAACCAATAGTTACAAGTGTATTTTGATCATGAGTTTTCAACATAAACCTTGCCATAGATTTTGTTACAAAAAAATACAAATATTGGAGGTTGGTTTTTGTAAATAAAAATAACTAAATATATATTAGAAAGGTATATATTTAGAAGACATGTGTGTGAATATTTGTATACTTTGTGTAATAGTTATATTATTTTAGGGTTTGAAATAATATAACTTAACAAGTACCAAGAAATTTACAATCCAAAATATTACCAAAAATTGTAAGGAATAAATATGTAAGTTACACACATAATATTGTGGAACCGAACGATAGAACGTAACTTACAAAATATTCCGGAAAATACAGTTAGAGTTAATTACATAGTTAGTCCCTGTGGTTTGCATAAAGTAACATACTTAGGTACTAATAGTTTAAAATCACATTATAGGGTATTAACTTTTCATTTTGTAACGTTTGGAGGTATTAACGTTATTTGTAGGTTTAAATTCACATTCTATTAGTACCTAAGTATGTTATTTTGTGCAAACCACAGGGACTAACTATGTTAATACCCTAGAAGTTAATACCTCAAAACGTTACAAAATGAAAAGTTAATACCCTAGAAGGTGATTTTAAACTAATAGTACCTAAGTATGTTATTTTGTGCAAACCACAGGGACTAACTATGTAATTAACTCATACAGTTAAAACTATATTTTTGGTAAATGATATTTTGGCCATAAGAAATGAAAATATGATTTTTGTAAATATTACCAAGTTATATCATATTTTCGACAAGCCGAAAATATATTATTTTTAGGAAGTTAAAATATATTTTCTTGGTGTATATAGAAGATATATGATTTTTGGGAAAAATATATATTTTCTTGAAATATATTATTTTTGGACAAAATAAGTTTATATATATTTTCTAAGTTAGACTTAAAAATATATTATTTTGGAACTATAAATACCAGAATACAAAGATACATGTATGAGATACCCCCATCATTGGGAAGGAAATACTTGAGAAGTATTATTACAAAAATATTGTTTAACAATTATTCCCAAAATTAAATATAATTTAAAGTTAAAATAATTATTATTTTAACAAGTAATTATAACTTGGAATAATATTGAGGACATAAAAGAAACGTAACTCAGAAACGTTAATTCTAAGGCAAGGCACGGCCCGTTTGTCTAATAGACCCTAGTACATTGTAGGTAGTCGTGTTTGCTGACGAGATTTGAGTTACGAGTACCGAAGACGCAAAACTGTGAGTTCATGTCCCCCCCCCCCTCTTTTCTTTTAACTGTTTTCAGTTTTATAACTTCGGGGGTTAAATACATGTTACAATTATTTACAAACGTTTTATACATGGTATGGTTAGCTAAGGAGGGTTACTGCTTAATCATGTGAAAGGTGGGTATAACACTTAAGGCCATTAATCCTCGTCGTAGGACCGAGGAACATGAGTGATAGATCTATTTGGGTGTAGCGAGCCCACACCCATGAGGACCAGGGTGGCCCATGTGGTGATTATGTCCACATACTAATGTCGCGGCAAAATCCGCTAGGTTTGAGTTTTCCTGCACCATTTCACACATACCATTGGCCTTGCAAACCATTGGTGATCTGTTTTTCCTTATTGCTACATACCAGGGACATACATACATACAGACATACTTTAAAGGTTTACTCATACACGAACACATGAACTCGCTCAACTTTTGTTGATGTTTTCAAATTACATGTATTTCAGGGAACTAGTGGATCTGGCAGGTGTTGCATGTTTTCAAGCTGCGTTATAAATAAAAGATGTCATCCAAGTCTTCAGAGTTTAGGAGATGTATCTTAATCCTGGATGAGATACATGGTTCTAAACTCGGGTTTGTTTAACGACTTTTGTCAAGTCTTAGTGAACTCATTAAAACATGTTATGGTTTGTAACTTGAATTCGGTGTCAACATTTCAGATAATTTATGTTGCGGTATTTTCAAACTTAATATATGGATGAACATCTACTGGTTTTTATCATATAGCGTTGTTATGATGGAATGCTATGGTATTAAGAAAGTCACACCAATAATCACGCTTCCGCAAAAGTCAGGGTGTGACAGCTTGGTATCAGAGCTTCGATCGTAGCGAACTAGGATTCTTTCTCGAGTCTAGACTACGATCATTAGGGCTCTCACGAAAATGTTTTCATAACATATTTTCATTGCATACACGAAATGTCCAGATCCAGGAAACAAACATATTTACAAATAAAAGGCACAAAATACATTTCAAGAAATTCGTTTATGGTTCAGTCTGAGAGACTGGGTAATTCAGTCTGAGAGACTGGGGAGTTAGTCTGAGAGACTAGCTGGGGCAGTCTGAGAGACTGGGTAGTTCAGTCTTAGAGGCTGGGTAGTCTGAGAGACTAGTTGGGACAGTTTGAGAAACTGGGAGGTTTAGTCTGAGAGACTAGGTGGTACAGTCTGAGAGGCTGGGTAGGATAGTCTGGGAAGACTAGGATACATACATGCTTACATTGTTACTACTTACATTCTTATTTGATGATTGTTGATATATGTGCATATGTTGTGATTGTTTTGATTACAGACACCATGTCCTCATCTGAGAGTGAGCTGTCAGATACTGTAGACCCTATGGCCATAGTTTCGGACGATGAGATTGTCCCGGACCCTGAGGTTTTCACCTCTGACACTGAGAGTAGCGATGACGATGATTTCCAGCGTTTGCTTTACCATTTTTGGCGACGATGTACCACTAGCTGATGGTTTCCCTGTCGAGGATCTACTTCTTGTTCCGATCCCCGATCCTTTGCCCCTTGCTGCATTTCCTCTCGAGGATCTGCCTTTTGATGCTTTGTTTGACAATGATATCGATCTTTTTATTGAGGGTCCCCCTGAGGGTGCCCAGGATGATGGAGCTCCAGTCGATGATGTCGTTGTTATTCCACTTGTTGAGATTCCTGTCGTTGAGATTTCGTCTGATCATTCTGGTCCTGGTTCATTCGAGTCTGTGTCATCTACTACTTTGCACGCACTGGGTTTGCAGCGTTACCCGACCGATTCTGATTCTGACACGGCTATGTCTTCCGCACCTGTTCCTCCACAGGACTTCGAGTTTGATGATGAGTTTGATCCTGAGCATGAGATTGACTTCGTTCCTGACGATCAGCTTTTTGATGTACCCGTTGATCTTGAGCTGGCACCAGCCGACCCTGAGCCTATGATTGCACCCGAGCCTATACCTGCTCATGATCCTCTGCCTGAGCATGACCCTGTTGACATACCAGTTGTTGCACCACCTTTACCCGATCCGATCCCTACAGCCACTGACCATGCTCCTTTTGCTGACCATATAGATCCCCGTTACGCATTCACCCACAATGGGTGGATAAAGGATTATGATGACTTGCCTCCTTTCATTGAGCCTGTTACTCCCCCACCTGCACCGACACATGCACCTGTTGACATTGCCCCGTTTCACCCACATGTGTCTGATATACACCGCACTGATCTGCCGGTCACATTCTTACAGGATATCCATCCACCCTATCCAGGGGAAGGACCGTCTAGCCAGCCGTCTGGCCATGTACCACCTGTGTCAGCAGCCTTTCCTTTCATGCCACAGTTTACACCTGCTACACATTTTGCTTCTACACCATTCGGCGAGCCACTCATATGGTTTCCGTCGAACACTATGCCTGTTTCTGATCCATACCATCCTTCACATTACACTGGTTACACGAGGGATGAGCTACTCCTGTCCTTGCAGCTTCAGCAGGAGATTTTGTGTCGCAGAGTCATGGAGCTAGAGAGGATTCCCCGTCCTCCACCTTGTACATGTCAGTCACCTTTCGCGACTCCACCTGCTCCTCTTCTGCCATACCCAGATTTTGACGTTCATTTTCTTACCATGGAGCAGCAGATTAGTTATCTGTTGCGCACCGTTTATGCTTTTGAGGAGGATTTAGCGCATGTGTGTAGTTTGCTTTTCGTTCCTCCACCTCTTCTTCCTCCACCATCAGCATAGCAGGTTTTTGGTTTTATGCAGGTAGCATCCTTTTGGTGAGAGTGTCGCTATTGAGCCCAAATTGCACAGCCCTTTTGAAGACCACTTTTTGACTTTTGACTGTTGTAGTTTGATAGACGATTTGGACAAGGGTGGTGTGACCCTGTAGTCCCTTTTGATGTATGGTACATTGTAGAACATGTAAAACTGTATTTGTGGTCATTGATATATGAAAGCTCAATCGCAACATTCTCATTATATGCATTGTTGAATTACTTGTTTATATTATGGTTGAGATGTTATGTGCTTACTTGCGTGATAAATGTTATTACATAAACATGACTTGTGCTTACTATACTTATTATGACCTGACCGACGCAATCTTCTTTTAGAAGATGTCCCCACGAAGAGAAACACGATTGCCCACGACAGAGGCTGAACTACAAGAACAAATTTCACAAGCGATAGCACAGCACGAGGTCCTGCGTTCTAAACATAGCGGGGGTACCTCAGGAAACAACCCACCTCATGGTTGTACCTACTGGCAGTTCCTTGACTGCAAGCCTCCGAATTTCGACGGCACTGGAGGTTTCATAGCCTTTGTGAAATGGACCAAAAAAATGGATTCTGTTTTGCGAATGAGCGGATGTACGCCAGGGCAACAAGTCCCATATGCGGCAGGATCGTTTCAAGATGGGGCCTGGTTATGGTGGAACTCTCAGGTTTGAATATTGGGCAAAGCTACTACGAATGCTTTAACATGGGACGAGCTGAAGGAAATGATGCGTAAGGAGTTTTGCTCTCAGATGGCGATCCAGAAGCTGGAATTCGAATTCTGGAAGCTAAAGATGGAAGGTCCAAAAGTGGCGGAGTATGTGCAGAGACTTCACGATTTGTTGCGAGTTGTTCAGTACCTAATGGAACCAGAGTTGAAAAGGTTGGAGCCATTCATCTGGGGACTGGCGCCTCAGATCATGCGCTTAATGATGGTATCAGCTCCGCCAACAGCTACCGATGCGATCGAATTAAGTGTGACACTCATTAAAGAAGCGGTTAGACTGGAAAAGCTTTCAAACCCCGACAAGAAGAAGGAAATCCAGTCGGAGTCACCCGGAAAGAACAAAAGAAAGCTCACTGACTTCCAGGAGGATACCCGAATGCTTGACAAGAACAAAGCCAAAAAGGGAAAGGAATACATAGGCATCCTACCTAAGTGCGATAACTGCCTACTTCATCATGCTGGGTCATGTAGGTATGGAAGAAGTAATGTCTGCGACAAAGTAGGGCATGTCAAGGAGACATGCCAGATCGGTACCGGACATAGGAATGAAGGTCAAGATGGCAGCGGAAATCGCGGAGAAAACAGCAACAACGGTTACCAGGACGGGAACAGTAATAAACAAGAACAGGGCCAAGGTTGTGGTAGCGTAGGGCATTTCTAGAGAATTTACTTGGGGACTAAGCCAAGATGTGATGAGTGCAAGTTTCACCATGAAGGTCGATGCCAGAAGCCTTGGTGCGATAGGTGCGGAAGGGAAGGACATAACAAGTACGTCTGCCGAACAAAGTATCCCAGACAAGAAGGAAATAATAACGACAACCAAGACGGAAGCAATGATGGTAGAACTCCAGGTTGCTTCAAATGCGGGGACGTGGGGCACTTTAGGAAGGAATGCCTAAAGGATGACCAGGACCGTGAAAGAGCGTGCAACATCGGAGCTCGTAAGGCATGCAGGATCCAGATGTGATTACTGGTACATTCCCTATCAACCAAAAATTTTGCATCTTTGTTGTTTGATACCAGTGCCAACCATAGCTTCGTATCTCATGAATTTAAGAATATATTTGGTTTAGTAAAGGGGTAAGTTAGATAACCCGCACTCGATAGAACTAGCTAATAGGAAGCCTCGACGTGGTAATTGGGATGGACCAGTTGTCGAGCAATCGAGCGGAGGTTTTTATCTGCATCCCAATGACGAACGACGAAGCAATTGTGACTCATGAAGCAGGATACGCCTCTACAAATTACTAGCGCTTGAGGGCACAGGAGTTTTCACGCAAAGGATGCGTTGCTTTCCTAGCACACATTGTGGACAAGGAAGCCGTTAAGACGAAGTTGGAAGGTATCCCTGTGATAAGCGAATAGCCTGAAGTCCTCCCCCGAAGACTTTCCTGAATTATCTCTTCAACGACAAGTCGAACTTCGCATCGATTTGATTCCAGACGCCGCGACTACAGTCAATGCACCTTAGCGACTTGCACCTTCGGAGATGCAATGATTGTCAGTATAGCTTCAATAGTTGATAGAGAAGGAAGTTAACAGACCAAGCTTCCTGTTTTGAGTAACACCAGTTCTGCTCATCAAGAAGAAAGACGATGATTTTCAAATGAGCATCAACTACCAGGAGCCGAACGAGCTAACCAACAAGAGTCGGTAACTCTTGATGAGGATTAACGAATTATTTATTTAACTAACTATGAGGACCCAACTACTATTTTAAGACTGGTCGATGATTGAGTGTCATTATATGTGAATTCAGGAAGAAAGTATACCGGGGAATTGTGGGACAATAACTTTTTTAAAACGCACACAAAAACTTTGTGTTTCCTACGCAATGCACAAAACAGTTTTACACAGAATACGAGACTTTGAGGACCTAGAAAACATGTTCTTAATCCTTTGGGAACCCAGGTCAAAACTCGTAAATGTTGTTACTTAGGAACCACACCTGTTAACTCAAGCAAACCCCGTTATCCTGACAAATATGCTATTTCAGTTAACCAAACAGAAAGTACTCAAAATTTCTTTTGTTAAAATCTCCCCTTTTGCTTCTAGCAAATGGATGTTTGCATCTATACTCCCCTTAATGGTAGTTGCATCGCGTTAATTTTCTTCGCTGGGAGCGAACACACATTGCTTCGATACTTGGTCATTTCTTCATACTCATTGTTTCAGTACTGGGAAACTTATATGTCACACATGCACCATTTGCTACACATGTGGTTTCGTTCGAATAAACGCTTCATTAATGTTCAAATGTTATTTTGCTAAAGCTAACCATTGGTCAATGATTCGAATAACCTACATTCTTGTAATTGTTGGCTCCTTTGTTATTAAGTCAACACACCTTCTTGAAACTCCTTTTATTTCAAGTTGCATTCATGGTTTGTCTTCGTAACCATCCTGAGATTTGTTGGATCGTTCGGTGACCCTAACGAGTCAATCTGAGTAGTTCATCATCAAGAACAAAGGCGGAATCAATGTAATTGATGTCAAACAGCTTGTTCCTTTCTAATCTTTATCTATTACTGATTTCCTGAGCTTTTACAAGTTCAAATGACAAACGGACAGCACCTCGGCTCAGAACATATGATCTAATATCGCTCCAAATGACAACAGCACACACATATATATAGAGAAGAGATTTTGCTTGAAAATGTCATAGGTTGTTTCAAGCGAAATAACATGTGTTGATTTCGCTTGAAACTGCCATAGACCATTTCAAGCGGAATCACCCACTTTCACATAAAACCCTAATTTCTAACCCTGTTATGTGCTCGTTTATCCTATCTAGACAAAAGACTCAATACCAGACGAAGTTAACAGACACTAAATGCACCAACAGACTCCCCCTTGGATGTTGACGAAGTCTTCGGCGTCGAGTCTTTAGTCTTTGTCTCTTTCCAAATTGTCTTGACATTGTAAAAGCTTCCTTCAATCTTTATCTTCAAATTTTAACCTTCAATCTCCCCTTTAAATGTTGATCTAGAATTCTGACTCCCCCTTTCACAATAAGCTAGGGCTCTAATTCTGGTTCAAACTTTGACATTTTCTATACCATGGGGATCTAAACTTCTGTTTCCTGCACAATCTCTACCTAAATATAAGATATATGATAATAACAGTTTCAATTCAAACTTACCATTCAACCTCATTTGATGGTCTTATCAGTGTTTAGAAATCTACTTAAGTATTCAGGTCCAAAGTAATGACCCTGATTACTCAATTTATCTACCAAGTCCAACTTAATGACCTTGGTTGATCTGAGACAATTCACACTGACATTTGTTCAATTTTTTAAACCATTTTCTGAAATTTACAAGTTTCAAATTAATGAACTTGTTTTGACTTTTCAATTTCACAAACTTAATCATATTTAGCTCCAAACTCATCCTCCAGTCCAGAAACTTCCTGCATCTGCTCCAAATTCGAATCTGAAGATCAACTTTCCACTTTGGTTTGTCAAAAATAAAGCAGAAGTGTAAAATCTTTTTGAATTTTTAATAAAGTTTCTAAACTAGAAATGAAATACAGAAATAAAATGCAGTAAAAATCAACTATTTACAAATATATTTTTGGTGAGCGTGATAGGGAATCATATCAGCTATCCGACAAGTCACAAGTACCGTTAAGCTTTGATTACATACTCAGAATTAAACAATTCACTTAGATTGTCGATATACTGATCCACTTAAATTTTCACACAATTTTCAATCTGTCCAGGATATGGATTTAATGTTTTAGAGACTTAAACTCATTCATGTGTCCCACCTCTTGATTATACTCCCGTATCCAGATCCCAATATTCAGTCTTATAGGTGAGTATACCACAGATGATATCTGTAAGGGGTTAAATTGCGAAACCTTGAGAGCTCAGGTCAGAACTTCCGTTCAGCAGAGAGATGACGGTTCGACTTTAGTGGGTCCCCTTTAGAGGATCTTTTTTACAACAGCATTGATTAGCAATTTTATTGTCTCATCATTTGATGCTGAGGGCGGTGCTATATTTCAAGCAAGCGGTAAAGTATTCTCCGAGGACTAGGCCATTGCTTCCGCAAAATCAGAAGTCCCGGGATAATACCCCAGATATCACTGAGTATAAAGACCTAGTATCTCAGAAAGAAGGATCTTTCAAACAAGATTTCAGGGGTTACCTATATATCCAAGTAGTGTTCCCCACGAAATAAGTAAGTAAGATTTAGGTTTATATCCCGAACAAACCTACTAAATGTGTAAAAACCTATCGGCACATCATCAGCGAGACTGTATAATCACTTTTAAACTTTCCATTTCTTTAGCATATTGTAACTGTCAAGCCGATGTACTATCATTTTCCCTTTTTACACAAGCTCTTTTCTGGTTTTCTATTGTTTTTGGATTTTGAAAATATCTCATGTTTTTGTATTTTTGAAATTTTTTACTGTTTTTGTATTTTCTGAAAATATTACCCTACTATCCCCCTAAATACCAAAACAAGTAAAAAAAATCGACAAACCATTGCAGATTGCTTCTCAACATCATCTACAATGTCTCCTTCAACAACGCCAAGAATCTCCTCCAACACCGATAAAAGCTTCATACCGTTCAATTTTAACAAGTATTGAAAACGAGTTTTATCAAACGCTTTGGTATGTAAATCAGCTTTTTGTTCGTCAGTGTGGATTTTCTCAATTCGTATCAACTTCTTCTCGAAACAATTGCGAATGAAGTGATGACGAATTTCAATGTGTTTCGTTTTAGCATGATGAACTGGATTTTTAGAAATGTTTATCGCTGCCTCATTATCAACAAAGATAGGGGTGTTAAGAAATTGCAAACCGTAGTCACGCATTTGTTGCTGGATCCACAAGATCTGAGAGCAACAACTGCTAGCAGATACATACTCAGCTTCACATGTGGATAAAGCCACAGAGGTCTGCTTTTTGCATTGCCAGGTGACCAACGTGGTCCGAAAAACTGGCACCCCGCTGTTGTTGATTTAGCGTTAACTTTGCAGCATCCGAAATCAGAATCGGAATACCCTTCGAGCGTGAAATCGCCTTCTCTTGGATACCAAAACCCCAATGATGGAGTTCCTTTCAGGTAGCGTAATATCCTTTTCACAATCACCATATGCGAAGCTCTCGGGTTAGACTGAAACCGCGCTGCGAGGCAGGTTGGATACATAATATCGGGTCTTGAAGCTGTCAAATACATCAGCGATCTGATCATGGAACGATACAGCGTTTCATCTACCTTCTCTCCGGTGAGATCAGGGTTTATCCCACGGTTCGTCGCTAATGGGGTGGAAGCTGGAGTAGAACCTGACATCCCGAATTTCTCCAAGATATCATGAACGTACTTCGTTTGATGTATGAATATTCCTTTGGGTAGTTGATCAACCTGTAGTCCCAAAAAGAATTTCATCTCACCCATCGATGACATTTCGAATTTCTGCTTCATAACTTGTTCAAAATCTTTGCACAAATTTTCATTTGTAGACCCAAATATGATGTCGTCCACGTATATTTGAACTATCAGAAGATGACCGTCGACCTCTTTGGTGAAGAGAGTGGCATCCACTTTTCCTCGGATGAAGCTGTTGGCTAGCAGGTGTTGAGACAATGTCTCGTACCAAGCTCTCGGGGCCTGGTGTAAACCATACAGCGCTTTGTCTAGCAAGTAGACCTTGTCTTTGTGGATTGGATCGGTGAAGCCCGGTGGCTGTCCGACATATACCTCCTCTTTTACCTTCCCGTAGAGAAACGCCGATTTTACATCTAACTGATAAACTTTGAAATTTTTCCAAGATGCAAATGCCAGGAAGATTCTGATTGCTTCTAGTCTAGCAACCGGAGCATACACTTCGGTAAAATCTATACCCTCCTGCTGACTGAAACCCTGGACTACGAGTCGAGCTTTGTTACTGATAATAACCCCTCGATCGTCTCTCTTACACTTGAACACCCACTTGGTGTTTATCTTCCTTTGACCATCAGGAAAGTCTACCAATTTCCACACACCTAACTTCTCAAACTGACTCAGCTCTTCTTGCATAGCATTGACCCAAGAATCTTCAGTTAGCGCCTCTTTGTATGTTCGCGGTTCGATCTGCGAAATAAAACAACTCAGTGAAAAATCAGTTTGTAAAGGTGCTACTGTATAATAAAAACAAGTAAGCCCTTGGTCAATTTGTCGTCTTGTGTGAATGCCTGTCTGCAATTCTCCAATGATCAACTCTTCTGGATGATATGAAAGAGTTCTCGGCATCACCTCGCCTGGAACATCTACTTCGCCTTCCAAATTTGTTACATTCTGATTTGCACCTTGTTCACTGACTGGGTTTGTTTGACTTGAAATCTGAATTTGCTCCCCCTCAGAATCTGAATCACCACGATCAAATACTGGTTTGTTCTCAGATTCTTGATTATCATTCTCTGCCATCTGATTATCATGAGCAACTTCATTTTGTTGGATATCATCATGTTCTCCAGCATTGCTTGGACCTGCTTCATCATTGTTGGAAGCTTTTTTACGTCTAGAATACTCAGCTGGGAACCTTTCTTGCGATGACTCATACTCTCTCAGAATATCCAACTCATCAAAGAAATCTTCTTCTTCTTCCTTTTCTTCTTCCATGTCAAACGAATCCCACAAAGTGTCATAATGAAAACGCCATGAATCTCCAGGATTCTGCGGTGGCATTGTGTGACCTTGGCATTCAACATTGTGTGCTTCAATAATCCGCTTCAAGCTTAGAACAAAGACTCGTTTCGATGGACTTGAATAACCCACGAAAAATCCTTCAATGCTCTTTGCACCAAATTTTCCAAAAGGCTCTAGAACAGTACAAGGTGACCCAAACGGTTCGAGATACTACAGATTTAGTTTGCGGTTATTGATCAACTCAAAACATGTCTTGTTGAATTTCTTGACAGTGAGAACCCGGTTGAGCGTATAGCATGCTGCGGATACAGCTTCTGCCCAAAAGTTGACAGGTAGCTTTGAATCAGCAAGCATCGTCCTGGCCATTTCAATTAGTGTCTTATTCTTTCTTTCAGCTACTCCATTCTGCTGCGGAGTGTAAGGAGCACTAAATTCATGCAATATACCTCTCTCATCACAATATTCTTCCATCTTGTTGTTCTTGAACTCAGTACCATTATCACTTCTGATTCTTTTGATACGCCTTTGGTACAGATTTTCAATTTTTCTGAATAACGCCATCAAACTATCAAATGTCTCATCTTTCGTCTTCAGAAATGAAACCCATGAAAACCTTGAAAAATCATCTGTGACAACCAAACAATAGTAATCACCAGTGATGCTTTTGACATTCACTGGACCAAAAAGATCCATATGAAGTCTCTCTAAAGGTCTCGAAACTGAATTGACTTTCTTTTGAGGATTTGATTTCCTCTTTTGCTTGCCTTTGATGCAGCTAATGCATTCTCCCTCAAGATGAAAACCTTTGACATGAACACCAGTAACCAAATCATCGTGCACCAAGTGATTCATTTTTCTAAGATGTATATGACCCATCTTCCGGTGCCACAATTGTGATTCCTTCTCAGTTGCTCTTGACACAAAACAATGAGCCTGGCCCGTGGTTGTAGTTGCTACACTCATGTCCAACACGTACAGATCATTGACTCTAGGCGCTCTCATGATAACCCATTCTTCGGGAACAACAAATCCTTGTTTCAAGATCAAACATTCTTTGTCTGTAAAGTGAGTGGTATACATGCGATCACAAATCTGAGAGATGCTCAGAAGATTGTTTTCAAGCTCGGCGATGTAGTTTACTCGTTCAAACATTACAATGCCATTAGATAGAGTTCCTTCACCAACTATTCGACCACCTTGATTCCCTGCAAATCCCACGTAACCTCCATTAAACCCTCTAACATCATACAGTAGGGTCTTCTTCCCTGTCATGTACCGAGAAGCTCCACTATCCATAATTCATCGTGAAACGGATCTTGGAAGCTCCTGCACATTTCAAAAACATTTAGCGAGATTTTGATGCTACCCCAGCCTCTTTCGACTCGGGTAACTTGACATTAAGGTGAGATTTTGTAATGTAAAGTGGCGGAAAATTTTTGTCATTCATCTTCAAGCTTTCTTCAGATCCACCTTCAACCTATTTGTATAAGAAAAACTCATAATTCTTAGTTTGACCAGTTGGTTGATTTTTCTTTTGAACATTTTTCTTCTCTGATGGAGTAGAAGATTGTTTCTCCAATTGTTCATAATGATCCAAAGGAACATTCATCTTTACCGGTGTGGTAGAAGACGATTGTTTATCTGACTCTGAAACCTTTGGTTTTGGAGAATTCGTTTTTTTTTTCAACAACTTTTGGCTTCCATGTTTGTTGAGACGATGCAACCCGTTTGTAAAACTTGTCATTTTCAGTTACCATATTCTTAACAGGTTCAGTTTTGATCTTGGTGTTGTCATTTTTCAAAACCTTTTTCTCAACAACCAATGGAGCTTTTCCCTTCACATCATCTTTCTTTCTTGATTTTATCACAACATCAGTCTTAGGCTTCAAGTTGGTACACTTTCGAGCAATATGTCCAACTCGATTGCATTTGAAGCATGTTCGGGTGTCAACTACCTGACTTGTGCCTTCAGACTGAGGTTGCGATGCTTTCTTCTCAAAGAACTCTTTGTTTGATTTTGAAAAAATCTTAGATTCTTCATCAGAAAGTGAACTTGAACTGTTCACAAACACCTTTTTCTCAGCAAACCTTCTGTTTTGAACATTTTTCCTTTGATAATTCTTACCACCCTGATAACCACCCGACCATCTGTTTTGATTGTTGTTATAAAAATGTGGTGGAACAACAGGCTTCTTGTAGTAAGCTTTATCTTTTTCAAAATTCATTTGCCTTTTTGTCTGATTTAACCTTTCTACTTCAGACAAATCAATTTCAACCAGTTTGAACACATTTGTCAATTTAGCAACATTAACATTCTCAAGTGAAAACTCAGAATCCGAATACAACTTATCCGATCCCGACATCTTGTACATGACAAGAGTAGGTTCTTCATTTAAGTTGTTTTGGGATTTTGATTTCGGAATGTATTTGTCCAGAAAACACTCATCATCATCAGCTGAATCACTATCAGACTTCAAAACACTTTCAGCCATGCCTTTCACAATATCAGTTTGAACACTATCATCAGATGATGATGAAGAAAATGTCACATCAATTGACTCTGGAAGTTTCACTTCATTTGTTTCATCTTCATCATTAACTAGCCCAGACTTTTTCTTTGAATAATTGTTTAAAACTGGTGGTGGAACTTGATGAAACCCAACCCCAGTTCCATCCGAGTAAACATCTTCGCCTGCTTTGTTTTTTCCGATGGGTTTAGGAACAATGTGTTGTAAAACAAAGCTTGCGGAACTGTAACTGGTTAATTTCAGATTGATACGCTCATTCTCAATCTTAGCTTCTTCAAACTGAAGCTTCAATTTAGCAATCTCATCCAGTTGTTGGTTGATTTGCTCTTCTTTGTATCTAAGAACTACAGTTAAATGCTCATTTTCTTTATTGGTTTTACCGTTTCTTTCATCAGAATCTTTTACCGTTCGTTTTAGTTTGTCAAAATTTTCTGAGATTTATGATTTTCAAGAACCAATTTTTCATTTTCTTTCTTAATTCTTTCTACTTTAATTTTATCATTTTCAATTTTCTCAGTTAAATTTTTAGCTCGATCATTTGAAGCTTTGAGCATTTTATCACGGTCTAGAATCTGATCTTCAACCTTTCTGACTCTTGTTGTCAGTTCTTCAACCTTTGTATCACTAAGGTAAGTGAGTGTACTACAAAACTTGCAGTTTTTCATGCCACTTTTGCAGTCACTATCACCTTTGACTTTCTTACCTGACTCTCTTGTTGAAATGTTTGGACTGACCTTGCTTTTAGACTCAGTTTCAGACTTAGAGTCTACCTCAAGTTCCTTTGCAGCAAGCACTTTGTCAGCCATCTTCCCCAAGTTTTTAGCGGTGAATTCTTGTGAAGTATCAATAATCCCATCATCAATCTTCTTAGATTTCGACTCATTCTCTTTCTCTCTTTCTTTTTGTTTCTCTTCTCCACCTCCCCACCATTCTCTCTGTAAGGCTTCTTCTTCTTCAGCAAATTCCTCAATGAAAGCTTCAATACTAAGAGTTTTTGTATCAATAGCAATGTTTCCTTGAGGATCAAGGTAACATTCTCTATCAGCATCCCATCTCTTTGCTCTCCTGGCTTCACTGAACACCTTAGATAATCTCATCATCTTGAATTCTGCTCTCTGCTTTCTGCTTTTATATTTATCTTCTTCATTTCTTGTGTCTTTGAAAGGAATAATCTTTTCTGCTACAAAAGCGTATCCTACTGCATCTTCCTCTGGTAGCAGTTCACTCCAATCAAAACCTACGTCATCATGAATAACAGCAAGAGCTCTTGATTTTTCTTTGGGGGCATCCTCAAGCTGCTTCATTCTGGGCGGTTCTGATTTATTTTGATGATAGATCGCTCTTTTGTAGTAATCCTCACGGAATGGATTTGCAGTATCATCAGCAGGAGCGTTACGACATTCACGTTTGAAATGTCCTTTTTGTTTACACCTGAAGCATGTGACTTTTGATTTGTCAAAGCCAAGTTTTGTGGACGGCCCACCGATAGAATGTCTCCCAGTAATCTCCATAAATCGTTGCGCTCTCCGGACTACACTGGCCATACACCACCTGATATCGATCAGTTCCATCTCTTCAGGATCTATTTGATCATAGTCCTCCTTAGTCAGGTTGGTGTTTCCAATCTTGCCCGCCACGAGGCTTTCGTACGATTCTAACACTGACGCTAAGAACACCATCTGTTGTTTTGCTAACTCTTCACTGAAATTTTGAGCGTTCTTCAGATCCAGAGCAATGTTACATTGGAACAGATTCTTTGATGCAGATTGACTTAAAGTTTTTGAAGAAGATCCACTATGAAAACCACTGTGAGGAGTTTCTTGATTCACAGAATTTGAACTCTCTGCAGAAAATGATGTTCTTGGAGAACCAGTCTTTAGTAGATTTCCTCTGTAGTACAACTCCACATTCTATTGATAAGATGAGTTATTGACTTTGCTAGATTTCTTGATCTCCAACTCGTGACTCTCCAGTCTTTCAATAAGCAGATCCATTGTCAACTCTTCAGACTTGATTGTATTCTTCAGCATTAATGCAAAGTACTGCCAATCTTGTTCATTCGGCAACGAGTCGAACAATTTGTCAACCAACTCTTCTTGAGTATATACAATTTTGTGTCTTACCAGCTCCAATTTCAGATGCCCAAATCTCTCAATCATCTTGGAAACAGACTCGTTCTTTAAACAACCAAATAAATCAAACTCTTTTCTTAACAGTTTCTTTTTGTTTTTTACTATCTCAGCACTACCTACACATTTTACCCTCAGTTTCTCCCAAAGATCTTTTGAATTTTCATATTCAATCAACGAAATTATATAATCTCTCACAGACTGATGAATCAACGCGATGCACTTTTGTTCAGCAACATATCTTTCAATCTCATCAGTATCTGTCAAACTTTCACCAAACCGTTGTCCTCTAATGTAACCAATCTTTAAACTCTTCCAGCTTTGATATGCAAAAGCTTGAAGCCACTCGTCAAATCTTGTAGCCCACCTATTATAATCTTCAATCGCCAACAGTTTTGGAGGTTTGTTGTATGTTCCATAGGCACTCTCAACACTTAATGTGTCCGAAAGAGTCTTTTTCGCACTCGGAGCTTTCTCATTTGTGTTGTTTGATGTGTCGTTTGACATATCATCTCCACCATTTCCAGCAAAGGCAAAAACATCATAGAATGGATTCATGAACTCATCCATCTTTTACGTACCTGAAACAGTCAACAAACACTTAGAAAATTTTTGAAATTTTGAAAACAGCAATTTCAAGCGAAATCAGTTTTCAAGCGAGATAAGACTTTTCAAGCTAAATACCCACTCAAGCGAAATCAGGTTTTGAAGCAAAATCAACTTATTTCGCTTGAACTTTCAAGCGGAAATAGACTTCAAGCGAAATTAACAACAGTTTCAAGCGGAATAGCTTATTTCGCTTGAAATCACATGTACCAGTTCAAGCGAAATTAGGATGATGTCAGCAAAATTGAACAGATTTTCAAGCGGAATTAATCAATTTTGTCAGAATTTGTTCGAATTAAGGTCCAATTCTTTCAAGGATTAGTTAACACTATGTTTCGCTTGATATGTGTGAATTTTAAGCCATTTCAACCATTAAATTTCGTTCAAATCAGAAAAGAATGAGTAGAAGTGTGAGAATCCGATGAAATCAAGCTGAATTGGTATGAACTCCTCGTCCTGAGCTCTGATACCACTTGTTGGATTGTTCGGTGACCCTAACGAGTCAATCTGAGTAGTTCATCATCAAGAACAAAGGCGGAATCAATGTAATTGATGTCAAACAGCTTGTTCCTTTCTAATCTTTATCTATTACTGATTTCCTGAGCTTTTACAAGTTCAAATGACAAACGGACAGCACCTCGGCTCAGAACATATGATCTAATTTCGCTCCAAATGACAACAGCACACACATATATATAGAGAAGAGATTTTGCTTGAAAATGTCATAGGTTGTTTCAAGCGAAATAACATGTGTTGATTTCGCTTGAAACTGCCATAGACCATTTCAAGCGGAATCACCCACTTTCACATAAAACCCTAATTTCTAACCCTGTTGTGTGCTCGTTTATCCTATCTAGACAAAAGACTCAATACCAGACGAAGTTAACAGACACTAAATGCACCAACAAGATTCCCTTGTTGATACATACGTTTATTGTCGGGTTACGCTGAAACCAAGATTCAATTGCTTGAACTTATCCATTTCGCATATTCAATTTAAAATGTCATATGATGTATTGGGAGCATCGTATTCAAATATTTTTGCAAGGGTTCTTTTGTTTCAAGTCATAGTGGACTTGGTTGGTCTACGACTCCACTAAATCGTTTGTTGGTTTTGATACCTTGCGGTGACACTTTCACAAAATTGAAGCTTGCGCTAACTTGATTGCACACCTCATACATGGATTTAATTGTCTATTTATTTGTTCTAAATCCGTTTTGTTTATCACGATTAAAGCGGTCTCAACACATTGTGTGTTAAGACAATGGTACCTAGATTCGTTTCATATCACGGTGTACCTCCTAACAATTCATTCGTTATAAATTGAACACTCTGCAGTGTTTATTTCTTTCCACCTTTAGTCAGAATCAGTAGTTCTTTGATGTTCCATATCCAATTGAAAACCCCATGATGTAGTTTAAATCAAACTTTTGGAGTTTTTTCAGTACACTTTCCTTTGATTTCAAACACGGTGAACTTGTTCGGTCACCGTTATTATTGAAATGTGTCAATTACGACACCTTGTGGTGTCATTACAAATTTGTAGCTTGCGCTAATCATGGTCAACCGTTTCACACAAAACTACATATACTTTTGTTGGACTTGTTATTTAAACATTCCTGATGCAACTACGAATTAAGACAATGACACACCAGATTCGCTTGTATTTCATTCGGTGTATTTTCGCAATTCAAGAATGTCAACACACTAATCCTTACCATTTAGTTATTCAAAAATTGACAGATCATTTCATATTCAAGTTGTTGAGTTTGAGTTCATATAGCGGATGCTATGGTTTGTGAAAACTCATTTGCATATTGTGACCAATTGTTTGAGAATCCATTGGTCAAAACTCCTTTGTTACACCTCTGTTAACTAAGTTACGCTAGATTATACATCTATACATCTCGTGCCCTTTGACATCAAATGCTAGAACACATACCTTTTAATCATTGGGTTCTTGTGTTGAGATATATCCCTAGAATCACCTAATGTGAATAAGAATTGATTCGGTATTATGGTTATCTACCTCAATATTATCCATATACATACACGCATAAGGTGACCCTAAGGATTTAAGGTAGTATAAATTTCAAGGACGAAATTTTCTTAATAGGGGGATAATGTGACAACCGCCAAATTTGCATGCATCCGTACAATTAATTAATCTTGATTAGTGCTTAATGACTGTGCTGAATTGTGCTTTACTGCTTTCTGATTTCTGCATCATACTTACATGTGCATCACATACTTCATAATGTCACATCATATTTACATGTAAACCATATTGACATAAATGATGCACAAAGCACAGTTAGCACAGTTAGCGGATAACTCAGAAAATGCTGACGAGGTTCGGTACATAGGAAAACAGTGTTTTGAGACCCAGTATGGGTCAGAGACAAGGCACTACGCTAGTATAGTGTGTAGGAAAGTGAGGATCACAAAACTTCTTCACTAGGTGATAGTTTAAGTGTCGGAAAGTGCCTAAAACCCACTTAAAGTGCTGAATTCAGCATTTTTCAGCAAAAATTCAGCATTTTAACAAGTTGGTAACATGTAAAAATATGACTAAATGGTCCTGAATGCCTTCCTAAGCGTCGGGAATTAAAAGTGTCACAAAAGGGTACTTAAAGATCACTAAACGGAATAGTTTGACACTTTAACGAACCGGTATCTAATCGAACAACCGGACACTACCCGAAACACCAAAATTATACTAGAAGCATTGTTTAATTTTTTCTGAGCTAGTTATGATCCCCGAACATCCTAACACACTATATAACACATCATATGCATGAACACTAACTAATACACTTAAGATCTAACTAGATCTTCTAACTTATCATTAAAACACAACTAACCCCCCCCCCCCTATGTGGACGGTCACTATGTGGCCCACCATCAAGATTTACTTGATCTTACTAGATATTATTGGATCTTATAAGATTGTTGGAAGATTATGACATGTACTTGGGGAACATATTATACAATGGGTAAAACTATAAGATGGTTATAAGAATCTCTAGAGTTCATTATCATCACACACCACTCCACCTCCTTCTTTCTTCTCCCCTCTCGACCGAACATAGCACCCAACACCATCACCATCATTCATCCAAGTTCATCCAATCTCAAGTGTACACAAGGTGTAAGGAGGTCTATAAGGAAGCTTGGTGGCATTGGAAGTGGAAGGACCTTTCTCGTTTGCTATTATCCAACACATTTGTCATCTTCAACCTCTTGTGTTCATCCCTAGCCATAGAGCTAGTAGTAAGGCCCTTATGATCTCTTGTTACTTCATATTTTGATGGTTAAATGATGATGAACATTGTTAATCTTGAAGAACACTAAAGAACATAATCATGAATCTTTAACATAAGCTTAACACCATATGAATACATGTTGATTGTGTTATTTTGCTTCTTGATGATTGATTATTTGTGTTAGTGATGTTAGACATCATAAGAAACCTACTAGATTGCGATTACACATGATCTAGTAATTTAAGATGATGATCTTGTGAAAGACCAAGATGATCATACTTTGTGTAGACATGAACGTGAAAAATAAAAGTTGTTTTCATATGATGATGATTTAAACAAAATACAAGACTTGTAAGTGGATGGTTTATAAAATAGTTTTCCAAAGAAACCAAGTTAAATCACAAGATTTACATAAACATCGTTTTTAAAGAAACTAACCATGTTTCTAGTGGTGAAACAAGTATAAGAATACATTGTTTACAAGAAAAATTCAAAAGAATGATTTTTGGAAAAGTTATCTAGTAAGTTGTAAACACCTAAATCTTCCAAGAATGAGATTTTTAAAGAAGTAAACACACTTTAAAGGGTAACTAAATCTACTAAACACACTACCAAGTTACTACAAGTTTTTATGAAAGTTCAAGTTCATGATTGTTATGTAAATAGCATTGTTTTGACACTTGGTAAGTGTAGATTGATTATTGATTGTTTGTGGTGATTTTTAAAAAAAGAAAATGATATGCTTTGATAGCATGGACACCTCCATTTTTAGGGGAAACTATGGCAAAATTTTCTAAAAATATCAACACTTAGAAAAATATTTTCAAACCAATAGTTACAAGTGTATTTTGATCATGAGTTTTCAATATAAACCTTGCCATAGATTTTGTTACAAAAAAATACAAATATTGGAGGTTGGTTTTTGTAAATAAAAATAACTAAATATATATTAGAAAGGTATATATTTAGAAGACATGTGTGTGAATATTTGTATACTTTGTGTAATAGTTATATTATTTTAGGGTTTGAAATAATATAACTTAACAAGTACCAAGAAAATTTACAATCCAAAATATTATCAAAAATCGTAAGGAATAAATATATAAGTTACACACATAATATTGTGGAACCGAACGATAGAACGTAACTTACAAAATATTCCGGAAAATACCGTTAAAAATATATTTTTGGTAAATGATATTTTGGACATAAGAAATGAAAATATGATTTTTGTAAATATTACCAAGTTATATCATATTTTCGACAAGGAGAAAATATATTATTTTTGGGAAGTTAAAATATATTTTCTTGGAATATTTAGAAGATATATGATTTTTGGGAAAAATATATATTTTCTTGAAATACATTATTTTTGGACAAAATAAGTTTATATATATTTTCTAAGCTAGACTTGAAAATATATTATTTTGGAACTATAAATACAAGAATACAAAGATACATGTATGAGATACCCCCCATCCTTGGGAAGGAATACTTGAGAAGTATTATTACAAAAATATTGTTTAACAATTATTCTAAAAATTAAATATAATTTAAAGTTAAAATAATTATTATTTTAACAAGTAATTATAACTTGGAATAATATTGAGGACATAAAAGAAACGTAATTCAGAAACGTTAATTCTAAGGCAAGGCACGGCCCGTTTGTCTAATAGACCCTAGTACATTGTAGGTAGTCGTGTTTGCTGACGAGATTTGAGTTACGAGTACCGAAGACGCAAAACTGTGAGTTCATGTCCCCCCCTTTTCTTTTAACTGTTTTCAGTTTTATAACTTCGGGGGTGAAATACTTGTTACAATTATTTACAAACATTTTATATATGGTATGGTTAGCTAAGGAGGGTTACTGCTTGATCATGTGAAAGGTGGGTATAACACTTAAGGCCATTAATCCTCGTCGTATGACCGAGGGACATGAGTGATAGATCTATTTGGGTGTAGCGAGCCCACACCCATGAGGACCAGGGTGGCCCATGTGGTGACTATGTCCACATACTAATGTCGTGGCAAAATCCGCTAGGTTTGAGTTTTCCTGCACCATTTCACATATACCATTGGCCTTGCAAACCATTGGTGATCTGTTTTTCCTTATTGCTACATACCAGGGATATACATACATACAGACATACTTTAAAGGTTTACTCATACACGAACACATGAACTCGCTCAACTTTTATTGATGTTTTCAAATTACATGTATTTCAGGCAACTAGTGGATCTGGCAGGTGTTGCATGTTTTCAAGTTGCGTTATAAATAAAAGATGTCATTCAAGTCTTCAGAGTTTAGGAGATGTATCTTAATCCTAGACGAGATACGTGGTTCTAAACTAGGGTTTGTTTAAGGACTTTTGTCAAGTCTTAGTGAACTTATTAAAACATGTTATGGTTTGTAACTTGAATTCGGTGTCAACGTTTCAGACAATTTATGTTGCGGTATTTTCAAACTTAATATATGGATGAACATCTACTGGATTTTATCATATAGCGTTGTTATGATTGAATGCTATGGTATTAAGAAAGTCACACCAATAATCACGCTTCCGCAAAAGTCAGGGTGTGACACCTTCAGCTTCGGCCATTGATCAGGCACCATGTTTGGTCGCAGCTTGGAGATGGTAGTAACACGTCGGCTTGGTATGATTATTGGTGTGATGTTGGGCCCCTTTCTTCGTATCTGTCTCCGCGGGTTATCACTAATACGGAGTTTGCATTGGATGCTACGGTTCAGGATATCGTTATAGATGGCTCTTGGGCGTGGCCGATGGCTTGGAGGGATTTATTCCCGGTCCTGAATCAGCTTAATCAAGTGTATCTAGACCCGAACAAGAACGATCGGCTTTGTTGGAAGGATGATAATGAGCTTGATGATTTCTCTTCTTCGGGTGTGTGGCATTCTGTTCGATCTAGGGAGCCGGAGGTGGAGTGGACTCACATTGTTTGGTTTTCTCAGTGTATTCCAAGGCATGCCTTTCTTATGTGGCTGATTTTGAGGCGAAAGTTGTTAACTCAAGACAAAATTTTAAAGTGGGATATATCGAGAAGGAAGAATATGAATATGATGTGCTGTTTATTATGCTATGCGGATATAGACTCTCATAAACATCTTTTCTTCGAATGCAAGTTCTCTTCCGAAGTTTGGAGTATAGTTAGAGATAAGGTGGGTATGGATAATGTGGATCCTAAATGGAATGTTATTATGGATTGGTTAAAAGCCCGCGCTCGTTCAAAGTGGGCAGCTGATTATGTTTCTAGGATTCTAGTTGCGGCGACTTCTTATTTCATTTGGCAAGAGTGTTGGTGCCAGATACTATTGGTGCTACATTGTTGAATACGGTTAGATACAAGCTGATGGGAATGAAGTTTAAGAATACCGATAATGTAAGGAGGCTTCTGGGCAAATGGGAGATTCATGGTAGCTTTGTGGAAGACGATGGAGGCTGAGCCATAGTGTGTCTTTTTGTTTTGTATTAGCCTAGATCATAGTCTAGTTGTTTGCTTGTTTTTTGGATTTGATGTATCGTTTTTCGATTGTCTACAAACTTGGGGGTCTGTCCCTTGTTTGAACTAGTGAAGATATCTCCTCACTACTTGTTTTGATTTGGTTGTGAATATATAGAATCACCGGGGTAACCCTTTGCCGAAAAAAAAAAAAACTTTTACTATTCAGAAAGGAATGCAACTTTTCAAAACATATTTATGGATATAATATCATCTTTTTGGCTGAACAATGAAGCTGAAAAACTATTCTAGTTACTAACTTCTGTCATACTTATTGTTCCCATAAAAATAAGACTAAATTGCAAAAATCAACATTTATGTTATACCTAAACTGCACTTTATACCTTTCACTATGAAATCGGCCAAACCCAACCTTTACCTTCATGTTTTGTTACATTTATAACCTTTAGAACTAATGCCGTCTAAAAACTCAGTTATGTTACCTCACATGCTTTGCATGTGAGGGTATCATGGTCTTTTCACCAACCTTTTATAACATAAAGGTTGATTTGTGAAATTTTGTCTCATTATTATTAACTATTATTATTATTATTATAAAAAAATAACTTTCATAAAGTGTTTGTAAAAAAGACTAATAATGGTTTTAGAAAACATTTTTTTAAATAATAAAAATGTTATTATTTATTAATTACACGCCAACGTTTAAAAAAACGTTTTAAAAAATCCTTAATTCTTGTTTTACAAATTAACCAAATCCTTGTCCAACAAAAAATAAAAAATGTTATTATTTATTAATTATTATATCGAGATAAAAATATGTTCGTAAAAAAGCATAGCATATTTATATTCCTTAAAATTAATAGCTACCGAATATCGATCCAATCAACAAAATTATTTATGGTTATTTTTCTCTCTTTTTTGCTTAAACATAGATTTTACCGAAAACCAAATTGTTACCAAGTTCGTTTGTTTTCTGATATAAATTACATAGATGAACACCGACCTTGATTGGTTCATCAAATATTCGGGTTCGCCAGTATAAAACTAGTTTCGTAGAAACAAGAATTAAGAATTTTCTAAAAATAATATTTTTAAAGGTTGCATTATAAATTTGTAATTAATAAATAATAACATTTTTTTTATTTGTTGGACAAGGATTTGGTTATTTGGTAAAACAAGAATTAAGGATTAAAAAAAACGTTTTTAAACATTTTAGTATAATTAATAAATAATAACATTTTTTTATTATTTAAAAAAATGTTTTCTAAAATCATTATTAGTATTTTTACAAACAGTTTCTGAAAGTTATTTTTTATAATAATAATAATAATAATAATAATAATAATAATAATAATGAGACAAAATTTCACAAATCAACCTTTATGGTGAAAAGACCATGATACACTCACATGCAAAGCATGTGATGTAACTTAACTGAGTTTTTAGACGACGTTAGTTATAAAGGTTATAAATGTAACAAAACATGAATGTAAAGGTTGGGTTTGGCCGATTTTATAGTGAAAGGTATAAAGTGCAGTTTAGGTATAACATAAAGGTTGATTTGTGCAATTTTGTCTAAAAATAACTTATTGTTCTATATTATTTTAGTATAAAGGTAACTTTTAATCTATAAAGAAGCCAAAAGATTTTATCTTTTTATTGTGAGAATCCGATACTGGGGATTCAAGAAACCCAAATTTTTTTTGCTAATTCAGTGAGATCAAATATTAACACAAGGAATTATGTTATACAAAGAAATTGTCTCATTAGTTTAATTTTTCAATTTATTTAATCTATCTGAATAAAAGAAGGTTTGTCCAATATTCAAAATGCGTATCTTGAAAAGGTGAGTGTATCTATAGTGTGCGTAATCAATAGAAATAAATAAATGTATTCTAAGAAAATGTTTTAAATATTGATAATTTGTCATACTATGATTACTTTTCATATGCTACATTATTATTAGTTTTAAAACCCTGTTGTTTATCTATTAATAAACTTTCAGGTAACATCTGAAAATAATTAGCAACCATTAATTTAAGTTTTAGCATACAAACATGCAAATATACGGGACCTACTTGATACATAAGAGAATTTAAAGACTACCTATGCCAATAGGAGTTATACGTGCATACATTTACACTATTCAAAAATAGGCTTTATCGACAGAAATTTTCACTATTGGAACTATTTGTCGGCATTTAATAACAAATCATTAACCGATCAAACAAATCCTAGTTAAAAAGAAACAACTTTTTAAAGTTCGCAGGTGATCATCAACGACGAATTACCATCGGGGATGCAATCCACTTTATAATAAGAAAAAGATTGAGTTTTCAACAATCCGTCGGTGATCTGTCAGCAATCACCAACAGACGTCTAAATTTATATATATTTTGTTTTAATTAAACAAAACATGAAAATAAAGAAAAATAAATATCTAAATTGCCAGTAATCACATACGGATTGCCGACGGAAATAGGTGAATAAGATTTCTTTCAAATCGTTCCGGTACTCATTAGGTAAGAGCAAATTTACAGCTGACAATCCATCAAAACATTTACAGGTTGCAAAGTTATCAAAAAATATCGGGGCTTCTGATTTCGTTGTCGAATCCACCTAAAATCTTTATTGAATATATACAATCAAGACCTCTCTTCTTTTCAAATTATTCATTCTTGATCTCTCTATGTAAATATACATACCAATACACACATATATATAATATGTTTGTTGATGTTTATATGAGCATACTTTTGTGTATGAAATTGGTGTCATTAGAGTTTGTCTTGTGTTTGGATGCAAACCCCCACTTAATCACACCTGTGGATTCTGAAATCTCAAAAGCTACTTATTTAGGTTGTTTAATGCTTCCTTTCTCTTATCATATGTACTAATAGTAGCTTTTAGTAGCCAACTAGATTTGACTAATGCCGCCAATGTTTTAAATTAAGAAAACGTATTGTTTTAAAAAGCTTTAAATTTCAATTTGAGGCACTTTTAAACCATATAATTTCATTTTTAAATTTGATTTTTTTATAAATAAAATTTATTAATGGGGCAAACCCTTGGTGCTATTAGATTTAAAATTGTCAAGAATCTTGGCATTACTAATTTCTAACCCATTATCTCCTAATCTGAATAAATTATACTATCAAAGGGGAATCTTTCAATGCAATTCGTGTTCAATAATTTGCCATTCTTTTTAGTGGCCCCAACACTCATAGGATTAGATAAATCACATCAACAATTTTGTTATGATACATGCTTTAATAAGCAAACCCTCTTTATTCTTTTTAAACAAGTTTTTACGCACACATACATACATACATATATATTTTTTTTTTTTAATTTAGAGTTAAATGCCATTTTAGTCCCTGTGGTTTGGGTCATTTTGCCAGTTTAATCCAAATGTTTCATTTTTTTTGCTTGTGGGTCCAAAAAGGTTTCAGTGTTGCCATTTGAGTCCACTGGGTTAACTTCATCCATTATTTCTGTTAACGAGAAGGGCGATTCGGTCATTTTATATAGTCGAATTGTCTTTCTAGTTAACAAAATTACATATAAAATGACCGAATTGCCCATCTGGTTAACAGAAAAAATGGATTAAGTTAACCCAGTGGACTAAAATGGCAACGATGAAACCTTTTTGGACTCACAGGAGAAAAATGAAACCTTTGGACTAAACTGGCAAAATAGCCCAAACCACAGGGCCTAAAATGGCATTTAACTCTTAAATTTAAATGCATTAACATACCTTCGACCCAAACGGGTAAAAGGCCAAACAAGCTACAACACCCCCGCCAAACGGGCAAAGTGCAAAGAAATTATAACATGTACAACAGGTATTTACACCACTCCTCCCATCTAATATAATTAGATGATGTTCTGTTTTTTGACCCAAGCAAAACCTCTCGCCTTTATCTCCCCTATGATATCTTGCGTACTACATTTTTTCTAGTTGAACACCACGTCGTTCCTTTCTTTCCATATGCACCAGCAAGCTATCATAGCCATCCCGTGAATAATATTTTCCACCTTCTTACCACACTTGATGAAATTATGGATGTCTAAAATGTCTTTGTACTCAAAAAAGAAAAACGGAGGAATGTTGCACCAAACGCTGAAGGCCGACCAAACCCTTGTAACCACCATGCAAGCGGTAAACAAATGCTCCACCGTTTACTTGAATTCGTCACAAAAAGGACACATGATCGATGTTATATCCACATTCCTTCTTCTTAGATTTGTTCTCGTAGGAAGCCTATCCAAATTGCCTCTCCAATTCATAATGTTACATTTAATGGGCACCCATTTGCACCAAATGAAATTTGGAGGGTGGCAATTACCTCTATCAATAATCAAAGCCTTTTTAACCATTTTCACCGAGAAACCATTCTGACTTTCATCAATCCAATACCAAGCATCCTTAATGTTAAAGAGTCTCAAGATATTGAGAACCTCGCAACACTCATTCCATTCATTTAAGCTCAACATCTGACTCAGACTGTCTAGACCATTGCCAATTAAAAGCTCCAATGCCTTGACCAGCTTCCAATCTCTCTGCGACCCTGCACATTTTAAACAACTCTAAACCAAATAAATGGGGCCATCTTTCCATGAAGGGAAGATCGCCCACCCATGTGTCAATCCAAAAGCGAATATCAGCCCCATTCCCCACCTTACCCATGATTAGCCGGTTTAGCCCCTTTCCATTTATTTTCATTTTGGATATCAACTTAACAATGTTTTTCCAGCATCCCGCAAAGTTTCCGTTAAGAGGCATGAAGCTCCTTTGATTATTCTTAAAGTGGCACGCTTCCACCACTTTACACCAAAGATTATGATTTTCAGCCCTATATCTCCACCCCCCATTTACAAAGAAGGGCTTCATTGACCTCTTTAAGCCTGTTAATTCCCAAACCACCTTTAGACTTGGGCCAAGTGACCCTTTCCCAAGCCACCCAGTTCATTTTAGAATTGCTACCTGAGCCGGTTTCTCATTTTGGATTCGAGAGACTTGATAACCCCAGTCGGGGCCTTATAAAGCGAGAAATAATATATAGGCAGACTTTCCAACACCGAATTGATCAAAGTAAGCCTTCCCCCTATCGATAAAGTTTTAGCTTTCCAAACCGACAGTCTTTTATCAAAAACCTCAATAATTGGAGTCCAATTGTTAATTCTGTTCATATTTGTCCCCACCGTGATCCCCACTATCAACACCCAGCCCGTATATGTTTGATTTTTTAAGATTGATTTTTAAGCCCGAACATAAATAAAAAATTCTCAAGCATCTCGCCACGTTCTTTAAATTATCCCAATCCTAATCCCCCAACACAAGAGCATCATCAACAGCATAAAAAAAGGAGAAATTATCAGACCGTGATTGGAAGTTTGGATACCTTTGAATATATGTGTATGTAATATTAAGTGTTGTGTACATACAAAGAGTAAAAGCAATTATAATACTACACTTGTATTCTTTTAACCATGATACGTATATCCGTTTATTTATAAATTTTAGATGCATTGTTGATTGCACGCATATTCTTTTTTCATATGTGTGATCAAATATATTTAGAAATTTATTTTAAATTGAAGAAAATAAACTCTAAATTTAAATTCTTTTTTTAATTAAAACTTGAACTCATAACCTAAGGTTCTAATCTTCAATGGATAGAGTCTAACAAAAAGCATATGCAGTTATATCTTTAGTTAGGATGTCAATCACACCACAAAACACCTAGATCCATATTTGACTACAATTATTCCTTCTTTTATCTCAACTATGGAGGCAAGATTACAAGTTTTGTCTTATTCGGTATACTTTTCATTTACAAGCCTAACACTTTTGTTTGTTAATCTCCAGCAAATTAGGCATGTATGGCCTACATTTATCATATTATAATTTATACTTTTTCAAACTTAAGTGGGAGAAAATGATGAAATAAAAATTGGGAGTTTATGAACCATTGAAACTTCCTAGTTCCTACATCAAAATAAATTGGCTGGCTTAGTTTATAATAAGTTTTTATAGTTTGGCGCACAATTTACAATTGAAAAACTTGGAACCAGTCGTGTAAACCGAATTAGTCAAGTTAACTTTTCTTTTATATTTTGAATATGCATTTATGTATAAATTTATTCGGTTTAAAAAAATAATGCAAACTAATGATCGTCTTGAAACAAAAAAAATGGGTCAGATCGATGCCAACCTAACCTGTTTGGGTTCTCGTTTTCTAAACTGCAGTTACCGGCTCAACTCATAAACTCAACCGTAACCGACTGAATAGTACCATAAACGGCACTAGATGTCTATTCGCCAATTATGGAGCTTAAAATGAAAATGAAAATGGAAGTGGAAAGTTGAACGAAACTGGTTATGGCATCCATGGGCACAATTCATTGTCATTGTTGCTCAATAATGATGGTCAAATAGCCCACTAGATCACATGTCTTAGGAAAGTAGAACCTAGAAAATAATAGAGTAACAAGATTATGAATGGGCTAATGACCAATTAGCGATATCCATGACCGGCAAGACTCAATATGGATTTTGGGTTTTAAAACCTTTGTTTTCGCTTAGCTTTACCACGTATACATTACGTATCATATTATGTAGAAATACTTTGGGGATAAAGGCAATATCAAAGAGTTTTGTATCAATCCAACCCTGCCCTTAAAATAAATAACTTTAGCATGTTACTAAACCAACTCATCCCTACGAGAAGAAAAAATGCTGTGTGTAGCATGACGATGTTCACCTTTCGAAAATCATAACAAAAAACATATCACTTCTTGAGCTTGTTTATCCAAGTCTTGTTGCTATGACAACATACAGAATGCAAGGGACGTTCGTTACAGAGGCAGTATAGTATATCATAAAATACTCATACACGAGTGCTGGATGTGACTAAGATTGCAGTTTCTTCTTGTAATCCTGGAATGTGCCACTAAAAGGCGTCACCCTGCCTTCTGACACCGCCCACAACTGGTCAACACTACCCGAAATCAGATGCTCGTCGTGACTTACCTGCAAGTTATATAACATGACAAAACTATTAGATCAAGTGTTCATTTTCCAAATTCTTCATGCTTTATATTGTGGTTTTCAATCATTTGACATTTTCGTTCTTAAAATAAATCAAACAAGGTTGACCTGGGTACTATTTTGTTCATTTTATTTTGGTACTCTAGCCGTTAGGTTAATGGGACCCACAAACACATCTTCACTCGTCTCGCATCATTTTAGTGAAACGTAAGAGTTAAATAGCTCAAAAGTTAGGATCTAATTACCATCAAAACTCCTCCTTGGAAGATAACAAGACCCTGTATTAATGCTTCCACTGCATCCAAATCCTGCATTTAAAACCAAATATTGTCATACATCCGGTCAATCAGTCAACATCACACTTCAAAGGTGGCAATTTCTGCCCATTTGCTAACCAGTCAACAAGGGTTACATTTTAAAACTAAATAAAACAATAAACCCGTTTCAGCCTGTTGACCAATCTGCCCGACCCGCCCATCTGATAAACCCTAATCACAATGATGATAATAAAATAGTAAGTATTTCTAGAGCAGAACCTACACTAACAAAATGACTCTTCATCCCGCTTCAAAGAAAAGGTAATTTAGGAAATCAAATCATTTAGGTTCCATATTGGATGATTCTGATGATCCACCACATATATAAAATAATGAAAAAGTATATGATAATGCACCAAGATATCCCACAAGCACAATGATGGTGGCACAAAGTGAGGCATATATGTAAATGGTTTTACACTTATAATTATAACATAATATAATATAAAAAGAAAGGGGGACAACAAACCAATGGTCAGCTCAACAATAACCACACGACCATTCTAAAGGTTTGAATACGAAGCATATTAAAAAAAAACAATGATATAGACTTACAAGATGATTTGACGGCTCATCAAGCAATATGATGTGAGGCTTTTTAAACGTTATCTTTGCAAATGCGACCCTGCTTTTCTGACCACCTGAGACACCACTAACAACAGTGAGTCCTAAGCTGTGTGTTTTAAGGTGGTTTTAGCACCACAAATTAACACTTTATAGTGAAAGCAGTATGCTCCACACACCATATATAAAATAGAGGAAAGTAATAAAAGAACGAACGTACCAGACAAGGTGTACATTGGTTGAAGTGCCAGATTCCCAGTTACACCGAAAGAACCTAAGTGGCCTCGAAGCTTTTGTTCAGGCACTCCCTATGGTAGCCAAAAATCATAGAATAAACCTTATGTACATAAAGGAGCAACATTTAAGTACAGTTACACCGCTGCGTGTAAACTGAATTTTGAAAAAGAAAACATTAAAAAAAGAGTAAAATGCCATTTTCATACCTGAGATTTGGCCAGTTTTGCGACTTTTGTCCAAAGGTTTGTTTTTCCGCATCTAGACCCAAAAGGTTTGAAATCTTGCCATTTTCATCCGGCCAGTTAACTCCATCCATTTTTCTTCGTTAAGTCAGAGGTACTTTCGTCTTTTTGTTAACTTAAAGGGCAATTCGGTCTTTTTCACTTTATGTACAAGCATTTAGCATAACGTACAAGTGTTCGAAAGACTGAATAGCCCTTTAAGTTAACAAAAAAACGAAAATACCCCTGACTTAACGGAGATAATGGATGGAGTTAATGAGCTGGATGAAAGTGGCAAGATTTCAAACCTTTTGGATCCAGATGCAAAAAAAAAAACTTTTGGACAAAAGTCACAAAACTGGCCAAACCTCAGGGACGAAAATGGCATTTTACTAAAAAAGACAAATAAAAATTGATATAGAAGAACTCACTGGGAAACAACGCATCATATATAGAAGCGGATTGGAGGTGAGATCGAGTCCATCCACGTGATGCTGACTGAAGACAGCAATACGAACCTGTACGAGGAATTAAACCCCAATCAGATGATCAATATTTACAATCTAGAAGCCAAAAGGGTAAAAAAGAAGCATAGCATTGTCATTAATCGAAATTGGTAAGTAGATGTTAATCATATTCACCTTAGCTGAACGGAAAACTGTTCCTGAGGTTGGTTGAAGCTCCCCTGAAATCAACTTAAGTATAGTGGACTTACCGATACCATTAGGGCCCACCACTGAAAATTCATTTGCATACCACAATCAGAAACAGAAACAAAAATGCAATGTTAAAGTCATGGTTTTAAAAAACGCTTGAGGCGTGCGCCTCAAGGCGAAACGGCCAAAACACGAGTCTGAGGCGCGCCTCATGGGGTTTTTACTGCATATGTGCCTCAGAGGGGCTGAGGCGCTAATAAAGGCTGCGCCTGAGGCGCTAATAAAGGCTGCGCCTCATGGGATTTTCATAGTTGTTTTTGATGTTTTTGACTTTTTGTGTCAATGTCAAGCATTTCATGTCTTTTTTATGTATGTTTTTTGATGATTTTGATGAATCTGATGATGAAAGCCTCGAAACTCGTTTCCGTTCTTTTAAACCTTGACTAAAGCTAAAATTTATGAAAGCAACTATTTTGATACTGCCATCAAATCAGATAAAAATATAATTAATGAAAAGCATAAGTACTTTTTTAGTATTAAACGTATTAAAATAAGAATACACACATGATACAGTCATACAGATGTATGTATATAGGTGTAACTTACACATATATAAGCACATGCACACACAGACGCATCATATATACAATCATACAGGAGAAGTATATAGTTAAACTCTCTCTTAGAGACTAAACCCTATGTAACACATGCTTGTAACACCTATGTAACACCTACGTAACACACTTGTAACACACTTGTAACACCTATGGAACACCTACGTAACATATGTTACATCCGATCTAACATATGATGTTACACATGTTACGTTAAAGAGTTTAATTATTTTTTTAACAAAAACTTATATATATATATATATATATATATATATATATATATATATATATATATATTAAACCCACTTGGCTTTTTTGGATTTTTTTTTATAAAAAGCCGCTTGAAAATATGCATATTACATGCCCTAAAATTTTTACAAAAAAACGGTTTGTTACGTTAGGTTTAGTCTCTAAGATAGAGTTTAATATATACCCCCCCCCCCCCATCATAAATGTGTATACATATTACATACACACACAGATGTATGTGGTATGCAGAGGTACAAGTACTTATGTACATGATGTATACATACATACAACTAAATACACACAACTAAAAATAACTTCAAAGCATCATTCTTACTTGCTACACGACTGTCCAAATCTATCCCAAAGTTCAAATTCCTGAACAGTATTGGGCCTCCGGGGTAGCCAAACGAAGCATCACTGCCATCACATTTAAAACAAAAACTTATGATTAAAAGGCCCACTGTTCCTGAGATGGAATTCGACTTTTAATATACATATTAGTAATACTACATTAGCTTTTTAATACACGGATGACAACAGTGACCCATGCAACCAGTTGATACAGAACAAAAAGGGCATATTTTTTCCTCAATGAATAATTTCTTGACAACAATAAATGACGAAGCACTCAGAGCTAAAACAGCTACTTCGAAACAACAAACCTGAAACTTATAATGGGCGGACCAGGTCTATCATCTGGCGTAGGAAAGTCAAACTTGTAACTGCATACACAAAACAAACACATACCAACTTAGAACATGTACACATCAGCAAACACAATTATATCAAAGAGGCAGCAGTGGTACACACTCTGGATCATTCACGACTTCATCAACATGTCCTAAGCGTTCCAGCGCCTGACAATTAGTTGAATAGATAATGCAAAATTACAACATAAACCTGGTAACTAATGTTTTAATAAGTGTGATAACTTAAATAGAACTCTTACCTTAATTCTAGATTGAACAAGAGAAGCACGTTTCGCATTGTACCGAAATTTATCGATGAAAGCCTGAAAGAATAGAGATAATGAGTGTTAATTTACCCAAAATATAATATGATTTTTCAATACAGAATCGGCATAATGAACCATGAAGCTTATTTAAGAAAAAAATAACACAATCAAAACCTGCATATGATCTCTTGAACGCTCATTTGATTCAAACGCTTTCTGTTGATTTTTAAGATGTTCAGCTCGTGTTCTTTCAAAGGTATCGTAATCTCCTTTGTATGCAGTCAGCTTCTGGTTTTGAAGGTACAAAATATCTGTGACTACCTGCAAGACAAAGCAAACAAGATATATAATATACCAAAGGATGTTACTATATAATTAAATACAGACTAGCCAAAATGTTACCGTATTCAGAAATTCCCTAGCATGAGAAACAACAATAAATGTTTTTGGCCATTTAGTAAGGTAAGCTTCCAGCCACAGCACTGCATGAAGATCAAGATGATTCTGCACATAAAAAAAATGTTTTTTGTGATATCTTTTACTGCCTGAAAGTATCATCAAGGGGGTATTGTGTGGCAAACCGTAGGTTCATCAAGTAATAGAAGATCCGGCTCAATGAATAGAGCACGAGCAAGAGCTATTCTCATTCTCCATCCTCCAGAAAAAGCCCTTGTTGGCTTCTTTTGCATTTCTGGTGTGAAACTGAGACCCTGAAATTCTCATGGTTAGTGAAATTACCATTGTATTAATAAAATTAAAGAACAAGAAAATTGATACTTTACAGCAAAAATTTTATAATGACCTATAGGCCTATAAACCAAACGTTCATGAACTGTTCAGTGGAAAGTTCGTTTATTTAAATAAATGATCAAATATGAACACATTTTTTTGTTCGTTTAATTAAAACGAACGAACATGAACACACGTTTTGTTCGTTCATTTATGTTCACGAACGACCGTTTATGTTCACTCATTTATGTTATTTACGTTTCTTTATGTTGTATGTTTTAATTTTGAATGGATACATAAGTAATTATATTTATATAAATATAAACATAAAAATGGGCTTTCTAACTACTTATATAAATAAAACAAATTAGTAATTGGGCTTCCAGTAATTATAAATGGACTTTCTAATTTAACATATCATAATTGATCAACAAATTATACAAAAAAAAACCACGTAATTGAACCATGTACATTAAACCACTGATTTAGATGTGTTTATTGATAAATTATGATGTATTAGACTAGTTCGTTGTGTTCATTAATGTTAATATGTGTTCGTTTATGTTTATTAACGAGTTTACGTTAACCCGCGCGTTGCGGCGGGATGTTGATTATTAATATCTTTAGTGTCACTACAACAGATGCAAAAATTCTTTAATTTATGCAACATATTCTTTCATTTTACCTAATCTCCGACTTACAACACCACTTGCGCCAAAAAATGTTAACCATGTATTTCTCATATTGAATAGTCAATCTCAATACCCTTAAAATTTTAAGAGTAAATTACTTTTTGAGTCCTTTTGTTTTAGTTGTTTTAACCATTTGAGTTCAAAATCAAAAAGTTTAACGTCCTGAGCCTCTAAACGCTTTTTTATAACCTTTTGAGTCCTTTTGAGTCCAATTCTTTTTAACAAAATTGGACTCAAAACGTTGTAAGATGAACAAAATTAGACTCAAAACGTTGTAAGATGAACAAAATTAGACTCAAAACGTTATAAAATGAGCGGTTAAGGACTCAAAACATTAAACTTTTTGTTTTAGACTTAAATGGTTAAAACCATTAAAACACAGAGACTCAAAAAGGAATTTAGTCAAATTTTATTATGTAAATTGGCTCCTAGAATGCATTATAAGTGCATTGAAATGTTAAAAAGGATTGTCTTTGTTATCAAGAATACAATTTTACTCATTTTACCATATTGCTAGAAATTAGTTTTACCCACCTGACCGTATGTTACAAAAAAAAAAAGTAGAAAATAAACATGGGTAAACAACTAATGATTAAAAAATTAATTTAACAAAAATATATAATTGTTTTTTTATAACCACGGGAACCCACTTACGTGCTAAACCCCTGGGTCCCCCCAATACCCGACTAACCAAGGGGAACAGGCAAAGCACGAAGCAAGCGCCTGGTCGGTGACCTTTAGAGAACTGGTTTTAATATAACTGATTTGAAATAACTCTTTAAATGGCTTTTAATGTTACTTGTTAAATTTATACGTAGTATAAAATTTTTCTTTTTCAAGTATGCATGTATCATTGTTTTCCGATTTGTAATATGAAACACAACCTATAAAAATACATTGATTAAACATGACCGTGCCAAATAATAACTTCGAGCCCAATTTGTAAACTCCATAGCAGACATTCAAAATCAATGTTTTCATGACTGAAACGAAGTCTTACCGGTTCAATGCGGACTGAATTTAAAAATCGAAAGATGTTGTAAAATATAAATATAAATATTAAAACCACAACAAAATATCCAAAATACTTATTGAACTTCAACCACATTCATATCATATGTCTATATATTTAACAAAATAAACAAATTAAACATTAAGCATTTCCAAAATACGTAAATGGATTTAATAACTAAATTTGATATTCTTAAAAAACATAACTGGAACTTAATCTAGTATTATATTTTATTTAAAAATTTAATGATTTAAAAAATGAAAGTAAAAATAATGGATGGACAACTCATAAGTCATAACTCCATGGCCTTTCAAAATTGAAAAGATACAAAAGGGCAGTAAAAGTAATCGGAACAGTAAAACAGGACTTTTATGTTCTCTCCACCAACAAACATTCATTTTCGTTTGACATTCATTTTTTTGGTTTGAATTAGATGTTCTCTCTATTTTGTGGTTCGAATCAAAACAGTAATTCCAAGTTTTTTTTTTTTTTTTTTTCTGAAACGCAACCAAGACTCATCCCTCCCCTCTGCCATATTATTAGCGTAGAGATGGAGTTATGGAACCATCACCTGCCGTCACTTCTTCCTGTTGAACCGGTGACGGGGGGCGAGTCGTAGATCGGTGACGACGACGGCGGTTTTTCGTGGCAGAGTAAATTGTTAGTGGAGGGTTCACCCTCATCATTGATATTGTTCATTTGTTCTTCTTCTTCGTTGGCCAATTTAAAGAATTCAAGAAATTATGTGGTAAATAAATTGTGTTAGTGTGACTGTGTCGGTGGCTTTAGGCATTATAAAGGGTGTGAAACGGTGGCATGGGGGAAACGGCGGTGACTGTTGGAGGAGGCGCATCGGAACACGACGTTACGACGACAATTGAATAATTGCAACGGTTAAATAATAGTGCGAATATCCTTTACCTTGAGGATTTGTTTTTAAAGTTTAGAAGTTGTCGGCGGTTAAATAACAGTATTTGTGAATCGGTGGGTATGTTGAATGAATGAGTGCCTTTCATGAAGCGATGTGATTTTATGTTAAGGTAACCCAAGTTAGTATTTGTATAAGGGTATAATTATGTCCATTTGTGTTCGTTTATGTTTGTTCCAATATGTTCATTTAGTTTGTTTGAGTCCGTTTACGTTCGTGAATCGTTTAGGTTTTAAACGAACAAACACGAATATGCCCATTTCCCTAATGAACGAACATGACTAAAATATTTGTTCGATTATACGTTCGTGTTCGTATTCGGTTAAACTTAAATGAACAAACACGAACATGCCCATGTTCGTGCTCGTTCGGTTCGTTTGCTGATTAATTAGCTCTAAATATCATGTTCAGATCACAAAGTAAAAGTCTTGACATTCGTGAGCTGATTAATTAAATAATCGTTTTAGGGAGTAGGGACTGACCGCAAGAATAGAAGCAGCACGAGCCTCCGCAGTATATGCATCAATAAACTCTAGCCTTTTATATATCGCTTCCAGTTTTTGTGCAATTCCGTCATTGTCATTTACCAAAGTAGGGTCCTTTTTTTCTTCAGCGTCCAGCTCAGCATCTCTCTGAAATTATCACAACAATACATGTTGGTTGAGAAAAAGACACGACACATGTTACTATGTTAGTCGCAGTCACATGTTTTTCCATGTGCATTCACACATACAATTAAGGAGAAAAAAGAGCAATGGACCAAAGACCTGCAATTTTATCAAACGGGCTTCTTCTTCTAAAAGTTGTGCTCTCTCAACATCAGAATTAAGGACACATTGTAACGCTGATGTGTCATCACCAACAACTTCCTGCTCTACGTGCAATATCTGGCAGTTTTTAGGAATACCTTCAATGGCATGCATAGCCATATACCTTAGGAAAGTTGTTTTCCCGGTACCATTCCTGCCAACGAGACCTGTAAAATAAAAGCCCATCATGATGTCATCACAGAAGATACGTTAATCCTAAGGAAACAAAAATGTACACGTCTTATTAGATGCTCATTATACAACAAAGATCCATGGTACACATACATAGGGCTGTAAATGAACCGAATGAACACGAACAAATCGTTCATTAAGGAATGTACATGTTCATGAATGGTTCACGAACACTTACGAAACGAGATTTCTTGTTCGTGTATTAACAAAATGAGCATGTTCATGAACACTTACCAATCGTAAACGAATACAAACAAATGTTCATGAACATAAATGAACACAAACGAACGTTATATATCAACAATATGAAGAATCCACAAAAAATAAATAAGTACATAACATAACTATCCGAAAATAGTTGACATAATTATCATAAACATAATTAACACAAAAACTAAGAAGTTTGTCAAGCTTTAACACAAATTGAAATGGTCAAATGAGGGATGTTGGCAAAGGCATATGATATAACTATTGTTACGAATTTTTCAAAACTAAAACTAATAAAATAAAAATATAACATAAAAAAATCTTTAAATGAACAAACACAAATGAATATAAACGAGCAAACGTAAACGAACGAACGCAACCTCTGTTCATGTTCGTTTGTTTAACTTATCAAAAGAAATTTCTTGTTCGTGTTTGTTAATTTATTAAACGAATGAACATAAATGAACTCCCCCCCCCCCTCGAACAGTTCACGAGCTGTTCGCTTTCGTTTCGTTTACAGCCCACATACACATGCACAAAAAATATACATACAAGAGAAAACTTCATAAGATAACTGATACTATTAGAATAGAGCAGATAATTTAATTTATAATTCATGTCTTTCAATAATAAGACTCACCATAATGCCGCCCAAAAGAAAGTGTAACAGTACAATCAACAATAAGTTCACGTCCACCAACGGACACATTAAAGTTCTCCATATGAATATCCCTAACTGTAGATCCTTCAGCACTATTGTCATGGTTTACAGATACAACAGGCATTCCTGCTTTCGCTGCTTCCATTTCTGCTACATGCATCTGGTATTGCATCTGATCATTGAAAAAGAGTACACATGAGAATGCAAATGTAAGACAAACCGCATTCGTTGATTTAAACAAATGATGACATGTTACTGTACCAATATGTACAGAAAATTGATATCCGTTTGACTAAATTGAGAACATATGTGCATAAGCCTCTATACCATGTTGTCCCAAGTGATTTATAATAGGCCTCATGCGGCCACACAAGAAACACAGATATGTACATACATACACATACATACATATATGTGTATGTGTTTGTTGAAAGTTGAAACTTACCTCTCTTTGACGCTCATCCTTCCTCTTCCTCCTTTCAAGCTTGATTTTGTCGCGTTCAGTAAGCAGGGGACCGTCAACTGGTTCAGGCTTCTTTTTTGTGGTTTTCACTTCATCCATTCCCTCATTCATTCTAAATGGTGTAGCAAGGCTTCTAACAGCTGGCTTTTCTTTGATCAAACCATGCTTTCCAAATTTCTCTGACAGTCTGCCACAGACCTGCAAATATGTTTGACGAACATTTAGAAAAACTTGAAGCATTTCTACACACATGTAACTCAAAACAATTACTTTCTGCAGATAAAATGATTCACTGAGAAGGTCTTTCTAGTAAAGTTGTAAGTTGAGTATTAAATGATTCACTGAGAAGGTCTTTCTAGTAAAGTAGTAAGTCACAGTGTGCGCCTTGCGCCTAGACAACAGGTTTACCCTTTGCACCTTGAGCCTTTAACTACATATATCTATTATTGGGTTTCAGTTAGTTATCAAGTTTTTTCTTTTATCAAAATCAACCAAATTGATATTATTGTATATTTGTAGCAGTAACAGAACATCAGTAAAACTAGACTGCAGTTAAGTACGACATGTGTTCAAAAAGACTTGCATCATCTTTTTGTGAAACAAAAATCGAAACAGTTATGTTTCTTAAGAACTGACTTAGAAGTTGAACAACGTATTTGGTGTAGACAAGAGATAAAGCCAAAACAAACCATACACAAGTATACAAAAAATGTCATCTTATATGTCCCGCAAAGGCTGAAACTCATCCATAACTAAAGCATTAAGCAAAACTCGCTCATAGAGTCACATCATATTATCTTTAATTCATTGCACACCCCATAAGCTTCATCCATTAGGAATTCCTAAAGGTATGCATATATAATAATAATAATAATAATAATAATAATAATAATAATAATAATAATAATAATAATAATAATAATAATAATAATAATAATAAAATGTTCTTGTAGATCCAGACCAAAATGCTCTGTCTCCATTCATTATGCATCCTCTTTGTCCTAGGGGACATCTAACTAAATACTTCTACCAGTTTGTATGTATAACTAATTAACTACCCCAATGAAATTCTTATCGAACGAAACCATTAATAATTAGTCTGATTAAATCATAAAATTCCAAAAGACTGATTAATTTAGGATGAAAAGCATACAGTTTAAGCTGCTAAATCATATGTTTATCCCTAATTGCTAAATACTTTCAGCTAGTCATCTTTCACAGGAATTTTTTTGGACATATTGATACAATAACAGTTATATGGTGGATAATCTGATTATATTATCAAATTCCAAAACACAGTCTAATTTGTGATGAACATCATCCAGTAATAGCTAAATACTCTCAACAAAATAATACAATAACCAAACAATTATATAATAAACCTAGAAACAAACAACAATAGTAAATAAACACAAAGAAATTCAATCAAATTAACGAAAAGCTAGCAAAATCAACAACAGTTACATACAGAATGACATTCAGAAAAGTCATCAACGCATCCGGAATCAACGAGGAGTTCTCCAATAGCTTCAAAGGCACCTTCGCCTTCAAATCCGAAATCAAAATCTTCATCAGCGAGAACATTAACGATGTAATCAATGATTGGCTGGTCCAGATCTTGAGCTCGTGGACCTAATACGTCGTGAACGACGTTGCTAGCTACTTCCGTCATTTTACTCCGGTGCCGGAACCTGAAAATCCGGCTGAGATTGAAGAATATCTTAAACCCTTGAAAGCTGTTGGCTGTAGGCTATAGCAGAAGCACGACTATCTCTTGGTTGTGCAGTTGTGGGCCGAAATGAAGATGCGCTTTAACTTAATGGGCCACTTGGAACTATCAGTGGGCCGTAAACTATTAAAGTGTGGTCGGGTTTGGTGGTAGAGGTGCACAAACCGGTTAATTTTAATAACCGGACCGGTTAACCGGTTATACCGGTTAATTTGACTTTTTGACTTTAACCGGTTAATGCTTTAACCGGTTATTACTTTAACCGGTTATTTTATTAACTGGTCCGGTTAATTACTTTAACCGGTCCGGTTAATTAACCGGTTATTTTCGGTTAAAAACCGGTTTTTTTTGCCTTTTTTTTGAATTTTTCGGTTATTTTTTCGGTTAACCGGTCTATCGGTTAAAAAACCGGTTTAAAAAAACCGGTTAATAACCGGTTATTATACTAAAAACTTGTAACCGGTTACTAACCTACGGTTAAAAATAACCACTAACCGGTTATTCCTAAATCGGTTATTAACCGGTTACGGTTTCGGTTAATAACCGGTTACGGTTAATTAACCGGTTATTTTGAACACCTCTATTTGGTGGTAGTGGTGCACAAAAAACCCGAACCTGAAAAAATAACCTGGAACTGGGTCTTGTAATAATCAGGTTTTTAAAACTTGAACCCGACCCTACCCGTAGGGTAGGGACCAGGTATGCATTAATGTCATCAGAACCCAAACCCGTAACATGGTTTTTTCGTACCCGTATTCTACCCGATTTTTAAGAATACTCGGGTTTATAGAATACCTGGAACCGGGTTTAACGAATACCCGTAACCGGGTTTTAAGTACCCGGACCAGGTTTTAAAATATGTTCTGATGACGGGGTAACCCAAGACTAAATAAAATGACTAAATATGCAAACGCTAAAAGGGTTAAATGGTTCAATGGTTAAAAAGCTGTGAGGTGGGGGAAAGTAATACGGAAACAGTAGCCAGTCACATCCGGGGATTGCTTCACCAACCCACAGCCGCAAAAGCAACGCAGGTCTGCAGAGTACACGCTATTATCCAGGGGTCAAAAGGCTTTAACCCCCAAAAGGGTAAGCCCCTCGCTGCAAGCAAGGACACTAGTCAAATGAATGCCTCTTTGGGATATGTCTTCTCCTATATAAGTGACACTTCATTTACTGAGTTGGGACATTCTTGGCCAGGCCTGTTTCCTTAAACTCTGGTCATTCACATCGAGTACTTGCTTCATGCAAGTCGCTCTCTTTCACATCCAACACACACACATTCTATTTGCTCCTTCATCCGAATCTGAATATAATTCAGAGAAGGATCTTTGGCAAATAACAAAAATAAACTAGTGAACCTCCTTCCACGTCTTGCAAACGTGGGGGGACCCCACGACCTGCGTTAGGCAAAGTTGAACCCTTCACCCCTTTTGCCTAACCAGCCCAGCTACTACCGTTGGTCTTATATTTGTTGCATCAACAAGTTGGCGCCCACCGTGGGGCTACGCCGCTATTTCTTCTCAAAAAGACCTAGTAGTGTAGCTCTCTTCACTTAAAATCACCATGTCTGAAAGTGGATCCCCGGAAGAAGTAAATCAAATTCCAAACACTTCTACTCCGGGTAGTAGCCAAGCTCACGTGGCTATACCAACTTATTTCTCAACTCCAGGGAGCACACCCGAGTTCCTCACTTTCAACACACCAACTCCGTCCAGATCCGGGGTTCCATCTCCCAATATCGGTGTCTCTGACGCCCCAGCACGTGTTGAACTCACCCCTGAAGGGGTTGCCAACAATTTCCTTGAGTTGAGGTCCCTTCTCAACCAACATGTGAGTAAAGAAAGAGAAAAAGGAGTGAGGATTCGTTTAGACTATGATGAGCCTGAACCAACGTTGTCTCCCGGACCACCTCCCCCTCCTTTTACAACAAGAAGTGAGGCTGGTCCCAGTAATCCTTCAAACCCTCACCCTTATCTGTCCACTATGACAAATCCTACGGTGCATCCTATCTTCTCTTCCCAACAGATTACTAGTGGTGCTCCTTTGGGACATGAGCTAACCCTTGACCAGCTCCTACAATCCCCAGTAGCAAGCTATCCAGCATCTATAACAACCACGTGGGAGCAAGCTCTGTCCGTGCTCCCTTTGGCACAAAGTGCTGTTATGAGCACTCCCCTCGGAATAAACTGTTTAGTTGCCCCAGGAAGCCTTCAAGGCTTCAACCTCATGCCCAACATGATGACCCAGATGATGGCCAACTTCCCGTGGCAACACTTTATTAATCAGGTGCTAGCCACTCAGGGAAATAACGGCAATGGCAATAATGTGGATGCAAGGGCTGAAGAAGACTTGGCTAAACCATATAAGCCAAGTAACCTTTCATGCTTTTCAAAGCAAATAGCCGACTATGATTTCCAAGCAAAGATCAAGATGCCACCCCACATCAGGACGTATGATGGGACTGAGGATCCTGAGGACCATCTTCAGATCTTCACCGATGCAGCAAGGATAGAGAAATGGTCAAACGCCGAATGTTGCCTAATGTTCATGCAAACCCTTGTTGGATCAGCCAGGATCTGGTTCAATGACCTACCTGCTCAAAGCGTTCGAAGCTTTGACGACCTTAGCAAGGGTTTTTTGGCCAATTTCTCCCAACAAAGGCGTTATGTTAAAGACGCAACAGTAATCTTCCAGATAAAACAGCGTGATGACGAAAGTCTTCGCGCGTTCATTGAACGATACAAAAAGGAAGGTTTGACCTATGTAGGGGCAGATGAGAAAATGAGAGTGGCCGGTTTCATGAATGCCATCACCTCTAAATATCTCACAAGAGATTTCAACAAGTCCTTGCCCACGAAAGGGTTGAAGCCCACATCCGGGGAGAGGAGGCGGTAGACATTAAAGAACAAAGAAAAAGGGGATCCGGCTGGCGAAGCAATAGTCCGGCTAGAAAAAGGGGAAACTTTAACTCCTATGACAGGCGGTCAAAGGGTTCAGACCCCCGAAGGTCTGAAGGTCGGAACCCTTCAAGCAGGGAGAAAGGCATAAGTTTCACTCCCCTCACAAAGACCCCTCAAGAAATCCTTGCAACGGAAGAAGTTAAGCAAAACTTTCGACCTCCTAGGCCTCTTCCCAAAAGCAGGAAAAACGAGAACTCCACCCAATACTATGAGTTTCACGAAGAAAAAGGTCACCACACCAATGATTGCTTCCAACTCAAGAAAATAATTGAAGAGGCCGTTAAGTCCGGAGAACTCGCTCATTTGGTGAAGGGAGTTCGGGACAAAATGGCTGAAGGAAAGGGTAAGGAAGTCAATATAGTGGATTTCGATGGAAGGGTTCCTCATAAAAGACAGCGGTTGGAAGCTTGGGAGCTTCAGTGTGTCTGCTTCCCCCCAACGGAGAAAGACCCTCTCTCTAGTCCTCTTGTGGTAGAAGCTACCGTGGGAACGTTACAAACATGTAGGGCATACATAGACACTGGGGCAGCCACTGAAATCATGTTCGAGAAATTCTTTAACCGTTTGAGCAATGAAGAACGTTTAAGGCTTCAACCCTCTGGAACCTCTATAAAAGGTATCGCCGATATACCCCTCAAGCCTTTAGGGCAACTGACACTTAATGTTCATTTCAGCGAAGGTTTGAAATAAAGAACCCAACCACTAACCTTTGTGGTTATCAACATCCCCTCAAGCTATGACGTAATCATCGGAAGACCCGGGCAGTGTGCTTTCTACATGGCCGTGTCTGTTGGCCATGGCACAGTCAAATTTCCTACTGAGAGGGGCATAGCAACCCTTCAACCCTCTCAAGAAGCTTACATGGTTGAGGGTGAAAGCTCAAACAGTGAAGAAGACAGGCAAAGGTTGGTCATAAATCCCAAGTACCCTGAACAAAGGATAAGGGTCAATCCAAACCTTTCTCAAGAGACCCTTTCGTATCTTAAAAAACTGCTAACACATTACAGCGATGTCTTCGCTTGATGTCCAGAAGATATGACAGGAATCCCTCGGAACATTGCTGAACACGAGTTAAGAATACCACCGGATGTCAAGCCTGTGGTCCAAAAGAAAAGAAGCCTAGCACCAGAGAGAAGTCTGGCAGCCTGCCAAGAGGTTGAAAAGCTTGTGTCAGCCGGCATTCTCCGGGAAGTCAAGTACCAGTCATGGGTTGCAAACCCGGTTATGGTCAATAAACCCGACAACTCATGGAGGATGTGCATAGATTTCAAGGATCTTAACAAGGCTTGTCCTAAGGATTGCTATCCACTACCGGAAATTGATCTCAAAGTTGACTCCCTCACCGGTTACTCGTTCAAATGCTTTCTTGATGCATATAAAGGTTACCACCAAATCCTCATGAAGGAAGAGGATGAGGAAAAAACAGCCTTTCACACGGACAAAGGGATCTTTTGTTATCAAAAGATGCCTTTTGGTCTCAAAAATGCCGGAGCAACTGATGCGTGTGAAGTGTTATATATATTAGGTGTATATTTTAAGCCCTTTTTAACACTTATTTTAGCCAAGTTTTAAATTTATAAAACACGATATTTCACTAACACTAAACACACATATGGGCAAGTGCACCTATCGTTGAGTGTAGTATAGCGTTGGTAAGATACCGAGGTCGTCCAAGGACACAAGAGCTTTTAGTACCGTTTTATCCTCAATGTCTAACCAAAATAAAAGTTTAGAAAAAATGTTTTAAACTAAGAAAATTAAAAACTAACTAAAATGCTGAAAATAAAAATAAAAGAAAAACAGATAGACAAGATGAATCACTTGGTTCCGACTCGTATCTAGTATAACCTTTGATTATTTCCGCACTTTTGCACATAATTAAGAGATTATCTTAGTTATTGTAGTAGGCCCCTCTTTTGAAGGTGACGTTACCCTCACCCCAGTAGTTTGAGTCAGCAGGGATACAATCCTAAAAGGGTGGATTATTGGAAGATAATGAATTAAGTTATTAATGCAGTATTGTGGTAGGCCCCGCTTTTGGCGGTGACGTTACCCTCGGCTAAGTAGTCTGAGTCAGCAGGGATACAGTCCTAAATAGCCGGGTTATAGTATTAATAGTAGCTAACTTATGAGGGGATCAAAGAGTTTGGACCCCCGCCATCCAATACCGTGAAGTATTGAAGGAGGTCCTACTAAATTTGACCCAGGTCCATTGCAGGACCTCTAAACGCTGAACAATGGCAAGACCTTTACCAAACCGTTCCCTTAACCCCCTACCAGGTAGCCAACATATCTCCATATAGACCGTGGAGATATGAATGGTGAAAATCCTTTATTTTATATAGACAGTAAAATAATGCCAAGACACCACGGACAAACGATAAGGAAAGATCACCTTCAACATAAGTAACTAGTTATTAAAGTCATTAATACAAAACCAAATAAAAAGTGCAAAAGATTAGAAATAAAAAGTATTATACTGGACACTTTGTCTTCACCAAGTGATGTAAGAGACTTAGGCAAACATGGCCTTGATTGTCAAGAACTCTTACGATCAATCTTGGATCCCGAGACGACTCACACACTCTACGATGGACAATGGATGATGGTGGTGGATGATGGTGTTGTGATGGTGGTGGGTGGTGGATGAAGTGTGAGAGAGGTGGTGTGCCAAGGGATGAGATGAAATGAATCCAAGCACTCCTATTTATAGGCTGAACAGAGAGCTGGACACGGCCCCGTGTCCGCTGGACACGGCCCCGTGTCCGTCTGACACTCTCTCTCCTCATTAATTGTAATTCGCAATTACAATAAATGCGCCTGCTGTACTTTCGACACGCCCCCGTGACCGCTGAGCACGGCCCCGTGATGGGCAATAGAAGCTTCTATAGGTTTGTCTTTTCTGCTGCTTCTTGGGCACGGCCCCGTGCTGGCTGAGCACGGGGCGTGTTCAGTCTTCTGTTTTCTCTATTTTGCTTTGGAAGGTGCCGTTGAGGGTTCGGGCAGTCCACTAATGTTCCTTTTCTTGTATTTATGTTGGATTTAGCTGTCTTTTTTGCTTCTTTTGCGTTTTTGAGCTCATTTAATCTTGAAAATACAAAAGGAAGACAAAAACACTCTTTTTCCAATATTAGTACTAAAAAAGGGTTAGTTTTATGCCTCATTTGATGTAATTTATATGTTACATTTTACACACATCAAATACCCCCACACTTGAACTTTTGCTTGTCCTCAAGCAAAACTCTTTAATATGTGGCTCACACTCCCAAATGGAATAGGTAGAAGAGAAGGTTTTGGGTTTGTCGTAGAGTGTCGAGATTTCCAAGATCTTTTTGGGTTTTATTTTTATTTATTTACACTCCTATTCGTAATGATTTATTTAGAATTGTTCATAAAAGAAATTACTTATTTGGGCATAACATGCCTTTTTTAAAATTCTATTTATATACAAGTTCACATAGCTCGCGGGGAAATCACTCACACTCGGCCGAAGGTGTATTTTTAGTGAATCACTCGAGAGCGGCACAGAACTTATTCCTACCATAGGCTTGCCAAGAAATCAATCCTCCTCCTTTTTAACTTTTATACCTTTGTAGATATCAAGAGGACTTTGTGGGTTAAGTGTTGGCTAGGGTTAAAGGTAGGTGGTTGGGTTAGTGGTTAGTAGAAAAAGGGCTAAAAGCGTAACAAGTGTCGGTTTTCGTATTTTTGCAACTCTTTATTTTGATGAAGCTTTTATTCAAACTAAGTTATTTTTTATTAACTTGTTTGTTTATTTTCTTTTTGTTTCATCATTATCACAAATTTTTTTTTTTCACGAAGAACCGAACTTGTTACTAAAATAAATGGTTAAAAATGAAAAAGGTTTTGGTGGATGAAAGGGTTTTTGTTTGGGTGATGAAATGAAAAGGTTTAGGCTCAAAGGGGCTAACTAGGGGGATTTTTGGGTAGGTGGTAAAGGAAAAAGAAAAATAATGGTGTAGAAATGAAAAGGGTTAGTCCTAATGCCTCCATCATTTACTTACTCGGGTTTAAGTTGATAAGGACCGGGAATGTATTGTCATGGCAAGTTGTAGAGTCGTAAGAACCAAGCAGCTATTCACACAAGAAACGAAAAATGAGCATTTAGTCAAATGATATGTAATTGTGTGCTCAATAAAGGCTCAAAACTCACTTTTGTGGGAATGGGTTTTTATGTGATCAAGTATATATAATCAAATTTTAAATAAGTTTGTCATGCCTTTTCATAATTTTCTTATGTTGGTTCTTTTTATCACTACGCTATCGGTTGTAAATTTGTAAAAATATAACCTTTTTGAGAACTTGAATTTCCCGAGTTAAACCTAGACAAGTAAAAAAAATGAAAATTTTTGAAAAAATTTGGGGTGATTAGCGGTTCCAATAGAGTTTTGTGTAAGGCTTGTATTTAGGACTTGCAAGATTCAAGGTTTTAGCATCCCCCCCACACTTAAATTACACATTGTCCTCAATGTGTCCCAAAAATAAGTTTTTCGGTTGATTAAAATGTGCAAAAGTGGGTTAAAAACAAGATTTTATGGTACTGGGTAGCTGAACACGGGGTGGTGTTGGCTGAGCACGGCCCAGTGTCTAGACTGACAGTACCAAAAGTAAACAGAAGGCTGGGCACGGGGGCGTGTCCAGTGAGCATGGCCCCGTGTCCAGGTACCTGAACTGGGCATTTTCTACAGAACCTTGGGCACAGGGCGTGTTGGGGTGAGCACGGCCCCGTGCTGAACTTGCTGTAATGAAGAAAAATCATCGGGAGGCTCTGTTTTTGTGTATGGGGTGTTGGTTCAAGCTTCCCTTATCATCCCTCACCATCCCGAGTGTGTTTTATTCCTGAAAATTAAAAACTAAACTAGAAAACATAAAGGTTAATCTAAACTAAACTACGGATAGTTCCGCGGAATGCCTCCGTGGTGCGCCACGTTTATAAGGGTCCTTGGCTAGACCCACTTTATCAGGTGGTTCTGGCTCATCTTCAATTAGGGGGTCGTCATTGCCGAATGGATATTTCATTGATCGCTCAAGATCGACACTTTTTTTTAATGCCCCTAATTGAAGAGGTAGATTGTTGTACTTCCGGTTTTTCAAAGCTTCGTGGGTTTTTACAAATGGTCGTCCCAACACTAGAGGAGCGTCATCGAGGATGACAAAGTCGGTGGGAACTACCATTTGATTTGTTTGAACCAAGACATCTTCAACTATACCGATTGATTTTATTACTTGCCGATTGGATAGAAAAATGGGTATTTGAAGTGGAGAAAAATCACTAATACTTAATTTTTCGAAAATGTAATTAGGCATTATGTTAACACAAAGATCTTTATCGATTGTAACGTTACTAATAAATGAATTTTGAAAGAAACATGGAACCGGTGTAATGTTAATTTCAAATGGGTCTTCTTTTATTAGCGAAGTTTGATCATTAGTTAACTTAACACTTACCGTTTCGTCAATTTTAGTGTTAGTGTTTAACTCTTTTAAAAACTTAGCATGAGTGGGTACTAAACAATGATTTTCAAAAGAAGGTGACAGGAGATTAATTTGTTCAAAATTAGACTCTTCTTGGATTTTGTTGGACTCACCTTTTTCGTTGTTTAACTCATGTGTCGGTTTTTCACTTATTTGTTCTTCCATTTTTACACTTTCGGTTATCTCTTCCTTTTTTAACTCTTCTCTTGTGCGGGACTCCTCTTCCCTTGCGCGAGCTTCTTTTATACATCGATCGATAACTCTAATGTGTTCTAATATCCTATCGGTTACTTCGGTTATAGAAAAAGATTCGGAATTTTCTAAGCTTGAATCCGGTTGTTCGATCCTTTGTTCCTCATAATACCCATATGAAGTAGATGGTTCACACCATTGTTCTTCATTGTAAGCATATGATGGATAAGGTTCGTAATTTTGTTCTTCATAGTACTCATATGAGGTGGGTTGTTCACGCCATGATTCCTCATAATAAGCATACGAAGGTGGTGGCTCATATCTTGGTTCCTCAAAGTATGAGTATGAAGGCTCATACCTTGGTTCATCAAAATATGAGTATGAGGGAGGAGGTTCATACCTTTGGTCTTCATAGGATGTGTATGAAGTTGATGGCTCGTACCTGGGCTCCTCATAGTAGGTGTATGAATTAGATGGTTGATATGAGCGATTATTTTGAACCGATCGTGCGTTACGACAATTAGTGCAATAATTACCCCTATAATCATCCTCCTCATAGGTGTAGTTGTAACCTCCTGAGTATTGATCCATAAGAATCACTCAGCAGACCACAACCGAGTCTCGAGATCAGAAAACAAAAAGAAAAACGGAAACAGAGGCTGGACACGGCCCCGTGTTCAGTGAGCACGGCCCCGTGTTCAGTGAGCACGGCCCCGTGTTCAGGATCTGTATCTGGGCGTTTTAATAAAAGTTACTGATTTCGTTGAGCACGGGGCGTGTTCAGTGAGCACGGCCCGTGTTCAAGCTTCTGTTACTGGGTGTTTTATGAAAAATATGCAGCACGGCCCCGTGTTCAGCGAGCACGGCCCGTGTTCAACCTACTGTAAATGCAAAACTAAACTAAAATGCAGAAAAATGTGGGCCCGTTTTGAAAAGGTTTTGAAAAACTGATTAGGCCGTCGATTTTAAGCTTTCCTAAAATCCTTGTGTCCCCGGCAACGGCGCCAAAAACTTGATGCGTTTGAAGTGTTATATATATTAGGTGTATATTTTAAGCCATTTTTAACACTTATTTTAGCCAAGTTTTAAATTTATAAAACACGATATTTCACTAACACTAAACACACATATGGGCAAGTGCACCCATCGTTGAGTGTAGTATAGCGTTGGTAAGATACCGAGGTCGTCCAAGGACACAAGAGCTTTTAGTACCGTTTTATCCTCAACGTCTAACCAAAATAAAAGTTTAGAAAAAATGTTTTAAACTAAGAAAATTAAAAACTAACTAAAATGCTGAAAATAAAAATAAAAGAAAAACAGATAGACAAGATGAATCACTTGGTTCTGACTCGTATCTAGTATAACCTTTGATTATTTCCGCACTTTTGCACATAATTAAGAGATTATCTTAGTTATTGTAGTAGGCCCCTCTTTTGAAGGTGACGTTACCCTCACCCCAGTAGTTTGAGTCAGCAGGGATACAATCCTAAAAGGGTGGATTATTGGAAGATAATGAATTAAGTTATTAATGCAGTATTGTGGTAGGCCCCGCTTTTGGCGGTGACGTTACCCTCGGCTAAGTAGTCTGAGTCAGCAGGGATACAGTCCTAAATAGCCGGGTTATAGTATTAATAGTAGCTAACTTATGAGGGGATCAAAGAGTTTGGACCCCCGCCATCCAATACCGTGAAGTATTGAAGGAGGTCCTACTAAATTTGACCCAGGTCCATTGCAGGACCTCTAAACGCTGAACAATGGCAAGACCTTTACCAAACCGTTCCCTTAACCCCCTACCAGGTAGCCAACATATCTCCATATAGACCGTGGAGATATGAATGGTGAAAATCCTTTATTTTATATAGACAGTAAAATAATGCCAAGACACCACGGACAAACGATAAGGAAAGATCACCTTCAACATAAGTAACTAGTTATTAAAGTCATTAATACAAAACCAAATAAAAAGTGCAAAAGATTAGAAATAAAAAGTATTATACTGGACACTTTGTCTTCACCAAGTGATGTAAGAGACTTAGGCAAACATGGCCTTGATTGTCAAGAACTCTTACGATCAATCTTGGATCCCGAGACGACTCACACACTCTACGATGGACAATGGATGATGGTGGTGGATGATGGTGTTGTGATGGTGGTGGGTGGTGGATGAAGTGTGAGAGAGGTGGTGTGCCAAGGGATGAGATGAAATGAATCCAAGCACTCCTATTTATAGGCTGAACAGAGAGCTGGACACGGCCCCGTGTCCGCTGGACACGGCCCCGTGTCCGTCTGACACTCTCTCTCCTCATTAATTGTAATTCGCAATTACAATAAATGCGCCTGCTGTACTTTCGACACGCCCCCGTGACCGCTGAGCACGGCCCCGTGATGGGCAATAGAAGCTTCTATAGGTTTGTCTTTTCTGCTGCTTCTTGGGCACGGCCCCGTGCTGGCTGAGCACGGGGCGTGTTCAGTCTTCTGTTTTCTCTATTTTGCTTTGGAAGGTGCCGTTGAGGGTTCGGGCAGTCCACTAATGTTCCTTTTCTTGTATTTATGTTGGATTTAGCTGTCTTTTTGCTTCTTTTGCGTTTTTGAGCTCATTTAATCCTGAAAATACAAAAGGAAGACAAAAACACTCTTTTTCCAATATTAGTACTAAAAAAGGGTTAGTTTTATGCCTCATTTGATGTAATTTATATGTTGCATTTTACACACATCAGCAACCTACCAACGACTTGTTGACAAAGCCTTTGCAAGCCAAATCGGTAAAAACATGGAGGCATACGTCGACGACTTGGTGATCAAAAGCAAGACAGAGTATCAAATGCTCGATGACATTCAAGAAACTTTCAAGAACCTCAGAAAGGTTAACATGAAGCTCAACCCTGAAAAATGCTCGTTTGGGTTTGAGGAAGGAAAGTTCTTGGGTCACATTGTCGGGAAACAAAGCATCAAGCCTAACCCAAACAAGGTGAAAGCTGTCCTTGAAACCAAGCCACCAAAAACCAAGAAGGAGGTTGAAAGTTTAAACGGGAAGCTTGCAGCCTTGAAGCTTTTTACCTCAAAGTTGGCCGAAAGATCTCTGCCCTTCTACAAAATGCTCAAGAACTGCTCAGATAAGAAGGATTTCAAATGGACTGAAGAAGCTGGAGAAGCTTTCAACCAGATGAAGCAACATCTAGCTTCCCTTCCAGATATATTGCGGCACCAAAAACTGGGGAGTTAATATCGGTGTACCTCTCAATTGCTGACGAGGCCATCAGTGCAGTCCTCACCATTGAGCGAGACAAGGCCCAGGTACCCGTTTATTTTTTCAGCAAAACTTTAAAATTAGCTGAAACGAAATACCTTCCCCTTGAAAAACTTACCCTAGCCCTAGTTTAAACAGCTAGAAGGCTTCGAAGGTATTTCCAAGCACACCCCATACAAGTGGTCACCGACCAACCTATTAAGAGTGTGCTTGAAAAACCTGAAAACTCGGGGCGATTAGCCAAATGTGCCATAGAACTGGGTGAACATAACATCACCTATGTCCTAAGAAAAGCTATCAAGGCCCAAGTCTTGGCTGATTTCATTGTGGAAGTCCCAAACCAGGCGATCGCTGAAGTAAACGCTACCACCACTGAACCTTCCAACCCTGAAGCCTGGAAGCTTTTTACCAACGGGGCTTCAAGCGTTGAAGGGTCAGGGGCTGGGCTAATTTTTATCAACCCAGAAGGGTTGGAATTCACATATGCTCTCCGTTTTGATTTTCAGACCACCAATAACGAGGCTGAATACGAGGCACTAATAGCTGGCCTAAGGCTGGCTAAAGAGATGAAGATTGAAAAGCTTGAAGTGTTCACAGATTCGTTTCTGGCCCTCAATGCATCGCGATACAGCTGAAGAATTAAAAAAATGTGATGCTTGCCAGATTCATGCACCAATCCCAAAAAATCCCAAGCATGACTTAGTCCCAATAACCTCGGCATGGCCATTCCATAAATGGGGAATGGACATTATTGGTCCATTTCCCCCAAGCAAAGGAGGAGTAAAATTCTTGCTGGTGGCAATAGATTATTTCACCAAGTGGCCCGAGGTCAAGCCACTTGCTAAGATTACGGGAAAACAGGTCATTGATTTTGTTTGGGAGAGCATCATTTGCCGTTATGGATTGCCGGGAGTACTTGTCACTGATAACGGAAGGCAATTTGCTGAGAAGCCTTTCAGCGTTTGGTGCAAGGAATACAAAATCGATCAGGTCTTTAGCTCAGTGGCTTATCCGCAATCAAACGGTCAAGTTGAAAGGACGAATAGAAGTATAGTGGAAGGCATCAAGACAAGAGTGGGAAGATACAAAAGCAACTGGCTTGAAGAATTGCCTAGTGTCCTATGGGCAATTAGAACAACCGAAAAAACAAGCCACAAGAAAACACCTTATAGCTTGGTATTTGGATCCGAGGCTGTGATCCCCGCTGAAATAGGAGTTGTAACCCAACGAATCGTCAACAAGGATCCCGAAACAAACCAAAAAGAGACCATGTTGAATTTACAACTCCTAGAGGAAGCACGAGATCAAGCTGCAATCCAAGAAGCCAAATACAAGCAACGAATGGAAGCCTACTACAACAAGAAAGTCAAGAATGAACGATTCAAGCCAGGGGACCTGGTCCTCAGAAACAATGCAGCTAGCAAAAAGGAAAATCAAAGAAAGCTTGGCCCAAAATGGGAGGGTCCATATACCATCCTCGAAGCACACAAGGGTGGATCCTACAAGCTAGAAGTTTCAGAAGGCAAAAGGCTTCCAAGGCATTGGAATGGCAAAACCCTGAAAAGGTTCCATGTTTAGACATGAAAATTTGGTTTGTATCAAAATGTATTTCGAGCAACACTATGAATACCTTTTGTAAAAAGCAAGTATTGCTTCAATGAATGAAGTTGTTTTATCAAAATTGTCTTTCTATCCTAAGATCAGGTTGAGAACCTAGCAAAAAACTCCATGGCAAGGGCCATGTAAGGGGATGAGCTCCCAGGCCACATCGCTCAATAGGTTCAAGGGTTAAATGAACCTATATAAGGGGTGAGTTCCTAAGTCAATACAACTCCATGAGACTTGTTAAGAAAAATAAAATTGTCTCATAGACGGGTGTGAACAGCCTACACCAAATGTTCCCTAAGCCTTAAAAATATAATCCGCAAACAGGCTTGAAAAAGTCAAGTGAAAACCAAAGAAATGATAAAAAGGATAGGTGCTATATCTTCTTGTTAAAAATATCAAGGCTAAGTGTCTGCAGCACTGAACCCTTTTAGGTATAAAAAACATAAGGGCAGCACAAACTCGACAAAGACAAAATTACAAAAAGACAAAGAAAATCTAAAAGAACAAAATCACTTGGACAAAAATCACAAAGATACAAACCAAGTCAGGTCACAAGACTAAGAAGCCTTCAAGGCTTCAAGCCACCCGAGTAACAACTTGAAACCCTAAAGGCTTCAACCTACTAACAGACAGCCAGAAGGCTTGGAAGGTTAAAGCCAAACAGACTGCCTTAACAAATGTGACACTCTGGGTTTTCCCGAGCAACCACCTTGTATTGAACTTGCGTGTATATATTATTAAATGAAAAATATGGTGTTGATCTTGATATGTTATGTGATCCTCGTGCTAAGTTATGTGTTGACAATGTGTAAGTATGATATACATAGTTATATATATATAAATGTATAGTAAGACGAGACCATGAACCCGACTCGAGACCACTCAGTCTCGAGTGAACATTAAACGGTTGGGCCATGTGCACTTGAGCCCATTCGGAACCCATTAGGGTGTACCGACCTTAGAACGGGTATAAAACCCATGCCCAAGCCAACCTTCTCTCATATTGACATTTCCATCATTCTCCCACACTCACCCACACACTCTCCTACATTCCTTCAATCACTAAAACCCTAAAAGCTCCGCCAACACTCTCCTCCTCTCTTCTCGGAACAACCGTCGGCTAGGTAAGGAGCTCTCGGATCTCGGTGAATCCCTACACACCTTCACGCTTTGGAACCGGTTAGTGTTTTAATGTGTGTTAGTAAATTAGGTGTGCTTAATGAATAAGATGCATGATTAGTTTAGAGGTCTTTTTGCATGATTCTTGTATGATTAGTGAGTTTGTAAAATGATGAATAATGTGTGTGAGCCATTGTATGATAATGCCTTGCTAAGGTGTTTTGAAGGGTAAATGATTAATAGCTTAGGATGATTCTTGCTATCCGATTCATGTTAGATATTTTAGGACAAATGTATGTTTGATGAGATGATACAAGATTTACTTGATCTTTGATCACAACGTTTCATACTTGAATGATCTCATGAAGAACATTATGAATATGTGATGTTTGATCTGATTTAATTAGAAATTAGACAAGAAAACATGTTTATGAAATCCTATTGGTTAGTACATAGTTTCATGAAATCACAATTTTATTGGTTAGTACATCAGAGGTTCTAGAAGAACTTCATGTGCACGTATCAGGGGTTGCGAGTCGAGACTCCCGGTTGCGACTCGAGACCAACACGTGACAACTCGAGACCACAGCAATTGCGACTCGAGACCTTGACCAAACAACTCTAAACAGACTTCAGGGTCTCGAGACCATCAAGGTCTCGACTCGAGATCTTCTGATTGCGACTCGAGACTGGACTCGAGATCCCTGAGGTTGCGACTCATACCTGCACTACTCGAGACTAGAAGTTGTAACATCCCGAAATTTCAAAACTTTATACTAGAATTATAACGTGTATAATAAACAAGAATAAACTAACTAGGATAAATAATCTAGTTAGTTAGGAGTCTTGTAGTAACACTTGAATGAGTTAAAAGGCCAAGGATATAAACTAAATAAGAGTGGAGGGACTTAAGTTGTTAAAATTGAAACTTAAGATACTAGTATTAGTGAAATAAAACAAACCAAACACCTCAAATGAGGTCTGGTCGATCAACAGAAGGCAGGGGGCGACACCCACACTTCCAAAACCTAAAAATCTACTAAACTCTCAAATTGAAGGCCAAAATCCAGTAGAAATCGAAATCTAAACATGGAATCGTGATCACCTCGTCAAGGGGGTCATAAGGTATGCTGAATTAGGTCATTTTCATTTGATTCAAAGTTCATGCATGTGATCAAAATCGAATGTAGAGCTTGATTATGTGTTGTAAACATGAAATTGGAAGTAATGTAAGGTTTAGGGACAAACCCTAGATGATTTCTTGTCAAAATCTTGCATGTTAGTTGTAAGGATCAAAATCACCATAGTGGGTGATTAGTAAATTAGTAGAACTTGATAAACACTAGGATTAAGACTCTTGTTCTAGTGAAAACTGAAATTTGTGGGATAATCTCTGAAATTGTTGATGTTAAAATATGTGTATATTGTCTAATTGAAGTTAATTTGAGTGATAAATTCAAGTTATGAACTTGGTTTAGATCATGTAGAAATCTGACCCGCAAGGTGTTTGATAAAACGCCTAAATGAGGGTTAAAATGTTAAAGATTGCTAAAAACGCAGATTTGCATATGTTATGAATGAATGCGTTAAAGCTTATGAAAAAGAGTTCTAATCTTGTTATGAATTGAACTCTTTAGGCAAGGAATCCGGAACGTCAAGTGGACACGCCGGAAGCGATACCCGCGGAAAAGGTGTGCTTTAAAGGTACGTGACTTTAGTCTCGTTGTATTATGTAATAATGCTTAGTTTTAAATGTACAAACGATGTCGGATTGTAATTGATGCGTTTGATGTATCGTTAAAGTGGCGAAGTTCACTAGATCCTCAAACGGGTCAAAATAAATATTAGAAATTTGGTTTGGTATAATAATAAAGTGATGGTATTCACTAGAAAGCCAAACGGGTCAAAAATGTTGTTTGAAAACGAATCACATGAGTAGAGACTTAAAAGTCTCATATCTTACTAGGTGATAGATGGTAATACCTCAATAAATTAGTTATGATATTTTAAGTCTACGAACCCGGTATATTGGGTCAAACAATAGAAGTTAATAGAAGGTGCCGTTTGAAACGAGATGCTTGAATTCCAAGAAAGACAAGTGTTAGTTCGGAGAAAACGCGAAGCCATAGTATGGTGCGTATACTCCAAGATCATAAGCCCGGGCAATTGGGTAATTATGTCTAAAAGGTTTTAAGAATGGATAAAAGGGTGCTATGCACTTACACTAATGGGTTGAATAATGGAAATAAGGAAATTGTGAACCAATTGACGGTATCTCGGTTTCCGTGTTGTGAAATTTACATGGTTGAATCCGTAATTTTATTACGGACTCATAGGAAGAAGAATCGGTTAAATCGGTCTAATGAGTAAAAAGTTATGACATTCTATAGTTGAAAAATAGACTAAGGACAGATCTGCAGAACTCACCGTAAATTACGGTCCCACCGTAATTTACGGTGGACATCAAAAGCTTTACGGTATGATGCCCCTGAGTTACGGCAGATCAAGGATGTTCAGGGTCTACCGTAACTTACGGTGACACCGTAAGTTACGGTGGAACCCTGAAAACTTGTATTTTGTTTATTGTTTTGAAATGTCAGAATTCGTTTATACATAATGTGTTGATGTCAAAACTAATATTTTTAGTATTTGACCCTAGGTATGGATGAGTTTCTCCTGGATGGTGATCAAGCACTTTGTCAAGAACCGAACACGCATTTTGAAGCTTCCGCATTAATCTTAATCTTGTCTAGTCATAATCATGTTGTAAAAACGTTTGTTAACCACGTTTTAAATCCCTTAAACTAGTGGTTAGTCTACTAGCAAAGGTTAACTTTTAAACCTGTTATGGATTATTTTGGGATGTGTTTGGTACTATCTCAAGTGTGTATGTTTTAAACACGAAATGTTTTTGTAAACTCTGATTATTATAAAGTTTCATGTAATTACTAGTTAAAATTCTGTCAAATTATTTAGGGTGTTACAAGTTGGTAATCAGAGCCCAAGGTTGTTAACAAGTGTTCGGTTCAAGCTTGATCAAGCATCCGGTAAGAGTTAATAGTTTAAGTAGAAATTAGAGAATATAGAAATAAATCATGAACAAATGTGAATGAAAAGAGTGTGTAAGCTCACTCAAATATAAGAAATGCATGAAACAAGAACGATTGAATCAAGTTGTGAACTTGATCGAATCAAAACAAGAACGATTGAATCAAGTTGTGAACTTGATCGAATCAAAACAAGAACGATTGAATCAAGTTATGAACTTGACTGAATCAAAACAAGTAAAGCATGTGTTATAAATGAGATGTTTAACAATCGATGTAAACATTTCAGTTTCAAGACATCCGGTAAGAATTAATTGCTTTAATAGACTTACTGGAATACTAGAAAAAGGAAATTTGATTTGATATGCACGGGAAGTGCGTGTTTACACACTCAAACCCAGAAAAGTGCACTAAACATGAATGGTTTAAGCAAGTGGTGAACTTGGCTAGATCAAAATGAATGACGCATATGTCATAGATGAAATGTTTAACAATTAGTGTAAACATTTCAGTTTCAAGATGACGTAAATATGTGGGGGGGGTGTATAAATACGCTCGAACCCGAGAAAATACACTAAGTAAGAAAGGTAAGGCAAGATATACACTTGACCAAACCGAAATAGAATAACACATTATTCATGGCTGAGTGAGAATAATATAAATTTCCGTATAATAAGATGGAAACGAATGAAATAATTATTGATAAATCGTGATGGATGTTTCAGTTAAAGAAATGTCTGAAGTAACTGGAGATGATTCGACATCTCAATTGACTGAACAAATGAAAGCTAAGATTTCCGAGACGGTCGGAAAAGCTCTAGAAAATAGTCTATCACAGTATATTGATAAATTACAAACCACAATCGTGCCGGTGGTGAATGATATGATGGTTGAATTGAAAGACAGCATACTACAAGAAATAGAAGAAAGGAGGGTGTTGGATATGAATCCAAGATCCGTAAAGAACTCCAAGTATAATAAAGCTCCCAGGAAGGGGGTTACAAAAAGTGTGTTACATCAGTGCAGAGTTTGTAGAAAAATTCACAAGGGCACATGTGGTAAGCCAAGATATAAAAAGTCTAATTGTCCAGAGAGGCTCAGAACCAAGGACACAGCTGACACAAGGTCTGATGCCCAGAAATCAAGGACAAAGTTATTTTATATAACAGCCACGGAGGCTAAAGCTGAACCTGATGTCGTTTCAGGTATACTCTTGTAGATTAAATTTCAGTATGAATTTTAATTATTATGAGTGCAAATAAATCGTTGTTTTACATCGATTTATTCAACATCCTACATTCGTGTTAACGAAATTACCTATGCTTTGAGAAATAAGGAATAGGTAGTAATAAAAATTCTAATTGTTTATAAGAGGTGCTGAAACTGTACATTTCAGAGGTAAAAGTAATCTCGATAGATATTGCAACGGAAAGGAGTGCATCCACACTCGAACCCGGAAATTGCAATAATAATAAATAGCGAAGGCAAGGATATAGACTTGGCCAAACTAAATAAAATGTGTAGAAGCATTATTTACATCAACAAACGATGTGGATAAATTTCATGCAACAATAAGGAATAATAAAATTAAACGAATTAATTTTGTTACAGTTACAGTTGGACCGAGGATAAGAATGAGAAATCAAGACTTGGGCGGAAAATATTCTCAAGGAAAATCAAATAAACGATACATATTATTCGCCACTACGAATAAGGAAGTATCGTTAAATGCATACTTAGAAACTTGGGTATGGGTAACCATCCAAGTAACATATTATTAATCAAATCTTTATGAGGAACAACGATGATCACAGTGATGGAAGTGATTATATAAAAGATTAGTACATAAATGTTATGAAGGTATTAGAATGAGAACGGGTAAACCCCAAAAGCCGTATAACCACAGTAATGGTTTTACCAAATAAGACTTGAGAAATGGGCCTTCGGGACATTAGTAAAAAGAAACAGACCTAAGGGTCGCTAACAAAAGGAAGGTGATGTTCGGATCAAATACGTATAATACTTGATATTCCAAGTAAGCGCAACTCGAATAATGAAAGTGCGAAATATTGCTGAATCTATGTGTTATGAAGTAAAAGAGTATAGAAAGGAAAACGCAGATCAATAAAACCGGAGCGTTAAAAACATTAAGATAAAGAACTCGGTAACGAGTTGAAAGGAAATAGAGGCGTAAACCAAATAACGGCATGAGTAAAATAAACCGACGCGAAGGACACACATAAGAAGTCATAAAGTCGGAAAGATAATTCGAAAGAAAATGAGTGCAGCCTTAGACTAAGGTCAAGGTAAAAAAAAAAAAAACTAAACATGGCGTGATGTGATCACGGACACAAAAGTAATATAGAATGTAATCACGTTATAATGTGAATGACTAGATATGGTAGTATAAACATGCAAAAGGGGCCGATGATGGCAATATTGCATACCCGAACGACGAGGTATGAGGTAAAATGGTGACCAATTAGTTTAGGCAATAAAACAAGTTGTAGCCTAAATAACACTGTGGCCTAGGTAGAGCGCTTGTTAATATAAAACTAGTGTCAAGTAAGTATGGCTTACACTAGTATTATATTTTAAAATGTTCTCTATCGTATTAGTTACAAATAAGATAAATACATAGTTGAGGTATGACGTTTCAGCGTGTAGGCATACGAAACAAGATAGTTGAGCATGACAAGAAACCATGTGGAGGGTTAAAAGGAGTTAAATCGATAATTCGATCATTTATGACAAATGGAAAATGAACTCTTAAAATGATTACCTTATAGGGTAAACCAAAACAAACAATAAGGGTAAAACGGTAAATTGGTCACGCGTCGACCACAACTATTGGCTTTAAAAGACACTTATGAAGTAAGCCTTAATAGGCCGAAAAGTGTTAAGAAATGAATTATAAGAAAAACGACCGCATGATGTAAATTGGAGCGAGTCATATAGTCGAGATGAAAATACCTGTCATCTCGCTAATAAAATCGGTCATTTAGACCAAACAGGTCAAAGGGTGAAGATACCACCTTTGATAATAGCGACTAATGATTCTTGTCGAGTGATATGATTTCAGGAATAAATGTAGAAATGATATTTGCATCGCTATTAATTAGCGAATATTATAGCAAGGCATTAAAACAGGTCAATACATTGACCCGAGCCAGGTATGTGTAATAGAGTAATTACTCATTTAGAACGTAAGGTTCAATGAGTATTAAACGAAGTTTTAGACAGACAATGGGTTACTTAAATGGGTAAACCGAATGTTTTAAAAAGAGGGTCGTGGCGTTTCGAAAAGCATGATGACTTTTCAAACAAGATCATAACTCGAAAGAAGAATTATGGGTCAAACATGCTTTCAAAAGACCTTGTCGTAATTGAAAGACTAAAAGGGACCAAAACGCCCTTGTTAGCTAATTCGAACAAACAACCTTTAAAGGTTGTTTGGAAACGAGTTTTATGATTAGGTAAATACTTAGAATAAGTATAGAAGCTGAAAGAGGTATTATATTAGTCAAATGGCACTATTTGAGTTTTGCTGTAAAATAATGATTCGAGAGGTAAAAAAAAAAAAAAAAAATTTTGGTTTATATAGATCACCACATTAAACCCACCATAAATACAGTTGTGGTGGGAGATTATAGGATAAGAAATGTGGTGATGGAATCCTAGAAGCAATTTCAAAACAAACAAATTGATCAAGTGAAGATCAAATGGGAACATAGAAAGGGTTTGGACATTACATGGGAGTCCGAAGAAGAGATGTGACGTCTCTACCCTACACTATTTGGTACGTACTTTGGTTTCGGGGACGAAACCCTTTTTAAGGGGGGTGGACTTGTAACATCCCGAAATTTCAAAACTTTATACTAGAATTATAACGTGTATAATAAACAAGAATAAACTAACTAGGATAAATAATCTAGTTAGTTAGGAGTCTTGTAGTAACACTTGAATGAGTTAAAAGGACAAGGATATAAACTAAATAAGAGTGGAGGGACTTAAGTTGTTAAAATTGAAACTTAAGATACTAGTATTAGTGAAATAAAACAAACCAAACACCTCAAATGAGGTCTGGTCGATCAACAGAAGGCAGGGGGCGACACCCACACTTCCAAAACCTAAAAATCTACTAAACTCTCAAATTGAAGGCCAAAATCCAGTAGAAATCGAAATCTAAACATGGAATCGTGATCACCTCGTCAAGGGGGTCATAAGGTATGCTGAATTAGGTCATTTTCATTTGATTCAAAGTTCATGCATGTGATCAAAATCGAATGTAGAGCTTGATTATGTGTTGTAAACATGAAATTGGAAGTAATGTAAGGTTTAGGGACAAACCCTAGATGATTTCTTGTCAAAATCTTGCATGTTAGTTGTAAGGATCAAAATCACCATAGTGGGTGATTAGTAAATTAGTAGAACTTGATAAACACTAGGATTAAGACTCTTGTTCTAGTGAAAACTGAAATTTGTGGGATAATCTCTGAAATTGTTGATGTTAAAATATGTGTATATTGTCTAATTGAAGTTAATTTGAGTGATAAATTCAAGTTATGAACTTGGTTTAGATCATGTAGAAATCTGACCCGCAAGGTGTTTGATAAAACGCCTAAATGAGGGTTAAAATGTTAAAGATTGCTAAAAACGCAGATTTGCATATGTTATGAATGAATGCGTTAAAGCTTATGAAAAAGAGTTCTAATCTTGTTATGAATTGAACTCTTTAGGCAAGGAATCCGGAACGTCAAGTGGACACGCCGGAAGCGATACCCGCGGAAAAGGTGTGCTTTAAAGGTACGTGACTTTAGTCTCGTTGTATTATGTAATAATGCTTAGTTTTAAATGTACAAACGATGTCGGATTGTAATTGATGCGTTTGATGTATCGTTAAAGTGGCGAAGTTCACTAGATCCTCAAACGGGTCAAAATAAATATTAGAAATTTGGTTTGGTATAATAATAAAGTGATGGTATTCACTAGAAAGCCAAACGGGTCAAAAATGTTGTTTGAAAACGAATCACATGAGTAGAGACTTAAAAGTCTCATATCTTACTAGGTGATAGATGGTAATACCTCAATAAATTAGTTATGATATTTTAAGTCTACGAACCCGGTATATTGGGTCAAACAATAGAAGTTAATAGAAGGTGCCGTTTGAAACGAGATGCTTGAATTCCAAGAAAGACAAGTGTTAGTTCGGAGAAAACGCGAAGCCATAGTATGGTGCGTATACTCCAAGATCATAAGCCCGGGCAATTGGGTAATTATGTCTAAAAGGTTTTAAGAATGGATAAAAGGGTGCTATGCACTTACACTAATGGGTTGAATAATGGAAATAAGGAAATTGTGAACCAATTGACGGTATCTCGGTTTCCGTGTTGTGAAATTTACATGGTTGAATCCGTAATTTTATTACGGACTCATAGGAAGAAGAATCGGTTAAATCGGTCTAATGAGTAAAAAGTTATGACATTCTATAGTTGAAAAATAGACTAAGGACAGATCTGCAGAACTCACCGTAAATTACGGTCCCACCGTAATTTACGGTGGACATCAAAAGCTTTACGGTATGATGCCCCTGAGTTACGGCAGATCAAGGATGTTCAGGGTCTACCGTAACTTACGGTGACACCGTAAGTTACGGTGGAACCCTGAAAACTTGTATTTTGTTTATTGTTTTGAAATGTCAGAATTCGTTTATACATAATGTGTTGATGTCAAAACTAATATTTTTAGTATTTGACCCTAGGTATGGATGAGTTTCTCCTGGATGGTGATCAAGCACTTTGTCAAGAACCGAACACGCATTTTGAAGCTTCCGCATTAATCTTAATCTTGTCTAGTCATAATCATGTTGTAAAAACGTTTGTTAACCACGTTTTAAATCCCTTAAACTAGTGGTTAGTCTACTAGCAAAGGTTAACTTTTAAACCTGTTATGGATTATTTTGGGATGTGTTTGGTACTATCTCAAGTGTGTATGTTTTAAACACGAAATGTTTTTGTAAACTCTGATTATTATAAAGTTTCATGTAATTACTAGTTAAAATTCTGTCAAATTATTTAGGGTGTTACAAGTTGGTAATCAGAGCCCAAGGTTGTTAACAAGTGTTCGGTTCAAGCTTGATCAAGCATCCGGTAAGAGTTAATAGTTTAAGTAGAAATTAGAGAATATAGAAATAAATCATGAACAAATGTGAATGAAAAGAGTGTGTAAGCTCACTCAAATATAAGAAATGCATGAAACAAGAACGATTGAATCAAGTTGTGAACTTGATCGAATCAAAACAAGAACGATTGAATCAAGTTGTGAACTTGATCGAATCAAAACAAGAACGATTGAATCAAGTTATGAACTTGACTGAATCAAAACAAGTAAAGCATGTGTTATAAATGAGATGTTTAACAATCGATGTAAACATTTCAGTTTCAAGACATCCGGTAAGAATTAATTGCTTTAATAGACTTACTGGAATACTAGAAAAAGGAAATTTGATTTGATATGCACGGGAAGTGCGTGTTTACACACTCAAACCCAGAAAAGTGCACTAAACATGAATGGTTTAAGCAAGTGGTGAACTTGGCTAGATCAAAATGAATGACGCATATGTCATAGATGAAATGTTTAACAATTAGTGTAAACATTTCAGTTTCAAGATGACGTAAATATGTGGGGGGGGGGTGTATAAATACGCTCGAACCCGAGAAAATACACTAAGTAAGAAAGGTAAGGCAAGATATACACTTGACCAAACCGAAATAGAATAACACATTATTCATGGCTGAGTGAGAATAATATAAATTTCCGTATAATAAGATGGAAACGAATGAAATAATTATTGATAAATCGTGATGGATGTTTCAGTTAAAGAAATGTCTGAAGTAACTGGAGATGATTCGACATCTCAATTGACTGAACAAATGAAAGCTAAGATTTCCGAGACGGTCGGAAAAGCTCTAGAAAATAGTCTATCACAGTATATTGATAAATTACAAACCACAATCGTGCCGGTGGTGAATGATATGATGGTTGAATTGAAAGACAGCATACTACAAGAAATAGAAGAAAGGAGGGTGTTGGATATGAATCCAAGATCCGTAAAGAACTCCAAGTATAATAAAGCTCCCAGGAAGGGGGTTACAAAAAGTGTGTTACATCAGTGCAGAGTTTGTAGAAAAATTCACAAGGGCACATGTGGTAAGCCAAGATATAAAAAGTCTAATTGTCCAGAGAGGCTCAGAACCAAGGACACAGCTGACACAAGGTCTGATGCCCAGAAATCAAGGACAAAATTATTTTATATAACAGCCACGGAGGCTAAAGCTGAACCTGATGTCGTTTCAGGTATACTCTTGTAGATTAAATTTCAGTATGAATTTTAATTATTATGAGTGCAAATAAATCGTTGTTTTACATCGATTTATTCAACATCCTACATTCGTGTTAACGAAATTACCTATGCTTTGAGAAATAAGGAATAGGTAGTAATAAAAATTCTAATTGTTTATAAGAGGTGCTGAAACTGTACATTTCAGAGGTAAAAGTAATCTCGATAGATATTGCAACGGAAAGGAGTGCATCCACACTCGAACCCGGAAATTGCAATAATAATAAATAGCGAAGGCAAGGATATAGACTTGGCCAAACTAAATAAAATGTGTAGAAGCATTATTTACATCAACAAACGATGTGGATAAATTTCATGCAACAATAAGGAATAATAAAATTAAACGAATTAATTTTGTTACAGTTACAGTTGGACCGAGGATAAGAATGAGAAATCAAGACTTGGGCGGAAAATATTCTCAAGGAAAATCAAATAAACGATACATATTATTCGCCACTACGAATAAGGAAGTATCGTTAAATGCATACTTAGAAACTTGGGTATGGGTAACCATCCAAGTAACATATTATTAATCAAATCTTTATGAGGAACAACGATGATCACAGTGATGGAAGTGATTATATAAAAGATTAGTACATAAATGTTATGAAGGTATTAGAATGAGAACGGGTAAACCCCAAAAGCCGTATAACCACAGTAATGGTTTTACCAAATAAGACTTGAGAAATGGGCCTTCGGGACATTAGTAAAAAGAAACAGACCTAAGGGTCGCTAACAAAAGGAAGGTGATGTTCGGATCAAATACGTATAATACTTGATATTCCAAGTAAGCGCAACTCGAATAATGAAAGTGCGAAATATTGCTGAATCTATGTGTTATGAAGTAAAAGAGTATAGAAAGGAAAACGCAGATCAATAAAACCGGAGCGTTAAAAACATTAAGATAAAGAACTCGGTAACGAGTTGAAAGGAAATAGAGGCGTAAACCAAATAACGGCATGAGTAAAATAAACCGACGCGAAGGACACACATAAGAAGTCATAAAGTCGGAAAGATAATTCGAAAGAAAATGAGTGCAGCCTTAGACTAAGGTCAAGGTAAAAAAAAAAAAAAACTAAACATGGCGTGATGTGATCACGGACACAAAAGTAATATAGAATGTAATCACGTTATAGTGTGAATGACTAGATATGGTAGTATAAACATGCAAAAGGGGCCGATGATGGCAATATTGCATACCCGAACGACGAGGTATGAGGTAAAATGGTGACCAATTAGTTTAGGCAATAAAACAAGTTGTAGCCTAAATAACACTGTGGCCTAGGTAGAGGCGCTTGTTAATATAAAACTAGTGTCAAGTAAGTATGGCTTACACTAGTATTATATTTTAAAATGTTCTCTATCGTATTAGTTACAAATAAGATAAATACATAGTTGAGGTATGACGTTTCGGCGTGTAGGCATACGAAACAAGATAGTTGAGCATGACAAGAAACCATGTGGAGGGTTAAAAGGAGTTAAATCGATAATTCGATCATTTATGACAAATGGAAAATGAACTCTTAAAATGATTACCTTATAGGGTAAACCAAAACAAACAATAAGGGTAAAACGGTAAATTGGTCACGCGTCGACCACAACTATTGGCTTTAAAAGACACTTATGAAGTAAGCCTTAATAGGCCGAAAAGTGTTAAGAAATGAATTATAAGAAAAACGACCGCATGATGTAAATTGGAGCGAGTCATATAGTCGAGATGAAAATACCTGTCATCTCGCTAATAAAATCGGTCATTTAGACCAAACAGGTCAAAGGGTGAAGATACCACCTTTGATAATGCGACTAATGATTCTTGTCGAGTGATATGATTTCAGGAATAAATGTAGAAATGATATTTGCATCGCTATTAATTAGCGAATATTATAGCAAGGCATTAAAACAGGTCAATACATTGACCCGAGCCAGGTATGTGTAATAGAGTAATTACTCATTTAGAACGTAAGGTTCAATGAGTATTAAACGAAGTTTTAGACAGACAATGGGTTACTTAAATGGGTAAACCGAATGTTTTAAAAAGAGGGTCGTGGCGTTTCGAAAAGCATGATGACTTTTCAAACAAGATCATAACTCGAAAGAAGAATTATGGGTCAAACATGCTTTCAAAAGACCTTGTCGTAATTGAAAGACTAAAAGGGACCAAAACGCCCTTGTTAGCTAATTCGAACAAACAACCTTTAAAGGTTGTTTGGAAACGAGTTTTATGATTAGGTAAATACTTAGAATAAGTATAGAAGCTGAAAGAGGTATTATATTAGTCAAATGGCACTATTTGAGTTTTGCTGTAAAATAATGATTCGAGAGGTAAAAAAAAAAAAAAATTTTTTGGTTTATATAGATCACCACATTAAACCCACCATAAATACAGTTGTGGTGGGAGATTATAGGATAAGAAATGTGGTGATGGAATCCTAGAAGCAATTTCAAAACAAACAAATTGATCAAGTGAAGATCAAATGGGAACATAGAAAGGGTTTGGACATTACATGGGAGTCCGAAGAAGAGATGTGACGTCTCTACCCTACACTATTTGGTACGTACTTTGGTTTCGGGGACGAAACCCTTTTTAAGGGGGGTGGACTTGTAACATCCCGAAATTTCAAAACTTTATACTAGAATTATAACGTGTATAATAAACAAGAATAAACTAACTAGGATAAATAATCTAGTTAGTTAGGAGTCTTGTAGTAACACTTGAATGAGTTAAAAGGCCAAGGATATAAACTAAATAAGAGTGGAGGGACTTAAGTTGTTAAAATTGAAACTTAAGATACTAGTATTAGTGAAATAAAACAAACCAAACACCTCAAATGAGGTCTGGTCGATCAACAGAAGGCAGGGGGCGACACCCACACTTCCAAAACCTAAAAATCTACTAAACTCTCAAATTGAAGGCCAAAATCCAGTAGAAATCGAAATCTAAACATGGAATCGTGATCACCTCGTCAAGGGGGTCATAAGGTATGCTGAATTAGGTCATTTTCATTTGATTCAAAGTTCATGCATGTGATCAAAATCGAATGTAGAGCTTGATTATGTGTTGTAAACATGAAATTGGAAGTAATGTAAGGTTTAGGGACAAACCCTAGATGATTTCTTGTCAAAATCTTGCATGTTAGTTGTAAGGATCAAAATCACCATAGTGGGTGATTAGTAAATTAGTAGAACTTGATAAACACTAGGATTAAGACTCTTGTTCTAGTGAAAACTGAAATTTGTGGGATAATCTCTGAAATTGTTGATGTTAAAATATGTGTATATTGTCTAATTGAAGTTAATTTGAGTGATAAATTCAAGTTATGAACTTGGTTTAGATCATGTAGAAATCTGACCCGCAAGGTTTTTGATAAAACGCCTAAATGAGGGTTAAAATGTTAAAGATTGCTAAAAACGCAGATTTGCATATGTTATGAATGAATGCGTTAAAGCTTATGAAAAAGAGTTCTAATCTTGTTATGAATTGAACTCTTTAGGCAAGGAATCCGGAACGTCAAGTGGACACGCCGGAAGCGATACCCGCGGAAAAGGTGTGCTTTAAAGGTACGTGACTTTAGTCTCGTTGTATTATGTAATAATGCTTAGTTTTAAATGTACAAACGATGTCGGATTGTAATTGATGCGTTTGATGTATCGTTAAAGTGGCGAAGTTCACTAGATCCTCAAACGGGTCAAAATAAATATTAGAAATTTGGTTTGGTATAATAATAAAGTGATGGTATTCACTAGAAAGCCAAACGGGTCAAAAATGTTGTTTGAAAACGAATCACATGAGTAGAGACTTAAAAGTCTCATATCTTACTAGGTGATAGATGGTAATACCTCAATAAATTAGTTATGATATTTTAAGTCTACGAACCCGGTATATTGGGTCAAACAATAGAAGTTAATAGAAGGTGCCGTTTGAAACGAGATGCTTGAATTCCAAGAAAGACAAGTGTTAGTTCGGAGAAAACGCGAAGCCATAGTATGGTGCGTATACTCCAAGATCATAAGCCAGGGCAATTGGGTAATTATGTCTAAAAGGTTTTAAGAATGGATAAAAGGGTGCTATGCACTTACACTAATGGGTTGAATAATGGAAATAAGGAAATTGTGAACCAATTGACGGTATCTCGGTTTCCGTGTTGTGAAATTTACATGGTTGAATCCGTAATTTTATTACGGACTCATAGGAAGAAGAATCGGTTAAATCGGTCTAATGAGTAAAAAGTTATGACATTCTATAGTTGAAAAATAGACTAAGGACAGATCTGCAGAACTCACCGTAAATTACGGTCCCACCGTAATTTACGGTGGACATCAAAAGCTTTACGGTATGATGCCCCTGAGTTACGGCAGATCAAGGATGTTCAGGGTCTACCGTAACTTACGGTGACACCGTAAGTTACGGTGGAACCCTGAAAACTTGTATTTTGTTTATTGTTTTGAAATGTCAGAATTCGTTTATACATAATGTGTTGATGTCAAAACTAATATTTTTAGTATTTGACCCTAGGTATGGATGAGTTTCTCCTGGATGGTGATCAAGCACTTTGTTAAGAACCGAACACGCATTTTGAAGCTTCCGCATTAATCTTAATCTTGTCTAGTCATAATCATGTTGTAAAAACTTTTGTTAACCACGTTTTAAATCCCTTAAACTAGTGGTTAGTCTACTAGCAAAGGTTAACTTTTAAACCTGTTATGGATTATTTTGGGATGTGTTTGGTACTATCTCAAGTGTGTATGTTTTAAACACGAAATGTTTTTGTAAACTCTGATTATTATAAAGTTTCATGTAATTACTAGTTAAAATTCTGTCAAATTATTTAGGGTGTTACAGAAGTCCATGACTCGAGACCTCCCGGTTGCGACTCGAGACCGCGTGTTCTCGAGTCGAGACCACCTCGTCTCGAGTGGGCTACTTGTTTTCGTTATTGGGCCGCGTCTAATGTCTGGGCTGCATGATTTTCCTGTTACTGTTTATCTGGACTAAGTGTTACTGATTAACTGTTCAAGTATTAGGGCAGGCCCAATACCCTTGTATGTTTTGTGTGCTATGTGTTAGATACGTGTACCATATACGTGATTACTTGTGTCCGAGCCTGACCTATACTGGTAACCATATTAGGACGTGGTGACCAGCATACTTAACCAAGTAAACTAAACTGCCGAGCAATCCAAGGTGAGTTCATACACTAAAAGCATGCGTCCCAGGGAGGGACACGAGCAAACTGCCATCTCTAAAGATTACTTTCAATTTATATCTCCGGGGGAAAATGCAAACGGGTACTTTTAAATTACTATCTCCGGGGGAGATACGTTTGGATATTATTTATAAATCACAACTAGCAAAACTAAACGAATCTCTATCATGTAAAGTCCCTGCTTATAGTACCGATTAATCGCTGGGGGCGAACGGGTTATTAGTTGATAGCGCTATTAGGTTTGACAACCTCACACCGTGACCGGGGGAGATCGGGCGTGAACTAGTATACCTTGCATCTTGGTCAATGACGATAGACATTGACTCGGGGCACAAAATCTTCTCGTCAATAGTTTCGGTAACGCCAGTTTAGTAGCTTTCTTATGGGGTAGCTCCCCATGACGTGATTATAAATGCTTTATCTAAACAACCTACGTTTTTCGAAAAGTTAAAACTGGACATCTCGTGAACTTGCCAACATTATGTTGATACTCTACTGCATGCTTTGCAGGTACCCAGTGACTAAGGAGCTTGTGGCTTGGGGAAGTGTAGTGGTCGTCTAAACTCGTGCGTTGGGTTCTAAATAACTTGAACTATGAACTTTGTTTAAACTGTTTTGCCTATGCTTCCGCGACTTACTTAAACTGTTAATTGAAGTTAAACTTTTGAACTTAAAACTATGATGTATTACTAACTATTATGGTTGGTGATCATTCTCACTATTTACTAATGTTCGGTGTAATTGGTGGCTGGATCCTGGTCAGTCATGCCTCCAAGCGGTGGTACTCCGCATGTGGATTTTGGGGGTGTGACAACAAAATCAGGCACAAGTCTAAAAACATAACATAAAGAAGAAAGTTAAAACATCGTACCATGTCAAAGAAAGTCCTAAAAGACTTCCAAACATAAGTTAAGGCAAGTCCTAGTAACTTGCAAGTCTAATCATTGTTCAAACGGCCATACAGGCCTTCAACACAACCAAAAGGAACCTTAAGTGTCCCTGAAAACCTAATATTGTTTAAGGGTTACAAACCATGAATTGTTTTAACAGAGTGCTAAGAAAGCTACGAATTTTAGGCATCAACAGAAGGCTTAGTAGCCTCAGAAATGCTACCTTTGGCCTTCTTAGTCTTCTTAACCTTCTTAGCCTTCGGACCTTGATCATCAACAGCTGAAACTTCCAAACTGGCATCCTTCGGAGCATCGGCCTCCCCAGGAAAAGTATCTTCACTATCTCCCGAAAAGGAACGTTTCCTCGAAGGGGAGCCAAGCAGTTCAGCGCATAACTTTTCATTCAAACCATCCGGCTTCAGTTCCTGTAAAGCAGAAAGAGGCTTACCATAACAAGAGGCAACTTGACTTACATACGGGTATGATAACCTCTCCATTTGCTCCACGGAACTCTTAAAGACGTCAGAAGCCCCGGGACGGTACAGAGGAGATTTCTCCAAAGGGTTGCCAGACTCGTGAAGCTTATAACCTGCAATAAGACCTTGGTGTTTTCCCAGATTGAGTAGTTTAGTATAAACATCACCAAGAGCAGAGTTAAACTCTTTGGAATGTAACAGATAAGTAACCACTTGGCGAAAACCCTGCTCAATGAGCCATTGGTTATCTGCAGTAGCCTGTGCAACTAAAGTCTTCAAGCCATCCTTCTCTTTAGCAAAAGCCTTCTGTTGCACAGCCAAGGCCTCTCGGTCAGCCTTCAGTTTCAATAAGTTAGCTTCAAAGCTCTTCCTAAGATCACCCATCTCAATATTGTGCCTCTTAGTTAACTCCTCAATCTTCTTGTTCCAAGCTAACTCCTTCTCAGAAAAGCTCTCGATTTCCTTCTTCATAACAGCAATTGAAGCCTTCATTTTCTCCTTCTTCTTGGAGGCCTCCTCATATTCCCGCATCCCCTTAGCAAAACGAGTGACACCTTCAGCCAAAAAGGCAGAAAGGTTGCATGAACTGAGCATCATCCTAGAGATAAGATGATCACCCTCCATCTCAGATATGGCATCTCGAACACCGGGAGGAGCAAAATGAGCCAAGGCTTCAGCACACATAGCAGGATCCTTAAAATTGTCACCAACCTTAACCGCCCAATTAGGCACGAAAATATCCTCTGAACCCTCGAAGCTTTCAACACTTTTGACTGACGAACCTTGAATAGCAGAAATGGTACCCTTCTTAACCAACTTCTTCTTCTTGCTCGAAACAATCAACTCCTTTTCCTTGCCTTTACCAACATCCACAGCTTGATCCTCTAATGCCTCAATATCATCACTAACGTCAATAGGCTCTGAGCCAGAGGGCTGATCAACAACCTTCAGATGGCGTTGAGAACGACGAGTAGAACCTTTGGACGCAGTAACCTTGGTGAAGCCTTTAACATTCGGAACATTGACATAACCAGAACCCTCAAACCTATAATCGGCACCCTTAACAACCGCATTCTCGTCAGGGGTAGCAGCAACATCATCAAAAACAACGTCAGAGGTATCATCGCTTTTGATAAAATCCAAGGCAGACATAGCTACAACACAAATATAAAAGCACATAAGCAAATAAATAGAAAGGAACAAAAAGCAAGAAAAGAATAAATGCATACCCTTCCCATCTCTAATAAGCACCGGATCCCGGTTAGCCTTTTCCCACAACTTACTTATACCCAACAACACCAACAAATGCTCAGGGAAGGGACGAAGCCTAGAAGGGCACTCCCTAAGAATTTCTAAGAAGTGAGTGTTTATCTCGGAATCAAAGGGCTCCGGCTCATTCAGAACAGCATCTGGGTGTCTCCAAACAGGTTTGAAAGGGACAATCTCCTCCGACACCCAGAAAAACCGATCTTTCCACACCCCAAGTGTAGAAACCATGGACGAGATTAAGCAAGTGTCAACTTGACTGGTTTCAAAGGTGAACCAATCACCATTCTTAGCAAGCCGGAAAAAGCGACAGAAGGACAACAAAGAAGGATCATACCCACAGGCCCGGCACAGAATTTCGAAATGCAAAACCCTAGCCATGCCTAGGGGATGAACTTGACCAAAAGACACCCGATAATATTCCAATACATTCAAGACAAAGTTTGAAAACGGATAACGAAGATTTGAAAACTCAAAATGACGGCAATACAAGGCAATCATACCAAAAGGATAGGCATTAATGGATTTATCGCAAGCCGGTGCAACCGGTTTATACTTTGTCCCTATTCCCCATTCTACACAAAATAAATCGACTTCCTCTTGGGTCAGTCGAGAGAAGGATTTTGCCATATCCTTCCGAGCACCCATCACAATGAACAACTAAAGAAAAAATAAGCAAATTGGAACTGACCTGATTTTGAAAGAAAGGGGGATACCGGAGAGAAAAAAGGAGGCAAACTAATGATTTCTTCAAAGTAAAATGTGTAAATAAGTGAGATAAGTAAATATAAAATAACCTACAATAGGGGTAATAATGGCAAACAGTAACCGCCACCCTATTGAACTGCCATACATCAATCAAATCAAGTGTCAGTTATTTAAAATTCAAATATTAACTGCTCACAACCCTTCAAGCCTTCAAGCATCGAACCATTGAAACCTTTAGGCAATAAAATACACGTATAAAAGTCAGAAGTCTTTGAGCCCATTCCCCAAAAACCTCTGACTTGGGGGGCTGATGACGGGGGTAGCCCAAGACTAAATAAAATGACTAAATATGCAAACGCTAAAAGGGTTAAATGGTTCAATGGTTAAAAAGCTGTGAGGTGGGGGAAAGTAATACGGAAACAGTAGCCAGTCACATCCGGGGATTGCTTCACCAACCCACAGCCGCAAAAGCAACACAGGTCTGCAGAGTACACGTTATTATCCAGGGGTCAAAAGGCTTTAACCCCCAAAAGGGTAAGCCCCTCGCTGCAAGCAAGGACACTAGTCAAATGAATGCCTCTTTGGGAGATGTCTTCTCCTATATAAGTGACACTTCATTTACTGAGTTGGGACATTCTTGGCCAGGCCTGTTTCCATAAACTCTGGTCATTCACATCGAGTACTTGCTTCATGCAAGTCGCTCTCTTTCACATCCAACACACACACATTCTATTTGCTCCTTCATCCGAATCTGAATATAATTCAAAGAAGGATCTTTGGCAAATAACAAAAATAAACTAGTGAACCTCCTTCCACGTCTTGCAAACGTGGGGGGACCCCACGACCTGCGTTAGGAAAAGTTGAACCCTTCACCCCTTTTGCCTAACCAGCCCAGCTACTACCGTTGGTCTTATATTTGTTGCATCAACATGTTCATATTTAACAAAAAAGAACAAAAAGTTGGAAAAAAATGCCTACAAAAGTTACTACATGATATTCGCTAATTTACACATATTTTAGTCCCCCGTTTTACCCATATTTTATGCGTTTTTGGCCGTAAAACCGTCATTCGGATACTTAAATATCTACACTTTTGTTTATAGGCCTAAAACAGCATACCAGACAAGATGATAGCAAAAACGAGGACTTTCCGGATAAAACGACGAAGCTGCGGACATTCTGTTAAGGAAACTGACCTGGGCCTGTGGAACGGTCGTGCGACCTGTTGCACGACCGTGCATCTCCGACAGTTGTTGATTAGTCCGGCAATGAACGAGCAGTGCGACTAGGCATGCAAGGAAAACAAGGCCAGACCGGTGACGCACGGACGTGCCATCCGAAGAACGACCGTGCGACTCCGAAGATCAGCCTGATCTCGGTGATGAACGCCCGGCCCAGCAGCTCGTGCAACAAGAACCCGGAACTGAACGACCGTTCCATCCGAAGAACGGTCGTGCGATATCGTATCCGGTCAAAGATCTGATGACGTATGCAGCATGGTGACCCATCCCCAATAATTGCTTAAAGTGCACGGTCGTGCCACAGGAAGAACGACCGTGCAACAGCGAAAAAATATAAAAACAGAACAGAAACATTCTGTTCGTCATTCTGGAATTTTGGGGAGCAACTCAGGCGATTTTCAGGCTCCGGAGGCTTCTGCTTTCACCCGGATTCAAGCCATATTATCCCGATTAGCTCCATTACTATCCGGATCCTTAGTCTAGTGCTTGTTTATGGTTTGGTTTTCTAATCTTTCCATGATTTTGTTAATCTTTCAAGTACTTAGATTATTGTTTATGTATTATTGTAGCATTTGGGCAAAAACAAAACAATCCCTTGCTAGATTATAACCATTAGTTTGTTAAACTTTGTTTGTAAAGACATTTTGAAGTATTTTCTATGTTAATCTTTGATGATTAGTTTGCAACCTTGTTATTGATATTGATTTCTTGATTATAAGTAATTATGTTGGATGATTGATGCTTGGTTAGTTAAGATAGTTGAAAAATGAAGCTTAATTAATCTTGTATTAGTAAACTTTGAACTTGGTTAACTAGATTAGCTTGGTTTAAATGTATGCATCATGATACTAAAAATGGTTAGTGATTTAATAAAATGTAATTATTGTTAATCAAGAGAGCTTGCCGTCACGGAAGGACCTTAATGGGTTAGATGGTGTCGTTATAAATTCTTGCCATGATTTGTTAGCTTAGTTAGTAGTTTAGGCCAAAATTGCTATCTTGGTGAATTATTGTGCAAGATTTGTAAAATGAACTCGGTTGTGACTTAATCTAGTTTATGCTTGTATCGGTGGTTGCATTGTGTTTATCGGTGTTGCTTTCCTTAATTAAGTGCGGTTAGAAAACTCCTAACGGATGACTAACTCATTTTTAAGAGATTTTCATAGACATTTATCAATTGCACGTTAAAGAACAATTTTAGGTGGTTAAAGTGTGTTTATCGTTTTAGCTTTTCGAATGATTGTCATGTTAGGATTCCCGAAAGGGATACTAATTGTCTTAAAATGGAAAATTGACCGAATGCTTCTAGTGCCAAAACCGACTTAGTTGACATGCTTTGGTTGTGTATTAAGCAAGGCTTTTTATCTATTATCTATTATGTTTTTATGATGTATTTGTTTACGCTTACTTTAGTTTAATTAAAATCAAACAAAACCTATGTTTTTACCGGTAGTTTAGTGACAAAGGTCTGGTACTATTTCTCCGCCCATTTCTTTGGATCGATACTTGGTTCTTACCGATACTTTATTACATATGTGACGGGGTACACTTGCCTCTTTCGTGTGTGTTTTGATGTAAAAGTAATAATCACTTTTATAAATTTAAAACCAAATCGTGTGTAAATTCATTGCAAAAATATGTATAGTCGCGCACACGTCAAGTTTTTGGCGACGTTGCCGGGGAAATGGCGAGTTTTAGGAACGACCCGAGTCATTAAGTTATCGGTGTATATACTTGTTAATATTTGTGAATAATTTTTTGATTATTTATTTGTTTATTTATTTGTTAATATTTCTTGTTTTTATTTCATTTATTCGTTTTCCAAGTCATTTTTTGTACACTTGTAAATTTTTGTTCCATTTATTTATTTAATCCGGATTTATTATTTATTTATTCTTTGATTTTTCGGCTTCGGGAAACCATTTTTGTATTAGCCAATTCATTTATTTTTATTGTGTTGATTTTTATAAAATTTCGGGCCCATTTTCGAATTTTTATAAAATTTTCAGCCCATTTATAATAAAATTCTGCTTCTATTCAGCTGAAAAAAAAATAAAAAAATAATATTATTATTTTATTAATAAAATATTCACTGTGTCAATTTTTCGTTTGCAGGTTAATGTTCTCGACCCCCGCCCCAGAAGTTGTTGAACCGTCAGACGAGCCCGAATGTGATCTTAGGAGACGTCTACGCGCGAAAAGTCGGGCGGTTGGGCTACTACTCGCCAGTGGTGAGCCGGAGCCGGTGGTACCTGCTGAAGCCGAGGGCTCAGGAGGAGACGTAATCATGGCAGACGATGAGCGACCGTTGAATTAGACAAATCAGCCTGGGAGGACAGTCCTGGAGCCGAGTATCCTTCAACCTACTATTGATGTACCTACTTTTGAAATTAGATCTAGTATTATTAATATGGTACAAAATTCAGTACAGTTTGACGGACGTGAGCACGAGGACCCCGGGAGGCATATTGCTGCTTTTCTCCATGTTTGTTCTACGTTTAAGATTACAGGTGTTTCGGAGGATGCAATTCGGTTGAGGTTGTTTCCGTTTTCGTTACGTGACAAAGCTAGAGCTTGGCTTATGTCACTTCCAGCCGGGTCCATCAGGACCTGGAATCAGTTGGCGGAGCAGTTTATGTAGAAATATTTCCCACCTGAGAAAACGAACAAGCTACGGAACCGAATTGTATCTTTTCACCAGGACGAGGGTGAGTCGTTGCATGCGGCGTGGGAGAGATTCAAGGATTTGTTGATTGATGTGCCACATCATGGCTACTCCAAGAGACAGCTGGTTTTAACGTTCTATCAGGGGCTCAGTTACAACACACAGGAGCGGTTAGACGTGATCGCGGGAGGCGATCTAGGAACTAAGATGCCGAATGAAGCGTATGATATTATTGAGAAAGCCGCGTTGAAATCCAGCTTGCGTCGGGAGGGAGACAGAGGCCGGGCATCATCATCATCATCTCGCGCTGGAGTCCATGCTGTAGACGACTATACGGCTATTACTACACAAATCTCGGCTCTCGCATCGAGATTCGACAGGTCCAAGATGATTGCGCATGCGGGCTCGGGATGTGACCAGTGTGGGGTGTCACACGAGCCTGGGGCATGTTTTCAGGGAGTCGTATACGAGGGCCACGAAGAGGTAGATTTCGTGAGTAATCAGGTAAGGCCGCCAAACAACCCTTACAGCAACACCTATAATCCGGGTTGGAGAAATCACCCAAATTTTGGGTGGCGTGCGAATAAAGGCAATCAAAATCCTTTGGGGTTCACTCCGCGTGCTCCAGCGCAACAGGGTCAGGGTCAGGGTCAGCAGTTCCAGCAGTACAACCAATCGTACCAGCAGCGTTCATACCCGTATCAGAATCGGGGCTCTGGGAGTAGTTCCCAGCAGCAGGCCCCTCAGTCTAGTTCTAAGCTGGAGGATATGATGGCCCAGCTTCTTACTAGCTCCTCGAGCGCGAATCAGTTAGCTGAAAAACGCTACCAGCAGAGCGAGGATCGTTTTCTCTCTCATGAGGGAGAAATGAGGAGTCACAAGGCCTCGATTCAGAATATAGAGAATCAGGTTGGTCAGCTGGCACATATGATGTCAAAGAGACCCCAGGGTGGTCTTCCGGGTAATACCGAACCTAACCCGGGCCCGCACAGAGATGTGAATGCTGTGATGACCAGGAGTGGAAAACCTACCGGACCCGTCATATCGGACTCACCACCGATCACTGAAGCGGTCCCGACCGACACACCGGATGAGGTGCATGCCAGGCTACGCCCAGCAAGTACAGCACAAGTCCAGGAGCCGGTCACAGGTTACACGCCTCCAGTGCCTTATCCAGGAAGGTTGAAGAAGCAGAAGATTGATGAACAAAACGGTAAGTTTCTCGAAATGTTTAAGCAATTGCATATAAACATACCGTTTGTTGAAGCTTTGGCCCAGATGCCAAAGTATGCCAAGTTTCTGAAAGACATCCTCTCAAATAAACAAAAGCTCGAGGACATGTCTTGTGTGGTTATGAATGAAAGCTGCTCTGCTATTCTCCAGAATCGCCTGCCTACAAAAATGGGAGATCCAGGCAGTTTCACGCTTCCTTGCCTCATTGGCAATATGTCTGTCAGTAATGCGTTAGCAGATCTAGGAGCGAGTATAAACCTTATGCCCTATAAGGTTTTTACAAAGTTGGATCTAGGTGAGCCGTCACCTACGAGGATGAGTATTCGACTTGCGGATCGTTCTGTCAAGTATCCACGCGGGTTTATAGAGAATATGCTTGTTAAGATTGACAAGTTTGTATTTCCCGTGGATTTTGTTATCCTGGACATGGATGAGGACTCGAGAGTGCCTCTGATACTTGGACGCCCGTTTCTGAACACCGCCCGAACGATTGTGGACGTGGCGGCGGGCCAAATCACACTCCGAGTAGATGATGAGCATGTGACGTTTGACATTAAACGTTCTATGCAGCATCCTCAGAATCAAGACGACGCGCTCTATTATGTCGACATCGTCGACACTTATGTGAGCACGCATTTCTAGGGTACGATCGAGGAGATAGATTCGGACACACATCTGTTGTGTGGGGACCTAGATGGCATTACGCAGGAGGGCCACTATTTAGAGCAGCCAGTCTATCAGATTGGTGACGATGGTCCCCAGAGTCCGGATCGATTCACAGAAATTGATCGCGAAAGTGAAGTGAAGTCGAAGCCTTCAGTGGAAGATCCTCCTACCTTGGAGCTTAAAGAGCTCCCACCGCACCTGGAGTACGCATTTCTGGATGAGGAGCGTCATTTGCCTGTCATTATTTCATCTGGATTGGCGGGAGAAGAGAAGAGCAGACTGCTTAATGTGTTGAAACTTCATAAGAAAGCAATCGCCTGGAAAATCTTGGACATAAAAGGAATAAATCCCTCCTTCTGTACACATAAAATTCTCATGGAGGATCAGTTCAAGCCGTGTGCGCAGCACCAGAGGCAGCTGAACCCAAACATGCAAGAGGTCGTTAAAAAGGAAGTGATTAAGTTGTTAGATGCTGGTATGATCTATCCCATTTCCGACTCTGTTTGGGTCAGTCATGTGCAGGTAGTGCCCAAAAAGGGGGGCATGACTGTGGTCACAAACGATAGGAATGAGCTCATTCCAACCAGGACGGTCACTGGATGGCGGGTTTGCATTGATTATCGCAAACTCAACGACGCCACTCGCAAGGACCACTTCCCGCTTCCATTCATTGATCAAATGTTGGAGCGTCTGTCAGGGAAGTTATATTATTGTTTTCTGGATGGGTTCTCTGGTTACTTTCAAATTCCTATCGCTCCTGAGGACCAGGAGAAGACCACATTTACCTGTCCCTTCGGTACATTCGCCTACCGGCGTATGCCATTTGGGCTGTGTAATGCACCGGCTACTTTCCAGCGATGTATGGTCGCCATTTTCCACGACATGATTGAAGATTCCATGGAGGTGTTCATGGATGACTTCTCGGTATTTGGGGATTCCTTTGATCAATGTCTGGAAAATTTGAAAAGAATGTTGAAGAGGTGTGAGGAGACTAATCTGGTCCTGAACTGGGAGAAATGCCACTTCATGGTGAAGGAGGGCATAGTTTTGGGACACAAAATTTCTCACGCGGGCATGGAGGCCGATCCAGCTAAAATCGACGTTATATCACGACTTCCGCCCCCCACCTCTGATAGAGCTATACCGAGCTTTCTCGGTCATGCCGGGTTCTATCGGCGATTCATCAAAGATTTTTCAAAAATCGCCAGACCCATGACTCGTTTGTTAGAGAAAGATGCCCCGTTCGTGTTTGGAGATGATTGCTTGAGGGTTTTTGACCTCCTCAAGCAAAAGTTGATTGAGGCCCCTATTTTAGTCGCACCGGACTGGAGTTTGCCGTTTGGAATCATGTGCGACGCAAGTGATTACGCTATAGGGGCCGTTCTGGGTCAAAAGAAGGAAAAGCACTTCCATCCGATCTATTATGCGAGTAAAACTCTCCACGACGCTCAAGAGCATTACACCATGACTGAAAAAGAGCTCTTGGCGGTCGTTTTCGCATTCGATAAATTTAGATCGTATTTAGTGCTTTCAAAAACCGTTGTATACACTGATCATGCAGCCATTAGATACCTCTTCAGCAAACAGGACGCTAAACCGCGTCTAATCAGATGGATCCTGTTGCTGCAAGAGTTTGATATCGAGATACAAGATAAAAAGGGTGCTTTAAATGTAGCAGCTGACCATCTGTCTCGGTTAGAGCACGGAGACATCGAGGATTCGCGTTGGGATTCCATCAATGACAAGTTCCTACACGAATCTTTGATGGGTGTTGAGATATGTGATGAGTCGCCATGGTTCGCCGACTTTGCGAACTATCTTGCTTGTAGAATTCTGATAAAAGGGTTGACTCACCAGCAAAAGAGGAAATTCTTTTCAGATCTAAAGCACTACATATGGGACGACCCTTTCTTGTTCAAAGTGGGTGCTGATCAGGTGATTAGAAGGTGTGTATCAGGGACTGAGGCGACCGACATTCTGCGCCAGTGTCATGAGGGACCTACCGGAGGCCGACACGGAGCCAACTTCACCGCGAAGAAGGTGTTGGATTCCGGGTTTTACTGGCTGACCATTTTCCGTGACGCGCAGAGTTGGGTGAAAGCGTGCGATGCTTGTCAGAGGGCGACGAACATATCGGCACGCGACGAAATGCCCCAGAACTGGATACAGGTATGTGAAGTCTTTGATGTTTGGGGGATAGACTTCATGGGACCATTCCCCCCCTCACGTGGAAACAAGTACATACTCGTGGCTGTTGACTATGTATTAAAGTGGGCGGAGGCGCAAGCCTTACCCACTAACGACGCCAGAGTAGTTGTGAGGTTTCTTAAGAGTTTGTTCGCCCGTTTTGGCGCTCCGAAAGCGCTCATTAGTGACCGAGGGACTCATTTTTGTAATACACAGCTTGAAAAAGCTTTGTCCCGATACGGTGTACATCACCGTTTGTCCACGCCCTATCATCCGCAGACAAGCGGGCAGGTGGAGGTCACGAACCGTGGGCTTAAGCGCATCCTTGAGCGGTCTGTTGGAGCGAACCGCAAGGAGTGGTCGGACAAACTGGAGGATGCATTGTGGGCATTCCGTACAGCTTATAAGACCCCTATAGGGACCACCCTCTTTAGGTTGGTGTACGGAAAGGCATGCCATTTACCGGTGGAGCTGGAGCACAAGGCTATGTGGGCTTTGAAAACCGCGAATTTGGATCTAAAAACCAGAGGTGAAGCCCGGTTTCTCCAAATTCATGAATTGGAAGAATTGCGGCACCAAGCCTATGAAAGCTCCGTACTCTACAAAGAGCGCACGAAGAAACTTCACGACAAACGCTTGAAGGACCATAAAGAATTCCAAGCGGGTGATCTTGTTCTTCTGTACAATTCAAGGCTGCGCTTATTTCCTGGGAAGCTTCATTCACGCTGGACAGGACCATACACGGTTAAGGAAGTATTTCCGTATGGTACTGTTGCAGTAGAGAACGCGGATGGCGTTACATTCAAGGTAAATGGTCACCGGTTGACGTTGTACGTTGCCGGGCCGATAGAGTCGGCGGTGGAGGTAATTGAACTCCAAACCCCGCACACTTCATAAGTGTGGGGAGGAGAGAGTCTACGCTACTGACTCGCGGATAAAAAATGTAGCAAGAGCGTATTTTGCGCTTTAGGGGTAGTATCGTCTTTTTTATAGTTTTTCTAGTTTTAGCTTGGAGTCTTGCTATCGACTCGTCGACAAAAATTTAGCATGAGTCTACGCTACTGACTCGCCGACAAAAATGTAGCAGGAGCGTCTTTGGCGCTATAAGGGTAAAATAGTCCACTTTTTTGTTTTTGTAGTTTTAGCGTAATTTAAGTTAGTTAGGTAGTTTACGTTAGTTTGTTTAGTTTTCGTACGTGCCGAGCGAAGGTTCTGTATTGCAATATTGTTAGAACAGTTGGTGTGTCGAAAAAACGGCGAAAAACGGCCGAAACAGTTGCTGGAAATAGGTTCTGCAGAAATTTTTAATTTGTACCTGATGCACGACCGTTCCACGGGACGCACGACCGTGCGTCACCGAGGGCCGGCACGGTGGATCGCACCCCCGGTGCATTTCCGAGCAAAGTTGCTAGGGTTTGGGAGATGTCGGCGACGCACGACCGTGCCACACGGAGAACGACCGTGCGTCAGGCTGAGGGCAGTTTCGTCATTTGGCACTATAAATACCCTCATCTGCAGCCCCCATTCATAACTCGCGAAACCCTAGTCGCTGCAGGCCATTCCAGAGCGATACTTCATCAAATCGCACGGTTTTTCGCACGATCTCACACCCTTCTTCGCACGGTACGTTCCTAGTTGTAGATTTCTTGTTTCCTTGCTTTCTAGGGTAGATTTCTTCCGATTCTTCAAGGAAATTTTTAGAGTTCTCTTCATAAACAAATCGAAACCCTAACCCTTGTTGAATCGTACTATCGTGAACCATCTGGTGCATTTTTCTGACCCCTGTTATGAAAAAAACTTGAAGATTTGTGAAAAAAAAAATCGGGCTACTTAGAGCCTGGGTCGGAATCTGCAGAAAACGAAGTCGCACGGACGTTCCTCATATGGAACGGTCGTGCCTCGCCGATTGTTTCACGATAGTTGGTCGGTGTTGCACGGTGGTGCCGTTGGTTGCACGCCGTGCAGTTCCGGCATGTCTGGGCTTGGTCTGTTAGTTGTCGGCGACGCACGACCGTGCGTCTCGTCGCACGACCGTGCCATACGCCCAGATCAGATTGACAGTTTCTTCATAATTGGCTGCTCGCCTGTTTGTGATTAAAATTTTTCCTGTTTCCATTTTTCTAACGTTATTCCCCATACAGATGGACCATCCTTTCCTTCAGTTTGACCCCAACATCGAGAAAGAGGCTCTTTGCATTCCGAAGCGCAACGCCTTGTGGGAAATGCGGGGATAGTTCGGAGTCCCCCGATGGTTGGATTGGGAAGTCATGCGTGAACTCAATCAGTATGACAGATTAGATGACATGACGAGTCCCCCGCTTGCAAATCTGGTCGGTTGCAACCGACCCGTCTACCGGGAGTTGACAATTGAGTTCTTCGCGTCTTATGCCTATGAAAAGCCGATTGCTCATCGAAGACCCAAATTTCGCTACAAGAAGCGGGTAACCTTCAGGTTATGTGGACAGTGGCATTCATGGTCGGTTGGTCGATTAGGTAGAAGACTTGGGATTTATACTAGGGACGACATGGATGATCCCGAAGTCTTCAATGATAAGTTCACCTTCCCTTCTGATGCAGAGCGGGATGCATTTTGGGCTGTTAACGCCATTGGGGGTCCCTACAACCCAAGGATGTCGAAGGCCTCGCGACTCAGAGACCCTTTGGTGCGAGTGATGCACCATGTTTTTAGCCATACGATATGCGGTAGCATGGACAGTCTTGGTAACTGTCCAACACCTGATTTGATCTTTTTATATGCGTTGGTTGACAAAGCACCCATCAACCTGGCCGCTCGAATGGCTGAATACTTCTTCAAGAGCTCGGGGCGAACCCCGAACAGCGAGATACATGGCGGTCAGTATGTGACCGAAATAGCCTACAATGAGAGCTATATGACGGAGGAGGTGGTTCAGGGTCTCACTCTGATTACTGAGGGGGTTCACGTTGATATCAGGTCGCTTAAGGCCATGGGGATGATTGTTGAGCTTGATAGGGGGATAGGTTGAGAGGGCTGAATAACGAGGTCTGGGACCCGTTGCCTCCAGCTGTGGAGGAAGATGAGGAAGATGAGGATGTTGAGATGGGAGAGCAGCACCAGCACCAGCCACCGACACCACCACACTCGCCGCAGCACCATGCATTTCATCAGCATGAGGACTGGCCCACGTTCTACCAGCAGTTCCAGGATATGCGTGTGACGCAGGAGCAGCATGGTACCTACTTCGACGAGATCAGATCTAGCCAGGACGAGATTCGGGCCAGTCAGGCTCAGCTTCGGGCCACACATGACCAGCGTCAGCAGCGCCAGGATACTCTATACCAGGGGGTCAGTGAGGGGTTTTCTTATCTTTTCGGGGAGATGCGTCACGCATACCCCGACTACTTTCAGCACCCTCCGCAGTTCCCACCGTGGAACCCCCCTGGTCATGGCGATGCCGGCCCGTCCTATACGAGACACGATGATGATGGAGATGAGTAGTTGGCAGTGGTGATAGCAGTTGGTGGTGTTTCTTTTTCAGTACTTTATTTATTTTTGGGTGTTTATTTTGACTGTTATTTTCAAACACCCCGGTTATGTATTTCAGACATTTTACTTTATGTTCTGTTTGGATTTTAGTATTTATGTATATTATGGTTGATTTGTGATTTTTTTGTTTCTGTTATATTTTGGGTGCACATGTGACATACTGGCAGGTTTTAGCTATCGGGTCTTGGACCGGAGCACGTACCAGATACAGCTTCGGAAGTCTCGTGGCATCCACATCATCTTGAGGGGAGTATTTTTTTTATCCCTTTCTCTATATTTCGGGTCTCGCATTGAGGACAATGCGAAGTTCAAGTGTGGGGAGGGGGTTAACTTTGTTAACTTTGTTTGTCCTCTTATAAAAAAAAATTAGAAAATCAGAAAAATCATTCAAAAATACTTGTATTTTGTATATATTTTAGTAAATAAACCGGTTGGTTGTGTTTTAGAAAGCTTCGGACTTGATAAAAACTTGACAAGCAAAATATTTTTGAAAAAGGAAAGCGTGACAAACAAAGAAAGACTTACATGATAGTTTTCACACTTTTACCCATTCCTTTCCGTTACGTGAGCATATTTGAGCCTATTGTTATATATTTGTTCATTTCGGATATAGGAGTGAGCCGGATGTTATGTGTAATTTAGAACTTGCCACTAGTATGCTTGTTAAGACCATGAACGTGCGGATTTGTGTAAAAGTGATAGAGGCACTTAGATTACCCCTTTGTTGTGTACTTGTTCTTTGTGTTGTGCTTCCCGTTCACCTTATATTACCCTTTAGGATTAACCATGTCGAGCCTTCCCGTTTACCTTTGTTTACCCACATTATCGCCCACTTAGCCAAATTTATCCTTTTTATGTTTTTAAACCGTTTTAGTGTTGAAACTCGGTAAAAAATAATCGTTTAACTAGCGCTTATTATTGTTTATGTTTCATTGTATAGTTTAGTATGTTAAAAAAAACAGAAAATAAAACACCCTAAAATAGGGTGAAGTTGATAGAAATCGAGCAATTTTGAATGCTTAAATGTTAAAATTTTGTTGATAAGCTCGATTGCGCTTTAGTCGCCTTTTTAAGGCGTTTGTATGTATAGTTGTATGTTTTGTTGCTAGTTAAACGCTACTACCGAGTTTTAACCATTTTTCGCCACTTTATATGTCCATTTCCATACCCTTCGCCCAAGCCTAACGTTACAACCCGTAAAGACCTCTTGATTTACACTTATTCGCATGTTAGTTGGTGGAGACGAGATCTTATGACAAGCTTATGATATTGCACATTTCATTGACTAGGCATTGAGTGTTTGCACATACACATTTTATGTATGTTTCACAAATAAAACCGAGTGTGTGTGAACATTGTGAGTCGTGTGAAGATTAACATGTGAGTCAATTAAATGTGAAGTCACGGCTTTTTGGTTGTCGCTTTATAATTGCATATGCTTGTTGGGTTTAAGTCTTTTGATGTTGTCTTTCGACAAACCGGCTAACCGTTTATAGTAGTTTTCAATAAAATAGTGTGTAAATTATCGTTCTTGTTTGTTTATGTCTTTTATTGCTTTTTAGTTCAGCTTGCTTGAGGACAAGCAAGGTTCAAGTGTGGGGAGATTTGATATTCGCTAATTTACACATATTTTAGTCCCCCGTTTTACCCCTATTTTATGTGTTTTTGGCCGTAAAACCGTCATTCGGATACTTAAATATCTACACTTTTGTTTACAGGCCTAAAACAGCATACCAGACAAGATGATAGCAAAAACGAGGACTTTCCGGATAAAACGACGAAGCTGCGGACATTCTGTTAAGGAAACTGACCTAGGCCTGTGGAACGGTCGTGCGACCTGATGCACGACCGTGCATCTCCGACAGTTGTTGATTAGTCCGGCAATGAACGAGCAGTGCGACTAGGCGTGCAAGGAAAACAAGGCCAGACCGGTGACGCACGGACGTGCCATCCGAAGAACGACCGTGCGACTCCGAAGATCAGCCTGATCTCGGTGATGAACGCCCGACCCAGCAGCTCGTGCAACAAGAACCCGGAACTGAACGACCGTTCCATCCGAAGAACGGTCGTGCGATATCGTATCCGGTCAAAGATCTGATGACGTATGCAGCATGGTGACCCATCCCCAATAATTGCTTAAAGTGCACGGTCGTGCCACAGGAAGAACGACCGTGCAACAGCGAAAAAATATAAAAACAGAACAGAAACATTCTGTTCGTCATTCTGGAATTTTGGGGAGCAACTCAGGCGATTTTCAGGCTCCGGAGGCTTCTGCTTTCACCCGGATTCAAGCCATATTATCCCGATTAGCTCCATTACTATCCGGATCCTTAGTCTAGTGCTTGTTTATGGTTTGGTTTTCTAATCTTTCCATGATTTTGTTAATCTTTCAAGTACTTAGATTATTGTTTATGTATTATTGTAGCCTTTGGGCAAAAACACAACAATCCCTTGCTAGATTATAACCATTAGTTTGTTAAACTTTGTTTGTAATGACATTTTGAAGTATTTTCTATGTTAATCTTTGATGATTAGTTTGCAACCTTGTTATTGATATTGATTTCTTGATTATAAGTAATTATGTTGGATGATTGATGCTTGGTTAGTTAAGATAGTTGAAAAATGAAGCTTAATTAATCTTGTATTAGTAAACTTTGAACTTGGTTAACTAGATTAGCTTGGTTTAAATGTATGCATCATGATACTAGAAATGGTTAGTGATTTAATAAAATGTAATTATTGTTAATCAAGAGAGCTTGCCGTCACGGAAGGACCTTAACGGGTTAGATGGTGTCGTTATAAATTCTTGCCATGATTTGTTAGCTTAGTTAGTAGTTTAGGCCAAAATTGCTATCTTGGTGAATTATTGTGCAAGATTTGTAAAATGAACTCGGTTGTGACTTAATCTAGTTTATGCTTGTCTCGGTGGTTGCATTGTGTTTATCGGTGTTACTTTCCTTGATTAAGTGCGGTTAGAAAACTCCTAACGGATGACTAACTCATTTTTAAGAGATTTTCATAGACATTTATCAATTGCACGTTAAAGAACAATTTTAGGTGGTTAAAGTGTGTTTATCGTTTTAGCTTTTCGAATGATTGTCATGTTAGGATTCCCGAAAGGGATACTAATTGTCTTAAAATGGAAAATTGACCGAATGCTTCTAGTGCCAAAACCGACTTAGTTGACATGCTTTGGTTGTGTATTAAGCAAGGCTTTTTATCTATTATCTATTATGTTTTTATGATGTATTTGTTTACGCTTACTTTAGTTTAATTAAAATCAAACAAAACCTATGTTTTTACCGGTAGTTTAGTGACAAAGGTCTAGTACTATTTCTCCGCCCATTTCTTTGGATCGATACTTGGTTCTTACCGATACTTTATTACATATGTGACGGGGTATACTTGCCTCTTTCGTGTGTGTTTTGATGTAAAAGTAATAATCACTTTTATAAATTTAAAACCAAATCGTGTGTAAATTCATTGCAAAAATATGTATAGTCGCGCACACGTCACTACACACATTTGTTGCTTATTTCACTAACCGGGTTTTCAAATACACGTTCGGGTTTTATCAATACCCTACGTGGGTTTTTCAATACCCGATCCATACCCGAACCCTATCACAGCCATACCCGAACCCGGAACTAGGGTATTATAATACCCGGGTATTATAAAACCCGACCCGAATCCTACCCAAACCCGGGTACATAGGGTATGGAATTCATAGCCCGAACTCGCACGAACCCGACCCGGTATTCTCAATACCCAAAAATTAAGAAACCCGTCGTACCCAAACCCGGCTCCATACCCAGAACCGGGTATTTAAAAGATTTGTGCACCTCTAGTTGGTGGAGCCAATCAAGCTACACCATGTCAATTAGGGATGAGCATTTGGTACTGGGTACCGATACTGAATTTTTTCGATACCGGCACTCACTTTTTGCCATTTTCGGTATCGGTACTGGTTCAGTACGGTACTGGTAAAATACCGAATTTTACTTTCAAATACCGGTCCCGTACCGATACCGGTACCGTACCGTACCGAATATTTCGGTACCGGTACCCAGTTTTGGTGAATTTCGGTATCGGTATTTTCAGTACCGGTACCGATTAGGTACGGTACCGGTACCACGCTCATCCCTAATGTTAATGGTGGAGTTACATTGAGTTGAACGTGTCACCCGACACCAATGTATTATGTGTATCATATAAAATAGAATATGCAATAGGAAAATTTCGAGTGACCCAAGTATTTTTTTTAGAATTGACACCATTGACATCGACATGAAAAAACTATATATACCTTGGGTGGAGATACAATAGGAAGTTTATTTAGCTAAGAAGACTAGGAAGTGATCTTGACCATCCATTTAGTTAATCAAGGACTAAGATTAAATGATGGAAATTAAAGTGAAGAAAAGAGGCGCGTGAGTTTGTTTAAGGGCATTCTAGTCAATCCAAGGCAATAGTTTCTCTCTCCTCCAATTTCCCCCATTTTTTAAACGTTAATAACTCTTTCATACGACATTATTTTTTTATAAAAATTGCACCAAAAAAACGAGCGTTTTTTTATCTTTAAAACGAGTATACTATTCTTATATTTTCGAAATTTTTTTTCTAAAACCAGTTACGTAAAACGCAATGGAAAAAACCCAGTTGTGTAAAACGCAATAGAAAAAAAAAACCTAAAAAATGACATTTTTCTAAAACGCAATGCACCAAAAACACAAAGAAATGTCTTATTTGTTAAACGCAATGGCCAGAAAACACAAAGAAATGTCTTTTTTCTAAAACGCAATGGACTGAAAACACATAAAATGTGTTTTACCTAAAACGCAATGGACTAAAAAACACTTCAAAATATGTTTTTTCTAAAACGCAATGTACCAAAAAACACATAAAAATGTCTTTTTTCTAAAACGCAATGCCCTAAAAACACAAAAGAAAGTGTTCTTTCTAAAACGCAATGGACTAAAAACACATAAAAATGTGTTTTACCTAAAACGGAATGGACTAAAAACACTTCAAATGTGTTTTCCTAAAACGCAATGGACTAAAAAGAAACAAAACATAAAACGCAATCACAAACAAAATATAAAAACAATGATAAAACCTAATAAAAAAGTCTGCAATATTATTGTATAAAATAAAACAAAAATAAAACGCAAAAGTAAAACGCAAAAGTCTGCAAAAAGTAATAAATCACTTATATCAATAAAACGCAATAAACCAAAACTAATGAAAGCCAAAGAGATTTAAGGGTGAAACTTGCTTGGATGGATATGTAACAGAGGCTTGCTCGAGACTTGATGAACTGGTGGGAGTTAACTGCCATTTTCGTCCCTGTGGTTTGGTCACTTTGGCCATTTCAGTCCATTTTTAAAAAAAATGCGTCATTTTCCTCCCCGACGTTCTGGAAAGGTGCCATTTCAGTCCAAAAATCATAACCCAGTTAAGTCGGTTTGTAAATAAGGACTGATTGTGTAAATTTGTAACATAAAAGACCATTTAAGTAAAATGTATAAATATTAATATAATTATAAAATATATAATATATATGTATATATATAATGTATACATATATATATACAGATCAGACGAGAGAGGGAGAGGGTGAACCGAAGCCGGAACCGGAGCTCCGGTGGTCACCACCGCCGCCGCCGGAACCACCACCATCAACGTCATCATCGCCATCATCTGTTATCATCATCATCATCGATCATCATCGACCTTCATCATCATCATCGCGATCTTCATCATCATCATCAGACCTGCAACTCACCGGACCTTCATCATCAGACCGGTGGTCACCACCGCCGCCTGCAACTCACCGGACCTTCATCATCAGACCTTCATCATCGACCTTCATCATCGACCTTCATAATCATCATCGCGATCTTCATCATCATCATCATCAGACCTTCATCACCACTGCCGCCGCCTGCAACTCACCGGAAAAACGGCACCCCCACCGTCGCCGGTTCTCTCTCCCGCCTCCTTCTCTCTCTCTCTCGTCGTTATCTCTCTCTCTCTCTCCGACTTTGCAAGTCTAATGATGATGATGAAGATCGCAATGATGATGAAGGTCGATGATGATGATAACAGATGATGACGTTGATGGTGGTGGTTCTGGCGGCGGCGGTGGTGACCACCGGAGCTCCGGTTCCGGCTCCGGTTCACCCTCTCCCTCTCTCGTCTGATCTGTATATATATATGTATACATTATACATATATATATTATATAATTATATTAATATTTATACATTTTACTTAAATGGTCCTTTATGTTACAAATTTACACAATCAGTCCTTATTTACAAACCGACTTAACTGGGTTATGATTTTTGGACTGAAATGGCACCTTTCCAGAACGTCGGGGAGGAAAATGGCGCATTTTTGAAAAATGGACTGAAATGGCCAAAGTGACCAAACCACAGGGACGAAAATGGCAGTTAACTCCTTTTTTTGGTATACCCTCATTATTAATGGTGCTCATATCAGACAAACTCACCATTATTTGAAAGGGGGAACCATAAAATTAGATTTACTCTCTTATCTTCTATCATTTCAAGTTCAAATACCAAAAGAACTTTGTTTTGAGTAGTGTATCGTAAAACTCAATGAAGCCATAGGAACACAATTCTCTTTAATTTTCTTCATACTGTATCAGACGCAACCTTCATATGAAACTCAGTTAATGAAGCTCTGTTGACTTACAAACGACGTCGTAGTTGAGACTCAGTTTCATTGTTGAACAGAGCGTTGAATTACTAAGCTCGATTACAAATCTGGATGTGGTTTCGTTGACGGTGGGTATGGTGGTGGTGGTCGTGACGGTTTCCGGTTGTGGATTCGACATTTCCGGGTGGATGTTGGTGGTGGTGGTGGAGTAGAGGTGGCCATGGAAATGAATTATACGGATCTGATGTGCTGGGTTTTTCAGATCTAGGTTAAAGGAGATTAATTTGTCTTTGACTAAAATACCCTTATCTATGTTTTTCTTTTTTTGCCACATGTCATAATCCTATTGCTTCATATCCTTCCTAGCTAAAATAAACTTCCTATTTGATCCCCACCCATAGTTACCTTTTACTAAATATAAAAAAAATCTTATAAATGTCTTGCTTAATTTACTAAATATAAAAAAATCTTATAAACGTCTTGCTTAATGAGTTATTTATAGTTTGGTGATTAAGCCCATGTATTATTATGGGTCAATTGCATATTTCCACTTATAACACTTCTAAATTGCATATGTAGCCAAGCAAAAAAAATAAATTGCATATATTCCCTTCTTTAAGACTTTAACTAATAAATTTGCAAATTTACCCAGTTTGAGTAATCTTATTTAAAATAATTTATATAATTACTACTTTACCCTTAATTTTACTAAAACTTAAAAATTGCAAATTTACCCGTATATTACTATATTTGGTGTCTTTTTCACACTTTTTTTTTGTTTTGTTTTCTTTTGCGTTTCCCTAGTTAGGTTTTTTTAATTTTTGGTTTTTGCATCTTTACTAAGTTATTCTTTTTTTGTGTGTGTGTTTTATCTGTCTATCATGAACTAGAGTAACAATTACAAAACATAGAGTGAAAATCGTCAAAACAGGTAAGGATGAGCTAATGTACGGTAAAGAAAGTATCGATCGTGAAAATCGTCAAAACAGGGCATCGGTATCGAAAATGCTCGCTCCATTATGGTACCAGTACGGTATTTGAAGGTAAAATCGATCAAGAGTAAATTATAAGTTTTGTCCTTTATGATTGTCTCAAATTTCAGGCGCAGTCCTTTACCTTTAAAATTGATGACTTTTGTACTGAATGTTTTAAAATGTTGCACGTTATGTCCTTTAGGGTAAACCCAGTTATAATTTTCAGTTAAGTTATGTCATGTGCATTGCACATGAGGGTAGAGCGATCATTTCACCTCCCCACTTGTGTTTCCCCCCTTTTAATACCCCAATTCATCACTTTTGTAAATTAGGGCTCAACATCATTAGAGGAACAAATTGATGGTGTTTAGCTTCTTTTTCACAAGAATCTGGAATCACCGCATGTGGGTACTTCAGCTTCTTCTTCACAAGAATCTAGAATCACGCCTGTAATTGGTATCGCAGGTCATCATCCTCTACATCATCATATTGCCCACTTACGTTCGACCGATAGACAAATTGATGGTGTTTACGGATACCCTCATCTGGTATGAAACGTGGCTGGTGGAAGTGAAAGAAGAGGCATGATAGCGGAGGTATGTTCGATGAATTACGACTAATTCATCGTTAAAGTTATATCCTTTTCTTCTTCAATAATGCTGAAAATGTTACATCTTTGTTTGTTTCAGATTCGCAATGTCTTGGATCTTATACGCAGGGGAGAAAACTTACGATTTGAGGTTAGTTATTTTTCATATACAGACATTTATTTATATAAAATAATCCATTTTTTAATATAATTTTGTTTTTATTGTGCGACAAGATGTTATGGTGTTAGATCAATCAGTTTTCTATGGCATGGCAGGTATTCATGATCGACACAGAGATATGCAACTCGATATTGATAACATGTCATACGAGGTAACAAAAGAAAACATTTTCTTTTATATTGCTTAAACCACGAGTAATGAATCATGATGTGACACCCCGCGAAAACTTTGTAACGCACTAGCTTGCTAGTAGCTGCGCTCTAACTTTCGGGACGAAAGTTCTTGAAACTTGGGGATAATGTGACACTTCGGGTCTTCCGACACTAGTTTATTGTACGATACTATTATGTGAGATTATTAATTGAGAATCTAGAACTTATAATTTATGTGCATCATGTGTATTTGTGAAAACGTGATATATATATACTAGTCGTTTACCCGCACGATGCGGCGGGAGTGGCGATTTATAATAGGATACTCGTTTACCGTTAGTTTATCAGTCATCTCGTGATATATTGTATAGTACTTAAGTTAGTTTTCTTATTCGTGATATGTTGGCACTCATTTTTCCATTAGTACATCGATTCTTTGGTGGTATACTTTTGTTAATTTTTTTAACTGTAGATTCGGCGTGATCTATCTACAAGAGTACAAAACAAGGAAGTATATGTAATTAAAAACAAGAAGAGTACAAAAACAACAAATAGCTAGACAAAAACATTAAAAACAAGAAGAGTACAAAAACAACATAGCAAATGGCAGCATGAGAATTGCCTCACCAAAAAACGCATGGTGCCAACCGACACTACCACCGACCTACATACAAAGAACAACATCCATTAGTTTTGACTTTTTTCCGGTCAAATTCGATTGTTTGGGTCGCCGTCGTGCACAAAAAAGAAACAAAGATCAGGTGCGTACCACTCCACCATAAACATAACCAACAACAATTCCAGTTGGTATGCACATGTAGAATATTCCCAGCCAAATTCAATATAAGTTTATCTACTGCACTCAAATAAATTGATACGAGGGTCGAAGGCTCAAACGGGTTGACCCAAATGTATCAGATGGATCGATGGAGGAATTAATGGGGTTTTCAATGTGGTTTGACCTATTCGTGTCACTTTCCTACTAAGTCTCGTCTCTCGACATTACCAAATATTGGAGGAATTAATGGGGGTTTCAATCAGGTGCATACCACTCCACCAAAAACATAAACAATAGCGATTCCGGTCGGTATGCACATGTAGAATATTACAAATCAGGCTAATTTCAGTAATTATTTAATTCACCGATTATTTGCTTTCAATTTCGATTTCTATCATAAATGTTATGTTTTCTTTCCATTTTTTCATATGAAATAGATATAAGTATATCTCGGTACAAACAAACACGGTAATTTTTGTTTCAAAACACGCTTGTATGGTGAACCTGAGCAACTGGAGCATTGTCATCGATAAATAGAGCAACAAGACTTATGAAAGAAGCTTCACCAAGACCAACTAACCTAAAAGAGACGGCTGGGTAGTATTGTCCACTCACCTCCCAATAAAACCATGAGAATCACGGATTCGTGGTAAGCGTGTATCGATAGATGAAAGTCGCTCACCAAAAAACAGTATCCATGTGTATTGCTTTTCCAGTTGTTGGTTGTATTTTCATAAAAAGAAAAAAAATCAATTAGTTGGACTTCCAACATTTCTTTCACAAACACCTGTTACATCCTAGGATCTCATATTATCAAATTTTAACAATATTAGTACATACCAATTGCATCTTAGCATGTGAAGAATGCAGATCCCTTTGCTAAATAAACAACCAGAAATCTAAATATCACTCATGTATATCATAATCTAATCAGTTATAAATCTGACTATCAAACCCCAAAAACTTAGGTTTGTTGATATAAATGTCAAAATAGAATTGACCTCAGCCAAGTAAAACAAGAAAATATAGTTAAAAAAACAAGACATGAAAGTAAAACCCTAGATCTGCAACTTTAGAGCAAAAAGAAAAATCGAATTCCAGATCTGAAGCTTGTGACTTAAACAAATAAAAAAGAGGTCGTCGAACATACCTCAGTTTGTCGGAACCTACCTCAACCACCATCTAAAACCGGGAACTCGTCTCTATTGCCACCGATCGGCTTGAGAATTATACCACCGGAACCGTAGTCGTCGGATTAACACTACAAACCACGCCGTCTTTAGATCTTGTGAAATCTTGCTCGTACATCACCGATTGGCAGACCAAACACCCCCTAACACAATAATCTTTCATTTAGCATAATAAAAAGACATTGAGTAGAATAGCGGCCATACCTTACTCATATGTCACCGATTGGCAGATCCAAACCCTTCACCACATTCAAACTCAGTCGATTGGGTGTCGTATAGAGAGAGATTCATTGATCTGGTGTCATTGAGAAAGCCAAATCTTGCATCGCCAAGAGAAACCCTATATCTCCTTTTGAATCGCATGGAGAGAAAGCAGCTCGATGGGGGCGGATTATGAGAATGAGAAACCCTAAAATTTATTTGTGTATCCCGTGTGTTTTTTTGAATGAAGGGTATAATTGGGATTGTAAATTATATTGTGCTTTAGAGGGTTGTACATTATGCATTAAGGGTGTTTTAAGGAAATTTCAATGACCTTAAGAAGTCCTTTGGATATGTATATTATATATAGTATAGATAGTATATATATATATATATATATATATATAAATTAGCATGTGCAAACGTGTGTTCATAAGTGAGGTCGAAACCCCCTCGATTCCGACTCGTAACTTCTTGGTTTCGATTCGGGCTCTCTGATTCCGAACACCCCTATAATTGGACTAATGGGTTGTGTTTATATAATCTGGCCTAACACACTGAAGCCCACTCGAAACTGCCTAAACCCTAGGTGGGGCACTTTTGGAAAGTTATATAACCCTTCAAACCAGCTGACATTCTCTCCTTTTGTGGCAACAAATCATTTTCACACAAATCCCCAAAACATTCTCTTATCCAATCTCTCTCCCCTCGTCCATACTCTCTCTAGGAAACTGAAGAAACACAGAACTAATTTTAGAGTTAATTAGTTTGGTTTATGTTCCTTTCATAGGGGTTAATCTTCTTAAACTATCCTGAGCTCTGATTCAATCCGATCTTTGTAGGATCGTTATACGACCTAACGAGTCGATCAGAAGAGTGCTCAGACTGAATCAGAGGCGGAATTCATTGATTCAGTCTTTGTTTAACCGGATTTCACTAATTTGTCTCAGTTTATTGATCTTCTAACAGTTTACAAGCTCTGGAGACGATTTGGCATAACTTTGCCGTAACATACAAGACCTCAACCTAACTACTATGTGATTTCGCTCAAATGACCTATATATAGATGACATGATTCCACTCTTATGTACATGACACATAAGCGGAATCAGATTCCACTCTTTCGTACATGACACATAAGTGGAATCACCTGATTGACACATAAGCGGAATCACCTGATTGACACATAAGCGGAATCAGGTGATGACATATGAGCGAAATCAGGTCTTTGACATATGAGCGAAATCACCTCAAACACATGTTTCTTGGATTTCGTGCCATGTTCTAACCTATACACTACAAGACTCGAACTAAGATGTAGTCTACAGACAACTGCACCAACAGACTCCCCCTTGAATGTTGACGGAATCTTCAGTGAGAGTCTTCAACATGACAATTCTTCAATCTTGATCGGTCTTCTTCAGGAACCTTTCCTGGAATCATGTACCCGGATCTTTCTCTGGCTCTAACTCTCATCAGACTCCCCCTATCATCAAGCTGGGATCGCTGTCTGGAATTTGTTATTACCATTGAAATTAAATCCTGGCTTTTTCAGTATAAGCTCTCCTCAGATTCTGATGCATCTCCTGGCTTTCGTAGCAATAGGATCAGAAACCTACACAACTCAAACACTCAATTATAACAAATCATGTTGTGATTCAACTTAATGAATCAACTAAACATTCGAGAATTTTCACATTTAAAACTTATCAAACTTTGAAACATTTCTAAATCTGATTCAACTTAATGAATCATTTTAAACATTTCAAATCAATTAACCAACCCATCTGTTCATCATGTTTAGCCGTTGAGATTTTGAATATCAGCTTTCCAACATCAGTTGTCGAAAATCTTTTTTTATTTTTCAAAATATGAAATATAAATGCAATAACAGAAATAAAATGCAGAAAAGAAATATGTACAATCACTATTTTTGTGAGTTTGTGTAAGAGGATCATATCAGTTTATGTGACCAATCACAAACACCGTTAAGCTTTAAACATTTTAAGTTCTAAACAATTCACATGGATTGACGATATTGTTGTCCACTTAAACTCAATCTAAAAACTTTCGAAATGCTTACCGATACGTTAAGGTATATTTAGATAGCACTAAGTTCTTTTGGACCCCACGATCTCAGCATATCCCCTCATCATGCAATACACTGACTCAAGTAATGCCTTTAAACTTTTATCAACTGAGATTTGTGTTAAAACAAAGCAGAATGTTTAAACATTAACAATCAGGTCGATACTTCCGTATACGCAGAGAAAGTCCAATGTTTAAACAAAATAAGAAAAATAAAACAAGTTGAAGTTGTTTAGGCTTTAACCACCAGGTCGATACTTCCGTATACGCAGAGGTGATCCAAAGCTTAAACGAAACACCAAAGAAAATAAAGTAGAACGTTTAGGCAACAACATCCAGGTCGATACTCACGTATACGCAGAGGATGTCCGATGCTTAAACAAAATAAAGAAATAAAACAAGTTTAAATCTTTGCAAAATGAAATGCACAATCACAGCGACTTTTTAGCAAAGTTGTGAAAGTTCACAAACTTAACCAGCTTTATGTCTTTCGACAATCAGCGATTACTGAGTAGGCACACAGTCAAGAAGGACAAAACTAAGTACTATGCTTTTGACCATGTTTCCCACTAGAACTAGGCTTTTTCATTTAAGTTTGTATCGTTATCGCAAATCTACTAGTCTAGCTGAGCCCATCGTCACATCTTTAGTGAGACCATTTATCACTTTTTAGACTTTACATTTAAAATTTTCAATGTTTTTGACATTTTCAAATTTTCTAATTTTTTAAAATTTTTACTCCCCCTAAAATCAAAATATGTCTCAATTTTGATTTTCTAGGAAAATTTGAAACAAACTGTACAAACTTGACAACTTGATGAGAATCACTTCAATTCTCCATCCACCTGGCATAAATAATCAGAACTCCCCCTCACAACAAACTATTTTCCCATTATGATTTCAAAACACTTAAGTTTGTTTTAATCAAAATAGTTTTTCCGGAAAATAAGTTTTGTGAGTCATTTCATAAATTCGGGGATCTTTCATCACTTTGTTTTCTTCAAACACTTGTAAAAACTAACATTTTTAAGAACAATCCACAAACATCACTTGTAGAAAATCAAGTACAACTTAATGTCCCTGATTTACCACATATAAGGCAAAAAATCACCAGAGTGAAATTTCTCAAGAAATGTGCCGATTCATGTTCCACGCTTACCAACCTGGGAACTCCGGCAAGTCAGGTTTTTCTATTTGAACAGATTCACCCAAGCCTGACAATCCTTGGGTGATTTTGAATTCTTGTTCAACAATGGTGGAAAATTTTCATCATCCATTGTTAAACCTAAATTCTCCAATTTTACCTCAACCAATGGCTCCTCTGGCTTTGACGAACCAGAATCATTGCCTGCACATGGCTTGTCTGACTTCGACATGTCAGATTCATCGCCTGAAGGTGGCTTATCTGACTTTAACATGTCAGATTCATCGCCGACCATTTTCTTCTTCTTCTTTTCTTCTTCCGTCCTCAGATTTGTATCCGATGAATTTGTCTTGCTTGACTTTGCCATCGAGAAAGTCGATTCATCAGAACTCTTATTTTTACCAACAGATGAACCCGAGGACAAGATCTTCTCTAGATACTCTCTAGCCTTCTTTCTCTTCTTTCTCAGTCTGTCTTTCTGCCCTTGAGAAAGCTTCACTTTCGTTTCTTGAACTTTAGGTTCTTGAACCTTCTGTTCTTTGAGCTTGACATTGACTGATTTCTTTGCCATTTTCTGAGAATTAACCCTCAATCTTTCATTTGATCTCCTTGGGCAATCTCTGGCAATGTGACCTCTGATGTTGCAGTTAAAGCATCTCCTCGTCTCATAATTCCAACCTTGGGAGTTAACAACAATGTGTCCTTGATAACCACATCGGTAACACACTCTGTTATCGTACCAATCACCATTTTCAGCCCAAATGCTCAAATCAAAGCACTGTTTGGCTTGGTGATATTCCTTTTTCCTTTTGATTGCTGGATTTAACTTTTGAGCACTGTGGTCCGACCTGCACCACTTATTGCCAACAATTTTTGAATTTTGATTTATCAATTTTTGTAATTTTTCATTGCGATTGGATGATCGATCTGATGAGCTTTTATTATCTTTTTGAACATTTTTCAAATTTTTCTCTTTTTGTTTTTGTTCCACTTTCTTCTTCAAAGGTTTTTGCTTAGAGCATTCTCCCTTTTCGGTTGATTGTGGAACAGTTTCTTGAAATTTTTCTTTTAACTTCAAAAATAAATTCTTTTTCTTCATTTTTTCATTTTCATCATCAGATTTCTCATCGCAATCTTCAACTTTGACTTTGTCACTTATTGGAACTGAATTAATAGGTTTTGGACAAGGAATAGTTGAAGTATTCACAAACACCTTCAACTTTTCTTCCCATTCCTTGATTTTCTTTTGAGCACACTCTGCTTCCTTTTCAAGTCGAATAATCTTTTCAAGATGAGAATTGTTTGCAATTTGTTTTTCAAGATTGTTTTTACCAAACATATCTCTCTCTTCTTCTAAAATTTTTATTTGACTTTGAAAAACTTTTTCAATCTTTGATTTTTCATTTTCAAAATCTTTTTCTTTTTCTTTCAAAATTTTGTTTTCTAATGTCAAACTGTCCAAACCACTCAACAGTTTGACATTTTCAGATTTCAACTTCTCAAAATTTTCTTGCAAAACAAGAATCTGTTTATCATCAAATTGCTTCTCATCTTTCAACTTCTTTATTTCCAATGTCAAACTTTCCGCATCCTTCAATAGTTTGCCATTATCAGCCTCAAGTTTATCACATTTCGAGCAACCTGAGTCAGAACTTGAGGATTCAATCTTCATAGATTCTTCATTCTTTTGAACTTGCTCTGTCTCCATCTTGTATGTTCCTGCACAAAAGATTTTAACGAAGTCAAGAGGATTCATATTTTCATCAATATAACAACCCCTCTTCATATCGTATTTCATAACATCTTTTGCACTAAGACACACACAGACTCTTTTGTTCAGTTCTACAATCACATCCAAACTTAATTTTTTCAAATTATTTTCTATCCTATTCAATAACCCTTTCTTTTTCTCTTCATTATCATTCATATGTGTTGTAAGTTTACTGATGAATTTACTTAAAGATAATTTTGAAAAACTAGAATTCTTTCTTAGTTTTTCCAAAAAATCATCCCATTCAGCTGGTAATCCATTAGCAAACTTTGATACTATTTCAGCTTCTGATATCATTATCTTGTTTTCTTTCAAATGGTCAATCAAACAATCAAATCTCTTCTCCAAATCATCTAATTTCTCATCCTTTTTACACAGAAAACATTCGAACCGGTTACTCCAAACCTCTTTGGGCAATTTCTGATAAGAACTACTCAAATATCCTCGATACCAATTATTTAACCTTTCAAGATCATTGTTTTTCTGTTCATCAAAGATCATTGCCATTTTTCTAACAATCCCGATCTGTTTACTCTTAAAACTCAACTATTGTCCCTTTGAGCGAAATTAGATGCACAAATGTCACAAAAGTGAAATCCCAAGTTAAGTGTGACACAAGAGCGGAATCAGAACTTGTTCACAAGAGCGGAATCAGAACTTGTTCACAAGAGCGGAATCAGAGTTCTTGGTGGTCACAAAAGCGAAATCACAAAGAACTTGTTTACTGGAGCGAAATCAGAGTGTACAAATAAGCGAAATCTGATGTTCCTTTGAGCGAAATCATGATGTACGAATAAGCAGAACCCTGATGTTCGTATAAGCGGAACCTTGATGTTCGAATAAGCGAAATCAAGAGTCTCTGATGTCCACAAAAGTGAAATTAGATGGTCATATGAGCGAAATCAGAGAATGTCCAAATAAGCGAATTCAACTCGGAAGCTAATTTGGTCCATTTTTAGTCCGTATTTAGATCCGAAATTTTCCAGGGTTTGTTAATGTTCAATAATCTATAATCTGTGAAATTTTGAACCGATTCTGACCGTGAAATCTTTCTGAATCGAGAAAAGAAGGAGTAGAAATCAGAATTTTTGAGCGAAAACTAGCCAAACGGTAAGAACTCTTCCTTCTTAGCTCTGATACCACTTGTAGGATCGTTATACGACCTAACGAGTCGATCAGAAGAGTGCTCAGACTGAATCAGAGGCGGAATTCATTGATTCAGTCTTTGTTTAACCTGATTTCACTAATTTGTCTCAGTTTATTGATCTTCTAACAGTTTACAAGCTCTGGAGACGATTTGGCATAACTTTGTCGTAACATACAAGACCTCAACCTAACTACTATGTGATTTCGCTCAAATGACCTATATATAGATGATATGATTCCACTCTTATGTACATGACACATAAGCAGAATCAGATTCCACTCTTTCGTACATGACACATAAGTGGAATCACCTGATTGGCACATAAGCGGAATCACCTGATTGACACATAAGCGGAATCAGGTGATGACATATGAGCGAAATCAGGTCTTTGACATATGAGCGAAATCACCTCAAACACATGTTTCTTGGATTTCGTGCCATGTTCTAACCTATACACTACAAGACTCGAACTAAGATGTAGTCTACAGACAACTGCACCAACAATCTTCCTGCAAAACAAAACACTGTTAGCTCGTTAAGAGTGGAATATGGGGGTTTCCCTCTTAACCAGAATTCGGCGTGAGAATAAGTATCTGCTTTGAGAAAATAAGTGTGTGTTAAGAGTGAGAGTAGAGGGAGTAGAATATTTAACATGTGCATAGAGGTCCCTATTTATAGCCGGAGAGGTGTAAGAGGAGTTAGGCTGATAGGCCTTGGGCAGAAAGGCGACAACCAGAGAATATGCTCTTTGTCTCACTGGTATCGACTGTTAGTGTCTTCTAGAAAATCTCCGGTGCTGGCGCACAGTGATTGGAGCCACGTGTCTCAGTTATCGGACTTGTTATCCCTCTGCCATCAGCAGGTAAGTGGAGATCATGGGGTAGGTGTCGCCGCCCCCTGATTGGTGCCACATAGGTGTCCTCATGTACTTTCTGTCTCCTGCACGTCGGACGATCGTGGAGCATGATAGAGCACATCCTTGAGGACGCTGATTGGCTTATTCTCTGCCACTTGTACCTTCTGTACTTTCTGAAGTGGCCTTGCGCTTTGACTCCTGCGCGACCCTTGCTGAGTACGTAAGTAGCCCGCGCAGGGTTGCAGGGGCTGAAGGCTCTTATTCAGAACGCTAAGTATGGAAATTAATGTTATCTCTTGTTTGGAACTCGCGCGGGATAAGGCTCTGCTTGAGCAGCTCGCACGGGTCTAAAAGATTGATCATCTTGCTGAGTAAGGAGTATGGTCCAGCGCGCGATCTGATTGGTCTGCGCGGCTTTTTGGGACCATACCCCTTCAAGTCCCCCCAGTCCAGTGCTGCACCGTGCGCGAAGTAAGTGGTTGGAGCTCTGGACTTAGAAAAAAGAAAGTGCTAGGTTAGAAAAATGCCTGCTAAATCCTGGTCAGCCGCGCGTGTGGTATTGTTTGTCAGTTACCACGGCGCGATTACCAGATTTTTCTGTTGATGAGCTTCTGCTTTTGAGTGTAAGCACGCAGGTTCATTGGATAATTGTGAATGTTGCGCGGCCTGGGTAACTTCTGCATGAAGTTTGTAGTAAATTTGGGCGGGAAAAACCTCGAACTTTGAATTCTGACAGGTTGGTGCAAAATGTCGCTGACTGCGACGTTTGAGTTGACTGCTAACATGGCCATCATCATGTTGTCACTGATGGTTCACCTTTTGTCAGGCGATTGAGGACCACGCGCGCGTGATAACCGTCACCCCGAGAAACCCGCCCTACGTGGCAGCTTCTGGTTGGTTACGCGCGCGGTGAATCCGACACGTTTAGTCATCACATTAAATGCGATGGGTATATATAGTCGACGAGAAGAGAGATGAAATCACAAATCTTTCCTCTATTCCTCTATTTTCTCTGTACTCTTATTTGAATCTTCAAATCTTCAAGGAAACATTAGCAGATCTTCAAGCTTTTCTTGAGTATTCTTCAAAGATATTCAACTTCTTCTTGTTTGCTCATCATCCATGGCTGAAGAAGAGTCTCATCTTGAAGAAGGTCCCCTCCCCGTCCTCAAGTGGGATCAGGGGTTATTTGAGCAAATCACAAGAGGGTTCTGGTTCCCACTGGAATGGGAGGCACAGTACCCCCAGCAGGGTCAGACTACCGCCGACGCACCGCCAGGGTATATAACCCTCTTTGAAGATTTCTTCTTACAAGGCAACTTTCGGTTGCCGGCGACAGAATTTATGGCCCATATTCTTCACTACTGTGGGTTTCATATACCCTAGATGAGTCCACCCGGTATGGTGAGGGTGCGACACTTCGAGTTCTTGTGTCAATCCCATGACATAGAGCCTACAGTGGAGAAGTTTAGGGCATTCTATCAGCTGATTAGGAACATGGGGTTCTATTTTTTTGGCAACCGGGGATCTGCCAAGAAGATTCTTCTTAACCCCCCGAAGAGTTTCCATGACTGGAAACAAAAGTTTTTCTTCATTAGAGAGGAGTTTATTCCGATCGCCATGATCTTCCGCGCCCCGGATGTGATCGAGAAGGAGGAACTGCCGATCCCCAAGGGGGCTGACTGGTATGTGAAGCTAACTGCCACACCAAATCGTAATTTGGTGAAAATGTTCTGGTCGCAGCGCAGATGAGTGATCAGTGGCCGGAAGATAGCACTGAGGTGCCCGTGTTGAAGTTTCAAGATAGAGGTTAGTTACTTCTTTGATTACTTCTTCTTTTTGTAATTCAGTTGCGCTTAATTGTTGATTTTGAATGCAGAGGCGCACCTTTATCAAGCTGCTTTCCCCACCTTTGGTGGATCCATGGGTGTGCGCCCGCTGGAATCAGGGGAGCAATACTGGTATGAGCGGATCAAAGGTCATTTTCTGTATCCTCCTGCTGGAGCTTTTGCCAATCCTCCCACTACAACCGAAGGTGCGTATCTACCCAACCCCAGGACCTTGCGAGCTGTGACTTCCGTTGGGAAAGAGTTTCTTTATCTTTCCAGCGAGGAGTCTGTAGGATCTTCAAATGGGGAGCTAAGTTCCTAGTCTAGCATCTTTGCAGGTGTGTTATTGCGTTATTGCAAGTGACTCACTTGAGGGTTTGTCACGTATAGGCGAGAAGAAGACCAACGCTGCTGGTTCAAAGAGTTCGGGGAGCGCGGGTTCGAGGAACCCAGATGCTGGCGCTACTCCTTCGTCCATCGCGCTGGATGAAGAAGAAGAGGAAGAAGAAGAAGAAGAGGAACCTGCTGTCAAGTTGGTAAGCAAAAAGAGAAGCAGAGAGGAGACTGCTGTGGGCGTGTAGGTGGCGCAGAAGACTGGGGAAGCCCTAGTAATAGGCAAACAGAGCAGTCTGCGCTCTCTCTACAAATTCTCTCCGGGTTAGTGTTATGACTTCCTTCATGTTTTCTTTAATTAAATCTGTTTTTAACACTTGGTTTCTGCAGAGCCCAAGAAGAAAACCCCTGAAAAGAAGGGTGTTGTGTTTAAGGACCCCCAAGAACCGGCGCAGAAGAAAACCAAGTTTGTGATCAAGCCTCTTATGTCTACTGAGTTGGAGGTTGAGAAAGAGAGAGAGAAAGAAAAGGAGAAAGGAAAAGAGAAGTAAAAAGAGAAGGAAAAAGAGAAGAAGAAGAAGGCAGCTGAGATGTTTGCCAGTGATAAATCCAAAGAGACCGAGACCGCTGCTACTACCGTGTAGGATAAGACACAGGGTCCGGAGGTCGTGCACATTACGGGGCTTGACCAGCCCCTTCATGAAAAGAAGAAAGGAACTACTCGGGGGAAGGGACCCGAGGTTGTTAAGCCAATCAAGCCTACGCAGGTTGATGCCCCCACCCAAAATGTTCAAGTGACTTCTGCTGCTGGGGGGTCGGCTGCTGCTGCGCATAAAGAGAGAACCACTAGTGCAGGTGGTGCAGGTGCGGCTGGTGGTGCTGGAGGGTCTATGCCACAGACTCCTATGAGTCCTAAGGATACCTTAGGCGATATTTATTACAAAACCTACACCGAGGAGGCTCGCGGTGATGCTCCACACCAAGCCCCATGGAGTTTAAAGCAAAAGGACACATTCTTGGAGTTTGGGCCGTGTCGCGACTGGTTTTTGAATTCATTCCCTCCTGGTGAGGTTAACCGGCAAAGGGCGCGAACCCACGATGGGTTATACCATGCCTTTGTTGTTGGAGAAGCCAATACCCGCGCCGCTAACCACCAAATCGTGCGCGAGTGGCGTACGATGGTTAAAGAGCGGGGTGATTGGGAAAAATACCGTGATCGTTTGTTGAGGCAGGTAAAGGAATTTGAGAAGATGAAGAGCTCGTTTGCTGAGGAGAAGGCCGCCTTTGATGCAGAGAAGAAATCTGAGGAATGGGGCCGCGAGGGTTTGAGGAGCAAACTGGGTGCTGCTGAAGAGCTCTTGTCAAAAGAGCGTGCTGACTGGAAATAGCTGTGCAAAAAGGATAATCAGTGCATGTACGATGCTCGCCTCAAGATTACCGACCTTAAGGCTCAAAATTCCACATTAACAAAGAAGGCTGAGGATGTTGAAGCTGACAAGGAGCGCGTTGAGGTTCAACAACCCTAGCTTTTTCTTCTTTATGTTGTTTTTTACTTGTCAAAATATTACTAAGTCATTATTTCACCCCTTGCAGGCTGAGTTAAAGGCGCAGGTGGCCATCAAGGACAAAGACTTGCATGCCAAGGATGTCGAGATTGCAGAGTTAAAGCGTAGATTGCGTGAGCAGACTAACAAGAGTTAATCCTTGGAGATTGATTTGGAGGCTGAAAGGGTGAAGGCTGCTACCGCCGAGGAGGCCAAACAGAAGGTCGACGGGGTGCGAGATATTAGCACCTCTGCCTTTAACGTAGCCCAAAATAATTACGCCGAAGATCAAGGAATCATAGACACGCTGGTCTCCGAATCTGAATGGATGCGTAGTAGGGGGTAGTTTTGGTACGGTCCCCCTCTCTTAACTTAGTCTTTATTTTTTGTTATCATGATCCTTATCCGTTGCCTTTTTTGCAGATGGCTAACTCCATTCTGAATGCTTCTGAACTGGATGTGGCTGTTGCCGCTCTCATAGATGCCTCACGCGCGGTTGGACATCATGGAGGTTATCTAGAGTGTGCACAACATGTTGAAGAGGCATTTGGACAGGAGTTTGATGTCAGTTATTGCTCAGTGACCGATCAGGCTGATGCTGCATTATCCCACGCTGAAGGGGTTTATGACCATTTATCATTACCTGTGATGGATTTGGTCGCAGAAGCGCTGAAGCATGACAACTGGTGTTCGCGGCTAAAGGCTATCCTAGACCCTCCACAGACTGTGGAGTTATCTGATGAGGAAGAAACAGCCGGTGGTGATGGCGATGGCGATGATGGTTATGAGTAGATGATAGTGTTGATAGGCATTGTGCCTTGTACTTTTGTTTTTAGATGTTAAAGTGTAACTTATCGCGCACTTGAGCTTTTTGAATCGAACTGGTGATATGTTGCTACTTTTTATATTATCATTGCGCGGACGGACTTTTTGTGATACATTTATGTTTGCTTTCTGTTTATCAAGTTACAATTATTGCATTGTTGTTGGAAACTTTGGTTAAATTAGCTTGAATAAATGTAAGTGTGGCTCGTGTATGAGTGTTACTGCCCAGTCTCGCGCTATGATCGCGGAGAACCTTGGAGGCGTAACTCAAAAGCTCGTAATTTACTGAAGTGTTTTCGTGTTAATCAAAAGTTTAACATGCATTTGTAATGTAGAAATCTTTAGGATAAAAACATAAGGCATAGCCAAAGCTTGCATTCATTAGCTTGGAAACAGGCGCGAGGCCAACATACATTACTGAAATAGAAAAAGGGGGGTGTATAGCCAACATAGATAACGTAAAGAGGAGCGTGGCCAACATGACTAAGTGGACAGGCGCATGGCCAAGGGTGTTCACATGTAGCATTTGCGGAGTTGTTGTACGTTCCACGTGCGCGGGATGATGTGTCCATCCAGGGTGCGGAGCTTGTATGCCCCTTTCCCTAGCACCTCATGTATTAAGTATGGGCCCTCCCACTTAGGTGCTAGTTTTCCGGGGCGTTCAGCATTGGAAGCTTCATTATCTCTAAAAACGTATTCCCCTGGAGTGTAGGTACAAATGCGCACTCTGGCATTGTAGTACCTCTCCAAATGCGTTTTGTACTTGGCCTCTTTGATTCGCGCTATTTCGAGCCTTTCCTCGAGTAGGTCCAAGTCTAGACGGCGCTCTGCCTCGTTATCAATCTTGTTGACTGCTGATAAACGTGGCGAGGGGAGGCCTATCTCAGCTGGGATAACCGCCTCTGAGCCGTAGACCAAGGTAAAGGGGGTTTCACCAGTGCTTGTTTTTGGCATGGTTCGATGAGCCCACAGGATGCTTGGGAGCTCATCTACCCAGCCTCTTCTCTTAGTGCCCAGGCGGGCCTTTATCCCTTCGACGATACTTTTATTGACGCTTTCTACTTGGTCGTTGCCCTGAGGTTGCGCAACGGAAGAGAAAGTGTGCTCGATGTTCATCTCTTTCATCCACTTTTGAAGGTCTTCAGAAGCAAAATTGGTGCCGTTGTCGGTTACGATCTTGAGTGGGAGACCAAATCTGCAAATGATGTGTTCCCATATGAACTTGCCCACCATCATTGCAATAGTTGAAGCGAGAGCTTTGGCCTCCACCCACTTGGTGAAATAATCAACGACAACGATTATGAACTTCACAGCACCAGGAGCTTCGGGAAAAGGTCCCACCATATCAATCCCCCACTGTTGGAAAGGCCAGGCAGTGGACACAGGGATAAGATCGTTCTTTGGGCGAAGGGTTTTTGGGGCGTGCCTTTGACAGGAGTAGCATTTGCTCAACTCCTTTAGAGCGTCAACATGCATCCCTGGCCAATAGTAACCAACGTTCATTATCTTTGCTACGACCATGCGCGGGCCCGCATGAATGCCGCAGATGCCTTCATGGATCTCTCTGATCAGGTAAGTTGCATCTTGAGGGTCTACACAACGCAGTAGTGGCCCTAAGAAGGATCTTCTATACAAAATTCTACCATTCATCTCATAGAACAATGCTTGGTTCTGTATCTTCCTTGCCTCTGCTTTGTTCTTAGGGAGAATTTCTTCTTGTAGGTACTGGATGATAGGGGTCATCCAAGACGGTGGCCCTATCTCAATCACGTTCACTTGGCGCAACAAAACTGACGGGTTTTTTAAGACTTCGATTCTTACATCTTTGGCGAGATGTTGAAAAGCTGTTGAAGCGAGCTTGCTTAAAGCGTATGCTGGTTTGTTCTCTGACCGATTGATATGAACTGCCTTGTATGACCTGAATTGTTGAAGCAACTCTTTCGCTTGCTCTAAATACAAGGCCATAACTTCACCTTTTACATCATACAACCCATTAATTTGACTCGCTATCAGGAGAGAGTTGACATGCGCTTGTAAGTTTTGAGCTCCCATCTTGATGGCTAGGCGTAAGCCTGCCAAAAACGCTTCGTATTCTGCTTCGTTGTCGGTATTCTTGAAATCCAACTTGATGGCATAGGTGAACTCATGCTTCTCTGGGCTAACAAGGCACAATCCAGCTCCAGCGCCGTCTTCGTTCAAGGCTCCGTCAGTGTATAATAACCATAACCCATCTGATGTCTCTTTGATGGGAGTATCCACAACTTCAAAATCTTTGATGAAGTCTGCTAACACTTTGCCTTTTATGGATGGGCGCGGCCTGTACAGAATGTTGTGGCCCCCCAGCTCGATTGCCCACTTTGCTAAGCGTCCCGACGTCTTTGGTTTTTGCAGGATTGTGCCAATATGGAAGTTAATGAGTACAGTGATTACATGCCCAGTAAAATACCTGCGCAGCCTCCTGGAGGCGTTTAGCAGCGCGCACTAAGTTTTCCATAGTTGAATATCGTGTTTCTGGATCCGTGAGCACCCTACTAATATAGTAGATTGGGGTCTGAACTCAATCTCTCTCTACCAACAATACCGACCCAACTGCCTTGTCCGAAGAAGACAAATACATAATGAGTGGTTCTTTTTCAAACGGCGCTGTTAGAGTAGGGAGCTTGATCAAACACTCTTTCGTTTGCTAGAAGGCAGCTTCTGCTTCTGGTGTCCATTTGAACTCTTGCTTTTTCACGCAGTTGCGCAAAGTACTGATAAAAGGGTACGATTTTGCTGCGTGGTTTGAAAGAAATCGATTAAGCGCTGCTAGGCGGCCGACTAATCCTGCATTTCTTTGATCCTGCGCGGTGATGGCATCCGCTCTATGGCTTGAACCTTTTCGGGGTTAACTTTGAAGCCGCCATTTGTAACCATGAAGCCTAAGAACTTGCCTTCCTCCATACCAAAAGAACATTTTGCTGGGTTTAGCTTCATGTTCACGCTCCTTAGAGAATTGAACGTCTTCTCAATGTGTTTTAGCATCTGGTCCTCCTCAGGACTTTTAATCACCAGATCGTCGATGTACACTTCGATATGTTTTCTGATGTCATCAGCAAATATTGTATCCATCAATCGCTGGTAGGTTGCGCCAACATTCTTTAGTCTGAATGGCATCTTTGTGTAACAAAAGTTTCCGATGTCGGTGCGGAAAGCCATCTTGTCTTCATCTTCCAACGCCATTTAGACTTGATGATACCCCTTGTAACAGTCCAAAAAACATTTCCACCTGTACGGCGTGAGAGAGTCTATCTTCTTGTCGATCTTAGGCAGTGAATAACAATCCTTGGGACATGCCTTATTTAGATCAGTATAATCAACAAACATGTGCCATCCTCTAGTAGACTTCTCGACCATAACAGGGTTTGCCACCCAACTTTGATAGCGCACCCCCCTCAGAATTCCTGCCTTTAGCAGCTCACAAACTTGCTCATTCATAGCTTTAGTCTTATCTGCTCCTAGGCTACGCCTTCTTTGCACTATTGGCTTGACGGAAGGATAAGTGTTCAAAAAATGTTCAGTGACGTCGCGCGGGACACCGGTCATGTCGGCCGGAGTCCAGGTGAATATGTCCATGTTCCTGAACAGTAGTTGCTTGAGGTGCGTTCAAAACCCACTTTTCTGGCTTAGTCGTTGAAATTTTTGCTGCCTTGACTGGGCGTGCATCCTCTGCTGACATCACTTCTTTTTTTGCATATATAATCGCCACCCCCGTCTCAGTTGAGAACCCGATGGCTGAGTAGGGTGTGGAGGTTACCATGTTTAGTTCTCCTTGGGTTTCTCTCCCAATTAAAACATCATGCCTTGATTTGACTGACATCACCATGAAATTGACGTTTGTAGTTCTTGAATGCTTCCCGTCAGATAGCGTGACGGGGAAGCTGATTTGGCCTAGTGGGAAGACCATCTCATTGCAGAATCCCGACAGAGGATAATCAACAGGTTCAAGGCGCGCTTTGTCTTCATCATTGAACTGATTGAAGCATTATTCATAAATGATATCAGCTGTACTTCCCGGATCGATGAAGATGTATTCTGTTTCGTAGTGACCTATAATGCCGGTAATCACGACGGGGCGCGTGGCGCGTGGTCCACCGCGTACTACCGGAAAGATGACCTATTGCTCTTGCTATGCAGGTTCGAATGGGCGCTTGCCTTTATCTCTCGCGCTGTACCTTGGTCCATTAACCATGTGTGTTTCTAGGCGCCTGACTTTCTTCTGGTTTCCCTCATCATTGCGCTGAATCTGGCGCGTCTCCTTGCGCACATTCTTAACCAGATGGCTTAACTTTCCGCTTTTCAGCGCTCTCTCGATTTCCTGCCTTAGACTGATAAAGTCATCCGTCAGGTGACCTGTATCCTTGTGAAAATTGCAGTACAGGTTCGGGTCTTACCCCTTCTTGTTGGTCATCGGCCTTGGTGCATTGAAATCGTGGTTCTCCGTCATGAGTACCTCTTTGGGTGTTTTTATGAGCGGAGTCCAATGCCTTTCCCAATTCTCATTCTTGACGGCTTTTAGATAGCCAATTATGTCAATTGTTTCTCGCGCATCTTCTTTGTAACGCTGTCGCTCTTCATAACTGCTGGATTGTCCTGACTTCCATCCAGGGTTTCTGTTCTTGTTTTGTGACAACTGTACTCTGTAATCGATGTACGATGTAAAACAATGATGATTATTAATAAAACAATGTGATTTGGTGTTACTATATGTGTTTTGATGTTATTATGTGTGTATTTGTGTTTGGTGAATTTTCAATTAGAGTCGACTCCAATTTCAAGCTTTAAATCGCTTTCTGGAAGGTTATACGCAAACTGGTGCGTAAACGCAGTCAGTATAATGCGACAAACACTCCGTAATAGTGACATAGGCTTAACATACCTTAAATAACCTCCACATAAATTAGAAATAAGTTTTGAATGGTTTGGTGTGTTGAAATCAACTTTGTTCGATCGCAGAGACTATTTAGGTCAAAACTGCAAAACTATACTGATTTGTATAGTAACGAACACTCCGAAACTTGATCATAAGTTAAAAATACCCTAAACATCCTTTACATAGCTTAGAAATAGGCTTTGAGGGGTTCGGTATGCTAAAACAAACTTTATTGGTCATTCAGGGACTAAAAGCGTCAAAAAGTGCACAAGTTTGCATTTTCGCGCATATTTTACGTTCTGAATATATCCGGACATCCAAAAATTTATGTAATCATTAAAATATTTTATTTTAGTGATTGGCATGATAAAATTCCATTCGTCTCTTAATTTGGATCGTTTTTGCGTTCGTTACGACTTCCGTCGTAATTAACCGAACAACGCAACCGTACGGCCAAACGAACCAACACCCGAGATGTTTTCAAGCATATTTCATGTTCCCTATGTTTTAACATCATTGTGGAGCTTGAAAATGGGTTTGACGGGTGTTAGAAGTGCCGTTACGCAACGAAACAAGGTGCATGGGCTAAAATGTAATTTAGTGAAACTGGCTGGTCCGCAGGTCCCTTACGGACCGTATGGACCATAGCTTACGGTCCGTAAGCCTTCCCCAGAACCACATAATTGCAGAAACATTGAATCTGGCCTATTCCACCTGCTCAAATGGTTTTTACCCCTTGAATTACACACTATGGGCTGGTATTTGATGTCCCCATGGTATTCAAAACCTTGTGCCCAAATGTAAGGCCAAGATCATTCCCTTTCCTCCAAAAAATGATCCTAATGGTTGTGAAATTACTATAAATAGCAAGGCCCTCTTGCTCATTTCTCACACTTGAATCTGAAATCAGCTCTAAGTTGGGGTGTTTGCACTTCATACCTGAGCTATTTTAGATCAAACATCCTTCTTGGACCCTTTGTAAGTCCTCTTCTTGCTTGTTCTTATATTTCAAGCTTGAAAGTCAAACAAGTTTGACTTTCAGCTTTGACCAGTCAATGGTCAACACAAAGTTCCGTTGAACTTTGCAACGTGAGCGTAATCACGATGGTTATAGTCCCTTGTGACTATACCTACTGATTACCACGTTGACTAGGCGTAGTGACGAGTCGTAGTTTCGGCCAAAATACGTGTTTATGCGTAGTTTGTAACCAAACTACTCTAGGGTATCAAAACCGTTTGTTTTGATATCAAAACCTGTTTTCTAACTTAACTAAACATGTTCTAGCATGTTTAGCTCGTCAGTTTTTAGTTTGGTGCTTGTGTAGAGTCGTAAGTCAAGCGGACTAAACACCCATTTAGACTTTCGAACACGACCCGTTTGGTCGATCATTAGGATCCGACCAAACATGTTTAGTGACTATAGTAGCATAGGGAATAACCTTTTGAGGTTATACCTTATGGTCACTTAGGTTTAATGTAGTTGTATGATAAGTAGTTTATATGCCTTAGGTAAATTACCAAAATACCCTTTTCATGCATAATTGGTAATTAAGCATATGTAACATAAACTTTTGTCATGTAACTGATTATGCAACATATTTAAACATATTTAGGCATATAACACTTGTCATAGGACTAGTTAGACGTCTCGAACGCGCTTTTGCGCGCACGACGCGTTAAAGTAGCGTAAGCTACCTTAATGGGTCGCGATGGGTCGAAAGCACTTAGGTTAGGTTCCGATTTAGGATGTAGGCTTTGTTAAACCATATCACATGAGTTCCAACACTGATTTGGTTTACAAGACCTCATTCTGTCCGATCTTCCGATTTAGGCGTCTATTGTTTGACTAGTGATTCGATTACTAGGTGCTATTTGATTTCTCTGGTTTGCTCGAGTTTGTTGAAGTTCTATTGATTGAGGATACTTTGTGATGTGTGCAAAATGCAACATATAAATTACATCAATTGTGGCATAAAACTAACCCTTTTTTAGTACTAATGTTGGAAAAAGTGTGCTTTTGTCTTCCTTTTGTATTTTCAGGATTAAATGAGCTCAAATTAACAAAAGAAGTAAAAAGACAGCAAAATCTAACATAAATACAAGAAAAGGAACAAACGGGACATGCCCGACCCCACGACAGCATCTTCCCAAGCAAAACAAGAAGACAGAAGACTGAACACGCCCCGTGCTCAGCCAGCACGGGGGCGTGCCCAAGTGTCAGCAGAAAAGACAAAGTGGTAGAAGCTTCTATTGCCCACCACATGGCCGTGCTCAGCGGGCACGGCCGTGGTCAACTATAAGATTCGCAGAATCTAGGCAAATCTTCATAGTACAGATATGCTTCTGCACACGCGGTCGTGCTCAGCGGACACGGGGGCGTGGTCAACTAATAAAGACAAGCTGCAATAAATGAAGAAAGAGAAGGATGTGGACACGGGGCCGTGCCCACCGGATACGGGGCCGTGCCCGAGCTTCTGTTCAGCCTATAAATAGGAGTGCTTGGCTTAAGCTCAAACCATCCCTTGGCACACCACCTCTCTCACACTTCACCCACCACCACCATAACACCATCATCCACCACCATCATCCATTGTCCATCATTAAGTGTGTGAGTCATCTCGGGATCCAAGATTGATCGTAAGAGTTCTTGACAATCAAGGCCATGTTTGCCTAAGTCTCTTACATCACTTGGTGAAGACAAGTGTCTAGTGTAATACTTTTTATTTTTAATCTTTTCGCACTTTTTAATTGGTTTTGTATTAATGACTTTAATAACTAGTTTCTTATGTTGAAGGTGATTCTTCCTTATCGTTTGTCCGTGGCGTCTTGGCATTATTTACTGTCTATATAAAATAAAAGATTTTCACCATTCATATCTCCACGGTCTATATGGAGGTATGTTGGCTACCTGGTCGGGGGTTAAGGGAACGGTTTGGTAAGAGTCTTGCCGTTGTTCAGCGTTTAGAGATCCTGCAAGGGACCTGGGTCAAATTTAGTAGAACCTCCTTCAATACTTAACGGTATTGGATGGCGGGGGTCCAAACTCTTTGATCCCCTCATAAGTTAACTACTATTAATACTATAACCCGGCTACTTAGGACTGTATCCTTGCTGACTCAGACTACTTAGTCGAGGGTAACGTCACCTCCAAAAGAGGGGCCTACCATAATTTGCATTAATAACTTAATTCATTATCTTTCAATAATCCGACCCTTTAGGATTGTATCCTTTCTGACTCAAACTACTGGGTTGAGGGTAACGTCACCTTCAAAAGAGGGGCCTACTACAATAACTAAGATAATCTCTTAAATAATTGCAAAAGTGCGGAAATAATCAACGGTTTCACTATACACGAGTCGGAACCAAGTGATTCATCTTGTCTATCTGTTTTTATTTTCATTTTTATTTTTCAGCATTTTAGATAGTTTTTATTTTTCTTAGTTAAAACATTTTTCTAAACTTTTTGATTTGATTAGACGTTGAGGATAAACCGGTAATAAAAGCTCTTGTGTCCTTGGACGACCTCGGTATCTTACCAACACTATACTACGCTCACGATGGGTGCACTTGCCCATATGTGTGTTTAGTGTTAGTAAATATCGTGTTTTATAAATTTAAAACTTGGCTAAAGAAAGTGTAAAAGGGCTTAAAATATACTTAATTTTATATACACACTTCACACGCATTAAGTTTTTGGCGCCGCTGCCGGGGACACAAGGATTTTTAGAAAGTTAGGAATCAGCGGCCTAATTGTTTTTCTTATTTTTTTCTATTTTTTTAGGATTTTTCTTAATTTTTCAGCTTCTGCAGAACTCAGCACGGGCCGTGCCTGCTGAACACGCCCCGTGCCCAATCATTGGAACTGGCAATCCTATTTTAAGTCAGACAGTAAGCTGAACACGGGGTCGTGCCCACTCAACACGCCCCGTGCCCAAGATTCAGTTACTGAAAACAGAACCGTAAGATCCCAACGGTTGGTAAATTCCTGACGCAAACATGAGTGATACTAATACTTTTTACTTTCGGCACTCTTATGGTACTACGTGGTATCAATTGTGTGGTGGTAACCATAAGGAATTAGAATGTTATTTTCTAAATTATAAGCCCCACTATATAGACCCATCGTTTCCTTGTATCCTTAAGAGGGGCGAAAGTAAAAATAATCCCTATCTCTCCCTCGAATGCTCCCAACCTGATTTTCTAGGAGAAATGCTTCTCGATGAATTATTTCAATTAGAAGATCTAATTCTTAATTGGTTAAAAGAACTTAGGAAAGATTTCAATAATCTATCCCAAGATGATAACCAAGAAGAAGTGTTGGAATCGCATTCAAACAACTCCATTGTCCCCGACGATACTTCTAACTCTAGTGAGGACTTGAGCGATAGTCGTCCCTGTGTCGATTGTGCCGTGAAGGACTCCCCTTCGACTTCGTTCGATCCATACATAGACCTGAGCGATTCGGCATACACCTTCTTTAACGAGAGCCCGGAAAAGGGTTGGACTTGTCCACCTACATATAGCATAGGAATCACCCTCACCGACAACCTCTTGCGTTCTCGTCTTAACCTAGATCAACTAAGGTATCTTAGGCACTTTGGGGTTGTTCCATCCAGTAAGGAACCGCCCGATCCGGAAAAGCTCCTTAAAAATAGACAAAACTTCATAGACAGCTTCTAGACACGGGGTCGTGTCCAGGTCAGCACGCCCCCGTGTCCACTCAAAGATTCCCTTCTGATTTTGTCAGAATACGGACAAAAATGTGTCAGGATTCCATCTGCACACGCGGCCGTGTCCAGCCGACACGGTTTGGTAAGAGTCTTGCCGTTGTTCAGCGTTTAGAGATCCTGCAAGGGACCTGGGTCAAATTTAGTAGGACCTCCTTCAATACTTAACGGTATTGGATGGCGGGGGTCCAAACTCTTTGATCCCCTCATAAGTTAACTACTATTAATACTATAACCCGGCTACTTAGGACTGTATCCTTGCTGACTCAGACTACTTAGTCGAGGGTAACGTCACCTCCAAAAGAGGGGCCTACCATAATTTGCATTAATAACTTAATTCATTATCTTTCAATAATCCGACCCTTTAGGATTGTATCCTTTCTGACTCAAACTACTGGGTTGAGGGTAACGTCACCTTCAAAAGAGGGGCCTACTACAATAACTAAGATAATCTCTTAAATAATTGCAAAAGTGCGGAAATAATCAACGGTTACACTATACACGAGTCGGAACCAAGTGATTCATCTTGTCTATCTGTTTTTATTTTTATTTTTCAGCATTTTAGATAGTTTTTATTTTTCTTAGTTAAAACATTTTTCTAAACTTTTTGATTTGATTAGACGTTGAGGATAAACCGGTAATAAAAGCTCTTGTGTCCTTGGACGACCTCGGTATCTTACCAACACTATACTACGCTCACGATGGGTGCACTTGCCCATATGTGTGTTTAGTGTTAGTAAATATCGTGTTTTATAAATTTAAAACTTGGCTAAAGAAAGTGTAAAATGGCTTAAAATATACTTAATTTTATATACACACTTCACACGCATCAAGTTTTTGGCGCCGCTGCCGGGGACACAAGGATTTTAAGAAAGTTAGGAATCAGCGGCCTAATTGTTTTTCTTATTTTTTCTATTTTTTTAGGATTTTTCTTAATTTTTCAGCTTCTGCAGAACTCAGCACGGGCCGTGCCTGCTGAACACGCCCCGTGCCCAATCATTGGAACTGGCAATCCTATTTTAAGTCAGACAGTAAGCTGAACACGGGGTCGTGCCCACTCAACACGCCCCGTGCCCAAGATTCAGTTACTGAAAACAGAACCGTAAGATCCCAACGGTTGGTAAATTCCTGACGCAAACATGAGTGATACTAATACTTTTTACTTTCGGCACTCTTATGGTACTACGTGGTGTCAATTGTGTGGTGGTAACCATAAGGAATTAGAATGTTATTTTCTAAATTATAAGCCCCACTATATAGACCCATCGTTTCCTTGTATCCTTAAGAGGGGCGAAAGTAAAAATAATCCCTATCTCTCCCTCGAATGCTCCCAACCTGATTTTCTAGGAGAAATGCTTCTCGATGAATTATTTCAATTAGAAGATCTAATTCTTAATTGGTTAAAAGAACTTAGGAAAGATTTCAATAATCTATCCCAAGATGATAACCAAGAAGAAGTGTTGGAATCGCATTCAAACAACTCCGTTCTCCCCGACGATACTTCTAACTCTAGTGAGGACTTGAGCGATAGTCGTCCCTGTGTCGATTGTGCCGTGAAGGACACCCCTTCGACTTCGTTCGATGCATACATAGACCTGAGCGATTCGGCATACACCTTCTTTAACGAGAGCCCGGAAAAGGGTTGGACTTGTCCACCTACATATAGCATAGGAATCACCCTCACCGACAACCTCTTGCGTTCTCGTCTTAACCTAGATCAACTAAGGTATCTTAGGCACTTTGGGGTTGTTCCATCCAGTAAGGAACCGCCCGATCCGGAAAAGCTCCTTAAAAATAGACAAAACTTCATAGACAGCTTCTAGACACGGGGTCGTGTCCAGGTCAGCACGCCCCCGTGTCCACTCAAAGATTCCCTTCTGATTTTGTCAGAATACGGACAAAAATGTGTCAGGATTCCATCTGCACACGGGGCCGTGTCCAGCCGACACGGTTTGGTAAGAGTCTTGCCGTTGTTCAGCGTTTAGAGATCCTGCAAGGGACCTGGGTCAAATTTAGTAGGACCTCCTTCAATACTTAACGGTATTGGATGGCGGGGGTCCAAACTCTTTGATCCCCTCATAAGTTAACTACTATTAATACTATAACCCGGCTACTTAGGACTGTATCCTTGATGACTCAGACTACTTAGTCGAGGGTAACGTCACCTCCAAAAGAGGGGCCTACCATAATTTGCATTAATAACTTAATTCATTATCTTTCAATAATCCGACCCTTTAGGATTGTATCCTTTCTGACTCAAACTACTGGGTTGAGGGTAACGTCACCTTCAAAAGAGGGGCCTACTACAATAACTAAGATAATCTCTTAAATAATTGCAAAAGTGCGGAAATAATCAACGGTTACACTATACACGAGTCGGAACCAAGTGATTCATCTTGTCTATCTGTTTTTATTTTTATTTTTATTTTTCAGCATTTTAGATAGTTTTTATTTTTCTTAGTTAAAACATTTTTCTAAACTTTTTGATTTGATTAGACGTTGAGGATAAACCGGTAATGAAAGCTCTTGTGTCCTTGGACGACCTCGGTATATTACCAACACTATACTACGCTCACGATGGGTGCACTTGCCCATATGTGTGTTTAGTGTTAGTAAATATCGTGTTTTATAAATTTAAAACTTGGCTAAAGAAAGTGTAAAAGGGCTTAAAATATACTTAATTTTATATACACACTTCACACGCATTAAGTTTTTGGCGCCGCTGCCGGGGACACAAGGATTTTAAGAAAGTTAGGAATCAGCGGCCTAATTGTTTTTCTTATTTTTTTTCTATTTTTTTAGGATTTTTCTTAATTTTTCAGCTTCTGCAGAACTCAGCACGGGCCGTGCCTGCTGAACATGCCCCGTGCCCAATCATTGGAACTGGCAATCCTATTTTAAGTCAGACAGTAAGCTGAACACGGGGTCGTGCCCACTCAACACGCCCCGTGCCCAAGATTCAGTTACTGAAAACAGAACCGTAAGATCCCAACGGTTGGTAAATTCCTGACGCAAACATGAGTGATACTAATACTTTTTACTTTCGGCACTCTTATGGTACTACGTGGTGTCAATTGTGTGGTGGTAACCATAAGGAATTAGAATGTTATTTTCTAAATTATAAGCCCCACTATATAGACCCATCGTTTCCTTGTATCCTTAAGAGGGGCGAAAGTAAAAATAATCCCTATCTCTCCCTCGAATGCTCCCAACCTGATTTTCTAGGAGAAATGCTTCTCGATGAATTATTTCAATTAGAAGATCTAATTCTTAATTGGTTAAAAGAACTTAGGAAAGATTTCAATAATCTATCCCAAGATGATAACCAAGAAGAAGTGTTGGAATCGCATTCAAACAACTCCGTTGTCCCCGACGATACTTCTAACTCTAGTGAGGACTTGAGCGATAGTCGTCCCTGTGTCGATTGTGCCGTGAAGGACTCCCCTTCGACTTCGTTCGATCCATACATAGACCTGAGCGATTCGGCATACACCTTCTTTAACGAGAGCCCGGAAAAGGGTTGGACTTGTCCACCTACATATAGCATAGGAATCACCCTCACCGACAACCTCTTGCGTTCTCGTCTTAACCTAGATCAACTAAGGTATCTTAGGCACTTTGGGGTTGTTCCATCCAGTAAGGAACCGCCCGATCCGGAAAAGCTCCTTAAAAATAGACAAAACTTCATAGACAGCTTCTAGACACGGGGTCGTGTCCAGGTCAGCACGCCCCCGTGTCCACTCAAAGATTCCCTTCTGATTTTGTCAGAATACGGACAAAAATGTGTCAGGATTCCATCTGCACACGGGGCCGTGTCCAGCCGACACGGGGCCGTGCGCAGCGTACTGTCGTTTTCTATAAATGCAGCCAAGAATCCTGCACATTTGAACCATTCCAGGGACAGAGATTTGGAGAATATTCTCACATACCATCCTAGGTATTTTCTAAAAGAAGTTTCTCAACTATCTTCTTGTCCTTTCCTCTTTTATCCACTATCATCTTCTTCAATTTTTCTTTCCTTATACCTCCATTAAAGCTTGAAACTCCATAATTTCAAGCTTTGTTGAGATGTTTATTGGATTTTTGAACATGGAATCTTGTTAATAATAAGTTCTACAACAATGTTTTAAGTTGTTTCTGTTCATAAATGCTCTAAAAATCACGAAAACAATCTAAAACCCTAAGATTCCTTGTTCCTAAATCCTGCAGACATCTGAACACGGGGCCGTGTTCGTTGAACACGGGGCCATGTCCGAGGTATTGGTCCCATATAATTGAACTCTTTTCGGTTTGTTTTCTCAGAATGGCAAGCAGAACAAGCGGAAACTCCTCGTCGCATTCCAGAAACAACCGTTAGGGGAGAAGATCATCAACGGTTGAAGATTCTCTTGTAAACTATGTTTACGCCTTAAGAGAGGCCCTTGATGAAATGACAAGTGTGGAAGAAGCGTTGGTTGACCGTATTAATCATTTGACGGTGGGACTAGAGGGATGTGTTCGAGAGGTCAACTTTTTGCACCAAAGGTTGAACATTCTCGCTTCTCCTCCTTTGGTACCAATCATTACCCAAAGGGCATGGAATGTGGTTCCTGAAATCATCATACCGGCTGAGTGGCACGCCATGCATCCGGAGCCCCCTCAAGACATACTACAAGGGATTCCGGTTGGTGTCACTCCCCTTCCACAAGATGTTGTGGAACATGAAGTCGTCTCCCTTCTCCCGAGGGAGATAGAAGAATGGCTCTAGCAACATCTAAGGGACACCGCTCGGCTTAGGAGTTCTACAAGGCTTTTAAACCGGAAATCTATTTCCGGAATTTTGGTTCCTATTGAAGAAGTAGAGCTCCTTAGGAAGATTTTACGGATCACCTGACCTATCTAATTTAGGATTTTTAACTTTTATTTTCTGCTTTAATTTTAATTTTCTAGGACTATTATGTAATTCTCTATATGACTTAATGAATGATGGTTTTAATTAATTTGGTGTTTGGATGGTGTTGAAATGAATAAAACACACTTGAGATGGCAAAGGAAACAAGGCAAAACTTGAACCAGCACCACATGAAGGAAAACAGAGTCATGCGACGATTTTCTTCGTTTACAGTAAGTTCGGCACGGGCCGTGTCCGCCCAACACGGCCCCGTGCTGCACAGTTTGCAGAAAAGACCAGTTCAGGTAACTGGACACGGGCCGTGTTCACCCAACACGCCCCCGTGTCCAGGCTTCTGTTTCTTTTGTTTAATTTTTGTTACTAGCACTTGAACACGGGGCCGTGCCCGGACAACACGGGGCTGTGTCCAAATCCCAGTAACATAAAATTTTTGCTTTTTTTACCCTTTTTACACATTCAATCAACCTAAAAACTTATTTTTGGGACACATTGAGGACAATGTGTAATTTAAGTGTGGGGGGATGCTAAAACCTTGAATCTTGCAAGTCCTAAATACAAGCCTTACACAAAACTCTATGCATTTTTTTTACTTGTCTAGGTTTAACTTGGGAATTTCAAAGTTCAAAAAAAAGGGTTATATTTTTACGAATTTACAACCGATAGCGTCGTGATAAAAAGAACCAACATAAGAAAATTATAAAAAGGCATGACAAGCTTAGTTAAAATTCAATTATATATACTTGATCACATAAAAACCCATTCCCACAAAAGTGAGATTTGAGCCTTTATTGAGCATACAAATACATATCTTTAAACTAAATGCTCATTTTTCGTTTCTTGTGTGAATAGCCGCTTGGTTCTTACGACTCTAGAACTTGCCATGACTATACATTCCCGGTCCTTACCAACTTAAACCCAAGTAAGTAAATGATGGAGGCATTAGGACTAACCCTTTTTATTTCTACACCATTATTATTTTCTTTTACCACCTACCCAAAATCCCCCTAGTTAGCCCCTTTGAGCCTAGACCTTTTCATTTCATAACCCAAACCAAACACCCTTTCACCCACCAAAACCTTTTTCATTTTTAACCCTTTGTTTTAGTAACAAGTTCGGTTTCTCATATGACTTTCAAAAAAAAATGTGTGATGAAGCAAAAGAAATAAACAAACAAGTTCATCGAAAATAACTTTGTTTGAAATAATGGCTTCACCAAAATAAAAAGTTGAAAAATAGAAAGTCTTACGAAAACCGATACTTTTTACGCTTTTTTGCCCTTTTCTACTAACCACTAACCCAACCACCTACCTTTAACCCAAGCCTAACCCTTCGCCCTAAAAGTCCTCTTGATATTTACAAAGGTATATAGTTAAAAAGGAGGAGGATTGATTGCTTGGCAAGCCTATGGTAGGAGTAAGTTCCATGCCGCTCTCGAGTGATCCACTAAAATACATCTTCGGCCGAGTGTTGAGTGATCCCCCGTGAGGTATGTGAACTTGTATATAAATAAAATTTTAAAGAGGCATGTTATGCCCTAATAAGTAATTTATCTTATGAAAAGTTTTAAATAAATCATGACGAATAGGATTGTAAATAAATAAAAATAAAACTAAATAAAGAATCTTGGAAATCCCGACACTCTATGACAAGCCCAAAAACCTTCTTTTCTACCCAATCCATTTGGGAGTGTAAAAGCCACATATTAAAGAGTTTTGCTTGAGGACAAGCAAAGATTCAAGTGTGGGGGTATTTGATGTGTGCAAAATGCAACATATAAATTACATCAATTGTGGCATAACACTAACCCTTTTTTAGTACTAATGTTGGAAAAAGTGTGCTTTTGTCTTCCTTTTGTATTTTCAGGATCAAATAAGCTCAAATTAACAAAAGAAGCAAAAAGACAGCAAAATCTAACATAAATACAAGAAAAGGAACAAACGTGACATGCCCGACCCCACGACATCATCTTCCCAAGGAAAACAAGAAGACAGAAGACAGAAGACTGAACACGCCCCGTACTCAGCCAGCACGGGGGCGTGCCCAAGTGTCAGCAGAAAAGACAAAGTGGTAGAAGCTTCTATTGCCCACCACGGGGCCGTGCTCAGCGGGCACGGGGCCGTGGTCAACTATAAGATTCGCAGAATCTAGGCAAATCTTCATAGTACAGAATGCTTCTACACACGGGGTCGTGCTCAGCGGACACGGGGGCGTGGTTAACTAATAAAGATAAGGTGCAATAAATTAAGAAAGAGAAGGATGTGGACACGGGGCCGTGCCCGAGCTTCTGTTCAGCCTATAAATAGGAGTGCTTGGCTTAAGCTCAAACCATCCCTTGGCACACTACCTCTCTCACACTTCACCCACCACCCACCACCACCATAACACCATCATCCACCACCATCATCCATTGTCCATCATAGAGTGTGTGAGTCGTCTCGGGATCTAAGATTGATCGTAAGAGTTCTTGACAATCAAGGCCATGTTTGCCTAAGTCTCTTACATCACTTGGTGAAGACAAGTGTCTAGTGTAATACTTTTTATTTTTAATCTTTTCTCACTTTTTAATTGGTTTTGTATTAATGACTTTAATAACTAGTTTCTTATGTTGAAGGTGATTCTTCCTTATCGTTTGTCCGTGGTGTCTTGGCATTATTTTACTGTCTATATAAAATAAAAGATTTTCACCATTCATATCTCCACGGTCTATATGGAGGTATGTTGGCTACCTGGTCGGGGGTTAAGGGAACGGTTTGGTAAGAGTCTTGCCGTTGTTCAGCGTTTAGAGATCCTACAAGGGACCTGGGTCAAATTTAGTAGGACCTCCTTCAATACTTAACGGTATTGGATGGCGGGGGTCCAAACTCTTTGATCCCCTCATAAGTTAACTACTATTAATACTATAACCCGGCTACTTAGGACTGTATCCTTGCTGACTCAGACTACTTAGTCGAGGGTAACGTCACCTCCAAAAGAGGGGCCTACTATAATTTGCTTTAATAACTTAATTCATTATCTTTCAATAATCCAACCCTTTATGATTGTATCCTTGCTGACTCAAACTACTGGGTTGAGGGTAACGTCACCTTCAAAAGAGGGGCCTACTACAATAACTAAGATAATCTCTTAAATAAGTGCAAAAGTGCGGAAATAATCAAAGATTACACTATACACGAGTCGGAACCAAGTGATTCATCTTGTCTATCTGTTTTTATTTTTATTTTTATTTTTCAGCATTTTAGATAGTTTTTATTTTTCTTAGTTAAAACATTTTTCTAAACTTTTTGATTTGATTAGACGTTGAGGATAAACCGGTACTAAAAGCTCTTGTGTCCTTGGACGACCTCGGTATCTTACCAACACTATACTACGCTCACGATGGGTGCACTTGCCCATATGTGTGTTTAGTGTTAGTAAATATCGTGTTTTATAAATTTAAAACTTGGCTAAAGAAAGTGTAAAAGGGCTTAAAATATACTTAATTTTATATACACACTTCACACGCATCAAGTTTTTGGCGCCGCTGCCGGGGACACAAGGATTTTAAGAAAGTTAGGAATCAGCGGCCTAATCGTTTTTCTTATTTTTCTAATTTTTTTAGGATTTTTCTTGATTTTTCTTAATTTTTCAGCTTCTGCAGAACTCAGCATGGGCCGTGCCTGCTGAACACGCCCCGTGCCCAATCATTGGAACTGGCAATCCTATTTTAAGTCAGACAGTAAGCTGAACACGGGGCCGTGCCCACTCAACACGCCCCGTGCCCAAGATTCAGTTACTGAAAACAAAACCGTAAGATCCCAACGGTTGGTAATTTCTGACGCAAACATGAGTGATACTGATACTTTTTACTTTCGGCACTCTTATGGTACTACGTGGTGTCAATTGTGTGGTGGTAACCATAAGGAATTAGAATGTTATTTTCTAAATTATAAGCCCCACTATATAGACCCACCGTTTCCTTGTATCCTTAAGAGGGGCAAAAGTAAAAATAATCCCTATCTCTCCCTCGAATGCTCCCAACCTGATTTTCTAGGAGAAATGCTTCTCGATGAATTATTTCAATTAGAAGATCTATTTCTTAATTGGTTAAAAGAACTTAGGAAAGATTTCAATAATCTATCCCAAGATGATAACCAAGAAGAAGTGTTGGAATCGCATTCAAACAACTCCGTTGTCCCCGACGATACTTCTATCTCTAGTGAGGACTTGAGCGATAGTCGTCCCTGTGTCGATTATGCCGTGAAGGACTCCCCATCGACTTCGTTCGATGCATACATAGACCTGAGCGATTCGGCATACACCTTCTTTAACGAGAGCCCGGAAAAGGGTTGGACTTGTCCACCTACATATAGCATAGGAATCACCCTCACCGACAACCTCTTGCTTTCTCGTCTTAACCTAGATCAACTAAGGTATCTTAGGCACTTTGGGGTTGTTCCATCCAGTAAGGAACCGCCCGATCCGGAAAAGCTCCTTAAAAATAAACAAAACTTCATAGACAGCTTCTAGACACGGGGTCGTGTCCAGGTCAGCACGCCCCCGTGTCTACTCAAAGATTCCCTTCTGATTTTGTCAGAATACGGACAAAAATGTGTCAGGATTCCATCTGCACACGGGGCCGTGTCCAGCCGACACGGGGCCGTGCGCAACGTACTTTCGTTTTCTATAAATGCAGCCAAGAATCCTGCACATTTGAACCTTTCCAGGGACAGAGAGTTGGAGAATATTCTCACATACCAACCTAGGTATTTTCTAAAAGAAGTTTCTCAACTATCTTCTTGTCCTTTCCTCTTTTATCCACTATCATCTTCTTCAATTTTTCTTTCCTTATACCTCCATTAAAGCTTGAAACTCCATAATTTCAAGCTTTGTTGAGATGTTTATTGGATTTTTGAACATGGAATCTTGTTAATAATAAGTTCTACAACAATGTTTTAAGTTGTTTCTGTTCATAAATGCTCTAAAAATCAAGAAAACAATCTAAAACCCCAAGATTCCTTGTTCCTAAATCCTGCAGACATCTGAACACGAGGCCGTGTCCGAGGTATTGGTCCCATAGAATTGAACTCTTTTCGGTTTGTTTTCTCAGAATGGCAAGCAGAACGAGTGGAAACTCCTCGTCGCATTCCAGAAACAACCGTTAGGGGAGAAGATCATCAACGGTTGAAGATTCTCTTGTAAACTATGTTTACGCCTTTAGAGAGGCCCTTGATGAAATGACAAGTGTGGAAGAAGCGTTGGTTGACCGTATTAATCATTTGACGGTGGGACTAGAGGGATGTCTTCGAGAGGTCAACTTTTTGCACCAAAGGTTGAACATTCTCGCTTCTCCTCCTTTGGTACCAATCATTACCCAAAGGGCATGGAATGTGGTTCCTGAAATCATCATACCGGCTGAGTGGCACGCCATGCATCCGGAGCCCCCTCAAGACATACTACAAGGGATTCCGGTTGGTGTCACTCCCCTTCCACAAGATGTTGTGGAACATGAAGCCGTCTCCCTTCTCCCTAGGGAGATAGAAGAATGGCTCTAGCAACATCTAAGGGACACCGCTCGGCTTAGGAGTTCTATAAGGCTTTTAAACCGGAAATCTATTTCCGGAATTTTGGTTCCTATTGAAGAAGTAGAGCTCCTTAGGAAGATTTTACGGATCACCTGACCTATCTAATTTAGGATTTTTAACTTTTATTTTCTGCTTTAATTTTAATTTTCTAGGACTATTATGTAATTCTCTCTATGACTTAATGAATGATGGTTTTAATTAATTTGGTGTTTGGATGGTGTTGAAATGAATAAAACACACTTGAGATGGCAAAGGAAACAAGGCAAAACTTGAACCAGCACCCCATGCAGGAAAACAGAGTCATCTGACGATTTTCTTCGTTTACAGTAAGTTCGGCACGGGCCGTGTCCGCCCAACACGGCCCCGTGCTGCACAGTCTGCAGAAAAGACCCAGTTCAGGTAACTGGACACGGGCCGTGTTCACCCAACACACCCCCGTATCCAGGCTTCTGTTTCTTTTGTTTAATTTTTGTTACTGGCACTTGAACACAGGGTCGTGCCCGGACAACACGGGGCCGTGTCCAGCGCCCAGTAACCTAAAATTTTTGTTTTTTTTTTACCCTTTTTACACATTCAATCAACCTAAAAACTTATTTTTGGGACACATTGAGGACAATGTGTAATTTAAGTGTGGGGGGGGGGGGGATGCTAAAACCTTGAATCTTGCAAGTCCTAAATACAAGCCTTACACAAAACTCTAATGGAACCGCTAATCACCCCAAATTTTTAAAAAAATTTCATTTTTTTACTTGTCTAGGTTTAACTTGGGAATTTCAAAGTTAAAAAAAGGGTTATATTTTTACGAATTTACAACCGATAGCGTCGTGATAAAAAGAACCAACATAAGAAAATTATAAAAAGGCATGACAAGCTTAGTTAAAATTCAATTATATATACTTGATCACATAAAAACCCATTCCCACAAACGTGAGTTTTGAGCCTTTGTTGAGCATACAAATACATATCTTTAAACTAAATGCTCATTTTTCGTTTCTTGTGTGAATAGCCGCTTGGTTCTTACGACTCTAGAACTTGCCATGACTATACATTCCCGGTCCTTACCAACTTAAACCCAAGTAAGTAAATGATGGAGGCATTAGGACTAACCCTTTTTATTTCTACACCATTATTATTTTCTTTTACCACCTACCCAAAATCCCCATAGTTAGCCCCTTTGAGCCTAGACCTTTTCATTTCATAACCCCAAACCAAACACCCTTTCACCCACCAAAACCTTTTTCATTTTTAACCCTTTGTTTTAGTAACAAGTTCGGTTTCTCATATGACTTTCAAAAAAAAAATGTGTGATGAAGCAAAAGAAATAAACAAACAAGTTCATCGAAAATAACTTTGTTTGAAATAATGGCTTCATCAAAATAAAAAGTTGAAAAATAGAAAGTCTTACGAAAACCGATACTTTTTACGCTTTTTCGCCCTTTTCTACTAACCACTAACCCAACCACCTACCTTTAACCCAAGCCTAACTCTTCACCCTAAAAGTCCTCTTGATATTTACAAAGGTATATAGTTAAAAAGGAGGAGGATTGATTGCTTGGCAAGCCTATGGTAGGAGTAAGTTCCATGCCGCTCTCGAGTGATCCACTAAAATACATCTTCGGCCGAGTGTTGAGTGATCCCCCGTGAGGTATGTGAACTTGTATATAAATAAAATTTTAAAGAGGCATGTTATGCCCTAATAAGTAATTTATATTATGAAAAGTTTTAAATAAATCATGACGAATAGGATTGTAAATAAATAAAAATAAAACTAAATAAAGAATCTTGGAAATCTCGACACTCTATGACAAGCCCAAAAACCTTCTTTTCTACCCATTCCATTTGGGAGTGTAAAAGCCACATATTAAAGAGTTTTGCTTGAATACAAGCAAAGATTCAAGTGTGGGGGTATTTGATGTGTGCAAAATGCAACATATAAATTACATCAATTGTGGCATAAAACTAACCCTTTTTTAGTACTAATGAGTGAATCTGAATGTTAATTTACCCTTTGGTGGTTTATCAATGCGAGAGCGAGATAGTCGAGTCACGAAGGTTTGAATGTTATTAGCGAGGCGACCATAAATAGTTTTCACACTTAAAATGAGGATGATTTAAACGAATTAACGATTTGGTAACGATTTCATACAAGATTAAACGAGTTGGATAAATGATTGGTTTTTGGTTAAGTGTTTAGATAACGGGACGGGGGTAATGTGGTGAAAACATGGTAGATACGCCGCTGGTACTTCTTATATATAAATGTTTTCAACATATTACATACCGTAGCGTTATTTAGTTCACTTGAGTAAATGATTTTGGAACGATGTCACACAAACGAGGTTTTCGAAATAATATAAACCATACGAGTTTTATTAACGAGATTTATTAACGAGTTTTATTAATGAATTAATACGAGATTTATTAACAAGTTTTATTAACGATTTAATACGAGATGTTTTACAAATTGCTTTACTAAAACAAATGTTTTGGGTTAAGAATCATGGCTACGAGGTTTTATAAACTATAGCTCGCTTGATTTGAGTTGGTTAATTAAGTTGCAATATTATACTCTTTTCAAAACAAGGTTTTTAATAAAGTATTGCAACATTTAAACTAGCCATGAATCCGACACTCCTATAAAACCTATGTACTCGCCAGCATTTCTTTGCTGACTTTGTTTTCACATATGTTTCAGGTGTTGATGCTTGATGATGATTACTAGGATGCATGAGTCACATAGGATCTGGACGAGGCCTTAGTGACATAATAACAATATTAGTCGATATGTAACTTGTTTGTTTTGTGTTAGGACAATGTTAATGTTTAATATTATCAATAAAACGAAACACTTTTTGTATCCATGGTTATGAAACGATGATTCTGCCACGACACTCCCCGACGTTTCCGCCGCGGTCTTGTTGTTTTAACGCGGTCGGGGTGTGACAGAAGAGTTGGTATCAGAGCCAATGGTTATAGGGAATTAGGTTATTAGTAATGCTTTGACCTAGACTATAACTTTTAGGACCCTAACGCAAAGAAATTTGTGTTTAAATTTTTAAAACAAAACTGTCACCTACCCTTAGGTGATAACCACAACGAGAACACAATTTTTGAATCCGCTTTGAAAACTAATCATCTGTTCTAGGATGATTGATTACTAGGTTTTGAACCCTTTGTTATAAGGTTTTGAACCCCTTAAGTTTTCAAAATCTCGTCAAAGTTTGGGTATAAATAATGTGAACACGTGCAAACTGGAAGAGTGAATGCCTGTACCCTGAGTTTTCTGTCTAAGGCTAGAGTGTTCATACAAATCCACATAATCGGACCAGTCACTCTTACCTGGGAACTCTTGGGGTGAGTGTTCACTTATAGGCGAGCATGTCTTCGGCGATACATTATATTGACCCATTTACTTTGATTAGTCACTGCGTGTCGTTTGTTTGTTCGAGGTAACGAACAAATGATCGTCTTCCTTGTGTTTTGTCGATACCTCTTTTGCTTTTCCTAATTATCAACCTCACTCGTTTCTCATATCTCCTTGTTAGACCATGCCTCCTCGACGTGAAGCACAATCTTTTACTATTGAAGAAATCGCAGCCCTGGTCTCTCAGCAAGTGGCTGTTGTGCTTCCCGGTGTTGTGACCCAAGTCCACGAGATATACAACAACAACAATAATAACAACAATAATGCACAGTGTAATTTCAAATATTTCAATTCTGCTAAGCCTCTGAAGTTTTCTGGGTCGCAAGGAGCAACTGCGCTCCTGCAGTGGTTTGAGAGTATCGAGAGCACATTCAGACATGTGCAGTGTCCGAATGCGCGTAAGGTTGAATTTGCTTCGAGCGTGTTTGAGAAGCGAGCGCTTACCTGGTGGAATGGTATTATGCGCGATAGGGGTGCCGAAGTGGCGTTGGCACAAACATGGGAAGAGCTTCGGGCTCTCATGATGAAGGAGTTTTGTCCCCGTCACGAAATTCAAGCTTTGGAATGAGAGTTTGACGATTTAAAGCAAGATGGGGATGAGCACCGTGCGTACACGGATCGTTTTGAGGAATTCAGTCTATTGTGTCCCACCATGGTTACCCCACCAGAGAAAGCAATCGAGAGATATATCAACGGTCTACTCGATTCTATGCTAGATATTGTGATCGGTGTTAATCCTACAACCCTTCGTCAAGCGATCGAGTTGTCTGCTACCCTGACTGAGACTCAAGTCAGGAAGGGTAAACTCACCCGCAAGGGTGATAAAAAGAAGGCGACTGATTCTGGGAAGGACAAGAAAAAGGGTAAGGGTAAAGAAGGTGAGTCGTCGAAGAAATCGAGGAAGTGAAAGGGTGCCCAGAATTTTGCTGTTACGGCACAGACTAATCAGAACCCACCAGCTCAACCTCCTACGAAGAAGGCATATACTGGTACCACACCTCATTGTGCTCGCTGCAACGGTCATCATGTTGCACAGCAAGCTTGTAAGCAGTGCACGACGTGTGGTAAACTTGGGCATCTGGCCAACGTTTGTCATTTAGGACAAAATCAGGTTGCCCAGGTTCAAGCTCCGGTACAAGGGAATACTGCTAGATTCCCACCAGGTTCATGTTTCAATTGTGGAGAGTTTGGTCACTTCCGCAACAACTGTCCGAGGCTGTCAATGCAAACAAGAATGCTAATGCTAACCCGAATGCGAACGTCAACGTGAATCCTGCTCGAGGGCGAGCGTACAATTTGAATGCAAACGAAGCGAGGGCTGACAACGAAGTGGTGAATGGTACGTTTCTTGTTAATAATCGACATGCACCTATTCTCTTTGATTATGGTGCCGATAGAAGTTTTGTTTCGTTATCTTTTGAACCTTTGCTTGCGATACCTAGAACTAAATTGAGAAAACCCTTATCTGTCGAAGTGGCTACTGGTAAACCTCTTATTCTCGATTCTGTTATTCGTGGTTGTCAGTTAAACCTTGATAACCATCTTTTTCCTATTGACCTCACACCGATGCAACTTGGGAGCTTCGACATTATCATTGGAATGGATTGGTTAACCAAACACCATGCTGAGGTGGTTTGCTTCGATAAGATTGCTTGTGTCCCTTTGTCTTCTGGCGAAATTCTAGAAGTTCGTGGCGAGAAACCTTCAGGTGGACTGAAGCTTATGTCGTGTATGGAAGCTCAGAGGTATTTGAGAAAAGGATATGTTGCTTTTCTAGCACATGTCACCGAGGAGAAAGGCAAGAGCAAGAGTATTCAGGATATTCCGATTGTTCGGGATTATCCAGAGGTGTTTCCTGATGAACTGCCTGGTTTGCCTCCAGTTCATCAAGTTGAGTTTCATATTGACCTTGTACCCAATGCCAACCCGATTGCGAAAGCACCTTATCGTCTTGCATCATCAGAGATGCAAGAGTTATCGAAACAGCTTCAAGAGTTATCTGATAAAGGATTCATCCGTCCGAGTTATTCACCTTGGGGAGCTCCTGTCCTCTTCGTGAAAAAGAAAGATGGGTCTTTTCAAATGTGTATCGATTATCATGAGCTTAATAAGCTTACCATCAAGAATCGATATCCCCTACCTCGAATTGATGATCTCTTTGACCAGCTGCAAGGTGCTTCGTGTTTTTCTAAGATCGATCTATGTTCTGGGTATCATCAACTTCGTGTTCTCGAAGAAGATATTCCCAAAACTGCTTTCCGTACGAGATATGGGCATTACGAGTTCACTGTCATGCCTTTTGGTTTGACGAATGCCCCAACTATCTTTATGGACTTAATGAATAGGGTCTGTAAACCTTATTTAGACAAGTTCATTATTGTGTTCATCGACGATATTCTCATTTATTCGAAGTCTCGAGCCGATCATGAACAACACCTTCGCTTAACGTTGGAACTCCTGAAGAAGGAACAACTTTTCGCTAAATTCTCCAAGTGTGAATTATGGCTTAAAGAAGTTCAGTTTCTGGGTCATATAGTCAACGAGCAGGGTATTCATGTGGATCCATCCAAGATTGTTGCTATTAAGGATTGGAGTACACCGACGACGCCTACAGAGATTCGATCTTTTCTTGGTCTTGCTGGTTATTATCGTCGATTCATTTCTAATTTCTCGAAGATTGCGGTTCCACTCATTGCTTTGACTCAGAAGAATAAGCCTTTTGAGTGGGGACCCAAACAAGAAGAAGCGTTCCAAACGCTGAAACGGAAGCTATGTAATGATCCTGTTCTATCTCTGCCCGAGGGAAGCGATGATTTCGTTGTCTATTGCGATGCGTCCAACTTAGGCCTTGGTTGCGTCCTCATGCAACGAGGTAAGGTTATAGCATATGCATCTAGACAATTGAAAGTTCACGAGAAGAACTATACGACTCATGATCTTGAGTTAGGAGCTTTGGTTTTCGCGCTTAAAATCTGGAGACACTACCTCTATGGAACGAAGTGTGTGGTTTTCACAGACCACAAAAGTCTCCAGCATATTCTTAATCAGAAGGAGCTAAACATGAGGCAACGACATTGGGTTGAACTCTTGAACGACTACGATTGCGAGATTCGCTACCATCCTGGTAAGGCGAATGTCGTAGCCGATGCGCTTAGTCGAAAAGAGCGAGTCAAGCTTCACTCTGTCCGAGCTCTATCTGACGTCCAATCTCGTGTCCTTAAAGCTCAACAATCCTGTGTGATCAAAGGTTTATTGAAAGATGAGCTACCGCTTCAACTTGAGCTTAAGCTCAAAAGGAAAGACGATGATTTACTCTACTTCAATGATCGTTTGTGGGTTCCGAAACAAGACGATTTTCGCACCCTAGTGATGGACGAATCTCACAAGTCTCGATATTCTATCCATCCTGGTGCTGATAAAATGTACAAGGATCTTCGTACTCAGTATTGGTGGCCTGGTATGAAGAAGGATGTTGCCTTGTATGTATCAAAATGCCTAATTTGTCTCAAAGTCAAGGCTGAACATCAACGACATTCTGGGTTGCTTGTACAACCAGAGATACCGGTTTGGAAGTGGGAGAACATTGCAATGGATCTCATCACTAAGTTACCGAGTACATGTAAAGGTCATGATGCTATTTGGGTTGTTATCGATCGATTAACGAATTCAGCTCATTTTATTCCGATTCGCGAGGATCTATCTGCTGATAAACTTGCAAAGATTTATGTTGATGAGATAGTATCTCGACATGGTGTTCCTTTAGATATCATTTCTGATCGTGATGCTCGATTTTCATCTCATTTTTGGAAGACCATGCAATCTGCTTTGGGAACCCAACTGAATCTAAGCACTGCTTATCATCCCCAAACAGATGGTCAATCTGAGCGAACGATTCAAACTTTGGAGGATGTGCTTAGAGCATGCGTGATAGACTTTGGTGGTAATTGGGATTCTCATATGCCATTGATCGAGTTCTCTTACAACAATAGTTATCATGCTAGCATTAAAATGGCACCATTCGAAGCTCTCTACGGTCGAAAATGTCGTTCACCTTTCTGTTGGAACGAGACCGGTGAAGCTCAGCTTACTGGACCTGAGCTCGTTCTGGAAACAACATACAAAATCAAGAAAATTCGCGATAATCATGTGACAGCTAGATGCCGTCAAAAGAGTTATGCGGATTTATGACGCAAGCCATTAGAATTTCAAGTCGGAGATCGTGTCCTACTCAAGGTGTCACCTTGGAAGGGAGTGGTGAGATTTGGAAGGAAAGGAAAACTTGCACCTCGATATGTGGGACCATTTAAGATTGTGGAAAGAATTGGGAAGGTTGCCTATCGACTAGAGCTACCTCCAGAGCTTGGAAATATTCACCCGACTTTTCCCGTGTCCAATTTGCGAAAGTGTTTAGCTGATGCTGATCTTCAAATTCCTCTCGACGAGATCCGAATCGATGAAACGATGCACTTTGTCGAGAAACCAGTGGAGATCGTGGACCGTACTTTCAAGCAGTTGAAGAACAAACGGATTCGTTTAGTTAAAGTTCGTTGGGAGTCCAAACGTGGCCCAGAGTTTACTTGGAAACGTGAGGACCAAATGAAGGTAAAATATCCGCATTTGTTTTTCACAAGCTTCCTCAAAATAAAAATTCGGGACGAAATTTCCTGAAGTAGGGGAGACTGTGACAACTGTACTCTGTAATCGATGTACGATGTAAAACAATGATGATTATTAATAAAAAATGTGATTTGGTGTTACTGTATGTGTTTTGATGTTATTATGTGTGTATTTGTGTTTGGTGAATTTTCAATTAGAGTCGACTCCAATTTCAAGCTTTAAATCGCTTTCTGGAAGGTTATACGCAAACTGGTGCGTAAACGCAGTCAGTATAACGCGACAAACACTCCGGAATAGTGACATAGGCTTAACATAACTTAAATAACCCCACATAACTTAGAAATATGTTTTGAATGGTTTGGTGTGTTGAAATCAACTTTGTTCGATCGCAGGGACTATTTGTGTCAAAACTGCAAAACTATATTGATTTGTATAGTAACGAACACTCCGGAACTTGATCATAAGTTAAACATACCCTAAATATCCTTTACATAGATTAGAAATAGGCTTTGAGGGGTTCGGTATGCTAAAACAAACTTTATTGGTCATTCAGGGACTAAAAGCGTCAAAAAGTGCACAAGTTTGCATTTTCGCGCATATTTTACGTTCTGAATATATCCGGACATCCAAAAATTTATGTAATCATTAAAATATTTTATTTTAGTGATTGGCATGATAAAATTCCATTCGTCGCTTAATTTGGATCGTTTTTGCGTTCGTTACGACTTCCGTCGTAATTAACCGAACAACGCAACCGTACGGCCAAATGAACCGACACCCGAGATGTTTTCAAGCATATTTCATGTTCCCTATGTTTTAACATCATTGTGGAGCTTGAAAATGGGTTTGACGGGTGTTAGAAGTGCTGTTACGCAACGAAACAAGGTGCAGGGGCTAAACTGTAATTTAGTGAAACTGGCTGGTCTGCAGGTCCCTTACGGACCGTATGGACCATAGCTTACGGTCCGTAAGCCTTCCCCAGAACCACAGAATTGCAGAAACATTGAATCTGGCCTATTCCACCTGCTCAAATGGTTTTTACCCCTTGAATTACACACTATGGGCTGGTATTTGATGTCCCCATGGTATTCAAAACCTTGTGCCCAAATGTAAGGCCAAGATCATTCCCTTTTCTCCAAAAAATGATCCTAATGGTTGTGAAATTAGTATAAATAGCAAGTCCCTCTTGCTCATTTCTCACACTTGAATCTGAAATCAGCTCTAAGTTGGGGTGTTTGCACTTCATACCTGAGCTATTTTAGATCAAACATCCATCTTGGACCCTTTGTAAGTCCTCTTCTTGCTTGTTCTTATATTTCAAGCATGAAAGTCAAACAAGTTTGACTTTCAGCTTTGACCAGTCAATGGTCAACACAAATTTCCGTTGAACTTTGCAACGTGAGCGTAATCACGATGGTTATAGTCCCTTGTGACTATACCTACTGATTACCACGTTGACTAGGCGTAGTGACGAGTCGTAGTTTCGGCCAAAATACGTGTTTATGCGTATTTTGTAACCAAACTACTCTAGGGTATCAAAACCGTTTGTTTTGATATCAAAACCTGTTTTCTAACTTAACTAAACATGTTCTAGCATGTTTAGCTCGTCACTTTTTAGTTTGGTGCTTGTGTAGAGTCGTAAGTCAAGCGGACTAAACACCTGCTTAGACTTTCGAACACGACCCGTTTGGTCGATCATTAGGATCCGACAAAACATGTTTAGTGACCATAGTAGTATAGGGAATAACCTTTTGAGGTTATACCTTATGGTTACTTAGGTTTAATGTAGTTGTATGATAAGTAGTTTATATGCCTTAGGTAAATTACCAAAATACCCTTTCCATGCATAATTGGTAATTAAGCATATGTAACATAAACTTTTGTCACGTAACTGATTATGCAACATATTTAAACATATTTAGGCATATAACACTTGTCATAGGACTAGTTAGACGTCTCGAACGCGCTTTTGCGCGCACGCCGCGTTAAAGTAGCGTAAGCTACCTTAATGGGTCGCGATGGGTCGAAAGCACTTACGTTAGGTTCCGATTTAGGATGTAGGCTTTGTTAAACCATATCACATGAGTTCCAACACTCATTTGGTTTACAAGACCTCATTCTGTCCGAGCTTCCGATGTAGGCGTCTATTGTTTGACTAGTGATTCGATTACTAGGTGCTGTTTGATTTCTCTGGTTTGCTCGAGTTTGTTGAAGTTCTATTGATTGAGGATACTTTGCACTCCATGTGAGTACATAGTTCCCCTATTTTACTATTTTCAATTGTTTTGGGGTGATTCATATGTGCTAAATGTTTTCAAGGTGTTAACGATGGTTTTCAAAACGATTTTCGATATTATAACGATGATTTCAAAAACGATTAAGATGGTTTATATTAAACTAATAACGATTTCAATAAAGTGAATAAACTAGTTGGTTGTAATTACATAACGAATTGCATTCATTAGCATTAATCAAGCCGACCAGTATCAGGTTATGGTACCATAGGATCTGACAAATCCCATTATCGTACTGCACCCATGGTTATGTGTGGGTTAGGTGGGTAATGACTGAATCTGAATGTTAATTTACCCTTTGGTGGTTTATTAATGCGAGAGCGAGATAGTCGAGTCACGAAGGTTTGAAAGTTATTAGCGAGGCGACCATAAATAGTTTTCACACTTAAAATGAGGATGATTTAAACGATTTAAACGAATTAACGATTTGGGAACGATTTCATACAAGATTAAACGAGTTGGATAAACGATTGGTTTTTGGTTAAGTGTTTAGATAACGGGACGAGGGTAATGTGGTGAAAACATGGTAGATACGCCGCTGGTACTTCTTATATATAAATGTTTTCAACATATTACATACCGTAGCGTTATTTAGTTCACTTGAGTAAACGATTTTGGAACGATGTCACACAAACGAGGTTTTCGAAATAATATAAACCATACGAGTTTTATTAATGAATTAATACGAGATTTATTAACAAGTTTTATTAACGATTTAATACAAGATGTTTTACAAATTGCTTTACTAAAACAAATGTTTTGGGTTAAGAATCATGGCTACGAGGTTTTATAAACTATAGCCCGCTTGATTTGAGTTGGTCAATTAAGTTGCAATATTATACTCTTTTCAAAACAAGGTTTTTAATAAAGTATTGCAACATTTAAACTAGCTATGAATCCGACACTCCTATAAAACCTATGTACTCGCCAGCATTTCTTTGCTGACCTTGTTTTCACATATGTTTCAGGTGTTGATTCTTGATGATGATTACTAGGATGCATGAGTCACATAGGATCTGGACGAGGCCTTAGTGACATAATAACAATATTAGTCGATATGTAACTTGTTTGTTTTGTGTTAGGACAATGTTAATGTTTAATATTATCAATAAAACGAAACACTTTTTGTATCCATCGTTATGAAACGATAATTCTGCCACGACACTCCCCGACGTTTTCGCCGCGGTTTTGTTGTTTTAACGCGGTCGGGGTGTGACATGTTTTGCTTGCCATAGTCACGCACATTGCCTTTTGAAAATCGATCTTCGGTGTAAGAGCTCTTGGTTCTAGCCAGTGATTCTTCAGTCTGTGCTACAATCTTTGCAGCGGCCATCAGTTTATCCCACTCTTTGTGCATACCGTCCTTTCCTGTGATAATCCTGATTTGGCTATCACAGGGAATGGCTTTCTTGAAGTGAGCGCGCATTAGTTGTTTGCTTACATCGCCGATTTCCAAACACTCCTTATTGAAGTGAGTGATGAAGTCTTCTAAACCTTCGTTTTCTCTGCACCAGATGTCTGTTACTTCAGACGTATCGCGCTGATAACGTCTTTGCTGGCTGAAATGGTTAACAAATTGAGTTCTGAAATCAACCCATGACGTGATCTTTCCAGGCAGAAGGCTGTCGAACCAGGCGCGAGCAGCCCCTATGAAAGTCTGGATAAACAGATGGCACCACATTGGCATGTTCCATCCTCCCATAATACCAACGCTTGTAAATACTCGAACACGATCGTCAGGGTCAGTGAGACCGTTGAACTTTCCCACTATTGGGGGTAGCTTTTCTCTTGAGAGCGGGGCTAGAGCAATCTTTGGAATAAACTTTGAGTGTTCAGCAGCTTCAGCTGGCCTATAGGGTATGCTGAAATCTCGTTCTGCTTCTTCGCTGTATACGATGCGCTGCCTTGGCTTGTAAGACTCGTGATTTTTTTGCAGACGGTTGAAGACTGACAAACCCTCGTCATCTTGCCAAGTGGGATCATTCGGATCCGTGTCATCCCATTCGTTGTTCATGTTAGGCGGCCCTAGCCGGCTATGAACTGGACGTTTGTGCTGCACATAGGATGGGTGATCGCCGTACGTGTCTGTTTCTCCGTATGTGTCACGTGTGTCGTGTACGCTCATTCGTCTTTGTGGAGGAGGTCTGTTAACTTGCCCTTGAACATATTGCTGAGGTGGAGTCTGGCGCGCCCCTTGAGCTGGACCCAGAGGGGTAACTAAGGATGGTTCTGCTTGCAAAATTGCTTGTTGTATGCTCAAGGACTGATACGCGGTATTTATGGTAGCAATTTGTTTGGTGTACCAGGAAGCTAGAGTCTCGCCTTCTGGTAGCCCTATTAACGCCGAAATATTCAGGTTGGGAGCTGAGTTTGAAGGACCAGCGACATGACTTGCTGGGGTTCCTGTTTGGGTGATGCGAGTGAAACTCGCGTGGGGTCCCCTAGTGTTCGTTACTTCGATTTCACCTATTTCTTCGGCAGGTTGGACTTGGACATTCGGATTGTCCTCCCCCAATACTATGTTAGAGTTCGTGCCAAAACCGAAATAAGGAATAATCCCTTGACCAGCCATGATAAAAGGAACAACAACTCAGAAAAAAACTCAGAAAAAGAAGATGAAGTGATTGTAAAAATCGGTGGGCGCCAATGAAGAAACACGGAACTAATTTTAGAGTTAATTAGTTTGGTTTATGTTCCTTTCATAGGGGTTAATCTTCTTAAACTATCCTGAGCTCCGATTCGATCCGATCTTCCTGCAAAACAGAACACCGTTAGCTCGTTAAGAGGGGAATATGGGGGTTTCCCTCTTAACCAGACTCCGGCGTGAGAATAAGTGTCTGCTTTGAGGAAATAAGTGTGTGTTAAGAATGAGAGTAGAGGGAGTAGAATGTTTAACCTGTGCATGGAGGTCCCTATTTATAGCCGGAGAGGTGTAAGAGGAGTTGGGCTGATGGGCCTTGGGCCGGAAGGCGACAACCAGAGAATATGCTCTTTGTCTCACTGGTATCGACCGTTAGTGTCTTCTAGAAAATCTCCGGTGCTGGCGCACCGTGATTGGAGCCACGTGTCTCAGTTGTCGGCCTTGTTGTCCCTCTGCCATCAGCAGGTAAGTGGAGATCATGGGGCAGGTGTCGCCGCCCCCTGATTGGTGCCACGTAGGCGTCCTTGTGTACTTTCTGTCTCCTGCACGTCGGACGATCGTGGAGCATGATAGAGCACAGCCTTGAGGACGCTGATTCGCTTATTCTCTGCCACTTGTACCTTCTGTACTTTCTGAAGTGGCCTTGCGCTTTGACTCCTGCGCGACCCTTGCTGAGTACGTAAGTAGCCCACGCAGGGTTGCAGGGGCTGAAGGCTCTTATTCATAACGCTAAGTATGGAAATTGATGTTATCTCTTATTTGGAACTCGCGCGGGATAAGGCTCTGCTTGAGCAGCTCACGCGGGTCTAAAAGATTGATCATCTTGCTGAGTAAGGAGAATGGTCCAGCGCGCGATCTGATTGGTCTGCGCGGCTTTTTGGGACCATACCCCTTCAGAAACCTTAAAATACAACAAACATCCTCCACTCTTCTCAGAAAAACCGGCGGCAGCTAGCTGAAAGGTGTGGATTTAGAAGCTTGATTGTAACACCTTGCAAAATCATACCCAATAAAATGATGACACGTGTCATGAACCCTAGACGGGTAATAAAATTATCCTTGAAGGACTAAAAGTGTCAACATGCTAATGTATGCCTTTGAGTGAACTTTTTGTCAGAACTCGGGACTTTATAATATTGATATCATGCTCTCAAGAATCGCTGATGATAATTATAAAAGTTGTGTGATCATATATAAAAATTTTCAAAATTTAGTCCTCTGATCAAAGGCTTACGGACCGTAAAAGGTCTAGCTTACGGTCTGTAAGGACTGTAACTGGGCGATACATTTCAAAAGCGCTTACGGACCGTAAAGGCTAAGGTTTACGGTCCGTAAGGACTGTATCTGGGCAGTAAAATGGACAGCTGCATGCCAATGGATTTGTAATACCTCTAGGACACTTGTAACCTCCTTAGAACAACAGGAAACACCTGGAGTGATCTTGTGAGACTTGTTTCACTATAAATAGAGCTCATTCTTAAGCTTTAGAACTTACACTTTCGAAATTTCCTTCTCTGGGATTCCTGGTCAAGAAGGAAGCCCTCCTCAGTTCAAGATTCGAGCTAGGACCTTGTGTAAGTGTTCTTAGCCTCTGCTCTTAAGTTTTTAGTCTTTTTAAAGCCTAACGTGTTGTCATAGTCACACGCAAATTTAATCCAATTACAACTAATAGATAGCAGCAAGTGGGTATCAAACACAGGGAGTTTGTGGAAAGTATGTCGATTATGTAGTTTTGTACTTAACTAAAACTTAAACTAAAAATTGCAGAAATTAAAATTCAAGAGTTTGATTGTTTTTGTTTTAAGAACTAAATTACTAACTAATTGCAAATCAAGATTGAATGTTAAAACAGATTAAGAGAGAATGACCGACCATCTTAGGTTCCGGTTTCCAATAACAAATGTGATTAAATCCAACTAGAAAGAGTTACATAGACATAACTCATGCATAAACGTTTGTTGTGATAAAAGGGAACTAAGTACTCGGATTAGTTAAACGTGAGGTTGTAACCTGATGATCAATTAACCAGTATCCAACCCTAACCCCTCCCGTGATATCCCGATTGTCAACGACACCAAGAACGTATGGTTTAGACTAAGATTAAAACATCAATTAACAATTTACAATCAAACATTTATGCACCATAACAAACATAGCAAACAAACCAAGTTCATTATTCTAGAAATAAGATTAAACACACAAAAGTCATAAAGAAACCTTCACCTAAGATGATCATCGGAAGTTTAGCCGGACATTGTTTGGTGGATCATCATAACATCAAGATTGAAGTTCATACGAATCAAAAGACAAATTGAAATGTTAGAAATTGTTCACAAACACTATCACAAGCTGAAAATCGCCCCTAGAACTCTGAGAAACGTCTCCAATGATGAGATAGGTGAAAAGGCACTTGAAAACGGATTAATAACTGGCAGTTACAAGTTTTGCGTCAGAGCCTACCATAAATTATGGTAGGCTATCAAATAGTTACGCTGGTATTCTACTGGATTACGGTGGAAAATTCAGCATTCAGGGGCTACCGTAAATTACGGCGGTGGACCCCTGAAATCCCTCATTTGTTCTTCTTTTCAATCCTTGTGAATCTCGTTCCACTCCATTCCATCCAAAGCAGCGTTTTCCCTCGTTTTAAGCTCCAAACGCACCTGAAACACAAGAAACTGTAGTTACTTAATTCAAGATAATTACCTAATTAAATGGGGGATTAACTCGTCTTTTAACACACTTAAGGGTTGTCCTATGGACCACCCGTCAAAGCCAAAAGTCAAAGTTATGCAAAACGGCTTTGACTTTTAGTTTAAACCTTAACGGTCCAGCCATTGTTCGAGGCGAATATGGCTACGTGATCGTAATTTGGTAGGTGTTAATCCCTCAAAAGGCCACCTCCTAATTACCATGTTTACTTAGTTAATTGTCGGGTCAAAGTAATTAATATAAAAAGTCAAACATGTCAGTTTTTAAATATAATCAAATCTGATAATGTAGAGATTATAAAATATGTTTTATCACTTTAATAACTTGGTAAATATTATTAGAACATGTCTAGACATGTTCAACCCAACAATTCTGAGTTTAGGCTCGGTTCGTAACCGAAAGTCGCAAAAGTTGACTTTTGCTTTGACTTTCAGTTCTGACCCAAATTAGCTTAGTTTCTTTATGCATTAAGGCTCCTTTGTGACCATATTATATAGTAGTATAACCCTCTGAGGTTATATTACATGGTCCCTTAGTAATCTGAGTTTATTTACTTGTTTCCGTTAATATGCTTAACATTGACTAAAATGCCCTTTTTGTCAAAAATGAGATTTTTATCATAAACAGACACACAAATGAGTTACATTCTGATTAGTAATGTTATTTAACATATTTTGACATTTAGAATCTGGTCAAAAACTATAATTACATAATAAAACATGCTTTTAAAGGACTAAAATACCCTTTTGCATGCAAATGTAGTTTAAACATAATTTTGGCATAAAAATTCATTACTCACTGTTATAATATCATAATTAGAACTAATTGGGATTCTAAGTCAGATTACTTGCTGTGTTTATGTATAAGTTTCGTATTAAATTAATAAATGACGAATATGCCCTTTTCACAAATAAATTGGGATTTAAATAAGATTAATATACAAGAACTTTTTGTTACTGATATAATATAATAAATAAATTATTTTGACCATTCAAAGCTGGTCATAACTTCAGATTTCTTTAAACATCGAAATAATCGTCATTTATCGATTTTTACGACCATAAGGTGCATAGTATGGTTTAAAACCATATTTAGCACCCAAGAGTTATTACCTACTGATATTATAAATGATTTCTAATATTTTTACAGTAAGTATAATTTATTAACTCAGAATCCCAAATAAGTCCTTAAAACTATGTGTGAAATGACCAAAATGCCCCTACGGTGCATAGTTTGGCCATAAATGGTAAACCACACATATATATGATATCCTGCTGTTAATATAACATAAATTAAATATTTTTACAAAAGGTTTATGACCAGAATCTCAGTTTACATGTAAACCCCTTTTATAAATCATAAAATGACCAAAATGCCCTTATGAGGCTGAATTCGGTTTTAAAATCTTTTTGGGCATATTTGTTTATATCCTACTGATATCATAACATATTTTAAGCATAATAACTTATGGAGCTTGTATATGACTCATCCGGTTACCCGTTTCTGCTTATACGCATATGGTACGGTTTATGTAACTAGTTTGCATAAATTAGCCGAAACGGGCATAACCATATCAATTTAACTTCAAATTCCAGAATGTATTTAGTTTACCCATAATATACAAGTTTCCATACTTTTTGGGTCTAAATTACATTCCAATCCGGTCACCGCTTAATCTAGCGTTTCGTACCGTAAATCCTTCTTTAAACTAACTGGTCTAAGTTTACAACTTAAATAAGACCCGTTAGTAATCTAATAGGTTGATAAAACCTTCATTCCAGATTAGGAGCCCCGGTAAAAGCAACTTGCACTAGTTTGATTAGATTTTACGGCTGAGTAGATAAATCTCGCATTTTAAAGCTCAGGTAAATACTTTTAACTTATTTTCCCTTGTACGGGCTTGGGATACGGTATTATATTACCGCTTGGTCGGGTATGGAATCATTTAATCGGATTGTGATTAATAAATTACATAACCTGTTTTAATCTATATTTTTTGATAACATAAACATTTGGGGGTTAATACGACCGTGTCCTGGATCTCCTCGGATCATTTCATTTGTAAATGGCCACGACTTAAGCACGGGGTGTAGGCATACACCTGACAGTTGCGTATGTAAAAAGATATACCCACTTGCTGGGGATAACTCCTTGTGGGTTTATATTAGTGGTGTGTCTATTAATCATGTCTCGGCTTCTATCCCGGGCCCTAAACATACGACAAACTTATAAATCTGTATACAAGATTTTTTCATATAATTATCCCAAGTTATAAAAGAATATTTATGCCTCGTGCATCTAAATCAATTTTTCATAAATGTTTTTCAAAAGAGTCGGTTAATTGTATTTAACAGTGTAAACTGACGTATTTTCAAAAGGCTAAGTGACAGGTACTACACGTACTAGGCTGGGCTTCTGGGCGTTAAATAGAGAATCTTGCAAGTTCGTTATGCCTTAAGTCTGTTGAAGATGTTTTGTATTATATTTTGATCCGCCTGTGGATCCTTTCTTTACAACCGTCTGTATATTCTTTTATTCGTACTTTACATTTTCGGTTTGTAATAGTATTTTCTACCAAGACTTCCACTGTGCGATAAACTGTGTATATTTGACTATGATGATATCAACTACGTCACGATACTCCCCACCGGGCCCACCAGTTTTGTGGTTAAAATATCAGGGTGTGACATTGATCCATCATTCATTCTCTCATACTCTTATACCACATAATATCCGGTTAGTATGTTTTGATTGTTTGAGAATAATATGTATTAAAGATGTTTGCTTGAATCTTGATAATGATACATGATGGTAAAATAGATGATTTCGTAGCCTGATCTAAACAAACATGATATGAATAGTGCTAGGATGATGTTTGATAATGATAATGTGTGATAAAGATGCTAACTTGGTGGATGACTTGCATAACAAATAGTTATATGTATGAGTTGATGCTCTTTTGACATGAAAATGAAAGTGTTATGATCTGCCGAAATGATTGTTGCTGATGTTATTAGGGATTTTCGTATCACTAAGGTTTAGATCCTTTGATATTGATAATGGCCCTCTTTGAAATAGTTCATGATGTTGATTTGATAATTGTGCTTAGATGTTACCATGAAGGTGATAATATGATTTAATGAAACAGTGATAGTGTTATAATATTTGGGATGAATCTGTTTGTTAAATGTTAAAAACCCTAATGATGAACTGTTTGAATGATGCTTGAGATATTTGAAATTTGTTGCTGTGGATCTGATTTAGGAGGTGTACGGAATACAAAACATGCTAAGGAGTTTTGATTGGTTGTTGCTGAAATGGATAAGATTCTGGAAACATCAGCAGTGGTTGCTAGTCGAAACCTCCCGGTTTCGACTCGAGACCTTTATGTTTATTACTTGAAACTAGAAACTTCATATAAAGGGACTCGAGACCAGCCTAGTTGCGAGTCGAAGACCTGTCTGGTTCTGATTCAAGGCTTGACTTGAAACCCTGGTTTCGGGTGTTAACTGGACAACTCGAGATCTCCTGATTGCGACTAGAAACCCCGTGGTTGCGACTCGAGATCTCTCATTCTCGAGTCGAGACCTCATGGTTTCGACTGAACTGGTCCATTTAGTTATTGGCCTGCTAATTATTGAGCCACACAGTTGAATGTTATGGGCTACGTGTTACTGTCACTGTTACTACTGTACAATGTTGCAAACATATGTTATGTGAAACATGGATTTATGTGCTACGTGTTAATACATGTATACATGTCTACTTGAATACGGTCCTAACATTGGTAACCATAATAGGACGTGGTTGACCAAGATTAGGGTAAATACATTCTCTACCGAGTAACCTAAGGTGAGTTCACACTACAACTAAAAGCATGCATTCCCGGTGGGTTGGGAACTTCATTTATTCCCGGTGGGATGGGAACTTCATATATTCCCGGTGGTTGGGAACTTCATATATTCCCGGTGGTTGGGAACTTTATACACTAAACGAAAATCTACCATGAAAGTCCCTTATTCATTTATATTGATTAATCGTCGTTCGAGACGAACGAGATATTAGTTGATAACGCTATTAGGTGTGACAACCTCACACCGTGCCTCTAGAGGTGGGCGGGCGTGGACTACTATCTAGGAACTTTGATCAATGACGGTAGACATTGATCAAAATGGCAAATAACAATTACGTCAAAGTTTCGGTACTGCACAGTTTAGTGGATTGGTTGGCTCATTCATACATACAAATGGGGTAGCTCCCCATGGCTTGTTAAGAACATGGTAACTTCATAAAACGATGTTTTTGGATAAACACAAGAAAATATTTTTTGAAAACCGTGAACTCGCCAACTTTATGTTGACACACTACTGCATGCTTGCAGGTCCATAGATGTTGCGCTGGAGTTTGCTTGGAGCGTTGTGGTGGTCGTCTAGAATCCGTTGTCGAGTTCCTACCTTTAAACTATGTTTTAAACTACTTATGAACTTCATGCTTCCACTAAACATTTGAACGTTATTTTCAAACTTTCTATGTTTGGTACTTTAGTTCTACTTATTATGTTTTAGACTTAAATGTTTTGTCACTAATCATATTGAGGATGGTTTTACTTTACTTATGATAAATATTCAACGTGATTGGTGGCTTGATACTAGGAAGTCATACACCTCGCGGTGATACTCCGCATGTGGAATTTGAGGGTGTGACACGTGATTTGTGAATCATATCATGTATTTTGTGTTCAGAAACTATTGGCACTAGAAGAACGAATTGGAAATGTGAAAACTGGATTGGGATGTTATCAGGGTATTAAAGAGGGGAAAGACAAGAAGGAGGTGAAATGACCGTTCTACCCTCATGTGCAGTGCGCTTGACATAATTTAACTGAAAATTATAACTATGTTTGCCATATAGGACATAACGTGTAACATTTTCAAACATTAAGTACAAAAGTCATCAATTTTAATGGTAAAGAACAGTGCCTGAAATTTGGGAAAAACATAAAGGACAAAACTTGTAATTTACTCTTAAAAAAATACGTTGAGGAAAAGTTGAGATACTTATGAAACCAAAATCAAAATTTCTTGTGGGGAAGGGAAAGAGGGTACTAAATATGTTGAAAGTGTTGTTTATGTACTTTTGTTTATTTTAAATTAAAATTTTCTATCCCGGGAAGTCCTGGGTGATAGCCTAGTAAGATCTATAACATACATAATCAAGATCAATATTCAATCCGACAGTGAAAAAAAATCAAGAATAACATAACATGAGTGATCTACCAATCACGAACATGTGTTACACCTGGCTTAGAAATTAAGTTTCAATTTTGGAAACAAAGATAGTGCAACAATGCTAACAAAAAAAAATCAAATTGCAAGACCATGTATGTCTGAATCAACTGTTTGCAAGATCTTTTTACATTTTACTGTTATTTGTAGCCATATTATTCAAAGTCAATGAAATTCTAAGATTTTACTATTATTTTTCCAACGCATTAGCATGACAAACAACTCCTATACAACCATTGTTGCAAGGATTGTTATACTTGGCTAAAATCTTATGTGTGCTACGGTTAAGAATATGAAAAAAGACGGCTCCAGCAAGCGACTGGGACTCGATAGTTACAAAATTACACCGCAAATGTTAAAATCATACCATCTACCCCAATTAAGGGTACACAATTTTGTTCTATTTCTAATCCAAAGAAAAAGAGTTTTCGTTGATGAGTTCTGCCATTCAGTTGAAATGAGTGTGGTGATTATTGAAAGTCTTCTCATTCATCGCCTTCCATATCTCCCACATTGTGGTTAAAAGCACCGCTCCAATAGTCTTATTCCAATTTTTGGACCCTTTCAAATCCTTTGCTAAATCAAATAGCTGTTGAACCGATTCAACATTGTCATGAGCACCGCTAATTGAAATTTGACTTCTTTGTACAGGTTCATAATATCTTAGATGATAAAAATAATTATATATCCCAATAAAACATTCACAATTCCAATCGTTCTTTGACTTTACTGCTCTTCAAGAGTTTGACTGCTCCGAATTAAGTTCATCCATACGTTTTAGCAGTAGTAAAAAATCTAATGGTACAATCCAACTTTATCTCTCCAAAGTGAATGCTAACTCCTAGCATATAAACACATCCTATACATCCCTTCTCAACTGCTGAATTGGCAATAACAAATTCAATAAAATGGAAAATTCTATATAATTGAAATAGGGGTGGCAAAAGTGATGGGTTGGGCAGATTTGGGTTATGGGTTACGATGGGTATAGGTTAGGATGTAATGGGGTATGGTATTAGACCCGACCTGAGCGGCCGGACATTCCCGTTACTTGTTGCTTTTATATTAATTACTTATTATTGTTACCTACTAACCCAACCGCAAGGCCCAACGCGATGTAGTTTACACTACTTTGGGCTGGGGACTTGTAGAGATAACCCTTAACTGGACCTGGCCCATTGAGGTTTGGGGAGGACAATATCTCCTATATAAAGAGGTGTTCACCTATATGGAGCCGTCACACTTTTGTTACTGGAAACAGGGGATTCTTTCCCCTACGGGTCATCTCTACAGCTCCACTTTCTTCTCTTCTCCATTGCAAATCTAGGTTCAAGAGGAAAAACAAGGTGTGATTCTCCACCCTCTCAGAGAAAGCGGTCCAATCATCCTGGCGATGATTCCGTGTTTCTTCATTGGCGCCCACCGTATCAAAATCTAGATCCAAAAATTACACTTCGTTTTTTCTCCTTGTTTCTGGATCTCATTCTTTACATAGGTTTTATGGGTTCAAACTCCCTAGATCTGTTTTATTAGAGCTCAAAAAAGGAAGTTATTAATATGTACATGTCCTACACTATCCACATCAGTTTTATTCGGAGCTCAAGAAGATATTTGTGGGAAACATTTTCAAGATCTGAGTCCCTTCAGGATTGATATACAAGTTCTGGGTCATAGTCTTCGTAACACGTTCGCCCTGTTTTGAGCACTACACGAAGATCCAAAACTCTCCAAATCCGTCACGGGTAAACTCTACCGTGCGGAGTACACCGCCTGCCAGACACGCTTCGCCGTGCCGGTACATCGCCTGCCGGACATACTTTGCCGTCACGGGTAAACGATGCTGCGCGGGGTACACTGCCTGCCGGACACGCTTCGCCGCGCGGGTACATGGCTTGCCGGACACACTTTGTCGTCACGTGTAAACTCTGCCGCGCGGTGTACACCGCCTGCTGGACACGCTTCGCCATCATTGGTAAACTCTGCCACGCGAGATACATCGCCTGCCGGACACGCTCCGCCGCGCGGGTAAACCCAGTCGCGCGAATACATTCCGTCTGATAGATACAGTCCGCCACGCGTGTAAACTTTGTGCTTGTCAAACATGCTTCGCTGCGCCGGCATTTTTCTGTCCACCGTGATGCAGTACTAAACTATATTACCTACATGATAATTTGATCAACTGTGAAAGTGGCTAGAGAAGTTTCTATCCTTTAATATTTGTGGAGGTTAAAAGGCACGTACACCCTCCCCACGCGTCCACAGCTAAACAAGTTCTGCTGCTGCAGGTGAGCTGCGCCGCGCGAACAAGCTCTGCTTTACACACGCACAGTGATACCCCGCGCATGCCTCTACGCTGGGATGCATTTTAAAGAAAAAAAAGCACCCGTGCTCTATAAACCAGAGAATCAAAGCACCATTTAACCCCTGCTCCAAAATTTCGCTTGTGAAAGAAACCAAAACGAAGCTTTTAGTTGTTGAGCATTTAAAGGCACACGTCTGAACTTTTTATTGGCTTATTAGGTTAACATGACTCTTCTAGAAGCTTGCCCCACAACTCTCAACATTTCACACAAATGACCCCTTCAAATATTAGACAAGGACATTTTTAATTCTTTTAGTAATTGACACTTATGTCATTAACCAAGTTAGAAGACCCACTATCTTGTCATAAATCAAACTGATAATTGACAAATATGGGTACAACTGAATTTCGAGAATATTATTCATTCTCATTACAGTAAATAGATTTCTAGAAAAGTACCCTTGCCATTACAACTTACAATATTTCTCATAAATGGCCATGTGCGTTCTTTATACATGATTGCCATCACAACTTAAATTACATTTAAGTGAAATAACTTTTAAAAATACAAATGTTGTAGACTGATCGTTACATTAATTTTAAGTATCTTGAATTTTCAAAATACAAATGTAATAGTCTGACACATATATTTGTTGTAACGAATATATGTACAAGCATTTATATTAACTAGCATGATAAGAGCGTCTATGTCTGTACAGCTAGTACGGCTTAAGGAAATCATTTATGCTGTTAAAAAGACATCCGCAAATCATTGTTTTTTCGAGATAATCAAAACAAAACAATATATATATCATTGTCGCGACACAGTACCACCGTTGAATAACCACATCAAAGACTTTGGTAAAACTTATACTCCTTATTAAAGGGCTCGGTTTGGTAAAAACTCATGTATACATTTCGGTCCCTTACAATGACTATTTACTTTGCTTTTTCAATACTATTAACATTTTTTAGCAGCTGCAATAAACAAAAGGACTTGCATGGTTCAACACCATTCCGAAGTTCGAAGTTGCTTTCACATATTGTGAAGTATAGATGCATAAAACGTCCTCCTAAGGACAACGTTTCGGTACAATGCTTTCCATATGCCAAACACTTTATTATAACTTAACTTGCCAAGTTATCTGCAGGATAGGCAGTGTATTCAATCGGTAAAACGCGCTAAGCGATCCTCACGCACACCGATGAAGGCCTAAAAGCTCCAATACACAAGATCGCAAGTTCCACTATTTATGAGCACGTAAGTCGCCATACGCGCTGCTCCTTTACATACGAGCACGCCGGTCACCATACGAGTCTGCTGCTCTACATACGAGCATCTCAGCCTCCATGCGAGCCTGCTGCTCCACATACGAGCACGTAAGTCGCCATACGCGCATGCTCCTTTATTTATGAGCACGTAAGTCACCATACACGCTGCTCCTTTACATACGAGCACGTTGGTCTCCATACAAGTCTGCTGCTCTACATACGAGCATCTCAGCCTCCATGCCAGCCTGCTGCTTCACATACGAGCACGTAAGTCGCCATATGCGCCTGCTCCTTCACTTATGAGCACGTAAGTCGCCATACACGCATGCTCCTTTACATACGAGCACGCCGGTCTCCATACGAGTCTACTGCTCTACATACGAGCATCTCAGCCTCCATGCGCGTGTGCTCCTTTATTTATGAGCACGTAAGTCGCCATACGCGCATGCTCCTTTACATACGAGCACGTAAGTCGCCACGCGCGCATGCTCTTTTACATACGAGCACGTAAGTTGCCACGCGATGCTCATTTACTTACAAGCGAGCACATATGCGCTAGCTGTCGCATGCTCCTCTACATACAAGCACGTAAGTCGTCATACACACATGCTCTTTTACATACGGGCACGTAAGTCACCATGCGCGCATGCTCATTTACTTACAAGCGAGCACACATGCGCTAGCTGTCGCATGCTCCTCTACATACGAGCATGTAAGTCGCCATACGCGCATGCTCTTTTATATGCGAGCACACATGCGCTAGCTGTCGCATGCTCCTCTACATACGAGCGCGTAAGTCGCAATAGCACATGCTCTTTTATATGCGAGCACACATGCGCTAGCTGTCGTATGCTCCTCAACAAACGAGCACGTAAGTCGCCATACGCACATGCTCTTTTATATACGAGCACACATGCACTAGCTATCGCATGCTCCTCTACATACGAGCACGTAAGTCGCCATACGCGCATGCTCATTTACTTACAAGCGACCACACACGCGCTAGCTGTCGCATGCTCCTCTATATACGAGCACGTAAGTCGCCATACGCGCATGCTCTTTTATATGCGAGAACACATGCGCTAGCTGTCGCATGCTCCTCTACATACGAGCAAGTAAGTCGCCATACGCACATGCTCTTTTATATGCGAGCACACATGCGCTAGCTGTCGTATGATCCTCTACATACGAGCACGTAAGTCGCCATACGTGCATGCTCTTTTATATACGAGCACACATGCGCTAGCTGTCGCATGCTCCTCTACATACGAGCACGTAAGTCGCCATACACGCATGCTCTTTTATATGCAAGCACATTAGTCGCCATGCGCGCATGCTTCTTGACATTTGAGCACGTTAATCTCCATACGAGCCTGATGCTCTACATACGAGCATCTCAGTCTCCTTGCGAGCCTGCTGCTCCACATACGAGCATGTAAGTCGCCATACGCGCTTGATCCTCTACTTACGAGCACGTAAGTCGCCAAGCGTATGTCCCTCTACATATGAACACATAAGTCTCCATCCACACATGCTCCTTGACAATTGAGCACGTTAACCTCCATACGACCCTTCTGCTTTACATAAGAGCACATGAGTCACCCGCGCGCGCATGTTTAGTTACATACGAAAACGCTTACAAAATATAGACTGTACTACAAATGCACGCACTACTTTGGGTATACGCAAAAACACATTGGCTAAAACCAAGTTTCATTTACACATACAATCTTCAAGGCAATCTGTATCTCCTTGCTTCACGCCACATTGACTGTGGCACACCGAGGATCAGCACAGGATCGGGATTCCACTCCATTATCCTGACGCAACTTTATGCCAATTCTTATTCGTGATAACCTGCACAAAGTGGATTAACACGTGTAAATATTGTAGACAACAGTTTACAAAGATTTAAACACCAGGTATACGTATTCCATAATGTTAAACACGCGCGCACCTTGCGTTAACCAATAGAAGTCACACCAAAGGGTGAATATTTTACAGTAGCCACACGACTGTGTGCGCACCGCTAAAGCTGGGCCACACTCGAAAATCATCCGAAGGGAAGACACTCATCTAGTCCAGAATTCCACCCACTTGCCATCCGCGCGTGGGAGCAACACTGGACTAGGGGGGACCTGGAGGGGTGTTGTCACACCCCAACCGCGAAAAACAACAAACCGTGACGGAATCCTCGGGGAGTGTCGTAACAGAATTATTGTTTTACAACACATGGTAATTGAAATTTTGTTTTATTGAATTAAAAGAGGTTACAATGTCTAAAAAACAAAGGAACATAACATAATTAACTAGTCTTGTATCTTTTATTGTCACTAAGGCCCTCGTCCAATCCTATGTTTGCATCATCATCATCTAATAACAGCACCTGAAACACATGTGAAAATAGGTACGTCAGCATAAAAATGCCTGTGAGATACATAGGTTTATTGATTTAGGATTCATGACTTGTAAGTTTAAAGAATATGTTTAATAAAAGTTAGTCATGAACCTTGAAAAAAAAAGGTTTTCTTTTATAAATCATAAAAGAATAATGCATAGTTAAGTAAATAACCAAGTAAAAATGAGTTTGTATAAAATATGTTATTTGTAAACAATGTTTATGTGAAAATGTGTTATCTGTGTAAAATGTAATATGTCTAACTTGAAATGGTTTAAATAACGCTACGATATGTAATATCATAAAAGCACTTATATATATGAAGTACCAGCGGCGTATCCACCATGCTTTTATCATATTACACACGCCTCGTTATTTAAATCACTTACCCAAACAAACCACCAAAATGTCTTGTTTAAACCAATGTTAAAATGTTTATGTGTAAACAATGTCAAATGTAATTCATGTTTATATATAATCAAATGTTATGTATGGCAAATAAAAGTGTCTATTTAAACCATATGTAAAATGTACAAAACAATGTATTTGAATAAATCAAAGTTTAAATCAAAAGTTATGTTTTGTAAAATAAATGCATGCTTTACTGATACACACATCTATGCGGTATTGTTCTAACGCCTACATTCAAGCCTTGCGACTGTGGCGACAAACCCTTAAACAAATTAAAGGTTTATCTAAACTTATGAATATCGAATTCGGTCATTCCTTCCACCTAAACAAACCTAGGATTTCAGGAACGGGAGTTGTCAATTCCTATGGTACCACTACCTACTAACGAGCGGCATGATCGGTGTTAATGAATGTATTTATGACCCGTTAAACAAACCAAATGCATACCAAATGTAAGCATGTTATATGAAAATAATGTACTTAAATATGCTAAATGAACATACAAAGTAGAGATGTAAATCAATGTGTCCATATGCTGAGTGGACATATGCAACAAAAGTATTTATGATGAAAATCAATGCGCTAGCATGCTAAGTGAACATACATAGCAAAACATAATGAAATCAAGTACTATATGTGTACTAATGAACATAGCAAGTATATGTTATGAAAACATGAAAAGCACGAAAGTAACAAGTAGGCACATGTGTTCCACCCCAAAACAGTTTGAAAACAGTAAAAGAGGGGTCTATGTACTCACCTGAGAATGCTTAGAAGTCTTGAATAACAACCAAGAAAAGCTAGAGGGATCACTGAATCAAACGGCACCTAATATAGATAACTATGTTAATAAACCGGACCTAAATCGGAAGATCGGATAGAATGAGGTTTCGTAAACCAAATGAGTATTGGAACTCATATGATATAGTTTAATAAAGCCTACATACTAAATCGAAACCTATCCTAAGTGCTTACGACCCATTACGACCCGTTTAGGTAGCTTACGCTACTTTAACGCGTCGTTCGTGTAAAACGCGCTTGGACCGCCTAACTAGTCCTATGACAAGTATTATATGCCTTTACATGTCTAATAATGTTACCTAATCAGTTTAGATGTAAAAATTTAAGTTACATATGCTTAAAATGAATTTATGCGCAAAAAGGGCATTTTGGTCATTTTCCTAAGGCATATAAACTACCTATCATACAACTAACTAAACGAAGTGACCATAAGGTATAACCTCGGAAGGTTATTCCCTATACAACTATGGTCACAAAATATGTTTGGTCAGATCCTAATGATCGACCAAACGGGTCGGGTTCGAAAGTCTAAGCGGTTGTTTAGACCGCTTATCTTACGACCCTATATAAGCACTAAACTAAAAGTGACGAGTTAAACATGTTTAACGAAGTTAGAAAACAAGTTTGATATCAAAACAAAGGGTTTTGATACCCAAGAATAGTTTGGTTGCAAAATACGCATAAACGCGTATTTTGACGAAACTATGAATCGTCACTATACCTAATCAACGTGGTAATCAGTAGGTATAGTCACACGGGACTATGACCATCGTGGTTACGCTCACGTTGCGAAGTTCAAACGAACTTCGTGTTGACCATTGACTGGTCAAAGCAGAAAGTCAAACAATGTTTGACTTTTACGCTTAAAAGCGCATAAAAGATGAAAGAATACTTACAAAAGGTCCAAGCTTGAAGATTTGAACTCAATTTGCTCAAGTATAAAGCTTGAGAGCTTCAACTTAGAGCAAGAATGAGAACAAATGTGAGGAATGAGTTGAATCAAGGTGGGTTTATATAGATTTCAGAGAACCGTTAGGATCGTTTCTCGAAGTTTGAGCTTCAATCTAGGCCTTACACTTGGGCACAAGGTTTTCTAAACAATGGGAACATGAAATACCATAAAAAACAAGCAAATGGTATACCAAATCAGTGGCTAAAACCATCAAAAACAGGCTGGAAAGCCAGATTCAATGTTTCTGTCTGAAGGTAGGTCGCACCCCACGTAAGAATAAGTCCATTCTTACGCGCCCCGCGAGGGCTAAGTTTGGCAGAATGTCAAAAACAGTCCCTGCAGGTCCAAAACTTGATTTTTGAAGCATTTTTGATACGTTTAAGCCCCGTTAACCCCATTTCAAGGTTCTAAAATAAATTTAAAATGTAGGGAACTTAAAATATGCTCAAAAACATCTCGGATGTCGGTTCGTTTGGCCGTACGATTGCGTTGTTCGGTTAATTAAGACGAAACTTGAACAGACGCGAAAAACGATCCAAATTACGCGATGAATGGAATTTTATTAAGCCAATCACTAAAATAAAATGTTTTAATGATTACATAAATTTTTGAATGTCCGGATATATATTCAGAACGTAAGATATGCGCGAAAATGCAAACTTATGCACTTTTTGACGCTTTTAGTCCCTGTTTGACCCAAAAGTTTATTTTTGCGCACCAAATACATCAAAGCCTATTTCTAAGCTATGTAATGGATATTTAGGGCATTTTTAACTTATGGTCAAGTTCCGGAATGTTCGATACCATACGAATCAACAGATTTTTGCAGTTTGACGCAAATAGTCCATACGATCGAATAAACTTGATTTCGACACACCAAACCCTCCAAAACTTATTTTTAAGTTATGTAAAGGTTATTTAGGGTATGTTAAGCCCATGTCACTGTTCTGGAGTGTTTGTCGTGTTAAACTGATTACGTTTACGCATCAGTTTGCGTATAACTTTCCAGAAAGCGATTTAGAGCTCGAAATCGAACAAGAATTGATATGTGCAAATGATACACATATTTATACAAATCCCAAGTATGAAACACAACATTTCATTGATTTGGTATTTGTTTGATGGCCGTGGAGGCACAGATGTCACAGGTATGGTCCCAAATGTTGCATCAGTCATACACACGTTGGGCCCTAACCACACTCAACCATCAAAACTCAGCCAGTTCCAAGACTCATGCACAAGACCTAACCACGTACGCGCAACCTTGACAATCTCATGGCAATGCGCTAGTACAAATAGCAACTGCCTGCAACTAATCAGCGTGCGCCAGGTTTGCCCAACCAGTTTCCACAATCATGTAATATTCACCGCTCCATTATCTCTACTCACAGCGAAAGACAGACGCAACAAGCGTGGCCAGCAACTTTCCCGCACCCGGGTGACAGGTAAGCCTAAAACTCAATCTTTACTTTCGAGCACTCCTAACAAGTCTAGTACTCCTACCACGCTTGCATGCGGGAGCAGCACTAGACTGGGGGACTTGATGGGGTATGGTATTAGACCCGACCCGAGCGGTCGGACATTCCCGTTACTTGTTGCTTTTATATTAATTATTTATTATTGTTGCTTACTAACCCAACGCGATGTAGTTTACACTACTTTGGGCTAGGGACTTGTAGAGATAACCCCTAACTGGGCCTGACCCATTGAGGTTAGGGGAGACCCATATCTCCTATATAAAGAAGTGTTCACCTCATTATTAGGGCACAAGATATGGAGCCATCGCACTTTTGTTACTGAAAACAGGGGATTCTTTCCCCTACCGGTCATCTCTACAGCTTCACTTTCTTCTCTTCTCCATTGCAGATCTAGGTTCAAGAGGAAGAACAAGGTGTGATTCTCCACCCTCTCAGAGAAAGCGGTCCAATCATCCCAGCGGTGATTCCGTGTTTCTTCAGGATGGTTTTTTAAGAAAAAGGTTAGGATGGGTATCGTTAGGATGAGTTTGGGTAAAGATGAGTTTATTAAAGGTTAAGATGAGTTTGGGTAAATATTGGTCGACTTTCGATGATGCCAGACAAAAAATAAAACATAAAAAATTAATGAAAGAAAAAAAAACTTAAAATTTTAAAAATAAAAAAAATAAATTTGAAAAAATAAAAAATTCAGAAAAAATAGGAAAAAAAAACAAAATTTTTTTGAAAAAATGTAAAAAAAGGTTAAAAAATAAAAACAAACAAAAAAAATCAAAATAATTTAAAAAAGTAAAAATCGCAAAAAAAATAAAAAACGGAAAAATAAAAATAACAAAAAAATTAAAGAATAAAAATAACAAAATAAGAAAAAGTAAAAAAAAGTAAAAAAAATCCAAAAAATTAAAAAATCTAAAAAAATCAAAAAATTCAGAAAAATTAAAAAAACTTAAAAATACAAAAATAAAATACAAAAACTAAAAAATAAAAACGAAAAAACAAAAAAAATTCAAATAAAAAAGTTTTGTTTTGGATATTTTGATTTTTCGAACTTTTTTACGTTTCTGCTTTTTTTAACCGTTTTTTATTTTTTCTGATTTTTTTTATTTTCTGAATTTTTTAATTTTTTTTGGGAGTTTTAAATTTTTTAATTTTTTGATTCTTTTAAATTTTTTACTTTTTTTATTTTTTTTAATTTTTAAGATTTTTTTATATTTTTTTCTGATTTTTTAATTTTTCTATTTTTTTTTACTTTTTTAGATTTTTTTTAACAAACACTCGAATAGAACGAAGAATCTGTCTGTAATGCTATTTTTAGAGTTACTCATTTACCCGGCGTAATACGCATCCTGGCTCACAAATTATTTTAAATAGATATCTTACAACCCATCCTGACATATCCTTAATTATTTCTTAACCCATCGTGAGCTATCCTCATTTTTAAAATGACCCAAAATAACCTTAAAAACCCAAATGAATTTTTATTGGGAGGTTTAAATTGAAGTGAACAGGAGGAAACAAAAGACTCAAAATGCTTCCAGCAAAAAAAAACATATGAAATGAATAAGTGTTTAAGGGTACTCCCCTCGGTCTCCATATCTCTCTAATATAATATAAGCCGATGTAAACCCAATACATGGTTAATGACAGACTCGAGACGCAAATTAACAGGATTGAACTCAATTAACAAAGAAAATAAAAGGATTCCATGCCAATGGTAGGAAAGAAAACATGATAGGACCTGTGAATTATGAGAAAGATTCCTGGTCAGAAATATAGTTTGATGTAATTTGAATCTCTATTGGGTGGCTTTTACTCTGTTCGATCTGTTTCATATGGTTAAAGGCCGACAACCACTAGTAGCAAAAACAACATGTATCAAACAAAGTGAAACCTGAACTGCAAAGTAAAATGCGAAAACCATGTCTTCACTGTTCTTCTATAAAGGCACCATGCTTTCAACATAATACATGATCGAATTGAACCACAATGGTCTTGATGTCGGGAAATGATGACCCGGAGTGAATTGTAATGATTTAAAACTTCTACTCTTCTTGTTGTAGACAAGTAAACTTGTCACATTCCCGGACAAGTTACTCGAACAAAAGATAATCTCGTCCATATTAACAGAATCTATTGGGAAAGGGTAACCTAACTCGATCCAAGGCTCAGGAAATATAATGATTTCTTGGAACCACACAGTTTTCATAATCTTGTAATATCCAGATATTCATTGGTTTTTATGAGGCGAGAGGAGTGCTAATTATTGAAAACTTGTCTGTTCTCAAGTCAAACGCCAAAATGTCAAAGGAGTTCTCAAGCATTAGATGTATAGCACTATTGACACAAACATTGCAGTTGTAATTGAAGCACAAAGTATTGCAACTAAGACCAACAGGAGGCTCCACATCAACCTTTCTCCATAAATATCTAGTAGGTTCACGAAGTTCCTTGATCAACAAAATATTATGTTCTTTTCTAGATTCATCAAACCCAAATAAGTAACAGCTATACCCCTTTCTATCGGTGTAAGGATCAGGAAGTTAAAAAAACTTACGCGTGCTAGGGTTAAGAACCAAAGCGTCAGTGTGACGGTAACTGGAAAACCATTCCATGCAAGTAAATAATACTAACCCGTTCAAATGTACGGCTTTTTCCCTATCATAATATACAGGGTCATCGATTGTCAGGACATGAGTCATGGGACCACCATAACGAGCCGCGCTGAGAAAGTGTTGTTTGTGAGGAAAATAACCATAAGCGTAAATGAAAAAGGCGGTGCGGTGGTCAGTGGTGGCCTGCATGAAGTGGTGTCTAGTGAATGATGGATTGGAGATGAGCGAGAGCCAACGTTTAGATAAGGAGGTCCATATACTGATATATATATATTTTGTAGGTCGCAAATAAAAAGTGGTATTGGCTAGGCATAAAAAAGGAGGCAAAGGTTCATGAAAATGACCAGTTTTTGTTTCATTTCGGCTACATCATACAAATTCATATAGGTCCATATACTGATATACATATACATATCGGATGATGTTGTTTGGTTGGTATTATAATTGAGCTTATAAACCGCATATTTCTGTTTTTTTAGAAAAGTTTACAACCAATCCTTTCTTGCATGAATGCATTTCATTTCAGAACATAACACAATTAATAACAGAATGGTTTACGGTTTAGGCTAACTTGTTAAGTATCACAAGATCCAAAGGAGTTGATATGTAAAACGCTTTTAGCAGCATAAACATCCATAAAAACATACATCAAACACATTGACAGGCGAAACCCAACATTTGCCAGTGGAGTAAGTTGTATTGGATCATCAAGTCTAGTCTGTTCCTCTATAAAGTCACCATGCTCTCAACGTAACACTTGGCCAGAGTGAAGCGCAATGCTCTTGAGAATGGAAACTGATGACCCGAAGTGAATTGTAATGATTTAAAACTTCTACTAATCTTGTTATAGACAAGTAAGCTTGTCACATTCCCGGACATTTTGCTTGAACAAAAGATAATCTCGTCCATATTAACAGAATCTCTTGGGAAAGGGTAACCTAACTCGGCCCAAGGCTCAGTGAAGGCAATGGTTTCTTTGACCCAAACATGGTTTTCATAATCTTGTAATATCCAAATATGCATCTCATTGTTTTCCATCACACGAGTATAATCGAAAAAAACAACGCCTATACAACCATTGATTTTTATGATGCAAGGATCCTCATCAGGCGTAGAAACTTGAGGAGTGTTGATTACAGAAAACATCTCTGTTCTCAAGTCAAACGCCAAAATGGGAAACGATAAATCGCCTCGACACATTAGGTGTATTACACTATTAACACAAACACTGATGTTAATGTAGACGCCCAAACGATCCCAACTAAAACCAACAGGAGGCTCCGTATCGATCTTTCTCCAAGAATAAGTTGACATAGAGAAAATCCTAATCTCGTATGTAGTAGGATTACGAAGTTGCCTGATCATCAAAACCTTATGTTCGTTTCTAGACTCATCAAACCCGAATAAGTAAGAGACACGACCCTTTCTATCGATGCAAGGATCAGGGAGCTTGAAAAACTTACGCGTGCTAGGGTTAAGAAGGAAAGCTTTATCGTGATTGTATGCGGAAAACAATTTGACTGAACTAAACAAAACTAAGCCGTTCAAGTGTTGGGCTTCTGTGCTATCATGAACAGAAGCGTCGTCGATTGTGAGGAGATGAGACACGGGACCACCGTCACGGGGGGCGGAGAGAAGGTGTTGTTGGCGAGTGGAATGATCGTAAGCGGAAATGAATAAGGCGGTGCGGGTGGAGCGAGTGAAGTGAAGTTTGGTGAATGATGGATTGGAGATGAGGGAAAGCCATGGTTTGGAGACTGATCTGAAACGGAGTATGGATTTGACGGGGAGTCTGGAGAGGATCTCTTCGATTACTTCACATGGGATTGAAATCTTAACCAATGGATAATCTGTGGTTGTGGATTGTTGTTGCTGGTTTTCTTCTGCGGTTTCCATTTTCAGGAGAAATGGGAATAGGGAGGGGTTTTTGATGATTTAAAAGTAAACTGACGATTTCTGAAAAATCAACTCCTGTCACATGGTGGTGTTGATAATGACACTTTAACTATCGATGAAGGCCCATCTTTTGGCGTCAATTACGACGGCTACAATAACTACATTCGGGATGAGAATTTATGAATCAATAGGATAATAACTAGGATTTTGACCCGCCGCACGTTGCAGCGGCGTCAAAAGGTAAAGTCACTCGTATTTATACTTTATATTTAACCCAACTCTTTACTGAAAAAAAATTACGTCGCCATGGAATGAAAACGTATTATATTTGACTCAACTCGCTTTCGAATGCAGTTTACGAACGTACATAAAATAAGTATAAAACGTATTATTTTTTACCTGACTCACTTGAGAAAAAAGTTTATGTCAAAACGTGAATTTGAAATGACAGGTACGTTAAAACTGCGATACACAACACATTACGCCGGCGGCACCTTAGTTGTTTATAGCAGACGACACATTATGTGATGCGTTGACCATATAAAACACGTGTTTGATGTATCCGAGCAAACTCAGTGTAATCTATATAAGCATTTGTGGTTACAACGTACAATGATGACAATAACGTTTTATGCCCGCACGCGACATTACACGTTTTTTACTTTGTTATACACGGTACCTTCGTGACATTAACGCCATTAAATATATATATAGTATGGCTCGATCATTGCGGTGTAAAGTTGTAACAATATTTTAGACAATCGTGTAAAGTCGTAAAAGTAATTTAGAAATTAACATGGTTATACATAGATAAAAAATAGTATAATAATGTGTGACGCTATGGTCTAAAGTCGTAAAAGCAATTCAAATAAAATGAGATGTCAAGTTATTAAGTAGAAAAAGTTGGCGGATCAAAGTTGTCAATTACCAAAAGTTAAAAGTGAATGTGTAACTTACTTAGTTTGAAAGTGTGAAGTGAAAAAATTAAAAGTATAAGAGGTTAGAAAGTAAAAGTATTTGAGTTAGAATTATAATATATGAAAATTGAAATAACATAAATGTTCAAGGGCTAAATGTGTATTTTTTGTAAATGTTGAGGACTTAAAACAGAAAAGGACTAAATGTGTATTTTTTGTAAATGCTGAGAACTTAAAACACAAAGTCCACCGACTTTGTATTTTAAGATGTTATAGAATAGTGCAGCTAAGTTTTCTTTACAGCGGGGTGTGGGGGTTTGGGTTGACATGTAGCCGAGGTGGGCTCAACATAGTGTGGCTTGGTTGGGTGTGGCTTTTTCTGGGTGTGGTATGGCGTGGCTTTTTTCTGTGGGGTGACATTTAGTTTTATGGTTTTTAATACTATATCAATAATCATAAATTTAATTTTCCTCTAATAACTTGTGTTTATTATTTTTTTAAACAAATCTAACCATGATAGCGTTCACACCAGTAGGATTATGTATGCTTTGGAAGCTTAGGATAAGTATCAACTTATTATTATACGCGTCATATATGCCTGAAAGTTTTTAAATTATTAATTACTAGACCATGGCTTTATAGTCTAATGTAATCTTTGAGGTGGGATAAGACTTTGGGACCAATAGGTTCTGGGTTCGATTCTCATAAGGGGGTTTTCCCATATTTATTGGGTTTCCTCCTGAATTGGTGTATAGGCATTATGCCTAGTGATAGATATGATCGGGTGGTTCCGCTGGTAGCACGATGATACTCCAGTGGTCCGTCAGTAATCCAAATATGTCGTTCAAAAAAAATTACCATATTTCATATTATTAAGATTAAGTGTAATTAGGAAAAAAGTAGTAAACAAAATCCTTATATGTTTATTTGTTTATTTTAAGTCACTTTATTTTAAAAATGACTAATATTTATAATAACTTCGAACATATAAAGAAAGTTAATATGATTTATACAATTAAAAAAAAAAGAATTAGTGATTAAACAAATAACTTGCAAAACTTAGTTTTAGTTAGTAACACTAGCTTAACCTAAACCTTTTATGTTACATGTAAATGATCAAACCCACTATCGATTCCTTACATTTTTGCTGGCATAAATTCCCAGCTACCCAACTAGAGGGGTAAAATACCGGTTTGTGCCCGCTAAACCAGTTCATAGCTCGAATGATACGCCAAAAAAACCATTTGGCCCAACCTAGCAGTCTGGGATAGGTTTGCGCTTTTAGTTGCTGCCTGGAAAAAAATAGACTTTTTAATAGAAAAGAGATCAATTTGCATAAAAATAAAAACCAGGTTTATAACTATTACCCAGCGGGTGATTTTTTTCTTAAGTTTGTTATGTTGGCTTGGTGGAAAGGTTAAGAAGATCAATTTTCAATCCTAGCTACAAGGGCCAGAGATCTACTAATCGTCCAAGCTTCTACGATTGCTTCGTAATCTACTTATTCTATTAGTGGAAGGGTTATATTGTTGCGAAGAACAAGACTCACTCTTCCGTTGATAAAGATGTCTAATTGCTTGAAAGATTACTTGGACGCGGCATAATGAATAAAATATATATTTTCATTGGAAGGCGAACTAGAATATAAAGATGAGATATACGAGGACGAGGTAGAAAGTGGAATGACAGCCCCAGTGACAAACAATGAAGTCGCATATGATGAGTAACTATGCAATAGCTCAGGTTCAGGTGACAAAGATTAACCAAGTCATCATCATCATACTCAGTAAATCCCACCAATAGCAAAGCTAAGGTAGGGTCTGAGGAGGGTAGATGTAGACAGCCTTACCTTTACCCCGTAGGAATAGAGATGTCAGTGACACCCCCGGCTCGATTCTAGTTTTGTATCAAGCATTGGACCTAAGACACATAACACTCAAACAATCGGGACAGAGACTGATTGGTGCATGTACCCCCCATGTCTTTCAGCTATCAACGTCACCACATGATGCATGATTAACCATCCGCCGCTTTTAACGTTATTTTCACGAAATTATTAAAATAATGTTAAAGTTAGTACCATTTCACTTTTGCCCCCTGAGCGCCTACACATATATACATTATATGTGCACACCGCAAGCGAGGCATAAAAGATTAACCAAGTGAAAAATAAAAATTAAAACGTCAAATAAATATTACCACTTGAATTTTGCTCTCTAGTTTTTGTGTTTCAATTAATGTTTTTCCTTAGGCATCTAGTATTAAATAAAAAGAAAAAAAATAGTTATCTTTTGTTTAATTTGTAGTTTTAAGTAATAAAAACGAAATCAATCTTGTAGAACTGGTTTGGAAATAGGTTTGGGTAAAACCGGTTTGAGAATATGTTTGGGCCTGAACATGTTTTGAACCCGACTGAAACCGATTAGATTAGGTTGGGTTTTTTGACAACCCTCGTTTAGACAGGTCATCATCCGTATAGTTTAAATTACATGCCTCATCGTACGTGAATCATATAGAGATAGTTAAGCGTTAACTAGGTTATACAACGTATATCATGTACATGACTAGGCACAATTATAGTATATCCAGTAGAGAATACTACCACCAACGAACACACAAGTGCTAATTCAAGTGAAAACGCTCAATGGATGATCAAAATAACGAACATCGGTGATATACAATTTATAGGACAAGAAACCCTAATTTGATAAACGTATTGGAACCTAGAAAATTCATGTATTATTTATAGAATATATAATATGTTGGACTGTTAATTTATTAATTTCATGAAAATAACGTTAAAAGCGGGAGACGGTTAATCATGCATCATGTAGTGTCGTTGATAGTCGAAAGACAAGGGAGGTACATGCACTAATCGCCCTTTTTGCTGAGAGTTATGCGCCTTATGTCCAAAGCTTGATGCAAAACCACTATGGAGCCGAGGGTCTAACTGGAAGCAGTCTCTCTAGTCCTATGGGGTAGAGGTAAGGCTGTCTACATCTTACTCTCCTCAGAACCCACCTTAGCTTTGCTATTGGTGGGATTTACTGAGTATGATGATGATGATGATAATATGTTTGACTATAAAAGTGTCTATCTTTTGGCTGGTTGGTGTGGGTTAACTAAGGCTCCGTTAACGGTGCCATGTAGGCCGTTAACGACCACTACTCTGCGTCGCTCAGTTAACTATGGCCGTGAATGGAGGTTTTATTAATGGGTAGAAAAGGTAATGATGATGGGGCCTACCCCAATCTAAACTAATCACATGCCTTGCTTTATTTATTAGTTTTTGTTTTTTTTATTGGTATTGAGTATTTAGTTAATCCACAACACACTGGTAGCGGGTATTTAGTTAATGGTAAAGTTCTTATATAGCAGTTGTCACACCTCAACCGATGATGAAAACATCGGAGTGAGACGGAGTAGATTGTTCAAAGATATCATGGTACTAAATTGAAATATATTAATCATCAAATTCTTGTCTTAGGGCCTGTTTGGCTAAGCTTATTATTAAACTCAAAAAGCAATTTTTGTGAAAAGCACTTATTTACTTATGACTTTTTGAGAAGGAGTTTTTAAAAAAGTGTTTGGATAAGCTTATTGGGTGGGAAAAGTAAATAAGTCAATAAGTTGTTTTGTTAAAAGTGTTTGGCTTAGCTTATTCATGTAAAATTACCAAAAAGGGCATTCTTTTAATAAGTCAATAAGTTATATTTTAAAAAGTGTTTGGCTTAGATTTTTTGTTTCTCTCCCCTTCCTAATAAAATGTTCATTAACATAAAACCTTACAAAATAAAAATTATGTCTTTTACAAAAAAAAAAATAATAATAAATAAACAAACAAACCCAAAAGCACAATAATACCACCATAGTTCCCTACAATAGAAACGATAAATTATATGTCTTTCACAAAAAAAAAAAAAAAAAAAACCCGACAAACAAACAAACAAACAAACCCAAAAGCACAATAATACCACCATAGTTCTTATAGTACATTCATCCCTACAATAAAAACGATTGCATGTTCATCCCCGCAATGCCATTATATCTTGCGCAATGATATCTCGGATCGCTGACATATGCAGTTCATCACCATGTGTACGACTTGTAGCCTGAACTTCTGCGTGAACTTCGTCACTAGTACCAACTCCTCTGGGATTGTAAGATTCTTGTTGTGCCATATCAAATAAGTCATCAAACCCACCGGCCCTCCTAATAAAATTATGGAGCGCCATCGATGCTATCACAATACTCACTTGGTGGTTGTACGTGAAACCAACATGCATATCTCTCAATAACGCCCACCTAGCTTTCCACACTCCAAAAGTCCGTTCAATGATATTTCGCAACGATGAGTGGTAATAATTAAATGTCTCTTTTGGTCCTTGAGGAGCACGCATAGCGCTAGTTTGTGCACGTCGAAAATCCGCTATATGATAACGAAAGCAATAGGCACCAAATAACCTTCAAAACAGAACTTGAAACTTTGATGACTATAAGCAAAAATATAGAAAAAAATCGTGCAGTTACTTGACAACATAGCATCGGTAGTTAAAAACAAACATGTTTACCAACAAAGCATTGATTGTTAACAAAGCCTCATTCAATGTACAACATGCTTCAAAGTGAATGTAAAATACCAAACCAAAATATCACACAGAACAACTGTGGATGATGAATGTGTGATCATAAATAAAATGACAAGTAGAAATCAACTAAAAATCATGAGACATGGCACTTTTGCATCATATAATGCACAAGCTTCAAAAGTAACAATCATCATATTGAACAAACAACATTCTGACCAACAATTTCTGACCTAATCTAAAACATACCAAATCAACATTCAAATATAAATAAACAATTTCTGACCAACAATTTCTGATTAACAATCAAAACAATCATGATATTGAACAAATCAAACAAACAAACAATCAAGAAATTGAAAAAAATAGAACAACCTTACCTAGTGACGGGGGCGGCGGCGTAAGCGAACCGGAGTGAGGGGGCGGCGCTGCTAGAAGGTTGGCGGCGTAAGCGAACCGGAGTGAGGGGCGGCGGCGTAAGGGGGCGGCGGCGACCGAACGTTGTTGAGGGAGGTGTGTGGTTAGCGGTTGTGGTTGTGGAGAAGAAAGGGCTATGTGCCTGTGGAGAAGAAAGGGCTTGTATAATAGGTTAGGGTATTTGGGTAATTTGGATCTGAGAAGTTATAAGTAGAAATGAAAAGTCCCACTCTTATGACTTTTCAAAACCTACTTATTTGTTGTTTCTAAAAGACCTTTTAAAAGCACTTATTACTCCACCCAAACACATTTTTTACTTATTTGCTTTTGAATTCAGCAAATAAGTTATAAGTACCCCAAAATAAGCTTAGCCAGACAGGCACTTAGAATACAACCAAAAGAAACAAATAGTTTAAGTAGGAAAGAGAAAACATTACATTAAATTAAAGAGTAAATTGCAATTGTTTTGTCCTTTATGTTTACACCAAATTGCAGGCGGTATCATTTGCTTTTAAAATTGACGGGTTTTGTACTTATGTTACAAAATCTTGCATATTACGTCCTTTACCCCTAACCTAGTTAAATTATTTCATTAATTATTGTCATGTGCTTCGCACATGAGGGCATTTTTGCCATTTCATCTCTTTAGGGACTATTGTGTTAATAAGTTATATGTAAGGACTATTGTGTAACAACTTATATCATTTTATCCCCCCTTCTCTCTCTCTCTCTCTTCCTCTCTCTTCCTCTCTCTCTCTCTCTCTCTCTCTGCAGATTTCATCTCCAAATTCTGTCTCTCTTCCCCTATCTCTCTCTGCACTTCATCAACTGATAATAACAACAACAATCTCTCAAGTTGTTTTGAATCCAGATTCTGTCTCCCTTCCTCTCTCTCTCCAACGCCTCCATCGTCACTGCCGGCAGCTCTGTTTCCCCTAACTTTCCTTCAAGCCGGCAGCTGTGGTGTTGGTTGGTGACGGTTTCAACATTGTAAGCTGTTGCAAATCTGGCGGGCGGAACAGTCATGACGTCGGTGACAGTCACCGGCGGGGAAGAAACATTGACTACGATGCCGGTGATCTAGAACCTTTACCAGTAATGACTAAAAGTCGACGGTTAATGTTGGTACCTTGGTGACTATTGGCAGCCTGATTTGATACACAGAGAGGGTTGTGATGGTGGATGGGGTGGTGGTTGCTGATTTGGGTTGTTTGCAAGGTTGGGGTTAGGGTTCCGGTGGGGGTGGTGATGTCTTATACGGTGGTGGGTTGATGGTGGTGGTAGTCTGGTAGAGAGACAGAGAGAGAGAGAGAGAGAGAGAGAGAGAGTGTGTGGTTGTGGTGCGGTGGTGATGGTGGGTGTAGTGGGGTTACGATGGTCGATATGTGGGGGTGGTGTGGTGGAATTGGTAGTGATCGGTAAGTGGGGGGTGGTGGCGGTGAAGGCTGAGGTGGGGTGGGGGTGGGGTGGGTGGTGTTGGTGAAGGTTGTGGGTGGTGGATGGTGCTTGAGGTGGTGGTTGATGGTGCAAGAGAGAGAGCGAGAGAAAGTAGTAGAGAGAGAGAGAGTGGAGAATCAGACAGATTTTTATATATATAAATAACAGTAATATTAATAGTCTTTTTTTTTAATATTTTGTTTTATTTTTTAAATAATAATATTAAATTTATAGGTAAAAAGACAAAAATACCCTTTAATGAGCAGATTTAACCAGAAAATCTAACTGGGTTTGGCCTAAAGGACAGAACGTGAAAGATTTTGAAACATTAAGTACAAAACCAGTCAGTTTTGAAGGTAAAGAACACCGCCTGCAATTTGGTACAAACATAAACGACAAAACTTGTAATTTACTCTCAATTAAAACTAGGCGGATGAGAACAAACCTTGTGGTGGTTTATGAAATGGAAACGAATATTTTGGTAAGTTTCAATAGTTTTCTTTTTATAATCCAACTCCTACGCACACACAAGGGTTTGCAAAATTTGGTTCAAATCGTGATATATATTCAAGCTTGTGTGCGTCTGGGACATGCAACACAAAAGTGGAACCAAATTCTTGGGCTAGCGCTCTGGATTTTGCTGGGAATCATATTTTTTCTAGAGATTTATGAAGGTTCCTTCAAAGATTATACTTTTGAAACCATATCATAGACTTGAACTCTGAACCGAGTTCAAAGCCTTGAACCATTGCTTCCGAATTGGTCTTTTGAATTTGGCACTAAGTGGACCTCTGACTTGGTCTTCTAAACTAAACTCTCTAAAGTTCTAAGTGGTTATGGATTCTACTGAGTGGTTACAACCCATACTAATTGTTGTTATAAATGAAATGACTGAGTTCTTTGACAGTAATTAATTAATTGCAGTTAAAATAGTTGTGCAGTTTTTTTTTATTGTAGTTAAAAAATAAACTTGTTATTCATCTGGTAAATGAGAAAAATGAGACAACATGGTACAAAATAAACTAAACTATAGAAAGACGGAGAGCTAGAAACGCAAGACATGAAAGACTTAGAAATCTACTACTTCTAATAAAGCAAAATAATTTTAAGCCACTTGTCATAGTTTTAACCTATTACTTGCCACTTGGCAATTGACTAATCCTTATGTTCTTCTAATGACCGCCAAAACCACATCCCTCACTTTTCTTTTATTTTCCTTCTTCTTTCTCTAACCTAATTAATTCACCACCGTTTCACAAAGAAATCTCTTCATCTTCACTCCAATCATCTTCCCAAAATACATTTGGTTTCCTTATATAAGAATGAAAATCGCTGGATCTACATATATTCATAGGATTCGAGTCTTCTGCTTCTTCATCGACGCATACGTTTTCTTTTATCGGCGATTCAGAGATTCTGAAATCGATATACAAATCCGTAAGTTGTTTATGTTAAATTTCTTCTTTAATCATTATGTTGTGTTTCTTCGTTTCTTTAATTTCTTAAATTTATGTTTATGTTGAATAAACCCTAAATATGATTGTCATTGAAAAATCTGTTGATTTTGGGGTTTTAATTTATGTTTTTCTATACAAATAAGATGTTTATGAAAAACCCTAAACCCGATGCAGGATGCTGAATTATTTTAATTTATATTATTTTTTCATTCATTCAGCTTTGTATGAAACCCTATTCCCGATTTGGATGCTGAATAACTTTAATTTCTATAATTTTAACTTTTGTATATTAATATTATTTGATCTGTAATTGTTAATAATTCTGTGATTGTGATTCAACAGTTTATATCCGATTTTGCATATAAAAATCAATTGATTTTGGGGGTTTAAGAATTTGTTTTGGAATGAATATATTTTATTGAGTTAAATGCTTGGTTGGTCCCTGTGGTTTGCAAAAATTGCAGACTTGGTCCCAATGGTTTACTAATTACACGCGTGGTCCCTGTGGTTTTCAAAAATGCACTCGGTTGGTCCCTAGCCCTAACATCAGTTAAATTTCTTAGTTAACTATGTGTGAAATGATTATATTACCCCTGAACAATTAAAAAAATAAAACCCACCATCTTCTTCATCCCATCCCCTGTTCTTCCACCTTCAATCCATCACCACCACCTCCACCTCCACCATTACCTTCAACCCAGCCAACCCCCACCCTTCAATTAACAATCGCACTCCAACCCAGCCCACCCCAGGCCACCATCGCGAATTTGACTATTTGAAGATTTGCTTGATTCACTCTAACCCTAACCCTAACCACCCCAAATCCTCCCAACCCACTGCCGCACCAAATCCTCCTGCTCCGCAACCCACTGCCGCACCGCCAACCTTGATTCAACCCACCGGAGGACCTTGATTCAACCCAACACGCCCCCGTCACAGGAAACTCGCTGGCGGTGATGTCGGATTACATTCGATCCGGTTGATGAATTTCTGTTTTATGTTATCATTTTGTTCTCAATTTTGTTTGTAAATTTCATGATTTAATCAGAAGATTTGCTTGATTCACTCGTTGATTGACGATTTCTTATGTTTTTTTTTGCAGATAGATTATACGAACAGAGGATATTGTGGAAGTGGATGCAGTTTTGAGCTTCATGTTCATGTTGTCTCCATCTTCTCTCTAAAACAGTTTTTTTCACTAGTTTTTTATGATAAAATGGAGATTATAAAGAGATTCCGAAGAGGAATTCGGTGAGTGAAATGTTGTAATCAGTTTGTTTCCGGTTGATGAATTTCGGTTCAATGTTATCGTTTTGTTTTCAATTTTGTTTGTAAATTTCAGGATTTAATCGGAAGATTCACTCGTTGATTGATGATTTCTTCTTCTAATTTTTTCTCAGATAGATTTGATGAGTTTGTGGAAGTGGATGCAACTATTAGCTTCCTGTTCTTGTTCTCGAGCTTTTAACTAATTTAGATTTGAAATTGAGAGGAGAATCGAAGATATTGTAAGTTTGAAGATGTTCTTTGCTGTTGAATGCTCATCGTTCTCCTAATTGTTTTACTTAATCAAATTAGTTTCACGCAAATCCTTAATCTGTTGTCGATTTGTCGTTCAAATAGTCAAATTCGCGATGGTGGCCTGGGGTGGGCTGGGTTGGAGTGCGATTGTTAATTGAAGGGTGGGGGTTGGCTGGGTTGAAGGTGATGGTGGAGGTGGAGGTGGTGGTGATGGATTGAAGGTGGAGATGGTGGATTGAAGGTGGAAGAACAGGGGATGGGATGAAGAAGATGGTGGGTTTTATTTTTTTAATTGTTCAGGGGTAATATAGTCATTTCACACATAGTTAACTAAGAAATTTAACTGATGTTAGGGCTAGGGACCAACCGAGTGCATTTTTGAAAACCACAGGGACCACGCGTGTAATTAGTAAACCATTGGGACCAAGTCTGCAATTTTTGCAAACCACAGGGACCAACCAAGCATTTAACTCTATTTTATTTATCATGTTTATTTGTATTATATATGTAATTTGTAAAAAAACGTAAATCTGATTTTTATGTGATATAGATTTTAATGATTTTTTTTGAATTAATCTGTTTATATGTTTTTTTCAACTTGATATTTTCCTTATTTTTTGTGTTATAGAACTACTGATTCAACTGATTGTAATGTTTAATCAGTTTATTTTTTATGCTATCATAATATGATTTTATAATTAGTTGTCATAATTTCTTTGCACATTATGTTTATGATAGATAGTTGTTTACAGAAATTTCTGTTTGATTGCATAATTTGATTATTTTGTTTGTAACTACGTTGAATGCATAATGATTTATCTGATGTCGTTTGTTTATGTAAACTGTATTTTAGGTATTTACTATGGGTGATAGTTCATCAAGGTATTTTGTATTCATTTTAATTATTTTGTAGAAATAACCTAAACATGTTTTACTTTATTAACATTTGTATTTGTATTGTATTTTCTAATTCAGTTACAGAGCACCCTGGTTCTGTAGGGAAATGAATCGATCAGACCAACTTATTATGGTAGGTGAATAATTTTTTATTGAGTTTTTGTTTTCTTTTTTTCTTATTATTTAATAAAGTTTACTATAACTGTTTTGTTTAAATCTTTTGAGTATAATTATAATTAGTTTTTCCATTCTATTGTTACATTAGGCCATTCCAGATGACGCTGCGTCTAAACTATGGGGTGTTGACAAAGGCCCTACTAATGTTACGATACACACTGAAGATGGCTGTGTCTTTAATGTTTTTTTCAGCGCTTCTAAAGGGAAGATATTTTTTTTTCATGGTTGGTCCAATGTTGTAGTACACTTGGGACTAACCAAAGGATGTTTGGTAGTTTTTAATCCACTAGATCCTACTACTTTTAAATTAACAAGTTTCATTGATGGGGTTAGTCGTGGCTCTTCCTGGACATATATGCTATCTCCGTCATGTAATTTTTATGTAAGATAAACTCATATATTATTTTTCCTATTGTGTAGAATTATTACTTTATTTATATTAATAGTAACATTTTTTCTTTCCTTTTGTATCATCCTACAGGACATCCCTCAAAGTACTTTGCCCAAAAGTTACGATTATTCCTCAAATGATGTAACCTCTACTGTAATGATAGACAACAAAACATTTAACGTTTCCATTGTAACATATGACGGTAAAGTCGGTTTTACCGTTGGTATGGACGTAATTGTTAGTCTGTTTCAGTTGGAGGTTGGTTGTTTATTGTTATTTACTAAAGGTTTTGGTCATTTTTTCTATTTAAAAGTTTTTGGAAAAAACGGTGTTGAAATCAATTATCCTGATTTAGATGCTGATGAGGTAAATTACATATTGATAGCAATTTATACATTATATATATATATGCTAATTGATTACAAGTTATATTTATTACTTTGCAGGCTGAAGTTCCACCCTTAGATGCTGAAAACGAACCTGATGAACACATAGATGGTTGTGTTACAAAGTTTGTTCGTATGGCTGGTGAAGATTATTTTGTAAGTTTGAATATACTTTTTACAAACTGATTAAAAACAAGTTATCTCATTTTATTTTACTTTATAAACATTCATATCTATTATTAATTATATTTTTACAACAATGCAGAGAATCCCTGATCCTGTTTCACGCAAGGCTAAACTTCACGAAGGTTTAAAGGATTTGAACATAAGATTTTTGCATATGGATCCTCCACTGCAAATTACCAACGGTACAAGACGTGAAAAAAGAACCAACGGTCGTGGTTATCGATACGCTTTAACCTGTTGGAAGAAGTTCATGAAAGCCGGTCGAATTAAGGTCCGTGACCAGGTTCACTATTCTTTTGATGAAAATGAGCAGGTTTTGAGTGTTGAGAGGGTTGTACCTTATGTTAAGCGTACTAAGTAGTTATATGACAATTACGGCATGTTTTTTGCCTTTTCCATTTTTTTTGGTTTTAACATTGGTTTTGGTTTTCAATTTCAAGGTTTTTTTTTTATTTTTCATATCTTAACTGTTATGTTAATCACTATATGCCATGTCTTTAAAGTTCAATCTATGTTATTACTATTTTTTATTCTCACTACATGAATGATGTATGTAAAACAATATACAAACTACTTATAAGGATAAAAGAAGCTGATATATTCCAATATTAACTGATTAATGTTTACAAATAATATAGTTTATTTATATAACTCACGGTTCAAGATGTTATAATAACATTACTGTATATTTTGTTATCGTGATAATTTAATGTATATTATATTTTTATTGTTTTTAAAAAAGTATAAAAAATTAAAATTTTAAACATTAAAGTCAATCATATTTATAAATGATTGATATTGATAGAATACCTTATTATTTTAACCATTTAACATGATTTATAATAATCAAGATCCTATTCGTCATTTTATCAACTTACTTTCTGCACATAGATTATATTGTTGTTATTTCTAGATTGTAGAATATTGTATGTTTTTCATTTGTAAACCTTGCATTTTAGTTTGTACCTGTTACATTATAAACTTTTTATATAACATTTTACATTTAGCATAAATAAAGTATTAATATTCTTTTTAACAATAGAAAGTCAACTTTCTCTTAATAGGTTGCAAATTCGAAAGTTTTTAATTTGAAAGTTATTAATCATAAGAATTACTTCCTTTTCAATTTCATGTAATTAATTATGGAAACTGTTGAATCATAATAATTTAGATAAATGTAATTTTTTTTATTTTAGTAAAGGTTATCAATTATAATGAAAATAAATAATATTGCTACCATAATTAAGTGACCATTTTATTGTATAAATTAGTTTCATTTGTTAATATTCATACACATCACAACTACTGAAGTTGTCTCTTTCGATATACATATCTTCTGGTATGAGTTTTGAATTTCTAATGTATTTCATATAGTTATTGTTAAGTTATTTTAGTCATCAGCATACATAGGATGTTTTTCATGTTCTTTTCTTCAATTATTGTTCTATATGATCATCAACTAACATATTTTAACTGTTTTTTTATTAATTTTAGAGATGGAACAGGCTGCTGTCACACTTCTGAATAATGTTGATCTTAATGTTGATGATTACACCATCAGAATCCGCATAGTCAGGCTATGGACAAGACCTACTTTCAATAATCCTAGAAAGATTTATTGCTACGACATGATATTCATGGACCATGAGGTTTTTTTTTAGACCAATTCATACTTTTGTTTGAATAAAAAAATATTTAGTTTCAGTTTATAATTAATTATAAATTTTTTTTTCAGGGTACGAAAATGCAGGCCTTTGTTTTACAGAAAAACACTACTGGTTATGAACATTTGCTGAAAGAAAATCAATGTTTAACCATTCGTAACCCTTCGATGGGTGAAAATCGTCAAAAAGTCAAATATGTTCATACTTCGTTCAAGATCAATCTAAATGCCAACACTACTGTCCAAGAATGCAATGAGCCTGTTGGTGCTGAATGGGGATTTGACTTTTCTCCATTTGATTCTATTGTGGATGACCCTCTAGATGATAGCAAGTCTTTCAAAAGCCCTATTGGTAAATTATTTTTAATTTTTCTTAATTTTTAATAAATTTAATATTATATATGTTATGTAATATTAATTTCATTATTCTGTGATGTTTAGATGTTATCGGTTTTGTGGTCAAGTGTCTTCCGTCAGATGATAAGAGTGATAATAATAGCGGCAAAGACGAGAAGAAGACAACCTTTATTTTGGAAGATTTGCAGTACATCCTTATATCCTTATATATATATATATATATATATATATATATACATATACCTTATATTACTTATATATTTCTCCCGTTTTTTATATATTTTACAACTATCAAGTTAATTCTTTACTTTTTGTTTTTTAGACACCATCAGATTTACGTCACGTTATGGGGTTGTTATGCTGATCAGATTTTGGATTTTGAGAAAAACAATAAGGACGAAAAGAATGTTGTGGTTGTTGTTCAGTTTGGGAAGTACAGATTTTGGGGAGGTATATTCTATACCTACAATCAGACTTTTCATTAAACTACATATTGGGTTTTATACAACTTTGACTTTTATTTTTATGTTGTAATAATGAAACAGGTAATTTGTATGTCTCAAATTTGTATAATGTAACTCGAGTCTTGATAAACTCTGAGGTGAAAGAGATTATGGATTTCAAGAAAAGGTTTGTAATCGTATTACATTTTTTTATAGTTTTACTTTTAATATGTATTACTTTCAATAATGTTCTAAATAATTATTTTGATATTTTTTTATTAGATTTATCGAGAAACTTTCTCCCGAGATTTCTTCCAGTTATTCTGGCTTAAGTTCTCCTGTTGTGAAGACTGTCACTGAAGAGTTCCTATCTGACTTGACCTTTTATCCCATTGGGTCGTTAAACTCAATAGATACGGTAACACAGATATAAATAGCTTTAATATGTTTTCTTTTATATAATTTGTTATACATTATATATATCTTAAACACAGACGAGGTTTGTTGTCATTGTTGGGACTATCAAGAGTTTTGCATCGAACAATGAGTGGTTTTACAACGCGTGCACAACCTGCAACAAAAAGGTTTCAACAACTACTGTTGTTAAACAGAAGCAGGATGGTACTGATGGTGTTGAAGAGGTCACTGTCTTGGAATGCAAGACTGATGTTTGTAATACAAAGAACGTTTCATCAGTTCCAAGGTAAATCTTATCCATGTTAAGTTTTTTTTTTCAAGATAATTAAATATCATTAATATATTTTGCAGAATTAGGCTTTATATACGTGTGCAAGATTGTACTGGTATTGTTAGTCTGACATTGTTTGAGCGTGAGGTGACAAAGCTTTTCAAGGTTAATGCTAATCAGCTTTTAGACAACAACATTGAAGTAAGTACTAAATATTTCCTAGAATTAACGATAGGCTGTTAGCGTTGTTTCCCGGTGAAGAAAGAGAGTATCTAAGCTCTGACCGTCTTTGTGCAACTGAAAATGTTAGTTCAATACAAGAAAGATTATACACACCGGATGTTCTCAATGGTCTTAAAGTTTCAGGCTTACCAAATCATAGGTTAGTGCTAAAAGTTGGTGTCCCAGTCATGTTGTTACGTAACATTGATCAAAAAAATGGTTTGTGCAATGGTACAAGGTTGAAGGTTACAAAGTTGTATAACCGTTTAATAGAGGCTGAAATAATATCTGGAGCTAACATTGGTACTCGAACCTATATTCCTAGAATTAGTTTAGTACCTTCAGACAAGAAGATTCCCTTTTCATTTCAAAGAAGGCAATTTCCGGTTGTTGTTTGCTTTGCTATGACTATCAATAAAAGCCAAGGTCAATCACTTTCTAGAGTTGGTCTGTACCTAAGACAACCGGTTTTCACGCACGGTCAGTTGTATGTCGCGTTATCGAGAGTTAGAACAAGAGACGGTGTTAAATTGCTAATACTGGACAAAGATGGGAAGCCTACAAATAAAACAACTAATGTTGTGTATAAAGAAGTATTCAACGACTTATGATTTTTCATTATTACTTAATATGTATAATTTCAACATGAATATTTACTGAATGTTAAATTTTTTAATAAACAATTTGAGAATAATAACATTTTTTTGGCATTTGTTGTCTTATTACTCCTGTTATTTCCATTAATTTTAATTTTTTTTATATATACACATATATAAATATAAATATATATCGTCAAAACCTTATTTCTGGTTTAGTCTTTCATAACTTCATGTTCTTTAGTATTTTGAAATCCATTTAAAAAAACCACGCTTACACTTACAGTTCCCTGTTTCCTTATTTTTCTTCCAAAAATTATCATTGCATCTCTCCAATCTATACATAATCACATCAGTCATTCCAAAATTACGAAGATCGGTGTTTTAATATAATTTATAAAGATGAATTTTTGGGGATTTTCATACCGTCATTCTTCCTTACACTCTAAATCTTTTATCTATCTACCATCGCCTTCATCATCTTCGCAATTTAGTTCGTCGTTTTTGCCTCCGGTAAGTTTATTAAAGGTTCGATTTTATATGTTGTGAAGCTCTGATTCTTGATTTAGAAACTGATTTAAAGTTATTTACGGTTTATTTTATAAACCCTAATCTTTTTGCTTCTTGATTTTTTAGGTCATAATGTTTATTGTAACTTTCTATTCATTTATTGTTGTTGTTTTAGTCCCTATCTTTAACAGATTGCTTTGATTATGTTTGGATTTATTTTAATATAGCCGAAATCTTCGGCAATTAACTTTTGTTGATATGCACATCTTTAGTGTTATTTTTGTTTAAGTTGTTCTATTCTGATGATAACCAAGTATTCTGGGTGATTTTTTTAAAGTGTTTTTTCTATTGAATGAATTAATTTTTGTCTGCTTGAACAATAATTCAACCATAGCATGTATCTTTGTATTTCTCATCACCTGCTGTTATTAAAGTTTTGGTTCATGATGTTTTTTTTTCCGATTTAAGTTAATATAATGGTATACTCTGTATTTTGTTGTTTTGATTGACTTTTATTACCTGCCCTTGCTACCACTTAAGTCTTTTAACATTTGTCAGTGCATATGTTAAAAGTATATTTTACGATTACTTGACGTTTTTAACATTCTATTAAATCAGTTAATGTTATGTCTATTATAGTAAAGGAACTTTTACTATACAAAAGAGGCTGCAATGCATTTATAAATCTGTAATTTTACCAATAATGTTAAACATCCTTCCTTAATATCATTTGTTTGGGTTTATAATTTACTTTTCGATGGATTTATAACTGTATTCTATATATATATTAATGTTCTTTATAAATATCTTTACAGATATGGATCGTGGTTTTTATGTTTACATCGAGGACAGAAAATTGGAAGAACAGGTTAAACGTTTGTTCATAACGTGTTATATATTATTATATTGTTAAGTAACAACCTAAGTTTTATGAACTGTTTAAGTAGCATTATATGTTCTTTTTATTATTTAATCACTTAAATGATGCTTGCAGCCTTTACCAGCTTGGTATAACAAGTTAAATGAATTAGATGGATATCCCGTTGGTAATGTTTTCTTAATAACTGATGATAAAGCAATATTTGATGTTAAAATCAAGGAGTCTACGGACGGTTATTGTGTGTCAAACGGTTGGTCAACTCTTATAAATGTTCTTGAAGTAGACATTGGAGACTATGTTGTATTTGAACTTATGGATGTACTGACGTTTAGAATAACTCATTTTAAGAGTTATCCACACCCGTATCAAGGTTCAAAGTTCCACATTGTTATGTCAAACCCCGAGAACCAAAATCTGGTATGTTTTAAACAGTTATTTTTATTTTAAGTAAAGATTTACATTTTGTACTTATTCAATGTTTTATAATCAATTGCAGTGGGTACCGAGAGACTTCATGCAAGAGCATTTCAACGGTGATAATCTGTTTGACAATTTTGTTATTGTTTTTGACAAAAACCACACGTGGACCGTTAGTATGAGAAGACTCTGGTTTATCAACCATTTCTTTGTTGATTTTACTCAAGTTTCCAATGATCTATGTTTAGTATTTGGCGATCTTATTGTTTTTGAGTTGGTTGATCAATATGTCTTTAAGATTAAACTGTTCCGTACTAATGGTCTTCAGTCTCTTAGTCCCGACCTTGCCGTACCAGTGGTGGAATCCATTAAGCAGGAGGTGCTAAACTTTTATTTAGACCGTGGCTTTTATATTCTTATTGCGGACTCCTCAAAATCCGAACAGGTAATGGTTATTTAATTTATTGCTAATTTTTAATATGTCAAGCGTATTAGCATTAAGTAATGTAATCCATGTTTTTAATTTACAGTCTCTTCCTTTATGGTATAATAAGTTTGACAACTTGAAGGGGTATCCGATTGGTACTGTACTTATGACAAATCAAGAGGGCAATGAGTGGACTGTTTGTGTTAAATCTACTGCTAATGGTTATTGTTTCTCGAATGGTTGGTCTACTATGGTTCGTGATGTTGGTCTAGAGGATAACGATGTTATTGTTTTGCATGTGGTTGATGCTCACAAGCTAAAGTTCACTCATTTTAAGGCTGATGGTCTTTCCTGTGTCAAGAACATGTTTTATGTAAAGATGTTATTTCCCGAGAACGCTAACTTGGTAATTTATACTTTTACTACTTATGATAAAGAACCAACTGAATTTTTTTATTGACGATTGCATTTATTATGTATTTAGTGGTTGCCAAAGGAGTTTATGAACAGGTATTTCAAAGCAGACACATTGGACGATAACTTTTCAATTCGTTTTGGTAGTACATACATGTGGACTGTTAAAGTGAATAGGCTTTGGGGATCCGATTACTTCATTCATGATTTCTCACAAATCACCCAAGATCTTCATCTCATATCAGGTGATGTCATCTTTTTTGAGTTGGTTGCGAGACGCATTTTCAACATTATGCTTTTCCGTCCTAATGGAATACAATCTGTTTTTCCCGAGTTTGCAAATACTGTTGGTGTTCAAGAAGAGGAAGACACGGAACAAATGGATGTTAGTGAAGATTGCATATTCGACACGGGAAATCAAGACATGGAAGATGAGTATGTAGACGTTGATCTTGTGCCAATCTTTATTGCCGATCCTGTCCTGGAAGCAGGCGTGGTTGACGTTCCACACATTCCGGCAGTTGTTGATGAAGGCAACGTATACGAACTAAGATGGTGTCTATCTTTTCGTTTTGTAAGTGTTTCATAGTTGAAATGCTTTATTTTTTATATTATGTAACCCTTTTAGTGTTGATATTTTTGTTTAAAATTCTTTTTTTTCCTTACTTTAATGCAGCGGATCCCAAAGGACTTTGCAGCAAATGTAGATTTCTCGGTCCTTGATGAGATGGTCCTTCAAACTGAAGACGGTTTTTCAATGACACTCGGGATCCGTCAGGAAACGGCACGTGGGATACCTCGGTATGCTTTTAGAGGATGGCGTAACTTCATGCTGCAAGCTGGGTTGGAAAATGGAGCTGAGTTTCTGCTGCGATATTTTAGGGATCAAAACACGTTGCAAATTCTTAATCCGGACCACTGAGCGATGTGTTTATTCAAAGGTGTCGTTAGAAGTAAACATATAATATCGTTACCAACGCTATCCTATGTGTGGTAACAGTTTTGGAACAATTATTAACTATGTTTTGTTTAGCAATGTTTAACCTGAAACGAACATTTTGTTGATGTAGTTTTGGAACGTATTAAAGTGTCTCAAAACATTAGGTTTAACAAAGCACGATTTACGTTTTCTTTGTTTAAATTATTTGATTTGTTTTTTTAAGCCACCCGCGAAGCTCGCGGGTTCTTAGGCTAGTATATTCACAAAAATAAGAGAGGGGTGCTTTCGAAATTGTACCTTACCACAAACGGTCAAAAAAAAAAAAAAAAGCTATGTTGAACAAGCGAGTTCATTGCCAGAAGTGTAGCATCCTGTTTTTCATCATCATCATCATCATCATACTCAGTAAATCCTGTTTTTCATGGTAAAATATATTAGGCATTATAAGGAGTAGGATCAAATACAAACCACATTTCGCATACAAACTGTAAGAACCATTTAAAAAGTGTCACGTAGCATCCAACCAATTATAGAGAAATGATAAAATAATATCGTAAATAATATCAATTATATTGAATTCCCTACAAATATGCTAACAAGCAATTAATTCTTTATTTGGATCTTCCTTTTGTTTTCAATGTGCTGATTAAGAAAAGTGATGATATCATTCAAATATGTGCTAAAATCAATGATCTTGATTAATTTTCATGTGCTAATATAATTCAAAAGTGCTACTTATATGTATGTATTGTTTTGGTATGTGCTAATTTAACTTTTATTTAGTGCTAGAATCTGTTCTTACGGTTTGTAGGATAAATATGGTTTGTACCGGAACCAACCCCGGCATTATAATAAATAAATAGCATGATGAATGAAATATTTATTTGTGGTATATCTACATACATGAAATATATCGATTTAAATTGTCGAAATGAGTTTGGGGGTTAATTTAATTTACAGTTCATGATTTCAACTTCAAGATGTGTGTTCATTGATTGTTTTTGGCCCAAGCACTTGATCCTCATCCATCATCATATCTGTAGGTTTTCCTGAGACATACACAATTTCCAATTACTAATCCAATCCAATAGCCAACGTTAAGGAGGCGTTTGGTTCGCGGAATGTGTAGGAATTGGAATTGGAATCCCTATGGGAATTGGAATTTGAATTGGAATTTGATGGATTCCTTTGAAATCCATAGATGTGTTTGGTTGATAAATGTATTAATGAAATTAGAATTTAAAAATACCTAAAAGGACAAAATTACCCCTAGTTATAAACAATTGCCAAAAGTTTTAAAAACAACTATAATAGATAAAAATTCAAAAAAAATTCTAAAAAATCCAAAAAAATTATAAAAAATTCTAAAAATCATACAAAATTATAAAAATTTTAAAAAATCTACAAAATTTCTAAAAAATCAAAAAAATTCTAAAAAATAATAAAAAATCCTAAAAATTCAAAAAAAATCTAAAAAATAATAAAAAATCGAAAAAATTCTGAAAAATCAAAAAAATTCTAAAAAATAATAAAAAATTAATAAAAAAATCTAAAAAATTCTAAAAAATCGAAAAAAATCAAAAAAAATCCAAAAAATTATAAAAAAATCCAAAAAATTATAAAAAAACAAAAAAATTCTAAAAATAATAAAAAAATCCAGAAAATTCTAAAAAATCGAAAAAATTCAAAAAATCAAAAAAAATTCTAAAATAAAATCATATTTATTATCCATAAGAAATTCTTAAAATTATATGATTTTACATAATAAAAAAAATCTTAAATAATCTTAACTAAAGTTATACAAAGTATTCAACCAAAATAAAATAAAAATGAACATATTGCCAAATATATGAATCATAATCATATGATACTAACCGAAAGTTCAAACGTACGATTAAAAGTTGTTTAACATACGACTAAAAGTTAACTCAAACATACAACTAGAGTTAGTTCCAAAATGTAAATACTACTTCAAATTCTTCAAACATACAAAGTTCAAATTTTATGTCTTCACTCAACTCGGCCGAAGCCTCTTTAAGACGATCACCAAATTGAACAACCGCATCATTGAAACCTTGAAATAAAGTATTGACTTGGCTAGTGCGTTTCCTCTTCTTACTACGGCCACTTGAAGTTTCTTCAAATTGAGAACTTGCATTTGTATTTTCATTATGGCTATGTTCACCAAAATCATCATCCCTTTGGTGCTCTTGTTCTTCCATATTCACCTCTTGTTCCATCTCGACCACGCTTTTGGCTCTATTGCCTTGAGCTCGATCTTTTCCAAAAATAATGCACAATTCTTCATAGTGCGGAAGACTTTTTTTCTTTCCATTTACCCGCATGTTTATGATTCTATTTCACATGATAATAATAAAATAAACAAAACAAAACATTAATATCTTTTATAATTAACCAAATACAAAAAATTGTAATAGTATAAAAATCGCATGTACCTCAAGATAAGCATCCCACACTCCAGGAGCATTAGTGGTCACACAATTACGTTCTTTGTCATAGCCAAATCCACTAGTATTTAACAAATCATAAACGGCTTGCCAATCTTTCCTCATCGTCCTCATTCTAGATTCAATGTGAAGCCAAAATGCCCGATTCTGGAAGTGATTCTTTCAAGCAAGCTTCTAGGTGTTGTAAAAAACCTGGTTTAAAGCCATTATCCGACTTATATCTTCCAGTGTTGACCATGTTTACTAAAGCCTCAACAAGCTTTTGATCTTCAAGTTTACTCCATCATCGATAGTTTCTATTATTACTCGTCATTCCTGTAGGAAAATGTGAACTAAAACATAAAGGATTGAAGGGGTATGGTCCCAAAAAGCTGCGCGACGTCGCGCGGGACCATACTCCTTACTCAGCAATTTCCTTGATTGCCAACCTCGCGCGGGATACAGCACATCTGCGTAATACGGCGCGAGGTCTACATAAGAAGAAACTCCAATTAGCAACACTTAGCATTTTGAAAAGAATATCTGAAAGCCCATGCCGCGCGCGAGGTAGTAACGTGCTCAGTAAGAATCATGCGTAACTACGGCGCAAGGCCCTTTCAGATAGTACACAAGGTACAAGTGGCAGAATAAAAGAGCCAATCAGGATCCTTCTGATCCTGCGCAATCGTGCTCCACGATCGTCTGACATGCAGGAGACAAAAAGTACCTAAGGACGCCTATGTGGCACCAATCATAGGGCAGAGACAACTGCCCCACGATCTCCACTTACCTGCTGATGGCAGAAGGGCAGCAAGGCCGACAACAGTGACACGTGGCTCCAATCACATTGCGCCAACTCCATAAAGCTCCTAGAGGCCACTAACGGCCGACACCAGTGAGATAAGGAGCATATCCTCCAGGTTGTCGCCTTCTGGCCCAAGGCCCATCGGCCCACACCCTCTTACACCTCTCCGGCTATAAATAGAGAGCTCATTTCACAGGTTAAACATTCCATTCCCTCTACTTTCACTTAATACTTAATTCTCTCCCAAAGCAGTCGCTTATTCTCACGCCGGAGCCTGGTTAAGAGGGAAACCCCCACATTCCCCTCTTAACGAGTAACGGTGTTTTGTTTTGCAGATAAACCACGGTCGTTAAGGAGCTCAGGAAACCATAAGAAGATTAACCATCATGGTAGAAACATAAACCAAACCGATTAATCCCTTAATTAGTTCCGTGTTTCTTCATTGGCGCCCACCGATTTTTTCTACAAACCACTCTCATCTTCTTTCCTGAGTTTTCGTTGTTTTTTCTTCCTTCGATCATGGCTGGTCAAGGAATCATTCCCGAGTTTGTGGGTCTCGGAGCAGACCCTAACGCAGCGTTGGGGGTGGATAACCAAAACATCCAACCCCAACACGAAGAAATCGACGAAATCGAGATAGCCAACACTGGGGGTCCGCGCGGGAGCTTCACCCGCATCACTCAAAATACCCCAGGAAACAACGGTGCTGGACCCTCGAACACGGCTCCACCTCAGAATATCTCAGCGCTATTAGGGCTACCAGAGGGCGAAACACCAGCCTCATGGTACGCCAAGCAACTCGCCACCATTAACGCGGCATATCAATCCTTGAGCGCGCAACAAGCAGTTTTAACGGCAGAACCTTCCTTGGTTACACCAACCGGCCCAAGTCACGGGCCGCGCCAGATGGCACCACCGCAAAATATCCAAGGAAGAGCAAACAGACCTCCCCCTACCCGAAGACAAAGCGTACAAGACACGCGCGATACACGGGGGGAGACATAAAGCTACTATGACGAACCGTCAAACTTCCAACGAGGACCAGTTCATAGCCGGCTCACGCCGCGCAACATAAACGATGAGTGGGAAGAAACTGACCCGAATGATCCAACCTGGGAGAACGATGACGAATCTTCGGTTTTCAATCGTTTGCAAAGAAATCATGAGTACTACAAACCAAGGCAGCACGTTGGGTATACCGAAGAGGCAGAGCGTGACTTTCGCCTCGCCTATCGACCAGAGGAAGCTATAGAGCATTCAAAGTTCATCCCAAAGATAGCACTCGCGCCGCTCAAGAGAGAGAAATTACCTCCGACTGTCGGAAAGTTTAACGGATTGACTGATCCCGATGATCACGTCAGAGTTTTCACAAGCGTGGGCTGCATGGGAGGATGGAATATGCCCATGTGGTGCCACCTGTTTATCCAAACACTTACCGGGGCTGCTCGCGCCTGGTTCGACAGCCTTCCTCCAGGAAAGATAAAATCATGGGTAGATTTCAGGACTCAGTTTTTGAGTCACTTCAGTCAACAAAGGCGATACCAGCGCGATACAGCTGAAGTTGAAGATATCTGGCTCAGAGATAACGAGGGTTTGGAAGACTTCATTACGCGCTTTAACAAAGAATGTTTGGAGATCGGTGGCGTGAGTGAACAACTCATGCGCTGCCATTTCAAGAAAGCCATCCGCTGTGATAGCCTGATTAGAACCATCACTGGGAAAGATGGAATGCCAAAGGAGTGGGATAAACTCATGGAAGCCGCGAAGATAGTCGCGCAAACTGAAGAGTCACTCGCACGAAACAACAGCTATCGTTCAGAAGATAGATTTTCTAAAGGGGGTCACTTGCGCGACGACAACAGGCGCAACAAAGGCAAGAACCCTGGGTGGAAGGCCAACCACTCCAACGGTTATAATGAACGACCCCGTTACGAAGAACGATCCCGCTATAAGGAAGACGCGCGAGATACTATCGATCGCATCGGCTATAGAAAGGCGGCCCGAGATGATAATCGTGAAAAACATTGGACTCCGCTCATAAAAACACCAAAAGAGGTGCTAATGACGGAGAACCACGATTTCAAGACACCAAGACCAATGACGAACAAAAAGGGGCAAGACCCCAACCTGTATTGTGACTTCCACAAAGATACAGGCCACTTAACTGATGATTGTTACAGCTTACGCCAAGAGATCGAAAGAGCGCTGAAGAGTGGAAAGCTGAGCCACTTGGTAAAAAACGTGCGCAAAGAAACAAGACAGCTCCATCGCCACGATGAAGGAAATCACAAGAAAGTCCGACGCCTAGAGACACACATGGTCAATGGACCAAGGTATAGCGCGAGAGAAAAGGGCAAGAGACCTTATGAGCCTTCATGGCAAGAGCAGCAAGTTATTTTCCCGGTGGTGCGCGGGGGTCCCCGAGCCACACGACCCATCGTCATCACCGGTATAATCGGTCATTATGAAACGGAGTACGTCTTCATTGACCGGGGGAGTACGGCAGATATCATCTATGAACAATGCTTTAACCAGTTCGACGATGAAGACAAAGCAAGACTTGAACCAGATGATTATCCATTGTCTGGATTCTGCAATGAAATGGTCTTCCCGCTAGGCCAGATCAGCTTCCCCGTCACACTCTCTGACGGGAAGCATTCAAGAACAACAGACGTTAACTTCATGGTGATGCCTGTTAAATCAAGACATGATGTGCTGATCGGGAGAGAGACACAAGGTGAGCTGAACATGATAACGTCCACCCCCCACTCAGCGATTGGTTTCCCAACCAAGACGGGGGTGGCAATCGTTTATGCAAAAAAGGAAGTAATGTCAACAGAAGAGATGCGCCCAACAAAAGCGGCGAAAGTTTCAGCAACCGAGCCCGAAAAATGGGTTTTAAATCGCAAATACCCGGAGCAAACGGTGACGATAGGCCACGCCATCTCACCAAACATCAGAACTCGTCTCAAGCAGCTCCTATTCAAGAACATGGATATTTTCGCCTGGTCTTCGGCCGACATGACCGGAGTCCCGCGCGACATCACAGAGCACTGTTTAAACACCTATCCCTCTGTTGAGCCGAAAGTCCAGAGAAGGCGTAGCTTAGGGGCAGACAAAACGAAAGCAATGAATGAGCAAGTATGCGAGTTACTCAAAGCCGGCATCCTCCGAGAAGTACGTTATCAGAGTTGGGTTGCGAACCCCGTAATGGTAGAGAAGTCTAGTGGTGGATGGCGAATGTGCGTAGACTATACCGATCTCAACAAGGCATGCCCCAAGGATTGTTATTCTTTGCCTGAGATCGACAAAAAGATAGACTCTCTCGCGCCATACAGATGGAAGTGCTTCTTAGATTGCTACAAGGGGTACCATCAAGTACAAATGAAGCTCGAAGATGAAGATAAGACGGCTTTTCGCACTGATCTGGGGATTTTTTGCTATACGAAGATGCCATTCGGCCTGAAAAACGCTGGCGCCACATACCAGCGATTGATGGACAAGACCTTCGCCGGTGACATCGGAAAGCATATTGAAGTTTACATCGATGATCTAGTGGTCAAAAGTCCCGAAGAGGACCAAATGTTGAAAGACATAGAAAAAACCTTCAATTCATTGCGCAGCGTAAATATGAAGTTGAATCCAGCCAAATGTTCTTTTGGCATGGAAGAGGGAAAGTTCTTAGGCTTCATAGTCACAAACGGCGGCTTCAAAGTGAATCCGGAAAAAGTCCAGGCCATAGAGCGAATGCCATCGCCGCGTACAATCAAAGAGATGCAACGACTAGCCGGCCGCCTCGCCGCGCTTAACCGTTTTTTATCAAATCACGCCGCAAAATCATACCCTTTTATCAGCACGCTGCGAAACTGTTTCAAGAAGCAAGAGTTCAGATGGACCCCTGAAGCTGAAAAGGCTTTTCAGCAAATGAAAGCATGTTTGATCGAGCTCCCTACCCTGACTGCACCGTTTGAAAAAGAACCACTCGTACTGTATTTATCTTCTTCGGATAAGGCAGTAGGATCAGTATTACTGGTGGAAAGAAATGGAGTTCAAACTCCAATTTATTACGTCAGCAGGGTACTTACTGACCCGGAAACGAGATATTCCACGATGGAAAAATTGGTGCTTGCGCTGCTACACGCCTCCCGAAGGCTGCGCAGGTATTTTACAGGGCATGTGATCACCGTACTTACCAATTTCCATATCGGCACGATACTTCAAAAACCAGAAACATCCGGGCGGCTAGCAAAATGGGCCATCGAGCTGGGGGGTCACAACATTCTGTACCGGCCGCGCCCAGCCATCAAGGGTCAAGTCCCAGCGGACTTCATCACAGAAGTCCCAGTTGAGAAAATCAAAGATTGTGAGCTGGTGGAGACTCCCGAAAAAGACACGACAAATGAGACTTGGATGCTTTATACTGATGGGGCCTCAAATGAGGACGGCGCTGGAGCTGGATTGCGCCTAGTGAGCCCTGAAAACCATGAATTCACTTACGCCATCAAGTTGGATTTTAAAAACACCAACAACGAGGCGGAATACGAGGCATTTCTGGCAGGCTTGCGCCTCGCCATCAAAATGGGAGCAAAAAACCTACATGCACATGTTGATTCACTCTTGATAGCCAGCCAAGTCAACGGTATATATGATGCACGAGGTGAAGTTATGGCCCTATATCTAGAGCAGGCAAAAGAGTTGCTTCAACAATTCCAGTCTCACAAAGTAATCCACATCAATCGCTCTGAAAACAAACCAGCTGATGCTTTGAGCAAGCTTGCTTCAACCTCCTTTCAACATCTCGCCAAAGATGTAAGGATTGAAGTACTCAAGAATCCTTCAGTCTTGCTACGACAAGTCAACGTGATCGAGATAGGGCAGCCATCCTGGATGACCCCTATCATTCAATACTTGCAAGAAGGACTACTCCTTGAGAGCAAAGCAGAGGCGCGGAAGGTTCAAAACAAGGCTCTGCAGTACGAAATGAATGGTGGTATCTTATACCGCAAGTCCTTCTTGGGGCCACTACTGCGCTGCGTGGACCCTCAAGATGCGAATTACTTGATCAGGGAGATCCACGAAGGGATCTGCGGCATCCATGCAGGGCCTCGCATGGTTGTTGCGAAGCTTATGAACGCCGGATATTACTGGCCAGGGATGCATGTTGATGCCCTGAAGGAGCTGCGCAAGTGCGACTCCTGTCAGCGGCACTCTCCGAAAACCCTGCGCCCCAAGAACGACCTGATCCCCGTATCCACTGCTTGGCCCTTTCAGCAGTGGGGAATCGACATGGTAGGACCCTTCCCAGAGGCTCCTGGCGCCGTCAAATTTATAATAGTAGCTGTCGATTACTTCACGAAATGGGTGGAGGCCAAAGCCCTTGCTTCAACTACAGCCATGATGGTGCGCAAGTTCATTTGGGAACACATCATCTGCAGATTTGGCCTACCACTCAAGATTGTAACAGACAACGGCACCAACTTTGCGTCCGAGGACCTCCAGAAGTGGTTGAAAGAGATGAAGATAGAACACACTTTCTCCTCCGTTGCGCATCCTCAGGCCAACGGACAGGTTGAAAGTGTGAACAAGTGTATTGTCGATGGGATAAATGCCCGACTGGGCACAAAGCGAAGAGGCTGGGTGGATGAGCTCCCGAGTATCTTGTGGGCTCACCGAACCATGCCGAAAACAAGTACCGGCGAAACCCCTTTTAGCCTAGTCTATGGCTCAGAAGCGGTCATCCCGGCAGAAGTTGGCCTGCCCTCTCCGCGTTTGACAGCAGTCAACGCAATCGACAACGAGGCAGAGCGTCGCCTTGACTTGGACTTACTAGAAGAAAGGCGCGAAATAGCGCGAATTAAAGAAGCCAAATACAAAGCACAATTGGAAAGGTACTACAATGCGCGAGTCCGCATCTGTACCTTCACTCCAGGGGAATACGTCTTCCGTGATAACGAAGCCTCAAACGCCGAGCGCCCAGGAAAACTAGCACCCAAATGGGAAGGCCCATACTTGGTTCACGAAGTGCTAGGAAAAGGGGCTTACAAATTGCGCACCCTGGATGGCCATATCATCCCGCGAATGTGGAATGCGCAACAACTGCGCAAGTGCTATATGTAACTACTATCGGCCTTGCACCTTTATCTACTACTGTCGGCCATGCACCTTTTTTTACTTTCCTATATTGGCGACACGCCCTTTACGTTACAAGCAATGTATCTTGGCCTAAGCGCCCACTTAATCAATGAAAGCATACGGCATGCTCTTATATCACGACTGACTTCTTTCGTTACAAATGCATGTTAAACTTCTGATTAGCACGAAAACACTCCAGTCATGCCTCCAAGGTCCTCCGCGAACATAGCGCGAGACCGGGCAATTACACTCACACAAGAGCCACACTTACATTTATTCGCGCTAACTTAACCGAAGTTTCTAACAACAGTGCAATAATTGTAACGGGAAAGAATAAACGAACATCATATTTAAACAACCAAGATCGCAACAGTTACATAAAAAGACAAGTGGCATTCATTAAAAGGCGCGACCGCGCAAGAAGTTACATCACAGAAACCTACAGAAAATTTTACAAGGCAAAGCCATACAACACTACCTACTCGAAACCATCTCAGGCATCACCGCCATCATGCTTATCGCCTTCATCGCCATCATTATCATCAGGTTTACCATCATTACCTTCATCATCGCCATCATCTCCAGCGGCCTCCTCTTCGTCGGATAATTCAACTGTGATCGGTGGATCAAGAATTGCCTTAAGGCGATGGCACCAGTCATCATGCTCTAGAGCCTTCGCGACCAAATCCATCACGGGCAGTGATAAATGATCATAAGCATCTGTCAACGCGGCGCTAGCCTGATCAGTCACGGAGCAATGACTAATGTCAAACTCCTGTCCAAATACTTCTTCGACGTGTTGAGCACATTCCAGGTAGCCTCCGCGATGACCAACAGCACGCGCGGCATCCGTCAGAGCAGCAACAGCGCGATCCAATTCTCCAGCGTTGAGGACGGAGTTAGCAACCTGCATCGAAGACTGTTAAAACCAACTTTTAACAAAACTTTGAAGGAAAAAAGTGTAACATACCAGTACTACTCCACGGCCACGCATCCACTCAGCCTCGGAAACAAGAGTGTCAACGATGCCCTGGGCTTCGGAATAGTTAGTCTGCGCCACGTTGAGGGCCTTGGTACTAACTTCACGCGCTTCTTCGGCTCTTTGTTTAACCTCTTCAGCAGTAGCAGCCTTAACCTTCTCGGCCTCAAGGTCGATTTCCAACGATTCACACTTATCAACCTGATCATTTAAGCGACGCTTCAGTTCGGCGATCTCAACATCCTTGGCCTGGAGATCCTTGTCCTTACCAGATAACTGAGTCTTCACTTCAGTAAGCTCAACCTAAAAAAGACAAGACTTAGGCTATTTTGCAAACAAGCACAAGGAAAAGGCATGAAAGTTTTACATACCTCAATCTGCTCCTTGGCAACCTGCGCAGCTTGCGCATCCTCGACCTTGCCGGTCAACTCAACAACCTTGGCTTCAAGGTTGACAATCTTGTTATGAGCCGCGGCCGCGCGCTCATTGTCTTTCGCACATATGCGTTTAAACTCAGCCTTCTCCTTAGCCAGCTGCTGTTCAGCAGCTTGAAGTTTTGTTTTCAGGCCCTCGCGCCCCCATTCTTCAGCCTTCTTGTCAGCCTCAAGCTTGGCCCTCTCTTCATCAAGGGCAGTTTTCGACTTCTCAAACTCATTAATACGTTTCTGCATCCGCTCGCGGTACCTCTCCGAGTCCGACCGCTCCCTAACCATTGTTCGCCACTCCCGCACAATCTCCTGGTTAGCAGCGCGAGCATTCGCCTCCCCGAGCATGTAAGTACGGTATAGCGCTTCATGAGTCTTCGCCCTCTGCCGGTTAACCTCTCCAGGAGTGAAGGAATTGAAGAACCAATCGCGGCAAGGACCGAACTCTTGAAAGGTATCCTTTTGCCTCAAACTCCAGGGAGCCTGGTGGGGGGCATTACCGCGTTCCTCTTCGGTATAACTTTTATAATAGATATCACCAAGAGTATCCTTCGCCCCAATGGCTTGTAGATTATAACCACTAGCGCCACCAGAGCTCGCGCCACTAGAAACATAAGGGCCCGACCCCCTGGTAGAAAGCCCATTGGAACGATGGGGAACCTCAGTATGCGCAGGGCGGGCAGGTTCCTCAACCTCAGGCCCTTTCCTCCTCTCTTGATGAGGCTTCTCAGGCCCCGTCGCGCTCTCAACCTCCAGACCCTGCGCCTTCTCAACAATTTTCTCCTTCTCTTTCTCCTTCTCGATGTCAGAGGCTTTTTTGCGCTTCGCCTCCTCAGCCCTCCTATCTTCCTCGGCTTTCCTCTTCTTCTCCTCCTCCTCCTCCGCCTTCTTCCCCTTGTCCTCATCAGCCTTCTTCCTGCGCTCTTCATCAACCTTCCTCTTCTCCTCGGAAGCCTTTGCCGTATCACCCTCAGGAGTATGCTTGTCCTTGGCAGATTCAGACCCAGCAGTCTTGGAAGATTTGATGATAATCTTTGGCCTTTTTGGCTCCGGCTCCGTAAACACAACACCCTTCTCAGGGGTCTTCTTCTTGGTTTCTGCAGAAACTAAGGGGTTAAGAAGAGAGCAACAAAAGGAAAAGACAAATCAGGAACATACCAGGAGAGAATCTATAAAGGGAACGCAGATTACTCTGTTTCCCAAGCACCAACGCCCCTCCAGCTGCCGGCGCAACAGCCGCACCAGCAGTGGTCGCGCTTCTACTCCTTTTTCTGCTAACCAACTTCTCAGCAGCATCTTCTTCTTCCTCCTCTTCCTCATGCTCGGCAGTGGAAGGAGTAGCGCCAGCGTCCGGGTTGCGAGAACCCGCGCTCCCTGAGCCACCAGTTCCAGTCTTCTTTCCGCCTGCGCGTGACAAACCTTCAAGTGAGTCACTAACAATCACGAAATCTCTCAAGTCACTCTGACGGAGGCGAAAAATACCTTTATCCACAGCACCAGTGGTTGCGCGACTACTCCCGGCACCCTTGCTGGTCACCTCAACATCCTTCTTCTTCTTCACTGGTTTTTTCTTCTTCTTCTCTTCTGGGTCAATACCCAAGTCGCGCAACACACCTGCAAAGACGTTAGACCACGAACTTAGCTCTCCGTTCGAGGACCCTACTGACTCCTCGCTGGAAAGATAGACAACCTCTTTCCCAGCAGAAGTAACAGAGCGCAAAGGGCGAGGGTTCGGTATGTGCGCACCTTCGTTTGCAGTAGGCGGCGAGGCGAACGCATCAGCAACAGGATACATAAAGTTAGCCTTTATCTGGTCATACCAGTATTCTTCTCCGTCCTGAAGCGGGCGCACGCCCATAGTACCGCCAAAAGTGGCGAAGGCAGCTTGATACAAACGCGCCTCTACACGACAAATCATATAGGTAAAAACACAAGCTACGAAATATCAGTAAAACCAAGGAAATTACTAACCTCTATCATCAATCATCAAGATAGGAACCTCCTTGCTTTCAGGCGGCCATTGATCACTCATCCTCGCCGCTACCAAGACATTCTCCCCAAACACTCGGTTTGGGGTGGCAGTAAGCTCCCGATACCAAGCCTCAGTCTTAGGTATCACCAAGTCTTCCTTCACAATCGCTTCATTCCAGGCGCGAAACGTCATGGGGATCGGAATAACCTCCTCGCGAATATAAAAGAATTTCGGCTTCCAGTCATGGAAACTCTTGGGAGGATTTAGAAGTACCTTCTTCGCTGCGCCTCGACTGGCAAAAGAGTAGAAACCCATATTTCGCTGAAGCTGATAAAAGGCCCGGAATTTATCGACAGTTGGCTCGATGCCATGAGCCCAGCACAGGAACTCGAAATGTCGGACACGAACCATCCCGGGTGGGCTCAGTTGAGATATATGGAACCCATAAAATTGAAGAATATGAGCCATGAAGTTGGTCGCCGGCAACCGGAAGTTGCCCTGATGGAAGAAGTCTTCGAATAAAGTGATGTACCCCGGCGGTGCATCAGCGGCCGTCTGGTTCTGGCCGGGGTACCGGGCATCCCACTCCGGTGGGAACCGGAAACTGCGTGAAAGCTGCTCAAAAAGCCCTAAATCCCACCGGAGAACATGTACAGGACCTTCTTCTCCGGGATTATCTTCATGCTGTTCCTCAGCCATCGATAGATAAAACAAGGGTCTCGAATATACTGGAAACAAGCTTGATAATCGGCTACGATGTCCTTCAAGAACTTGAAGATCTGCTACAAACGTGTTCTTCAAACTTTGAAGATTCAAAGAAGGTTCCGAGAGGAAATAAAGAAATAGTAGAAGAGAAGTGATAAACCTCTCGTCTCTTCGGATATATATACCCATCGCATTTAATGCGATGGGTAACCGTGCCGAGGTCGCCGCAAGCAAGGCCAATCAGAAAACGCCACGTAAGGCGTATTTCCCGGAGTGACGGTTACCACTCGCGCGTGGGCCTCACTCTCTGACGAAAATACGATTCGTCAGAGACAAGTTGATGACAACCGTCAGAGGTCAACTCAAGCGTCACCAATCGCGACTTTTTCACCAACCTGTCATAAATTCAAATTTCGAGGGTTTTCCCACCCAAAGTCATTAGAAACTGCAGATAAAAGCTAACAACAAAGCCAGTAACCAACAACTTACACGCGCGCCGTCTACCAAAGCCAGAAGCATCCTTCTACTTTATTTTTAAGTCCAGAGCTCCAACCACTTGCCCTGCGCATGGTGCAGCACTGGACTGGGGGGACTTGAAGGGGTATGGTCCCAAAAAGCTGCGCGACGTCGCGCGGGACCATACTCCTTACTCAGCAATTTCCTTGATTGCCAACCTCGCGCGGGATACAGCACATCTGCGTAATACGGCGCGAGGTCTACATAAGAAGAAACTCCAATTAGCAACACTTGGCATTTTGAAAAGAATATCTGAAAGCCCATGCCGCGCGCGAGGTAGTAACGTGCTCAGCAAGAATCATGCGTAACTACGGCGCAAGGCCCTTTCAGATAGTACACAAGGTACAAGTGGCAGAATAAAAGAGCCAATCAGGATCCTTCTGATCCTGCGCAATCGTGCTCCACGATCGTCTGACATGCAGGAGACAAAAAGTACCTAAGGACGCCTATGTGGCACCAATCATAGGGCAGAGACAACTGCCCCACGATCTCCACTTACCTGCTGATGGCAGAAGGGCAGCAAGGCCGACAACAGTGACACGTGGCTCCAATCACATTGCGCCAACTCCATAAAGCTCCTAGAGGCCACTAACGGTCGACACCAGTGAGACAAGGAGCATATCCTCCAGGTTGTCGCCTTCTGGCCCAAGGCCCATCGGCCCACACCCTCTTACACCTCTCCGGCTATAAATAGAGAGCTCATTTCACAGGTTAAACATTCCATTCCCTCTACTTTCACTTAATACTTAATTCTCTCCCAAAGCAGTCGCTTATTCTCACGCCGGAGCCTGGTTAAGAGGGAAACCCCCACATTCCCCTCTTAACGAGTAACGGTGTTTTGTTTTGCAGATAAACCACGGTCGTTAAGGAGCTCAGGAAACCATAAGAAGATTAACCATCATGGTAGAAACATAAACCAAACCGATTAATCCCTTAATTAGTTCCATGTTTCTTCAAGGATGTATCAGTAGTTACTCAAATCCTACATGGCATGACAGACAAGGTAGAAATGCATTACTAGAATTGTTCTATTTCCATTAAATTTTCTTGAAGAAAAAGGCTACTTATTTTTGGAGTAACATTACTTAACCAAACCAGCGAATGAATCTGATTATCTCAAGGACCTGTTTTCTGCAGTGAATGAAAATGAATCTGCAACCAAATTCTGCCTTAAGTTCAGTACGGATGGATAACTTTTGCGACTAAACAGATTTAACGAATGTATAAATTATGTAGATGTGCTAATTCTGAGTTCAAACAGCTGAACTAACAAATGTGCAGATAATATCAAAACTGCAGTGAACGAACGAAACTGATTTTAACAGTTAGTCCTAAAAGCATTTGCCCCGTTCCAATTATGTCTTCTTGCTTATAACCATAACATTATAAAGTTTTTTTTGAGGTGACGAATGTGTAGAGTCAGTTGGGTAGGATCTGACCGATTTTTGAGATTAATAAACCTAAACATGATCAACAACTAAACTCTCACAAGATGGAAACCATTTAACTTTTTTTTTTTTCAAATGGCGGAATTTTTATAAAGGAATAAAAACGAAATAAGGGGCCAACAAGAAGGTGGATACTTGAAACAAAACAAAAAATTACATAATATCACATTCACTGTCAAAGACGACTTAATGGTCATTTGCCTCTGATCCTATTTTCAAGCCAACATTAACTCTCTACTTTTTATTTACTCCCACCCAAAAATGCACAGCACTTATTGTAATTAAATTATTAAGTTATTTAACTATGTATATATCTTAGCTACAATCTCCCACCCAAAAATGCACAGCACTTATTGTAATTAAATTATTAAGTTATTTAACTATGTATATATCTTAGCTACAATAAAACTTATTTCTGTAAAACAATCACAAAGTCACAACTTTTATAGCATATTTCTGTAAACAACTATTTTCTTGCACGTGTCAACTAGCTAATAAGTTACCCTAAGATATACTTCATCATATTTCTCTAATATTATTATAAAGTTTTCTAAAATATATTCACTATATCCATCTTCCATGATAACCGAAAGTCCTAAAATCATTCGCGAAAACTGGAGTCGAATTCACAGTTAGTCTCGGAAATGAATACCTTTCCGAAATGGCAGATCCAGCCAACGCCCAACAATGGGTCAAAACAAACTTATCTAGTTGACCCAACAAGATTCGGCCATTTATGGCAGCGGTGGTACCGTCTACAAGGTCCTCCACCGGCCCACTGCCACCCTATACGCCCTCAAAGTGATCTACGGAACCCACGACCACGATGCCCGCCACCAGATCCGTCGTGAAATTGAGATCTTGCGTGGGGTGGACAACCTGAACGTGGTCAAGTGTCACGACATGTTCGATCGTGCAGGTGAGTTTCAGGTCCTTCTGGAGTAAAAAAAACAGTTTTAGGAGATCCGGGGACACTCACACGACAGATCTGTGACATCAAGGTAGCCTCAAGGCTATATCTTCAAGCAAGTCTAGTCAAGAAATCAGAATGAGCCCAATCTCAACTCATATCTAATTAAAATTAAACAACAGATTAGCTAAGCAACTATTAACCATGCTACCTACCCCCATCACATTTTCAAATGATCAATGATGAACAATAAAGCAAGACCATCAACATTATACTGAAACATCATAAGAGAAATCTAAATGAAAATGTTTGAAGATTCAAAACACTCAACAATACCAAACAGATGCCTAAAGAACAATAATTTCATAATAAAAAGTAGTCTAAGGGTGTAGGGAGTGGTTAAACACTTTGAGTGGCAAACCAAAAAACCGACCAATCAGAGCGCGCCATGTCAATCGGTGAAAAGTGTTTAAACTTTGGTGAAAAGTGTTGGCAATGGTTTAGACACTTGGTGAAGTGGTAAACTATTTTTTTTTAAAAGGAAAAAGGTGTGATTGGTTGAGATTGGATTGGACCCCACCCCAAACCCCCCCCCCCCCCCCTCTCTCTCTTCTTCCTCCCCTCACCGATTCAGCATGCCACCACCGATTTGGCAAACTTTGGTGACCAAACAAGAGTTGGCGGTGGTGTTTACCGATCGGTAAAGGGGTTTGCCACCCTTTACCGATCACCACACCGTACACCCTAACGCCTTAATCTGCGATGAAATATAAAGATAAATGTATAGAACATGGCATGAACTCAAGAAGTACGATTAAAGGGGGAATTGATAAGCAATTGATGGCGATGATCGATACCTTTTGATCGGAGAAGAAAATCCTAGGGCACGTTGCAGTTGACCTTAGCGGAACAAGGAGCAGGGGACGTGAATGCGATGTCTGGGAGCCGATCGAGATTCAGAGATGAAAGAGAATGAAACCCTAGAGAGGAGCGATCGAGATCTCAGAGACGAAGGGGCTGAAACCCTAGACAAAGATGAAAGAGGCGAACTGGGGATATTTCCGTAACTTGGAACATTCCGTGGTTTTTTTAAACTTTCCTTTAAAATATTGAAGGAATCTGAATTCCATTAAACAAGGGATTTTGTTGGAATTAAAATCCAATTCCCTTCAATTCCCTTCAACTAATTTATCCAACCAAACACACAAAAGAATGGAATTCAAATTCCAATTCCCTTGAAATCCTATGGTTTCCTGTCAACCAAACAGCCCCTAAGTAACTGATCATAAAAATTTCGATTTTCAGTTTTATTCACATTCCAGTTTCGCCAATTAATATATCTACTCCATCTCTCAGAGTCAACACTATGCTGATATATCAAAATCCACCAATTCTCACATCCCCTCGTTTCCTGCCAATTTCAACATTCTAATCCTCTGAATTGGCAATATAGGCCAAAGAAAGAAATTAAATTACAAATTCAACACAATGGAAAATCCTATAGAATTGAAGTGAAGAGAAAGAAACAAAGACGCAAAACAAGTCCAGAAAAACCAATGAACTGAATAAGTGTTTAAGAATACTACCCTCGGTCTCCTTTTCTCTCCAATATAACCCAAGTTCCCATTTAAACCAAATACATGACTAATGACGGACTCAACACCCAAAATAAAAGGTTTGAACTCATTTAACAAAGACAAAAGGATTCCATGCCAATTGTAAGAAGGAAAACTTAACCCACCCCAAGTTCACACACTCCACACCAAAAGGTGAAAGGACCTGTGAATTATGCAAAGAAATTTCATGTCAGAAATATAGTTTGACTCTATTTTGGGTGGCTTTTAATCCCTTTGACTTGTTTCATATGGTTAATGCAGACAACCACTAGGAGAGGTGAACATTGACATCAAGATTGATCGATCATACATGTACAGCACCACTAAAGCATTACTTGTTTTAATAATTTGACAAACAAACTTAAACTAGTTAGATAAACAAGTTGATTCTTTTTAGACAAATAAACTCGACTCTCGAGTTAAAACATCTTGAACTAATAAGAAATATAACCAGTTGATAACTAAATGTAAACATACGACCTATAAAGGAACACGCAGGAACAACATTTGCCCGTGGGGGGAGGTACTTGTTTCGGATCATTGAGTCTTGTCCGTTCCTCTATAAAGGCACCATGCTTTCATCATAACTCCTGACCATATAGAACCTCAAATTTCTTGGCACCGGAAATCGATGACTCAGAGTGAACTGTAATGACTTAAAACACCCACTCTTCCTGTTATAGACAGGTACACTTATCACATTCTCAGACAACTTGCTCGGACAACAGATAATCTCGTCCGTCCGTATTAACAAAATCCTCAGGGTAAAGGAAACATTTCCTGGTCAAAGACTCAGTGTAGTAGATTTCTCTGACCCAAACACGGTTTTCATAGTCTTGTAATATCCATACATGTATTTCGTTGTTTCCCACCATTCGCCTAAAAATTCCGATACAACCCTTGGTTTTTATGATGCAAGGATCATCATCAAGCAGAGCACCTTGAGGAAAGTTGATTACCGAAAACACCTCTGTTCTCAAGTCAAACGCCAAAAAGTGAGACCATAAACCATCTGGAAACACTAGATGTATAACACTATTGACACAAACGCTGTGGTTGTAGCCAAAGGACATACTTTTCCAACTAAAACCAACAGGAAGCTCGGCATCGATCTTTCTCCATGAACGAGTTGACAGAGAAAAAATCATAATCTCAAATCTAGTAGGATAACGAAGTTTCCTGATCATGAAAACCTTATGTTCGTTTGTAGACTCATCAAACCCGAAAGAGTAACTGGTAATCTCATCGATGTAAGAAGGATCAGGGAGTAATAAAAACTTACGCGTGCTAGGGTTGACAACGTAGGCACGCGATTTGGCGGAACCAATCAATACTAAGCCGTTCAAATGTTGGGCCGCTTTGATATGACAAGCAGAAACGTCGTCGACTGTGAAAAGATGAGTTACGGGACCACCGTGAGTGGCGGCGGAGAGAATGTGGTGTTGGCGAGTGGAAAGATCGTAAGCGGAAATGAATAAGGCGGTGCGGGTAGAGCGAGTGGAGTGGAGTTTGGTGAATGATGGATGGGAGATGCGGGAGAGCCATGGTTTGGAGACTGATCTGAAACGGAGTATGGATTCGACGGGGAGTCTGGAGAGGATCTCTTCGATAATTTCGATTGGGATGGAAGTCTTTGTCTTCTTGGCCAATCGATCATCTGTAGTGGTTGTCGATTGTTGGTGTTGTTGTTCTAGGGTTTCCATTTTCTCAACAGAGCTTTTTTGGGAGGTGAAATTAGGCTTCCGGTTTATTGACGTTATTTCAAAGTTTATCCTTTTATCAAAGGGCAAATATCATTAAAAAAAAGGAGTAAATTGCTAAAACTAGGGTTTAACCCGCGCGCGTTGCGGCGCGCTACGCCAAGTCGTTCTACAAAATGAAATAATTTACTTATAGACGAATCAAGTTTAATTAAGCACACAAAAGAGGAAACCCATGACAATTTAAAAAGAGGAAAAGCACACAAAAGTATCACTTGCTTTCATTAAGTAGATCAGGCTAATTCTTCTCTATCAAATTGCAAACAAATGTACACATCTATATATAATTTAGTCAACTTATATAGTCAACTATCTAAATTTGAGTCGCTAAATAAAAAAATAATTCACCCATACCGAAGGAACGGATTGCAGTGTCATAACTCATCAGAGCGTATACTGCACTGCAAGACTGTGTCTGCATCGGCCTGAAAAACAAAAGAAATATTTTTTTGGAATGGGTATATAAATAAGAACATGATACCAAGTCAAGCTTAGATCACCAAACTTGACATTTTCTCTAGACATCCAACATTGTTCTAAAACCATAGACTTTTCTATCTTTTTGCATTTCGTAAGTATATAGGCTTTTATAGATAAAAAGTTGCTAAAATAATTTGGTATATAAACCAATAAAACACTTGGAAAAAGGGGCATACATGCAACGTTAATCTATGAAGAATGCTGATCAATTTTGACTGAAGAATGGGATATCTTGGAATTTGAGCATCCACATCTTTATGCATCAACATGAAAACATATATAGGAAAATACTATTGAGTCATGTAAAGAAAGGTAAAACACTACCTGTTTCAATCATCGACTATTTTGTGATCAAAGTCAAAGCAAGATGTCAAATGGAAGAGATAGAACCGGCATCATAAAAAGTATCTAACATGTTAACGGAGTTCTAGTGTTCACACAATTGGTTTGATTTGCAAAGTGTATCATTGATCACTTTGGTCTTCATTATAAACATAATCAGCAATTAAGCAATTAAGTTGATGTTTAAACAATTGATGCAATTAACTTGCAATAATAAATAACCTGCAATTAACAAATGTCCATTCAAATTTTGAAATTTAACCAATGCCCGGTGTACTGTGTTTAAATACCTACATAACATAATACATGGAAATGATAGTTTCAAAGGTGCTTCACTTCAAGAGTGTTATGGTTTGTAAAAGCTAAAAGGTGAATGATTTGTTTTAAATTTTTAATGCTAGGTGGTATGATTTCCAGATTCAAAGATTGAGTATCATAATAATTTATGACTGAAAAAAAAAGACAAAAATGGACTCATTGACCAATATATCAATCAATTATTATACAATACGCTACTTCGTACATTGTTTTTTTTTTTCTTTTTGAAAATCTACTTGAAATAATTACCTATACTTTCAATACAATGCATAGTAAATAGACATTTTTTGAGACATTAAAAGGGATATTGTACATATGTATGGTTTGGCTCATAAGCTAGAATTCTAGCAAGGATTATTAACAATGCTATTTATATAAATAGTTTTTGTTTTTTTAAATAAACCTAATTCTTATTAAAAGGTCTACAGAATAGGATATATTTGATCACTTAACTATAATTAATTAACTAACTAAACATAGTTCAGCCAGTTAAACTCAATTGGTTAAGGTCCATACGAAGTTAATGCATGATTAATAGTTGAATATGTTATACCTGGGATGTCCAAGGCAGCTCTTGGTTGACTGTTGTGACCATTACAAACAACCACCGTGTCAAACACTTCGCTTGAACTCACCCCCTTGTCTACCACTCGACAACAAACTCATTCGTCGAGTCAAGTAATTCGACTCTAGTTACCTCTGAATTGAACCTTATGAGTTTGGTTACTCCAAATTTCTCCGCAAAATCTTTCAAATAACTTAAAAACTCTTGGTGCCCCGGAAACATCCTTGGATCACCATATTCTTTCCCTTCGAACATATTCTCTATCCGGGTCAATTCCAAGTAAATCTGACTCAGTCCTTGGATCATAGACCCACACTCCACCCAGTCGATGCGATTTTTCAAAAACTACAACTTCATGGGATTCTCGTTCTAGCTCCCGACCCGCTATCAACCCGCTGAGACCGGCTCCAATGACGGCCACCTTCAAAGGAGTTGGCATAGTTTTGGTCCATTTGTTCAAACAATTGAAGCAGTTCTTTTATGTTTAGAAAACAATTAGCATCTTCCAAGTTAGAAAACTAACAAACAGCTCATATTCAAATACAAACAATATTTTATTACCTTTTTTTAACTTATTTAATCCAATTGATACATTATTGTTTTCTTAAACAACTCCTCCGTGGATCTCATGCATGATTTGAAACAAATCATTTTTGTGAAGCACCTTTGAAACTATTGTTTCTAGTTGGCCTGCAATGTGTGAAGCACCTTTAAAACTATTGCTTTTAGTTGGCACAACTCGCAGGCGTTATGACGTCCCTCATTGTGAAATCCTGTATCTCAAACCATCCCCACCCATACTCCCGCCAGCAGCACTCTACCAAGAAACCTAAAGATTCTGCCAACCGTCACCGACGTCACCATCATTACTCATATCTTGAAGTAGTTTGACAACAGGACATCCGTGAACAGAGAACATATGCACAAACATAATTTTATTTTATAGGAAACCATATATAGTATCTACAAAGCCAAATTAAACTCAAATTTACATATACATTCAAGTGAGCATTAAGTCGAACACCTGGTGTGCAGAATTTGGATTTCTTTTAACTCTTTATGATTATGCAAAACACCAACAAAACTCATCATAATTTCAATAACATTTTTTTCATGAATTTTAAAAAAAAGTAAGTTTGAAATCTAGGATAAAAATATTATTTAATGCAACGTACATCACAAAATTTTAAGAAAGATTGATGGTTGATACTTGATTCCATAAAAGCACGTATTATGATAAATATATTTAATACATTCAAACCTTCTTCAATGGCTTTTTCCTTGGAATCTAAACACATGAAATCTCTCTCCATTTTGCATCACTTTCATATAAAGGTAGTTAAAATTCCAAACAGCCTACACCTTCACATATATTTACACTTTGCCTAAAAATTATTCCCTAAATGTGAAAACATTGAAGGAACTGCAAACATTAAACCAGATTAAAGTTAAAAACTTGCCATGTTTCTCACCTCTGTATCGCTCATACATGACATCCTTTGCTTAAGAAAACCCTAACAGATTTAACCACCTGCAATGAGGGAAAAACAACTCATAAAAATTTAGGTTTCTAACCAATTCACTGACATTCGATTCAAGCAAAATCGAAACACCTCACAATCACATACAATCATGGCCCGTCTCTGGTGAAGAGGAACTAAACAAACGACCAATTGTTGGTGCACTTGTGTCTGTACTTTGTCTGTATTTTGTCTTGTTACTGAACGATGTCTTTGTTAGTCTGTAAGTTTGACCAAGTCAACCATCCTCCGGTTTGACTTGGCCAAACAGTCAACTTTATTGTTTGTAATTTGTTTGGTTCGAAGGATGGTCATCGAAGGATCTCTTATATCCTTCGATGATGATGAGCTCGATAGATGGACCGTCGATAGATGGACCACGAAAGATCCCATCTTTCGTGGTACATGTTGATCGTTCGAGCTGTTCCTGGTCGAAAGATGATCTTTCGACCAGTCTGCATGATCCTTCGACCAGACCTGCTGTGTTTGGGTATAAATACCCGTGTGTTGTGTTCATTTCGATAGTAGACATAGAGAGACAAGGGTGGACACTTAGAGAGCAGAAACACACACACACTGAGAGAGAGTTTACAGGACTGATTTGTAAACATTGAGCTGTAACTGAATCTTTCATACGTTTAATACAAGTGGTGTTAATCGTTGAATATTGTGTGTCGTGCTTTTACGTGTTCTATCTCGGTTTGCTATCTTGGTTGGATTCCGCACAACCGGGTTGGTTTGTACACAAGGATTAGGCGACTAGATCCTCCCCTAGCCGGACCTACAAGTGGTATCAGAGCCTTGGCTCTTGTCCTTGTTAAAACCGAGGTGTTCTTGGTGTTTTTCGGGATTTTATAGTTCATATTTTCTGGAAATATTACTGTTTTGCTGGAAGTTCTTATAAAAACCACTATACTTTTCATTCTCACATATTAAAAGTTGGTTTTTGGTGAAGTTTCGAGCAAAATTCGGGTTTCGGAAAACCTTCGGTTCATCAGAAATCTCATATTTCTGGGCTGTGTTCTTGATAAAAATACACTTTGATCTTAAAATTTTGATTTACCAAGTGTTTGTGTGTTGGAAGTTGTACTTTGTTTAAAATTTTGATCATTACCCGGTTGGTGAAAAACCTGCATGTTCAGACCTGAAAGATATGGTCTGAACATACTTTCTGCCGAAAGTTCTCACCAACCCGTCAACTTTTTCACCAACTTGTCACCGATTGTCAACTGTGTCAGAACCATTCGAAAGATATCCTTCGAACTCGAAAGACCATCTTTCGATCAGTGGAGGTTCGATAGATCATCATCCTTCGAACCAAGGAATCATTTCGAAACATTCATCTTTCGGACTTCTGTTCATTTTCGAAAGACTAGGATCCTTCGATTGGGGAGTCTTTCGAAGTCCTCTTTCGATTTCATCTTTCGGTCTACAGTACTTTTTCGAAGGATAAGGATCCTTCGGTTGGAGAATCTTTCGAAAACCTTTGTTCGAAATTCAACAGAGATCTTTCGAACCCTGTTGATCCTTCGAACAGGTGTGGATCTTTCGATCATCAGTTTGTTTGTGCTTAACAGTTTGTGTTTTTTTTCAAGTATCTTTCGAACAGGTATCCTTCGGCTGATTAAATATGAATCCAAGGTGGAATACTTTGGTAAATACAGATATGTATTTTGGTACTCCGTCATCTTCCGCACCGGTATCTTCACAAGCTAATGCAATTTCTACCGGTCAATGGGCATTTGTATCAAATCAAGTTCCAAGTGTTCAAAGCATTCTTTTAAGCGAAAGCGAAACTGGAAGTTTGAATAGACCTCCAAAGTTGATGCATTTATATGAATATCCAGGATGGATTGATAGATTTCATACATACGTTCTTGGTCAAAATACAGAATTGTGGTTGCGGTTCATCACAGATTTCGATCAAACAATAGAGGTTGCCGGATCATCTGCTGCTACGTTTGGAGATCTCTCGGAAGATCAGAAGAAAGTCTATGATCTAGAAAAAAAGGCATACGCAATTCTCACTCAGGCCTTAAGTAAAGATATCTATCATCAGTTTGTCAGTTATAAGACTACAAAAAGGTTGTGGGACGCGTTGAAGACAAGGGGCGTGGGAAATGAAGCAACACGTCAATTGAGAAAAGAGTTGCTAAAGAAAGAGTTTGATGGCTTTACTTGTATGGAGAATGAGTCGTTGGGTGATTTGACAAGTCGATTTAATCACTTGTTGACTGAATTGACAAACTTTGGGGTAGCTACAACTCCTGTAGAGATTGTGAAAAGGTTTGCAGATGCGTTGCCGCCTCAGTGGAATACGTTCTTGGAAATCATGAAGTACAATGGTACTTTAGCCACAACGAGTTTCAACGACTTCGTTCAAATTCTAGAAAACAAGAATCAGGAAGAGACTCTGAAGGCAAAAAGAATTCCCGTGCCTCAAAATCCTGAAATGTATTTTGGAGCCGCTAGCACTTCTACAAAACCTTCTTCGCATGCTCCAATTCAAACAGCCTTTGTGACTAGCACAGATATGTATGGCAATACTATCCAAGTGCCGGTTCCTCCAAAGACAGACATGTATGGAAATCTGCTAGAACCAGTTCCTCAACAGCAACAACAAAGCCAACGACCTCTCAGACCAACTGATATGTTCGGAAATCCTTTACCAACAACTGATATGTATGGGAATCCACTTCCTCCTCCTCCTGTTCAATCTGCGGTACCAACAGACATGTACGGGAATCCACTTCCTCCTCAACAGCAAGCATGCTATGGAAGTACATCATCTACTGGTCAGCAATCAAAGCCAAATACAGTACGGCTCGACACCTCAAGCCTTTCTAAAGTTAGTGTGGAAGTAGCAAAGGAACACATGGAGCTGCTAAACACTGTGGTGAGCGCATACTGTGGTCTAGTAGAAGGTCAGATTGGCAACATTAATCTGACTCAAGAAGACTATCAGCAGATAGACAAGGAAGAGATGGAGATGATGGATATTAAGTGGGCCTTTGCCAGTGCTGTTAGGCGAGCAAAGGATTTCATGGAGAGAACGGGCCGAACCAGCTTGGAAAGCAAGAAAGACACCAAGTATGGGTTCGATAAACAAGCGGTTAAATGCTTCAACTGTGGTGAACGTGGCCATTTCAAGCGTGAATGTACAAGGCCATCTCAACATGGGAACCAGAATCCCTTCAGAGGTCAAGGCAACCAGCAGAACCAGAACAGGAACAATGTTCGCACAATGGTGCCTGTCAACAATCAGACTCAGGCAGGACCATCAAATGCCAATCAGGCACTTGTGGTTCAGGTAGATGAAGGCTGTGATTGGTCAATCCAGTTGGGAAATGATGCTCCGGATGGAACGACATGTTTTGCTGAGATTGTCAAGGATCTTAATCACACCAGTGGTGGAGAATCTTCCGCCAATGGTGGTGACTCCTCTGAGGATGAAGACTCTTCTGGTTACAGCAGAAGTTCGGATGAAGAATCCTCGAGCTCAGGTGATGATCATGTGGATGAGACCTCAAATGCGTCAATCGATGCAAATATTGATGAGCTGTTGGAAGAAACTGCAGCAGGAATTCAAAGAAGATCTATCTTGGTGGATCAAGCTGCTTATTCTTCGTCTTCTCTCCATTCAGCCTTTATGGCGAATGTCGACAGTTCATCAAGTCAGGTATGTGTCGATGAACCCACTTCTGTTAGCTGTGATAATTGTGATAGATTGCTTGCTAGATGTGCTGATTTGGAGGCAAACATGTCTGAGTTGCAAGGCAAACACGATGCTTCACAAGCTAGTTTGTTTGAATTGCAAGACAAACATGTTTCTGTGAATGATAGGTGGTGTGAATTGCAAAGCAAGCATGAGTCTTTGCAAGAGAAATATGATGTGACATTTATTCATAATCAGAAATTGACAGTTGATATTTCAAAGTGCACTGAAGCCAATATGTTTTATGAAAACCATGAAAAGAATTATAAATCAATGATTGAAACATTGAAGAAAGATAAAACAGAGCTGACTAAAATGGTTTCCAGAAAACAAACTGACATTAATTTGTATATCACTCGTCTTGAGGTGATGCAAAAAGAAATGGCTTGTGTTAAAACAGAAAGTGAGGCGATCCGACTCAAGTTAGACAGTTATTTGAGTTCTAGCTATGTGTTGGATCACATCATTGATGTTCAGAAAGAGAAAAAGGATGTCACATGCATAGGTTATAAAAAATGTCCACCACCCGTGAGAAACAATTTTGATGCCTTGCCTGATGAGGAGTACAGAACTCACTTTGAACCATCTGTTCCTCTAGATGTTAATGAATTTGCAGCAGGACTCGGATACAAGAAAGATGTATCGTCAGATTCAGATGTGTCAGCAGATACTTTTGTAACTGCTGAACAGAATCAGGATCCTCCAGTTGTTGTTGAGGATGCTGATTCTTCTGATGATGAGTCTGATGATACTGATTCGGAAAAGTCTGATGCAGTAATCAAAGAAGAGGACATACCTCTTGAGAATCATATCCTATGTGATCCTCCCACAAAACCTGCTAAGACTGTTCCAACCGAGTCCACATCAGCAAAAGAGTCGGAGAGTGTGGATTTGCTGTACACTCTGGTTGGTGATGATAAAATTTACTCAGACAAAGATTTTCCTATTAAAAATGTTAATCAATCTTTAATCAGTAAAGTCTTTGAAAATTCTACAAGTAAGTTTTTGGGAAAGACAGGACCACATGTTACAGTCACACAGTGTCCTCCTATCCCAAAGGCTGAAGTCAGAAAACAATTTGGGAACAAGGAATTACCAACAGTGTCAAAACAGCAAAACCATACCAAAACAAATAATAAGGCACCGACTCAAAATCAAAGGAAGCCGAATCAGAAGAAGAAGAAGAATGTAAACTTTGTGAAATCGAAGGGAACGGACAAAATTGAAAAGTTTGCAAATCAATCTAACCTAGATTTTGTCCAAAAGGCAACAGTGATGAAAAGGAATGAACCAAGTAGTTCAAAACCTAGTACCTCGGGTTCACAAAGTTCATCATCGGCAAGACGACCACATGATACTTCGGGGTTTGTTGAACGAAGATCATGTTTTGAATGTGGTACAATTGGGCATATCATTCGAAACTGCCCGTATCTTCATAAGTTGAAAGCCAAAGAAGATGATCCCCGTGGCCCAACTGACCGTAGGCGATCTGTTTCTGTAAAACAAGATCCCCGACTCATAAGAGAAAGGGAAAAGAAACAAAAACGCCAACAGGTCAAGAAAATTGAAAAGGCGATTAAAACCAATGTGATTCAACAACCATCTGTTTCTGTCAAACCAAACAATTTAAAAACTTCAGACAACCATGAAGTTAAGTTTTTAAAGAATAACACTGGTATAACAAAACAGACCTGGAAACCGAAAACGGTTACTGAATCAGGGGGACCATCAAAATTTCCGAATCATCAAAAGGTGGAAGTTATTGTTGTTGATAAGAATGGAAGACCCAAGACCACAATGGCTTGGGTCCCCATCTCCAACTAATCGATTGAGTTTATGTGCAGGGTGTTCCAGGAGGAACTATCAGTAGTCATTGGATTGTTGATAGTGGGGCATCCAGGCACATGACAGGCGACATGAAGCTTCTCTACGACGTCAAATCTATTAGAGGAGGTTATGTTGCTTTTGCTGGAGATAAGGGCGGATATATAACGGGTGAAGGAATGATTTCCAACGGGGTTGTTAGCTTTGACAAGATCAACTTTGTGCAACAACTTGATCACAATCTTCTTAGTGTTTCTCAAATTTGTGACAAGCAGTTCTCAGTACACTTTGATGCTAATGGATGTTATGTGCTGAAACCCGGCTTCAAAATTCCAAAAGAATGGATTCTCTTGTCGGCTCCAAGGATAAATGATCTGTATGTCCTTGATATGAGCCAAGCTATCACAACGTCTGCACAAGCAACATGTTTCGTTTCTAAGGCCACAGAAAAAGACACAATCTCTTGGCACAGACGAATGGGTCACATTCACTTACGCAAAATGAATCATTTGGTATCAAATGAATTGGTGAATGGTGTTCCTCTTAAAAACTTCCATCTTCAAGACGTCTGTGTTTCGTGCCAAAAAGGAAAACAAACGAAGAAGCGACACCCTACAAAGAAAGTCAACACGGTGGCTGTTCCTCTTGAACGTTTGCACATGGATTTGTTCGGTCCTGTCAAGCACAAAAGCATTAGGAATGATCAATACTGCCTCGTGATAACTGATGATTATTCAAGATTTTCTTGGGTGGCTTTCATGGCACATAAGAGTGAAACCTTCGGTATTATCAAAAACTTGATCATTCAGATTGAGAATCTTTACAACTTGAAGGTTAGGCGGATACGTAGCGACAATGGTACTGAATTCAAAAATCATGCCATGGCGGAGTTTTGCACTTCAAAAGGTATTCTTCACGAATTTAGTGCAGCTTATACTCCTCAGCAGAATGGCGTCGCTGAACGTAAGAACCGCACATTGATCGAGACTGCTAGGACTATGTTGGTAGAGTCGCAGCTACCCATTCCATTCTGGACTGAAGCTGTGTCCTCTGCATGCTATACGTTGAACCGAGTCCTTACAGTCAAAAGGCACAACAAGACCTGCTTTGAGCTTATCAACAAACGGAAACCAGACTTGTCTTATCTTGAACCGTTTGGAGCTCCTTGCACAATTATCGATCCTCATGGAAAGTTTGGGACAAGATCTATCGAGGGATACTTTCTTGGGTATTCCACCCCAAACTTAAGAGTCTGGAATCTAGAGACTAAAAGGGTTGAGGAATGGTCTGAAGTCAGAGTACAAAGGCACACTTTACCAGTCAGAAATCCTGGTCAGCCTTGGATGTTTGAGTACGATGACTTTTTCAATTCGATCAATGTTGAAGCCGTTGAAGAAAGTGCTGCGGCAAGGATGTTTTTCGAGAGCGACAATGCAACAGATTCACCGTTGGTTCGTCCCATTATAGTCAATCAAGAACCATCTTCGGTGAACAATAATGCTCTCGACAATGAGGATTTTCAAGATGCTTCCGAATTGAACGAATCTTCAGAGGATGACGAATTTCTAGATGCAGATCAAGAAGCTCCAACAGCAGTTCATGGTACTTCAGAGGGTACTCCTCCAGTGGATGTCCCTCGAACAGCTGAAACTTCTGCATCATCCTCTTCGTCAATTCCGGGACTTGAATTGATTGCTGATCTCAATCTCAACAATCTGGGTACAAATATTCCAGTTCAAGATAATCCAGAAACAAGGATTCACAATACCCATCCTCAACAAAACATCATCGGAAATGTACAAAGTGGCGTTCAAACAAGAAACATGTTGCGAAACAACAACAATGCAGGCTTGTATGCAACTATCCGAGAATCTGGTCAACAGAATGATTGGTCTTTCGCGTGTTATGTCTCACAGGAAGAACCAAGAACTTGGAAAGATGCTTTGAAAGATAGCTCATGGGTTGAAGCGATGCAGGAAGAACTGCAACAATTCCAGAAGCTTGGTGTCTGGAAACTCGTAGAGAAACCTGCTGGATACAAGAAGATTGGTACCCGTTGGGTGTTTAAATGCAAAAAGGATGACCGTGGGATCGTTATCCGGAACAAAGCAAGGCTAGTCGTTCAAGGTTTTCGTCAGATTGAAGGAATCGACTACAACGAAGTATATGCACCTGTTGCACGTCTAGAAGCCATTCGGATCTTTCTGGCTTATGCCTCATTCAAAGGTTTCAAGGTATACCAGATGGACGTGAAGAGTGCTTTCTTACATGGTGTGGTGGAAGAAGAGGTGTACGTCGAACAGCCTCCAGGTTTTGAAGATCCTATCCATCCCGATCGGGTTTGGTTGCTCAACAAAGCTCTATATGGTCTACATCAAGCCCCGCGAGCTTGGTACGCAACCTTATCTAATTATCTGCTGGAGAACGGTTTTCGCAGAGGTCTTATCGATTGTACTCTCTTCATCAAAGAACAAGATGGAGATCTTCTACTGGTACAGGTATACGTTGACGATATTATATTTGGTTCTACTAATGATGTTTTGTGTAGGGATTTCAAGCGTGTTATGCAGGATAAATTCGAGATGAGTGCTATGGGGGAAATGACCTTCTTTTTGGGCCTACAAGTACAACAAACCGAGTCTGGGATATTCATCCATCAGACTAAATATGTTGGTGACATCTTGAGCCGGTTCCAGATGTCTGATGCAACGCCCATCGGTACCCCATTGCCACAAAATCACGGAATTACTCCAGACTTGAAGGGTCAAGATGTTAGCCCCTCACACTACCGCGCGATGATAGGATCCCTTATGTACCTCACAGCATCAAGACCAGATATAATGTACCCAACGTGCCTGCTTGCCAGATATCAAGTGAACCCGAAGGCCTCACATCTTGCAGCTGTAAAAAGGATATTTCGTTATTTGAAGGGTTACCCTGACACCGGTCTATGGTACCCTAGGGATAATAACTTTGACTTGATCGCATTCAGTGATTCTGATTTTGGCGGATGCAAAATCGACGGCAAATCCACAACGACTGGATGTCAGTTTTTGGGAAATCGCCTAGTCACATGGCAGTGCAAGAAGCAGACGTGCGTCGCTACATCAACATGCGAAGCTGAATACATTGCTGCCTCAAGTTGTTGCTCCCAAGTCCTGTGGATACAACAACAAATGCGTGATTACGGTTTTGAATTCCTAACTACTCCTATTTACGTTGATAATTCTGCTGCATTACAGATCACTAGAAATCCTGTGCAGCATTCAAAGACTAAGCACATCGAAATTAAGTATCACTTCATACGTGATTGCTTTGAGAAAAGGCTAATCGATGTTGCTTACGTCCACACCGATGACCAACGTGCCGACCTTTTTACCAAAGCTTTTGACAAATCAAGATTTGACTATCTTTTATTGGTAAACGGCATTAAGGTCAAGCAAGAGTAATCCACATCGGAAAATCATTTTTGTAAATACCTTTGTGTTTTAAATTTATCTTAGTTTGTTGATTTTAGGGGGAGTAAATCCAAAATTTGGAAATCCAAAAACATCGAAAAATTTCATAAGTACAAAAACAATAGAAAAACAAAAATGAGTTTCCTGGCGAGCAAAAGAGAAAATGATAGTACATCAGTGGTCTGTCTAAACCTCTTCAAACCTAAAATGAAAAACGATAAGCAGCTCCATATAAGATGTATCGGTAGGCTCACAATCATTTTAAAGTGTGCAGGGTGATATAAACTTAAAATCGACTGAAGACCAGGTGGGAACCATTCATTGGCATATGGTCTTAGTACCGAAATTTCGTTTGAGAGATTGCCGAGGTTCTGAAATATTCGGTCTTTATGCTGCTTATCATCTGGGTATCATGGTTGTATCTTTTACCGAAAAATAACGGGGACGCAAGTCTAGATCTTCCATGATACTATACATACGTGTACATACTGCATACGACCTCAATAAGTGATCAACAATCACATGTCCCTCAAAATAAGTGATAAAATATCACAAATTCTTTCCGGGAGTCAAGTTCGTCTCTCTGCTGTACGAAAGTACTGACCTGTTCACGGACTTGCTCCTGTGCCCTCATGCATATGAAAATCAAGTTCCTCATCAATAAGTGATTATATCACAAAGGGCTTGTTTTCAAAATCAAAATAAGTGAGAATCTCACATCATATACGGTCAAACAGATGATAATCGGTATACTCACCGGTAAGATGAACTCTCGTGCATACCTTGATACGGGAATGTGTCGTGATGTGGATGAACACCGGTCGGTAAGTATAAATCATACCTTAACGTATCCCCTCGCCATAATTACATCTGATAAGTTGAGCATAAGTGGATAACAATACCGATAATTGTTATAGGATGCTTATCTTAATGTTATCTAACTGAACAACAAGAGCGTTTTGGCATGACCGTACACTGATATGATTCTCTTACCCTCGAAACTCGCAAAAAGAATGTCTGTATATATTTATTTACTGCTTTCAGTCTTTACATTTGATATATTCAAAAATACCAAAAAGATTTTAGGCGTGTTTTAATATAAACTTTATAAAAGCCAAAAAGATTTTATTTCTATTTTATTTTCGATCGTACGATGTTGGAACTCGAGTCTTCGTTACCTGAAACCTGAACGAAAACCGAAAACGACTAAATCTTCATAAACGGTCGAAATTTGCAAGTGTTGAAAGTTAAAATTGAAATTGATAAAAATCTTTAAACTTTCATACTGTCGGACGGTGTTTGTGTAAACAATGGTCACATGTGTGTCGTTTGCTTATGATATTCCAGGCGGTTGTTCTCATTACGCGTTTAGATTTCTTGCATGTGCAGATTCTAAAGGCTAGGAGAACATGGTCGATGACAAGCTTCGGAATGAAGACACGACGTGAAGGCTCTCAAATGGCAAAGATGATCGAGTTGCTGCTGACCATCATCAACACCACAAGGATCTCACTTCATAAAGAACAAGACTTTCACGAGCATAACTCAAGGGGGAGCTTATGTTAAGGGGGAGTTTGTCAACACACTTCCTACATGAAACGGGGAGTTTGTTGATACACTTTCTGCTTTCAAGACGTGAAGACTTTGAAGATCCTCCGACATTGAAGATTTGAATAGAAGTCAAAGACTTGAAGACACGAGAACTTACAAGAATGAAGATCGAGACAAAGCAACAGCTGTTTGTTGATAAGCCAGACAAAGCTACAGCCAAGGGGGAGTTTGTTGGTGCACTTGTGTCTGTACTTTGTCTGTATTTTGTCTTGTTACTGAACGATGTCTTTGTTAATCTGTAAGTTTGACCAAGTCAACCATCCTCCGGTTTGACTTGGCCAAACAGTCAACTTTATTGTTTGTAATTTGTTTGGTTCGAAGGATGGTCATCGAAGGATCTCTTATATCCTTCGATGATGATGAGCTCGATAGATGGACCGTCGATAGATGGACCACGAAAGATCCCATCTTTCGTGGTACATGTTGATCGTTCGAGCTGTTCCTGGTCGAAAGATGATCTTTCGACCAGTCTGCATGATCCTTCGACCAGACCTGCTGTGTTTGGGTATAAATACCCGTGTGTTGTGTTCATTTCGATAGTAGACATAGAGAGACAAGGGTGGACACTTAGAGAGCAGAAACACACACACACTGAGAGAGAGTTTACAGGACTGATTTGTAAACATTGAGCTGTAACTGAATCTTTCATACGTTTAATACAAGTGGTGTTAATCGTTGAATATTGTGTGTCGTGCTTTTACGTGTTCTATCTCGGTTTGCTATCTTGGTTGGATTCCGCACAACCGGGTTGGTTTGTACACAAGGATTAGGCGACTAGATCCTCCCCTAGCCGGACCTACACCAATGATTGACGATCCTGTTACGCAAAATCAACCACCATAAAAACTGATGATTGTCGTGAAAACAAAGAGCACAGCCATCGTCACTTTGATTCCTCGTGTTCGTCGGGAGCGATGGACACTTCTGTAACTTCTTTATGGGGCGGTGGTATCGCTGAGCAAAGTAACTGATGATGAAAAACCTAGAAAAGATAAAAAGAAGATCGAAGATAAAAGGGAAGATGGAGAGTTTTTTTTTTTTTTTGAAACACTCCCCAAGCATCATGTACAAGTAATGATGCATGAAAAACTTGCTTCTTTATAATGGTATAATAGTCCTTAACGTTTGTTCACATTTGCTAGATCCATCCAAAAAAAGATTTTTTCTTATATGAACCAATGAGGTTTCAAAAAAGTTGCTAAATCCATCCAAACTTCAGGGACGATTTTAGCAATTTAATAAAACAAACTTTTTTTGGATGGATTTAGCAAATGTGAACAAACGTCAGGGACGATTTTTACAATTTACTCTATTTTTTTTATTTTCATCTTTTTATTATATCTCTTAATTAACATAAAATCTATTTATTTTTTTATTTTCATCTTTTTATTAAATTTCTTATTTAACATAAAATCTACTAGTTTTTTTTTGAACGGCGAATTTCTACAACAGACGATAGATTCGCACCTGCTTTTGCAGGCCCTCCACCGCACTCTGGCCAAGACTATGTTGTCTTAACCGGGCTCACGCTTGGCATCAGAGTTTGGTTTGGCGCTCCCCGACAAAATTTCCAGCCTATTGCCATATGCGAGTAGTTGCACCCTCCACAAGAGCCGAAAACTATCTGGAGTAAATGCACTGTAATAGAAAACTCGGGTGTACTCCGCGGGTTTCAAACCTGTGACCAGGCCTTCACCTAGTATTTTTTTTTGTCCATTTATAAAATAAAATACACGTTCTTGCTAAACAAGTAACAAATTAAACCGTTGAAAAGATTTTGTCGCATAATTAACTTTATTAAAGGATTAGTAATGAGTAAAATGTTTACATTTTAAAAGACTTTGTTAGATGGTTAGATGATTATAAATATAAAACCGTATTCATAATTGTAAAATATAAATGATTAATCTTTATTATGAAGTGGGTGAGGGCCTGGTCACAGGTTCGAAACCCGCAGAGCACACCCGAGTTTTCTATTACAGTGCATTTACTCCAGAGAGTTTTCGGCTCTTGTGGAGGGTGCAACTACTCGCATATGGCAGTAGGCTGGAAATTTTGTCGGGGAGCGCCAAACCAAACTCTGATGCTAAGCGTGAGCCCGGTTAAGACAACATAGTCTTGGCCAGAGTGGGGTGGAGGGCCTGCAAAAGCAGGTGCGAATCTATCGTCTGTTGTAGAAATTCGCCGTTCAAAAAAAAAACTAGTAGATTTTATGTTAAATAAGAAATTTAATAAAAAGATGAAAATAAAAAAATAAATAGATTTTATGTTAATTAAGAGATATAATAAAAAGATGAAAATAAAAAAAATAGAGTAAATTACAAAAATCGTCCCTGACGTTTGTTCACATTTGCTAAATTCATCCAAAAAAAGTTTGTTTTATTAAATTGCTAAAATCGTCCCTGAAGTTTGGATGGATTTAGCAACTTTTTTGAAACCTTAGTGGTTCATATGAGAAAAAATCTTTTTTTGGATGGATCTAGCAAATGTGAACAAACGTTAGGGACTATTTTAGCAATTTACTCTTAAAAAAAGAGTAAAATGTCCGGTTAGGCTGGAGGGTGTGGGGCGCCACCCTTCGGCCACCTGGACCACCATAGCCCCCCCTCCGCCATCGCCCACACCCCCGGCGCCATAGCCGGGGCGCCATAGCCCATCCGCCATCGTGATAACGAGCGGCAACGCGTTGAACGAGTTTGAAATGGTCAAAATGACCGTTGTGAAACGGTCGAAAATTAAAAAAAAAAACTTAATTTTATTATATATATATATAACCTATTCTAAACTAAAAAACTCATCAATCACAACCAAAACACACACCAATCACAACTAAAACACACACCAATCACAACTTAAAAATGTCTTCTTCGAGTGTAACAACTCTCATCAAAAAGTACTTGATTTCTGGTATAAATAGCTGGATTTGGCACTTGATTTCTGGAATTAAAACGACGCACAAAGTCGAAATAGGCACTGAGTTACGTTCTGTTCACTATTAAAAACACACACTGATCACGAAGTGCTGCCGCAATTCAGGTAATAACTCGATCGCTGCTACGATTCAATGTCCGATCGATTAAACTATCCAATGGATGTTTAAGTGCTGCCCACATTAGGGTTTATGCTTTGTCATTCGTCGTTAAATCGATGGATGTTTAAGTATCGCACTTTGTCATTCGTTGTGAAGGTTTTAATCTCGTGAGTTATCGTAAATGCTGTATTAAGTTACTAACCTAGTTTGTGTGCATGATTATTTAAACTAGGTTATCAAGGCTAATCAGTAGGCTAAGCTCTGTTCAAAATTAAATCTGCAATGTGAGTCATTCTCTTTTTATCAAATTACTTTCAAAATCATATTTATTTTCAAAGTTATAATTACAGGGATTAAGTCTTTGTAATCACCATATTACAGCCGGTATGTGGGGTTTTGTATACATTACTTGATAATCTTCACCATTGGACAACGAGTTAGCCAATGGGTGATATGACCATAGTCACAGAAACGAGTCGAGTGACAAATACCGAGGGTAGTTGGTTGATATCTGAAACATTGTAATTGCTCTTAATACTGTAAATTATAACAAATGTGTCGTTTTAGTAAATAGAATGATTCACTCAGTATTTCCCGCTGACAAAACCTTTTTCAAACATGTTTCAGGTGATCTGTTGTGATCCAGGAAAAGTGCCGTGAAGCACTATCAGCTTAAGGAAGTGGCTCAGTATAAAATAAAGAAACATGTTTTGTAAAATAAAAGATTTCTTTGTGAAATCTCAAGATTGTAAATTACCGGGTTTTATCCTGAGTTGTGAATTAAAATAATCGGGAAATATTTCAGTTTTAAAAAGATCCTGAAGAAAACTTCCGCTGTTAATTAAATACCACGGGATTTTCTGTCCCGCGGCTCCTGAAACGGGTTAAACCGGGTCGGGGGCCGTGACAGAAAAAGGTGGTATCAGAGCCACTGATCTAAGCCTATTAAGTATTTTATTAACTGATTGCCAATTATGTGATTATGTGTTTTTTTAACTGATTATTTGTTAGTTACAGTATGGGTAAGTAAAAGCTGTCAAATATCTATCTTAAATTAGATAGGTCATCCAACGAGTAGGGAAGTTCATCCCAAACAAAACCTTATGGAATTCCTGAAGAAGGAATATTTGTGAGAAAGGCACATTATGAGAAACCACTTTCTCCTAATAAAAGAAGTTTGATTATTAGGAAAAGTCAGGAGGAAATAAGGAAAAACCGAGAGAAGAAGATTAAACAGGAAACCCAGGAATTAACCAGTAAAACACCTTGGGAGGACAAATTAGATGAGAAATGGGCAGATCTTTATATGCTAGCCACAGTAGCAGAAAATGCAAATCTCTAAATACTTTAACTCAAATTTTAGCACATTTATTTATTTACAATCCAGAAACCTTATTCAGTAAATAAATAAGTTCACAGTAAATCATAGTATATTTTACTTGTCAGTTGTTTTATGTATGGTATGCAATAATATTTAAGGGTTATCTATGAAATTTTGTTATTTTATTTTAACATTTGGTATGTATTTTGTATATATGCTAAACAGCATGAATGAGATATCTGAAGCTTTAGAAAATCTTAACCTCTATCCCGTTAAGATAGAAGTTTCCAAGGAATTCACCGGTTACTTCGCTGATAAAGAAGAACCCATGGAATTTCAATCCAAACCACTGACAAAACCTAAACCCAAGAAAAGAAGCAGATTTGTGGGATGGAGGCGTGTACGTAGGAAAAAGCCAGCAACAAGAAAGGTTACCAAAACTGAAGAACCAAAAGACAAAGGAAAAGGGGTAGAAATTGAGGAAAATGTTAATCAAGTAGAGATAGAAGCTGAGAAGAGTTTTAAGCAAACAGAAAGAGAAGTCGGAGAAAGTTCTAGACAGAAACAGAAAATGACTCCCTGGGATGTTTTAGATCATAAACTAGTAATGAGTGACCTCATCGGACCTGCCGATGGAAACCTTGAACCAGCTAATCCAAATCTTATATTTACTGAAGAAGATCTTTTCAGCTACCCACTAGAAGCTCCAATTCCAATCAATCTGGAACCTGCTATTCTAGATCCTATTGTCCAACCTCAACCACTACCAGTAGAATTAGATGAATGGTGGACAACTGATTGGCAATACCAAAATCTTTTAAACAACCCTGATACATTTTTCCCACAAGTTGACCCAGAACCTCCATTATACCCAACTATGAGCCCGGAGAATCTGGCTGAACTTCGTCTCTGGGGCGAAGAGTTAATTAATGCAGGAAATAGGATTAGGGATGTTGGATAAAGAGTTACTTGGAAGTACGACGAAAGGGAGAGTCGTTTTTAAGAAATTAGCTGACCAGATAATGGGAGTTTGCAGGAATATTTGTTTAATAAATAATCATAAGAACCAGTATGTGTAATAACTTAACAATAAAACATTGTATGATAATCGTGTGTACGAGGCATAATATAATATATAGAAATGAAACTCGGGAAACCGATAACTTTTGGTTATACATGTTAATGTGATTATGTGCAAACTATTTTATTATATTTATATCTATACTAATTATTTATATAAAATTTATTTACCAGATGGCAATTGTTGGTAATGAACCAGTGAACGAAGTTAATCAATCTGAACAACATCAGGAGGATCGATTTATGACTAGACAAGATATAGAAAATATTGTGGCTCAAGGAATAGCTAATGCTATTCCAGCAATAGCCGCTGCTGTCCAGAAACCTGTTGAACCTCAACAAATCGTTCCTAGCAAACGTATTTCTGAAGATAACTTCAGTAATAGCGTAAACGGAGGCAATGATCATATTAATCATGATAATGAACCACGACAAGCTCCGCTCCCTAAGAAAATGAAAACTGCAACGCCTGGTTGCACTTTCAAAGAATTTCTTGCTTGTAAACCCATTGAATTTGCAGGCAATGAAGGAACAACTGCATCACTGCGTTGGTTAGAGAAAACCGAAGCAGTAATTGCAATAAGTAAATGTGCTAAAGATGATCAGGTCATGTACGCATCAAATCTCTTCAAGGAAGGAGCACTCGAATGGTGGAACACTGTGTTACAATCAAAAGGAAGAATAATAGCTTATGCCATGAATTGGGAAGAATTTAAGGGTCTTGTAGAAAGAAAATTCTGTCCCGAGTATGAAAAGGAACAAATGACAAATAAGTTCCTAAATCATAGGATGATGGGTGTAGATTGTCGCGGTTATACTTCGACATTCTTTGAATATGCTAGAGTGGTACCAACACTGGCTTCGCCAGAGCCGGTACTCATTTCTCGCTACATTTGGGGACTGATTAGTGAAATCCGCAATATCGTTAAAGCTGCGAGACCTCGCACTATTGACGATGCTGTGGAATTAGCTAACACCCTAACTGACGAACTGGTACGTGCACAAGACGAAAACAAGAAGAAAGAATTGGCTCAGAAAATTACCCAAGGATTTCGTACGGGTAATAATAGCAACTTCAAGAGAAGAGGAACGGGAAAATCCTCAACTCTGCCATTCTGCAAGAATTGCAAAAGAAAACATTATGGAAGATGTAATGTAACCTGCAATTTTTGCAAAATGGTAGGACATCGGGAAGAAGACTGCAGAAAGAAAACAACGATCTGCTATAACTGTGGAGAAAAGGGACATTTTAGACCAGAATGTCCTAAATTAATCAAACCAGCAGACAACAAAGCCAAGACAACCGATGGAGCTACTAAGAAGAATGTCCGAGCCTTTCAGTTAACTACTCAGGAAGCCGAGCTAATCCCAGATGTGATAGCTGGTACGTTCTTAGTTCACAACATTTACGCCAAAGTATTATTTGACTCTGGTGCAAACCAAAGTTTTATAAATACTTCATTCTGTCAAGCTCTTAATTTACCTTTAACCAATATTAGGCAGATTTTTACAGTCGAAACGGCAGACGGAAATTCAGTTAAAATAGATAAAGTTTTGCAGGAAGGAAATATAGAACTTTTAGGACATAAATTCTCTGCAAAACTATTGCTAATGAATTTAGCTGAATTTGATGTTGTATTAGGAATGGATTGGTTAGTAGCCAACCATGCTCGAATCCTTTGTGATCAGAATTCCATAGAAATTCAATCACCCACCGGAGAAGTAATTAGGATTACAGGAGATAAACCACGTAAGCCCATGAAGTTCATTTCAGCAATGAAAGTTGCTAATTATGAACGAAAACAAGGAATAGTATATATGATTTCAGTAATCATTAGTACTAAGGGTAAAGAACTTAAGGAAATTCCTGTAGTCTCAGAGTATCCAGATGTATTCCCAGAAGAATTACCAGGATTACCCCCAGATAGGGAAGTAGAATTTAGGATTCATCTAATTCCAGGAACTACACCGATAGCCAAGGCACCTTATCGGTTAGCACCCACAGAAATGTTAGAACTGAAAAAGCAATTAGATGAATTACTAAGTAAAGGATTCATACAACCTAGTTCATCCCCGTGGGGAGCACCAGTATTGTTTGTTAAGAAAAATGATGGTTCAATGAGATTGTGTATCGATTATAGAGAATTAAATAAGGTTACAATTAAGAATCGATACCCATTACCTAGGATTGATGATCTGTTTGATCAACTTCAAGGAGCTAGATATTTTTCTAAGATAGACTTACGCTCCGGATATCATCAATTGAAGGTACAAGAAGAAGATATACCTAAAACTGCTTTCAGAACTAGGTATGGTCATTACGAGTTTACAGTCATGCCCTTTGGGTTAACGAATGCACCTGCTGCATTCATGGACATGATGAATAGGATCTGTAAACCATATTTGGATAAATTTGTAATTGTTTTTATAGACGATATACTTATTTATTCCAAAAGTCAGACAGAGCATTGTGAACACCTTCATGCACTCTTAACTTTGTTAAGAAAAGAAAAGTTTTATGCCAAATTCTCGAAGTGTGAATTTTGGTTAAAGGAAGTGCAATTCCTAGGACACATGGTGAATCACAAAGGTATTCACGTAGATCCTGCTAAGATAGAGGCAATTACCAATTGGAAGGTTCCGCAAACCGCAATGGAAATTAGAAGTTTTATAGGTTTAGCGGGATATTATCGACGGTTTATTAAGGATTTTTCCAAGATAGTCGTACCATTAACTAAGTTAACCTGTAAAGTCGTTAAGTTTGAATGGGGACCTAAACAAGAAGAAGCCTTTAGGATTTTGAAACAGAAATTAACAAATGCTCCAATCTTAGCCTTACCAGAAGGAACTGAAGATTTTGAAGTTTATTGTGATGCTTCAAAACTAGGATATGGATGTGTGCTTATGCAACGTAAAAAGGTGATTGCATATGCTTCAAGGCAATTGAAAAAGCACGAAGAAAATTATACGACTCATGATTTAGAATTAGGAGCCGTAATTTTTGCCCTTAAGATTTGGAGACATTATCTGTATGGAAGTAAATTTACTGTTTATACAGATCATAAAAGTTTTTGGGCAAAAAGAGTTAAACATGAGACAAAGAAGATGGATGGAAATCCTAAGTGACTACGACTGTGATATTCAGTATCACGAAGGAAAGGCAAATGTAGTTGCAGATGCCTTAAGTCGTAAGTATTATGAGAAACAACGACGGGTTCGTGCTCTCAGATTAAATCTACAAATAGATTTAATGGAACAATTGAAGAATGTTCAAGCTACAGCAATCAAGGATGATGCTGAAGGAATGAAAGGACGAATAAAGGAATTAGAACAAGGAGCAGATGGAATTTGGAGATTCCACAAAAATAGAATTTGGGTACCTAACCAAGATTTAAGAAATAATTTCTGGTGGATAGGCATGAAGAAGGATATAGCTAGATATGTTTCTAAGTGTCTTACTTGTTCGCAAGTAAAAACAGAACATCAGAAACCCTCAGGTCTACTACAACAATTAGAAATGCCTATATGGAAATGGGAACTTATAACAATGGATTTTGTTACTAAGTTACCCAAAACCAGAAAAGGTAATGATGCGATTTGGGTAATTGTGGATCGATTAACCAAATCAGCTCACTTTCTACCTATGAAAGAAACCTTTAGCATGGAAAGATTGGCAAAGTTGTATGTAGATGAAATCGTATCTCTACATGGAGTTCCACTCTCCATTGTATCAGATAGGGATAGTCGTTTCACTTCTCATTTTTGGAAAAGTTTCCAAGAAGCTATGGGAACTCGACTAAATTTAAGCACTGCATATCATCCACAAACAGACGGACAAAGTGAAAGGACGATCCAAACTCTAGAAGACATGCTCCGAGCATGTGTAATAGATTTTGGTGGAAATTGGGATGATCATTTACCATTAATTGAATTCTCCTATAACAATAGTTATCATTCAAGTATTGAAACCGCCCCATTTGAAGCACTGTACGGAAGAAAGTGCAGAACTCCAGTTTGTTGGGCAGAAATAGGAGAAAGTCAATTGTCAGGTCCTGAAATAGTGCAAGAGAAGACTGATAAGATTACTCAAATCAAGGAAAGACTGAAGACGGCTCGCGATCGTCAGAAGAGTTATGCAGATAATCGACTCAAGCCACTTGAATTCCAAGTGGGAGACAAAGTACTATTAAAAGTTTCCCCTTGGAAAGGAGTTGTTCGATTCGGTAAGAAAGGAAAGCTAAGTCCAAGGTATGTAGGACCATTTTCAGTGATCCAACGTATAGGACCAGTTGCTTATCGTTTACAACTACCAGAAGAATTAGCTGGAGTACATGATGTGTTTCATGTATCCAATCTCAAGAAATGCTTATCAGATGAATCACTGGTAGTACCTCTTCGAGATATAGAGGTAAACGAAAAGCTGAAATTTGTTGAGAAACCTCTTCAGATTGAGGATCGAAAGATCAAGTTTCTCAAACATAAACGACTAGTTTTAGTCAAAGTTAGATGGGATTCAAAAAGAGGAGCTGAATACACTTGGGAGCTAGAATCAGAAATGAAGCGAAAATATCCTCATTTATTCCAGTAAATCTCGAGGACGAGATTTTATTAAGGTGGGGAGAATGTAACAACTCTCATCAAAAAGTACAAATTATTATTTTAATTTGTCCAATAGGAAACCCTAATTGAGAAACCCAAGTGATTCTGCACAAACCCTAAAATTTTCAGAACAATCGGAATCAGGATCAGGGCCCCTAAAACTCAAGGGGGGTATACCCTAGTTAACGATTATCTAAATTACTCGCTGTCAAAATTTGAAATTAAGAATCTGTCAAGTCAGCAAAGCTAGTCCCAACCGTGGCTACTCTATAAAAAAATAGGTGACCCTTACGGACCGTAAGGGTTGAGTCTTACGGTTCGTAAGGGGGGGGGGCAAAATTCGGGTATAAATAGCTGGATTTGGCACTTGATTTCTGGAATTAAAACGACGCACAAAGTCGAAATAGGCACTGAGTTACGTTCTGTTCACTATTAAAAACACACATTGATCACGAAGTGCTGCCGCAATTCAGGGTAATAACTCGATCGCTGCTACGATTCAATGTCCGATCGATTAAACTATCCAATGGATGTTTAAGTGCTGCCCACATTAGGGTTTATGCTTTGTCATTCGTCGTTAAATCGATGGATGTTTAAGTATCGCACTTTGTCATTCGTTGTGAAGGTTTTAATCTCGTGAGTTATCGTAAATGCTATATTAAGTTACTAACCTAGTTTGTGTGCATGATTATTTAAACTAGGTTATCAAGGCTAATCAGTAGGCTAAGCTCTGTTCAAAATTAAATCTGCAATGTGAGTCATTCTCTTTTTATCAAATTACTTTCAAAATCATGTTTATTTTCAAAGTTATAATTACAGGGATTAAGTCTTTGTAATCACCATATTACAGCCGGTATGTGGGGTTTTGTATACATTACTTGATAATCTTCACCATTGGACAACGAGTTAGCCAATGGGTGATATGACCATAGTCACAGAAACGAGTCGAGTGACAAATACCGAGGGTAGTTGGTTGATATCTGAAACATTGTAATTGCTCTTAATACTGTAAATTATAACAAATGTGTCGTTTTAGTAAATAGAATGATTCACTCAGTATTTCCCGCTGACAAAACCTTTTTCAAACATGTTTAGTGATCTGTTGTGATCCAGGAAAAGTGTCGTGAAGCACTACCAGCTTAAGGAAGTGACTCAGTATAAAATAAAGAAACATGTTTTGTAAAATAAAAGATTTCTTTGCGAAATCTCAAGATTGTAAATTACCGGGTTTTATCCTGAGTTGTGAATTAAAATAATCGGGAAATATTTCAGTTTTAAAAAGATCCTGAAGAAAACTTCCGCTGTTAATTAAATACCACGGGATTTTCTGTCCCGCGGCTCCTGAAACGGGTTAAACCGGGTCGGGGGCCGTGACATCGAGCTCGTCATCCGACGGTGTTCTTGATGATATGGTTATCGCCATGGCGCAGGAGACGATTAATTATTTGCACGAAGCCGAATCCTCTGCATCGCGTACCAGACAACCGCCTATTGAACGAAATCGGTTAGCTGCTCATGAACGTCTAGTGCAAGATTATTTTTGTGAAACTCCCGTGTACAATGATGATCAGTTTAAGCGTAGGTTTCGTATGAGCCGACGACTATTCGTTAAAATTTCCAATGATCTTGCGGGCGAATCCCCTTTTTTCACGCAAAGGGTAAGTGCAAATGGCAAGGTTGGTTTCTCTGGACTACAAAAGTGTACGGCAGCAATTAGGCGACTAGCCTATGGCACATCGAGTGATGCGTGGGATGAGTATATAAGGATGTCGTCAAGAATGTGTCGTGAGTCTCTTGAAAATTTTTGTGAAGGTAACTTTTATTAACACTAGTATTTATTATTATTTTACGTCGTTATTATTTTTAAATTAGCAATAATTTATCAGGTGTAATCTCTCTGTACGGGAGACGATATTTGAGGATGCCAACCGCAGCCGACGTTCCAATTCTATACAAGGCCCATCAGCGCTTACATGGGTTTCCTGGAATGTTGGGAAGTCTTGATTGCATGCACTGGGAATGGGCGGCATGCCCAACCGCTTGGAAAGGGCAACATCATCGTGGTGACCACGATGGTCCAACGGTAGTATTACAAGCGGTCGCTTCTCAAGATTTATGGATTTGGCATGCGTACTTCGGCATCGCTGGTACGAACAATGACATTACAGTTTTAATGACCTCGAATCTATTCGACGATGTCATAGACGGTGTTGCACCAGATACTTCATTCTATGCAAACGACGTGGAGTATAAGTATGGGTACTATCTCACAGATGGTATTTATCCGGAGTGGGCGACGTTGGTGAAAACTCTTTCATGTCCAGATGACGAAAAAAGAATGTATTTCAAGAAGAAACAAGAGTCAGCAAGAAAAGATATTGAGCGGGCTTTCGGTGTGTTAAAGAAAAGATGGTCTATCATCTCCCAGCCTTCGAGGATACTTGAAATGAGAAACGTTATGTATACGTGTATCATTTTGCATAACATGATATTGGAGGACTCTGGTAGAGCATTTTGTGGAGAAAGCTATGATGAAAGTATCCAACCGATGAACCCAATACTAACATACGCGGAGAAAGAAGATATCCGAGCAATGATACGGGCTAGGCACACACACCAAAACCTTCGAGCCGATCTGACAGAGCACATATGGTTTTATCGTGAACAAGGAGGACTCGACACAGACGACGAGTAGTGGTTTTATTTTTTAAATGAAGTTATGTAGTGTTTTTTTTAAATGAAATTATCTAGTGTTTTTTTATTTTTTTTAATGAAATTATGTAGTGTTTTTATTTTTTAAATGAAATTATCTAGTGTTTTTTATTTTTTTTAATGAAATTATGTAATGTTTTTATTTAAATATTTAAATAAAAAATAATTAGGTAATCATGACACGGGGCTCCATCCACACCCTCCAAATTAAAGGGGGGCATGATAAAGCCCCAATGCTGACATGGCGCTGACGTGGATCCTATGTGGCACCTATAAAGCCCCATGGGGCTCCATCCACACCCCATAGCCTTAGTCCACGTGGTTTGTCAAAATTTAACTCTTAGTCTCCAACTTTCTAAAATTACATTCGTGCTTTCTGTAATTTACTCGTTTGTTAATCGGATAGTTTTTCGACTGGATGGATGTTAGTTTGTAGAGTTAAGTCCATGTAAAATGACTATATTACCCTTAATGATAACCGAAATAAATTAATTAGGTAGGACCTACTTAACAACAATCATTTCATCTTTCCCATCTGATTTTTCTCATGCAAATCTAAAAATTCCGGCCATCCTTATCCACACTAAACATAACACAGATCGACTCTATAGATGCAACTCATGCAAGTGTATAACTTATCACTTATGCCACTTTCATGCTTTATTAATCAAACTAGTAGCAACAAAACACTCTATAGATGCAACTCATGCAAGTGTATAACTTATCACTTATGCCACTTTCATACTTTATTAATCAAACTAGTAGCAACAAAACACTAGAAGCTCATAAAAAGTTTGCAATGTTAGATAAAATTAAAACTCTAAATTTGTAATATATATTCAAAGTCAATGGTACAAAACAGTAGCATCTGGAAAATGAATAATTAACTAATAGATCTAGCGTTTCAACAAACAATTGACAAAGGCAAATCGAACTAGAAAATCGAATCTGACTTCACCATTGGTTTCAGATCCAAATAGAAAATCGAACCTGATAGGAATGGCGTTGGTGACTGGTTTCTAGCTAAACCCAAATAAACAAAATTTTAGTTCTCATCCTTCAATTTGTGAACCAGGTGGAAGCTACCGAAGAGATGCTCCGTGAAATCGGACCTCAAGTTGGTGGTTGTTCGAGTATGTGAAATTGGAAGCCGGTGGTAGTTTTTCGTCGTTTCTGAAATCGGGTTCATTTTCAATTCCAAGATCCTAAAAGGGTAAGATATTAGAACCCAAAGCAAGCGTTTGTTGTGTATGTGCAGATCGGCTGGCAACCGTGGGTGGTTTTTTCGCCGGAGAAGAGAAGGGGACGAGGTGGCTAGGTTTAGGGAGGAGGAGGAAGAAGAAGAAGAAAGGGGTATGGGGTGGGGCAAGTTTTAATAATGGTGGGACCCACTTAGCTTCGTAAATATCAATTATTCATTTTTAATGTTTTTAATATTATATTTTAATAGTAAGGGTGTTTTAGTAATTTTGCATGGACTTTTAACTAAGAAAACTAACGGTCATCCACCCAGAGGACTATCTGAGTAACAAATGAATAAACCACAGAGAGCAGGGAGCACCAATGTAATTTTAAAAAGTTGGGTACTAAAAGTGAAACTTTGAGAAACCACAGGGACTATTCAGGCATCTTACTCTTAAAAAAATAACATTCTTCCTTATTTTTCTTACAATAATATTATTAAATAGAAAAAATAATATACTTTCTTATTTTTTTACAAAAGTTCCTCAACTTATTTTTTACATACAAAAGTCCCTCTAAAAAAGGGTGGGTCGTTGATACTTGATAGGTGGGTCTGGTAGATACATTCTCGATGGCCCGCTTATAATTAACGAGCTGATTTCGTGGATCAAAAAAAGGAAAAAGAAAGATTTTTTTTCTCAAAATTGATTTCGAAAAAGCTTACGATAATGTAAGTTGGTCATTCGTGGTTAATATTCTCAATCATATGGGTTTTCTGAATTTGTGGTGCAAATGGATTACGGGCATCCTTAAATAGGCTAGATCCTCAGTCTTAGTGAACGGGGCTCCGACGTTCCAGTTTCAATGCGAGAAAGGTATGAGACAAGGAGATCCGCTCTCTCCGTTCTTGTTTCTTGTTGTGATGGAAGCGCTCTCACGTATGTTTACTCGGGCGAGGGAGGCGGGGGTCATAAAGGGCATTCTCACTCCGAATAATGGTCTGATCATGTCACATCTCCTTTATGCGGACGACGCCATCGTGCTGGGGGACTGGTCCAAAGAAGAAATGAGTAATGTCATGAGAATCCTTCGATGTTTTTTTTTTCTTGTTTCGGGTCTTAAAATTAATGTGGACAAGTCCAATCTTTACGGTATCGGTGTTAGTATGGAGGATACTGGGAGTATGGCCAACGATTTTGGGTGTAAACCGGATTCTCTTCCCTTTAAGTATCTTGGCTTGATTGTTGGAGCCAACATGAACCGGATAAATAATTGGCAACCGGTGTATGAGACGTTCCGGAATCGCCTCGCCAAATGGAAGTCGCACCTTTTGTCCATTGGGGGAAGAGTGGTCTTAATCAAGTCGGTTTTGGAAAGCCTTCCAACATACTTCTTCTCGCTTTACAAAGCCCCTAAAAAAGGTGCTTTCGGACCTTGAATCCATGATCAAAAGCTTCTTATGGGGTGGTTCGGTTGAAGAACGAAAAATGCATTGGGTTTGTTGGGATCGGGTGGCCCGTCACAAAAAAGGAGGCTTGGGGCTTTGTAAGTTAAAAGAGGTTAATATCGCCCTTTTAACTAAATGGGGTTGGCGGTACAAGACGGAAAAAAATAACCTTTGGAAGAAAGTTATCGACTCCCTTCACTCGAGTAGGGTGGGGTGGGAATATATCAATTTTAAGAAAACTTTAAGTGGTACTTGGAGCAATATAGCAAAGGTGTTCATTAACTCTAAGGCGGGCGGGTTACCTTTACGTAATTATCTCAAAGGAGTGGTCGGGAATGGTGAAGACATCTCTTTTTGGTTAGATCCTTGGATCATTAACGAGCCCTTAAAGATTAAATTCCCTGAGCTTTTCATGTTGGAGGCTGCCAAGAAGTGCAAGGTTGTGGACAGGGTTTCGAGTCATGGCACAGACATCGTTTTTAATTGGGAATGGAGGTCGACAGTGCTCTCTTCTGTGCAAATTGACAGTCTGCAGCTTCTGTGCTCTCTTCTCAGCGATGTTCGGTTATCAGCGGGGCATGATAAATGGGTCTGGCAGTCCGGTTCGTCTGCTGTTTTCTCTGTTAGATCTACCAAGCGGCTTTTGTACAGCGATAATTCAGTCAGTTCCGGTTTCATCTTGGATTGGTGCCGGTGGATTCCTAGCAAGTGTAACATTCACGCGTGGCGGATGGAGCTGAACAAGATCCCGACTGGAGTAGCTCTGAGGAATAGAAACATTGCCATCGAAGACGTTACTTGTCCTTTATGCAATTCGGAAGAGGAGACGACGGACCATGTTTTTATTCAATGTGGAGTGGCTGCGACTGTTTGGAATGGTGTAAGTTCGTGGTGTAACATTCCCAATATTTACGCTTTCTCGATCAAGGACCTCCTGTGTATCTATGCTAATTTAAAGGTCTCGGAAAGGAAGAAGGTGGCAGTGCAAGGTAGATAGCATTTTGAGCGAAGTTAAGGCGTTGGGTTTTCTTTGGTTCTCTAGTAGATCGAGATTCAAAGAGGTAGAATGGGGGGATTGGGTTTCTTTTGTGAATATGTAGTCTCTTTTTGTCTGTTGTCAGGTCGGCCCGGTTTGGGTCGGCTGTTTTGTTTATGAAGTATACGTTTCAAAAAAAAAAAAAGGTGGTCTTGCAATCAACAGTCATCAACCACCACCAATATTGTCTCTGAGAATTAATAACAGTTGACAGCAATGCATTAACTGATGACCGTTTTTACTAATTCAATTATTGACTTGGTCAGCAAATTCTACATGCCCTGTCCTGTTTTGAATCATGGTTAGACTGTTGGGTTTTTTTTTGGGACGGCTGGAAGGGCATTTTATTAAAACACAGCAAAAAAAAGACCATACTAGCAAGGTGCTAGATAGCAGTACACAACATCATACATTGTTTTGAGGAAAAGCAAAGTTAAAAATACACCATTTCAAGCACACAATTTTCTCCAGCTTTGCTCGATTTTTTACCCATAGAAAGTTAAGCGATTTTTGACACAATTTCCTCACGTTGTTAAAAATCATTTCGTTTCGAGCACACCATAAAACCCAAACTGTTGCAAGTATGATTGCGTATATCGCTTTCCGTTTTTGCTTATCACCTGCAACATGCTTGTGCTTTTGAACCAAATCTCTGAATAAGAAGGCATATATGGGTGGGATTCCACACCAATGAGATATTATTGGCCATATATTGTTTGCAACCTCGCAGTTAAGGAACAAGTGTTCCACCGCTTCCACACATTTTACACATGACAGACCCTATATCCACCCCTCTTTTAGCCAGAGCGACTCTCGTGGGAATTCTCTCCATTTCTGACCTCCATGAGTGTATATCCGCCTTCTTTGGGACCCAATTATTCCACTCAAAACCAAATGCTTCCTCTCACGCCTCTGCTTCAGCCATTTTTTCTTTATTTATAGCCATTAAGAACACACTCTGGCTCTGCACCGTCCATCCCCATTTGTCAGCCTCATTTGATAATTTCACCTTGTTTAGTTTGTTGACACATCTCTCCAATTCCTCCAATTCAATCAGTTTTGTTGGCTTTTCCTAGAGTTATACTTTTTAACCATTGCATCTGAAGGTTTTACTAATCCAATCCATTAGCCAACAATAAGTCAACAAATCACCAAAATTTCGGCTTTCAGATTTCTTCACACTCCAGATTCGCTGATTAATATGTCTACTCCATCTCCAACAGTCAACATTATGCTCATATATCCAAATCCACAAATTCTCGCATCCTCTTTCTAACTCATAGCATACAAACAGATCCTATATATCCCTTCTCATAGCAATAACAACTGTTGAGTGTTGGGTTAAAATTGTAAATTTAACTTAAGGGGTTGAAATTCCATATAAAAACTAGGAGGGCTGATTGTGGCAAGTATTGAACTTCATAAAAATTATATTTTTATCTTGGAAGTTGACAAACTCAGTTTTTGACTTTTATAGTCAAAGTTGGGTTCATATGTATGGTTGAACCCCTCATCCGCACCCCCAGCAAATAATTCATGGGTCCGGGTCCGCCACTGCCTTGGAGAGTTAAGGTTAGACTATACTATGAGATTTTCAAGGGGTGCGCCCACCCACCCACAAGGAAACTTGGGTCCGCCCCTGCCTCAAGGTGAATGCTAACTCCTAGCATATAGACAGATCCTATATATCCCTTCTCAACTGCAGAACTGGCAATAACAAATTCAACACAATGGAATATCCTATAGAGACTTAAAATATGTCCAGAAAAACCTATGAACTGAATAAGTCTTTAAGACATAAAAGACTCAATGTGGCAAAATAAAAGGTTTGAACTCAATTACCAAAAACGGAAGGATTTTAAAGGCCAGCAACCACTAAGGGAAGTAAACGTTGACATCAAAATTACTCATCCTGTTAAGGATTCGATTTATACAAACACACACACGCAATCAACTACAGAAAGTAAACGAACACACGACAAGGATTTTACATGGTTCGGTCAAGGTGACCTACGCCCACGGCTGCAAACAGGAAATTCTTATTGCTCAGTGAGAGCCTGATTCGGTTCTATACCCATAATGCCAATGGTAAATTGGTAACTCAAGAAAAATTGCTTTGTTCTTCCATTGTAATGTTTCGTTCAGTTATTATCAATCAAAGAATCGTATTCTGTTTTTTTTTTTTTTTTTTTTGAGATCTACCCTATCTCAAATCAGGCCAGTTATCCCCTAATTTTGTCAATTCGATTTTTGGGTTCTATCACTCGTGATGAAGAATTACATGTAGAATCAAAGACATAAATAGAGACTAACAGGCTAAAATAGACCATGGGAGGGCTTTCCCACCCTCTATATTCTCAACGTTCAGCTGCCAAAGAACCCAGCTCAATCAAGGCTAATAAAATACATGTACAGCACCACTAAAGTAGTAGTGCACATATAGTTACTTCTAAAAAATTACAAACAAGCTTACACTAGTTAGTAAACAAGTCTCTTTTCTTGATTGTTTTTAAATATATACACTCAAGTTTGAGTTAACCTACATTTTGAATCAATAAGAGTATTAATACAAATATAACTAGTTAAAAAATTAATTAAAACTAGGAGACTAATTTCTGATCTTGTTTCGTTGGTATTATAATTGAGCTTTTAAGTTGCACATTTCTAATTTCTGTAGAAAATGATACAAACAACCCTTCCAGAACATCAACACTTTGGTTTACCAGTTAGGAAAACTTGCTTAGGAACACAAGATCCAAAGAAGTTGGTAGGTAAAACAATATTTAGTAGCGTAAAGTTCCATAAAAACATACATCAAACAAAGTGAAAAGCTGAGTTGCAAAGTAAGATGCAGGAACCAACATCTACCCGTTTTGGATCATTAAGTCGTGCCCGTGCCTCTATAAAGGCACCATGCTTTCAACATAGCTCCTGATCATATTGAACTCCAATTCTCTTGGCATCCAAAATTGATGACCCAAAGTGAACTGTAATGACTTAAAACATCTACTCCTCCTGTTATAGACAGGTACACTCATCACATTCTCGGACAACTTGCTCGGACAAAAGATGATAATCTCGCCTGCATTAACAAAATCTTCAGGGTAAGGGAAACAATCCTCGGTCCAAGGCTCAGTGTACATGATGATTTCTTTGACCCAAACACGGTTTTCATAATCTTGTAATATCCAGGCATGCATTTCATTGTTTTCCACCACACGATCATAATCACGATTAAGAATTCCTACACAGCCATTGGTTTTTATGATGCAGGGAAGGCCGTCATCATTGGGCAGTGAACCTTGAGGAGTGTTGATTACCGAAAACTTCTCTGTTCTCAAGTCAAACGCTAAAATGTGAGACGATAAATCATCCCCACGCATTATTACATGTATTACGCTATTGACACAAACACCGAGGCTGTAGTGAAAGTTCAAAGGGTCCGAAGTAAAACAAAAAACAGGGGGCAATGCATCGATCTTTCTCCATGAATGAGTTGACAGAGAGAAAATCATAACCTCGAATCTAGTAGGATAACGAAGTTTCCTGATCATCAAAACCGTACGTTCGTTTGTAGACTCATCGAACCCGAAATAGTAACAGATGTCCGTACTATTTCTATCAGGATAAGGATGAGGGAGTAACAAAAACATACGGGTGCTAGGGTTAACAACGTAGGCGTGAAGGTAATGGGAGTACAATTTCATGGTAGTAAAGAATACTAAGCCGTTCAAATGTTGAGCTTCTGGAATTCTATAAGGATCAGCATCGTGGATTGTGAAAAGATGAGTTAGGGGACCACCGTCACGGGGGGCGGAGAGAATGTGTTGTTGGCGGTGCGGGTAGAGCGAGTGGAGTGGAGTTTGGTGAAGGATGGATGGGAGATGAGCGAGAGCCATTGTTTGGAGACGGATCTGAATCGGAGAATGGATTCGACGGGGAGTCTGGAGAGGATATCATCGATGATTTCATCTGGGACTGAAATCTCTGTCTTCTTGGCCAATCGATCATATGTAGTAGTTGTCGTCGATTGTTGGCGTTGTTGTTCTAGGGTTTCCATTCTCTGAAATAGAATGGTCCAATAGTTGCACACGGAGGTATTCTTTTACTACGAGTAAACTTCCGTTTTCCTCTCCTTGTGGTTTGGTCGTTTTAATGATTTTGCCCAAATTTTTTAAAAATAATCATTTTACTCCTTAATCTATTTAATTTTTCTCCATTTCACTCCGCATCACTAACGTTGTCTAAAATGTTTGTTAAAGATAAAGGTATTATAGTAATTTAATAAATTATCAATTACCATATCTCTCGCTCTCTCTAAACCCAGTATCTTCTTCATTGATTTCGTCACCACCACACTACTTCCGGCACCACCACCACCACAGTAAATTCCGTCAAACTGCCACCACAACCTCGTCATTAGAACCACCACAATACCCTCGTCATTAGAAACACCACCACTTTGATCTCAGGCCTGCGAAGCTATAAAAATCGTCACTGCTCTAGGGTATTTCAGTGGTGGTTATTGCAGGTCTAGGGTATTTCGGTGGTGGTTATCATAGATCTAAACTCGTCAACCGCCAGGTAACCCCCAAATATGTGTAGGGTTAAGACCAGCGGCTAGAGGAATACGAGAGGTCTAAAACTCAGATCTGCAGCGAAATGGGTGAGTGGTGTTGATGGCGGGTAGTTACAATTTGCAGGTGGCGGGGAATGATTACGATATTTGGTAAAATGATGGGTGGATAAAAGGGTCGTTGATAGGCGGTCTTGCAATGAACTGTCATTAACCACCACCAATCCTTCAACGATTCAGATTTACAGTTGAACTGTTGACTTTTTCCAGAATTATACTTTTTAACCAATGCATCTGAAGGTTTTTACTAATCCAATCCAATAGCCAACAATAAGTCACAGATCATCAAAAATATCATGGTATAGTCAAACCTTATCTCTCCTAGGTGAATGCTAAGTCCCAACATATAGACACATCCTATATATCTCTTCTCAACTGCTGAATTGACAATAACAAACTCAACACAATGGAGAATAAATCCCATAGAATTGAAGAGAACAGGAGGAAACAAAGACTCAAAATATGTCCAAAAAAAACCTATGAACTGAACTCTATTAACAAAAACAAAAGGATTCCATGTCAATGGTTGGAAAGAAAGATATACCACCAGCTCACAAAGATTTTCACACACCAACAACCCACGCTCCACACCAATAGACATATGAATTATATATAAAAAGAAACGCCCCGCCTGCGGTTTGCGCATATAATGTATACTAGGTTATCACCCGGGACTACTTCCCGGGTTGTTTATTTTTAATAGTTAATATTGATGGTTTTTAATTAAAATGTAACATATTATTTCAGTAAACACGACATTGATTAATTGTTAATACAATAATAAATATAAAAATGTCTTCATATATGTTAACACTAACAACTTAAGTAAATAATGTTATTCATAAATGCATACACGGCCCAGTTTAATCAGAAAATAAGAGAAATAATGTTTATATTTACAATTTACTAAAAGTAACATGAGCTCGGATTGGTTGGTGTAGCACGCCCCCGTCACATCCAACGTTGTAGATGCAAGTCCTCTTTGATTTAACAAACACCTAAAATTTAATATTCTTGAAGTCACTTCATAAATCATAAACAAAGATACATAAATTAAAGACAAAGTGAAAACACAATTAAAAATACCATAACTTCTAGTTCGGTTTGGTGGCGGTCCGGATAGCGGCTAACTTTGGTCAAAGGTTAAGGTTTGCTCAACCCTACACAAGGCCCTTGAGCTTCCTGCGAAACATGAACATACAATAGATAGTGCGGGTCAAACCAAAAAACTTGTTGACACAGATCATAATGTTCCACATGGACTATTTTTATATGATTTTTTTTCTAATTACAAATTCCAGCAAGCAAACATTTATTTCCCGGTTTATTTAAAATCAAACCGCAAAATTGATCAGGAATTATAATTGATATGTTTGTTACGCTCATGCGTGACATCACAGTTTCAACATAACCTTCATCGCTTAGCCAAACACACCCCATCAAACCCTAAATAACACCATAATTAAGCTAAATGGACTAACCTGCTATATGCGTGGTTCAACTACGATAAACCGACGTTGCTACCACCGAACCAACTGACTTGAAGATCAACAATGATGATGCCCTACGGAACTGTACAATCATACGTTAACGAACTTGCCGCCCAAATGCAGCCAAGAACCGCAACAATAATCATAACTCAATGGATGTTTGTGTGTTACCTGAGAGAGTTTCGAGAGAGTCGACTGAACCATAACCGCCACAAGAACAAACGCCGATCCACCAAATATGCACACACACACACCGGTGATAACCGATTACTCTTACCAACATGAGCCAGGTTCACGCTAAGATTGCCTTTGTTAGCAGCTAAAAGGCCCATATCTAAACTCTACACAATTAAAATGCAAGTCCATGACTCCATGTCAGCATCAAACTAAAATGTTTAACTTGCAATTAGACAACTATTTTACAGGGTAAGTTAATTGATTCTAATGAGCATCACTTTAATTGTTCCAAGGAGTTGGCTGGGTTCGATCGCACCAGCTTCAAATCTTCAGGGGATGCTTGAACCCAATTGATTAACTATTTATTAACTCAATACCTTACCAAAAATGAATCAATACTAAATGGTGCAAGTTCTGCAGTATATATGAAATAATGTGTCAACATCAAAATAACTATCAAACAAACAGTAATCTTGTAATATACCCGTTTTGAGTAAAAGTTTACCTGCAGAAGGCAGAGGAACACCAGTAGTTGCAAAACCGACCAAATATAAAAGTAGCTGCAAAACCAACCAGATATAAAAACTGAGAACTCCAAAAATATACAAAAAATAAAAACAAAACAAATAAACTATAAAAAACCATTACATTTGCAATGGAAGGAAACAATTTATCCGTTTCATTTCCAAATTAAATGCCTACCCGGACCCATTTACCTAAAAAATGGGTTAATTAGGATTTCGTATATCTTTTATCTAGCCTAACAGATTTCAACTATGCTGCAACATATTCCCTTCCCCTTTGGGTTCGAAATGCCATCTTTACTAAATATGTTTGATACAAACATAACCCGAACCAACCAATTTATAAGTAATAAATGGGTTCCAAATGCTATTTTTAAACTCATAAAGTCTACACAAAAGAGCATAATATTGGATAGTTAGATGGCATACAATGAAGATGTCAAAAAGTGCAGTTTGTGCCCGGTTTAGATTCCTTGAAAGTTCCTCCAGTTCGCTGAATTCACTTGCATCAATCTGTGCCAGGTTCCATCTAAAATCTGTGGTGAGAATACCAGTTTGACCCGTTCTGCCACAATTGCCTTCTTTACTTGTTTTAGGGATACATCACTGGAAAGTAAACACGCAATGAACAGTGGATAAGCCAGTAGTCATTCCAGATTAATACCCATGCCCACCAATACATTTGAAATTTTTGCCACAATTTAACCCAAGCATCTTAATCGACATATATAACCCAAAGGATTTTTGCTTCCGAGTGAGGAAAACGATTGTAAACTCATAAAGTCATTATATGCATTATAATAAGTTCTTTAGGCATGGCATAAAAAGTTAAATAAGGTGATTACACATGTGATAAAAAATATAGAGTTGATAAGTGCACGTATTCTAAATTTATAAATAGTGTACAAAGCCATGGTATGCCTTTTATGTTTATAACAGAGAAACATACAAGAAATAAAAAAAAAAACTTCAAATTAACAGTGGCTATCTTTGCTTGTATTTTGTATCAATCCACACTACGTGAAGATGATCAACCAAACAAAGCATGATAATGATAAATTACAATAACATTTAAACAACTTCCACTTCAGAAACATTAATGTAAACAAAACTCTTTTTTCAATATTACAATTTTTTTTGAACGGTCAACAGAATAAATACCGAGCACTCTCGGGGCACCCACTGGACCAAACGGGGTACTCAGAGAGTAACCCGAGTCCACCACCAATTCCGGGGAAAACCCGGTAACCCACCCGCCCGTAGTCACGATGGTGAAATTACCGATAAAACCGGTTTGGCTCAAGGATCGAACCCAGGTTTCCATGGGTCTCCTATCATTACCCACGAGTGCTTCACTCTCCACCAAATGGGAGTTAAACCTCTATCTCTTGAAATACAAGCCTTTCACCACTTGATCTAGAGATGATCATTGGCTAACATTATAATTAACTAATTCAAATTTCCAAAAAAAAAAAGAAACATGAATTCATCTTTTTTAATCCCACAAACATGCATGTATCGAAATTTAATCATGGTGCCTAAAGCATGCTTAACTTAAAAACAATAATAAAGAAAAAGTCCAAAAGCAACCAAAGAGATATAAAAAACCACCAAAAATTTGAGACCATTTGCATCCAAATAAACTCTTCGGACAAAATACTATACTATTTAATTGACCCCTGCATATAATTCTTTGGATATTACTAACAAATGAAGATGATCAACCCAAATGCACAAATCAGAGGGTTAACATAAAACTTGAATTTTTAAGTCAAAGTAATGCAGATTCCAACAATTTTCAAAACAAAATAAACCAACATAGAAATAGAAATTAACAATGAATGTATCTTTGATACTGAGGTGACGAAAATCACCATCGACGAATCTCTATCGATGTCCCCCGCCAATTCAAAGAACTAACACACATTTGAGTTACAATCAATATAGAAGACCTATAAGCATTCCAGATGAAAAATCAAGAAAGGAAACATTACCTCAGCCCCTGCCTTTTGACGGTTTGAAGAATCAAGAGTTGCCTCAAAAGATCAACTGAAAAAACGTTGTGAGTGGTGATGCAGGCGTGCAATGCCCGGTGTAGTTTTGCATTGTGGTGGAGTGTTTGGTATTGTGTTTCGTTTAGCATCTGAGCACAATCAAAAGTGAGTATAATATATATACAACCACCAGATTCACTCGGATTCAAAGAACGACTAATAAAAAGCATACTGATTAGGACAATTATGATTACTCTACAAGCCACTCAAGTTGACCCATTTCACTATAACCTAATCAACACTGTTCCCAACACATAAAATCAAACAACAAATAAAATAAAAGAAAGATAGTATGAGTCAATTAAAAGGAGACCATTGTTATAAAAATAACAATCTTCACTCTTATTAAAAATAACAATCTTCACTCTAGAAGTTATAGATTTCTCATAGATATTCCCCAAATTGACTCTTCAGTTTGTGTACGTACAAGAGAAACCTGAATTACAAATAGTAATGTTCAGAAACATAAGCAATTAAATTGTTCTAGATCGAATCAATGACGCATACCGGTTATTCTGTGTCACAAACTAAACTAATCACCTGCAACAAACATAAATCTCCATTTAATTGTAATGATTAACACCTTCATACAATAATATTCATAATATCATGTTTGAGATACGTTCGAGAAGAACAAAACCAATCAATGATTCGGGTTGGAGGCTATCGAGAGAAAGATGACTCGTATCTGTTGATACTATGCACGAAAATCAAATATCAAATTATATTCTGCGACACTTCAGCCTCTTTATGTTCCGGAAAACACCTTCTGTCATTCACAGAATCTATATAAATCGTATATTTCACAAAGCAAATAACAAATCCAACAAAAAGTTAATATCAACAAAACCGTAATCGTTATGAACACGTTATCAAGCATGTAATCAATAGGGTTTCCAGGTTTACCTTAGCCGTCGTGATTTGGCCGGAACAATACACGCACTTTCCGATCTAAGCAGGATATCACCTGTTTTAGGGTCACCAATCAGGAACTACCCACAAAAGATACCGCTTCCTCCACCATCTCCACCCAGAACCAACCTCCATCTTGTTCACATGAATCATAATTTCACAACATTTAATCGAAAAACATGAAAATGTTTGGTTTGTTTCTTAAATCACGATTTTTGAAAAACCCGTATTCGATGAAGAAATTCTTAGACCTTCAATTTTGTTTTAACAAATAACATGACAAAGGGAGAACATATATCAAAGGAGGATTCCAAACCTGCTACTCTTCGATCTCTGTACGGCTGGAGTTTTAGGGTTTGAAAAAGGAATGAAGAAACTAAAGAACGGTTTGATTGGGTATATTGTTCATTAGGGTTTGTTGATAGAATCAACGTCGGGAAGTTGAAGCAAAAGGGGGAGGATGAACAACAGGCGTGAAGGAGAAGAATGTGGCGATTGAGGGATTTAGGGTTTTTAGATGGTTTATATACCCGGGTCGATTGGATAGTAAAACGGGATCCGCGTGGAAGAAAAATACCCAGCTCATTTTCCCGCCAAAATGAATCTGAGAAGCCCTAAGAAGCTGCCACATCAGCCCAAATATTCTTGTTTATTATATATAATAATAGATATGTGTGGGCGCTCGGGGGGCAAAAGTGAAAGTGCACTAATTTTAACGTTATTTTACTAATTTCGTGAAAATAAATAACGTTAAAAGAGGGAGATGGTTAATCATGCATCATGTAGTGGCGTTGATAGCCGAAAGACAAGGGGGTACATGCACTAATCGGCAGTTGTCTCAATTGCTGAGTGTTATGTGTCTTATGTCCAAGGCTTGATGCAAAACTACTATCGAGCCGGGGGTCTCACTGGAAGCAACCTCTCTATTCCTACGGGGTAGAGGTAAGGTTGTCTACATCTTACCCTCCTCAGACCCTACCTTAGCTTTGCTATTGGTGGGATTTACTGAGTATGATGATGATGATGAATTATATATAAAAAGAAACTTATGGTCAGAAATATAGTTCACTAGTTTGAATATGTTTTGGGTGGCTTTTAGTTCGCTTGGCCTGGCCTGTTTCATACCCGCAACCACTAGGGGAAGTGAACATTGACATCAAAATTCAATATAAGCAAAAACACACACGCAATCAACTGCACATATTTACTTGTAATAAATTACAACAAGCTTACACTAGTATGTTTTTTATTTGATGATGATGTATTTCATTTATATATAAATAATTTAAAAAGAACTTTTTATTAATGAAACCAAACTGGGGAAGTATGTCAAAACACTGGAAATGATTGGTATTTGACTTGGTCAAAGAGGTTGATGTCATGAGTGCTTAACTCCATTGTAGAAGACTTTTCAGATACAGGTACATGAAGTTGATCGATGGGTCTACCACAAGAGATGACTGTGCAGGGGCTTCAGAAACATCACCATGGTTAAGAGATTAAGATTCTAGGTCCTGGTCAGCTTCGGTGAACACATTTCGTTCATGATGACATTGTATCGAGAGTCCGATGGTGGATGACCTAAAGCTCCTCTAGCTCCGGCGAACATCATATGTAGTTCCATCGCTCACATTGGCTTCCGATCAAGACATTTGAATTATATATTCTGATTTTGATAGAATTGCTAAATTTAAGAAATAGTAGTACGGAGTCTAAAATTAGAACATGAATACGTGTCGCAAAAACTGCAGCAGGCCAGGAAAAAGAGTGTGTAACCTCCCTGAACTGTTGCTTCTACAAGTAATTTTGATACTATGGATGGTCAAGATCAAAAGTTGAGGACTTTCTAGGCCCAGAATTATCCAAAAGGCCTAACAATTTGAACACTACACAAAAGGATTCTAAAACACTATTTAGTAGCATAAAGTTCCATAAAAAAATACATCAAACACAGTGAAACCTGAACTGCAAAGTAAGATACGAAAGTGGAAGAACTTGTATCGGATCGGATCATCAAGTCTTGTTTGCTCCTCTATAAAGGCAGCATGCTTTCAACATAACACCTTATCAGACTGAACCGTGATGAGGTTGAGAACGGGAACCGATGACCCGGGGTGAATTGTAATGATTTAAAATTTCTACTCCTCTTGTTATAGACAAGTAAACTCGTCACATCCTCAGACAAGTTGCCTGAACGAAAGATAATCTCGTCCATATTAACAGAATCATTCGGGTAAGGCCCACCTAGCTCGATCCAAGGCTCAGGAAACGCAATGATTTCTTTGACCCAAACAAGGTTTTCATAGTCTTGTAATATCCAAATAAGCATTTCATTGTTTTCAAGCATAAGATCATAATCACGGTCAACAACTCCTATACGGCCATTGGTTTTTATGATGCAAGGTTCCTCATCATCATAATGGGGCACAGAAACTTTAGGTACATTGATAACCGAAACCATCTCTGTTCTCAGGTCAAACGCCAAAATGAGAAGCGATAAATTGTGTCGACACAATAGATGTATTACACTATTAACACAAACACTTGGGCTGTAGAAGTGCAAATGATCCCAACTAGAACCAATAGGGAACTCTGCATCGATCTTTCTCCATGAATGAGTTGACAAAGAGTAAATCATAACCTCGAATCTAGTAGGATAACCAAGTTTCCTGATCCTCAAAACCTTATGTTCGTTTCTAGACTCGTCAAACCCGAAATAGTAAAAGACACCCCCATTTCTATCGGTGTAAGGATGAGGGAGCTTGAAAAACTTACGCGTGCTGGGGTTAATAACGAAAGGGTTAGATTGACCGTAATTGAAAAACATGTTAACGGTAGTAAAGAATACTAAGCCGTTCAAATGTTCGGCTTCTGGGATATCATGATCAGACGCGCAGTCAATTGTGAGGAGATGAGTTACCGGACCACCGTCACATGCGGCGGAGAGAAGGTGGTGTTTGTGAGCGGATTCGTCGTAGGCAGAAATGAATAAGCCAGTGTGGTGTTGATCGGTGGAGTGGAGTTTGGTGAATGACGGATCGGAGATGCGGGAGAGCCATGGTTTGGAGACTGATCTGAATCGGAGAATGGATTCGACGGGGAGCATGGAGAGGATGTCTTCGATAATTTCGATTGGGATGGAAGTCTTTGTCTTCTTGGCCAATCGATCATCTGTAATGGTCGCCGATTGTTGATGTTCTTGTTCTAGGGTTTCCATTTTCTGAACAGGGCTTTGGGAGGTGAAATTAGGCTTCGGGTTTATTGACGTTATTTCAAAGTTTATCCTTTTATCACAGGGCAAATTATATAACATCTTAACCGACAATCTCTCCAATTTATTTCTCTCAAATTTTGTCTCATACACACATTCATAATTTGTCTTATATACACTTTCATACTGTCGTGTCCTTATCTGCTTTGAACTAAAGGAGATGTCTTTTTGGATAATTTTATATTACTCATCAAATTCAATAGTTTGAAATGCTGTTAATGATGAGACAATACTGCTAATCCTTATTAGCAAACTTTTAACTTTAATATATTAATAGAAATATATTTTAACTATAACTTATTTATAGTTCGTAAAATGTATTTTAGAAGGATAATAGCAATCAAAATGTCTTTAAAAGGTAACGTGAAATACTGATTTAGTTTGATGTGTGTTTATGATACTTATGTGTGTTTATGATACTTTGTATTATAAGGACACAACTTTAACATCTATTATTATAGTCTTAATTGATAAAACTACATGTTTAAAGCAAGTTAAAATTATTTATAACATGATAAGTTAGACGAATATAATTAAGTCAAATGAACAAATATTTATAACGAGTTAAAATGAGTGACAACATGTTAAGTCGGATATAATAAAATAAATAAAATAAATAAATCAATATTTGTAGCGAGTCAAAATGATATTTAGCATGATAAACTGCTAATCTTAGTAGCGGGACTTGAAAGAAACTAGGTAAGTGTTGGACTCTTAAAAATCTATTATCCTATATCTTAAAGGAGAAAGTCGGTGGCAAAAGCCACCGACCACCCCCAAATTTTTTAACCTATGGCATAAAGCACTAAAAGTAACCGCCTCCACTGCCATGAACAATATTATGAGCCACCACCATACAAAACCACATGTCATCTATTCAAACCATCATCATTACATTAGAGTGGGACTTAGCTTTTAAGGGACGGGAGATGCACCCGCCCCTCTCCCCCAATTTTCGGTTAGAAGTGTAACATTTCTGTTTTTTCAAATTTAATTTCGTGTAGTTAACGCAACACATAATGCTTGGACTAATCCATTCGATGTTTGCGATGTACCCGCGCCGCAACGCGCGCGGGCATCATTACTAGTATCATTAAAAATGAGTAAAATGTCCACGTTTACGTGGTTTGCCAAAATTTCACTCTTAGTCCCCAACTTTTTACAATTATATTCGTGCTTCCTATGGTTTGAACAGGAGCAAATGCTCGGTCTGTTCTGGGAGCATCCGCCTGCTCTCGATCCGGAGGTTACTCATTTGTTACTCGGATAGTTTGTAGAGTTAAGTTCATGTAAAAAGACTATATTACCCTTAATGATTAACAAAATAAATTAATTAGGTAGGACCTACTTAACAACACTTATTTCATCTTTCCCATCTCATTTTTCTCCTGCAAATCTAAAAATTCCTACCATCCTTATCCACACTAAACATACATAACACAGACCAACTCTATAGATGCAACTCATGCAAGTGTATAACTTATCACTTATGCCACTTTCATGCTTTATTAATCAAACTAGTAGCAACAAAACACTCTATAGATGCAACTCATGCAAGTGTATAACTTATCACTTATGCCACTTTCATACTTTATTAATCAAACTAGTAGCAACAAAACACTAGAAGCTCATAAAAAGTTTGCAATGTTAGATAAAATTAAAACTCTAAATTTGTAATATATATTCAAAGTCAATGGTACAAAACAGTAGCATCTGGAAAATGAATAATTAACGAATAGATCTAGCATTTCAACAAACAATTGACAAAGGCAAATCGAACTAGAAAATCGAATCTGACTTCACCTTTGAAGATCTGTTTCAGATCCAAACAGAAAATCGAACCTGATAGGAATGACGTTGGTGGCTGGTTTCTAGCTAAACCCAAATAAACAAAATTTCAGTTTTCATCCTTCAATTTGTGAACAGATCGAAGCTACCGAAGAGATGCTCTGTGAAATCGGACCTCGGGTTGGTGGTTGTTCGAGTATATGAAATCGGAAGCCAGTGGTAGTTGTTCGTCGTATGTGAAATCGGAATTCATTTTCAATTCGTATGTGCAAATCGGCTGGCAACCGTGGGTGGTGTTTTACGCCGGAGAAGAAGTGGGGACGAGGTGGCTGGGGTTAAGGAAGAAGAAGAAGAAAGGGGTATGGGGTGCGGCAGGTTTTAATAATGGTGGGACCCACTTTGCCCACTCCACGCCCAAAACCTTGGCCACTACAGGTGGTCTAAAGAGGATCTGCTATCTATGATCACGTATCCACCTATGTAATCGACTTTGAAAACTTCATTATCATGGCAAGTCTTGATGAAATTAACATAACATGGTTGACTTCTTAAACTTCCATGGGACACATTTTAAACTAAAATATGAATAATTGAATACTAATCAATCTGTTAACTCCAATACAATTGAGTGCGAGGATACAATTTTTTTCCCATTTTACTATTATTTTTAGTGATATCAATTTAACTTTAAAGTCAATGAAATTCTTGGATTTACATTCTCGTGAGTCATGACAAATAAAGAAACTTTCCAGCCTTTAGCGTATTAAAGTGTGCCCGGGTCAATTTCACCCACAAATTTGTAATAGTAGCTTACCAATGCATTTTTCATTGAAGTTTTTTTTTGCTTACATGGTCCAATGATGCGGTCTCGTTTACCCATGTCTTCTTTCCAATGCGATGATTTAAAACCTTCAATAGGATTCGTGTGCCTGGGCAGCTGTAAACATCAAGCATACTATTAATACGATTTCAATATGACACTTAATACATATTTGGATACAACTTACCCGCATGTGTCGTTTTTGCGCATATGACTGAGTTCCATGATAACTTGTATAGCGCAGTTTTGATCTATTTTGTTTGTTTTTTTTCACATTGGTTCTTATATCCAGGATCTTGGTACAACCGATTAATAATCTCAATCCACATTTCTGGTTCAGATGCATAGTCGTCCGGCGGATTATTCTTTGCAGTTTCAACATCTTCATAACTTTCAAAATGTGACTTATATTTCGATTTCCGCGCCGAGTAGCTTCTTTGACACTCGGCCCGAATTCCGAGTTGTACACCTGGCCACTCACTTGTGTCTTCAAACGAAACAAGATCAAAATATTGCTGCAAAAAGTAGTAATTAGAAAACATATAAAAATTAAGAATCTGAATTAAAATAACTATTACATCGTAAACTTACATAAATTATGTTAATAAAATCAGTATAGGGGAGTCTACCGAATTATTATATGTCATTTTACAAAGCACCCGAGGCCGTCATCAAAACTTTAGAAGGTACAAGTAGCAAGTTGTAGCAAGTTTCTATTGAGAGGTAATAGAACTTTAGAAGGTACAAGTAGCAAGTTGTAGCAAATTTCTATTGAAAGGTAATAGTGAGAAGAAGAAAATAAGATGGGCTAGATGGGATAAAATTCTAGCATCTAGATCGGTGGGTGGCCTTGGGATTGGGGGAATAAACAATTGAACCTAGTACTATTGTTAAAATGGTGGTGGCGACTATAGGATGATCCGGATCACAGTCACATAGATCCCCCTGTACGCAGAACGAAACGGGTACGCGGTTCATGCATTTCTAAAATTCGATACGAAGAGTGGTAGGTTCATGGAGAACGCCAATTCGGTACATGGTACGGTGTACCATTGTCACGGCCCTTGGCCCCGGTTTGACCTGGTCCAAAGCCGCGAGGCAGGAAATCCGATGGTATCTAATTAAATGACAGCGGAAGTCTTTTTAAACAGGATCGATTAATATTAAAACTGCTCGTTTATATATATAATATAGGGATAAATCCCATAATTTACAATAAAGTGATTTCACTGGGAAATCTTTTCTCAAAACATGTTTCTTTATGTATTTACATTGAGCCACTTTTCTAAGCTTGTAGTGCTCCACGGCACTTTTTCATGTGCTCACAACAGATCACCTGAAACATGTTTGAAAAAGGTTTTGTCAGCAAGGAAATACTGAGTGAATCATTCTATTTTGCATAATGATGCATAGTTATTAATTACAGCATAAGAGCGATTACAATGGCTTCTATCTTATTTTTATCTGGCGCTCTGTCACAATGGTGACAAGTCACAATGGTGACGATGGTCATACCACATCAATGAACCTAAATAGTGATGATTATCCCTGTAGGTCAATGAACCTAACAATGATTATCCCGAGTAGGTCAATGAACCTAACTGGGAGAAAATTAGTAAAGTGCACAATACCCCATTAACCAGTAATTCAAGATATCCATGACTTAGTCCCTGTAATTATAACCTTGAAAATAATTTGAGGTATTGTAAAATAGTTGATAAAAAGAGAATGACTCACATTGTAGATTTAACGAGCAGAGTATAAGCCTACTGATTAGCCTTGATTAACCTAATTTAAATAATAATGCACACACAACAGGTTAGTAACTAATACAGCAGTTACGACAATTCACGAGATTAAACCCTCACAACGGTTTACAAGTGCAATATTTAACAATTCAGCGGATTCACAACGAATGACAGAGTATAGTCCGATTTCGAACAGCACTCAAACATTCAAGTCGAAATCACGATGAATAACAAAGTATAAACTCAATTTGAGCGGCACTTAATCGTTGGATAGTTATAATCGATCGGACGTTGAATCGTAATAGCGATCGAGTTATTACCCTGATTGCGGCGTTGATTAGTGAATCGTGTGTGTTAATTGTGGTAAACAGAATGTAACTCTGTGCCTGAAACGAATTTCTTCGTCGAACATACGCCTAATTTCAAGTGCCAATGTCTGCTATTTATAGTCAAAATTTTGCATTGCTTACGGACCGTAAGCCTCAAATTGTTGCGGTGCGTAAGTATGCTTACGGACCGTAAGACTCAAATTGTTACGGTGCGTAAGGGTTAAAAATAGGTTATAGGGTAGCCACGGTTGGGACTAGCTTTGCTGACTTGACAGATTCTTAATTTAGAATTTTGACAGCGAGAATTTTTAGATAATCATTAACTAGGGTATACCCCCCTTGAGTTTTAGGGGCCCTGATCCTGATTCTGATTGTTCTGAAAATTTTAGGGTTTGTTCAGAATCACTTGGGTTTCTCAATTAAGGTTTCCTATTGGCCAAATTAAAATAATAATTAGGACTTTTGATGAGAGTTGTTACAACCATATAGTTTAGTATGTCGTATCGTATACAAAACAATTTATCATAGAATTTTTTTTTTCAAAAAATCCAATTTAAAATAACACATTTTATAATAGATATTTATACATACCCTAGTGTGAATTGACGCCGCTAAAAAACAATTTATCATAGAATTGATTACTTCCGCCAAATCGCGTTCCAGATACCCTTACGCCTACGGGTTTGATGAGTCTACAAACAAACATAAGGTTTGATGAGTCTCGCACCCAAAAAATTGTGACACCTTGCCGTTAAAAAAAATTAACCGTATACGTAAAAGAAGATTTGTATACAATCAAGGTTAATTCACAAGCTAATTAATATAGTTTTAGTAAATAGGGTTATTGGATTTTATCACCCCCAACTATCACTTTGACGCCCGTCACCCCCAACTTAACACTTAGTGTGTTCTGTCACCACGTCGTTAACTGATTACTAACTTTTGATCATGTTACTATACTTTTGGGGGTGTCATAGGGATATTTGAAAGGTTTTAGGGATCTTAGACACCTCCAAAAGTATAGTAAAATGATCAAAAGTTAGTGATAAGTTAACAACATGGTGACAGAACACACTAAGTGTTAAGTTGGAGGTGGCGGACGTCAAAGTGATACTTGAGGGTGGCAGCGACCAATTGCCAATAGTCAAGGGTGATAAAATCCAATAACCTAATAAATATATAAAGTTTGATTTTGTAGATTGAGATAACACGCTTTATATTGGTCCCCCAGAATCAACACACACTTCTAGTTAATTTTTTGCCTTTCTCTTTTCCTCTACTTGGAGAACTTGATTGTAAGAACTTGATTGTAAAGAGAGTTACATAAGTGTTAAAGTCTAATCATGTATTATTATTTCAAACTAGTATTCTATAGATCAATAAAGTCTAATCATGTATTATTATTTCAAACTAGTATTCTATAGATCAATAATATATGGCTTTGTGTAACAACTCTCATTAAAATTTTTACTTCTCATTTTATTTTGTCCAATTGGAAACCCTAATTGAGACCCTCAAGAAATATTGCATGACCCCTAAAATTTTTAGAATAATTGGAACTAGAATCAGGCCCCCCTAAAACTCAAGGGGGGTATTCCCTAATTATGTTTATCTGCTTAAAAAGATTGTAAAACGCGTAAATTCGAAAATTGTCAACTCACTAAGGCTATAGAAGACACGAAGCAACCCTAGGCTAGGGGGGTATGCCCCGCGACTCGCGACAGGGGAGGAGGATCCCTTCGCGACTCGCGGGAGGGTCCAAATCGGGCTATAAAGCCCCTGGCCTGGGGCTTGATCAGTTTGTCTGTTTCGACGTCAAAATTCAAATTATACTATGAGTTATACGCTGTTTACTACAAAAACACACACAAACACGAAACGCTGCCGCAACAACAGGGTAATAACTCGATCGCTGCTACGATTCAATGTCCGATCGATTGAAACTATCCAACGGATGTTTAAGTGCTGCCCACATTAGGGCCATACTTTTTCATTAGTCGTGAACTCGACGGATGTTTAAGTATAGCACTTTGTCATTCATTGTGAGGGTTTTAATCTCGTGAGTTATCGTAAATGCTGTATTAGTTACTGCCCTAGTTCGTGTGCATTGTTATTTAAATTAGGTTACAAGGCTAATCAGTAGGCTAAACTCTGCCCGTTTAAATCTGCAATGTGAGTTATTCTCTTTTTATCAACAATGTTTTACAATACTCCAAATTATTTTCAAAGGTTATAATTACAGGGATTAAGTCATGGTTATCTTAATCACTGGCTAGTGGGGTATTGTGCACATTACTAATTTCTCAGAGTTAGGCTAATAAATCCTAACCGTGATAATCATCACTACTTGGGGAAGGACCCAATAGTGGTATGACCATCGTCACCAGGTGACACGGCGCCAGATAAAAATAAGATAGAAGCCATTGTAATCGCTCTTATGCTGTAATTTATAACTCATGTGTCGTTTTGTTTAACCTGAATGACTCGCCAGTATTTCCCCGCTGATAAAATATTTTTAAAACATGTTTCAGGCGACCTGCTGTAAATCAAGGAAAACGTGCTACGGAGCACTCCCAAGCTTGAAGAGGTGGCTCAATAAAATAAATAAACATGTTTTGGAAAACCAGGGAATTTCCTAGTTAAATTCCTCTATTGTAAATTACGGGGTTTATCCCGAATTATGAAATAAAATAATCGGGCATTTTAAAATTTAAAAGATCCTGTTAAATCTTCCGCTGTCGCATCAATTAATAAATACCACGGGTTCCTGTCCCGCGGCTCCTGACCGGGTCAAACCGGGGCTGGGGCCGTGACACTTTGCTTTTTTGATATTTTTTTAAATTAAACTTTATTAAAAACATATCTCCGACCCAAACGGGCAAAAGGCCAACAAACAAAGAACCCTCGACCCAAACGGGCAAAGGGCAACCAGATTACAACATATACATCGGATATTTACACCGCTCCTTCCAATTGATATATTTACAAGTTGACCTATTTTTAACCCAAGCATAACCCCTAGATTTAACCTCAGAGACAATCTCTTGCGGACTTCTCCTTATCTGATTGAACATCAAGTCGTTTCTAGCTTTCCAGATACACCAAACAGTAGATATAACCAGACCGAGCATAATCTTTTTAGCTTTTTTTCCCAAGGACACCTGAATTATGGATATCCAGTAAATCCTTGAAGGCGAGGATCGGAGAAATATTGCACCAAGCACTGACAGCCGCCCAAACTCGGGAAGCCAACGAACATGCCGTGAACAAGTGATCTACCGATTCCTCGTACTCGTCACAGAAAGGGCACATAACTGACGGAATGTCCACATTCCTTCTTTTCAAGTTAACTTTAGTAGCAAGCCTGTCTAGGTTCCCTCTCCATGCCATTATGTTACATTTTATCGGAATCCATTTGCACCACTCGAAATTAGGGAGACCGCTACTACCCCTATCGTTTATGCGCTCCTTTTTCACCGAACTGACCGAGAAACAAGCCTGGTTTTCAACGTTCCAGAACCAAGAATCCGAATCATTGGACAGTCTCACCAAGCTTAAAACGTCTACACACTCCTGCCATTCCTTAAGCTCGGTATCCGTCTCGGGTTGTCTAGTCCAACTCCAAGAGTAGCCAACATTATCTTGCTCCGTCTCTATTCTGTCCTTAATCCTGCAAGATTTAAACCTTTCCAAAACAAACAAATGTAGCCATCTTTCCATGAAAGGAGAATCTCCAACCCAGGTGTCTAGCCAAAAACAAATATCGTTACCGTTCCCCACCTTACCCAAAATCAACCTATTTAAGCCCTTCCCATTAATTTTTATTTTGGAAATCACTTTAACAATATTTATCCAACATCCAGCGATGGTGACGTTTAATGGCAGAAAACTTCTTTGATTAACTTTTCCATGACACGCTTCCACCACTTTCCTCCATAAATTATGCTTTTCGATCTTATACCTCCAGCCCCATTTATCTAGGCGGGCCTCATTAACTTCTTTAAGTCTATTAATACCCAACCCCCCTTTATTCTTGGGCAAGTAATCCAATCCCAAGCCACCCAGTTCATTCTATTATTGTCATTATTGCCCGCCCAAAAGAATTTTCTCATTTTAGCCCCAAGAATTTTGATAATGCCCGCCGGAACCTTATATAAAGAAAAGTAATATATAGGTAAACTCTCCAGAACAGAGTTGATCAAGGTAAGCGTCCCCCCCCCCCCACATAGACAAATTTTTAGTTTTCCACACCGACAATCTTTTATTAAATTTCTCAACTATAAGATCCTAGTTACCAATCCTATTCATGTTAGCCCCCATCGTAATCCCCAGATAGGTCAGCGGAAATTTATCCGTGTTGCATCCTATCACCTTAGCCATATTTTTTATATCGCCCTCACTTACTCCCATACCATATGCTATCAATATATTTAACCTTTTGAAAATAAGTTGTACACTTGTAACCATCCTGATGGAAAGTTTCTCTATTGATACAAATAACCGAAAACATGAACCAAACATGAAATAAACAAGTGTAGGACTAGCTAGGTTAAATGGTTTCGGCGATAAGATTTATGATAGTTGGCAAAATGGGTAGGTGAGTCACACAAGATCGTTAATTCTCACACACTTAGGGTTTGTTTTTTTTTGAATGACAATACTTACACCTTTAAATTACACCAAATAGATTATAAATTACACCATTTTTGAGATTGAACCCAAGATCTCCCTAGTGGGCTGACCTATATTTTTCTTAAAAAAAGGATTTATAATAAATGAAATAAATGCCGTTCAAAAAAAAAAATGAAATAAATAATTCTACCGTCTCAGAGTCCGGACCAATTTGAACAGTCTGTTTCTCTCACTCATTAGAAAATGGAAACCCTAGAAAAACAAACGACAGTGACTACAGATGATCGATTTGCGAAGAAGACAAAATCTTCCATCCCAATCGAAATCATCGAAGAGATCCTCTCCAGACTCCCCGTCGAATCCATTCTCCGGTTCAGATCAGTCTCCAAACCATGGCTCTCCCGCATCTCCCATCCATCATTCACCAAACTCCACTCCACTCGCTCCACCCGCACCGCCTTATTTCTTTTCGCTTACCAGTATTCCACTCGCCAACAACACCTTCTCTCCGCCGCTAACCACGGTGGTCTCGTAACTCATCTTTTCACAATAGACGACGTTTCTTTTTATGATATCAAAGAGGCCGAACATTTGAACGGCTTAGTATTGTTTACTTCCGTCAATTCGGATTCCAGATGCCCTTGTGCCTACGTTGTCAACCCTAGCACGCGTAAGTCCTTATTACTCCCTCATCCTGATCCTTCTTACATCGATGAGATTACCAGTTACTGTTTCGGGTTTGATGAGTCTACAAACGAACATAAGGTTTTCATGATCAGGAAACTTCGTGAACCTACTAGATTTGAGATTATGGTTTTTTCTTTGTCAACTCGTTCATGGAGAAAGATCGATGCCGAGCCTCCTATTGCTTTTAGTATGTCCTATGGCTACATCTGCAGTGTTTGTGTCAATAGTGTTATACATCTAATGTTTCCAGATGGTTTATGGTGTCACATTTTGGCGTTTGACTTGAGAACAGAGGTGTTTTCGGTAATCAACTTTCCTCAAGGTGCTCTGCTTGATGATGATCATTGCATCATAAAAACCAATGGTTCTATCGGAATTGTTAGGCTAATGGTGGAAAACAACGAAATGCATATATGGATATTACAAGACTATGAAAACCGTGTTTGGGTCAGAGAAATCTACACTGAGCCTTTGACCGGGGAATGTTTCCCTTACCCTGAGGATTTTGTTAATACGGACGAGATTATCTGTTGTCCGAGCAAGTTGTCTGAGAATGATATGAGTGTACCTGTCTATAACAGGAAGAGTGGATGTTTTAAGTCATTACAGTTCACTCTGGGTCATCAATTCCTGATGCCAAGAGAATTAGAGTTCAATATGGTCAGGAGTTATGATGAAAGCATGGTGCCTTTATAGAGGAACGGACAAGACTTAATGATCCGAAACAAGTACCTCCCCCCACGGGCAAATGTCGGCTTCCTTTATAGGTGTTATGTTTACATTTATTTATCAACTGGTTATATTTCTTATTGGTTCAAGATGTTTTAACTCAAGAGTTGAGTTTATTTGTCTAAAAACAATCAACTTGTTTATCTAACTAGTTTAAGTTTGTTTGTCTAGTACATGCTTTAGTGTATGCTATTACATGTATGATCGATCAATCTTGATGTCAATGTTCACCTCTCCTAGTGGTTGTCTGCATTAACCATATGAAACAAGTCAAAGGGATTAAAAGCCACCCAAAATAGAGTCAAATTACATCACACTATATTTCTGACCAAGAATTTCTTAGCATAATTCACAGGTCCTTTCATCTTTTGGTGTGGAGTGTGTGAACTTGGGGTTAAGTTTTCCTTCTTACAATTGGCATGGAATCCTTTTGTCTATGTTAATTGAGTTCAAACCTTTTATTTTGGGTCTTGAGTCCGTCATTAGTCATGTATCTGGTTTACATAGGAACTTGGGTTATATTGGAAATAAGGATACCGAGGGTAGTACTCTTAAACACTTATTCATTTCGTACGTTTTTTTTTTTTTTTTCTGGACGCGTTTTGAGTCTTTTGTTTCCTCCTGTTCACTTCAATTCTATTGGAATTTTCATTGTGTTGAATCTGTTATTGGTAATTCAACAGTTGAGAAGGGATATATACTATAGGATCTGTCTATATGCTAGCTAGGAGTTAGCATTCACCTTGGAGAGATATAGTTGGACTATTTTGATGATTGCCTTCATTACTCATATTTTTTGAACTTTCTGCAACATTGAGTCAACTTTGTCTTGGGCCAACTGGGTGGTTTATAACTTATTGGGTTGGGATGGTGTTACAAGGAGGAGGGTTTATAACTTATAGGAATTGGTGGATTTGGATATATATGAGCATAATGTCAACTGTGAGATGAAATAGACATATTAAGCGGCTGACACTGGAGTGTGAATAAAACTGAAAGTCAAAATTTTGATGATCTATTGATTGATTGTTGGCTATTGGATTGGATCAGTAAAAAAATCTTCTGATGCATTGGTTAAAAGGTATAGTTATGATACTTATGAAGAGGTATAATTGGATTTTTATATATGTCAAAAGCTGATGTTCATAAGACAAAAATGATGATTTGCTAATTGGAAATTCAGTAACTTGATCAAAGAAGAAGCTTAGCATGGCTTTGATTAATCTTCTAATCACAACATAAAAATATAATTTCTCTGAAGTTCAATACTTGCTACAAACAGCCCTCCTAGTTTTTTATATTGAATTTCAACCCCTTTGGTTAACTTTACAATTTTAACCCCGAAACTCAAATTTTTTTCTTCAATTTAAATCGATATATTACATGTATGTAGATGTAGATATACAACAAATAAATATTTCATTCATTACATATACTCAATATGTCTTACGTTGAAAAAACGGGATGCTACACTTCTGGCAATAAACTCGTTTGTTCGAGACAACATCTTTTTTTTGTGTTTGACCGATTGTAGTAAGGAAAAAGGTTGTGAATAATGTGGTACAATTTCGAAAACACCTCTCTTATTTTTGTGAATATATTTCTAAATCTTTCATTTCTTACGTTTCTAGCTCTCTATCTATCGTTTATTTCGTATAGTACGTTGTCTCATTTTTTCTCATCTACCAAATGAATAACAAGTTTATCTTTTGAACCGTACCAAAAGAAAATTGTACTACGGTTCTAATTGCAATTAACTAACTTTAATTAACAATTGATCTTTCAATTACCGTCAAAGAAATCAATCATAGTAACTACTCGGTAGAATCCATAACCACTTATAACTTTTGATAGCTTAATTAGAAGACCAAGCCAGAGGTCCGCTTAGGCTGGAGGGGGTGGGATAAAGCCCCTAGGGGTTTTATCACACCACATCAGATCCACGTCAGCCAGGGGGCTTTATCACGCTCTCCCTTAACTTGTAGGGTGTGTGATAAAGCCCCCTATTAAACAAAATTGAAAAAACATTATTGGATGAAATGATGTGGGCCCTACCTGCCCCCTCCCTTCTTCCTCGTTACCATGGTGGGGGACAAACGGTGGCGCCCCAGTTTCACAGCGGCGGTATGGGTGGTGGCGCCCCTCCGGCGCTATCGGTGGTGAGGTGGCAGGGGTGGCGCCCTCCACACCCTCCGACCTTAGTGCCAATTACAAAAGACCAATTCAGAATCCACAGTTCAGAGGCTTTGAACTCGGTTCAGAGTTCAATCCTATGATAGGATTCATAAGTCTAATCTTTGAAGGATTATAAACCACAAAAAGAGTACAAGTCTACACAGGCTCGAAGATTTCACACAATTTTTGTTGTAAATTTAGTGAAAATGAGTTTTTCACTAAATATTTTGGACATCAATAATATTTATATATGTGTTGTATAAATAATTATTTATGGGTTTGTGTTCAAACTATGTCCAAATAGAGCTAAGATGAATGAGATATCGAAGCTTGAAGTTGTATGTTTGGAACAAACAAAGATGAATCAAATGGATTAGTTTTGTCTACTTGTCCCACATAGGTGGGATGACAAAACTCAAAGTGGTATATAAGGAGGAGCACTCCTTGTAAATTGTTTTCCTTAAAGGCAAACACTAGTGGGGACCAAAGGGTGCGTCGCACCCGCACACATGCGCGCGTGACATGGGCTATAGGCCTAATGTGGTGCACTTTGAACTTCGCACACCGCCTTTGTATTTTTTCCCATGAGCGCGTGGTCAAATACATGGCGGGTCCGCGTATGGCGCACCTTTGGGTGGCGTAGGCGGATGCCATGACATGGCACATGTCGATGCGGCGCGAGCTCCTTAGGCGCATGGCGCACGTCATTGGCTATGACGAAATATGCTTAGTGGCATCCGTGTGGTGCGTGAGTATGGATGGCGCATAACTAGGTGGCGTCCTGGTATGCGCAACGACTTCCAATTGGCGCATGGCGCAAGAAGGTGTGTCTCCGCGGAAGCGCAGTACGGGCTCAACTAAGGCGCGCCTGCATGCGCACTCGACCTGTCAAACCAGTCTACTTACTAGAGAGTTATTGTTAGACGGTTTCCACTAGTGCCATAAGTTGAATGGCGGTTTCTTTTTACTACCACTTAATATCCATTAAGTTAGTGTTTAAACCCTTTTTTATTACAAGATTAATTATCTTGTTAATTACAAGATTAATTATCTTGTTAATTACAAGATTAATGATCTTGTTAATTACTTGATTAATGATCTTGTTTAAGACAATCATTAAGAGGGTTGAATGAGTCTATACATCTTATTATAAAATGAATATTGTTTATTTATTTGAGAAGGAGAAGAAAAATAGACAACAAATTCATCTTTGTTCCATGGAAATTTAGAGAAGAGCTTTCTCTAAATTGTGTTAAACAACTTAAATTTTTCACTAAATTAGAACACCATTATACCCGGTGGAATCTTGGGCATGAGAGTCATCTCCGGCAGTACACATACTGTTCCGGTTGTTGTACTCTGGGAGACAGAACCGTCTGAGAGGAGGCGCAGAATCTGTTTTAAGGGAAGCGTGTTGAACACGTGCCTCAACCAAAACCGTCAACGCTATTTTGCTTGTCTTGTAGTGGAGTTTCGCGAAAGAAGGTTTGCATAAGAAGGTGCGGTTGAAGTTCTTCCAAAGACATCAAATTGAATCAAAATTGGTACAATTTAGTTGTATTTTATATTCGTTTATTTAGTTTTGTAACCGGTATTGTACTAGTCGAATTTCCCACAAATAACGAGAGTCTCGTTATTATATTTATTTATTAATATTTTTAATAAAACGTGAACCTAGTTCCTACAATCTTAAAACAGACTTTCGTGAAGATTGTTGCTACAATCTTAAATCCCTTCTCTACGAGAATTTAGGTTCACGAAAGTTAAAATTTTAATTGAGATTTTGCTAAAATCTTATAAATATTTTGGGAAATATTTATTTAGTACAATGAGTCGGATTAATTTTGATGATTGGAGTACAATCTTTAATCTGAATACCGTGTTATAAAACCGTACAATTCGATTCAAGAAGATAATGGGTTTTGTTCATGTTTAGATAACACGAACTTTATACAAAAATTAATATGTATTTCGAATGGTTGGAATACTAATTTTTCTAATGAGCGAATTAGAATTTGGTAATTTTTGTAAGCCCATAAAATGTGTATGAACCATGGAAATTCTCTAAGGAGAATGTTAGATGTAATTTGGTAAAATAATAGTGGTTTCAAATGTCTTGAAACACGTATATTTTCTAATGAGTGTATTAGAAAATAATTATTTAAAAAAAATTACAAGTTTTAAAACATTTATGTATTCTTACACTTTGTTTTAAAACGGTTAGAAACTTTAATTGGTATATTAATTTTGGTTTCAAATGTCTTGAAATATATTTATTTTCAGCATATTAGAAAGTAATTATTTTATAAAATAACAGGTTTTAATATTTTCTAACGAGCGCGTTAGAAACGTTGTTATTGCAAGAATAACAAGATTAGAACTTTTTATCTCTAACGAGCATGTTAGAATTTTATAGAATAATAAGTTTTAATATCATCTTTTATATCTAATGAGCGTGTTTGATACGATGATTGTGTAAAACTAACTTGTTAAAAGACGATTAGATTTTCTAACGAGCGTGCTAGAAAATATATGTTTAGATTTTCTAACGAGCATGTTAGAAAAGATTATTAGTTCAAATAATTACCGACGAGCGTGTTGGAGACAATTATTTTGGATACTAAACCTTGTAACGGTTTCGTCTAAACTATTAAATTTCTAACGAGCGAGTTACTAACGGATTTTTTCCACATACGTTTAAACGATTTTTATTTGTTTATTTCTAATGAGCGTATTAGAAATAGTTTATTTTTTTTATAAACTTCGAAACAAATTTTGTAATCATTATTTCTAACGAGCGTGTTAGAAACGATTTAACGACTTTATCAATTGCTTATTTCTAACAAGCGGGTTAGAAAACGTTTATTTTATATAAAACAAAACGGCTTATGGCAATAAATAATCGTTTAATTTTCTAATGGGCGTATTAGAATTAGTTTATCTTATAACCAACTATTTTAACGATTTGCAATCGTTAATTTCTAACGAGCGGGTTAGAACCGGGTTAACTATGATAAACTATTTAATATGACTTGTAATCGTTTATATATATTTTCTAACGAGCGTCTTAGAAAAGGTTTATGTTTATTTCTAACGAGCGTATTAGAAAACGTTCATTTAAATAAACCAAAAGTGAATAAATGTTTTCGTTTATTTCTAACGAGCGCGTTAGAAGCGGTTTACTTTATAAAACTGAATATTTTGAATGTTTGTTAAACATTTAAATTCTAATTAGCATATTAGAATTGGTTCTCATACAAACCACTCATTTTAAGATTGGTAATCGTTATTATCTAACAGCGGTTAGAAATGGTTTGAATATGATAAACCAACTATTAAAACGATGTGTATTCGTTTTATTTTTCAAATGAGCGAGTTTGAAACTGTTTTATTAAATAAACTATTATAAGGTTTATTGTATTGATTTATAATCAAAACATAAAAAATATATAGTTTATTTTTAAAACACTTGCAAAAACGAGAAATGTTTTGAATGAATAAAACATGTCTTTGCGAATTATAAGTGATTCGATACTTCCACGAGAAGTATAATGTCTTGAACCATATAATAGTCTTGGAAAGACTATTTTGTGAAAAACAACTCGATGTTGTTATAAATATAATAAGTTGCTCAACTACTTGCGAGTAGTTAATTGTAAACAACTTTATATTTTGGACAACTTGTGATTATACAAGTTTAGAGTTTCAAGACGAAACAAGTTATACGTGTTCCATTGAGGGAGTACCTCAAAACATGACATAACGATGTAATTGCGTTTATTTCGTTCTAAAGTGTTGAAAATAATAACACTTTGGGATTTGATGTTTAGATATCATTGGTGTATCCGTTATTTTGGACTACTAATAAGTTGTCAAAAGGATATACATTTTGATACAAAGTGTAAAAACTAATTTACACGGACACAACGAGCGGGTTGTGATCATGACTTATGTAATAAGTCATAACTCAAACATCAAACGTATAACGAGTTCGTGAGAAACGTGGTGCATGGTTTGAGATGAAATGCATGAAAACAAGATATGTCATCTAATGTTGAGAGCATCAACATAGAAATGCACATGTAAGTTTTCAAAGAATATAACATATGAAAGAAATATATGTTATTATTGTAAATGATTTTAATAAATTTAGCAAATTTATTAACGGAAATTTACAATAGTGATGAACTTGTAGATGCTTCTACCACCATCAATGTTGTTTAAACTATGTGGAGTCTTGGTCCTCAATTTGGGAGAGTATCCCAATACATGGTATTAATGAAACAACAACGTAAATGTATATATCACTATAGGCATACGTGAATGCTTTGTTGTTGAGAGTCAATGTAATTGACTATATCTCAAGACTTGAGTGATTTTATACAAAGATCTTTCATCAAAGTGACTTGGATTAATACTTATGTTTAAGTCTTTCGGAAGTCAATGGTGAAGCCTTGTAGATAAAAAGGCAAACGAGTTATGATCCTAATGGATGGAGTTAACTATGGTTTTGAGACCTTCCTAGAATCGATGGTTTGGAATGATGAAATAAAATTTCATTATTGTGTCTAAACTAAGAAACGAATGTTCGGAAGAGATAGTGCGTTATCTCGTAAGGCTGTGAAGAATCAGAATGATGCATCTTCTGTTCACATGCTAGAGTATTGTGGTCTAAAGGATGCTAGACTAATACTTGTTAATTTATATGCTCGACAGAGATTAAATTAACTTTAAACATTCAAAATATGTGATGACACAAGAACGAATTTTGTGCTAAACAAAACTATAAATATAACTTCATTAAAATGCAAGCAATGTGGGGAGGGGGGGAGGCCATTTAAGAAACAAATCCTGTAGGGTATGTGGAAATGGTAGTTGAGAAGTTTTCTCAAACTCGAAATGAAAGGGAGAACCTTTCATCACCCTATTTGGATGCTATCCAATTACACTTAAATGTGGGGGTGACTTGCATTTGAATATGGAGGGTTTGGCAATAAGGATTTTAGCAATCCTAATATATATTGCAAACATATGACCATGTGGAGTACACAATGGTTAGATGGAGTCAATCGAGTAGATTGGACTCGAATGCCAATTGGTTAGATTCAAAATCTAGTAAGATGTCAAGTATGACATACCAAAGGCATGATGGAAACGTGTCTAGCTATGAATTGAGTTTCATGTCATTCTAAAGACAAGGTACATAACTGGATCCAGGCTGAGATCACGAGTTATAAGTCTTATGAATCGACTAAAAGGCAAAAGTGACTAGCGAGTCAAAAACACGTTAGAACAACTGATCGCAATTTTAAATTATCGTTGTTGACTTAGCGAAGTCGAAAGATAATTTTGGATCCAACAACCAGTGGGTTGATATGAGATCAAGTTGTGGAATGAGACTAAAGCCCATGGAAAAAGGGACATGAGGGAAACCTAACCTAGTTGACTGGAGATCCCAAGATCTAGGTTCAATAGGACAACTTAATCATGAACCGAAGGGTAGTCACTGTGGGGGCAAAGCTAATATATATGTTTATATATAAGCTAGTGTATATGTTCATATATCCCCCTAAAACTATAAAAGGGTGTTTAAATACGTCCTAGTCCATTTCTATAATATTCAGTGACATTGTTGTGAGGCTAAGCATAATATATGGCTAATTGATTTGTGGAAATCATAGTATGCCATAATGCTTTTAATGATTCAAAGGAATCACCCATGTGAGAGAGAAGTAGGGTAGCTTCGAATGGCATTGTGGGGTGCGCAATCCTAGAGCTCTCGCAGAACCAGGCTAGTGTTCCAGGACCATAATAGGACACGATAGTGAAGGGATGGCCCGGCTAGGGAAAGTATTGTGTGAATGTATATTGTCGTTTACACAAATGGGGGGTTGTTCAAGGACATCACGTCTACAAAACCCTAGTAGACTAAGTATGCTTCACAAAGGAAGGTTCAAAGGCAAAACCTACCTATCCTGCAATACTCGACTGTCGAGGTTTCATCGAGGAATTTTGTGTGTTTATCGATCTCCATTCATGTGGGGGATTGTTGTAAATTTAGTGAAAATGAGTTTTTCACTAAATATTTTGGACATCAATAATATTTATATATGTGTTGTATAAATAATTATTTATGGGTTTGTGTCCAAACTATGTCCAAATAGAGCTAAGATGAATGAGATATCGAAGCTTGAAGTTGTATGTTTGGAACAAACAAAGATGAATCAAATGGATTAGTTTTGTCAACTTGTCCCACATAGGTGGGATGACAAAACTCAAACTGGTATATAAGGAGGAGCACTCCTTGTAAATTGTTTTCCTTAAAGGCAAACACTAGTGGGGACCAAAGGGTGCGTCGCACCTGCACACATGCGCGCGTGACATGGGCTATAGGCCTAATGTGGTGCACTTTGAACTTCGCACACCGCCTTTGTATTTTTTTCCCATGAGCGCGTGGTCAAATACATGGCGGGTCCGCGTATGGCGCACCTTTGGGTGGCGTAGGCGGATGCCATGACATGGCACATGTCGATGCGGCGCGAGCTCCTTAGGCGCATGGCGCACGTCATTGGCTATGACGAAATATGCTTAGTGGCATCCGTGTGGTGCGTGAGTATGGATGGCGCATAACTAGGTGGCGTCCTGGTATGCGCAACGACTTCCAATTGGCGCATGGCGTAAGAAGGTGTGTCTCCGCGGAAGCGCAGTACGGGCTCAACTAAGGCGCGCCTGCATGCGCACTCGACATGTCAAACCAGTCTACTTACTAGAGAGTTATTGTTAGACGGTTTCCACTAGTGCCATAAGTTGAATGGCGGTTTCTTTTTACTACCACTTAATATCCATTAAGTTAGTGTTTAAACCCTTTTTTATTACAAGATTAATTATCTTGTTAATTACAAGATTAATTATCTTGTTAATTACTTGATTAATGATCTTGTTTATGACAATCATTAAGAGGGTTGAATGAGTCTATACATCTTATTATAAAATGAATATTGTTTATTCATTTGAGAAGGAGCTTTCTCTAAATTGTGTTAAACAACTTAAATTTTCCACTAAATTAGAACACCATTATACCCGGTGGAATCTTGGGCATGAGAGTCATCTCCGGCAGTACACATACTGTTCCGGTTGTTGTACTCTGGGAGACAGAACCGTCTGAGAGGAGGCGCGGAATCTGTTTTAAGGGAAGCGTGTTGAACACGTGCCTCAACCAAAACCGTCAACGCTATTTTGCTTGTCTTGTAGTGGAGTTTCGCGAAAGAAGGTTTGCATAAGAAGGTGCGGTTGAAGTTCTTCCAAAGGCATCAAATTGAATCAAAATTGGTACAATTTAGTTGTATTTTATATTCGTTTATTTAGTTTTGTAACCGGTATTGTACTAGTCGAATTTCCCACAAATAACGAGAGTCTCGTTATTATATTTATTTATTAATATTTTTAATAAAACGTGAACCTAGTTCCTACAATCTTAAAACAGACTTTCGTGAAGATTGTTGCTACAATCTTAAATCCCTTCTCTACGAGAATTTAGGTTCACGAAAGTTAAAATTTTAATTGAGATTTTGCTAAAATCTTATAAATATTTTGGGAAATATTTATTTAGTACAATGAGTCGGATTAATTTTGATGATTGGAGTACAATCTTTAATCTGAATACCGTGTTATAAAACCGTACAATTCGATTCAAGAAGATAATGGGTTTTGTTCATGTTTAGATAACACGAACTTTATACAAAAATTAATATGTATTTCGAATGGTTGGAATACTAATTTTTCTAATGAGCGAATTAGAATTTGGTAATTTTTGTAAGCCCATAAAATGTGTATGAACCATGGAAATTCTCTAAGGAGAATGTTAGATGTAATTTGGTAAAATAATAGTGGTTTCAAATGTCTTGAAACACGTATATTTTCTAATGAGTGTATTAGAAAATAATTATTTAAAAAAAATTACAAGTTTTAAAACATTTATGTATTCTTACACTTTGTTTTAAAACGGTTAGAAACTTTAATTGGTATATTAATTTTGGTTTCAAATGTCTTGAAATATATTTATTTTCAGCATATTAGAAAGTAATTATTTTATAAAATAACAAGTTTTAATATTTTCTAACGAGCGCGTTAGAAACGTTGTTATTGGAAGAATAACAAGATTAGAACTTTTTATCTCTAACGAGCATGTTAGAATTTTATAGAATAATAAGTTTTAATATCATCTTTTATATCTAATGAGCGTGTTTGATACGATGATTGTGTAAAACTAACTTGTTAAAAGACGATTAGATTTTCAAACGAGCGTGCTAGAAAATATATGTTTAGATTTTCTAACGAGCATGTTAGAAAAGATTATTAGTTCAAATAATTACCGACGAGCGTGTTGGAGACAATTATTTTGGATACTAAACCTTGTAACGGTTTCGTCTAAACTATTAAATTTCTAACGAGCGAGATAGAAACGGATTTTTTCCACATACGTTTAAACGATTTTTATTTTTTATTTCTAATAAGCGTATTAGAAATAGTTTATTTTTTTTATAAACTTCGAAACAAATTTTGTAATCATTATTTCTAACGAGCGTGTTAGAAACGATTTAACGACTTTGTCAATTGCTTATTTCTAACAAGCGGGTCAGAAAACGTTTATTTTATATAAAACAAAACGGCTTATGGCAATAAATAATCGTTTAATTTTCTAATGGGCGTATTAGAATTAGTTTATCTTATAACCAACTATTTTAACGATTTGCAATCGTTAATTTCTAACGAGCGGGTTAGAACCGGGTTAACTATGATAAACTATTTAATATGACTTGTAATCGTTTATATATATTTTCTAACGAGCGTCTTAGAAAAGGTTTATGTTTATTTCTAACGAGCGTATTAGAAAACGTTCATTTAAATAAACCAAAAGTGAATAAATGTTTTCGTTTATTTCTAACGAGCGCGTTAGAAGCTGTTTACTTTATAAAACCAAATATTTTGAATGTTTGTTAAACATTTAAATTCTAATTAGCATATTAGAATTGGTTCTCATACAAACCACTCATTTTAAGATTGGTAATCGTTATTATCTAACAGCGGTTAGAAATGGTTTGAATATGATAAACCAACTATTAAAACGATGTGTATTCGTTTTATTTTTCAAATGAGCGAGTTTGAAACTGTTTTATTAAATAAACTATTATAAGGTTTATTGTATTGATTTATAATCAAAACATAAAAAATATATAGTTTATTTTTAAAACACTTGCAAAAACGAGAAATGTTTTGAATGAATAAAACATGTCTTTGCGAATTATAAGTGATTCGATACTTCCACGAGAAGTATAATGTCTTGAACCATATAATAGTCTTGGAAAGACTATTTTGTGAAAAACAACTCGATGTTGTTATAAATATAATAAGTTGCTCAACTACTTGCGAGTAGTTAATTGTAAACAACTTTATATTTTGGACAACTTGTGATTATACAAGTTTAGAGTTTCAAGACGAAACAAGTTATACGTGTTCCATTGAGGGAGTACCTCAAAACATGACAGAACGATGTAATTGCGTTTATTTCGTTCTAAAGTGTTGAAAATAATAACACTTTGGGATTTGATGTTTAGATATCATTGGTGTATCCGTTATTTTGGACTACTAATAAGTTGTCAAAAGGATATACATTTTGATACAAAGTGTAAAAACTAATTTACATGGACACAACGAGCGGGTTGTGATCATGACTTATGTAATAAGTCATAACTCAAACATCAAACGTATAACGAGTTCGTGAGAAACGTGGTGCATGGTTTGAAATGAAATGCATGAAAACAAGATATGTCATCTAATGTTGAGAGCATCAACATAGAAATGCACATGTAAGTTTTCAAAGAATATAACATATGAAAGAAATATATGTTATTATTGTAAATGATTTTAATAAATTTAGCAAATTTATTAACGGAAATTTACAATAGTGATGAACTTGTAGATGCTTCTACCACCATCAATGTTATTTAAACTATGTGGAGTCTTGGTCCTCAATTTGGGAGAGTATCCCAATACATGGTATTAATGAAACAACAACGTAAATGTATATATCACTATAGGCATACGTGAATGCTTTGTTGTTGAGAGTCAATGTAATTGACTATATCTCAAGACTTGAGTGATTTTATACAAAGATCTTTCATCAAAGTGACTTGGATTAAGACTTATGTTTAAGTCTTTAGGAAGTCAATGGTGAAGCCTTGTAGATAAAAAGGCAAACGAGTTATGATCCTAATGGATGGAGTTAACTATGGTTTTGAGACCTTCCTAAAATCGATGGTTTGGAATGATGAAATAAAATTTCATTATTGTGTCTAAACTAAGAAACGAATGTTCGGAAGAGATAGTGCGTTATCTCGTAAGGCTGTGAAGAATCAGAATGATGCATGAGAGTCATCTCCGGCAGTACACATATTGTTCCGGTTGTTGTACTCTGGGAGACAGAACCGTCTGAGAGGAGGCGCGGAATCTGTTTTAAGGGAAGCGTGTTGAACACGTGCCTCAACCAAAACCGTCAACGCTATTTTGCTTGTCTTGTAGTGGAGTTTCGCGAAAGAAGGTTTGCATAAGAAGGTGCGGTTGAAGTTCTTCCAAAGACATCAAATTGAATCAAAATTGGTACAATTTAGTTGTATTTTATATTCGTTTATTTAGTTTTGTAACCGGTATTGTACTAGTCGAATTTCCCACAAATACGAGAGTCTCGTTATTATATTTATTTATTAATATTTTTAATAAAACGTGAACCTAGTTCCTACAATTTTAACCAAATTTTGCAAACCCTTGTGTGTGCATAGGAGTTGGAGTAACCATTACTAGTGAAACTTACCAAGAATGCTTGTTTCGGGTTTCCATTTCATAAACCACTACAAGTCCAAACTACTTTGTGTCCCCTTTTGTTGCCCATTATGCACTCAAGTCCAATGTCAACTTCTGAGTCATCTTTTTCAATGATTGATTTAACAAAACGGTTTAAAACTGAAACCAATCGGCTTTAAAATCTAAAAGCAGAAACATTGGTTACAACTTTGATTTTAGGCTATAATTACACTAATCCATGCTCACTCTATCTCGAGTTATCGAAAAATAACATATTTAACTTATTGGACGATGGCCCAAGGGGCAACCGACATGTTTATCAGGTGGACCAAACGACGCAACATGTTTTGTTTTGTCAACTTTCAAATAGGTAAACAATGAGAAGGATAGGGTAAGTAGCTAGGATGAAGAATATCAAGATGGGAGCTTGCAAGTTGAAAGTTAACCTAGCAAGATTCACGTCGGAGGCAACAGAGGGGGGGGGGTCAAAAAGAGAGTGGATAATTGAAGGACCTCAACCGCAATATAGAGAAGGCCCGAAGGGAGTTCCATTCAATATGAGTAGCACGACATGAGGGTGAAGCAAAAAAGAACAAAAAGAAGGTGCTGGTGATAGAAAGTGGAACTAGAGCCTTTGAAGAACAACACAAGAAGGCTCTAGTTGGAAGATTCGTGGACCTGTGGGTGCTTAAAAAATTAAGTTGCTGGCTAAGGAAAAGGGTGACTTAGATTTTGATGTTCAGTACTTGGGTGGCTTATATCTATTGTTGATGTTCAAGAGTAAGGAAAGGGCTTTAGAGTTCAAAGGAAAAAAAACGAGGAGAAGAAATGGATTTCCAGGTTAAACGTCTATAATGGCTAGTCGCTCCCATATGAGAGGATTGCTTGGTTAAAGATTCATGGCGTTCTTTTACACTTAGCTGGTAATTCAACATTAGATGCAATCGGGGCTCATTATGATTAGGAAACTTCGTGAACCTACTAGATTTGAGATGATGATTTTTTTTCTCTGTCAACTCGTTCATGGAGAAAGATCGATGCCGAGCCTCCTATTGGTTTATTTTAGTTGGAATAGTATGTCCTTTCTCTATAACCGCAACGTTTGTGTCAATAGTGTTATACATCTAATGTTTCTAGATGGTTTATGGTCTCACATTTTGGCGTATGACTTGACAACATAGGTGTTTTCGGTAATCAACATTCCTCAAGGTGCTCTGCCTGATGATGATGGCCTTCCTTGCATCATAAAAACCAAGGGTTGTATCGGAATTGTTAGTCGTATGGTGGAAAACAACGAAATAGATGTATGGATATTACAAGACTATGATAACCGTGTTTAGCTTTCAAGAATGAAATGGAACCTGTGACTGCACCGCTTTATCGCCTTGAACAATAGGGTTCACCAAAAGAACAAGGAATACGAACGACTTTCTCTTGACAGAGTATTTCAGCTCGATGTTTGGATAACCAATCCATACCAATAACGATGTCGAAGCTTCCAAGAACGATGGGAAAGAGATTGACGAGAAAAGTCTGGCCAGATAGTACGAGTTTACAATTGTTGATAACGTGTGAGGCCTCGATGTTCCTACCATTAGCTAGTTCAATGACGTGCTTAGAGTTCAAAGGTGTTGGCGTAGGCTTAAGTGTCTTACTAACACGTAGGGATACATAACTAGCATCAGCTCCAGAATCAAACAGTACAGAAACGTAACGATCATCAAGTAGGAACTTACCCGCTACAACGTTGGGATCATTCATTGCTTCACCAGCTCCAATCACGAATCCTATGCCCCTTGCACCGTTGACACCATTGTTGTTATTATTGTTTCCAGCGCCCTGATTATTGGTGTTACGGTTTTGGTTCAGCTGAGGGCAATTCTTCCTCATATGCCCTATTGCTCCGCACTGGTAGCATCCACGGTTGTTTCCCTGTTGTTGTTGTTGCTGCTGGTTTTGACTTGCATGGTACTAGCTTCTACAGTCTTTAGCTTCATGCCCCAGTTTGTTGCACCTTTGACAACGACTCTTCACACATGTGCCATTTTACTTGTTTAAACAGTTGGTCAATCACGTCCTATTATGGCGACCAATATTGGTTAGATTTTTTGTACGAATCGTTCACGTATTTGTACACATAACTAATAATTAGCACGTAAGCATCATGTACCCTATAACAAAGCATACTGATTAGTTTCTAACTCCAATAACTGAACAGTAATATGAATAGTCCAACAGTGTGTGGCCTAATAAGCTAAGTGGTCTGGTGTGTGAGTGTGTGGTCCATTAAATCAGTCCATTACGAAGTGTGCGGCCCAATGAGTGTGGGTTGTGAGTGGGACCAGATATGAAGACATCAGTCGAAACTAAGGGATCTCGACTCGAAATCAAGAGATCTCGAGTTGCGACCAAAAGGATCCCGAGTCGCAACCATGAGATCTCGAGTTGCTAAGTCATCATTTGGAACCTCAAGGTTTCGAGTCAGGCCTTGAGTCGGAACCGGACAGGTTTCGACTCGCAACCAAGCTGGTCTCGAGTCCCTTGATGTGTGGTGTCTTGTTTTGGGTCGGAAACAAAAAGATCCCGAGTCGCAACCGGACAGGTTTCGACTCGAAATCTGAGTCGGAACCTCATAAACCTCTATCTGATTCAGCATAAACCAATAAAAATCCACTAACACTTATTCTATCCGTACAAACCCTAAATCAAATCAAAAGCACAACATTTCATATATTTTTAAACTATTCAAACAGTTCATCAGGGTTTCATCATTCATCAAAATAGATATAACACAATATCTTTTAACACTGTTTCATCCATTTCACCAAACAGGAGCACATATAACCATTTAACATATGAATCATCACAGCATTGGCCATTCAATCGAATTTTTTACAGAATCATCATTATACGGACATAAATCAAGCCAAGTTCCCTATTCATTTAACACTAAAACAAGCATCACAAACAGGTTCGTAACCCAGATCATCATCATTATTCATAAAAATCTAAGCTTTGCTACAACAAACCCCTAATCCCTATATCGGCCTTTATATTCTAGCATCAAACAAAAATCATTTTTTTTGTCAACATACCAACACATTGCACAGAAACAGTTATTATGTATCATAAGAATCACTAACCCACATGCACCTTTAACATGTATTCCTAACAACTATAGATGTGGTTCACTAACCGGTTCAATTGAGAGTGGAGATGTGTAGTAAGATCAAGATATAATGCTTCCGAAAAGATGAGTTGATGATGCCTTGAAGGCTGCCGTCGAGATCAAGAAGAAGGAAGGAGATGTTGTGTGTTTTAGGGTTTTTAGAGAGAGAAAGTGGATAAGGAGAGAGAGGGAAATGAGGGAATGTTTCTAGGGATTGATGCCAATGATGAGGGCTGCCAACATTCTCATTGTCGGCTAATATGCTCCCTTTTATAATGTTCTAAGTGCGGCACCCTTTTAGGGTTTCGAGTGGGCTTGTACTGTGTTGGGCCAGGTTATGTATGCACAGCCCGTTAGTCCAACAATGAGGGGTGTTCAGAACCAGAAATCCCGAGTCGAAACCAAGAGGTTTCGAGCCGGAACCGAGAGGTTTCAGTTTATTTTCATACATACACATATGCACATATTAACTTAAATAATTATATTACACATTATCACATAACTACCACATAATCAATCCATTTATTATCAAATAAATTCCCGTTTATTAAAGCCCGTAGTTACAATCATAAAAGGAATGTGCAGGAAAACCCGAAGTGTCACATCATCCCCAAATTTTAAGAAATTTTGTCCCGAAATTTAGAGCGCAACCACTGACAAGCTAGTGAGTTACAATGTTTTCACAGGGTGTCACAGCTTTACTGTGATAACTCAGCTGTCGTTAGTTTCTCAAACAGTAAGAGTTCGACTGGAGATGGTTTATATCTCGATACAAAATATTTGTTCGTACGTGAACAAGTTGAGGAAAATAATCTTTGTATTGAGTATATTAGTACTAAAGATATTGCTTGCGGACCCGATGACTAAAGGTCTCCCACCTAAAGTTTACGAAGAACATGTTCGTAATATGGGATTTACTAAAGACCTTATTTAGCATATTGTGCTAGCTTATGTTAATGACATTTCCTCAATTTGATTTTGTATGTCTCTAAGAATATATTCAACTGGTATAATGGCATATAGACAAATAAAGTTACAAATCAAACAAAGGGCTTATGCATATTTTGATCATAACGATTAGGTTTTAAATTGAGGCTGTAGTATGACTAATGGTAAATGAGTGTTAACTCTTGATCAGGCTTATCTAATACTCATAGTAAATGATTACTCGGCTAAGTGGGAGAATGTAAGATTAAATATATTATGGAGTTGTATTTAATCTAGTAGCCATTATAATCATTTACATTATATAGATCAAAATATATAACAACCTATTAAATAATTAGTTGGTAATTGTTGATGGACCATATTACCCTTATTAACTAATTAGGTTTCATCTTGGGTGCATATATGTGAGTGCATAATGTATATCACTTCCGTCAATCACGTATCGTAGCTTAATCAGATGATTCAAGACCAGTGTTGAACTAAGCTAAACATAAAGTTGATATGTTTTAAAGTCTATCCGAACGGATGGACATCAGGTCCATTCAGACGGATGCAACATGTTCATCCAGAAGTTTATAGGTTTAGTCCATCCGTCCGGATGGAGGTCCATCCGTCCGAATGGAGGCCATTCGTTAAGTTCATGCGTCCGGATGAGCTCTGCTTATAAATAGGAGAGTAGGGTCTTGTCATTTGATAACTTTTGTGACTTGTGTGGGGAAACTCTGTCCATTTGATTTATTGGTTTTGTACTGACACATTATCAATAGAAATCAGTTTATAATTACATCTGAGTGTCTGATCCACATACGTGAATGGATTCCGCACAACTTACGTGTTCGTATGCATTCAATGGTCAAGGAATTGATCTAGGATTCGAATCCACAAGTGGTATCAGAGCGGGTGATTGTTTGCACGGATTAAATACACGAAGATTCAAGCTTATTCATCAGATTCAGAACTGAAATCATCATCTTCTACTCACATATTCTTCTACTCATCTTCTACACATTCTTTTTAAACTTAAATCTCAGATTTACAAAGATTTCACGGTTAAAATTGACTAGATTTGGAATATGTTATGTGAAAAAATGTTTTTGAACAATCATACAAAGTTTCAGATCAAAATTCTAACAAAAATGACTTCAAATCATTGAAAAACATGGTTGTTCTTGTTCAGGTGTGTTCGAACGGATGCACTTAGTCCATCCGTCCGGATAGCCATCAAGTCCATCCGTCCGGATAGACTCATTTCCCATCCGAACGTCTAGACTCATCCGGACCAAATCCCATCCGGATCAAAGTTCATCCGGCCCAAAGTCCATCTGGACTAAAGCTCATCCGAACAAGTTCATCCGGACAAGTCGATCCGGACTTTAGATAGTCAAATACTTTGTATTGTTTGTTCTTCAAAGTTTGATCAAGTGTTTGTGTGTTTGCAGGTAATCATGGATGAAGAATTTTATAACACGTTTTATAACGCGTTCACATCTGAAGAAACCCCAGTTACAACAAAAACGGTTTCGAGTGCTATTTCTGAGAGTTTGAAGTATGACAGTGTGTACGGAAATCATCAACGACCACCGAAACTAATGAATAACGAAGATTATCATTGGTAGAGCACGATATTTGAGAACTAGGTGAGGCCTATGTCTATGAGAGTTAGATTTTGATGACTTTCGGATATGAAAAACCTGTGAATGATCAAAATGTATTACTTACAATTAAACAATTTTCAGAGATCGATAAAACTAACCACTCTAATGAACTAAAAATGGTAACATTATTGCAACAATTGGTTAGAGAGGATATCTTGTTTTTACTCCAACATGGTGAAACATCCAAGTCGATGTGGGAAGCATTAAAGCTGAAAGCCGAATGGGGTAAAGACATCAAGAAAAACAAAATTTCACTGCTGAAAAAGGAATTTGATCTATTCGGATTTATGAAGGGAGAAACTGTTAGAAAAATGAAAGAAAGATTTTGTCATTTAAAAATCGAGTTGGAGAGGTTTGGAATTAACAAAGACAGAAGAGATTATTGATAAACTGGTTGAGGCATTACCGCATGTTGAAGACTGGAAAACGTTCGTAATTGTGTTGAAGAATGATGCTAAGTTTGATGAGATCACGTTGGATGGTCTGATTGAAAAACTTGAAGTGCATGATTTAGAATTACAAAAACAAAACAAAATGTCCAGTTCAAGTTATCAGCAGAATGTTGATCTCTACTACCAGAAGAGTATGCTGCTGAACAATCAGTCACCAAAGGTTGGTACAGTCTTTAGTACTGACAATGCTGGTGATTCATCTAAAAGAAAATCTCCAAGCTATGATTCTGGATATCATTCATCTTCTTCTTCATCAACCAAATCCAATCAAAATCATAACTGGAAAGATTCTCCAAATCTAAACACTGATTTTGCTAAACAACATATGAGTTTCTTAGCTTCCGTTCTGGAAGCTTATGAAGGTTTAATAGCAGGAAAGATCGGAAATCCAAATATGACAAAGGAGGATTACGATAAAGTAGACCCAGAAGAAATGGTGTCACGGCCCCCGTCCTGGTTTGACCCAGTCCAGGAGCCACGGGACAGAAATCCCATGGTATTTATTTAATTTGGCAGCGGAATTATTAACAGGATTGTTTAAAACTTGAAAATGCCCGATTATTTTATTGCATAATTAGGGACCAACCCCGTAATTTACAATAAGGAAATTTCATTGGGAAACTCCTATTTTACAAAACATGTTTCTTTATTTTTATTAAGCCACTTCTTCAAGCTTGTAGTGCTACACGGCACTTTTCATGGATCACAGCAGATCACCTGAAACATGTTTTAAAAAGATTTTATCAGCGGGAAATACTGGCGAGTCACTCAAGTTATACAAAACGACACATTGTTATAATTTACAGTATTAAGAGCGATTACAATGCTTATACATCAACCAGTTACCCAACATTATTTGTCACTCGACCATCCATTGGCTATCTCGTTGTCCAATGGTGTCTGTGACTATGGTCAGATCACCCATTGGCTATCTCGTTGTCCAATGGTGACGGGAATAAGTAATGTATACAAAACCCCACATACCGGCTGTAATTGAAGATTACAAAGACTTAATCCCTGTAATTATAACTTTGAAAATAAATAGGGTTTCGTAAAGTAATTTGATAAAAAGAGAATGACTCACATTGCAATTTTAAATGGGCAGAGCTTAGCCTACTGATTAGCCTTGATACCTAGTTTAAATAATAATGCACACGAAAACTAGGTAAGTAACTGAATACAACTTTTACGATAAGCTCACGAGATTAAAACCCTCACGACGAATGACAAAGTGCGATACTTAAACATCCAGCGGATTCGCAACGAATGACAGAGTGCAATACTTAAACATCCACCGGTTTTACGGCTAATGACAAAGTATAGCCCGAGTTCGGGCGGCACTCAAACATTCTGTCGGATTCATGACGAATGACAAAGTATAACCCGAATTTGAGCAGCACTTAAACATCCTGTCGGATAGTTTCAATCGATCGGAAATTGAATCGTAGCAGCGATCGAGTTAATACCCGGTAGTCGCGGCAGCGTTTCTCTATCTGAAATTTCAAATTTTTGCAGCTTTCTTCGTGTTTTTAGAAAGTTTTACTAACACAGAATGAAAGTCTCATGCACTGGCTATTTATAGCTGAAAAATGGGGTTCACGCGGCCCGCGTAAACCTACACATAAACTTTACGCGGCCCGCGAGAGGGTCTAGTCTACGTGTAGGCTTGCTGGGTCACAAGTAGGTATGCCACGTGGATGACACGTAGCCCCGGATGCTTATCCGGTCAAACTTAGAGTTGACGCGGCCCGCGTAAGGGTATGCTTAACCTTTACGCGCCCCGCGAGAAGACCAAATTTCTTGTTTTCTTGGTTTTTGATGCACATTAGGGTTTCAGGGGTCCAGGTTTTTACTGACGGGTCGTTTAGGGACAAATTTGAAGGTCCTTACATCCTCCCCACCCTATTTAAAATCTCGTCCTCGAGATTTATTGAAATAAGTGAGGATACTTTCGTTTCATCTCTGATTCCAGCTCCCAAGTGTATTCCGGTCCTCTTTTTGAATCCCACTTGACTTTGACAAGTACCAGTCTTTTATGCTTGAGGAATTTAATCTTTCTGTCTTCGATCTTGAGCGGTTTCTCTACGAACTTCAACTTTTCATTTACCTCTATATCTTGAAGAGGTACTACCAGTGATTCGTCTGATAAACATTTCTTGAGGTTGGATACATGAAATACGTCATGTACTCCAGCTAATTCGTCTGGTAGTTGTAAGCGATAAGCGACTGGTCCTACGCGCTGAATTACCGGAAATGGTCCTACGTATCTTGGACTCAGTTTTCCTTTCTTACCGAATCGAACAACTCCTTTCCAAGGAGAAACTTTCAATAGTACTCTGTCTCCAACTTGAAATTCTAACGGCTTGCGTCGATTGTCTGCATAACTCTTCTGGCGATCTCGAGCCGTCTTTAGTCTTTCCTTGATTTGAGTGATCTTGTCGGTAGTTTCTTGCACAATTTCGGGACCCGATAATTGACTTTCTCCTATTTCTGCCCAACAGACTGGAGTTCTGCACTTACGTCCGTATAGTGCTTCGAACGGGGCAGCTTCGATGCTTGAATGATAACTATTGTTATAGGAGAATTCAATTAAAGGTAAGTGGTCGTCCCAATTTCCACCAAAATCTATCACACATGCTCTGAGCATGTCTTCCAAGGTTTGAATTGTCCTTTCACTTTGTCCGTCTGTTTGGGGATGATATGCAGTGCTTAAGTTCAGTTTGGTTCCCATTGCTTCTTGGAAACTTGTCCAGAAATGTGAAGTGAAGCGACTATCTCTATCCGATACAATAGAGAGTGGAACTCCATGTAAAGATACGACTTCGTCTACATACAATTTTGCTAACCTTTCCATGCTAAAGGTTTCTTTCATGGGTAGAAAATGAGCTGATTTGGTTAATCGATCCACAATTACCCAAATCGCATCGTTACCTTTTCTGGTTTTGGGTAACTTAGTAACAAAATCCATTGTTATAAGTTCCCATTTCCATACAGGCATTTCTAATTGCTGGAGTAACCCTGAAGGTTTCTGGTGTTCTGCTTTAACTTGCGAACAAGTTAGACACTTAGAAACATATATAGCTATGTCCTTTTTCATTCCTATCCACCAAAAATGTTGGTGCATACATCTGTCGACTTCGTCTTGTATCGAATCTTACATTAGATATGTTAGATCAGGGCACGTTGTTCGAGTAAATAGGAGATTTATGTATAAAATAGAGTGAGTTCGCTTGAAGGTGGATGTTTCGCTTGAAATGACTTGTGTCATTTTCAAGCAAACTCAACAGGTTAGCATTTCCCTTGAACTGGTTCTTGTGTCTTTCAAGCGAAACCCTGTCCACTATATATAGGTCATTTGTCTCTCAAGCGAACAAAGTTAGAACGATTGTGATTTTGGATACCGAGGTGCTGCCGGTTTATCCAGTGATTGTACAACCTGTAATATCAATCAAAATAGCGTTTAAAGTGAATTGCTTGCTGTTTCGAAGTCAGTTTCTTAGTTTTCGCCTCTGAAACTGATAAAAACTCCTCTGAACGACTCGTTTGGGTCAATACACGATCCTACAAGTGGTATCAGAGCACAGGAGGAGGAGTTCTTGCCGATTCAGCTTGAAAATTTCTGTTTTTCTACACCTTCTTTCAAAATTTCAAGATTTCACAGTTAAAATGAGACAGATTTTTCTCAGTATGTGTAAAAGTGTATTTTAACAAACCCTTGAGAGTTTCACATTAAAATTCGGACTAAAAATGAGTAAAATTGACCTTCGAAGTGGTTCCGCTTGAACATACCATCAGATCTCGCTTGAAAATTGTGTTCATTTCAAGCGAACTAAGTCATTTCGCTTGAAATCAGAGGTTTAGCTTGAATTGGGTTCGCTTCAAATTGGTCCGAGTTCGCTTCAAACTGGTCTGAGTTCGCTTCAAATTGGTCTGAATTCGCTTCAAATTGGCCTGAGTTCGCTTGAAACTGGTCGCTTGAAACTGGTCTGAGTTCGCTTGAAAGTGATAAGTTTGCTTGAAAGTGAATTGTTGGTATTTCGCTTGAAACCAGGGAGTGTATTTCGCTTGAACTGCATATTTCGCTTGAACAGTGCTGTTTTTAAAAAACGTGTTGTCGAAACATGGATTCTGAATTCTACAATGCGTTTGCTACAACTCCGACTACTTCAACTGACATTGCTAAGAACATGAACATGGAAAATGAAACTGGAACAATGCAAAAACCTCCGAAACTTATGGGAATGGAAGAGTATCATGGATGGAAGAATCGTTTTGAGAATTGGGTTCAGGCAAATCATCTAAGAGCTTGGGAAAGCATTGAAACAGCATATACCAGACCACAGACTGCTATGAATGTTGATAAAATCATCTCAGAGTTTTCTGACACAGAGAGAGAAAGTTATAAAGGAGAAAAAATGATGATAAGTCTGTTGCAGCAAGCTGTCAAAGAGGATATATTTGTTTTGCTTCAGCATGATGGAAATGCGTCTTCAATTTGGAAAGCACTTGAGAAGAAATTTGAAGGAAGTACTGAAATGCTCCAGAGTAAAGCAGCGCTATTGAAAAAGGAATTTGAGTTGTTTACTAGTATGCCTAGTGAAACTACAAAGACTCTCATTGAGAGATACTGCCATCTTGTGCGCACCATGTCTCAGTTGAAGATTACAAAAACTCCAGCAGAATGGGTTGAAAAACTTGCTGATGCGTTACCACAAAAAGAATGGGGTACTTATCTGATGATTTTGAAGAATTCTGGACAGTTTAGCAGATTATCGATTGGACAATTTATTGAAAAACTTGAGGCACAGGATCTTGAACAGCAGAAGATTGCTAGAATGAATAGTTCAAGCAATCAAAAAGACATTAAACTGTACTACAAAGGAAATGTTTAAACTGTTGAATCAAATCCAAAGATCCAAACCGTGTTTAGTGCAGGAAATTCTTCTGGACAGGCAGTCAAAGTTCAGTCAACACCAGTGGATTTTCAAATGTTAATTCTCAAAGTGTTCAAAATACGAATATTGGAAATGAACATCTGATTCAGTGCAATGTAGCTTTACATCTTCAAAAGGGTCAAAACTTTTCTGAAGAAGTTGTGAAAAATCATATGGGTTTACTGGTTACTGCTTTGGAATCTTATGAAGGATTGATTGCAGGAAAAATTGGAAATCCTATGCTAACCAAGGAGGATTATGATCAGATTGATGCAGAAGAGTTGGAGCTGATGGACATTAAATGGTGTCTGGCTAGTGTCCTGAGAAGAGCTGAAAAGTTTAAAATGATTACAGGAAGAAATGACCTTTTGGATGCTCATCTTTCTGCTTTAGGTTTTGATAAATCTAAAGTTACTTGTTTTCGATGCAGGGAGAAAGGTCACTTCAAGAGAGAATGCAAGAATCAGGAAGCTAGTGGAGCAAAGAATCCGTTTGGTGGTCATGATTATTATCGGAAGGCCATATATCAACAAGTTGCTCATCAACCACATCTGTCACACCCCCAAAATCCACCATGCGGAGCGTCACCGCTTGGAGGCGTGACATGACCAGGATCGAGCCACCAATCATATTGAACAACACAATTAAGTAAATAAAACCAAACGCAATACGATTGGTGACCAAAAGGAAGTAAACCGATTTTAGGTTGACAGCGGAAGCATAAATCGTAAGTTCAAAACATAAGTCCCATAGTTCATAAGTTTAAAGTCCAAACGTAGGTTTAATAAGTTCATAAGGTTTAGAAGTTTAGTACGGGACTTAACAATCCGTATTCCACAACAACCTTCTCCTCGTGCAAGCTCCATAAGCATCTAGCGACCTGTAAGGCATGTAACAACGAGTCAACAACAAAGTTGAGTGAGTTCATGTTTGGTTGTTTAGTTTTAAGTTGTTTCTGAAAACGTGGTTTGACTTTCGTTGGCTTATTTGCCATGGGGGTTACCCCGTTATTGAAAGTATGTTTAACCAGTTTCTTTTCATTACCCAAACCATATTCATAATTAGTGGGGGCTTCCCCATGTGAACTACTAGATGGTATGATATCGACCACTAACGAAAGTAAGTTGTGTCCTAAGTCAATGTCTATGAGCATTGACCCTTTGCCATAGTCCATTAGTACACGCCCGTTCGAACGACACGGTGTGAGGTTTGTTAAACCTAATAGCGCTATTAACTAATGACCCGCTCGCCATCGGCCTCGGCGATTAAGTCGATATAAATTGAGGGACTTATGATAGAGTTTTGTCTAGTAAGTTTTAAGGTTGTTGTCCAACCCGAAGGAGGACGAACGTACGTAGTTCTCCCAAAGAGAATACGCAGGATTAACATTGGCATCCAACCCAAGGAGGATGGCCGTACATATCTGTAACATCCCTATTTTTATATAAGAATTGAGAAATTTGGTTAAATTTATTAACCACTAATAACTAGTAAATAGTTATTTTCAATATAAATATTCAACCTAAATAGTTTTAAACACTATTTTCTATAGTTGGTTGAAATATTATACTAATTAATTAGATTGTATACGGGTGACCTTTCTAAATAAAATAAAAGTCAATAAAAACTTATATTATCAAACAAGTATATTACGGGTAAGTCGACCGTTAGAAATATGAAGTTCCTAGACGGGCCTAGAAACCGTATAATAATTAAATTATAAAAATACATTGTATTTTGAACCTACTCTATTTTTTATGAAACCTAGACCCAAATGTAGACAAAAATATTCTCATTCTGATGACATAATTATTATTTTATAAAACGTTATATTTTAAAAGTTATAAGCGCCAAATAAGTGAAGCAATTAAATTAATTATAATATATATATCTAAATAAATAAAAAAGTTAATTTTGTTTGAAATATATGTGTATATATCGAAGATGAGAATAAAAAAATGAAATTAAAATAATAATAATAATAAAACTCATATGTATGCTACGTGTAAGAAATTGGGGTATGTATATAGTACAATCAAAATAAATATGAAAATTCTATTCATAACAATGCATCAGTGGAAGTTCAAGAGTCACTTGAAAATTAACTCATATGTATACGTGTAAGATGACCCAACAGTTTGGAACCCTATAAATAGATCGCCTCCCTTCAGCAATCAATCATTCAAACTTCTTTTTCTTTTGTTGTCAGTCTCACCCCTTTCTCAAAATTCCATAGTTATATTATTTATTATTATTTAACCCATAATAATAATAAAGTGATACCCTGTTTTAAGTGTTTTAACTCCCGATCACCGCTACCCTTTCCGATTGATCTGAGCCTCATAACATATGTCAGGGCTCTGCCCGACTAAAGTTGTTGGGATTCGGTCTCAGGACATCGGGACAAGGTTGAATTAGGGGTACTATACTTAACAAGTGCCTTATATATTTTCTAGCTCAAAAGTTATACCCAAAATTTATACCAGGAATCTTTCTAGTTGAACCCTAAAGTTACAAAGTGGGTCCATTCTCTTTTCTCACTATTTTATTTCCTTTTTCTTTATAATATAATTATATTTTGTCTAAAAAGAAACCCTAATTGAGACACCCAAGTAATTCTGCATAAACCCTACAAATTTCAGAACAATCAAAATCAGGATTAGGGCCCCTAAAACTCAGGGGGGTATTTCCTACTCGACGATTATCCATATAACTCGCTGTCAGAATCGAAATTCGAAATTCCGTCGACTCAGCTAAGCTAGTTGGACATGTGGCAACCATCTGAGATAAGATGGACCTTCACGTCACGCGAAGCCCATGAGGGGACCCCTCGCGTCACGCGAGGGGGGTCAAAACTTCAGTATAAATAGAGGGCAGTGGGACTTGATTCCTGGCGTTCGTTCAACGATCAAATTCAAATTGTATGCAGAGTTATTGTCGAAATAGTCTCAAAATCACTAATTAGTATAGCGGGGTGCTACTACGATACAGGGTATTAACTCGATCGATGCTACGATTCAATGTCCGATCGATTGAAACTATCCGATGGATATTTAAGCGCTATCCTTTGTCATTAATCGTGAGTCCGACAGGATGTTTGAGTACCACCCGAAGTCGGGGAATACTCTGTCATTCGTTGTGAATCCGATGGATGTTTTAGTGATTGCACTTTGTCATTCGTTGTGAGAGTTTTAATCTCGTGAGTTATCGTAATTGCTGTATTAAGTTACCTACCTAGTTCGTATGCACTAGGTTACAAGGCTAAATCAGTAGGCTAAGCTCTGCCTGTATAAATCTGCAATATATCAAGGCTTATCTGTAGACTAAACTTTGGCCGTATGAATCTGCATGCTTATAATGTGAGTCATTCTCTTTTTATAAAGTTTATTTACAAAAGCATGTTTATTTCAAAGTTATAATTACAGGGATTAAGTCTTTGTAATCACCAAACGTACAGCCGGTATGTGGGGTTTTGTATACATTACTTGATAATCGTCACCATTGGGGCAGCGAATGGGGGATATGACCATAGTCACAGATCCGGTCGAGTGACAAATACCGTGGGTAGTTGGTTTGATACCAGAAACATTGTAATCGCTCTTAATACTGTAAATTATAACAAACGTGTCGTTTTAGTAAAATGAATGAACTCACTCAGTATTTCCCGCTGACAAAACCTTTTTAAAACGCGTTTCAGGTAATTACAGTAGATTGGAGTAAGAGATGGATATGGCACTGAAAGGCTTCAAGAAGTGGCTTATTTTATTAATTAAATCAAATTAAGAAATATTGTTTTATGTAATTGGGTTTATCCCTTATTAAAGCTACCTTTGTAAAACATGGATTTATTCCATCTATTTAATAAATAAAATCCGGTGTTTTCTAAACTCTGATATTTTTCCTAACTCACGGTCCTGATGAAATTTCCGCTGCAATATTTTTCCAAAAATAATCACCGGTACCACTGGGTTGTTCGCGGCTCCCGATTCCGTCCAGGGTGGGTCGGGGGTCGTGACAGAAGGTGGTATCAGAGCCACTGCTTAAAGCCAATAGGTGTTGTGATAATAATACCTAAGCATATATAAAAGAGTTAGGAGAGTGCTATTAACTGGTAGCACACAAGATAATATTTAGACTTGAACTTAAGAAAAGATGCCTTAGTATAAGCTTAGAGATAAGTTAAAGTATTTGTGTAAATAAAATATGATGGATTTTGATATACCATAAGAATGGTAATTAGAATATTGCAAGATATGATAAATAAGCAAGAATTAATAGTAATTATTGCTTATTAATATTACCTGGTCTAGAATAAGATATTTTACGGGAATACAAATTTCCCTAATTCTGGATAAAAGCCTAAATAAAAGAGGCACTTTTAAAAATCTTGAAAATATACTATTTATGGGAAATAGAAAATTTTCTCCGGCAAGACTGGGTATGGTGTAGCAGACTCTCCAGTTTGTCCGGATATACTGAGGTTACCTCTCCGGCGCGAACCGGATAAGACGGGGTATATAATATGTCAAACAAGTGACAAGATTTCCCTAAATAGTATCATGATCTGATATCTGACTTGTTTTTGGAAATATGAATCTGTTAAATACATTGACCTTATAGAGGGTATGTATATTACAGTATGTGAAATATATGAATATATAGATATGTATATCTATAAGGAATTCCAAAAGACAATTTGGAATAAAGCATAAGCATACGTGTCCATAATAAATCTAGATTTCTTCATTAGGAATCTCTTATCTATAATTCCGATATCAAACATTATTTTGTTTGATCATTTACCTCGTAATTCGAACCCTCTAAGTTGGGACACCATCAAAAGTATAAAAATTTCCAATACGCAAGAACGAAGCAAGTAAAGTTGTGCTAGTGCACAAGAAAACACATAAAATTTTACTTCCACAAACGTTGAAATATATCACACACAACTTCCAAGGCAAGACCTTTGGAAAATATAAATTGGGCACAATGACACCAATGCTAATTCCGTTAGTAGAAAAACTACTAAATCAAAAAGAAGCACTTTTGCCACAAACGACATAAATCTCGCTGGGGTACGTTGAAACAAGATTTCACAACCATCAGTGCACAGTCTAATCAGAGTCATAATTATTATCCTTGCAAAAGGAGTCACATACCTTTGCAAATTCCCTATTTCATTTTATTCACATTCCCTGGTAATATCACTTAACAACAGTTATCACACGAAATTCCAGATAAAAGTTCTTATATTTCTTTCATTAAAATTCTGACTTCTGCATATAAAGAGTTGACTTTCGTGTTTCTACTTCCTCTAATGGTCATCATACCATGAGGATTTCTTTCATAGTAGCGAATATTGATCTATTTCATTTCTTGGTAAATCCACACGTTACACATGCACTGTTTGTTGCGCATATGGTTCGTTTGATTTATGAAGACCACTGGAGTGCTTCATTCCGATTTGTTATTTTATCCAAACTCAAATATCATTCCGCTTTTTGGACTGTGAACTGCATTATTGCAAAACGATGATTCTTTGATATCGAGTCAATAAATTTTGTTAAACCATTGAGGTAAAGAATTTATATATATATATATATATGTATAAAATTATGTTTGAGGTATACTCTCATTTAAGTTTATGTTTAGTTATTTATTATTGATAATTAATATTAATTTTATTATTAATAATATATTAAATAGTAGTAGTGTTAGTATTATTTTTAATACTAGGGTTATTGTAAAGGGCAGGTATTGAGTAGCCTAGCCTTAGTTAGGCATGGACTGATCACCTATGCTTAAACAAGGCAGCACTAACCAATATCCAACCATGATAATAACTAGTTAATGTATATAAATTAAGTCATCATACTTATTTAGTAAAAAAATAATAATAATAATATATATATACTTTATACTGTAAGGAGAAGATATATTTTCATAAAACAATACAAGAATTAGAGGGACGAATAAAATTATATAAATAATTGTCTATCACATGTTTTGTGGTAACTATGTACCGTAACGCTCTAGCAAGAAAATGACCATATAAGAATAATATGGTAGTCATCAACTACTATGAGTTAGGGGAACATTGTAATATATAAGAATAGTCTCCGTTTTCACTTATTTACAACATTTGTAAATACATTCACAACGTTATATGGTTTCAAAATGAAAATAAGTAATCACAATATAATCGACCTATTAAGTATTATATAAAATATTTTACAAATACTTTTATACAATAAATATTTTTACACCTTTATTTACAACTTTCATTTAACGTTATAAATAATAGTGATTTCTTTTACAAAATAATAATACTAAAATATTTTGTAATGTAATAACTTCATTGCGGTGTTTTGTAATATATATTACATAGTAAATATAAGTTATTTTACATAGTATAGTAAAATACTAAAATAATATTTATTTAAAAGTGGTGACTATTTACATATAGTAAAAATGCGTAACAAATAATATATATTACATAATATTTAATATGTAAGATACTGTTCAGACAGGAACACAAATAATATATATTATATTTTCTTTACAAAATATAACATAATGGTTGGTCATGCCAAAACAACTTGTTCTTATTTTCTTTCGAGCTCTATGACATAGTATGAAAAATATGGTCACTAATAGTGTACTATCACATTGTTTCACAATTAAAACAACTTGGAACTTTAAACGATGATAAACTAACTCTATTGTCTTTTGGTGTATCTTTGCAATTCACTCTTCTCAACACTTTAATTTTCTCATATCATAAATATTTGACAAATCAATTTTCATGCTTTTATTTTATTTTGAACCTGTCAATTCTAAGTCTTTCTCAGTTGACAATCAAAGTAAGCTTCCTTTTGACAAAGAATTTTATTAAATTCTAAAAGTCATTCACATTCATTTTAAATATCTATTGATCATATATCTTTTGGCTTGAACCTAGTCACTTTGGAAATTTATATCATTTCATCTCATTCGTTTGACAATTGATTTCTTGAAATAATTCAGTTGAACCATTGAATCCTACTTATGGTACAACTCGTATTCACAAAACTTGATATTTTAATTCTGTGCCATCTACCTTAAATTTGTTTTTATTGATTAAAATATGACATAAGTCTAAAAGAAATATCGTAACCCAAATCTCGAGGACGAGATTTAAAACAAGGTGGGGAGAATGTAACATCCCTATTTTTATATAAGAATTGAGAAATTTGGTTAAATTTATTAACCACTAATAACTAGTAAATAGTTATTTTTAATATAAATATTCAACCTAAATAGTTTTAAACACTATTTTCTATAGTTGGTTGAAATATTATACTAATTAATTAGGTTGTATATGGGTGACCTTTCTAAATAAAATAAAAGTCAATAAAAACTTATATTATCAAACAAGTATATTACGGGTAAGTCGACCGTTAGAAATATGAAGTTCCTAGACGGGCCTAGAAACCGTATAATAATTAAATTATAAAAATACATTGTATTTTGAACCTACTCTATTTTTTATGAAACCTAGACCCAAATGTAGACAAAAATATTCTCATTATGATGACATAATTATTATTTTATAAAACGTTATATTCTAAAAGTTATAAGCGCCAAATAAGTGAAGCAATTAAATTAATTATAATATATATATCTAAATAAATAAAAAAGTTAATTTTGTTTTAAATATATGTGTATATATCGAAGATGAGAATAAAAAAATGAAATTAAAATAATAATAATAAAACTCATATGTATGCTACGTGTAAGAAATTGGGGTATGTATATAGTACAATCAAAATAAATATGAAAATTCTATTCATAACAATGCATCAGTGGAAGTTCAAGAGTCACTTGAAAATTAACTCATATGTATACGTGTAAGATGACCCAACAGTTTGGAACCCTATAAATAGATCGCCTCCCTTCAGCAATCAATCATTCAAACTTCTTTTTCTTTTGTTGTCAGTCTCGCCCCTTTCTCAAAATTCCATAGTTATATTATTTATTATTATTTAACCCATAATAATAATAAAGTGATACCATGTTTTAAGTGTTTTAACTCCCGATCACCGCTACCCTTTCCGATTGATCTGAGCCTCATAACATATGTCAGGGCTCTGCCCGAATAAAGTTGTTGGGATTCGGTCTCAGGACATCGGGACAATGTTGAATTAGGGGTACTATACTTAACAAGTGCCTTATATATTTTCTAGCTCAAAAGTTATACCCAAAATTTATACCAGGAATCTTTCTAGTTGAACCCTAAAGTTACAAAGTGGGTCCATTCTCTTTTCTCACTATTTTATTTCCTTTTTCTTTATAATATAATTATATTTTGTCTAAAAAGAAACCCTAATTGAGACACCCAAGTAATTCTGCATAAACCCTACAAATTTCAGAACAATCAAAATCAGGATTAGGGCCCCTAAAACTCAGGGGGGTATTTCCTACTCGACGATTATCCATATAACTCGCTGTCAGAATCGAAATTCGAAATTCCGTCGACTCAGCTAAGCTAGTTGGACATGTGGCAACCATCTGAGATAAGATGGACCTTCACGTCACGCGAAGCCCATGAGGGGACCCCTCGCGTCACGCGAGGGGGGTCAAAACTTCAGTATAAATAGAGGGCAGTGGGACTTGATTCCTGGCGTTCGTTCAACGATCAAATTCAAATTGTATGCAGAGTTATTGTCGAAATAGTCTCAAAATCACTAATTAGTATAGCGGGGTGCTACTACGATACAGGGTATTAACTCGATCGATGCTACGATTCAATGTCCGATCGATTGAAACTATCCGATGGATATTTAAGCGCTATCCTTTGTCATTAATCGTGAGTCCGACAGGATGTTTGAGTACCACCCGAAGTCGGGGAATACTCTGTCATTCGTTGTGAATCCGATGGATGTTTTAGTGATTGCACTTTGTCATTCGTTGTGAGAGTTTTAATCTCGTGAGTTATCGTAATTGCTGTATTAAGTTACCTACCTAGTTCGTATGCACTAGGTTACAAGGCTAAATCAGTAGGCTAAGCTCTGCCTGTATAAATCTGCAATATATCAAGGCTTATCTGTAGACTAAACTTTGGCCGTATGAATCTGCATGCTTATAATGTGAGTCATTCTCTTTTTATAAAGTTTATTTACAAAAGCATGTTTATTTCAAAGTTATAATTACAGGGATTAAGTCTTTGTAATCACCAAACGTACAGCCGGTATGTGGGGTTTTGTATACATTACTTGATAATCGTCACCATTGGGGCAGCGAATGGGGGATATGACCATAGTCACAGATCCGGTCGAGTGACAAATACCGTGGGTAGTTGGTTTGATACCAGAAACATTGTAATCGCTCTTAATACTGTAAATTATAACAAACGTGTCGTTTTAGTAAAATGAATGAACTCACTCAGTATTTCCCGCTGACAAAACCTTTTTAAAACGCGTTTCAGGTAATTACAGTAGATTGGAGTAAGAGATGGATATGGCACTGAAAGGCTTCAAGAAGTGGCTTATTTTATTAATTAAATCAAATTAAGAAATATTGTTTTATGTAATTGGGTTTATCCCTTATTAAAGTTACCTTTGTAAAACATGGATTTATTTCATCTATTTAATAAATAAAATCCGGTGTTTTCTAAACTCTGATATTTTTCCTAACTCACGGTCCTGATGAAATTTCCGCAGCAATATTTTTCCAAAAATAATCACCGGTACCACTGTGCTGTTCGCGGCTCCCGATTCCGTCCAGGGTGGGTCGGGGGTCGTGACAGAAGGTGGTATCAGAGCCACTGCTTAAAGCCAATAGGTGTTGTGATAATAATACCTAAGCATATATAAAAGAGTTAGGAGATTGCTATTAACTGGTAGCACACAAGATAATATTTAGACTTGAACTTAAGAAAAGATGCCTTAGTATAAGCTTCGAGATAAGTTAAAGTATTTGTGTAAATAAAATATGATGGATTTTGATATACCATAAGAATGGTAATTAGAATATTGCAAGATAAGATAAATAAGCAAGAATTAATAGTAATTATTGCTTATTAATATTACCTGGTCTAGAATAAGATATGTTACGGGAATACAAATTTCCCTAATTTTGGATAAAAGCCTAAATAAAAGAGGCACTTTTAAAAATCTTGAAAAGATACTATTTATGGGAAATAGAAAATTTTCTCCGGCAAGACTGGGTATGGTGTAGCAGACTCTCCAGTTTGTCCGGATATACTGAGGTTACCTCTCCGGCGCGAACCGGATAAGACGGGGTATATAATATGTCAAACAAGTGACAAGATTTCCCTAAATAGTATCATGATCTGATATCTGACTTGTTTTTGGAAATATGAATCTGTTAAATATATTGACCTTATAGAGGGTATGTATATTACAGTATGTGAAATATATGAATATATAGATATGTATATCTATAAGGAATTCCAAAAGACAATTTGGAATAAAGCATAAGCATATGTGTCCATAATAAATCTAGATTTCTTCATTAGGAATCTCTTATCTATAATTCCGATATCAAACATTATTTTGTTTGATCATTTACCTCGTAATTCGAACCCTCTAAGTTGGGACACCATCAAAAGTATAAAAATTTCCAATACGCAAGAACGAAGCAAGTAAAGTTGTGACTAGCACAAGAAAACACATAAAATTTTACTTCCACAAACGTTGAAATATATCACACACGACTTCCAAGGCAAGACCTTTGGAAAATATAAATTGGGCACAATGACACCAATGCTAATTCCGTCAGTAGAAAAACTACTAAATAAAAAAGAAGCACTTTTTCCACAAATGACATAAATCTCGCTGGGGTACGTTGAAACAAGATTTCACAACCATCAGTGCACAGTCTAATCAGAGTCATAATTATTATCCTTGCAAAAGGAGTCACATACCTTTGCAAATTCCCTATTTCATTTTATTCACATTCCCTGGTAATATCACTTAACAACAGTTATCACACGAAATTCCAGATAAAAGTTCTTATATTTCTTTCATTAAAATTCTGACTTCTGCATATAAAGAGTTGACTTTCGTGTTTCTACTTCCTCTAATGGTCATCATACCATGAGGATTTCTTTCATAGTAGCGAATATTGATCTATTTCATTTCTTGGTAAATCCACACGTTACACATGCACTGTTTGTTGCGCATATGGTTCGTTTGATTTATGAAGACCACTAGAGGGCTTCATTCCGATTTGTTATTTTATCCAAACTCAAATATCATTCCGCTTTTTGCACTGTGAACTGCATTATTGCAAAACGATGATTCTTTGATATCGAGTCAATAAATTTTGTTAAACCATTGAGGTAAAGAATTTATATATATATATATATATGTATAAAATTATGTTTGAGGTATACTCTCATTTAAGTTTATGTTTAGTTATTTATTATTGATAATTAATATTAATTTTATTATTAATAATATATTAAATAGTAGTAGTGTTAGTATTATTTTTAATACTAGGGTTATTGTAAAGGGCAGGTATTGAGTAGCCTAGCCTTAGTTAGGCATGGACTGATCACCTATGCTTAAACAAGGCAGCACTAACCAATATCCAACCATGATAATAACTAGTTAATGTATATAAATTAAGTCATCATACTTATTTAGTAAAAAAATAATAATAATAATAATATATATATACTTTATACTGTAAGGAGAAGATATATTTTCATAAAACAATACAAGAATTAGAGGGACGAATAAAATTATATAAATAATTGTCTATCACATGTTTTGTGGTAACTATGTACCGTAACGCTCTGGCAAGAAAATGACCATATAAGAATAATATGGTAGTCATCAACTACGTTGGGTTAGGGGAACATTGTAATATATAAGAATAGTCTCCGTTTTCACTTATTTACAACATTTGTAAATACATTCACAACGTTATATGGTTTCAAAATGAAAATAAGTAATCACAATATAATCGACCTATTAAGTATTATATAAAATATTTTACAAATACTTTTGTACAATAAATTTTTTACACCTTTATTTACAATTTTCGTTTAACGTTATAAATAATAGTGATTTCTTTTACAAAATAATAATACTAAATATTTTGTAATGTAATAACTTCATTGCGGTGTTTTGTAATATATATTACATAGTAAATATAAGTTATTTTACATAGTATAGTAAAATACTAAAATAATATTTATTTAAAAGTGGTGACTATTTACATATAGTAAAAATGCGTAACAAATAATATATATTACATAATATTTAGGATAAATTACAAGTTTTGTCCTTTATCTTTAGGGTACTTTACAGGCGGTGTCCTTTTTTTCAAATGTTGACAGGCGGTGTCCTTTATTAGGTATTTTGATACAAGTTTTGTCCTTTCCACCCAACCTGGTTAAAAAACCATGTTAATTGTTGGGTGTAAAGGACTAAACTTGCAACAAAATACCTAGGTAAAGGACTAAAATTGCAACAAAATACCTAGTAAAGGACACCGCCTGTCAACAATTAACTGGGTTTTTTAACCAGGTTGGGTGGAAAGGACAAAACTTGTAACAAAATACCTAATAAAGGACACCGCCTGTCAACATTTGAAAAAAAGGACACCGCCTGTAAAGTACCCTAAAGATAAAGGACAAAACTTGTAATTTATCCTAATATTTAATATGTAAGATACAGGAATACAAATAATATATATTATATTTGATTTACAAAATATAATATAATGGTTGGTCATGCCAAAACAACTTGTTCTTATTATCTTTCGAGCTCTAGGACATAGTATGAAAAATATGGTCACTAATAGTGTACTATCACATTGTTTCACAATTAAAACAACTTGGAACTTTAAACGATGATACACTAACTCTATTGTGTTTTGGTGTATCTTTGCAATTCACTCTTCTCAACATTTTAATTTTCTCATATCATAAATATTTGACAAATCAATTTTCATGCTTTTATTTTATTTTGAACCTGTCAATTCTAAGTCTTTCTCAGTTGCCAATCAAAGTAAGCTTCCTTTTGACAAAGAATTTTATTAAATTCTAAAAGTCGTTCACATTCATTTTAAATATCTATTGATCATATATCTTTTGGCTTGAACCTAGTCACTTTGGAAATTTATATCATTTCATCTCATTCGTTTGACAATTGATTTCTTGAACTAATTCAGTTGAACCATTGAATCCTACTTATGGTACAACTCGTACTCACAAAACTTGATATTTTAATTCTGTGCCATCTACCTTAAATTTGTTTTTATTGATTAAAATATGACATAAGTCTAAAAGAAATATCGTAACCCAAATCTCGAGGACGAGATTTAAAACAAGGTGGGGAGAATGTAACATCCCTATTTTTATATAAGAATTGAGAAATTTGGTTAAATTTATTAACCACTAATAACTAGTAAATAGTTATTTTTAATATAAATATTCAACCTAAATAGTTTTAAACACTATTTTCTATAGTTGGTTGAAATACTATACTAATTAATTAGATTGTATATGGGTGACCTTTCTAAATAAAATAAAAGTCAATAAAAACTTATATTATCAAACAAGTATATTACGGGTAAGTCGACCGTTAGAAATATGAAATTCCTAGACGGGCCTAGAAACCGTATAATAATTAAATTATAAAAATACATTGTATTTTGAACCTACTCTATTTTTTATGAAACCTAGACCCAAATGTAGACAAAAATATTCTCATTCTGATGGCATAATTATTATTTTATAAAACGTTATATTTTAAAAGTTATAAGCGCCAAATAAGTGAAGCAATTAAATTAATTATAATATATATATCTAAATAAATAAAAAAGTTAATTTTGTTTGAAATATATGTGTATATATCGAAGATGAGAATAAAAAAATGAAATTAAAATAATAATAATAATAAAACTCATATGTATGCTACGTGTAAGAAATTGGGGTATGTATATAGTACAATCAAAATAAATATGAAAATTCAATTCATAACAATGCATCAGTGGAAGTTCAAGAGTCACTTGAAAATTAACTCATATGTATACGTGTAAGATCACCCAACAGTTTGGAACCCTATAAATAGATCGCCCCCTTCAGCAATCAATCATTCAAACTTCTTTTTCTTTTGTTGTCAGTCTCGCCCCTTTCTCAAAATTCCATAGTTATATTATTTATTATTATTTAACCCATAATAATAATAAAGTGATACCATGTTTTAAGTGTTTTAACTCCCGATCACCGCTACCCTTTCCGATTGATCTGAGCCTCATAACATATGTCAGGGCTCTGCCCGAATAAAGTTGTTGGGATTCGGTCTCAGGACATCGGGACAAGGTTGAATTAGGGGTACTATACTTAACAAGTGCCTTATATATTTTCTAGCTCAAAAGTTATACCCAAAATTTATACCAGGAATCTTTCTAGTTGAACCCTAAAGTTACAAAGTGGGTCCTTTCTCTTTTCTCACTATTTTATTTCCTTTTTCTTTATAATATAATTATATTTTTTCTAAAAAGAAACCCTAATTGAGACACCCAAGTAATTCTGCATAAACCCTACAAATTTCAGAACAATCAAAATCAGGATTAGGGCCCCTAAAACTCAGGGGGGGTATTTCCTACTCGACGATTATCCATATAACTCGCTGTCAGAATCGAAATTCGAAATTCCGTCGACTCAGCTAAGCTAGTTGGACACGTGGCAACCATCTGAGATAAGATGGACCTTCGCGTCACGCGAAGCCCATGAGGGGACCCCTCGCATCACGCGAGGGGGGTCAAAACTTCAGTATAAATAGAGGGCAGTTGGACTTGATTCCTGGCGTTCGTTCGACGATCAAATTCAAATTGTACGCAGAGTTATTGTCGAAATAGTCTCAAAATCACTAATTAGTATAGCGGGGTGCTACTACGATACAGGGTATTAACTCGATCGCTGCTACGATTCAATGTCCGATCGATTCAAACTATCCGATGGATATTTAAGCGCTATCCTTTGTCATTAATCGTGAGTCCGATAGGATGTTTAAGTACCACCCGAACTCGGGGAATACTCTGTCATTCGTTGTGAATCCGATGGATGTTTTAGTGATTGCACTTTGTCATTCGTTGTGAGAGTTTTAATCTCGTGAGTTATCGTAATTGCTGTATTAAGTTACATACCTAGTTCGTATGCACTAGGTTACAAGGCTAAATCAATAGGCTAAGCTCTGCCTGTATAAATCTGCAATATATCAAGGCTTATCTGTAGACTAAACTTTGGCCGTATGAATCTGCATGCTTATAATGTGAGTCATTCTCTTTTTATAAAGTTTATTTACAAAAGCATGTTTATTTCAATGTTATAATTACAGGGATTAAGTCTTTGTAATCACCAAATGTACAGCTGGTATGTGGGGTTTTGTATACATTACTTGATAATCGTCACCATTGGGGCAGCCAATGGGGGATATGACCATAGTCACAGATCCGGTCGAGTGACAAATACCGTGGGTAGTTGGTTTGATATCAGAAACATTGTAATCGCTCGTAATACTGTAAATTATAACAAACGTGTCGTTTTAGTAAAATGAATGAACTCACTCAGTATTTCCCGCTGACAAAACCTTTTTAAAACGCGTTTCAGGTAATTACAGTAGATTGGAGTAAGAGATGGATATGGAACTGAAAGGCTTCAAGAAGTGGCTTATTTTATTAATTAAATCAAATTAAGAAATATTGTTTTATGTAATTGGGTTTATCCCTTATTAAAGCTACCTTTGTAAAACATGGATTTATTCCATCTATTTAATAAATAAAATCCGGTGTTTTCTAAACTCTGATATTTTTCCTAACTCACGGTCCTGATGAAATTTCCGCTGCAATATTTTTCCAAAAATAATCACCGGTACCACTGGGCTGTTCGCGGCTCCCGATTCCGTCCAGGGTGGGTCGGGGGTCGTGACAATATCCTACCTAAGTAAGATATGTAGATTCCGTTTTAATTCTTTAACCCATTCCCAAACCACCGGGAATCCCATGCCTTAGAAAGTGTGTGAACTCACCTCGGTTTGCTCGGTTAGATTCTCAAATATAGCTTACAGTCAAGGTCGGTCAATCACGTCCTAATATGATTACCAGTTAGTCATTTAGTGATTTTCAAATAGAGCACAAAGTTCCTACATGTATCTATCACATAACACATATAACATGTTATATCATTCACAGACAACATACTCGACATTTAGATACGCAAATTACAACTTATGTCATTTCAGCTTTAATATTCAAAACCGGGCTGTTTCGGACATTTTAATAAAATAGTTAACTTATTCCAAAAATTCCCAAATTTTTACAGAATGTCTTAAACGATCCAAATATTATTGTATAAAAATATCGGGGTCCAGTTCAATACCAATATTTTATAAAAATTCATTTTCCGGACTGAACTCAGATTTATCTTTTTCTGACTGCAGTCCACGGAATAATTTATTTAAAATTCATCGAGAGTCCGATTTATGAAATTCTAGTGAGAGAATTACAAATACATCGGTGGTCATATACCGTACAAATTTCATGATCTAACTCTACACAGAACTCAAGTTATGACAGAAAACAGAACGCATATTTTCAGCAGAAAAATGCAGTTCTAGCTGCTGTTACAAAATGACACTTTAAAAATAGTAACCGAAGTCCAAAAATTACGATTCCAGTGCCATTAGAACCGTATTTCATAATACCCAAATCTAGACTTCAGAAAATACATTTTTCATTAAGTTACAGTCCTGTTACAGCCAACGGAAGTTGGCTGTAAAAACCAAACAGCCTACTGTTTCAGCTTTTATCTTTTTAACTTGTGTTCGATTGATTCTGTTAACATGTTTAGTGATCACAACAACATCAAACATCAATATTACAAGTTGATCAGCAAGTAATCAGCAACATAATCAAGACAACTTCAATTTATCATCACTTCATTATGTTTCAACAATATTTCATTACAAGTTAGTTTATATGCAAGATTTTGTTCATGGTTCTTTAGTGTTCATGGATTTTCATCATCAAACAACTATTAACCACTCTAATAACATGAAAGATGAACGGATCTAAGTTCTTACCACTAGTTCAAGACTAGGGAAGTTCGAGTGAAGAAATGTGGTGGTTAATAGCGAATGGAGAAGGTCCTTCCACTTCCGAGAGCACCGAGCTTCGTTGTATGACCCGTAGCACCTTTGAGTGTATGTAAAATGACTTGAATGGAAGTTGATGGTGGTTGTTGGGTGGTGGGTGGTGGCAGCCGAGAATGGTGGTGTAGAGGGAAGAGTTGTTTGCTTGGTGGAGTGTTGAATGAGAGAAGGTGATTATCTCTTGAGTTTATTTATAAACCAATCTTGCTCTTTGTCCAACATACATTATGTCTAATATCTTCCAACATTGTACTAATTAAATAATCAAAAGGCAAGGATGGGTCACCCCTAGTGGTGACCGTCGACATGAGGGGGGGGGGGGGGTAAGGGTTGGGTGGTGATGGAACTTGTTACATTTAGTTAGGATCTAAGTGTTTAGTTAGGGTGTTGTTATGTGTTATTTAATATAAATTGTGTTAGGGTGTTCGGGGACCCTAGCTAGCTCAGAAAAGTAAAAACAATGTCTTTGGCAATATTTTTATGTTCCGGGTAAAGTCCGGTTGTTCGGTTTGACACTGTTCCTTTAAAGTGCTTAATTAATCCGTAAAGTGTTATACATATATATTTTTGTAACGTTTTTAGTTTTCAACACTCAGGAAAACAAGGCGGACTATTTGATGACTTTTCTGTACTTTATTAGTATGTTAACAAGTACATGTAAGTATAACACAGTAATCAGAGAGCAGTTAAGTAATTCCACACAGTCGTCAAGCACTTTAATTATCATTAATAAATTGTACGGAATACATGGAATTTTGAGGGTTGTCACATTCTCCCCCTCTTAAGAAAATTTCGTCCCGAAATTTAGCGCGTGGTTACTGAGGAAGCTAGTTAAGTTGCCTTGTTTTCCTGATTTTCCTGGGGTGTCACATCATCCCCCTGTTGGTTTGGAATTTCGTCCCGAAATTCTGTAGTAGCTTCAATCTCAGTAGTGGTTGCACTTTTCTCGAATAGCTGGGGATACTTGATTTTCATTTGGTCTTCACGTTCCCAGGTATACTCTAGGCCACGATGGGAATCCCAACGAACTCGGACGAGAGGTATCCTGGTACGCTTGAGAATTTTAACATCTCGATCAGTAATCTCTACTGGTTCCTCGACGAATCGCAGCTGGTCGTCGATAGTGAGTTCCTTGAGAGGAACTATGAGGGTCTCATCTGACAGACACTTCTTCAGATTCGACACGTGGAATACGTTGTGAACTCCGCTGAGTTCTTCAGGTAGATTCAACCTGTAGGCGACTTTGCCAATTTTCTCAATGATTTCAAACGGTCCGACATAACGCGGATTGAGCTTGCCTCGTTTACCAAAATGAACTACGCCTTTCCAACACGAGACTTTGAGTAGCACTCGATCCCCAACCTGGAACTCGAGTGGTTTTATTCCCTTATCAGCATAGCTTTTCTGACGGTCACGAGCTGCTGCCATTCGCTGTCGTATCTGAGCAATTCTCTCGGTGGTATCTACCACAAGTTCTGGGCCAGTGATTTGGCTGTCACCAACTTCTGCCCAACAGAGAGGTGATCGGCATTTGCGTCCGTACAATGCCTCAAACGGAGCGGCTTGGATGCTGGTGTGGTAGCTGTTGTTATATGAAAATTCCACTAACGGGAGATGCTTTCCCAGCCATTGCCGAAGTCGATTACACATGCCCTAAGCATGTCTTCAAGGGTTTGGATGGTGCGTTCAGATTGCCCATCCGTTTGTGGGTGATAAGCGGTGCTCATATCTAAATGTGAGCCAAAAGACTTGTGCATAGCTTGCCACAGTTCAGAAGTAAAACGCGCGTCACGATCAGAAATGATGGAGGTTGGCACTCCGTGCCTTGATACTACTTCCTTTAGATAGATGTCTGCTAAAGTAGAAAACTTATCCGTTTCCTTGATTGCCAGAAAATGTGCAGACTTGGTCAGTTGATCCACGATCACCCAAATGGTATCGTTTCCGCGTTGTGATCTCGGTAGACCAGTAAAAAAATCCATGGAAATTTGCTCTCATTTCCATTTCGGGATCTCTGGTTGTTGAAGTAGGCCTGATGGTTTCTGATATTCAGTCTTGACTCTCGCACAAGTCAAGCACTTACTGATGTAGGTTGCTATGTGGGCTTTCATGCCAGGCCACCAATACGTAGTCTTGAGGTCGTGGTACATTTTATCCAAACCAGGATGTACCGAATAACGAGACTTGTGTGCTTCATCCATCACAAGCTCGCGTAGGTCTCCATAAAGTGGAACCCAGATGCGTCCGTTAACATAGTAGGCGCCGTTTTCTTTTTGTTCTAGCCGCTGCCACGATCCTCGTAAGGACTCAGCTCTGATGTTCTCTGCTTTCAATGCTTCAATCTGAGTATTGCGAATCTGAGCGGGAAGGTTAGATTGGATGGTAAGCTGTAAAGCACGTACACGCCTAGGTATAGTATCCTTTCGGCTGAGGGCGTCGGCCACAACATTGGCTTTGCCCGGATGGTACTTGATCGCACATTCATAATCGTTCAAGAGCTCGACCCATCGGCGTTGTCGCATGTTTAACTCCTTTTGCTTGAAGATATGCTCGAGACTCCTGTGATCGGTGTAAATGGTGCACTTGGTACCGTACAGGTAATGTCTCCATATCTTAAGTGCGAAAACAACTGCTCCCAGCTCCAGATCGTGAGTAGTGTAATTTCTTTTGTGAACTTTGAGTTGGCGTGATGCGTAGGCAATGACCTTGTCATGTTGCATCAACACGCAACCAAGTCCTTGGATGGAAGCATCGCAGTAAACTACAAAATCATCTGTGCCTTCGGGCAATGAGAGGATAGGCGAGCTACAAAGTCTATCTTTCAAGTGCTAAAATGCGGACTCCTGTGCATCACCCCAACGATATATGACACCTTTCTGAGTCAGTGAAGTGAGAGGTTGCGCAATCTTGGAGAAATCCTTGATAAACCTTCTGTAATATCCTGCCAAACCCAAGAATTGGCGGATTTCTGTTGGTGTGCGGGGTGCAGGCCAGTTCTTGATCGAGTCAACCTTGGATGGATCAACATGAATCCCATCCTTGTTTACTACGTGGCCTAGAAAATGGACTTCGCGAAGCCAGAAGTCACATTTCGAAAATTTAGCATACAGTTGCTCTGCTCGAAGGAGTTCCAGCATAAGTCGTAGATGCTGCTCGTGTTCCTCCTGACTCTTCGAATAGATCAGGATATCGTCGATGAAAACAATAACGAACTTATCCAGGTAAGGTTTGCATACTCGGTTCATGAGATCCATGAAGACCGCTGGTGCATTCGTCAATCCGAAAGGCATAACCAGAAACTCGTAATGGCCGTAACGAGTTCTGAACGCTGTTTTGGAGACGTCCTCATCTCGGACTCTCAGCTGATGGTATCCCGATCTCAAATCAATCTTAGAGTAATAGCTCGACCCTTGCAACTGGTCGAACAAGTCGTCTATACGTGGAAGAGGATAACGATTCTTCACGGTCACCTTGTTAAGTTCGCGATAGTCCATACACATTCTGAAGGTACCGTCTTTCTTCTTCACGAATAGTACTGGAGCTCCCCATGGCGAAGAGCTAGGACGTATGAAACCCTTTTCCAAGAGTTCTTGTAGTTGCGTGGATAGTTCTTCAAGTTCCGATGGAGCTAGACGATAAGGCGCACGAGCTATGGGCGCTGCTCCAGGAGCTAGCTCAATTTGAAATTCAACTTGACGATGAGGCGGAAGACCAGGTAATTCCTCAGGAAATACCTCAGGAAAATCGCGCACAATAGGAATGTCTTCAATCTTCCTTTCTTCCGAGGTTGTATCAGAGACGAGGGCTAGAATAGCAGTGTGGCCCTTTCGCAAACACTTCTGGGCCTTAAGGAAATAGATGATGCCCACAACAGCACCACTCTTGTCACCATGAATCACCAGGGGTTCCTTACCAGAACGAGGAATGCGGATAGTTTTCTCCTTGCAAACAATCTCTGCTTGCTGATGAGATAACCAATCCATCCCAATAACGACGTCAAAACTACCCAGTGTGATAGGAATAAGATCGATAGAGAAAGTCTGATTAGCTAAGACGAGGTTACAACCTTTAACTATGTGTGTGGCTTTAAGACTTTTACCGTTAGCTAGTTCTACCGTGTGTTTGGTGTTCAGGAGTGTTGGCGTGCGCTTAAGCATTTGGCTAACTTTTACGGACACATAACTAGTATCGGAACCCGAATCGAATAAAACAGTAACAAAGAAGTCATCCAGAAGAAACTTACCCATCACAACGTTGGGATCGTTCCTTGCGTCACCTTGACCTAGCACGAAAACACGTCCTCTGGCACCGTTGCCATTATTGTTCCCCCCGTTGTTGCCTCCATTGTTGCCTCCATTGTTGTTCCCATTGTGGTTCCCATTTCCTTGGTTGTTGTTGTTCTGATTCTGGTTCAGTTGGGGGCAGTTCTTCTTAAAGTGGCCTTCAGCGCCACACTGAAAGCATCCTTTATTGCCCTGCTGTTGTTGCTGCTGGTGGTTCTGTGGAGCTTGCTGTTGTTGGCGATTCTGATTCGCAGGACGCGGGCTCCTGCAATCTTTAGCTTCATGACCCAGCTTGTGACATCTCTGACAACAACCTTTGTTGCATTGCCCGCTGTGATGCTTGTTGCACCGGTTGCACTTGGGGTGGTTCCCTCGGTATCCACCCTGTCCTTGACTACCGGAAGATTGCTGACCGGGACTCTGGTAGTCATCAGTCTTTCGCTGCTAAGACTGAACTGAAGTTGAACCCTTACTGGAATTCCCATCCCATTTTCGCTTGTTTTCATTGGGAGCGTCAGTAGTAGCAGCACCAATACGCTTGGGAAGTTTGTTTTGTTCCACTGCCTGGTCGGTGAGACGGTGAGCCAACTTGATGATTTGCTGAATGGTACCCAAGTTAGCTGAAGTCACGTGACTTTGAATCTCTGGTACAAGGCCCTTGAGGTACAGCTCAATACGTTTGATGGGAGGGTCCACCATAGTGGGACACAAGATGGCTAGCTTGTTTGACCTCTTAGTATACGCCTCAATCTCAGACCCCGTCATCTTCAGATTGAAAAATTCCACCTCTAGTTTGTGGATGTCATCCCGACTACAGTACTCCTCTTTGATCAGTTCTTTGAAACCATTCCAGGGGGTGGCATTAGCAACTGCCAGTCCTAGTAGTTGAACATGTGCCTTCCACCAGGTTAACGCAGCACCTTCAAGCGTTCCAGTAGCATATTTCACCCTACGGTCTTCAGGGCATTCGCACATCTCGAAAGCAGACTCAAGCTTTTCAAACCAGTGAAGAAGGCCTACTGCTCCTTCTGTGCCACTGAAAGTAGTAGGTCGGCAGTCCATGAATGTTTTGAATGTGCACACCGGAGGCTGAGCATGTTGACCATTTGCGCGAGAATAAAAGATAAGGTTAAGCACGAGGGTTGGTTTGGGAAGGTAGGATCTAAACGTCCTAAGATGGGTTGATATAGCAGGTTATACCTCCTGCTGGATTTGCTGCGAGTGCCTCAGCAACTCGTTCGTTGATCAAAGCCGTCAACTGGGCTTGAGTGAGGTTGATACGTCATCCGCGTCCGCTCATGATCTTCATAACGAAGCAACGTAAGTGAGAAAAGTGTCGCGAAAGTGCGTAAGTGTGGGACGACAGTAGAGAGTAAGCACACAGGGTTCAAATAGCAATTATCACGTTAACTAATGCACAGTGTGAATTATCTAACCGACAGTATAACATAAATCATACCACTTATTGTGTCGAGTCTTGCACGTGGAGCGAAGCGTCATTGTGGATCGTTGAGCACTGTACAGGTTATAGTCTGGTTTTATCAAAAACTTTTCCCTTTTTAAAACCAAGTTCACTATAACCAATGGCTCTGATACCAATCTGTCACACCCCCAAAATCCACCATGCGGAGCGTCACGGCTTGGAGGCGTGACATGACCAGGATCGAGCCACCAATCATATTAAACAACACAATTAAGTAAATAAAACCAAACGCAATACGATTGGTGACCAAAAGGAAGTAAACCGATTTTAGGTTGACAGCGGAAGCATAAATCGTAAGTTCAAAACATAAGTCCCATAGTTCATAAGTTTAAAGTCCAAACGTAGGTTTAATAAGTTCATAAGGTTTAGAAGTTTAGTACGGGACTTAACAATCCGTATTCCACAACAACCTTCTCCTCGTGCAAGCTCCATAAGCATCTAGCGACCTGTAAGGCATGTAACAACGAGCCAACAACAAAGTTGAGTGAGTTCACGTTTGGTTGTTTAGTTTTAAGTTGTTTCTGAAAACGTGGTTTGACTTTCGTTGGCTTATTTGCCGTGGGGGTTACCCCGTTGTTGAAAGTATGTTTAACCAGTTTCTTTTCATTACCCAAACCATATTCATAATTAGTGGGGGCTTCCCCATGTGAACTACTAGACGGTATGATATCGACCACTAACGAAAGTAAGTTGTGCCCTAAGTCAATGTCTATCAGCATTGACCCTTTGCCATAGTCCATTATTACACGCTCGTTCGAACGACACGGTGTGAGGTTTGTTAAACCTAATAGCGCTATTAACTAATGACCCGCTCGCCATCGGCCTCGGCGATTAAGTCGATATAAATTGAGGGACTTATGATAGAGTTTTGTCTAGTAAGTTTTAAGGTTGTTGTCCAACCCGAAGGAGGACGAACGTACGTAGTTCTCCCAAAGAGAATACGCAGGATTAACATTGGCATCCAACCCAAGGAGGATGGCCGTACATATCCTACCTAAGTAAGATATGTAGATTCTGTTTTAATTCTTTAACCCATTCCCAAACCACCGGGAATCCCATGCCTTAGAAAGTGTGTGAACTCACCTCGGTTTGCTCGGTTAGATTCTCAAATATAGCTAACAGTCAAGGTCGGTCAATCACGTCCTAATATGATTACCAGTTAGTCATTTAGTGATTTTTAAATAGCGCACAAAGTTCCTACACGTATCTATCACATAACACATATAACATGTTATATCATTCACAGACAACATACTCGACATTTAGATACGCAAATTACAACTTATGTCATTTCAGCTTTAATATTCAAAACCGGGCTGTTTTCGGACATTTTAATAAAATAGTTAACTTATTCTAAAAATTCCCAAATTTTTACGGAATGTCTTAAACGATCCAAATATTATTGTGTAAAAATATTGGGGTCCAGTTCATTACCAATATTTTATAAAAATTCATTTTCCGGACTGAACTCAGATTTATCTTTTTCTGACTGTAGTCCATGGAATAATTTATTTAAAATTCATCAAAAGTCCAATTTACGAAATTCCAGTGAGAGAATTACAAATACGTCGGTAGTCATCCACAGTACAAATTTCATGATCTAACACTACACAGAACTCAAGTTATGACAGAAAAAAGAACGCATATTTTCAGCAGAAAAATGCAGCTCTAGCTGCTGTTACAAAATGACACTTTAAAAATAGTAACCGAAGTCCAAAAATTACGATTCCAGTGCCATTAGAACCGTATTTCAAAATACCTAAATCTAGATTTCAGAAAATACATTTTTCGTTAAGTTACAGTCCTGTTACAGCCAACGGAAGTTGGCTGTAAAAACCAAACAGCCTACTGTTTCAGCTTTTATCTTTTTAACTTGTGTTCGATTGATTCCGTTAACATGTTTAGTGATCACAACAACATCAAACATCAATATTACAAGTAGATCAGCAAGTAATCAGCAACATAATCAAGACAACTTCAATTTATCATCACTTCATTATGTTTCAACAATATTTCATTACAAGTTAGTTTATATGCAAGATTTTGTTCATGGTTCTTTAGTGTTCATGGATTTTCATCATCAAACAACTATTAACCACTCTAATAACATGAAAGATGAACGGATCTAAGTTCTTACCACTAGTTCAAGACTAGGGAAGTTCGAGTGAAGAAATGTGGTGGTTAATAGCGAATGGAGAAGGTCCTTCCACTTCCGAGAGCACCGAGCTTCATTGTATGACCCGTAGCACCTTTGAGTGTATGTAAAATGACTTGAATGGAAGTTGATGGTGATTGTAGGGTGGTGGGTGGTGGCAGCCGAGAATGGTGGTGTAGAGTGAAGAGTTGTTTGCTTGGTGGAGTGTTGAATGAGAGAATGTGATTATCTCTTGAGTTTATTTATAAACCAATCTTGCTCTTTGTCCAACATACATTATGTCTAATATCTTCCAACATTGTACTAATTAAATAATCAAAAGGCAAGGATGGGTCACCCCTAGTGGTGACCGTCGACATGAGGGGGGGGGGGTAAGGGTTGGGTGGTGATGGAACTTGTTACATTTAGTTAGGATCTAAGTGTTTAGTTAGGGTGTTGTTATGTGTTATTTAATATAAATTGTGTTAGGGTGTTCGGGGACCCTAGCTAGCTCAGAAAAGTAAAAACAATGTCTTTGGCAATATTTTTATGTTCCGGGTAAAGTCCGGTTGTTCGGTTTGACACTGTTCCGTTAAAGTGCTTAATTAATCCGTAAAGTGTCATACATATATATTTTTGTAACGTTTTTAGTTTTCAACACTCAGGAAAACATAACGGACTATTTGATGACTTTTCTGTACTTTATTAGTATGTTAACAAGTACATGTAAGTGTAACACCGTAATCAGAGAGCAGTTAAGTAATTCCACACAGTCGTCAAGTACTTTAATTATCATTAATAAATTGTACGGAATACATGGAATTTTGAGGGTTGTCACAACATCAACAAAAGGATTCACGAACTGCTCATGGGAAGATGATCGAAGATTCAAACAGGAAAGCTTATTTTGGTATCATTGATCAAGAAGATGAGAAAATGGCACCAGGATTTAGCTGGGATAAGTTTGCAGATGAAAATGGGAATTTTAAAGCCTTCATTGCTCAAACGTTCAAAAATCAGAATTGATGAAAGAATGGATAGCAGTGTTATCTGATGATGAGAAAAGTCAAGATGAAGAATCTGTTTCTTCAGAAAGCAGTGATGATGATGAAGAGCTTAAACAGATAAATGTTGGAAAAACTCATTTATCTTCTGACAGATTTGAATTTTATTTTGCAGATAAATTGAAGAAACTCAAAGAGAGAAAAGCTGCAAAAGAATTGAAACAAGTCAAAGTGATTGAGAAGATAGTTGAAGTGGAAAAGGTAGTTGAAGTTGAGAAGATTGTTGAAGTCACAAAACCGTGTCTTACATGTTTAGAGTCATGTAAACAATGTATAGAGAAAGATGAAAAGTTTAGTGAGCTTAAGAAGTTGAAAGAAAAGTTGCTGTTTGATGTGAAGAATTTGAAAGGGTCATACGATGTATTGAACAGAACTGTGAATAGTTTGCAGAAAACTAATTCAGAAAGAGAGGATGCTTTGAAGATGTTGAATGCAACAATGATGTCGAAGCAGAAAGAGATAAACTTTTATATTGAAGAATGTGCAAAATGGAAAAAGGAGTTGGATAGTGAAACAATTGAAAATGAAAGAATCAGAAGATTGTTGAGAAGTTATACAAGTTCTGATTACTTAATTGATCGAATTTATCCAACTGTTGCAGGTTTTGAGGCATTTGAAGACAAGAAGCTGAAGAAAAAGGATACTGGTAAGAAACAGAGTGTCTGTTATAACAAGTGTCCGCCTCCAATTTGGGAAGGGTATTCGTCTAGAAAACTGAATGAGGAACAAGTCAAAAAGCCAGTCAATATAAAGTTAGAGTCCGAGTTAACTGATGTATTACCAGACAACATTGATGTCACGTTCACAGCGTCCGACACAGATCATGAGTCCGAACTAATAAAAAGAATGGTCGATCAGGTGTTGGATAAGGATGAGGAGTCAGAGTCAAAATCCGAGTCTGAAAGTTCGTGTTAGTCAGTCAGGAGTTCGAGTTCGTCTGAAAAGAGTTCGAAATCGTCGGGAAAACGGGTGTATAGTAAAGAATTTTTGTTGTCAAAATCTAATTTGAATGATGAAACATTTCAAGTTGTTTATACTTTGAATGATTCTGACAAATTATTTTTTGATAAAGAGTTTCCAATAAGAAGTGTTCGATTTGAAATGATCAAAAAGGTTTTCAAAATGACAGAAATTAATATTTCTGAAATAAAAGATTTAAATCTTACTGAAAAACCTAAAAAATACACTTCAAGAGTTCAACAACGCTTAAACAAGAAAAAGAGTTACGGTTCTGGTTCTGGTTTTCAAAAGAAACCAAACCATAACGGTAAGTTCAAAAGAAAAGGTTTAGGTTTTATTCCACCTGAAAATTATAAAAATGAGAAAATTTCTAAAAATACAAAATTTGTTTCAGGTCCGTCTGCTGAAGAGGAAAAGAGAAGCTCATTTTGGAAACAATCAAATCAAGAATTTCTTGCTGAGAAGAAGAAAAATGAAGTTAAGGGGAAAGAAACTAGAATCTGTTTCAGATGCAATGAAGTTGGTCACATTGCATGGAACTGTCCATTAGCAACAAAAACAAAACAGGGAGTTTCTGAAAAATTGAAAGATGTTATTGTTGATAAAAATGAACCACTAACTGAGAAATTTAAAGTGTTTAAAAATTCAACGTATGAAGTTGGTGAATGTTCAAAAAGATTTTACAAGAGAAGTGTGAAGCTTGACAACCAAAAGTGGGTTGTTAAAAAATCAAGTGTAAAATCTGGTGATGAATCTGATTCCACAAAATCAGAGGAGCCACAATTTGATGAAAGTGATGAAAACTCAGTTCCTCAAATGGATGATGAGAACTTTCCACCATTGAGGACTGAGAATTTTAAACAAAAGTTTGGGAAAGTTGAAATCTCAAATCAGTTTTATTCTGAAAAGGATAATTTTGATGTTGAGAAAGCTTTTAATGGGAATGTAAAGAAGATTTTTGGAAAGATGGTCGATAGAAAAGTTAAAGGGGTAAAAGAGTTCTATGCTACAAAGAAAGCAACTTACACCCCAACAGCAGATGAGTTAGTTTCACCCAAGACTGGTCAGGCTTGGGTGGACATTTTCTTTAATTGAAAAACCTGACTTGCCGGAGATCCCAAGTTTGTAATCGCGGATCAGGAATCGGCATCATTCATATTAAAATAGATTTTGTAAAAGATTTTAAAATTGTTCAAATTTTACAGATTGTGACTTGCCGGAGCTTCCAGGTTGGTAAGTGTGAAGCAGGAATCGGCATCTTGATTGGTAAAATGATTTTGTGTAGATGGTTTATTACTACATGTGGTTTAGGTGACAAGTTCACAAGTGATACAGAGGTTTAAATGTTTTGGTTTACAAGTGATTTGTCAAGGTCATTAGTTTGAACTTGATATAATCCTCATACAAGAAATTGAATGAACAGGATGATGAACCGTACCTTCAAGTGGTTAAAACAAAACTTATTTTCCGGAAAAATCATTTTGATTAAAACAAACTTAAGTGTTTTGAAATCTTAATGAGAAAATGGTTTTGTTGAAAGGGGGAGTTCTGATTGTTTATGCCAAGTGGATGGCGAATTGAGGTGATTCGATATCGGTTGTCAAGTTTATTGTACAGTTTGTTTTCAAATTTTTCTTTAATGTGTTTGAATTTTAGGGGGAGTAAGAATTTTTCAGAAAATCCCAAAACATTAGAAAATTTGAAAAAACCAAAAACATGATAAAATGAAAAATGAGTTTTGTTGTGAAAAAGAGGAAATGATAGTACATCAGTGGACTGTCACAACATGCTAAAGAATTGGAAAGTCAAAATGTGATAAACAATCTCACTGATGATGTGCCAGTAGGTTTTTGCACATTTAGTAGATTGTGACGAGATATAAACTTAAATTTCAAACTTGCTTATATCGTGGGGAACAATTTCTTGGATATATGGGTAACCCCCGAAATCTTGTTTGAAAGGTCCCTCTTTCTGAAATACTAGGTCTTTATGCTTAGTGATATCTGGGGTATTATTCCGCGACTTCTGCTGAATGGAAATTCTGACCTAGTCCCTGCATAATACTTTCTGCAAAAGCTTGAAATATAGCGCCGCCCTCAGCAAAATGATGAAACAATAAAATTGATAATCACTGCTGTTGAAGAAAAGATCCTCTAAAGGGGACACACCAAAAGTCGAGCCGTCATCTCTCTGCTGAACGAAAGTTCTGACCTGAGCTCTCACGGTTTCGCATCTAATCCCTTACAGATATCATCTAGGTATACTCACCTGTAAGACTGAATATTGGGATCTGGATACAGGAGTATATTCAAGTAAGTGGGACACGCGATTAAGTTTAAGTTCTTAAAACATTAATCTCGTATCTCGAAACAATTGAACTTTGTGTGAAAATTTAAGTGGACCAATATACTGACAATCTAGGTGAATTGTTTATAACTGAATATGAAATGAAGCTTAATGGTGTTGGTGATTTGTCTCAGAAACTGATATGATCCTCTTACACAAACTCACAAAAATATTGTCTGTAAATATTTCTTTACTGCATTTCTTTTCATTCAAAAATACAAAAAGATTTTTAGTGTGTTTTAGCATAAATTTTGAAAAATTCAAAAAGATTTTCAACAACTGGTGTTGGAGAGCTAATTTTCAAAATTCCAAGTGTTAGACATGATGACCATGTGGTGAAGTGGAGTCTGTGTTTAATCAAATGTTTTTTTTTTTAAATATCTACGTGTGGTTCATCAGAAATTTATCATTTGAGAGGGAGTTTATAATTATAAAATTGTTAAACATTAAATTTGTGAAATTTATTGTAGGGTAGAGGATGTGCAGGATTGACTGGTTCTTGATGCTGAGTGATAAAGAGTCAGGTTCCGATACCTGAAGACTCTGTGGACAAAGTATGAGCCAGGCAATGATCCTGAACATGAGAGAAAGCCAGATTATGATCCTGAAGCTGATGATGCTGATGAACTTAAGGAATGCTAGCACATAGTAAGGGGGAGTCTGAAGACATTCGAGAGAAGATTAGAAAGAGTATTGCCCATAGACTGATAAAGACTGAAGAAGCAAAGACTCGACATTGAAGACTCGTCAACATCTGAGGGGGAGTCTGTTGGTGCATACATCTGTCGACTTCGTCTTGTATCGAGTCTTACATTAGATATGTTAGATCAGGGCACGTTGTTCGAGTAAATAGGAGATTTATGTATAAAATAGAGTGAGTTCGCTTGAAGGTGGATGTTTCGCTTGAAATGACTTGTGTCATTTTCAAGCGAACTCAACAGGTTAGCATTTCGCTTGAACTGGTTCTTGTGTCTTTCAAGCGAAACCCTGTCCACTATATATAGGTCATTTGTCTCTCAAATGAACAAAGTTAGAACGATTGTGATTTTGGATACCGAGGTGCTGCCGGTTTATCCAGTGATTGTACAAGCTGTAATATCAATCAAAATAGTGTTTAAAGTGAATTGCTTGCTGTTTCGAAGTCAGTTTCTTAGTTTCCGCCTCTGAAACTGATAAAAACTCCTCTGAACAACTCGTTTGGGTCAATACACGATCCTACAAAAAATTATGTTTTAAATCTTGGTACATCTTATTGTTACCAGGATGCATAGTATATCTCGATTTATGAGCTTCCTCCAGAATCTGATTTCTTAACTCTCCCTGCTTAGGTACCCAAATTCATTTCTTGTGGAATCTCCAAATTCCATCACTTCCTCGTTCTAGTTCCTTAATCCGTTCTTTCATTCCTTCAGTACTATCCTCAATTGCTATCTCTTGTACCTTCCTTAATTGTTCCATTAAATCTAATTGAAGATTTATTCTAAGAGCACGAACTCGTCTTTGTTTCTCATGATACTTCGTGATATTGGATATCACAGTCGTAGTCACTTTCCATCCATCTTCTTTGCCTCATGTTCAATTCTTTTTGCCCAAAAATACACTTTAAACTCTTATGATCGGTATAGACAGTAAACCTACTTCCGTACAGATAGTGCCTCCAAATTTTAAGGGAAAAAATTATCGACCCCAATTCTAAGTCATGTGTTGTATAATTCTCCTCGTGCTTTTTCAATTGCCTGGAAGCATACGCAATTACCTTTTTGCATTGCATTAACACACATCCTAATCCTAGCTTTGAAGCATCACAGTAAACTTCAAAATCTTCTGTTCCGTCGGGTAAGGCTAGAATAGGGGCGTTCGTTAATCTTTGTTTCAAAATTCTAAAAGCTTCGTCTTGCCTAGGTCCCCACTCAAACTTCACTGCTTTACAGGTTAGCTTAGTTAATGGCACAACTATTTTGGAAAAATCCTTAATAAACCGTCTATAATATCCGGCTAACCCTAGAAAACTTCTAATTTCCATAGCTGATTGAGGGACTTTCCATTTGGTAATCGCTTCTATTTTAGAAGGATCTACGTGAATACCTTCGTGATTCACCACGTGTTCTAAAAATTGCACTTCCTGTAGCCAAAATTCACACTTTGAGAATTTGGCATAGAGCTTTTCTTTTCTTAACAAAGTTAAGAGTACATGCAGGTGCTCACAATGTTCCTCCTGGATTTTGGAATAAATAAGTATATCGTCGATAAAGACAATTACAAATTTATCCAAATACGGTTTACAGATCCTATTCATCATGTCCATGAATGCTGCAGGGGCATTCGTTAACCCAAATGGCATGACTGTAAACTCGTAGTGACCGTACCTAGTTCTGAAAGCAGTTTTAGGTACATCTTCCTCTTGTACTTTCAGCTGATGGTATCCGGAGCGTAAATCTATCTTAGAAAAATATCTAGCTCCCTGAAGTTGATCAAAAAGATCATCAATCCTAGGTAATGGGTATCGATTCTTAATTGTAACCTTGTTTAGTTCTCTATAATCGATACACATTCTCATTGAACCATCCTTCTTCTTTACAAAAAACACTGGTGCTCCCCACGGGGACGAACTAGGTTGTATAAATCCTTTGCTTAGTAATTCATCTAATTGCTTTTTCAATTCTAACATTTCGGTGGGTGCTAACCGATAAGGTGCCTTAGCTACCGGTGTAGTTCCAGGAATTAGATGAATTCTAAATTCTACTTCCCTATCGGGTGGTAATCCAGGTAGTTCTTCTGGGAATACTTCCGGGTATTCTGATACTACTGGAATTTCCTTAAGTTCCTTACCCTTAGTGCTAATGATTACCGAAATCATATACACTATTCCTTGCTTTCGTTCATAACTAGTAACTTTCATTACTGAAATGAACTTCATTGATCTTTGCGGCTTATCTCCTGTAATTAATATTACCTCTCCTGTGGGTGCACGAATTTCTACGGAATTCTTATCACAGAGGATTCGAGCATGGTTGGCTACTAACCAATCCATTCCTAAGACAACATCGAATCCAGCTAAATTCATAGGTAATAGGTTTGCAGAAAATTTATGGCCTAAAAGTTCTATCTTTTCTTCATGCAAAACCTTATCTATGTTAACAGAATTTCCATCCGCAGTTTCTACCGTATAAATCTGCCTAAGTTTGGTTAAAGGTAAGTTAAGAGCTTGGCAGAATGAAGTATTTATAAAACTTTGGTTTGCACCAGAGTCAAATAATACTTTCGCATAAACGTTATGAACTAGAAACGTACCAGCTATTACGTCAGGAATTAGTTCGGCTTCCTGAGTCGTCAACTGGAAGGCTCTTGCGTTTTTCTTAGTAGTTCCTTCTGTAGGTTTAGCCTTGTTATCTGCTGGTTTGACCAATTTAGGGCATTCTGGTCTGAAATGCCCAGCTTCTCCATAGTTGAAGCAGACCCTTGTTTTCTTTCTGCAATCTTCTTCACGATGTCCGATAGCTTTGCAGAAGTTGCAGGTTTCATTACATTTTCCAAAATGTTTCTTTTTACAGTTCCTGCAGAACGGTGGAGTGGAAGATGATCCAGTTCCCTTCCTTCTAAAGCTGCTATTATTACTCACACGAAATCCTTGGGAAATTTTCTGAGCCAATTCTTTCTTCCTGTTTTCTTCTCGCGTACGTACCAGTTCGTTAGTCAAAGTGTTGGCTAATTCCACCGCATCATCGATCGTGTGGGGTCTCGCAGCTTTGACAATATTACGGATTTCGCCAATCAACCCCCAAATGTAGCGAGAAATAAGTACCGGTTCTGGCGAAGCCAGGGTAGGTACAACTCTAGCATACTCGAAGAATGTCGAAGTATACCCTCGACAATCTATATCCACCATCCGGTGGTTCAGGAATTTGTTCGTCATTTGTTCCTTTTCATACTCAGGACAGAATTTTCTTTCTACTAGACTTTTAAATTCTTCCCAGTTCATAGCATACGCTACATTCCTTCCTTTGGCTTGCAGCACGGTGTACCACCATTCGAGTGATCCTTCTTTAAAGAGATTTGAAGCATACATGACTTTATCCTCCTCGGCACATTTACTTATTGTAATTACTGCTTCGGTTTTCTCTAACCAACGCAGTGCAGCAGTCGCCCCTTCGTTGCCCGCAAATTCAATCGGTTTACAGGCAAGAAATTTCTTATAAGTGCAACCAGGCGTTGCAGCTTTCATTCTCTTAGGAAGTGGGGCTTGTACCACATCATCGTTATTATTATTGTTATTATCGTTGCCGCCTCCATTTACACTATAACTGAAGTTGTCATCACGGTTACGTCTACTGGGAGTATTTGGAGGAGGTTCAATTAGATTTCGAGCAGCAGCAAGGATTGGTGGAATAGCATTAGCTATTCCCTGAGCGACGATGTTTTCTATATCTTACCGATTCAGAAATTGATCGTCGTTGTTTGGTTCAAATTGGTTGTCTTCATTAACGGGTTCATTGACTGGTTGATTATTAGCATGTTCCATCTGATAATTAATATATATATATATATAAGTGATTAGCATAAAATAAACAACAACCAACCATAAAATAATCACAGATAATCACGTTAGCACATACAGCCAAAATTGTCGACTTTGCGACATCGATTTTTGATATATTATAATATGCGTCCGTACATACCCGTTATCTTACAAAAGTTTTAAGTTATTTCACATAATTATATTATTATTAAACACATACTCCTAAAACCACACAACCACCGTCAGTTGGCATCTCAGAAACGACGTTCCCTCTCGTCGTATTTCCAGGTGATTCTTTCTCCCACATCCCTAATCTGGTTCCCTGCAACTATCAGCTCCTCGCCATAATGACGGAGTTCAGCCAAATTTTCTTCGCTCATAGGTGGATATGGTGCAGGCTCAGGGTCAAACTGAGGAAAAAAGGTATTAGGGCTATTCAGGAGATTTTGAAATTGCCAGTCAGTGGTCCACCATTCTTCCAGCTCTCCGAGGGGTCGGGTATGGATAATAGGATCTGGGATAGCCGGTTCCAGATTGACTGAAAATTGGGCTTCGGCTGGGTAGTTGAAAAGGTCTTCTTCAGCAAGTCCAAGGTTTTCATTGGCAGGTTCAAGGTTTTCATCGGCAGGTCCGATGAGGTCGTTAATTGCCAGTTGTTGATCCAACTCCTCCCAGGGTGGCATTTCCTGGGCTTGCCCTGAACTTTCGCCGATTCCGATTCCTTTTCCTTTATCCATCGGATCCTCAGTCTTTATAACTTTTCGTGTTGCTGGCTTCTTCTTACGCACACGCCTCCAGCCCACAAATCTTCTTTTCTTTTTCGGCTTTGGTTTTTCCTGGGCTTGAGCCTGGAATATCATGGGTTCTTCGGTATCGGCCTGATAGCCAGAAAAACCTCCAGAAACTTCCATACCAACAGTATGGATGTTGAGATTCTGAAGAGCTTCAAACAACTCATTCATGTTGTTAGCAGATATGAGGAAACACACAACATTCTAAGTTAAAATGTTGTAAATAAAAATTCCACAGAATCACAAAATGGCAATCAGAAAAATTAAGTATTTTTAAATACTTAATTGGCTTAAATCAGTGGCTCTGATACCACCTTTTTCTGTCACGGCCCCCGTCCTGGTTTGACCCGGTCCAGGAGCCGCGGGACAGAAATCCCGTGGTATTTATTTAATTTGGCAGCGGAATTATTAACAGGATCGTTTAAAACTTGAAAATGCCCGATTATTTTATTGCATAATTAGGGACCAACCCCGTAATTTACAATAAGGAAATTTCACTGGGAAACTCCTATTTTACAAAACATGTTTCTTTATTTTTATTAAGCCACTTCTTCAAGCTTGCAGTGCTACACGGCACTTTTCATGGATCACAGCAGATCACCTTAAACATGTTTTAAAAATATTTTATCAGCGGGAAATACTGGCGAGTCACTCAAGTTATACAAAATGACACATTGTTATAATTTACAGTATTAAGAGCGATTACAATGCTTATACATCAACCAATTACCCAACAGTATTTGTCACTCGACCATCCATTGGCTATCTCGTTGTCCAATGGTGTCTGTGACTATGGTCAGATCACCCATTGGCTATCTCATTGTCCATTGGTGACGGGAATAAGTAATGTATACAAAGCCCCACATACCGGCTGTAATTGAAGATTACAAAGACTTAATCCCTGTAATTATAACTTTGAAAATAAATAGGGTTTCGTAAAGTAATTTGATAAAAAGAGAATGACTCACATTGCAATTTTAAATGGGCAGAGCTTAGCCTACTGATTAGCCTTGATACCTAGTTTAAATAATAATGCACACGAAAACTAGGTAAGTAACTGAATACAACTTTTACGATAAGCTCACGAGATTAAAACCCTCACGACGAATGACAAAGTGCGATACTTAAACATCCAGCGGATTCGCAACGAATGACAGAGTGCAATACTTAAACATCCACCGGTTTTATGGCTAATGACAAAGTATAGCCCGAGTTCGGGCGGCACTCAAACATTCTGTCGGATTCACGACGAATGACAAAGTATAACCCGAATTTGAGCAGCACTTAAACATCCTGTCGGATAGTTTCAATCGATCGGAAATTGAATCGTAGCAGCGATCGAGTTAATACCCGGTAGTCGCGGCAGAGTTTCTCTATTTGAAATTTCGAATTTTTGAAGCTTTCTTCGTGTTTTTAGAAAGTTTTACGAACACAGAATGAAAGTCTCATGCACTGGCTATTTATAGCTGAAAAATGGGGTTCACGCGGCCCGCGTAAACCCATACATAAACTTTACGCGGCCCGCGAGAGGGTCTAGTCTACGTGTAGGCTTGCTGGGTCACAAGTAGGTATGCCACGTGGATGACACGTAGCCCCGGATGCTTATCCGGTCAAACTTAGAGTTGACGCGACCCGCATAAGGGTATGCTTAACCTTTACGCGCCCCGCGAGAAGACCAAATTCCTTGTTTTCTTGGTTTTTGATGCACATTAGGGTTTCAGGGGTCCGGGTTTTTACTGACGGGTCGTTTAGGGACAAATTTGAAGGTCCTTACAAATGGAGCTCATGGATATTCACTGATGTATGGCAAGCATCATCAGGAGGGATCAACGATTCATGGATATCACCGGTAGGGAGTGTCTGGAAGGCCCTGAATATGAAGATAGGTTTTGATAAAGCTAAAGTTACTTGCTTTAAATGTAAACAAAAGGGGCACTTCAAAAGAGAATGCACAAACAACAAAGCAGATGATAGTGTGAATCCTTTTCACGAAGATTACTACAAAAAGGCCATCTATCATTGCAACAATGAGCAACCATCAAGAACAAATCAAAAGCGGATTAAGGAAGGGTCGTCATCAAAAGATAGGAAACAAGCTTATGTGACGATTCAGGATGATGAAAAAGAAGGGTTTAACTGGAGTAAATACATAAAGCAAGAGAAAAGAGAGAAAAGGCGTTAGTTGCTGAGTTCAAAGAGAGTCGAGAAGAAAATCATGCACGAGCATATTTGAGAGAAGTATATAAAGCTTTCACGGAAGCAAAGTGGGCAAATAGATGGAGTCAAGAGAAAGAATGTTTTGTTGATCCTAAAGGAAACCCAACAGTTGATCCTGATAAGGTAGATTTTGAGGCACTTGTTACTGCTATTCCAACTGTGGGAGTCTGGTGTAAAGGACTCGAAGAAATTCCAAGATACAGAGAAAAGGTAGAGGAAGGAATAAAGAAGGTGATCTATGCCAGTCTAGAGAAAAATAAGAAGACAGTGGAGGAAATTGTTGGTGAAAGCCAGAAAATGGTGAATGAGGTGAAGAAAGAAAAAATAACTGAAGAAAAGCTAGAGAAGCCGGTTGATGAAGCTGTTGCTAAAGAACAGCAGGTGAAGAAAGAAAGTCAGAAGCAGACAGCAAAAGAAGCCGAGGTGCCAACAACAGAGGTAATATTTCAATCTGAAACTTCTGATAAAATTGATGATAAATCTGAAATGAAACTGATGAACAGTGCAGGAAATGCATGGAAACATGTAGTGCCTGTACTGAAAAAGATAGAAATCTGAGATCCAGAGACATTGAATTTACTAAAATAGAAAGAATTTTCAAAGAAAAATGTAATGAAATGCTTGAAGATGAAAAGTTTTTGAAAGAAAAAGAAAAAGAACTAACACAAAAATGTGAAAATCTTGAAAAAGAAAACAAAAGTGTACAGCTGAGTGCAACGAATATGTTCAAAAAGATAAAACTATTCAAGAGTTGCAAAAGGAATATGATGGAATGAAATTCCCATATCAAACTGTAAAAGAAGCTTATGAAACTTTGAAGAGTAGAGTCAAAAGTCTGGATGATAGATTGTCCGCATGCCAGAAAACAACCAAATTTCTTGAAGCCAGATATGAAGGAAAACAAATGGTAAATAATTAAAATGATGATGTTGCCAAACTTAAACAAGAACTGGTTGAAAAGGAAAAGTTGGTCAATAAACTTCAAAGTTATCATGATTCTTCATACATATTGGAACGTATTTTCAACATCACACCAAATGGTAAAGAATCTGAAACGAACAAAAAGGGAATTGGGTCAGATACCATCAGGTTCCACCACCGTTAAAGGATAATTATACATTCTATGATGGCAAAAAGGTGGAAAAAACAATAAACATGGTTGAACAATTACCTGACAACATCGATGTGACTTACACCAAATCAGATGATCTTGGTGATTCAGAGGTGGTAGGTAAGGTTGTTGAAAGTGTTCTATCAGAGGTATCTACCAAAACAGATAAGTCTGAATCACATGATGAAAATGAAGAAAGTTTCCACAAAAGTTAGTTGAAAAATTCAAAATCTGAGAAAATTGTGAATGATGATTCAAAAGTATTGGTTTATACCATGATTGGATCGGACAAATTATTCTTGGATGCTGAATTTCCTATTCAAAATGTGATTTCAGATAAAATCAACAAAGTTTTCAAACTGGTAGAAATTGAGAAAATTGAAATTCCATATTTGTTGGTAAGAGCAAGAAAACTTTTGATAACAAACCTAGTTACAAAAAGAAGAACATGAAGGCTGGGTTGGGTTATAAAATTCATCAAAACAATAAGAAATGGTTTGAAAAGCCAAATTATCAGAAAAAGATGAACTTTGTTCACGGAACAAGTTCAGAAGAAGAGAAAAAACTCAAATTTAGACGACAGTCTAATGAAGAGTTCTATGCTCAGAAGAAACAACAACAACAGGTTAAACATGTTTCAAATAGAACATGCTTTAAATGTGATCAAATTGGACATCTTAGTCGCAAGTGTCCAAATCTTAAACCTGTTGATGTTGAGAAAAAGAAGTCTGATGTTGTGAACCAGAATTCAACCAAGTCTGAACCAAAACAAACTTGGAAGCCGAAAATATCAAAGGCTGAGTCACAACAAACTTGGAAACCAATGACACCCAGATTTCTGACAAAACAAAGTTGGGAAATAACTGTTGATATGACAAAACCAAACCAGTTTTGGAAACCAAAAGTTGTTGTATCAAAACAATACATTCAAAGTGATTCAATATTTTATCGAATGAATGTTTCAAAAGGGCAAATATGGGTGGTCAAGCAACAAAAGGTTTCTGATAATGAGAAAAATAAAGAGAATGCTTTTGAGAAAAATGAACGAAATTTTCCAGTACTACCTGGGAAAATATATGTTCAGCTACCTGAGTCAAAACAAGTTGGGTTGCTTTGTTCAAGTAATTGAATTGTTTGAATATGCAGGTATTCCTGAAAACAGACGAATGTCAAACCGAGGAAAGGAGCAGCCTGGCACAGGAGGTTGCAGGTCCTTGCAAGTGAAAACAGGGAGTTTATTTGTTTTTGTACATAAATAAACCATAAATCTAAAACCCTAAAAATAGAAAAATTTAAAACCCAAAAATATGCTTTTATTTTGTCAAAAATTGGAAAATAAAAAAATATATATGTTTGTATTTTAAATTTTGTCAAAAATAAAAAACTTTACAAAAATATGTTGATTGAATATGCCGAAACCCTCACGGCTGAACAAACATGATTATTTCACAAGTGATTAAATGGTTTTAACATTGTTAAAAATCAATGTGTTGTAAATCATGGGGGTAATTTCTGCAAAACAGAGCATATAAAGCATAAAATGAATGGCGAGATAAAGCTATCTGCATCGGGTTGTCAAATTTTCTTTAAATGTTTTGAATTTTAGGGGGAGTGAAAATTTTGAAAATACAAAAACATTTGAAAATTTGAAAAAGCCAAAAACAAAAAAAAATTCAAAATGAGTTTCTGTTTAAAAAGAGGAAATGATAGTACATCAGGAGACAATCATGGTACGCTAAAGAAATGGAAAGTCAAATGTGATAAACGATCTCACTGATGATATGCCAGTAGGTTTTTACACATTTAGTAGATTGATTTCGAGATATAAACCTAAATATCAATAGCTTTCTTATCTCGTGGGGAAGATCTCTCGGATATAAGGGTAACCCCCGAAATCTTGTTTGAGAGGTTGCCTGATTCTGAGATACTAGGTCTTTATACTGTTTGATATCTGGGGTATTATACCAGGTCTTCTGATTTTGTGTCAGCAATGGCTTAGACCTCATATAATACTTTGTGTGCTTTAAAAAGCTTTCCCTCTGCATAAAAAATTGAAAAATATCGAAAGATATGAATCAAGTGCAGTTGTAAAGAAGATCCCTAAGTGGGACACACCTAAAGTCGAGCCTTCATCTTTTTTATTGAACGGTAGTTCATACCTGAGCTCTCAAGGTCTCGCACTATCCCAGAGTACAGATATCAATATAGTATATTCACCTGTAAGATTGAATCTAGGGAATCTTGATACGGGAGTATATTCTGAGGTGGGACACGCAAATAAGTTATGTTCCTAAGACATTAATCTCGTATCTTGATTCAGTTGAACTGTATGTGAAAATTTAAGTGGATCAGTATACTGGCAATCTAAGTGAATCGTTTAGAACTTAAAGTGTTTATAGCTCAACGGTGCTAGTGATTTGTCATAAACTGATATGATCCTTTGACACGAACTCAAACAAAAATATTGTCTGTAAATAGTTGTTTACAGCATTTCATTAAAGAAAAATTCCAAAAAGATTTTCGGAGTGTTTTAGCATAAATTTTGAAAAATACAAAAAGATTTTGTTTCTACTTTATTTTCGACAACCGATGTCTGAAAGTTGAGTTTCAAAATCTAAGTATGTTGAGCATGTTTCTGAAAAATAAACAAGTTCATTAATTTGAAACTTGAAGTTTTAAATGAAAAATCAAAAAACAGTTTGTGAAATCTTCAAGGTCGTTAATTTGGACTTGGAAGATTACTTAAGAGGGTTTTGGATTCTAAAACTGTCATATTTGATGTTTAGAGTTAGGTTACGATCTTGATCTATAATTGTTAAATACTTGAAGATATTTGATAGGGGGAGTAAAGTCGGGTAATTCTGAAAATTTTAAATTGATAAATTTGAGCCAGGTTATAGATCTTAGGATATTTTAGGCCAGGACATCAATTTTGAAAAAAAAAACACAAACAAAACAAATCTTTAACTGTTAGATGTAAAATCCAGATTTTTATGAACAAACGATGTCCTGTGAAGTCACATATTTGAAATGCTCCAGCTTATCCATGTTAAATGTTTAGAGCTAGGTTTTCGTTCCTAAACTTAAAATTGTCAATATATCTTACAAATGGTTTGAGATGTGCAGATAGTAATCCAGATTACGATTCCGATAGCTGAGTCTAAGGGGGAATCTGAAGACAAGCTCGACGCAAGGAGGAGCTTGTAATCGAAGAACCAGGTGTTGATCCTGAAAAGCACTGGAAGCTTATCGAAAGGGGGAGCCTAGAGATAAAGTCAACTGAAAGGGGGAGCTGATTTAGAACACAGAATCAAGATGAGCTTGTAGAGGGAGTCTGTGGTGCTGAAGATGTCAAAGCTTCGTGAAGACTCAGAGAGAGAGAGAGAGAAAAGACAGAAAGCAATGAGATTGACTGCAGTAATATCCAAGGGTGAGTCTGTGAGTGCATAATGTCTATCACTTCCGTCAATCATGTATCGTAGCTGAATCAGATGATTCAAGACCGGTGCTGAACTAAGCTAAACATAAAGTTGATATGTTTTAAAGTCTATCCGAACGAATGGACATCAGGTCCATTCGGACGGATGCAACATGTTCATCCAGAAGCTTATAGGTTTAGTCCATCCGTCCGGATGGAGGCCATCCGTTAAGTTCATGCGTCCGGATGAGCTCTGCCTATAAATAGGAGAGTAAGGTCTTGTCATTTGATAACTTTTGTGACTTGAGTGGGGAAACTCTGTCCATTTGATTTCATGGTTTTGTACTGACACATTATCAATATAAATCAGTTTATAATTACATCTGAGGATTTGAATCCACAATATATAAGGTGACTAATGTAGAGGTTAAAAGGTTACATAACCTAATTACTCAATAACATCAATCGGCCTCTCTCCCATAACCAAACACCCTATTCGGTTCTCTCATCACCATCATTAGATTGCACCCTAAGGAGGAACCAGATCACCCTGACAAGCATGTCGAACTCGATGGCAGGATCTCTTACTGGATTCTCTGCTGGCCTGTCTACAATCATGGGTATGTTTTCCTGTTTTACATTATAATTAAACAGAACTGATCAACATGTATGTGTTTCATAACCTTTTTCTCATTTTCCCCTACAGGGGACACGTTTCCTGTATATTATGTTTTTTCTTGTGCTAATAATGGAGTAGTGGTTAAAAAAATATAGACCAATTGAGGGCCAAGTGGATCTTTGCTTATTGCACTCTAAGGCTACTCTGCATATTCTGTTTTTTCTTCTGCTAATTTGTGGAGTAACTACATTTGAATTCATTATAAAACCATTGTTTATCATGGACGAGTAAATATTGGATTATTGCAAACAACTTACATGTTTTTGTTGAATGGAAGCATAATCATTGTTGTCATAAATATCTTTTTGCTATACCATCAACTACTGCAATTATCGAGGAATATCATATACTTAATGTTCTAGTCATTATTAGTGAGCCTACTGACAGACTGATCACTAGAGTATCAAGATTATTTTTATGCTTTAGTGACTAATTGCTTGATGACATTGTGAATATGTGGCTTTTGTTTTTTATTTCTATTGGATTATCGTAAATAATATTAGTTTAGAATCCTAAGAGTATACTTATGTGATTATGATATTAAAGTACCTGGCCATCGGGCGAGTATAAAACTAGCTGGTGTTTGGTTATATTAACCTATTCTTAGCTGGTGTTGTATGTGTTCCTTGACTATTTTTTTTCATTTTCCCTTATAGTTTGGAACTGTCGCAACCCCCGACCCCTATCCCCGGGAGCGGGCGACCGCGAGCCAGTTTTGGTGGTATCAGTGTTTATTAATTTGGCAGCGGAATTTACATCTGGACCGTAGTTAGGAAATAGTTTATCAGACCAAAACACCATATTTTTATAAATATAAATACATGGGAAAAACCCAAGTTTTCATTACAATCTGTTTATAGGGATAAACCCTACTTTATTGAAATAAAATTTTTTCTTTATTTAGGTAACTTTTATAGCCACTTTTCCAAGCCTTCAGTGCTCTCCAGCTGGCTTCTATTTGGCTTTCACATTTTGTTACCTGAAACCCTTTTTAAAAAGTTTTGTCAGTGGGAAATACTGGTGAGTGAATCCCAATTTAATCAAAACAAGTTTTATCATTTTACAGCATTGAGGGCAATCCAGCAATTACATTTGTTTACATCTACTTTAATTACCACCCACGGTACTGTCAATCCATGACTGGTGGTAATGCTACTACTCACAGTGTAGTAACAAATTTTGTATACAAAACCCTAACATACCGACGATAATTGTAGAATTACAAATACTCAATCACTGCTTCAATATAATGTAAAAACTTTGAGGTTTTGTAAAAAAAGTTTGCAAAAAGGTTTACAAAAAGAGGATAAACTCACATTGCTAATTTAGGTATTTTCTTTGTGATTTCCTGATTATAATCTATTAATTAAACAATGAACACGCGTTAGTATACTAACCCAATTTACATTAGTTATACCCTCCCCGAGACAGAACTCCAACGACTGAGTCAGGCAAAGACTTGACATGTGTTACGGAGCACTAGATTAATCGCGCAGCATATCTAATACGTAACCGGGGGTTATGATACTTACATCGAGGCAGAGCTTCGCTATTTTAGTGGGTATAATACCCGGAAATTACTTCTATTATTTCAGAAATTGAGAGAGAGATTCGAGTTTTGAACAGTTTGGCAACTGAGCTCGAACTCCCTATTTCTAGGGTTGTTCTGCCAGTTTCTCGCGCCCCGCGACAATAGAAGACAGGGCCTTCGCGGCCCGCGAGCTAGGTGGAGTAGGGCGTAGCTTTGATCAGTCATGAGTATAGGTTCGACGAGTGGCAGGACACGTGGCGGCCTGGTGGCCAAGCTGTCGCACCCCGCGACAGCCTTTCTTGGCTCTGTCGCGCCCCACGAGCGAGTAAGGGATTTTGTTTTTATTTAATTTTTGTTAAATTAAAGGTATTTCGGGCCTATTTTTCGTATACGGGGTGTATTTTAGGACGTATAGGGGTGTTATAAGTATTTTAGGAGAGTTGTTATATCCTCCCCACCTTGTTTTAGAACTTGTCCTCGAGATCTACTGGAATAGGTGTGGATATTTCCTCTGCATCTCTGATTCGAGCTCCCAAGTGTACTCTGGTCCTCTCTTGGAATCCCATTTTACTTTGACTAGAACTAATATCTTGTATTTGAGATTCTTGATCTTTCTGTCTTCAATCTGTAGGGGTCTCTCTACAAACTTAAGTTTCTCATTTACCTCTATATCCTTAAGAGGTACCACTAATGATTCATCGGCTAAGCATTTCTTGAGATTACATACATGAAAGACATCATGTATTCCTGCCATTTCCTCTGGCAGTTGTAGCTGATAAGCTACTTGTCCTATTCTTCTAATAATCTTAAAAGGTCCAACATACCTGGGGCTTAGCTTTTCTCTCTTGATGAATCTAACCACTCCTTTCCATGGCGAAACTTTCAATAATACCTTGTCTCCTACCTGAAATTCCAACGGTTTTCGTCTGTTATCAGCATAACTCTTTTGACGATCGCGTGCTGCTTTTAGTCTTTCCTTGACTTGAATAATCTTGTCTGTTGTTTCTTGTACTATTTCTGGTCCAGACAATTGTTTTTCTCCAATTTCTGCCCAACAGACTGGAGTTCGGCACTTTCGTCCATAAATTGCTTCAAATGGTGCAACATTGATACTGGTATGATAGCTGTTATTGTAAGAAAATTCTATTAAGGGTAAATGATCATCCCAATTTCCTCTGAAATCAATTACACAAGCTCTAAGCATGTCTTCCATTGTTTGAATTTTCCTTTCGCTTTGTCCATCCGTTTGACGATGATAAGCTGTGCTTAGATTTTACTTGGTTCCCATTGCTTTTTGGAAACTAGTCCAAAAATGAGAAGTAAAACGGCTATCTCTATCAGAAACAATAGATAAAGGAATTCCATTTAATGAAACTATTTCATTTACATATAACTTGGCTAGATGTTCCACGTTAAAAGTTTCCTTCATTGGTAAGAAATGAGCAGACTTAGTTAATCTATCTACAATCACCCAGATTGTATCATTACCTTTTCGCGTCTTGGGTAATTTGGTAACAAAGTCCATTGTTATCAATTCTCATTTTCATATGGGCATTTCTAATTGTTGCAATAGACCTGAGGGTTTCTGATGTTCAGCTTTAACTTGTGAACATGTTAAATACTTAGCAACATAGGCTGCTATATCCTTTTTCATTCATATCCACCAAAAATTCTTTCTTAAGTATTGATACATTTTATCACTTCCAGGGTGTATTGTATACTTAGACTTATGGGCTTCTTCTAATATTCGGTGGCATAGGTTTCTTTGTTTGGGTATCCAAACTCTTTTCTTATGGAATCTCCAAATTCCATCTGTTCCTTGTTCTAGTTCCTTAATCATTCCTTTCAGTTTTTCAGTATCGTCCTTGATTACTGATTCTTGTACTTTCCTAATTTGTTCATTTAAATCTACTTGTAGATTTAACCTGAGAGAGCGTACTCATTTTGGCTTTTCATGACACTTTCGACTCAAAGCATCGGCTACTACATTAGCTTTTCCAGCATGATACTGGATATTACAATCGTAATCACTAAGAAGTTCCATCCATCGTCTTTGTCTCATATTTAACTCTTTTTGCCCAAAAACATATCTTAGACTCTTATGATCAGTGAAAACAGTAAACTTGCTACCATACAGGTAGTGTCTCCAAATTTTAAGGGCAAAAATTATGGCTCCTAATTCTAAATCATGAGTTGTATAATTCTCTTCATGATTCTTAAGTTTTCTAGAGGCATAGGCTATAACCTTTTGACGTTGCATTAACACACATCCATAACCTAACTTAGAAGCGTCACAATAAACTATAAAGTCTTCAGTTCCTTCTGGTAACGCGAGTATGGGTGCGTTGGTTAATTTATGCTTTTAGAATTCTAAAGGCTTCTTCCTGTTTTGGTCCCCATTCAAACTTAATTGATTTACAGGTTAGCTTCGTTAATGGGATAGCTATTCTAGAAAAATCTTGAATAAAATGTCTATAATAACCGGCCAGTCCTAGAAAACTTCTCACCTCCGTTAGTGATTCAGGGACTTTCCATTTGGTAATTGCCTCGATCTTTGCGGGATCCACATGAATTCCTTCATGATTAACTAGGTGTCCAAGAAATTGTACTTCTTCTAACCAAAATTCACATTTTGAGAATTTAGCATAAAGCTTTTCTTTTCTCAATAATGTAAGGAGTGCATGCAGATGCGTTGCATGTTCCTCTTTACTCTTAGAGTAAATGAGAATATCATCTATAAAGACAATTATGAATTTATCCAGATATGGTTTACATATTCTGTTCATCATGTCCATAAATGCGGCTGGGGCATTGGTTAAACCAAATGGCATGATTGTAAATTCATAATGGCCATACCTTGTCCTAAAGGTAGTTTTAGGAATGTCCTCTTCCTGTACCTTCAGTTGATGATATCCCGAGGTAAATAGATCTTAGAAAAGAATCGAGCTCCTTGAAGCTGATCAAATAGATCATCGATTCTCGGTAACGGGTACAGATTTTTAATCGTGACTTTGTTCAATTCTCGGTAATCAATGCACATATGCATTGATCCGTCTTTCTTCTTAACAAATAAGATTGGTGCTCCCCATGGTGATGAACTGGGCTGTATGAATCCTTTTTCCAAAAGTTCATCTAATTGTTTCTTCAATTCTTCTCTACTGGTGCTAACCGGTAAGGTGCCTTGGCAATCGGTGTTGTTCCTGGTAGCAGGTGAATTTTGAATTCAACTTTTCTATCCGGTGGTAATCCAGGTAATTCTTCTGGAAAAACATTTGAGAATTGGGATACTACGGGAATATCTTTCAATTCTTTTCCTTTAGTGTCAATGATTATGGAAATCATAAACACTAACGATCCCTTCCTTGCATAGCTTGCAGTTTTCATCACAGAGATGAATTTTGTGGACCTGGTTGGCTTATCTCCTTTAATTGTGATCTTTTCACCCTTTGGTGAATTTACTTGTATTGACTTTTGATCACATAGAATACTGGCATGGTTGGCTATTAACCAATCCATTCTAATGCGATATCAAATCCGGCCAGTTTCAATGGGTAAAGGTTAGCAGTAAAATGATGGTTTAAAATTTCTATTCTTGCTCCCTGCAAGATTTCAGTAATCTTAATGGATTCTCCGTTTGTTGTCTCTACTAGACATTCTTGTTGAAGTTTAGTTAATATTTGATTGAGAAGTTTGCAAGATGAAGTATTAATAAAACTTTGGTTTGCACCAGAGTCAAATAATACTTTAGCAAAAACATCATTAACTAAAAACGTACTGGCAATCACGTCTAGAAGCATCTTGGCTTCTTCCGCAGTCAGAACAAATGCTCTAGCATTTTTAGTAGTTTTGTTGTTCATGGCTGGAGCTAGTTTCGGACAGTTTGGCTTGATATGTCCCTTTTCCCCACAATTGAAGCATACTCCGTTACTGGGTTTCCTCCTACAGTCTTCTTCCTTGTGTCCCGGTATTTTCCAGAAGTTGCAGTATGTAGAACACTTCCCTGAATGCTTCTTTTTGCAGGCCTTACAATAAGGTGCATAAGTAGAACCTATATTTTTCCCACGGCTGGAATTACCCTAGCGAAATTATTGGCTAAGTTTCTGAGCTAGGTTCTTCCTTTGGTTCTCTTCTTGCTTACGTACTAGTTCATCAATCAAGGTATTGGCTAGTTCTACAGCTTCTTCTATGGTTTTTGTGGTCTAGCTGCCTTGACTACATGTCTAATCTCACCGATTAATCCCTAGATGTAACGAGAGATTAATACTGGTTCTGGTGAGGCCAGGGTTGGCACTATTCTAGCATATTCGAAGAATATGGTAGTGTAACCCGGGCTGTCTATTTCATTCATTCTAAGATTTAAGAACTTATTAGCAAATTGTTCTTTTTCATTGGGAGAACAGAATTTTCTTTCAACCATGTTCTTAAACCCAGTTCATTCCATACTATAGATTTTGTCACTTCCCCTAGACTGGAGAATCGTATTCCACCATTCTAGAGCTGAATTCTTAAAACGATTGGAAGCAAACATAATCTTATCTTCCTCTTCACATTTGCTTATTTTTAAGACAACCTATGTCTTTTCTATCCAATGTAAAGCTGCAATGGCTCCTTCATTGCCAGGGAATTCTATTGGTTTGCAAGATGTAACACCTCGCAAAATCATGACCAATAAAATGAAGACACGTGTCAACATATGAAGACTATGCTTTTAAATAACCTTATATGATGTACATATTCCTTAATGAATAAAAAAATTTCGGACACATGAAGCCGTTGTGCTAAAAAATCAAAGTTTACGAAACACAGGGGTTAAATGTGTCAACATGTAAATTCTTACCTCTGAGTGACCTTTTATCGATCCCGAGACTTTGTAATATTTTATTATACTCTCAAAACCAACGGATATTGAATACGTGAAGTTCCGATGCAAATAACTACTTTTCGGGTGATCACATAACTAACCGGGAGCTTAACGAAGTCAATTTTTGACCCAAGACTCTTAGAAGTTAACTTTAGGGGTTGCTAGTGCAATAAAAGCAAGTTATTTAAACTTATTATGGACCAGGGACTGAAAATGCAAAATCTACAAACTTTTTACCGGAATTAGGGGTTGTCGCGGGCCGCGAAGGCCAACCCCTAAAGTCTTCGCAGGCCGCGAAGAAGGTGCCAGCGACCAAAAACAGGACAGCTGCATGTTGCAGCCTGTCCACTGCCATTGCATGGCTTCTGAGCAATACCAGGGCCAGGTTAATGGTTTTTACTACCATGGGGACACTTGGGATCATCTGGTTAACTCCCTAAACAGCTGGAATGATCTTAGCAACCATCAAACTCCTATAAATAGCTCCATATTTTGAACACATGAACTTGCACTTTCATTTTCACTTCTCATCTCATTCTCTGGAGCAACTTGGTGTTCAAGGAAGCTTCCTCTAGGTGAATTTCCATGCTAAGGACTATTGTAAGTGTTCTTAGCCTCTATAGTTAAGGTTTTATTAGCTTAATGACCGAAAGTCAAAGATATCGTAATTACGCTTTGACTTTGTGATTAATCACTAACGGTCCAGCCATTATTCAAATTGAAAATGGCTATGTGTTGGTAATTATGTAGGTGTTAAACCCTAAAAAGAGCTCCTCCTAATTATCACATTTACTTGGTCAATTGTCGGGTCAAATTACTTAACAGAAAAGTCAAACGAGTCAGTTTTTACAAAATAAATTATAACTGATAATGTAGAAGCTATAAAAAACATTTTATCACTTAAATAACTTGGTAAATAATATAAGAACATGTTTAGGCATGTTCAACCCGACAATTCTGAGTTTAGGCTCGGTTCGCAACCGAAAGTCGCAAAAGTAGACTTTTGCTTTGACTTTCAGTTCTGACCCGATTTAGCTTAGTTTAGTTATGCCTTAGGGTTCTTTTAGGACCATATTATATCTTAGTATAACCCTCTGAGGTCATACTATATGGTCCCTTAGAAATCTTAGTTCATTGCATGTTTTCGTTAAATGCTTAAAAAATTGACCATTATGCCCTTATGTTATAAAAAACGAAATTTTTGAAAATGTGAGTGGACAAAGAACTTTATTACCAATATATAAGTGTAACATCTGTGCTTGTAATCATTGTGAACAGTTTGGTTATCAATAAAACAATGTTATTTGATCCCAATGTTTGTTTGGTTGTGTTTTACATTTTTCATGTTTTGACTTTTATTCAATTTCAAACTCTATATCACTTTCTGGAGAGTTATACGCAAACTGATGCGTAAACATAATCAGTTTAATGCGAAAAATACTCCGGAACATCAACATATACTTAACATACCTTAAATAACCTTTACATAACTTAGAAATAAGTTTTAAAGGCTTTGGTATGGCAAAAACAAGTTAATTCGGCTACAGGGACTAAATTTGACAAACTACGAAAGTATGCCAATTTGAACTGTAACAGACATTCCGGAACATGACCATAAGTTAAACATACCATGAATATCCTTTACAAAGCTTAGAAATAGGCATTAAGGGGTTCGGTGTGCTAAAATAAACTTTTGGGTCATTCAGGGACTAAAAGTGTCAAAAAGTGCATAAGTTTGCATTTTTGCGCATAACTTACGTTCTGAATACATCCGAACATCCAAAAATTTATGTAAGCACTAAAACATTTTATTTTAGTGTTTGGCATAAGAAAAATCCATTCGTCGCGTCATTTGGATCGTTTTTCGCGCTTATGCGCATTCCGTCGTAATTAAGCGAACATCGCGATCGTACGGCCAAACGAACCGACATCTGAGATATTTTTGAGCATGTTTTGAGTTGCCAATACTTTAACTTCATTTTAGAGCCTTGAAATGGGGTTAACGGGGCTTATACGTGTAAAAAATGCATCGAAAACCAAGTTTTGGGCATGCAGGGGCTAAAAATGTAAATCTGTCAAAGTTCTTAGGCCTGGGGCGTAAACCCAAGCTTAAACTTTACGCGGCCCGCGTCAGTCCCAGACAGCAGAAACATGCAGAAACTTTGAATCTGGTCCTTTCCACTCTTGCACATGGTATTTCTCAATACTATGGGCTGGTTTCATGTGCACATGGTATTACAATACCATGGGTGCAAGTGTATGGCCAAGATTCGATCACGTTATTCAAGAAACGATCTTAACGGTTCGGGAAATACTATAAATACCCCACCCCCATTTGCTTCAAACTCACAAGAATTTTGATTTGAGAAACTCTAAGTTGAAACCATTGTTTCATACCTGAGTTACTTGGATCGAGATTAGCATTCGGGGACCCTTCGTAAGTATTCTTTCGTTCTTTTATTGCTTTTCGAGTCCGAAAGTCAAACTTTGTTTGACTTTCTGCGTTGACCAGTTTATGGTCAATGCGAAGTTCGTTTGAACTTCGCAACGTGATTGTAATCACGATGGTTATAGTCCCTTGGGACTATGCCTACTGATTACCACGTTGTCTAGGGTCGTAAGGGTAAGCGATCTGATAAATCGCTTATACCTTCGAACCCGACCCATTTGGTCGATCATTAGGATCCGACCAAATACATTAGGTGACCATAGTATATAGGGAATAACCTTCCGAGGTTATACCTTATGGTCGCTTCGTTAAGTAGTTGTATGATAGGTAGTATATATGCCTTAGGTAAATTACCAGAATACCCTTTTCATGTGTAATTGGTAATTAAGCATATGTAACCTAAACTTTTGTCACATAACTGATTATGTAACATGTTTAGGCATATAACACTTGTCATAGGACTAGTTAGACGTTTCGAACGCGTTTCACGCGAATGACGCGTTAAAGTAGCATAAGCTACCTAAACGGGTCGTAATGGGTCGTAAGCACTTATGTTAGGTTTCAATTAGTATGTAGGCTTTGTTAAACCATATTACACGAGTCTCCACACTCGTTTGGTTTACGAACCCTCATTCTATCCGATCTTCCGATTTAGGTCCGGTTTATTAACATAGTTACCTATATTAGGTGCCGATTGATTTTCGTGATCTCTAGCATTGTTTGGTTGTTACTCAAGGACTACTGAGCAATCTCAAGTGAGTACATAGACCCCTCTTTTACTGTTTTCAAACTGTTTTGGGGTGGAACACATGTGCCTACTTGTTACTTTCGTGCTTTCCTGTTTTCACATCATATACCTGCTATGTTTGTTAGTACATTATAGTACATGATTTCATTACATTTCATGCTATGTATGTCCATTGTGTGCATATGTAGTACATTGTTTTACTTTACATTTCTGCTATGTATGTTGACTGATAGCATGCTAGCACATTGATTTACATGACTTTCTGCTTTGTATGTTAACTTAGCATACTTAGTACATTGTTTTCATATAACATGTTCACTTTTGCTATGACATTTGGTTTGCACAAACGAGACTATTATACGTTCATTAACATTAGCTACGCCGCTCGGTAGTAAGTACTGGTACCATAGGACTTGACAAATCCCATTCCTGACATCCCGGGTTTGTTTGGATGTAATGAATGACTGAATCCGAAAACATTTCTTTTGATAACCTTGACTGTAAGGGTTATCCGACTGTCTCAAGGCTTGAATGTATGCGTTAACTTACCACATAAATGTTTGTATCAATGTAACATGCATTACTTTGCAAAACATAACTTTTTGATATATTCAAAATACTTTGTTTTGCAAATTTCTACATTTGGATTATGTGACAATCCTTTACTTACAATACATAACATTTGATTCACATTACTTGACTACTATTGGACTTGTAAACATTTGACATGGCTCATACAAGGACTTTTGACTATTGGTTTAAACATAGACTTTATACATTGGTGGTTTGTTTAAGTGATTCAAGTAACGAGGCGTGAGTAATATGATACAAGCATGGTGGATACGCCGCTAGTACTTCCTATATATAAGTGTTTGTATGGTATTACCTCTCGTAGCGTTATTTGAATCATTTCAATTTGAGACATATAACATTTTATATAAATAACATATCTTTCACAAGGCATTGCTTTACAAACAACTTATTTTATACAACTCATTTTACTTGGTTATACATTTAACCACACATTATTCTTTTAATTATACATATCATTTGATCTTATCGCTTTTTAAACGATTTACAAAACAAAACAATTTACAAGGTTCATGACTGACTTTTGATAAACAATTTTTTTTAAACTTATAAGTCATGAATCCTATTTTCTCAAACCTATGTATCTCACAGGCATTTTTATGCTGACGTACCTATTTTCACATGTGTTTTCAGGAGCTTTTGCGTAGGATGGTGATCGTGACACTAGGGCGGACCTGTGCCTTAGAGACTTAAAATGAAGATAGACTATGTTTAATTATGTTCTGAACTCTTTGATTCCTGTTTAAAATAATGTAACTCGTATGTTGATAAATAAATTATAACTTTGTTTGCCATGGATTTGAAACAATAATTCTGTTACAACACTCCCCGACGTTTTTCGCCACGTTTTGTATGTTCTACGTGGTCGGGGTGTGACAATAAGTATGTCATAAAAATTTGACATCGGTTTCTGGTCTTAAATAAAAGTTATGCAAGATGTCGTAAAACAAAACTTTTTGTTAATTAAATTGCATCTTTGGCATAAATCATATTTAAACCCAATTTTTGGCACCAAACTTGCTACCCACTGTTATGATGTAATATTTAGGGATTTTTTGAAATTTTTTTCAAATTTTATACTGACCATATCATAGACTTCTAGCATTAATTCGGTAATTGACGATAATGCCCTTTTCTTTAATAAAATGAGTTTAACATGTGATTTGAATACCAAACCTTTTCCTACTGATGTCATATGTTAAATAAAATATTTTTAACATCCAAGACTGATCAAAACTTTAGAATTTTAAAAACTTCTCAAGTATCGTCAAATACCGACTTTTACGCTAATTAGGTGCATAGTATGGTCTAAAACCATATTTAGACTTGTTACCTACTGATTTTAAAAATAAATTTTTATTTTTAACAGTAAGTATAAGTCTAGAACTCAGACTTCCAAATTTGACCCTAAAAACATATGTTAAATGACCAGAATGCCCCTACGGTGCATAGTTTGGCCATAAACGTTAAACCTCACATATGTATGTTATCTTGCTGATGTAACTTGATAAAATAAATATTTTTACTGAATGTTTTAGACCTGAACCTCAGTTTACTATTAAACCTCTTTTATAAACTTTAAAATGACCAAAATACCATTACGAGGCTTAAATTGGTTTTATATTCGTTTTGGGCATAATGGAAGATATCTTACTGATATCACAACATATTTTAAGCATAATAACTTATCGGACTTGTACATGACTCATTCGGTTACCCATTATGCATATACGCGTTCGGTAAGGTTTATGTAACTAGATTGCATAAATTAACAGAAACGGGTCAAACCTTATCATTTTCACTTCAAAATCCAGAATGTATTTAGTTTACCCATGTTATACAAGTCTCCATACTTGTTGGGTTTAAATCACATTCCAAACCGGTCATCGCTTAATCTTGCGTTTTGTACCGTAAACCTTTCTTTAAAACTAACCAGTCTAAGTTAAAACTTAAATAAGACTCGTTAGGAATCTAATAGGTTATTAAAACCTCCGTTCCAGATTAGGAGCCCAGTAAAAGCTACTTGCACTTGCTGATTAGAATATAAAACTGAGAATAAATTACATTTTAGCTCAGGTAAATACTTTTAACTTATTTTCCCTTATACGGGCTTAGGATACGGTAAACTATTACCGCTTGGTCGGGTGTAGAAACCTTTTAATCGAATATGTTTAAATTGTATAATCCCGTTTTAATCAGTGTTGCTTGATAACAAATAACATTGGGGGTTAACGACCGTGTCTTGAATATCCTTGGCTCATTCAAAAAGCGTGAATGGCCACGACTTAAGCACGGGGTGTAGGCATACACCTGTCAGTTGCGTATGTAAAAGATATACTCACTCGTGAGGAAACTTCTTGTGAGTTTATATTTGTGGTGTGTCGAATAATCTTGTTCGGCTTTTATACCGGCCCTAAATGTTGGACAATCATGTAAATCTGATACAAGATTGTTATTAATATAATTGTCCCAAGTTATAAAATGTTTGTGCCTTGTGCACTTAAACCAATTTTCCTAAATGTTGTCAAAAGAGTCGGTTAAGTGTATTTACCAGTGTAAACTGACGTATTTTCCAAAAAGGCTAAGTGACAGGTAGCGTACGTAATTGGCTGGGAGCTCGGGGCGTTAATAAAGAATCTTGCAAGTTCTGAACGTCTAAAGTATGTTGAACAATATTTATATTTCTGTTTTATAAGATCCGCCTGTGGATCCACTTACAACCGTTTGTATAATATTTTATTATACTTTGTATTTCGGTTTGTATTATTATTTTCTACCAAGACTTCCGCTGTGCATTAATCTGTGATTATTTGACTATGATGATATCAACTACGTCACGATACTCCCCACCGGGCCCACCGGCAATACGTTGAAATATCGGGGTGTGACAGGTTGGTATCAGAGCCAACATTAAGTGAATTAAACACTAGCCCTTTCTGTTTAATCTCAATGACACAGTAGTACATTACTTGATTTCCAAGTCTAGGCAAAAGACCTAGGATTAATCCTAATCTTAATTGGTTTTTATCTTTTGTTGTTTCTTTTGTTTTGATAGGATTACCACAAACATGTCTCCAAGAATGAGAGGACGAGGAGGGAGAGGAAAAGCTCCAATTACTAGGAATGACCATGAAGTCGGACCATCACACCGGCGTAAACCATCCGCTTCATACGGATCAAGTCCTCACGAAGACTGGAGGACATACCTCGAGCCTTCGAGACGCCCAGTCTCACTCAGCTCCTCACCGTCTTATCATCATTCCTTTGGGCCGCAACAGGAGGACGAGCCCAACGACTCTCACTATTCTTACATTCCTCTGCAACGATCGGGTTCACACCATTCTTTCCAGAACCCGACACCTTATTTTTAGAGCAGGTTCAACCCAATTAACCAGATTGAAGAACCAATGGGTCATAACCCATTGGGACCAGAAGATCACTTTCCCATGGATATGGACAAAGATCCGGAACCTGCCGAGCCACCAACCGGGACGCCGACGCATCCCATCGAGATTTCCGACGTATCATCTTATCATGGTTCGCCATATAGAGGCCCCGGCCCATAGGCCCTAAGGTGGAGTACTTATAAGTGGGAGTTCACACCTCCCCACAACCCAGCACCACAGCAACAGGTCCCTTCTGAGGACCCACATTTCGAGGCAGTCACGCCACCGCCACCACCAGCACAAGAGCAGCCACCGCCTCCGGAACCACCGAGGCGAAGAAGAAATGCACGAATGTCCGTACGTGGGGATTTTCATTTCAGTACCCCCCAACACTCCAGCAACTACCCTCCTGTCTACGAAGACCCACAAATGGGTGGGCCTTCAAATGCTGTTTCTGAGATCGACTCTGCACCGATCGCACCGCCACCACCACCCATGGCTTACGAGAACCCAATTCCATCTTACCCAGGTGCAGCTGGGTACAATCCGTTTGAACAGCAACCTTATTCGGGTTATAACTATAACAATGCACCTGCCGTCGACCCATACGTCGAGGCAGCTAACTTCAATGCTCTCTACCCCTCGCCCTTTCCACCTGCGTACCCGACTGGGTACCCTGCATTTGGGTATCAATACCCACCACCTCCTCAACCTGAGCAGCAGTAGCCACCTCAACCTCAAATTCAGCAACCACCGCAGCAGCAAGAAATCTTTCAAAGGTTGCATGAGGTGGAACAACAGGTAGCCGAAGAGCGTAGAAGTCGTCGCGGTCTTCTAAAGGGTTTGGCAAACCTCATTAGGGGAAGAATAAGAGGGATTATTAGAAATCCTTATTTATTGTATTGTAATTTTATTTTCAATTAAGTCCCTACGTGGAAATTTCATTTATGTACTTGGTCCCAGCGTGGACTTGTCTTTTATTTTAGCCCTGCGTGGGCAAGTTATTTATTTAAAAGTCCCATTTAGGGCAACTATTGTACTTCTTAAGACAATTTATTAAGTGTTTCATTTTAAATTCTTAATCGTCATTATACATATGCATATAAATTATATCGCAAATCAAAATACCAATTCCATTTTAAATTGATCTGCCATTATATATGAAAAGAAAAACCTTAAAGGTACAACCTGGCCCATATGTCATTTTAGACATGGCCATGATGGTAAAACCTTTTTAAGATTCAAATATTTGTTAACATCTGAAAACATGTTAACACTCTTGGCGAATATGATTCGATAAAGTCACACTAGTCATCCTTATTGGATTCTTCAATTTTTTTTCTAGCCTAATGATCTGGAAATCATGGCTTACATCATCGATATGTTGATCATATCACAACCATACATTAGTGATAAAGTGCCTACGGGCCATATTTGTTGTCCAATAAGACAAATGACAGTTGTAGTCTATGACTCCCTGTTAGGAAAAAGTAATGAACTATGTTCAAACCAAAATGCCTCAATCCTATAAGATCATGACATGTAAATTAAAATGTCCTTGTGACTAGGCCTTTTGTGCCACTATAATATCCTTAATAGTTTATAACTGGGATTAACTGTAATGAAAATTTAGATAAATTAAATTAACCAATATGGCCTATGTTTACCCTGGTTAATGAATCATCAAAAAATGATGACTCCATAATAAACCTCTGAATAAAATTATTGTCAATTATTTTATAGCAATCAAGCTCCAAAATGGCTGAATCAGAAGAGGTTAATAGTCATCCAAGGGAGAGAAATGATAACACCAGGATAAATGTAGCTGGTGCAGATCTACAAGCTTTGATAAACAATGCTGTCACCAGAGCCATTGATAGACAGTTCAAAGAACCAAGTAATGCTCGCACAAAGACTCAATCTGTGGCTCATAGTAAGCCCCCTTCTAAAACACATGAGTTAAATAAAGACGATTCACAGCACTCGTCCAACCAGAAAAGTTAGCCTTCTAAGCAAATTGTGTTTAATCAGGAACCGCACTCAAGGACTTGTTCTTACAAATACTTCGTCTCTTGCAAGCCAAGGGATTTTACAGGCGAAAATGGTGCCATTGACTGTATGACATGGCTTGATGAGATGGATACCGTTGTTGACATCAGTGGTTGTGCGAAGCAGGATATTGTGAAGTTTGTTTCACAATCATTCAAAGGAGAAGCATTAGCTTGGTGGAGATCGTTAGCTCAAGCCACGGGGAAGATCCCACTATATAACATGTCATGGGAACAATTTGTGGCACTAATCAAGGAAAACTTATGTCCTCAGCATGAGGTTGAGAAAATTGAAACTGACTTCTTGACTCTGGTCATGAAGAATCTAGATTGTCAAGCTTATCTTACGAGTTTCAACACTATGTCCCGACTTGTTCCCTACCTGGTTACACCTGAACCTAGGCGCATAGCGCGCTTCATTGGAAGCCTGGCCCCGAAAATTAAAGGAAATGTTAAAGCTTCCAGGCCTGCTACCTTTAGGTCAGTGGTGGATTTGTCCTTATCCCTCACTCTAGATGCAATCAGGAATAAGTCTGTTAAGACTTCTGATGAGGGAACGAGGAAAAGAGAAGAGGAGAGCTCTCATCGTTCTGACAAGAAGAAAAAGGGGAATTCCGATCATAAGAAAGGATCCGAGTTCAAGAAAAACTCGAGTCAGTCTGATAACATGCCCAAGTGCAGAAACTGCAGAAAGCGTCATTCTGGAAAGTGTACGATCGACCCACATGCTAAACTTTGTGGGATTTGCAAGACCAAGGGTCACAAAACCTTAGAATGCAAGGAGTTAAAGAACGCGACTTGCTACAACTGTAACGAGAAAGGGCACATCAAAACCAATTGCCCAAAACTTGCAAAGAAGCCTGAAGAGGCCAAAAAGACAAACGCACGGATCTTCCAGATGAACGCCCAGGAAGCGGTACAGAATGATAACGTTATAATAGGTACTTTCCTCATCAATGATATTTATGCTAGAGTTTTATTTGATTCTTGCGCAGATAAGTCATTTGTAGACAATAAATTTTGTAAACTGTTAAACCTGCCTGTTAAAACTCTAGACATAAAATATGAGGTAGAATTGGCCGATGGTACCTTAGAGACTGCTTTAACAATCTTAGATGGATGTTTCATATCCATTAGGAATCACTCTTTTTCGTTGTCCTTGCTTCCGTTGAAATTGGCAGGATTCGATATAGTTATAGGCATGGACTGGTAATCTCGTAACCAAGCCCAAATTGCATGTGATAAGAAGCAAGTGATTATCAAAACTCCTTATGGTGAATCACTTACAATTCAAGGAGATACACAATATGGATTGCCTAAACAAGTATCTATGCTTAAGGAATCAAAGTGTTTGAAGAAAGGTTGTGTCATTTACATGGCACAGGTGACTATAGATGAGCCAAAGCCCAAGATCGAAGACATCCCTATTATTTCAGAATACTCAAACGTCTTCCCTGAAGAGCTACCTGGTTTACCTCCAGACAGACAAGTGGAATTCAAAATTGATATCATTCCAGGAGCAGCACTAGTCGCACAAGCTCCTTATCGTTTGGCACCAACCGAGATGAAAGAATTAAGAAAACAGTTAGATGAATTACTAGAGAAAAGGTTTTATTCAACCAAGTTCATCTCCTTGGGGAGCACCTATTCTATTCATGAAGAAACAAGATGGATCAATGCGTCTATGCATTGATTATCGTGAGTTGAACAAAGTTGCAATCAAGAACCGCTATCCATTACACAGGATCGATGATCTGTTCGATCAGCTTCAAGGAGCAAGTTTCTTCTCAAAAATTGATCTGAGGTCAGGTTATCATCAGTTGAAGGTCAGAACCGAACACGTGCACAAGACTGCATTCAGAACAAGGTATGGCCATTACGAGTTCTTAGTGATGCCTTTCGGGCTCACTAATGCACTAGCAGCATTCATGGATCTCATGAATCGCGTTTGCAAGCCGTATCTAAACAAGTTTGTCATTTTCTTTATTGATGACAAACTTATTTACTCAAAGAGTCAAGCTGATCATGAAAGACATCTCCGGTGTATCCTTAAACTCCTGCAACAAGAGAAGCTCTATGCAAAGTTTTCTAAATGTGAGTTCTGGGTGCGTGAAGTCCAATTCCTTGGACATGTGGTAAGTGAGCATGGTATCCAGGTGGATCCCGCCAAAATTGAAGCAATTATGAATTGGCAAGAACCTAAGACTCCCACTGAGATTCGCAGCTTCTTAGGTCTAGCAGGATACTACAGACGTTTCATTGAAAACTTTTCTAGGATTGCTGCACCTCTAACTTCGTTAACTCGCAAGAATGTAAAGTTTGACTGGGGTCCCAAGCAACAAGAATCTTTCAATTTTCTCAAGCAGAAATTAAGCAATGCTCCTGTATTAACATTGCCAGAAGGGATTGAAGAGTTTGTTGTTTATTGCGACGCATCACACACAGGTATGGGTTGTGTGCTTATGTAGAGAGGCAAGGTTATTGCCTATTCTTCACGTCAATTAAAAGTGCACGAAAAGAACTACACCACCCATGATTTGGAATTGGGTGCCATTGTATTTGCACTGAAGCTTTGGAGGCATTATCTATATGGAACCAAGTGTATAATTTAATCAGATCACAAGATCCTTCAACATCTGTTTAACCAGAAAGATCTCAATATGAGGCAACATCGTTGGATGGAAACATTGAACGACTATGATTGTGAAATCCGTTATCACCCGGGCAAGGCAAATGTTTTTGCTGACGCACTAAGCAAGAAAGAAAGGATCAAACCTATTAGGATCAATGCCAAAAGCATTGAACTAAAGAACAACTTAAACGAAAGACTGTTAGCTGCACAGAAGGAAGCTATATTGGAAACTAACTATACAAATGAGAAGTTAGGAGTGACTGCTGATCAGTTGTCTTATGGCAAGGATGGAATCCTTAGATTAAATGGCCGAATCTGGGTTCCAATCCATGGAGGACTTAGAGATGTGATCCTTCAGGAAGCTCATAGTTCAAAATATTCAGTTCATCCAGGTAGTGATAAGATGTACCAGGATCTGAAGGAAAATTATTGGTGGATAGGTTTGAAGAAATCCATAGCCATCTCTGTGGCTAAATGTCTGACGTGCGCACATGTTAAAGCCGAGCATCAAAAATAGTCAGGTTTACTGCAACAGCCTGAACTTCCCACTTGGAAGTGGGAAATGGTAACTATTGATTTTATTACCAAGTTACCTAAGACAAAACGCGGGAATGATACGATATGGGTTATAGTCGACAGGATGACCAAGTCAGTTCACTTCTTGCCTATTGAAGAAATGCATAGCTCCGATAAGCTAGCTCAGCTGTACGTGGATGAGATAGTATCTCTCCACGGAGTGCCAGTATCTATTATCTCTGATAGGGATACTAGATACACATCTCACTTTTGGAAAAGCTTTCAGCAATCTCTAGGCACTCGTTTAAATTTCAGCACTGCTTATCATCCTCAGACGGATGGACAAAGCGAGCGCATAATTCAAATGCTTGAGGATATGCTCAGGGCTTGTGTTGTTGACTTGGGAGGAAGTTGGGATGACCATATTCCTTTGATTGAATTTTCGTACAATAATAGTTATCATTTGAGCATCCAAGCCGCACCTTTTGAGGCCTTGTATGGAAGAAAGTGCAGAACGCCAGTCTGTTGGGCGGAAGTTGGGAAAACCCAACTGTTAGGACCTGATATAGTCCTCGAGACGACGGATAAGATTGTTCAAATCCGTGACCATTTAAAAGCTGCCAGGGATAGGCAGAAGAGCTACGCGGATAAAAGGCGTAAACCTCTGAAATTCGAAGTTCGTGATAAAGTACTACTCAAAGTATCACCCTGGAAAGGGGTGATGCGTTTTGGCAAGAAAGGTAAGCTGAGCCCAAGATACATAGGACCATTCGAGATCATCGAGTGTGTCTGAACTGTAGCCTACAAGCTAAATTTACCTGAAGAGCTTAGCGGAATTCATAATGTATTCCACATATGCAATTTAAAGAAATGTCTAGCCGATGAATCGCTAGCAATGTCGCATAAGGACGTACAAATCATCGAAAGCTTAAAGTTTGTTGAAAAACCTTTGTCGATAGAGGATCGACAGGTTAAGAAGCTTCGAAGAAAGAACGTGCCAATTGTAAAAGTGAAATGGGATGCCTGTAGAGGCCCAGAGTATACGTGGGAAGTCGAATCCACGATAAAACAGAAATACCCTCATTTATTTCAGTAAATCTCGAGGTCGAGATTTCTTTTAAGTGGGTGAGGATGTAACACCTCGCAAAATCATGACCAATAAAATGAAGACACGTGTCAAACATATGAAGACTATGCTTTTAAATAACCTTATACGATGTACATATTCCTTAATGAATAAAAAAAATTCAGACACAAGAAGTCGTTGTGCTAAAAAATCAAAGTTTACGAAACACAGGGGTTAAATGTGTCAACATGTAAATTCTTACCTCTGAGTGACCTTTTATCGATCCCGAGACTTTGTAATATTTTATTATACTCTCAAAACCAATGGATATTGAATACGTTAAGTTCCGATGCAAATAACTACTTTTCGGGTGATCACATAACTAACCGGGAGCTTAACGAAGTCAATTTTTGACCCAAGACTCTTAGAAGTTAACTTTAGGGGTTGCTAGTGCAATAAAAGCAAGTTATTTAAACTTATTATGGACCAGGGACTGAAAATGCAAAATTTACAAACTTTTTACCGGAATTAGGGGTTATCGCGGGCCGCGAAGGCCACACCCTAAATTCTTCGAGGGCCGCGAAGAAAGTGCCAGCGGCCAAAAACAGGACAACTGCATGTTGCAGCCTGTCCACCGCCATTGCATGGCTTCTGAGCAATACCAGGGGCAGGTTAATGGTTTTTACTGCCATGGGGACACTTGGGATCATCTGGTTCACTCCCTAAATAGCTGGAATGATCTTAGCAACCATCATACTCCTATAAATAGCTCCATATTTTGAACACATGAACTTGCACTTTCATTTTCACTTCTCATCTCATTCTCTGGAGCATCCTGGTGTTCAAGGAAGCTTCCTCTAGTTGAATTTTCGTGCTAAGGACTATTGTAAGTGTTCTTAGCCTCTATAGTTAAGGTTTTATTAGCTTAATGACCGAAAGTCAAAGATATCGTAATTACGCTTTGACTTTGTGATTAATCACTAACGGTCCAGCCATTATTCAAATTGAAAATGGCTATGTGTTGGTAATTATGTAGGTGTTAAACCCTAAAAAGGGCACCTCCTAATTATCACATTTACTTGGTCAATTGTCGGGTCAAACTACTTAATAGAAAAGTCAAACGAGTCAGTTTTTACAAAATAAATTATAACAGATAATGTAGAAGCTATAAAATACATTTTATCACTTAAATAACTTGGTAAATAATATAAGAACATGTTTAGGCATGTTCAACCCGACAATTCTGAGTTTAGGCTCGGTTCGCAACCAAAATTCGCAAAAGAAGACTTTTGCTTTGACTTTCAGTTCTGACCCGATTTAGCTTAGTTTAGTTATGCCTCAGGGTTCCTTTAGGACCATATTATATCTTAGTATAACCCTCTGAGGTCATACTATATGGTCCCTTAGAAATCTTAGTTCATTGCATGTTTCCGTTAAATGCTTAAAAAATTGACCATTATGCCCTTATGTTATAAAAAACGAAATTTTTGAAAATGTGAGTGGACAAAGAGCTTTATTACCAATATATAAGTATGTCATAAAAATTTGACATCAGTTTCTGGTCTTAAATAAATGTTATGCAAGATGTCGTAAAACAAATCTTTTTGTTAATTAAATTGCATCTTTGGCATAAATCATATTTAAACCCGATTTTTGGCTCCAAACTTGCTACCCACTGTTATGATATAACATTTAAGGATTTTTGGAAAAATTTTTCAAATTTTATACTGACCATATCATAGAGTTCTAGCATGAATTCGGTAATTGACGATAATGCCCTTTTCTTTAATAAAATGAGTTTAACATGTGATTTGAGGACCAAACCTTTTCCTACTGATGTCATATGTTAAATAAAATATTTTTAACATTTAAGATTGATCAAAATTTTAAAATTTTTCAAACTTCTCAAGTATCGTCAAATATCGACTTTTACGCTAATTATGTGCATAGTATGGTCTAAAACCATATTTAACACCTAAGACTTGTTACCTACAGATTTTAGAAATAAATTTTTATATTTTGACAGTAAGTATAAGTCTTGAACTCAGATTTCCAAATTTGACCCTAAAAACATATGTGAAATGACCAGAATGCCCCTACGGTGAATAGTTTGGCCATAAACGTTAAACCTCACATATGTATGATATCTTGCTGATATAACTTGATAAAATAAATATTTTTACTGAATGTTTTAGACCAGAACCTTAGTTTACTATTAAACCTCTTTTATAAACTTTAAAATGACCAAAATACCATTACGAGGCTTAAATTGGTTTTAAATTCGTTTTGGGTATAATCGAAGATATCCTATTGATATCACAACATATTTTAAGCATAATAACTTATGGGACTTGTACATGACTCATTCGGTTACCCGTTATGCATATACGCGTTCGGTACGGTTTATGTAACTAGTTTGCATAAATTAACCAAAACGGGTCAAACATTATCATTTTCACTTCAAAATCCAAAATGTATTTAGTTTACCCATGTTATACAAGTCTCCATACTTGTTGGGTCTAAATCACATTCCAAACCGGTCATCACTTAATCTTGCGTTTTGTACCGTAAACCTTTCTTTAAAACTAACCAGTCTAAGTTAAAACTTAAATAAGACTCGTTAGGAATCTAATAGGTTATTAAAACCTTTGTTCCAGATTAGGAGCCCAGTAAAAGCTACTTGCACTTGCTGATTAGAATATAAAACTGAGAATAAATTACATTTTAGCTCAGGTAAATACTTTTAACTTATTTTCCCTTATACGGGCTTGGGATACGGTAAACTATTACCGCTTGGTCGGGTGTAGAAACCTTTTAATCGAATATGTTTAAATTGTATAATCCCGTTTTAATCAGTGTTGCTTGATAACAAATAACATTGGGGGTTAACGGCCGTGTCCTGAATATCCTTGGCTCATTAAAAAAGCGTGAATGGCCACGACTTAAGCACGGGGTGAAGGCATACACCTGTCAGTTGCGTATGTAAAAGATATACTCACTCGTGAGGAAACTTCTTGTGAGTTTATATTTGTGGTGTGTCCATTAATCTTGTTCGGCTTTTATACCGGCCCAAAATGTTGGACAACCATGTAAATCTGATACAAGATTGTTATTAATATAATTGTCCCAAGTTATAAAATGTTTGTGCCTTGTGCACTTAAGCCAATTTTCCTAAATGTTTTCAAAAGAGTCGGTTAATTGTATTTACCAGTGTAAACTGGCGTATTTTCCAAAAAGGCTAAGTGACAGGTACCGTACGTAATTGGTTGGGAGCTCGGGGCGTTAATAAAGAATCTTGCAAGTTCTGAACGTCTAAAGTCTGTTGAACAATATTTATATTTCTGTTTTATAAGATCTGCCTGTGGATCCACTTACAACCGTTTGTATAATATTTTATTATACTTTGTATTTCGGTTTGTATTATTATTTTCTACCAAGACTTCCGCTGTGCATTAAACTGTGATTATTTGACTATGATGATATCAACTACGTCACGATACTCCCCACCGGGCCCACCGGTAATACGTGGAAATATCGAGGTGTGACACAAGACCAGAATTCTTTGTAAGAACAACCATATGACATGGTTCTTCTTCTTTTTGGAATAGGAAATTGAAGTAATGGTCCATTGTTTACGCTGTGACTGGGTTCAGTAGGTTGTCGTTTACTTCCACTGTTACTTCTATTATTTTTGGCTTCCTTAACCGTTTTGATAATATACGGCATAGCGTCTATAATCCCTTGTGCCACTATATGTTGGACGACACTGTTATCTAATTGGTTCTCGTTATTATCGTTATTCAGGTTTTCTTGATTCACTTCATTGTCCATCTGGATTATAAACATTTACCAAGTATTAATATTACAGAACAAAGTTTAATGCGAATAATTACACAAACAAACACATTGATCAAAATCGTCATGCATTGCGACATTTTCTCTATTTTATAGATATCTATATCTATTACAAGCTGCAACTGGAATTTTAAAATACAATACTAGTTATGCATCAGTAGGTATTAGGCTATCTAGTTTTTAGTTGATATTTTTTTTCAAACTACACGCATTTATATATATATATATATATATATATATATATATATTATGTTGCCATCTATTTACATTAATTCATATTTACTTTATGTTTTAATCTTCTTCATATCAACCGATCCTAAACCGTTTTGGTATCAGAGCCATATGTCTCTGTTTAGAAACCTTTTTCATAACTAATTTATTATGAATATTAGCCTTTATTTTTTTAAAGGGGGGGTAAGACTGTGTTGGTAAGCCCTGTCGATTGTCGGTTGGATTAGCATTATGCCCAAAAAGATAATGGGTAGCCGGACCACGACGATATGGGGGTGTTCCCTCAGTATAAGCTCTACTTTAGAATTTTTAAAGACTAATAATTATAATGAATCAGTTATCAAAATTCTTTTCTAAACGAGATTATAGCTCAAATACTAATGATAATGATGAAGAAGATTTAAACATGAACTCTTTACATATGAATTCTGTTGAAATTAATATTTCTCAAATCGAAAACAATATTTTGAATTGGAATATACCAAAACAAGATGTTAAAACTATTTACAAAATTGGTACTTTTGATTTTTTACAAGATTATTCTATAAAAACTCATGAACAAACTATACCTATTAATAAAGAGTATCAAAACATGCAACTATTTTCAGTAGAAGCTATTAAAAGACATAGAAAATTATATAAATTTCTACACATAGGATTAGTTCAAGTCGCCATTAAACCTATGTTCAGATTAGGAATTGATGCTCCTGTTTTATTAATTCTAAGAGATGCAAGACATACAAATTTTAATAATTCTTTGCTAGCTATGGCTGAGTCTAATATTTCAAATGGTCCTATTTATTTTAATTGTTATCCAAACTTTTCAATTGGTTTATTTGATCCACATATTTTAGATACTTTAACATTAACAATTAAAACTAAAAATTTAGAATTTAAAGAAAAAACTAATGCTGCAGTAGTTATATATAGAATATATTATAAGACTATGACCACCACTATAGAACCTAAAACAAAATTAGTATCCCCAAAAGATGAAACTATTATTTTTGAAGCTAATACTATGCATACAAAAATAAAAACACCTAAAAAATTAAAATGGAATGAAATAACTCAATCATTAACATGGAATTTGCAAGATATAAACCCGCCAAAATCTATAGAAATAGATAATCAAACATCTAGCATAATAGAACATTCTGATGGTTCAATAGATATTTCTTTCAGTAATATACCACCAAGGCATTCTATGGGAGCAAGTACTTCTAGAAATACTTTAGATGAAAGTCTATTTAGAAGAAGTTTATCAATGAAAATGAAAGGTGTGGATTTTTCAAATACAATTCCAAGACCACTATATGAAGAAAATGATAGTGATAATAATACTTATGTTCCAACTAAGTCTGATATGGAAAATTATGAAGAGTTACAACAATGAGTGATTCTAAGGTTCAAGCTCATAGAAATTGCTATATATTTCTTTTAAAATGTTGCAATAGAAGAATAGAAGATTTGAATAAAAGATTAGAAGAATATAATAAAATTCCATATATGATATGTCCATCTGAATATATTCCATGTAACATGCCTCGATCTGACCCATATCATCCCTCTAATTATATGAATTATAAAAGTAAATATCGATCATTTTTAGAAGAAAAATTAAGAGAATAATATAATCATAGAATAAAGCTTATGAGAAAAATTTCTAGAACAACTTGTTAAGGATGAATAAAGAAATGTTAGAATATTTAAAAAATGAAATGTTCAATAATTATAATAATAAAAATTTAATATGGTATTTTTCTAAATTTAATGAAGATGAAAGATTTTTACATGAAATTGATTGGCAATTATATATGTGTGAAAATGATGAAAATGTTCCATTTTTCTCCTGGTTTTCTCTTTATTGTATAGAAAATAAAATTGAGTATCCATTCTTTGAAAATATATCTGTTAATAACACTATAACCAAAACCTATACAATTATAGATAAAAATAAAAATATTACTAGTATACATCCCCCACATATGGATATAAAGATAGAAACTGAAAATAATGAATATATTGCAAAACCTTTAGCAAATCTTAAGGAAGATATAGATAAAAATGTAAAGGCAATTATTTTTCAAAATAATTACACTAATGAGAAATTAAATACTATAGGAGAACAATTAGAAAGAATAGAAACTAATAAAACTTTAGATCAACCTAGTACTTCAAATACTAAAACAATAACTGAAACTATAGAAAACCCAATATTTAAACCATACAATATAGATATCCCAATACGTCTAAATAAACAACAAGACATGTTAAAAGATATTAATTCAAAACTTTCAAAATTAAATATAAATGTTATTTCAGAACAGAAAATTCAAAATATTGAAGAACAATTTAATGATTTTCAATTAGAAGATTCTATAAATAAAATTAAAAGAAATTATCATTTTTCAAAAAATAATACTTATAATACTAGACCTGAAACAAGAAATTATTACCCTAGACCTACTCCACCTGATTTACAATTTGAAGAACGACATACTTTAGTTCAAGCTAAATATGATGGAAGTTCTTTATATGAATGGAGTATAGAAGGCCAAACAGAACATCAAATTCTTAGTTTAATGCAAGAAATGATAATGGCAGCTAATGCATATAAAGCAAATGGAAATGATGATAATGCAATTCTTAATATGATAGTTTCTGGTTTTACTGGAATTTTAAAGGGCTGGTGGGATAAGTATCTCACAGAAGAAGAAAAACATATAATTATAAATGCTAAAAAGATAGTTATTAAAACAGAAAATAATGTTCAAACACCAACTGAAATTCCCGATATAATTAATACTCTAATATTTGTTATAATCCAACATTTTATTGGAAACCCAACAGATTATCAAGAAAGAAATTCTTTAATATTATTAAATTTAACATGTAGAAAATTACAAGATTTTAGATGGTATAAAGATGTTTTCCTTTCAAAAGTTATGACTAGAGATGATTGTAAAGAGGCTTATTGGAAAGAAAGATTTATAGCTGGATTACCAAAATTATTTGCAGAAAGAATTAGAGAAAAAATTAAAAAAGACTTTAATAATAATATTCCTTATAGAGATTTAGCCTATGGTCAAATAATAAATTATATAAATCAAGAAGGATTAAAAATATGTAACGATTTAAGATTAAAAGAAAAGATTAAAAAGGATGGAATTCAAGGCCATAAAGAATTAGGAAGTTTTTGTCAACAATATGGATTTGAACCATTTAAAACTCCTTCTAAAACAAAAAAGAAAATTCCTAAACAATTTATTAAAAAGAACTATAAAAGAAAACCATATATTAAAAACAAACAAAAATATTATAAAGATAAGAATGATTTTCAAAAGAAAAAACAAGGTAAACAAGATATTGTTATTTGTTATAAGTGTGGAAGACAAGGACATTATTCAAAAGATTGTTATACTAGAAAAAAGATAAATGAGTTAAATATTTCTGATGAATTAAAAGAACAGATAAACAAGATACTTATTTATGATAATTCAAGTGAAGATAGTATTTCAGATTATAGTGATAATGATTTAAATTATATTGAAGATTCTAATTCAGAAAGTAGTTCAGAAGATAATGCATGTGAATGCGTTGGTCCTTGTATCTGTGAAATTAATGGTACAATAAATTCTCTAACATCAGATAATAAAGACTTATTTGAATTATTAGAAAAAATTGAAGATAAAGAAGTAAAACAAGTATATTTAAAACAATTAAAAGAAAAGTATAAACAACCAATAGAAAAGGAAACAAAAGTATATAATTTTAACGAAATATGCCAAAGATTTCAAACAAAACAAATAAAAGAAAATCCTGTTACAATAACCGATTTACAAATAGAATTAAAAAATATAAAAGAAGAAATTCGAGAAATAAAATTACAAATTAAAGAATTAGAAAAAGAGAAAAATAAAGAAGATGAAGAAAATAATAACAATACTAAAGATGATACTGAAAATGTAGGAAAAATAAGTCGTCTAAAAGGATTAACTTCTCAAAAATGGTATACTAAGTTAAATATAATAGTCAATAATGAATTTCGTTTATCCTTAGTTGCCATGATTGATAGTGGAGCTGACATGAATTGTATTCAAGAAGGATTAATACCCACAAAATACTATGAAAAGACTACGTATAGATTATCTGGAGCTAATGGAAACCCATTAAATATTCAATACAAGTTATCAAATGTTCATATTTGCAAAGAAAACTATTGTTACAAAACTCAATTAGTTCTAGTAAAAGATTTAACATCTCAAATTATATTAGGACTCCCATTCATAACTCAATTATATCCATTTACAGTTGAAGAAAAGGGTATAAGTATTAAAGTATTAAATAAAAAGATCTGTTTTGAATTTGCTCATCCAATTACTTCAAAACAAAATAAATATTTTAAGCTTAAAAGAAAAACAAAAGGAATTTTTAATAGAAGCGATTGATTATGTTAGAATAAAGAATCAATTGCAAGACAAAATAATTATAAAAAGAATACAAGAAATTGAAAATAAATTTAAAGAAAATGTCTGTGCAAATATTCCAAATGCTTTTTGAGAAAGAAAACAACATGTTGTAAAGTTACCTTATATTAAAGATTTTAATGAGAAAAATATTCCAACAAAATCTAAAGCTATACATATGTCTCAAGAGTTAGAAAACTATTGTAAAAAGGAAATACAAGAATTATTAGATAAAAAACTAATAAGGCCATCTAAATCCCCTTGGTCCTGCTCTGCCTTTTATGTTCAAAATAGTGCAGAAATCGAAAGAGGAGCTCCTAGATTAGTTATAAATTATAAGCCATTAAATAAAGTTTTAGAATGGATTAGATACCCTATACCAAATAAAAGAGATTTATTAAAAAAAGATATATGATTCAAAAATATTTTCTAAATTTGATATGAAGTCTGGATTTTGGCAAGTTCAAATTGCTGAAGAAGATAGATATAAAACTGGATTCTATGTACCATTCGGACACTATGAATGGAACGTCATGCCTTTTGGATTAAAAAATGCTCCTTCAGAATTTCAAAATATAATGAATGACATTATTTTACCATTAGGAAATTATGCTATTGTTTACATTGATGATGTATTAATATTCTCAAATTCTTTAGACCAACATTTTAAACATTTAAATTCTTTTTACAATATTATTCATAAAAATGGATTAGTTGTATCACCTTCTAAAATAAGTCTTTTTCAAACAGAAATAAGATTTTTAGGACATAATATTATTCAAGGAACAATAAAACCTATCAATAGAAGTTTAGAATTTTCAAATAAATTTCCAAATGAAATTAAAGATAAAAAGCAATTGCAAAGATTTTTAGGATGTTTAAATTATATTCATGATTTTTTCAAAGACTTAGGAATTATATGCAAACCTTTATATGATAGATTAAAAAAGAATCCAAAACCATGGACTCAAGAACATACAGATATAGTAAAATATATTAAAGATAAAATAAAATGTCTACCATGTTTACATATTCCCCATCCCAATGCAAAATTAATTGTAGAAACCGATGCAAGTGATCTAGGATTTGGAGGAATATTAAAACAAGAATTAGATAATAAAGAAAGTTTAGTTAGATATTATTCAGGTGCTTAGAATGATACTCAGAAAAATTATTCTACAATCAAAAAGGAAATTTTAAGTATAGTTTTATGTATAAAAAAGTTTGAAGATGATTTATATATGAAACCATTTTTATTAAGAATAGATTGTTTATCTGCAAAATATATTTTAGAAAAGGACATTAAGAATTTGATTTCAAAACAAGTTTTTGCAAGATGGCAAGCATTATTAAGCAACTTTGATTTTCAAATAGAATTTATAAAAGGAGAAAATAATTCTTTACCAGATTTTTTATCAAGAGAATTTTTACAGGGAATATGAGCAACTCCGATTCTTCAAAAAAGATTGTATTCTCAAAACAGCAATTCTCAAAATCTCAATTATCAAGCTCTCCAAATTCTCCTTCAAGACCAACCCATATGCAACAATTTCCCTTATTACCTAATATTCAAAACAGATTTGCCCCTCTAACCCCAGGTCCAAGACCTAGACCTCCATTCTCATCTATTATTCAAAATTTAGAATCAAAACCCATTATTCAATCTTCTTCTTTTACAAAACTCTCTAAACCAGCTTCTCCTTCAACCTCTTCACCAGCCACCATTCCCTACATTATCAACCCAAACAAAAAGATTATCAAAATTCTAGAACCTTTGGAAGTTGAAAAGGTTAATAAAACCTTCTTTTCTCTGATCGACTTCATTTTTCCAAGAGGATGTCATTTTTTCAAAGATGAATACAAAAACAGAGATTATTATCAAGCAATTTTAGAAGATTCTGAATCAGTTATTATTCGACACAATTTTAATAATGGAGATTCTTCCAAGATTGCTTATAGTCAAGTAAAGATTTTGAAAGTCTTATCTTTAGAAGACTGGAATTCTAAGCCCTATAATCCAAAAACCCTTTCAAACTTTAGTGCTTATCCTCAATATAACTACTATGATTATCAAGATGCATGGGAATATGCATTTTTCCTAAGAAACTTTGATCATTCTTGGTTTTTCCAATTTGATGAAGATTTTTCAAATATTTATCCAAGATGGTTTGTTAAATGGTTCAAATATATGGGAATTATTCCAGATGCTTTTCCTAAAGAAGTTTCAGAGGCATTTTCAAAATTCGTTGAGTATTTCCAACATGATGGAACACCAATTTTTGAATATACTTTACAATTCATGAGCGTTTTCAGAATTCCATGGATCTGTTTATGGACTTACAATTTTCAAGAAGAAAGCCCTACAGAACTTTCTCCTCCATTACTCTTTAGACAATACAGGTGTAAATGGTGGAATAAGTTCATTATTACAAAAGCAAATTCTCAAGCAGTTACCAAGTATTATAAGGAACTAGCTATTCAATATGAAAGAAGTTTAAAGTCTCCAATTCGAGATATCAAGGCCAGTGATGAAGACCAAGAGTATATTAAAAGATTCTCAGATTGCAAGTCTCCAGAAGACATTTTAAAATTAGTCAATGAAATTAGACAGTCTCCATCCCCTTCAAAACACTCATCCCCGGGGACTGAAGTTTTTCAAGATTCTCAAGACCCATATGATTTGATGTAAAATATATATATATATATATATATATAATAATAATTGTTCTTTGCCGGACAAATGATGGTGAAAGAAAAGAAGGTCCATATAATTTTACAAATGGACAATCTACTTTTCTTATTTTCAAAAGGTGGTGACCAATAATTCTACAAATGGACAATCTACTTTTCTTATTTTCTAAAAGTGGTGCAATCATTCTACAAAGAGACAAGATACTTTCCAATATGGTGCAAGTAATTCTCAAAATGGACAAACAACTTTTCAACAAAAGCCATTTCATACGGAAGCTTTTTCAAGATTCAATTATGAAGACCCTTTTATTCTATCTATAAAAGAGAGGATGATGAAGGAAGAAAGACACACTTTTCTACACACCTTTTCTTACCATTTTTCTTATGTATGAAAAAACCCTCAAATCCCAAACTTGTATTATCAACTTCTCTATGTTCAAGATCTTTAGATTTTCAAATTATAGTTGCTCCTCTCGATTGTAAGGAAATCAATTGTAATCAAGATTTTCAATCAATAAATTCAGGTATATTTTAAATTCATATCATGGTTGTTTATGTTGCCATCTATTTACATTAATTCATATTTACTTTATGTTTTAATCTTCTTCATATCAACCGATCCTAAACCGTTTTGCTAATCCAACCGACAATCGACAGGGCTTACCAACACAGTCTTACCCCCCCTTTAAAAAAATAAAGGCTAATATTCATAATAAATTAGTTATGAAAAAGGTTTCTAAACAGAGACATATGGCTATATATATATATATATAGAGGAAGAGTAGAATACAAAACCCCTAATCGTGCATTACGTACGCTATCACATCAACCCTACACGTGTCCCTGGATTAGTTTTAATAGATAAGGGTAAAACAGAGATTTCATTCAATCAGCGGATCGCGAAGTCGGTTACACCACGATCCCGGTAATTATGAATCGTATCACAGTTTCAAAATAGCATAAATTTTTAAAATTATAAATTTGCAGTTGTCATTTTATAGAAATGTCAGAACAAGACGACGAATAAAGCCAGTGTAAATTTATTTACATTATTACATGCGATGCCATGCGATTTCCATTAACATGTGATGTTAATGTTTTGCAACAGAAATATTCTTTAACAAAAAAACAGTCACTGAAATATTATAAAATAAAAATAAATTAACAAATAAAACTTAGTGCAGCCATCATAATTGACTAAAAGCACAATGACTTATAGAAATGAAGACTTTTTGCAGGTATATTCACTTTCCACAATACATGCGATTTTATTTTCTATTACATGCGTTTTTATATTCACTTTCCATTACACATGCGATTTTATTTGCTATTACATGCGATTTAGATTAAACAAATCGCATATGATTCGAAAACGAATTCGCACACTTTAAGAAACCACAGACAACTTCACTTTTTAAATCGCATGTGTGTAAAAATAGAATTCGCACACTATAAACATTATTAACTTTTTTAGAATCGCATGTGTAATAACAAGAATTCGCACACGATAAGAAATCTGCAACATTTTTATAATTTTCATCCTGCATCATCTTCTTCGATAGGTGGTCTATCGATTTGTTTCAGTTATAAACTTCCAAAATCATCATATATGAAATCGCAGAAGGAGATTGGTTAATAAGAATCTTACGCTGTTGTATTTGATGTTATGGATCGAATTTTGATTAATGGTTCGATTTTCGAATACGATTTTGAAATTGAGATTCAAATCTCCGTCGGTTACAGAAACTAAGATATCGTAATGACGATTTTAACCTTTTTTTCAATATTTGAATAGATTAATTTGGCTAATTTAAATGAGATGATCTGACGGTTGTGGTGAAAACGTACGTAATGTACGATTAGACCTATTGTACGATAACCGGCCTCTCTCTCTCTATATATATATATATATATATATATATATATATATAGGGGGAGGTTCATTTGAGAAGAAAATTAAATTGAGAAGAAAAGGAATAAAGGGTACAATTGTAAAACATTAAATAGTTTTTCTCTCATCTCATTTATTATTATTTTTGACTAATTAATTAGTCATAAAGAGTATCATACTACACACTAAAATTTTTGCCTAGACACATCAAAATTTATCCTACACGTTTTTGAAATTTATCCTACACATACTGAAATTTATCCTACACAACTCGTAATTCATCCTACACACCTCATAATTTATCCTACACTTTAAATTATTATTTTTCTTCTTTGAAAATATATATATATTTTTTTTAAATAAGTTACAAATTTAATTTAGTGAGCTATTAAAAAGGAAGACTAAGAATTAATGATCTATCTAATTTTACCAATATACCCTTACACCCATATTAAATACAAAAATTAAATGAAGTAAAATGAAGCATTATTATTGGTTGAAGTTTTGTTCTTTTTTATTCTTACAAAAAATTTCTTCTCATTTGAACCCTCCACTATATATATATATATATATATATATATATATATATATATATATATATATTATTGTGACTAGGGGTTCATCCAGCATTGCATATTTCGCTCGTCGTATTTCCAAACGAGCATTTCCCCTATTTGTCTTATTCTTTGTCCTTCATCTACTAACTCCTCACCAAAAGTGCGGAGTTCCTGCACGTTTTCGGTACTCATGGGTGGTGGTGGTGCGGGTATTGGGTCAGGGTACTGACGCATTGGTTTTTCGTATGGGTACGGGTTTTCTAGTATCTCCCGAACATACTAGTCGTTATCCCAATATGGATCTAGAGGGTTGAGGGCGATGTATGGTGCTAATGGGTTTAGCATCGGTTCGTCCTGAGGATATAGTGCGGAATATGACCTATTGTTATCAAACCATGGGTTATATTATGGAGGATCAGGTGCTGGGACTCTAGGTATCTTATCTGGGTTGAATGCTGGTATGGGAATCTGATTAGGTTATATTTCCATAGGTTGAGTTTGGAATAGTGGTAGTGGTTGTGGTTGTGGTGCTATGATTTGGTCTAGTTTTGGGTCTGCGGCAGTGGTAGCTAGTATGTGGAAGTTGGCCAATCGCCTATTGACTATGTCTTAGGTCTGAGCATTCATCTCTCTATTTGCTGCTGCTAAAGCCCTTTGTTGTTGTAACTTCCTCATTCTTTTCATACGCTCATGTGCTCCCCGACTGAACCATCCTCTCTTTTTGGTAGGGAATGGTTCTTCGGATTGTGCTTTTAATAAGAAAATCCCCTCTTCTGTATCAGCTGAATACCCCGAAGGAGTAGGCTAGGAGGAAGTTCCTTCATTTCTAGGAGAACTAGACAGTTGACGATAGGCGTCTGACGGACCTTGATCACTCATACTGTAAACTAACAAATTGTCAAATAACACAAAACAATAATATACACATATGCACGTAATCATGTAGATTATTTCCTAACACAATTGATAAAATTTTGGTGTTAGCAGAATACTTCTATGGCTGAAATCAGTGGCTGTAGCTCTGATACCACCTTCTGTCGCAACCCCCGACCCCTATCCCCGGGAGCGGGCGACCGCGAGCCAGTTTTGGTGGTATCGGTGTTTATTAATTTGGCAGCGGAGTTTACACCAGGACCGTAGTTTGGAAATAGATTATCAGAGCAAAACACCATATTTTTATAAATATAAATACATGGGAAAAACCCAAGTTTTCATTACAATCTGTTTATAGGGATAAACCCTATTTTATTGAAATAAAACTTCTTTTTTATTTAGGTAACTTTTATAGCCACTTTTCCAAGCCTTCAGTGCTCTACAGCTGGCTTCTATTTGGCTTTCACATTTTGTTACCTGAAACGCGTTTTAAAAAGTTTTTTCAGTGGGAAATACTGGTGAGTGAATCCCAATTTAATCAAAACAAGTTTTATCATTTTACAACATTGAGGGCAATCCAGCAATTACATTTGTTTACATCTACTTTAATTACCACCCACGGTACTGTCAATCCATGACTGGTGGTAATGCTACTAGTCACAGTGTAGTAACAAATTTTGTATATAAAACCCCAACAAACCGACGATAATTGTAGAATTACAAATACTCAATCACTGCTTAAATATAATGTAAAACAATTGAGGTTTTGTAAAAACAGTTTGCAAAAAGGTTTACAAAAAGAGGATAAACTCACATTGCTAATTTAGGTATTTTCCTTGTGATTTCCTGATTATAATCTATTAATTAAACAATGCACACGCGTTAGTTTAATAACCCAATTTACATTAGTTATACCCTCCCCCAGACAGAACTCCAACGACTGAATCAGGCAAAGCCTTGACATGCGTTACGGAGCACTAGATCAATCGGGCAGCGTATCTAATACGTAACCGGGGGTTATGATACTTACATCGAGGCAGAGCTTCACTATTTTAGTGGGTATAATACCCGGAAATTACTTCTATTATTTCATAAATTGAGAGAGAGATTCGAGTTTTAAACGGTTTGGCAACTGAGCTCGAACTCCCTATTTATAGGGCTGTTCGGCCGGTTTCTCGCGCCCCGCGACAACAGAAGGCAGGGCCTTCGGGGCCCGCGAGCTAGGTGGAGTAGGGCGTAGCTTTGATCAGTCACGAGTATAGGTTCGACGAGTGGCAGGACACGTGGCGGCCTAGGGGGCGGCCTGGTGGCCAAGCTGTCGCGCCCCGCGACAGCCTTTCTTGGCTCTCTCGCGCCCCACGAGCGAGTAAGGGATTTTGTTTTTATTTAATTTTTGTTAAATTAAAGGTATTTCGGGCCTATTTTTCGTATACGGGATGTATTTTAGGACGTATAGGGGTGTTATAAGTATTTTAGGAGAGTTGTTATAGGAACTGGTTGTTATCCAATTTAGTTTGGTTTTAACCAATCTAAACATATGTATCCTTAAACTGATGGACCAGATCAAATCGGATACCCAAATAGGTTTCACTGTCGGTTTTAGACCGGATACTGGTTTGGAATCCCAAATCGGTTTGAATGTGCACCTGTAGGCTAATAAGATGTTGTGGGTGTATGGGATTCCTTATTTTGGATCTACTTTTGACTTATTAACTTCTTAGAAGTTAAAAGGAATCCCAAACACTCTTTGTGAAGGACTTTTATGGCTAAAAGGAATCCCAAACACCCTCTGAGAAGGACTTTTATGGCTAAAAGGAATCTTAAACACCCTCAGTGAAAGACTTTTATGGCTTGAAATAGCTTGAAGAAGGAGAAATTGAGAAGTAAGAAATTCTAACTTCTCACTTATGACTTCTTAAGGTGAATGGAGTGGGCGGTAAACCTTTTTACCGAGCGGTAACACCGCCACCAACCCCCTTTACCGCTCGGTGTCATTCCTTCATCGGTGAACCTTTACCGATCGACAAAGGAGCCAGTTTTGACCGTTGGAGACATTCAACGGCTATATAGCCGTTTAAAACAAAAAAAAAAATTTTAATTTAACTATAAATACCAAACATAAATTCATACCCAAACACATTCAAATTCATACCCAAACCAAAAAATACCAAACATTTACCCAATCATTCCAAAACAAAATGGCGGATGAAATCCCGTTGTTTTTTCCACCTGATAGTAGCAATAAATCATCCGATAGTAGCATTCTTTTTTTCCAAAATCTCATCGAAAAAGCCGAACTTCAAGACACGGGCACATCTAAACGAAGGAGATATATTGAACGTTAACGTGAGGTTGGGCATGAGACACTCATGACGGATTATTTTGTCAAAGACCCGAAATACAACGAAGATATTTTTTCGGTATAGGTTCCGTATGTCGAAACGTTTGTTTCTAAAAATTGTGAGCGACGTGGAAGCGAACAACTCATGGTTTTAAGAGACCTTCGATGCGCGAGGTAGGAAGGGCTTTATGCCGTTGCAAAAGGTTACATCGGCTATTAAACAGCTCGCAACTGGTAGCACTCCAGACGAGAACGACGAGTATTTGCATATGACCGAAAGAACTTCCCGCGAGTGCCTAGAATATTTTTGCCACACGGTTTGCAAAATATACGCTCCGGAGTTCTTTCGTAGACCGACAAGCTACGACATGGCACTTTTATACGAAGCTCATGAGGAAAAGCATCACCTTCCAGGTATGTTCGGTAGCCTTGATTGCACCCATTTCGTTTGGCGAATGTGTCCCACAGAGTATCAAGGCCAGTATATGCGAGAAGATCACCGATACCCGACTGTTATGCTCGAAGCGGTTGCATCTCAAGATTTATGGCTTTGGCATGCTTTTTGCGGTCCACCAGGTTCACAAAACGATATCAATGTGCTACAACAATCTTCGTTATTTTTAACGGAACGAAATGGAACCGCGCCTAAATGTCCATTTTATGTTAACAACCATTTATACAATCGTGGTTATTTGCTCGTGGATGGAATCTACCCTACATGGTCCGTGTTTGTGAAATCGATCCCATACCCTCACGAAGTAGACGAAAAGAAGTTCAAGAGGCAACACGAGACGACAAGAAAAGACGTCGAACGTGCTTTTGGTGTTTTGAAGTCGAAATGGGGTGTATTGAGTCGGCCGATGCGAGCAAGGGGTGTTAGAAAAATCAGGAATGTTGTGTACAGTGTATTATTTTACACAATATGATTTTAAAATACGACAGAAACACGATAACACCGGTACACATTCAAGATCCTCCGATCGAGCCCGCTCTAGACGATACGGTGTTGGACGAGCTTATGGATGAAGACACGCATTGGAGACTAAAACACGATCTCGTGAATTATCTCGCAAGTCAAGATTTACCCTAGCTGTTGGTCGATTCCGACGAAGACTAGTTTAATTTATTTCAATTTAATGTAATTTTAATTTTTTTTAATTTACTGTAATTTTAGTTGTTTTAATTTAATTTAATGTTATTTTTAATTTATTTTACATTTATTATGTTAAAATACATGTTTAAATATTAAATATACTAGTTTAAAAAACAAAAAATAAAAAAAATAGTTTACCTAATCCAAAATAGGTAAATCACCGCTAAAGTTTTTGAGCAATAGGTAAACTAATTAGATGAATTTACATGAAACCATCTTTTATTTTGTAGAAAAAAAAAAAAAAAACAATAGAAAACTAAAAACTTACCGTCTCCGGAGTCCTGACCCATTTGAACGTTCTGTTCCTCTCACTCACTCACTCACTCGTTAGAAAATGGAAACCCTAGAAGAAGAACAATCGACAGATGATCGATTGGCGAAGCTTTCAGTCCCAATCGAAATCATCGAAGGCATCCTCTCCAGACTCCCCGTCGAATCCATACTCCGGTTCAGAACAGTCTCCAAACCATGGCTCTCCCGCATCTCCCATCCATCATTCACCAAACTCCACTCCACTCGCTCTACCCGCACCGCCTTATTCATTTCCGCTTACGATCTTTCCACTCGCCAACAACACCTTCTCTCCGCTCCCCGTGACGGTGGTCCCGTGTCTCATCTCCTCACAGTCGACGACGTTTCTCAAAATGATTTCAGAGCGGCCGAACATTTGAACGGCTTAGTATTGTTTACTTCCGTCAATTCGGATTCCGGATACCCTTGCGCCTACGTTGTCAACCCTAGCACGCGTAAGTTTTTATTACTCCCTCATCCTGATCCTTACTCCCATGATATAGATGAGACTGCAGGTTACTTTTTCGGGTTTGATGAGTCTACAAACGAACATAAGGTTCTCATGATCAGGCAATTTCCTAAACCTGCTAGATTTGAGATTAGGATTTTCTCTATGTCAACTCGTTCTTGGAGAAAGATCGATGCCAAGCCTCCTATTGGTTTTAGTATGTCCTATGGCTACATCTGCAGTGTTTGTGTCAATAGTGTTATACATCTAATGTTTCTAGATTTTTTACGGTGTCACATTTTGGCGTTTGACTTGAGAACAGAGGTGTTTTCGGTAATCAACTCTCCTCAAGGTGCACCGCCCTATGATGGCTGCTTTCCCCTCATCATAAAAGCCAATGGATGTATCGGAATTGCTAGGCGTATAATGAAAAACAACCAACAACTACATGTATGGATGTTACATGACTATGAAAACCGTGTTTGGGTCAGAGAAATCTACACTGAGCCTTTGGCCGAGGTATGTTTCCCCTTCCCTCAAGATTTTGTTAATACCGAGGAGATTATCTGTCGTCCGAGCAAGTTGTCTGAGAATGTGATGAGTGTACCTGTCTATAACAAGAAGAGTAGATGTTTTAAGTCATTACAGTTCACTCTGGGTCATCTATTTCCGATGTCAAGAGAATTGAGGTTCAGTATGGTCAGGAGTTATGATGAAAGCATGGTGCCTTTATAGAGGAAAGGACAAGACTTAATGATCCGAAACAAGTACCTCCCCCCACGGGCAAATGTCGTCTTCCTTTATAGGTGTTATGTTTACATTTAGTTATTAACTGGTTATATTTCTTATTGGTTCAAGATGTTTTAACTCAAGAGTCGAGTTTATTTGTCTAAAAACAATCAACTTGTTTATCTAACTAGTTTAAGTTAGTTTGTCAAATTATTAAAACAAGTAATGATATGTCTAATACATGCTTTAGTGGTGCTGTACATGTATGCTATTAATGTTACACATGTTTGATCGATCAATCTTGATGTCAATTTTGTTAAAAGCCACCCAAAACAGATTCAAACTACATCACACTATATTTCTGACTAGAAATTTTTTTGCATAATTCACAGGTCCTTTCATCTTTTGGTGTGGAGTGTGTGTAATTCGGGTTAAGTTTTCCTTCTTACAATTGGCATGGAATCCTTTTGTCTATGTTAATTGAGTTCAAAATCTTTTGGGTCTTGAGTCCGTCATTACTCAATAGTCATGTATCTGGTTTACATAGGAACTTGGGTTATATTGGAAATAAGGATACCGAGGGTAGTACTCTTAAACACTTATTCATTTCATACGTTTTTTTTTCTGGACGCGTTTTGAGTCTTTTGTTTCCTCCTGTTCACTTCAATTCTATTGGAATTTTCATTGTGTTGAATCTGTTATTGGTAATTCAGCAGTTGAGAAGGGATATATATACTATAGGATCTGTCTATATGCTAGCTAGGAGTTAGCATTCACCTTGGAGAGATATGGTTGGACTATAGTATGAGAATTTTGATGATTGCCTTCATTACTCATATTTTTTGAACTTTCTGCAACATTGAGTCTTTTGAGTCAACTTTGCCTTGGGTCAACTGGGTTTATATTGAATATCAACCCCTTTGGTTAACTTTACAATTTTAACCCCAAAACCCAATTTTTTTTCTTCAATTTAAATCGATATATTACATGTATGTAGATGTAGATATACCACAAATAAATATTTCATTCATTACATATAGTCATATACTCAATATATCTTACGTTGAAAAAATGGGATCCTACACTTGTGGCAATGAACTCGCTTGTTCGAGATAGCATCTTTTTTTGTGTTTGACCGATTGTAGTAAGGAATAAGGTTGTGAATAATGTGGTACAATTTCAAAAGCACCCCTCTTATTTTTGTGAATATATTTCTAAATCTTTCATTGTTTTGCAATCGAAGTAAGTAGTCTTTAGGTAATCACAACTTGTTAATTGAATTAACAATCATGTCTATGTGATTGTCACACTTAAACACATAATTGAAGTTGGCTTTGAATCTAAAATCCGGAGGAACCTTTGTTTCTCCTATTGTTTACAAACTCTTTTTTCTTAGTAATTTCTAGTTACTCAACCAACCAACAAATTGATTTTACATTATTGCAATTAGTTTAATAGCTCGTAATTCATAACACTTTCCACCAGACTTCTTTGGATTCGATACCCTACTTACCCTAGCTACCTAGGATATTTAGGTTTTTGCATGACCCGTTCGACAGCCATCAGCATATTAATAGGCGAAACTGGAGTGTGAATAAAACTGAAAGTCGATCTTTTGATGATTTATTGGTTAAAAAGTATAAATCTTTAGAAAGTCAACAGGTGGAATCATAGTTATTAATAGCGAGCATAGCGCCCGCTATAGCGACTGGCGTAGCGTATCGCTCATGTGTCGCTATATAACTAGTGTATCGCCTAAACATGAAATAGCGCCAGCTATTTGATCACTATCGCTACGTAGTATATAGGTAGCTTGTCGCTGTTGTCGCCTGCTATTCGCTATTGACAACTATGGGTGGAATTGTTGGAAATACAAGAAGTCAAACGCTGATAGTCATAATACAGATAAAGGAAAAAGTCAACAATCTTATATCAGATGGTGAACCATAATTCAGAACAGGACAGGGCAAGTGGAATTTGCTGGCCAAGTTCAACATGCTGTGGAAGTCAATATTTGGATTGGTAAAGATGATCATGTGAAAGTCTTCCTTTTCGCATCCATGTACAACCCGTTGACGTAATGCAACATCTGGGCAATTGATTCAAAAGAGGTGGGAATATGGATCTTTATCCAGACCCGTATCGTCCACCACACCGTTCTCGCATATGAGCATGCGACCAATAAGTGGTCAGTGGTTTCATTTTGTATACCGCATAAGGGGCAGAAACCATCCCCAATCGTAATGTTTCTTGCAATCAATGGCGTAGCAGTTGGGATTCTACCTTGACAGTTGGTATTAGGAGGAAAAATTTAAAGGCTATGTTTTGTGTATTTTCCAAAGGATGGTTAAATGGGTTATGGGAGCACCAAATGGTATGGTTGGGTCATTAAGAATGCACTTGATGTTATTAATGGGTGGGATAAAGCAAATGTCTACAGTTGTAGATACAATGTTGAAAGTCTACCATCTGGTGAAAATTCTAAAGCTCTTTAGCAACAACCTTGTTGGGTCAACAGGGAACAACTCTGATGACATCATTAATCAGTTAAAGGATATGTGTTGCTGGGAAGAATTGCAACAGAAAGTCAACTGGCTGTGACCACGAACGTCAAAGCAGGGGTGAATATGAACAGATTGCTTACCTGGTTTCATTCCAGTAGAATTTCATTGGTTAGTTTTACATATCATCTATTGATAACTTTAGGAATTTCTAGTGGATGAAGCTTGATGAAGCTTATGGGCATACTAGGGGCATGTTTTGCTTAATGCTTTAGTTATGAATGAGTTTCAGCCTTTGCCGGGCATACTAGGGGCATGTTTGGCTAAGCTTTTTGAAACAACTTATTGACTTATTGGCTTTTTGGAAAAGTCAGTATGGAGTGACTTATTGACTTATTGGTTTTTTCCGCTCACATACACCCTCATTGCCAAACATCTTTTTGGAGCTTATGACTTTTCAAAAAGCCAATAAGTCAATAAGCTGTTTCAAAAAGCTTAGCCAAACATGCCCTAGCCTACATTCCCTTTTTTTGGGGGAACTGCTGATCTTGTGTTTAGGTCACCGCACTCTCCAAATTGGAGAGTCCGGTTGCCCCCTCTACGGCCAGACTATGTTGTCTTAACCGGGCCTACGCTGGCTTCAGAGTTTGGCTTGGGTGTTTCCCTGGTAAACCATACCGCCGGCTGCTACTTGAGAGTCGTTGTGCTACCACAAGAGTAGATCTCTCTGGCGTAACACACAGTGGGATGAAAACCCAGGTGGGCTCGGGATTCGAACCGACAGCCTCGCACAAGACCTAGCTAAAATCCTTCATTGTCTTAATCCACCAAAAGTGACACAAGTGGGGGATCGAACTTGAGTCTTCACTGGAGAACCCACCCAGACCACAAGTGATGAATACACATTCCTTGTATGCTTGTATATGATTTGTTTGCTCAATGTTTTCAACTTCATTTTTGTGGCCATTTTGGCCTCGTCTTGTTGCCTGCACCAAATATTGTGTTCAACTTATAAGCTAGTTTTTAAGAGACATAGGTAATTTTTGTAACCACTTTACTTGCCAAACATTGATTGTTTTATTGTCATAAAAAAATGGCCAATTGGATTTTAACACCTTTAACTTTGAAGAGTTGGCCGATAACACCCGCAACTAACACTTTGATCTGTGACACCCCAAACTTTTAATTTTGTTTGTCATTTCACCACTCAGTTAAAAAATCAGTAACTTAGTTAGTTTTCAATCCTAGGTGACATCATTAATCCTACATGGCACGAGCGACGTGGCCATATTTTGATGACTTGGCTTTTTTTAATGAGTTGTCATGATGAGGTGGCCAATTATATTATATATATAACAATATGTGTATGTATGTATATGTATAGGCAATAAATATACCAGATTCAATACATAAAATCAAATCATCATATCATCTTCATCTTTAACCCCAATTTAAAGCCTCATCTTCATCACCGGAATCGGCACCACCGGTTCAACTCCTCCGCCACCACCAGTTCCGGCACCCCCGGTTAAAATATGACGAAAGTTCATATAGAATCTGTATCTAAAACCCAGCGTTGCCATCGTCTGCACTAGTCTCCGACTCCGACTCCATCCAAAGCACCCCATCCACCAACCACCACCATCTCCGACTACCACCCTCAACCACCCTCGAATCACCCTCACCACCAATATCTTCACCCAACTGCCACCACCCTCACCTCACCATCACCACCCCCAATTCACCAAACATCATCATCACAACATGATTCGATCAAAAACGAAACAGAACAGGTAGGTGATAATGGACTCACCAAGGTGTAGGGATCGAAAACAAATTCTGCCCTAGCGTTGCACGAGTTTGCATTATAGGATTCGGATGTATGTTTGTTGGATGAATTGGGAGATGAGTTTTATACCCATGAATAATGTGCCACATCTGCAAAAATAGTCCACGTAGGATGCCACCTAGGATTGAAAACTAACTCAGTTACTGATTTTTTAACTGAGTGGTGAAATGACAAACAAAATTAAAAGTTTGGGGTGTCACAGATCAAAGTGTTAGTTGCGGGTGTTATCGGCCAACTCTTCAAAGTTAAAGGTGTTAAAATCCAATTGGCCTAAAAAAATCTTCATTTATCTAATAAAAACACACTTTTTTTTTCAAATTTAATATCTTATATTAACATGCTCTTAAAATGATATTTTTAACATGTTTAAGAATTAAGATAAAGTTAATATTGTAAAAAAAAAAAAAAAAAGCTAACATGCTCTTAAAATGATATTTTTAACATGTTTAAGAATTAAGATAAAGTTAATATTGTAAAAAAAAAAAGCTAACATACTTATTTTATTAGAAAAAGGTCAACTCACCTTTCATATATTAAACACTATAGTTTTTAAACTTGTTTAAAATACCTATATTTTTTTCTTTTTGTTCAGTGTTCGGTTCTCCTTTTAAATTGTTTAAAAATTGATAATTAAATGTTCCAAGTGTATAAAAGTATTGGGATGAATAATTATTTTGATCATCCAGATAGATATTATGAATCTCTATTCAAACAGCTAAAATTTTAGCTACTTAGCGTTGCACGAGTTTGCATTATTCACTTTCTAACCGTTTCTCATGACGGTGGTTTTTGACAACCCTCTTGCTATGGGTGATATCACAAGAGCTGTACATTTGAAGGCATGTATGTTTTAGTTGTTAACCTAGCACACATAAGATTTTAGCCAAGTATAACAATCCAGTAATAATGGTTGTATAGGAGTTATTTGTCATGACTCACGAACGAGAATGTGATGAAAGAATAATTGTAAATCCAAGAATTTCATTGACTTTAAATATAATTAAATTGATATCACTAAAAATAATAGTAAAATGCGAAAAAAATAGTATCCTCACACTCAATTGTATTGGAGTTTACCAGATTGATTAGTATTCAATTATTCATATTTTAGTTTAAAATGTGTCCCATGGAAGTTTAAGAAGTCAACCATGTTATGTTAATTTCATCAAGACTTGCCATGATAATGAAGTTTTCAAAGTCGATTACATAGGTGGATACGTGATCATAGATAGCGGATCCTCCTTAGACCATCTCTAGTGGCCAAGGTTTTGGGCGTTGGGTGGGCAAAAAACGCCCCAATCATGGGTGCACACATAGTGGCGAAGCTTGACGTTTTCGACCCGGGGGGGGGGGGGTCGAAACCCATATGCATATATAACACTACCGAGCGAAAAGTTCGGGGGTCTCCCCCTCCCCCTTCAAAGCTACGCCTCTGTGCACACCGCCCCAGTGGGCGTTTTTTAGTGGATTTTAGGTTGGGGCATTTCCCTTAAAACGCCTGATTCAAAATTGGATGACCAATAGAATTTTTGTGATGTTTTTTTATTTTTTGTTTAATTCAATTATAATATCTAATCATTGCAAGAATTCAAGCCCCACTACACCCATTTTTAACTTCAAGCCCATTTGCTGACTAGGCGGCCACGTGTCGCTTCATGCCCAAGGGTGGGGCATTTGTTTCACTAAACACTACATATGGTCTTACTACGTTTCTCGTTGAAATCTCCGATGAACACCCACCATCCCGGTTGAAGAAACACCAAACTAATCAAGTGATTAGTTTGTGGTTTGTGCGTCTACAAATAAAGGTTAATCTTCTTTCGTCTCTTCCAAATAGCTATGAAGATCCTGCAAAACTAACAACACACCGTAAGCTCGTTACAAGGAGAATAACGGGAATCTCCTTGTAACCACCCTCCTGCGTGAGAATAAGTATTCGTTTTGAGGATAATGTAACACCTCGTAAATTCGTGTCCAGTCATGTACTGCAGGGGCGGACCTGTAGGCTTAACGGGCGTAGCCCGGGCTACGGCTCAAGTTTTGACCAGTAGTGTAAAAAATTTTTTTTTTTCCGATTTTTATACACAGGACACCCCTGAACAAGTACGAGAACACCCCTAAAAAATTTTGGGATACCCCTGAGTTGAAGGTCTAGTTCCGCCACTGATGTACTGAGACGTGTCCATACTCTCAATTGTGCCAAATGTTGGACGACCATTACAGATGATCGATTGGCCAAGAAGACAAAGATTTCAGTCCCAATTGAAATCATCGAAGAGATCCTCTCCATACTCCCCGTCAAATCCATACTTTCACATAATGGATTACATGTGTTATGTAGATATTACATGAAATGTTTTCACAAAATCGTATATGGATTATGTAATGTTTTCACAGAAAGGAATGCATGATTTTGTACATGTACCGTTTGTACAAAATGGATGAATAATTTGTATACTTGAATATTGATTTTGTGCTTTTCTTGTTTCCACGTGAGCTATAAACTTGTTATTAGAACTTATTTCATGAGTTTGTTCAAAAGTAACAAGTAGAGGGACTTTTGCATGTAAAAAATAACTTGTTATTAGAAGTTATTATAAGAAAAATAAGAAAGTATGTTATTTTTTAAGAGTAAGATGCCTGAATAGTCCCTGTGGTTTCTCAAAGTTTCACTCTTAGTCCTCAACTTTTTAAAATTACATTGGTGCTCCCTGCTCCATGTGGTTTATTAATTTTGTTACTTGGATAGTTCTCTGAATGGATGACCGTTAGTTTTCTTAGTTAAGTCCATGCAAAATTACTAAAACACCCTTACTATTAAAATATAATAATTAAAAACATTAAAGATGAATAATTGATATTTATGAAGCTAAGTGGGTCCCATCATTATTAAAACTTGCCCCACCCCGTACCCCTTTCTTCTTCTTCTTCCTTAACCCCAGCCACCTTGTCCCCACTTCTTCTCCGGCGAAAAACACCACCCACGATTGTCAGCCGATCTGCACATGCACAACAAATGCTTGCTTTAGGTTCTAATATCTTACCATTTGAGGATCATGGAATTGAATATGAATTCTGATTTCACATACGATGAACAACTACCATCGGCTTCCGATTTCATATACTCGAACAACCACCAACCCGAGGTCCGATTTCATAGAGCATCTCTTCGGTAGCTTCGATCTGTTCACAAATTGAAGGATGAAAACTAAAATTTTGTTTATTTGGATTTAGCTGGAAACCAGCCACCAACGTCATTCCTATCATGTTTGACTTTCTATTTGGATCTGAAATAGATCTTCAATGGTGAAGTCAGATTCGATTTTCTAGTTCGATTTTCCTTTGTCAATTATTTGTTGAAACGCTAGATCTATTCGTTAATTATTCATTTTTCAGATGCTCCTGTTTTGCACCATTGACTTTGAATATATATTACAAATTTAGAGTTTTTATTTTATCTAACTGTTTTGGTCAAAAATTACCGAGGCAATTTAGTGATCAAATTAGTCAAGTGAGGTAGTGTGCCAAGAAAATGTGTAGAAGATATGCTAATTAAGTTATTTGCAAAAACCAGTTTCAGGATACGGCTCAGGATATAGAGTTGTATCTATGATCAAACAATGAACAAAAATGTAAAGGGGTGACACGAGATGTACGAGGAAAGCCCTTGATCAATCTAGATCGCCGGTATAAAACCTCGGGAGCTGACAATCGCAGCTGCCTTGTTCTTCTATTGCTTCAAATATCAGGATAGAGTGCAGGATATGATGCGGATCAACTAGGTGTTACAATATAATTTTGAGTACAAGTGTTGGTGTGTAGTGATTGCTAGTAACTAGAGAGTAAAGTGTGCGAATGAAAGTGAGTGCCTTAACTTGATCCGATCATACTATTTGTTAGGGGAGGATTTCTCAATGACCTGTGATCCTCAATTATTGTTGGGTTTGGTGATCCTCACTTCTGTTTGAATTGGTGATCCTCAGAAGTGGTTCAGGATCAGGATCATGGATCATCTTAAGGATCCTTATACTAACGATTGTCTACTTTGAATATGGTATTGTTTTGCAGGAGTACCAGCTTGGACTTAGTCTTGGCGACATTCCTGGAGCATATTCCATGTTTATTCCGCACGTGCTTGGCCAAAAGTGGACGTTATGGAGTCGTGGAGGACTTGCATGAATTGCGGAATGTTAGTTAGTGTAGATATTTTCCATTTTTAAAGGGGTAGCGAGCTAATTAGAAAACACTTGGCTATTTTTGGCTAACACACACACTCTTACAACTGCTCTCACCAGCTCTCGTTAACTCACTTGGCGATTACACACTTTTTACACAAAACACTATAGTGATCCTTGTACTTAGCTCGCTATCATCCGAAGTTGTAACACATTTCTTGTTTAATTTGAGTTGGTGATCGGTAGTTTCCATCACCCGAGGTTTTTTATGCCGGAGATCATTTATTGATCAAGGGCTTTTTCCTCGTATAAATCTTCGTGTCACTTGTTCATTACATTTCATAGTGATCCTTATTGTTGTTCATCAATTCAAGCATCATACCTCACAACAGAAAGTTTGGTTGCATTATCATTGCTTGATTTTTGACCAAAACAGTTTGGCGCCCACCGTGGGGCAATTGGTGCTTCATTCCTAAGAAGATTCATATCTTTGCGGTCATTTCGGTTCATAACAACCAGGCAGATGGCTTCCTCAGCGAAGAACACCTCAAACTTGATGCCATCATTCAGTTCTTCACAAGGCGTTCCTCCTTTGCCTCCACCACCTTCTGGATCCCAGAAGAATGCTGAGAATGCTGTGAAGAAACCAACCCCCATTTTCCAAAAACCACCAACTTCTTCTGTTTCAACTAATCCTACTACTAATGATCTTTACACTCTGATTTTGCAGATGAGGAATCATGCACAAGAGCAGGACAAAACCAACGAAAGGATCCTCAGGGAGATCGATGAGATCAAGAAACAGAAGAAATCGGCGGAGGATCACTCCCCTCTGATGCCAAGATCGCTGAACTTCGACACTCCAGTCATAACTTCCCAACACTTAGCAGTTCCGGACGTGCAATACTTAGGTGAATTACCAGGAAGGCGTTATGGAACAGCAACTATGAGTCGGGCAATTGGCTCTCACTTCCAGCCTCAAGGATCCTCTTCTCAACCATCAGGATCCTCTTCTCAGCATCAAGGATACTACACGTCAGGAGGATATTTGGGAATGCATGCAGTTCAAGGATCCTCCTAGGTCCAAGGATCCTCCCAGGTCCAAGGATCCTCCCAGGTCCAAGGATCCTCCCAGGTCCAAGGATCCTCCCAGGTCCAAGGATCGTCCCAGGTCCAAGGATCCTTCCCGGTTCAAGGATCCTCCTTTGTCCCAGGATCCTCTCTGGTCCCAGGATCCTCTCTGGTTCCAGGATCCTTTCAGGTTCAAGGATCATCTCAACTTCAAGGATCCAACGTCCTTCAGGATCAAGGATTTTTTAGAAGTGTGCAGCCTCAGAGCTCAGACATTCATCAAGGAGACTTCATACCAATGCAGACCATTGCTCCCTCTGGTCCTTCAATCATGCCAGAGTCTCGTCAATATGGATTCACATCCACAATTCCAAACACGAATCCTGTGGGAGGTAACACTTTTAATAATTCATATAACACTAACCATGGCTTAATGCAGGATACATGTATCAATCAGGCTATGGCTAGAGAATTACAGAAGCTCAAGGATATGATATCCAGTGTACCAGGGGTGGTTAAACCCATTCCCGAGATTGCAGATGGTAGCCATAGGATATCTCGTTTTGCACCACCCTTGTGTGACGCTGAGATCCCTAAAAGATTCCAGATACCATCCATGAAGCTCTATGATGGTTCAACGGATCCAGAGGAGCATGTAGCTCAATACAGGGAGAGGATGGAGATCAATCCAATTCCTGAAAGGTTAAAAGAAGCATGTCTATGCCAGGGATTTGGATCCACACTCACAGGATCTGCTCTTAAGTGGCTGCTAAGTCTTCCCCCTTACTCTATTACTTCATTTGCTAATCTAGTTAATTTGTTTAATAGCCAATTCTCTTGTAGTAGGAAATTTGAACGATTAACTAGTGATCTATATAGGGTAACACAAGGTCAAAATGAATCACTTAGAGATTACATCACTAAGTTTAGTAAAGAATCCTTGGATATTCCTAACTTGGATATTGCTACGGCTGTAGAAGCCTTTAAAATGGGATTACTTAGGGATTCATTATTCTATGATGATCTTGTCATGACACCTTGCAGGAATCTTGATGAAGTAAGAACCAGGGCCCTTAGGTTCATCCGCCTAGAGGATGACAAAAGGATCCAGGATAGATTGGCAGGATCCTCAAAACAGGAGAAACAAGGATCCTACTTCAGGAACAACAAATCCAAGTTCTACAATAAATCTGATAACCAGAATGTGCATTTAGTGGAACAAGAAGAGGATGATGAGGATTATCCTCCTATTTCTGAATATTGTTTTTCTGTTGATAACAACGAACTAATCCTTGCAATGCAGAATCTAGGTGAAAAAGCTAGGTGGCCAAGGAAAAGTGATAAACCAGCTGCTACAAAGGATAAGTCCAAATGGTGTGCATACCATGAGGATTTTGGGCATCTCACTGAAGAGTGTATTGCACTAAGAAAGGAAATTGGTTACTTGTTGAGCAAGGGGCATTTGAAGGAACTCTTGGGACGGAAGAAGTCAAGGATCCAGGATCCTGAAAGGATCCCGGAAAAGGCTCCTGCTCCTCCAGCAGATGCACAAGTCATAAACTTCATATCCGGTGGATCAGACATTTGTGGTACTTCCTTTTCAGCAGCAAAAAGACATGCTAAGGAAACCAAGATGGATAATGGAGATAGACCCGTCCGGACCTCCGTTGTTACCCAGGATAAAGTCATAACCTTTGATGAGGAAGATCGTGTTGATGTCCAGGATCCTCATCATGATGGTCTTGTAATTACATTGTTTATTTCTAACCACTTTGTTCGCAGGATCCTTATAGATGGATGAAGCTCTGTGAACATCATTCAGCTTGATGTTCTTAACAAGATGAATATCTCAGAGTCTGATATTATCCCAAGATCCTCAGTACTTGTGGGATTCAGTGGAGAAACTAAGAATAAATTGGGGGACATCAAACTCCCAATCTATATTGAAGGATTGCATTCTTATCAAAAGTTTTGTGTTATAGATTGTTTATCATGTTGTAATGTTATCCTTGGCAGGCCGTGGATACATGACATGAAGGCAGTCCCATCCACCTATCATCAATGTGTAAAGCTTCCAAGTCCTTGGGGAGTGGTGAAAATTGAGAGTGATCAACAAGAAGCTAAGAACTGCTATACCTCATCAATGAAGCCAGCTTCAAGACCAAGGGAGCAATAGCAATTAAAGTATCCTTCAAGAGATGTCTTGGAGGCAAGAGAACAGGATTTGAAGGAAATCCTCATGGATCCTGAGGATCCTGAATCCAAGATCTTCATAGGATCAGGGATCCTTAGCGACATCGAACAGGAGCTAGTATCCTTCCTAAAGAGAAGGAAATCCACCTTTGCCTGGAAACATGAAGACATGACAGGTATATCTAAGGATATAATTACTCATAAACTTGGCATTGACAGGTCATTCAAGCCTATTCATCAAAAGAGGAGGAAGTTTGCACCTGAAAGGAATGCTATTATCCAGGAAGAGGTAGATAAGTTACTTCGAGCAGGTATGATAAGAGAGGTTAAGTATCCAAGATGGTAAGCCAATGTGGTTGTTGTTCAAAAGAAAAATGGAAAGTGGAGGGTATGTGTCGATTTTACTGATTTAAACAAGGCATCTCCCAAGGATCCTTTCCCGTTACCCCACATTGACTCCATGGTGGATGCTACCGCAGGTCATGAGTTATTAACTTTTATGGATGCTTCATCTGGATTCCAACAAATTCAGATGGAACCATCTGATCAAGAGGATACAGCCTTCATGACCCCAACTGGTATATATTGTTATATTGCTATGCCATTTGGACTAAGGAATGCAGGTGCTACTTACCAAAGGCTTGTCAATATGATGTTCAAGGAACAAATTGGACACACTATGGAAGTCTATATTGATGACATGGTGGTTAAGTCCAAGAAAGCTGAGGATCACCTTAAAGACTTGGAGGAAGCATTCAATATCCTTGATAAATTTAATATGAAACTAAATCCTTCCAAGTGTCATTTTGGTGTTAAGGCAGGTAAATTCTTAGGCTATATGGTGACAAAGAGGGGCATTGAAGCAAGTCTAGAGCAAATCAAGGCTATAGTGAATATCAAATCTCCTGCCAATGCTAAGGATGTGCAAAGATTGACAGGCAGGATCGCAGCCTTGAACAGATTCATATCCAAATCCTCAGAAAAGTGTAAGGAATTCTATGATATCCTGAGGAAGAACAAGAAATTTGAATGGACTGAGAAGCATGAGAGTGCCCTTAAAGCTCTTAAGGATTACCTATCCTCAGCCCCAGCCTTGATGAAACCAGAAAAAGGGGATGTATTATCCTTATACTTGGCAGTATCCTCAAAAGCAGTAAGTGCGGTCCTTGTTAAGGATCACCAAGGTACACAACATCCTATTTATTATGTAAGTAAGAGCTTACTTGATGCTGAATCCAGGTATTCACACTTAGAAAAACTTATCCTTGCATTAATTATGGCATCTACTAAATTGAGACATTATTTTGAGACTCATGTCATTATTGTTAAGACTAATTTTCCAATTAAGAATGTTCTCAGGAAGCCTGAAATGTCAGGAAGGATGGCTAAGTGAGCAGTGAAGCTGAGTGCATATGATATAAGATATGAACCAAGGACTGCCATCAAATCTCAAGCCTTAGCTGACTTTGTGGCAGATTTTAGTAGTGATTTGCAAAAGGAAGCTGAGTTAGAAGTCCAACAACTTGAAGAGACTAAGGATCCTTGGATTCTCTTCACTGATGGAGCCTCTAATGTGAAAGGAACAGGGCTTGGAATACTACTAAAATCGCCACAGCGGGACATAATACCCCACTCCATAGCTTGTGAATTTCAAACTACCAACAATGAGGCTGAGTATGAAGCCTTGATAGCTGGTTTGCAAATTGCAAAGCATATGAGGATCAGGTATCTTGAGGTACATGTAGATTCTTTACTAATCACTAATCACTTTAATGGATCTTATGCTGTTAAAGGTGAAAAGCTAATCAAATATTTGGAGATAGTCAAAGAATTGGCACTCTCTTTTGTATCCTTTAGTTTGACACAGGTACCAAGGGAAGAGAATGCAGAAGCTGATGCATTAGCTAATCTAGGATCATCTTTGAAGATCCCTATTATCCATATCCTGACCCCTGCTATCGAGGATCATGTAGCTATGGAGATAGGAGAAGATTCTGCAGTCATCCCTAGTGATGATACTCAATCTCATTCAGGATCATGGATCCTCCCAATTATGAGATACATACAACATGGAGAAATTCCTACAGGAGAAAACCCTAGGGCTTTCAAAATTAAGTTATCCCAATTTACAATATTAAATAATATGTTGTATAAACGATCTCTTGCAGGACCATATCTAATATGCATTGAGGATCCTGAAATCCAAGAAGTCCTAAAGGATTTCCATGAAGGAGATTGTGGAAACCACACTGGGGGCAGGGCATTATTCTCAAGGATCCTGAGGACAGGATACTACTGGCCCACTATGAATAAGGATGCTGTAGAGTTTGCCAAGAAGTGTGATCCTTGCCAGAGGCATAGTAATATCCTTCACCAACCAGCAGAGCTCTTGCATCCTATATCCTCTTCCTGGCCATTCATGAGATGGGGAATGGATATAGTTGGAAAGCTTCCTAAGGCACCGGGTGGAAAAGTATTCATGCTTGCTATGACTGATTACTTCTCTAAGTGGATAGAGGCTGAAGCCTTTGCTCAAGTCAGAGAAAAGGAAGTTATATCCTTTATTAAAAGAAACATTATTACTATATTTGGTATCCCTTCTGAAATTGTTTGTGATAATGGATCCCAATTTATTGGGAATAGAACTACTAACTTTTGTGACAGCTGGGGGATTAAGATGATAACATCAACACCAGTCCACCCACAAGCTAATGGTCAGGCAGAATCATCCAACAAGATCATCATCAACAATTTGAAGAAAAAGCTTGGATCCAAATAAGGAAAATGGGCAGAAGAACTACCTTATGTACTTTGGGCTGATAGAACAACTCCCAAGAATGCTACAGGCCAAACTCCATTTTCTTTGGTTTTTGGGGCAGAATCAGTGATCCCTACAGAGATGGTGGTTCCAACTGCAAGAACAAGCACTCGTGATCCTGAGGAGAATGCTGAAAACTTGGTTCAAGACTTGGATACTATAGAAGAAATCAGGGATTTGGCAAGAATAAGGATGGCTAGTTATCAACAAAGGATGGCTGGAGCCTACAACAAAAATGTCAGGATCAGGAAATTCCAAGTTGGTGATATGGTATTAAGGAAAGCATTTCAAAATACCACCAATCCTGCTGATGGAAAGCTAGCACCAAAGTGGGAAGGCCCTTACTTGATTGAAGCTGAGGCAGGAAAAGGGGCATATAGATTGCTAACAATGGAAGGTGATTTGCTACCAAGAGCTTGGAATGCTGTCCATTTGAAGAAATATTTCATGTGATCAGGACCCATGATCCTAACATGACTAGTATCCTTGAAGGATCCTGACAGGACAGATGATCCTCACTCTGGTAATATTCTGATCTCTTACTATTTCATTTTTTAATTATCCTATATAAGGATAAGGATCCTGTATCCTTTATCCTCCTTTCACTTGATTCTGAGTTTTGAAGGTTCAGGTATCCTTAACTAAGAATTGAGTATCCACAAAAGTATCCAGTTATTTGGGCTTGACCCCAGTTATTTGGGCTAGTCCCCAGTTTGGGCCTGTCCCCAGTTTCGCCAGTAGCGCACGATGATCCTGGTATAGTTCATGGCAATGGGACCAGTACCCGCTTTAGGGGCTGACAATTTCATTGTACTGGCTATATTCAGGATCCTACGTATAATGGTAGACGTACCATACATCCGTTCCTAAGGTTTCTAACATTTTCACGTTAGCTAAGGTTTTGGCATTTTCATGTCACTAAGTTTGGATAGTCGCCAGTAAGGGCCATACTCCAGTTTACACACGATCCTTTGGGCTTGTTCCCAGTTATCCTTGGGCTTGTCCCCAGTTATCCTTGGGCTTTTCCCCAGTTATCCTTTGGGCTTGTCCCCAGTATATTGGGCTTGTCCCCAGAATTGTTGGGCTTGTCCCCAGTTACTAACTTTTATCTTATATTGGCTTAGTCCCAAGTTATATCCTCTTTCAGGTTTACGAAGCTAAATGACCAAGGATCCTTGATCCTTACCTTTTACTAAGGTTTGTCTTTTGGATTATCCTGTTTACTACTGTTAAAGGTTAGGATCCTAACTTGGATTCTCAGGTATGATCCTTAACTATTTTGATTTTACTCATTATTTATTTATTTAACCCTTATCCTTTGACAACTGAACTTGTGATCCTTAAACTTTATTACTTTTCAGAACTTATCGATTATGGGATATGTGATCCTTGATCATATCCTAAACTTTTTGGGGATATTTCTTAAATTTATTCTTTACTTGATAAGTTTAAACAAAATGAACATCACAACAGTTTGAAAGTAAAATATTAACAAGGATATCAACACAGGATAAGCCAAAAAGTTAAAGTTATTTTATTCACAAAAGATTAAACCCTTTTAAGGTTGTCAAAATTGCCAACCCACGTTTCTACCAGCAAAACGTGGCCCGTCCACATGGGTTGGCAAAGGGTGTCCATTGTTCATAGATCTAACAAGTGCAGGAAATTAAAGACGGAAGGATAACGAGTGGCTTCATCCCCCAAACAGAGGATCCATCCACCACCCATTATCCTACCTATTGTTCGAAGGATCCATGATCCTTAGCCCTAATTACTACTGTTTAAGTACAACCCATCATTGTTCAACGAAAACATCATCAAAACAAAAACCACAATCAAACTTAAAAAATGGGCTCCGGCTTCATCTAGAAATGTCCTTCATCGCCCATTCATGCAGCCTACACCTTCGCTGCATCGCCATCTCCTCCAGCTCCCGTATCCTTCGCTTGATCCTTGCCACCACCACTAGCCTCGATTGCCAGAACCTCATCAACCTCATCAGCCTCATCAGCATCATCCTCCAATTCAGCCAGCCTAGCCTTCCAGCCTTCCATGTCCCAGTTGCTCCTGTCAAAGGCAGGATCCTGAGCTTCTTGGGCCATTTGTAGCTTGGTCTTGTACATGGCTATGGCAGCGGAGACCTTAGCATCCTCTGTGATCTCGCTCTTCTCATAATCAAAATTGATCAGAATTGAAGCTGTCTGAGTTTTGGCATCTTTGAGATCCTTTTCAAGGGAGGCAATCTTGTGATCCTTGAGCACCGCCACTTTTTGGAGGTCAGAGTATTTTTCCTTAAGCTCTTCAACACTTCCAACGTAGTCCTCAATTTCAGCAAATTTCTGCAAACAAGACAATGCATAGTCAGGATCATATGATCCTCAAGTGGATAGGATAACTAAGCTAAGTCAGTGATCCTTACATCATTAAAGTACTCGAGGAATTGATAGCGGATCAGAGGCAAGCCTTGGAGGTTGTCAGCTTCAGAGGTTTTTCTCTTTTTTCCACCTCTTCCCTTTGAAGTGGTAGCCTTGGGGATAACAATGGAAGGGCTAGCAGCAGATTTTTTCTTTGAGGATCTGACAGTGTCAAGACCAGTTACACTGAATTTGGAGGCAGATTTCGAGGATTTCCCAGCACCTACACATTCAAAACAGATAAGTATCCTTATCCTAATTTTATTCAACTATTTATTTAAATATTTGACTATACAAAATACAGGATACTTACTTGACATAGTGACAGAACCTGAGGATACTTCTTGTGAATCCTGGGTGTTTGTTTTGAATGACCTTGTTGCAGGATCAAGTCTTCTGAAAGCAGTGAGCCTTTCCTTGGTGGTAGGTGATGGTATAAGGTGTGAAACAGAGATAGCTGCACAATGGAAACAAAAGGGTGTTAGTGATCCTTAAACAAAAACAAGGTTATCTGGTGATCCTTCTCAGGATCCTCTATCCTACCATGGGTGGTCCACTTCCTTGGCAGATCCTTTCCATCAGAGAGAGAATCCCTTCTGACAAAGAAGAATCTCCGTTTCCAGTTAGTATCATTCTTAGTGGCTTTGAAGATGGGATGTTCTTCACCGGGTTTACGCTTGAATAGATATCGGTGGGATCCAAATGTGGTGAGATCATACATTTCCGCCAACTCCGACATTCCTAAAGCAATTCCTTCTTGCTCAATGATCCTTTCCAGGGTATATAAGACCCTTCGGATCATTGGCATAGCCTGAATGTAGGAAATGCCGGTGAGGGAGAAGAAAGATTGGGTGAATTCAGGGAAAGGATACGAGTATCCTATTGTGAATGGTGTGACCGGGAAAGCTACCCTTGTTTCAGAAATGTAATCACTAAGAACAGTGGGATCAAATGGTTTGAAAACAGTATTTGCCGGAAAACAGTGGCGGATTCTGTCTATTTGTGGATCAGAGAAGCAGCATCTTTCATTCGCCAGATCTTTGATGATCCCCTGACTCTTAAGAGGACTGTCCTTCTTGTGATCCTTCGCCGGTGAGGATCTTAACATCATTTTGACTGTGGAGGAGGTGAAGAAAGAAGGAGCAGAGAAAGAAAACGTAAAGGAAGAAGAGGAAGAGAGATACCTGCTTGATCTTCGGATGGGAATTTAAAGGGAGTTTCTCTTGAATTTAAATGCGGATTGATCCCTATCTCTAACTCCTATTTATAATGATGATTTTACAGGATAGTCACCTCAGTGACGTCATGTTCGCAACGGCTAGTCCGACTCCAACGGCTAGTTATCCGTTGATTTGATTGCGGATAAGAGCAAAAAACACAACTCGCTTATTTAGATAATTACTCCTTATATTTTGGGGGCAATTGTTAGGGGAGGATTTCTCAATGACATGTGATCCTCAATTATTGTTGGGTTTGGTGATCCTCACTTCTGTTTGAATTGGTGATCCTCAGAAGTGGTTCAGGATCAGGATCATGGATCATCTTAAGGATCCTTATACTAACGATTGTCTACTTTGAATATGGTATTGTTTTGCAGGAGTACCAGCTTGGACTTAGTCTTGGAGACATTCCTGGAGCATATTCCATGTTTATTCCGCACGTGCTTGGCCAAAAGTGGACGTTATGGAGTCGTGGAGGACTTGCATGAATTGCGGAATGTTAGTTAGTGTAGATATTTTCCATTTTTAAAGGGGTAGCGAGCTAATTAGAAAACACTTGGCTATTTTTGGCTAACACACACACTCTTACAACTGCTCTCACCAGCTCTCGTTAACTCACTTGGCGATTACACACTTTTTACACAAAACACTATAGTGATCCTTGTACTTAGCTCGCTATCATCCGAAGTTGTAACACATTTCTTGTTTAATTTGAGTTGGTGATCGGTAGTTTCCATCACCCGAGTTTTTTATGCCGGAGATCATTTATTGATCAAGGGCTTTTTCCTCGTATAAATCTTCGTGTCACTTGTTCATTACATTTCATAGTGATCCTTATTGTTGTTCATCAATTCAAGCATCATACCTCACAACAGAAAGTTTGGTTGCATTATCATTGCTTGATTTTTTACCAAAACACTATTTTATAACTAACCGAAAACAACTAACTTTCCTAATAAACCGAGATGCCCCGAATATTCCCAAGTAATCGTTGTAGTCCTGGTCTTTCGGGATCAACGTCTCTATTCCAACTGATTTGCCCGAGTCTTGGGGGAAGAAGTCTTCTTGAACGTTGGAGACTTATAACTCTTAATCTGCACGTGATCAATTCAGTTAATACCAGGATATCGAACCAGGATGTTACCAATATCCTGATCCGGTATCCTGATCACAATCAAAAGCAGAATATTAGTCAGGATATATACTCGGAAAATGACCCATAACAATTGTCCCCAAAAATATACCTGTTGGAATTCTGAGTTCAAACAGATATATTTTTAAATTTTATCACCTGGATCGAGGCAATTAAAACGAAATGATGGTCAAGATAGCAACGTGTAACTTCCAACGCGGTTTTCACTCGATGGATATCTACTATGCCCCTATATCTTCTCTCTTCTTGTTTGAAAACCAGATATCATCAACGGAGTCTCCAGGTAATTCCTTACTTCTTATTCATTTCCTGTCAATCTCTTTTCCTTTACTTGCAATGGCTACTAGAACATTTTCTCAAACCGGCGAATCGTCTGAGACCTTTATCCAGCAAAATCTTCTTAAAAATCCCGAGAAGGAGATCTGTGCTTTTGATAACGCGGACATTGCAGCGTTGAGAGCCTCCGGTGCTTTCCCCGATGGCACGGTCTTCAGACCATTTGATCGATCAATTCGATCGGACGTTTCTTCTGCTGATTGGGTCTGCTTCCCGGCATACCTTTTCTCGCTAGGTCTTCGGTACCCGTTTCCCGAGTTTATGATGCAATTCTTCCGAACCACTGGTATCTCCTTTGCACAGACCATGCCCATGGTCTGGAGAGTACTGATTGTACTCAACCAAATCAAAAACCTTCACTGTCTTGACCTCTGCATCGAGTATATCCCAATCGCCTACCGCCTCCGGTCACATGGTTCTAGTCGATTCCTGCTTTTTTCAACTTCCAGTAAACCCCTCATCCTTAAAGCCACCAAAAACGAAGATGGATGGCAACGCAAATTCTTTTTCGTCAAGCGAGATTCCATCTACGAGGGTGCTAGCCTTCCGGTGGAGTGGTTAACCACCGGTAGGGTTTAGGGCTTCAAACATATCCATAGACAATTTCTGGCTTTTGTCTCGTGCTAACATTTTTTCATTTGGTCTTTTTCGCAGTGAACTTTAAGGAAGTAATTTACCAGTTACCAGAAGGATCAAAGCAATTTACCAGTTACCAGAAGGTGATAGGAGTTTTTCTACACACATCCCAAGTTCCAGCCAATATTCATCATCTGAAATGTCTGGTAAGAGTCATTTTATAATATAATTAATTAATGCAATATAACGAAAGAACAATAAGGGTTTAGAATTCCCCCTTTATGCAGCACCAGCCAAGGTCCCAGAGGTCTTCGATCTTGAGGAGCTGGATAGTTATTCCGACCACGTCCAAGTCAAAAAGGAAACCAGTCCCAAGGCTACGGCTTCTTCTAAGCCCAGCAGCTCCAAAGCCATCATCATACCCAAACCTTCGCCAGCCACAAAGCCCCGGGGTTCAAATTCTCGCAAGAGGAAAGAGACCGATTCACCCACCATTTCTGACACATTCCCTTATGAGAATCATGGGTTCGTTGAAGCAAGCGGGTTTATGACCTCCTTTCTTAATCAGGTATAAATTCCCATTCCATATCCTGCATATATATGTCAAACCTATATCCTAGTTTCCATTATACCTGTGTTTCTGGATACAGGACCTTGAGCGTTTAGTTCATTTGTATCAAGAATCCTGTGGGCTCATCAAAACACTTGAGTCCAAGTTGAAGAAAGCTGAGGCTACCATTTCCGATCAAGGCATGATTGTTGTGGCCAAAACTCAACATTACGAAGACAAGTTCAAGGCCATGACTCAGGAGCACCAAGCCGCTCTCAAAAAAGCCACTCGCGAAGCCCAAACCCAACTGGATGTTATACATGCCCAACACGAGCAGGATATGGCTACTTATCGGGAAAGCCTCAAAGGTTCTGTCGTCATCTCTCTCCTGCAGGCTCGGCTAAAAATGGCTCACGAGGCCAAAGCCCTGGGCTTCGAATGTCCTTCTTGGAATGTCGATGCCTGGGAGACCAAGCTAATGAATCTTGGAGGTCATCCATTAGAACATCCCGCCAAGTCTGCAGTTGCAGGGTCTCCAAAGGCGATGGAAAAATCATCATGCATCGGCGACAAGACTGAGAAGGATATTCAGGCCGATCCTGAAGCGAATGCCGGTGAAGATGCGATGATTGAAGAAGGCGTTGCCCCTTAAAACTTGTTTCTCTTAAATTTGATGCTTATATTTGAACTTTTTTACTTCTTGTCCTATGAACAGTTTCTATTTCTGCATTAAAACAACTTGATAGCCAAAGGTGGATGGGTCCTAGGTTTTAGGATGAAGCCTTCGGTTATCAACTGGTATTGCTTATTTCAGATAATTTCATCTTTCAATTTGTTTGCTATTGCCTTTCAAATTTTTTTTGTTGCTTAGTTCGAATTTCCATTTTTGCAAAATATCTTGACCAGGATACTCAACCGATATCTTTAAAACAATTTAATCTACAAAATCTCGAACAATAGGGTTTTTAAAGGAAAAAGATGGTTTGCTTAGAACTTATAAACCTTGTTTTGATAACATTTTTAACTCTGATTTTTTAAATCCAAGTATTGTATCCCAGATATTCTAACCGGATATCCTGAATCGTATTCCGAGAATATATCTTAATGATATATCCTAATCAGGATGCTTAAACTTTAAACATGGTTTTAAAAGCTCAAACAAGTTGTGTAAGATTTTCAAAGGAAAGATCATACCGGGAATATAATGTAACCCTAGTACTAGACTTCAATCCTTGTTGTAACTTCCTCTTGTAAGATGTCCCCAGCCTTAGTATACTGAGTTAAAATTTAACTCTTCGCGCCATCCATAATCGCCTTAGGAGAAATGTCCCCTGTGTACGAAATCTTCCAACACTTAGAAAATTGTTTAGATTCGTGTTTGACTGCATAGACAGCTCTTATGTTACTGGGGTAAAACCCGAAAATATTCTGGAGATAAATCCTTAGCATCTTGGGGTGAACCCATAAGTATCCTGGGGAAAATCCCAAATTTTCATGCGCTACAGGCGGGAGTATATAAACTCCAAGACTTAGAAAGGTGAAAACCTTTAAACCTTAGAGAGTATGAAAATACCCTTTCGTGAGAGAGGGTGATCAATCCTCATATACCTTAAGGGTCCAGGATATAGCCAACAGTGACGGAATTGTCAGCCACTTTTACATGAACTGGTCCCGCCACCTTGAACTATCCCTGGACAACTTGCGCTCCATGCGGGGTGTTTAAACCCAATCCGTGGGAAAGGTGAATACCTTTAAACCTGTGAAGGGATCAGGATCCCTTATACGTGAGAGAGGGGGCCAATCCTCTAATCTTCCGAAGTATCCTGAGTGTGTATCCTGGTGATATATCCCGAAGCGTATTCTGCAAAACACTTATAAGCTAAGGTGGGTGTTAGCCTGGCTAACACCCCTCTGATGCTTAAGTCAGTAATGGGTTCTAAACGATAAATAATATTAAAATAAAAGAGATAGAATCCATACCATTCTGAGTTGGAATTTAAATTCCAAACTCACTTGAAATAGAGCTTTAGATGTATAGCGTTCCAGGATCTTGGTAGCATATCCCCCTCCATATCCTTGAGTCGGTATGCTCCTTTTCCTGATTCTGATTCAATCTCATAAGGTCCTTCCTATTTTGGAGCCAACTTTCCATCAGCAGGATTGGTAGTATTCTGGAAAGCCTTTCTTAATACCCAATCTCCGATCCGGAACCTTCTAGTCCTTATATTCTTGTTATATGCCTTAGATATCCTCTGTTGATATGCTGCCATTCTTAGCCTTGCCACGTCTCTTGTCTCATCAACAGTGTCCAATTCCTCACATAGAACTTCAGGATTCTGCTCAGGATCCCGGAGGTTGGATCTTGCTGTAGGTATTACCATTTCTGTCGGGATCACCGCTTCTGCTCCAAATACGAAGGAAAACGGGGTTTAGCCAGTTGCATTTTTCACCGTCGTCCTATCGGCCCACAAAACAAAGGGTAATTCTTCTGCCCATCTTCCTTTTTTAGCCCCTAGTCTCTTTTTCAAGTTGTTGACAATTATCTTGTTTGAGGATTCTGCTTGTCCATTTGCTTGAGGATGTACTGGTGTAGATGTGATCATTTTAATTCCCCAACTCTTGCAGAAGTCAGTAGTCCTCTTACTTATAAACTGAGAACCATTGTCATAAATTATCTCAGTCGGTACTCCAAACCTGGTCAGGATATTCTTTTTTATGAAGGATACCACTTCCTGATCTCTAACTTGAATGAACGCTTCCATGAAGACCTTTCCTCCTGGAGCCTTTGGCAATTTTCCTACTATATCCATTCCCCACTTCATGAATGGCCAAGGGGAAGCTATAGGATAAAGTGGCTCAGCCGGCTGATGTAATATATTACTGTGTCTTTGACATGCATCACATCTTCAAGCATATTCTGCAGCATCCTTTCTCATTGTCGGCCAATAATATCATGTTCTTAATGCCTTTGAGAACAACGACCTACCCCCAATATGGTTACCGCAATCCCCTTCGTGTATATCCTGAAGCACTTCCTTGGTTTCGGGATCCTCCAAGCACCTCAGATACGGTCCTGCAAGAGATTTCTTATACAAGACATTATTTATAATAGTGAATCGTGATACCTTCATTCTAAAGGCCTTAGGGTTCACATCCTTTGGGATGTGTCCTTCCTTGAGATATCTTATGATTGGAGCCATCCAAGACTTAGGATCCTTCTCAGAATATTGACCATCAGGATCCTGAACACTTACTACTTCCTTATCCTGAGGATCCGTCGCAGGATATAAGATATGTAATATTGGTATTCGGGTTCCTTCTGGTATCCTGACTGATGATCCTAGATTTGCCAAGGCATCAGCTTCAGCATTATCCTCTCTTGGTACCTGTTCAAGTGTAAAAATATCGAAATATCCTGCTAATTTTTTAAGAATTTCGAGATATTCGACTAACTTCTCACCTTTAACTGCATATGATCCATTAAAATGATTAGTTATTAACAAAGAATCAACATATACTTGCAAACTCTTGATATTCATACTTTTAGCCAATTCTAATCCTGCAATTAAAGCTTCATATTCTGCCTCATTAGTAGTGGCAGAGAACTCACATCTAATAGCCTGGGGTAATATGTCCCCCTGTGGCGATTTTAGTAGTATACCCAAACCTACACCTCTTATATTAGATGCACCGTCAGTATATAGCGTCCAGGATTCCAAATTTTCTCCTAGCTGTTGTACTTCTATGTCTACTTCATTTTGAATATCACTACTGAAATCAGCCACAAAGTCAGCTAAAGCCTGAGACTTTATGGCATTTCTAGGTTCATATACTAGATCAAAGGCACTTAATTTTACTGACCATTTAGCCATCCTACCAGACATCTCGGGTTTCCTAAGCACGTTCTTAACAGGATAGTTGGTTTTAACATGAATCCTACGTGTTTCAAAATAATGTCTAAGTTTTGTTGACGCCATAACTAGGGCTAAAATTAGTTTTTCTAAGTGGGGATACCTAGTTTCAGCATCTAATAAACTTTTACTGACATAATAGACAGGATACTGCTGACCTTCATGATCTTTTACGAGGACGGCACTTACCGCATTCCCTGACACAGCAAGGTATAGGGATAGTGGTTCGCCATCTTCAGGTTTCATTAACAGAGGTGCAGTTGAAAGATACTGTTTCAAATCCTGCAAAGCTGTTTCATGCTTTGCTCCCCATTCAAACTTCTTATTCTTCTTCAGGATATCATAAAACTCCTTGCACTTTTCCGAGGATCTTGAAATAAATCTGTTCAATGCTGCCACTCGCCCTGTTAACCGTTGAACATCCTTCATATTTGAAGGTGATTTGATATCCAAAATAGCTTTAATCTGCTCCGGGCTTGCCTCTATCCCTCTTTTAGTGACCATATATCCTAGGAACTTTCCTGTCCCCACTCCGAAATGGCACTTAGCAGGATTTAGCTTCAAGTTATACTGATCCAGGATATCAAATGCACCTTTGATATCCTGGAGGTGATCCTCAGCTTTTTTAGATTTTACTACCATGTCGTCGATGTATACCTCCATAGTGTCCCCCAGCTTGTCTTTGAACATCATGTTCACCAATCTTTGATACGTTGCACCTGCATTTTTCGAACCAAAGGGCATAGCAGTGTAGCAATAAATACCTGTTGGTGTCATGAAGGCAGTATCCTCCTGATCAGAAGGTTCCATTTGGATCTGCTGGAATCCTGAAGATGCATCCATGAAGGTCAACATCTCATGGCCGGCAGTAGCGTCCACCATTGAGTCAATATGAGGAAGAGGAAATGGGTATTTGGGACAAGCTTTGTTTAAGTCTGTGTAATCTACACAAACTCTCCATTTCCCATTTTTCTTTTGCACCACAACTACATTCGCAAGCCATTTAGGAAACTTCACTTCTCTAATCATCTTGCTCCTTAGTAGTCTTTCAACTCCTCTTGGATGATCACATTTCGCTCCGGAGCAAACTTCCTTCTCTTTTGTTGTACAGGCTTGAATGACCTGTTAACACCGAGCTTATGTGTTATAATATCCTTGGAAATACCTGTCATATCCTCGTGTTTCCATGCGAATGTTGACATCCTGCATTTCAAAAAATTAGTCAATTGATCTTCAATATCCTGAGGGATATTGGTTCCCACGAGCACCGAGATATCCAGATTATTCTGATCCAGGATTACTTTCTTTACATCCTGTTCTGAAGCCTCCATGATATACTGGCCTCGAATCTTTAATTGCTATGCTGCACTTGGCTTTGTTGAGGATTTCATCGAAGAAGAATAGCACTCCTTTGCTTCCTGTTGATCACTTTCCACCTTGACAACTCCCCAAGGAGTAGGGATCTTGATGCATTGATGGTAGGTTGACGGAACGGCTTTCATATCATGGATCCAAGGCCTACCTAGTATAATATTATAGCATGATAAAGAGTCCATGACACAAAAGCGCTGCATTGAGTTGACCCCTTGAATATACACAGGAAACTTTATCTCCCCTACGGTATTCCTAGCTTCTCCACTGAAACCAACGAGCACGGTGGACTTCGAAGTAATGTCTATCGGAGATACATTCATCCTCTTCAATGTTTCCAGCTGAATTATGTTGACAGAGCTGCCATTATCCACTAATATCCTGCGTACAAAATGGTTAGCAACATATAACGTTATCACTAAGGCATCATGATGGGGATCTTGGACAGTATCCCTGTCATCATTATCGAATGTGATGACTTTGTCAGTTGTGAGGGTTGACATCCTTGTCGGCTTATCTCCCCTCTCTGCTTTAGCTTCCTTCGTGTGCCTTTTTTGCCACAGAATATGATGTGCCGCATATGTCGGATCCTCCTTAAATAAAGTTAATTATTTTTGCATCTGCAGGAGGTGACGCTGCCCGTTCAGGATCCTTCTCGGGATCCTGACCTTTATTCTTCTTTCTTCCCAAGAGGTCCTTCAGATATCCCTTACTCAAGAGATAGCTTATTTCCTTTCTCAAAGCGATACAATCTTCAGTAACATGCCCAAAATCCTCATGGAAGGCACACCACTTGGACTTGTCCTTCCAATCAACCTTTTGTTGATTCTTCCAGGGCCACCTTGCTTTATCTCCTAAACCCTGCATAGCATACATCAGTTCAGGTATGTTAACAGAAAAACAATATTCAGACAACTCAGGATACTCCTCAAGATCCTCGTCTTCAACAGCATTCACTTTTTTGCCATCGTTTCTGCCATACGGTTTAGAACGGTATGGTTTATACGAGGATTCTGATTTCCTATTGGTTGACTCATAAGTTGTGGACGAATTCATCCTTTCTTGCATCTTTCTATCATCCTCCAGGCGAATGTATCTCAAGGCCCTGTTACGAGCTTCGTCCAGATTCCTGCAGGGATTCATTACAAGATCTTGGTAAAATTGAGAATCTTTCTGCAATCCCATCTTGAACGCTTGCACGGCCATTGAAACATTAAGATGTGGGATATCCAAGGATTCCTGACTAAACTTATTCACATAATCCCTCAAGGATTCCTGAGGCCCTTGAGTTATCCTGTAAAGGTCACTGGTTAATTTCTCAAAACTCTGACTGCAAGAAAATTGACTGTTAAATAAATTAACTAAATGAGCAAAAGAAGTAATCGAGTGAGGAGGAACGTTTAACAGCCATTTCAAGGCTGATCCTGTTAAGGTGGAACCAAAACCCTTGCATAGGCATGCTTCCTTGAGCTCCGGAGGGATATGGTTAATCTCCATTCTTTCCCTATACTGGGTAATATGCTCCTCAGGATCCGTAGTTCCGTCATAGAGCTTCATGTTGGGGGTTTCAAATCTTTTCGGGATTTCAGCATCACAAATAGGATATGCGAACCTGTATATCCTGTGGCTATCCTGGGATACTTCAGGAATTGGCTGAACCACCCCAGGCACACTGGATATCATGTCCTTCAGTTTTTGAAGCTCCCTGGAAAATGCTGACGTCATACCTGCATCCTGCAAAGATCCAACACCATTAGTAGCAAGAGTATTATTATTATTAGATACATTACCAACTTGGGGGTTCTGGCCATATCCTGAAGCATATCCTGAGCTCCTTACAGTTGATACTCTTACTGAAGAAGGTATCTCAGGAGTATGATTCTGGGAACGGGTAGGAACAATATTCCTCCGGTTATCCTCAGTATAGACTGCAGAACTGAAGTTCAAAGCCCTAGGTTGCAAGGGAGTGACAGTATCTTCGGCAGGCCGACTCGGGCCAGACTTCAAGAGTTGTATCTCTCTCATCAGCATCTGGTTGGTTTCCTGCTGCTGCCTCATCTGTTCCTGCACACTGCCAAACAAATTTAAAATCTCCTCGTTAGAAGCTAAAACAGGACTGGATCCCTGGACATTGCGAGCAGGGATAATATCCCGAGCCACATGACTTTTGGTCCCTTGCGAAGAGGCTTGCATTCTTGGAGGAGGTAGTGGAAGCACCGAACCAATTGTTGCAGAGGTTGTAGCAGACACGGTGGAAGAGCTCATGTTTGATCTTGAGGCCATTGAAAATAGTGTGGCAAAAAGTTTTGAGAATAGAAAACCAAGTAACGATTTTACAAAAGCTTTTAGTAGAAATAGCACAACTTGCCCCACGGTGGGCGCCAACTTGTTTTGGTCAAAAATTACCGAGGCAATTTAGTGATCAAATTAGTCAAGTGAGGTAGTGTGCCAAGAAAATGTGTAGAAGATATGCTAATTAAGTTATTTGCAAAAACTAGTTTCAGGATACGGCTCAGGATATAGAGCTGTATATATGATCAAACAATGAGCAAAAATGTAAAGGGGTGACACGAGATGTACGAGGAAAGCCCTTGATCAATCTAGATCGCCGGCATAAAACCTCGGGAGCTGACAATCGCAGCTGCCTTGTTCTTCTATTGCTTCAAATATCAGGATACAGTGCATGATATGATGCGGATCAACTACGTGTTACAATATAATTTTGAGTACAAGTGTTGGTGTGTAGTGATTGCTAGTAACTAGAGAGTAAAGTGTGCGAATGAAAGTGAGTGCCTTAACTTGATCCGATCATACTATTTATAGCTAACCGGAAACAACTAACTTTCCTAATAAACCGAGATGCCCTGAATATTCCCAAGTAATCGTTGTAGTCCTGGTCTTTCGGGATCAACGTCTCTATTCCAACTGATTTGCCCGAGTCTTGGGGGAAGAAGTCTTCTTGAACGTTGGAGACTTATAACTCTTAATCTGCACGTGATCAATTCAGTTAATACCAGGATATCGAACCAGGATGTTACCAATATCCTGATCCGGTATCCTGATGACAATCAAAAAGCAGAATATTAGTTAGGATATATACTCGGAAAATGACCCATAACACTAACATTGTAAACTTTTTATGAGCTTCTGGTGTTTTGTTGCTACTAGTTTGATTAATAAAGTATGAAAGTGACATAAGTGATAAGGATGGCCTGTGTTATGTTTAGTGTTAATAAGGACGACTGGAATTTTTAGATTTGCAGGAGAAAAATGAGATGGGAAAGATGAAATTAGTGTTGTTAAGTAGGTCCTACCTAATTAATTTATTTTGTTTATCATTAAAGGTAATATAGTCATTTTACATGGACTTAACTCTACAAACTAACATCCATCCAGTTGAAAAACTATTCAAGTAACAAACGAATAAACCACAGAGAGCACAAATGTAATTTTATAAAGTTGGGAAAATTTATTTTGAACAACAACAAAACAACTTTTATTCCACCATGTCAACAGGTTAAAAACGACATATAGCAAGATGCTAGATATCGCCACCCGACATACTCAAGAAACAATCAAGTACAACTTCAAACAAACATACATCAAGGATCATCAAGACTACTAATAATACACACTTTTTATGATCATTCTTCCCTTGGGCAAAAATTCAGCCACTCGTTCCATGATATCCCTAATCTCTTCGATCTTAGGTTGACCCAATCAAAAGATTCTTCTTTAATCTCTTCCACAAGCCTGGATGGTTCCTTAACTTTGTCATTAAAGATTGTATTGTTTCTATTCTTCCAAAGACTCCATGCCGCAAGTAAATGAATAACATATATTATTTTTTCCTTTCTCCTTAGCCAGTTCGTTTTCTCTTGGAATCTTGCTGTCATACTTTAATTGTGGTCTCGAAAGGGGAGTTTCATCCGGCTCCATAACTGTACCCAAACTTCCTTTGCTAACGGGCAGTGGATTAATATGTGGCTTGCCGTTTCTGGGCCCAGCCCACATACATTACACAGGTTCGGTCCAACAAGCGAGCCCCTCTTCTTTAACGCCACTCTTGTCGGAATTCTTTCTTCCATCGCTCTCCAAACGAACAGGTTTACTTTTGCCGTAGCTATCTTACTCCATTCAAAACTGTTTGGATTATAGTTAACATCGACGATCCCAGTCAATGTTTTCCTTATTTCCTTCACCGAGTAACCTTTCGAATCGTTATCCTTCCATCTCCATTCGTCCTCGTGCTGGTTCAAGTTTTGTTGTAGTAATAATGTCTTCAATGTTTCTCACTCGTTTTTTTCTTCACTGCAATTAGGCAGCCTATTCCAACTCCAATCCCATATCACACCTCCTTCGATCCTTTTATAATTTTGCTGCACTTTGTTTCTTTTATTTTTTGCCAAAACAAACATGCTGGGGAATTCCTCCTTGAAAGGTCGGTTGGACGCCCAAGAATCCAGCCAGAATAGTGTTTTATTCCCACTTCCCACTTCCCACATTGCATTTTAAACAATTATCCGGTTCAATCCCCATCTTCCTGAATTCCTCTTCCATCCCCATTATTGCTTTCCATAAAATAAAGTTGGGAAATAAGAGTGAAATTTTGGCAAACAACACTAAGCACATTTTACTCTTGTTTTTAGTGATATTGAAACCCTGTGATAAAAGGATAAACTTTGAAATAACGTCAATAAACCCTAAGCCTAATTTCACCTCCCAAAGCTCTGTTGAGAAAATGGAAACCCTAGAACAACAACGCCAACAATCGACGACCGCTACAGATGATCGATTGGCCAAGAAGACAAAGACTCCCATCCCAATTGAAATAATCGAAGACATCCTCTCCAGACTCCCTGTCGAATCCATTCTCCGGTTCAGATCAGTTTCCAAACCATGGCTCTCCCGCATCTCCGATCCGTCATTCACCAAACTCCACTCCACTCGCTCTACCCGCACCACCTTACTTCTTTCCGCTTACCAGTATTCCACTCGCCAACAACACATTCTCTCCGCCGCCCGTGACGGTGATCCCCTAACTCATCTTTTCACAATCGACGACGTTTCTGATTATGATATCACAGAGGCCCATCATTTGAACGACTTAGTATTGTTTACTTCCGTGAATTCGCGTTACAGTTACCCTTACGCCAACGTTGTTAACCCTAGCACGCGTAAGTCCTTATTACTCCCTCATCCTGATCCTGATCCTGATATAGATGAGATTACCAGTTACTTTTTCGGGTTTTCATGATCAGGAAACTTCGTGAACCTACTAGATTTGATATTATGATTTTTTCACTGTCAACTTGTTCATGGAGAAAGAGCGATGCCGAGCTTCCTGTTGGTTTTAGTTGGGATAATATGACCTTTGGCTACAACCACAGCGTTTGTGTCAATAGTGTTTTTCTATTTTTTTTTTCGTTGCATCAAAATATGATTGCTCTTGATTGTTTTTAATCGACAGAATCAAGTCAAACAAAACAACCAAAGTATAAATCGATGCTTATTTGGACGCACCGACTGGTTATGAAATGGCATTGATAGCCTCTACTCGTGTCCTAGCCCGTCGGAGAGCTAGATTTGCCTCGATTGTTTGTCTCTTTCCTTCATCTTTTCTCAAAGCAGCTTCTGCTACATCTAAAGTTTCTAGATGGTTTATGGTGTCACATTTTGGCGTTTGACTTGAGAACAGAGGTGTTTTCGGTAATCAACATTCCTCAAGTTGCTCTGCCTGATGATGATGGCCTTCCTTACATTATAAAAGCCAATGGATGTATCGGAATTGCTAGGCGTACAATAAAAAACAACCAACTACATGTATAGATGTTACAAGATTATGAAAACCGTGTTTGGGTCAGAGAAATCTACACTGAGCCTTTGAACGGGATATGTTTCCCTTACCCTGAGGAGTTTGTTAATACAGACGAGATTATCTGTTGTCTTAGCAAGTGGAGTGTACCTGTCTATAACAAGACGAGTAGATGTTTTAAGTCATTACAGTTCACTCCGGGTCATCTATTTCCGATGTCAAGAGAATTGGGGTTCACTATGGTCAAGAGTTATGATGAAAGCATGGTGCCTTTATAGAGGAACGGACAAGACTTAATGATCTGAAACAAGTACCTCCACGGGCAAATGTTGTCTTCCTTTATAGGTGTTATGTTTACATTTATTTATCAACTGGTTATATTTCTTATTGGTTCAAGATGTTTCAAGAGTCGAGTTTATTTGTCTAAAAACAATCAACTTGTTTATTTAACTAGTTTCAGTTTGTTTGTCAAAATTTTAAAACAAGTAATGATATGTCTAGTACATGCTTTAGTGGTGCTGTATATGTATGCTATTACATGTATGATCAATCTTGATCTCCTGGTGGTTGTTGGCATTAACCATATGAAACAGGCCAAACGGATTAAAATCCACCCAAAATAGATTCAAACTATATTTCTGACAAGAAATTTCTTTGCATAATTCATAGGTCTTTTCATCTTTTGGTGTGGAGTGTGGGTTGGTGGTTGGGTGTGTGAAAATCTTTGTGGTTAATTTTTCCTTCTTATAACTGTCATGGAATCTTTTTGTCTTTGTTAATTGAGTTTAAACATTTCAATTCATTTTGGGTCTTGAGTATGTCATTAGTTGTGTGTTTGGTTTAAATGGAGAGAAAAGGAGACTGAGGGTAGTACTCTTAAAACACTTGTTCAGTTCATAGGTTTTTCTTGACGTGTTTTGCGTATTTGTTTCCTCATCCTACTCTCTTCAATTCTATAGGACTTTCCATTGTTACTGATAATAACCAATGGCCTATCTTTGGCCTACAATGCCTGCCAATTCAGAGGTTGAAAAGGGATATATAGGATGTGAGTTAGCATTCACCTTGGAGCGATATGGTTGGACTATAGTATGAGAATTTTGATGGGTGTCAGCCCAATGGCCACCGGCACCCAAGTTAAACCGGTTCGAGGCCTAAAATGCTCGGGTTCGAATCCTGCATGCAGGCTCTTCGCTCCCCTCGAAACGGCTGGGTAGTCACCGCCAGCCAGCATTGCCGGGTCGCTAGCTTGGGGAGGGGGATCCCTCCCGCAGTCAGGGGTACCGTGCAATTACCTTTTTTTTAGTATGAGAATTTTGATGATTGCCTTCATTACTCATATTTTTTGAACTTTCTGCTCATCTCATGGCATAGAAACCCAGTTAAACTGAACGAGTCGAACCTTTTTCGTCTGCAACATTGAGTCAACTTTGCCTTGGGTCAACTGGGTTTATAACTTATTGGGTTGGGACGGTGTTACAAGATGCCATAGGAATTGGTGGATTTGGATATATGAGCATAATGTTGACTGTGAGAGATGAAATAGACATATTAAGTGGCGACACTGAAGTGTGAAAAAAGCTGATGGTCATAATACAAATATGATGATTTGCTAATTGCAAATTCAGTAACTTGATTAAAGAAGAAGAAGCTTAGCATGGCTGATACGTGCAGACTTTTAGAGAGAGAATAGAGAGAGAAACTAAGAAAGTTCATTCAACTAATCGGTACCTAATTACTACAACTCTCACAACTATATAACCAACCAACTAACTAATAAGCCATACACTATACAACAATTACATTTTGGTCCCTCTACATATTTCGACACATATCAATCCTTCCCTCCTATAAAACTTTTGACCTCAAAAGTACAAATTAACAAAACTAAACCCATTAATCAAAAATGTCAAAAACAAAAGAGAAAGCTTGACCACCGAACCCCTGCTCAACTTCATGTTTTGTTGTCAAAAGATAAAAAATCTTTTGTTGAATTGTCACCACACTGACTAAGCCCATAGCAGCCGTATATTGTCACTATAACATGCCAAACTACATCTCCACCGCTTATGCTAAACATTTCCCCATCAAAGACTTTTGTCCTCAAAAGTCCACTTAGGAAATAAAGCCCCATGAACTATTCTTTTTCACCGTGAAGCATAAAAGTGCCATTCATAAGCCAAGGATATTGTACAGAGATCATCCATAAATGTAGATCCTTTATTACATATCCCATGACCACCTCTTGAAATTCATCAAAATAAAATGATGTGTATTTCAAACAGTGGTATATCACTCTGCATCCACTTATAGCAATCTTTGTTGGACCTAGTGTGGCCTTAAAACAACTTCTTTTCACGTAATTTGGCAAGTGATTTCAGTAGATGTGAAAAAGATGTGCGGAAATGGAAATCAGACTCTCAAGACAAGACCTACAGAATTATCAAGTTTATATCACTTTGAAACAAAATGGTTTACAAGGTGATTGTAAGATTATTATCTAGTACAAATGAATCTTGAATTCTGTGGGTGAGAGGGCAATGGAGTTTTGATGTATGTATGAATGATAAGCTTCAAACTCACTTTGCTTCTCCTGGTTGAGCCTTCTATTTATAGAAGGCTGGGTGCATGAATAAACAATAGTTTATTCATGCAACAAGTCCTGCAAAAAGTGGCCAATTGACATATTCATTGAATCCAACGTTCAAGTTGCCTTTTTCATCATGATATCCAATAATGTCAACTTGCATCGGTAATTGTGGCAGGATAGAGCCAATTTCAGACAAGTGGGGTACTTCATCAGAATTCTGATAAACCACTTCATCAGAAATTCTAATGAACAAATCATCAGAAAAATCCTGATGATCAGAATCGTCAGAAACTGATGATTTTTCATCAGAAATATCATCAGATCCATCAGAAATGACCTTCTCTGATAATCCAATTCAGCTCTTGATCAACTTGTGATTCTTTGAAGTAGATGTTGTGCATTTCAGTTGTCCCATCTGATCTTCTTGTTCTTGTTTGTGATCTTCAGGACTGTGATCTCTTCATAGATCCAGTTGATTGTGATTTTCTTTAATACTTACAAATAAAGTTTCCTAACAGTTTCCCCCTAAGTATTATAAGAAAATGAACTATCTCTATATCTAACATAAACAACTTTCTTGAAAGAGAAAAATAAAAACAACTAAGTTCAGAAACATAGAACATAGTCAAACCAACCATAAATCAGATAAAAATAAAATTTTGTTCAAAACATGAATTTAATCTCATCAATTCATTAATTGATCTTCACTCCACTTCTGTATTTGTCTCCTGGTTTCAGCCTTTTCTTGTGATCTATTGCCTTTTGAGTTTCTTTGTACATTTCTTTGTACCATCCTCTTGCTTCCATCCAGTTTTCAATGCATTCTTCAATTGTTTTTCTTAGTTGTTCATTGTTCTTTCCCTTCTTCTTGAGCTGCTCTTGTTTTTCATTCATGCAGTTCCTTATATATTTTAGAGTTTGATTTGAATACCTGCATATATTACTGATTCTGAACAGAGCTTTCTCTTTATTAGCATCTTTGAAGATTACACCCATTTCTGGTTGGTCAAAGATTGCTCCAGTTCTTACTAGTTTGGAAGGAATCTCAGCTGGAATTTTGGTGTTGGGAGGAAGTATTAATACCTTGTTGCTGTACTCAAAATTGATACATAGATCAAAGTCTGTCAGTGCATCCCTTTTGTATAGCTTTGCTCCTGCACTTTTGAGGCTTTCAAGGGCTCTTTTGACCACAACTGAATTACCTTTCATTTCATCAATGATATTCTTCATTTTGACTATTCCCATTGAGTGAATATCATCAGCCAAATTTGCATCAGTGACTTTTTGTTCACTGTTATCTCTTCTGATCAGGGTATACTTGTTTTGTGCTTCAAAACCTAAGATGCCTTCTCAAGTGGTCAAAGTATCAATTCTTTCAATTGATACTATTGGATTGGTCATGTGCTTGTGTAGAATTACCCAACCTCCATTGTTTCTGTTTTCAACAATACCTTTGCTCATTGGAGAGAGTGGTCTCTTTGGGTTGTCTTCTGGACCTTTCCAATAGTAATGCTTTAGATGTTCTTCAGGGTACATAATAGTGTGTAGATCACCTGTCAGCACATCCATTTCTCTGATGTCCCCTTCTGAATTTTCTATCATTTCTTTTCTTGGCCTCTTTGAGGAAGTCACTTCAATTTCCATTCTTCTCTTCTCTCTTGTATCCATCCTTATGCTTAATTCTGTTTCTCCTGTGATGGCTGTAGAAGATGACTGAACTGGAACATGGTCTTTCTGCTGTACCCTTGATGTGTCTGGCTTTGGGACATTTGGTGGAGGACCCATGAGTAACTTTTGTTTATCTGGAGGTGGACCCATGGGTTGCTTCTGTTTTTGAACTGTTGAAGTTTCTGTTTGTTTGGTTTGAACTTGTTGAATGGTTTCTGGTTGTTGTTGAGGAGTTTCTGATCTCCTTGTTTATCTTTCTTGTGGAATTGGGGCTTTCAGTTCATGAAGATCAACTTTTGCTATTCTAGCAACATTATACTGCAATCTCTCTATTAACAAACGAACATTAGTGAGAAGTTGAGTATTTGCTTCTTGTTGTTTCTTCATTTTCTGAAACTCCTGTTTTTCTTGATTTCTTTGTGCAGTTAATTCCATCAACAGTTTCTCAAAAGCCTTAGCCATGCTGCTGTTGTTGGCTCTGAGGAACTGTATTTCTTCAAGAAGCTTCCCTGAACTTGAGCTTTCTCCTGCAGTTGCAACCTCAACCATCTTTTTCTTGATATCATGTAGTTCCTTAAGAGCCTTCTCTAATTCTGATGAGCTCTCTTTGTTTTCTAATGACTTTTGCAGTTTGTTGAGGGCTGCAACATTGTCTTTTGTTTGCTTCTGCACAGCTTTGACAGTTTCTGATAAAACCTTGATATCTGACTTTTGATTTCTGATTTCTTCTAATATCAGATCAAGTTTTCCTTCTGTGGCTGTTTTCACAGTAGCAGTTGTGTCTTCAAGTTCCTTGTAAAGTTGTTTAGGGGACATAGATTGATGTCCTTGGGAAATAGGAGAAACAACTGATGTTCCCCTTCTAACACCAGCAGAAAACACATTCTCTGCTGTTCTGAGGTTAAGAGGATTTGATGATTCCAAATTCTCTATATCCTCACCAGAAAATTGAAACACATTCAAGTTCTGGTTTTCCTCATATCCTTGAACCTTTTCAGGTTCTCCATGAGTTGTTGAGAAACTCTTAGTTTTCTCATCCATGTTTCCTTGATCAGCAGGCATCCACCTGTTGCCACCACATTTTCCTCCTCAGAATCTGATTCAGAAAATGGGTCCTTAGTTTCACTCACATTTTGTTTTTCAGAAATGGTGCCTCTAAGTAAAATTTCATGTTTTCCTTGAATTGATTCATCAGAATCACTCTTAGAGAAATGGAATATGTTTAGTTTGGAGTGTTGTGCACCTGTTTCTCCCATATGTGAGATTTCAGCATGATGTTCTTCTGCCACAGGACTCATATTCACATCTTCATCAGCTGGATGAGGATCAAATTCACCCTGTTGTTCCATTCTTGGTGTGCTTGACTCTTGTGCATCATGCTCCATGGGGGACACATTTTCAAAAATTCCTCTGTTCTCTGGCCTTTTATTCAACATCTTCAGATATTCTGTTTTGTATGGTGAATCTTCTGGTATCAGATTCATCATGCTTTCTGATAGAGCAGGCACATCATAATCTGACTTCCAAGATCCTATGGCAGTCCAAGGTCTCATAATTTCTGTTTTCCACATATTTTCTGATGTTGGAATCTCTAGGTTCCTTTCAGAAAAGGCATCAGAAATTATGATTGACAGAAATCTGGGAAAGGGTAGATGTGAATCTATCCTCCCAGTGTTTGTCAGAATTGATCTTTTGATCAGAATAAATATTTCTGTTCCAAAATCAATGTTCAACCCACTAATGAGACTGAACATGATTGTTAGAATATTCTTATTTATCTGATCTGTACCTCCAATCTTTGAAGATAGACACTTGTTCAGAATTTCCATTAGAACTTGCCAGAAGGCAGGTAGCTTGTTTCTCATGAATTCATTGATCTTTGAAATCTTTGGCTCAAGGGTAGTTCCAAACATTCCCTTATCTTCTCTGGTGATATAGTAATAAAGATATTTCCCCACACATGTGCTGTTAGCTCGAGTTGATTTGAGACTTTGAGAGTTTTTACAACTTGTTGTATCAGTTCTTCTGGTACCTCTTTGGTCTTTGTGAGGGCTCGAGCAATAGGGCATCTGGTCAGAAATTCAATGAGAATTTGACACTTCAAATCATACAGTTCAATGTTATCATTCATTGCTTCATTGTTGCTCTTTGATGGAAGAAATTCAGCTTTAGTGATGAAGGGAACAGAGTGTTCTGTTGGTGGTATGTTGATGTTGATAGCTGCCATTGAGAATTTTAGTTTTTGTTTCGGAGAAGGGTTTTAGGGTTTCGATTTTGAAGGTTGAAGATGGAAGACTCTGTTTTTGAATGAGGTATTTATAGTGTGTACAGACAGAGATTCTTGAGTGTTTGTCGTGGGTTGTTTGTATTCAAGGTGGTTAATGACACCTTTATGATGTTTTAATCCTTTAAGGAAACAACTGTTTTTGAAAAACCTTTGGTTTATCTCTAATTTAATGTAAATCCTTTAAAGAGACTTAGAGATTCCAATGATTTTGCGGATAAACACTAATGTCCAACTTGCATCTTTTCTCCATGTGGGACCCTTTTAGTTTCAAAAAGGTCCAATAGAAACCTTTTCCGAGTTTGTGTGTGTCTTCCCAGGTTTTCATCTTGATGATATATATCAGAAAATTCTGAATAAAACTTTTGAGAGTTGTATTTTCTTCATATATCATCATAATTCATTTGATTCATTTATAGAGGATGAATCATCATTTTTTTTATTTTTTTTATTTTTTATTTTTTTTTAAATTTTTTTTTGAGATGAGAGGGAATAAGTAGAGTTCCGAGATTTTTACTTACATTGCAGTCTTGCAGTTCTGAACTCCACACCTTTGTTCTGATATATAAGAAATATTTTTCATACAGCTTGTTCCAGTCCTCAGAAATTTTTTTTGAAAGAAACTTATTTCAAGAAAAATTTAGATGGTCATAAGTTCCTTTGAATCTGGTTAAAAGCATTGTTTTTCTGATGATAGGTCAAACTTCCTGGCTTTCAAGAGATTTTTCTGATAAAAATTTGATTTTCTGATTTATTGTCAGATTTTCTGGTTATTTTCAAAATTTTCTGGTGAATGATCAGATTAGTGTGGCTTAATGAGTTTTCTGAATAAATACCAGATTTTCTGATTGATTATCAGATTTTCTGAGTTTCACTAAATCCTGTCAGATCTCATGTGAGTTTCACCAGATTTTCTTTGTTTTTATCAGACATGTTGTGTTAGTTCCCCCTAGATCTATTAAGAAATGAAAAGAGATTAAAACAAACCTGATATATATATATATATATATATATATATATATATATATATATATATATATATATATATATATATATATATATATATATATATATATATAACAAAAATAATAAAACACACATCAAGAAAAAAAAAAACAAAACAACTACTCATCCTCCTCCTCCAACACGTTGTACATGCACTTCACATATAACCAAAGACTGGTTATTCGACCGGTATGATTCGTTGATGGCGTCAGGGTGGCTTCACTAATGTTTTCTTGAAGTACCAGCTCGGCCCTTGGATAGCAGCTTCTCACTCCTCCGAAGTCCAGCTGACTTGTGATCACCTTGGTTACGAATCAAGGGTAGATCAGAAAGGGTTGACGGTCGTGGATGTTTGCTTCTAGGTCTCTCATGAGAGACTTGGCATAGTTGTAAGGTTTTTCCTGTACAACAGCAAGAACCACTTCCATCATCTTATGAGACAGCTCGTTGAAGTGTCCAATCTTCTTGGAGAAGCAGACACTTAGCTGTGTTACCAAAAACTGGAAAGGTGGTATAAAACCTGATTTGCTAACAGCCCTTGACGAGTTGTTTGTATGATAGCCCATTTCAGTCAAGGTCTGTTGCACATTTGCCTTATCCAAAAATTTGATTTCATGATCATTACCCAGTTTGAGGACATCTCTGATTGTTTCCTCTTTTAGGGTAATTTTTACCCCCATAACCTCACTTTCAATCCACACGAAAGTACCACTAAAAATGATATGAGAGTTCCACCAGAACTCTTGGAGAAGTTCTGGATAAATGGTGACATGTGATGATACAGCAAAGCCCAAAGGACTTCGCATGATCATATTGTACACAAACCTGCAGCCCTCCTATGCAGGTCCTTCCAAGTTGGATCTTAATCTAAGATTATGAAGTCTGTGAAATGGGATAGGGAATTGAGTAGCTTTCATCAATTTTGGGCGACCCATTTTAAGATAAGAAAAATTCTGTCGAAGGGCTTTTGAAGAGATGATTTTGATGTGAGGTAAGTTCTTTTCAGGTTGTTAATATTTATAGATGAAAGTGATGGTTCCCTATAAATGACATTAACAGCCAACCCTTTTCTCTTCAATTAAGACGATATCTGTTGCAGTGAATGTAACAGTGAATGTGACAGTCTACTAAGCCCCATGTGTGAGTAAGCATTTAATGACTAGGCGGCTACTTTCATAGCTCCTAATGATTCTAGTGCCTACGTGTCACTTAAGTTTCTTATGAAAAAATGACGTTGCATGCATTTGCAGAAGAAAAATGAAATTCAATAATCTGGAAAAAAATTTGAGACGGTTGATTTTCACAGCTGTATGGAACTTCATTAGTATGCATGTTACTTTTCCCCCTTTTTGTTTTTATTTTTTTTAATAAGAAAGAAAGAAAAAAACAAAAACAAAATATACACAAAATTAAATATATACAATATGTGTGTGTGGGATATGCCAATTATGAAGATGGAAGACTATGAAGATTAAAAAAATATTATTCTGATGTTCCAACCTGGTTTCTGATTTTATATCAGAACTTCTGGTGATTTCACCAGATATTCTGATATTTCCTCAGATATTCTGATAAATCATCATTTATTGAAGATTCATCAGATTTTCTGATGTTCCATCAGATTGATGGATTGCTTTGTCAGAAACCAGTTGATTTGTTCTTTGATTATCAGAACTTTGATGATCATCAATATGGTTTTCAATTTGTGTCCTTGTCTTTTCTGAAAAATCTTCATCATTTAAATTAACCATGCCAAGTTTGCTGATTAAAAAATTGTGTCTCTTTTCATCAAGAGGCTTTGTAAAGATATCAGCAATTTGGTTTTCAGTTGGAACAAAATACATTTCAATGTTACCTTTCTCCACATGATCTTTTATGAAGTGATATCTGACATCTATGTGTTTGGTTCTTGAGTGATAAACTGGATTTTCTGTTATTGCAATAGCACTCTTTGAGTCACATAGAATTGGAATTTTTGTCAGAGTTACTCCATAATCTTTCAGTTGAGTTTGCATCCACATCACTTGTGAACAGCAACTTGCTGCTGCTACATATTCTGATTCTGCTGTTGATGTGGCAACACAGTTTTGTTTCTTGCTTGCCCAACATGCCAATTTTTCTCCTAAGAGTTGACAGGCACCAGATGTGCTTTTTCTGTCAATTTTACACCCTGTATAATCTGCATCTGTGTATGCAATTAATTCAACGTTTGTATCCTTTGGATACCAGAGACTAATTTCTGATGTGCCTTTAAGATATTTGAAAACCCTTTTTACAGCTTTTAGATGGGATTCTTTGGGATCACATTGATATCTGGCCAGAAAGCATGTTGCAAACATGATATCTGGCCTGCTTACAGTTAAATATAGCAGTGATCCTATCATCCCTCTATAGGTTTTAATATCAACACTTATTTCATCTTTATCAGAATCTAACTTGTTCCCTGTTGCCATGGGAGTTTTTGAAACAGAGCAGTTTTCAAGTGAGTATTTTTGTAGAATTGTTTTCACATATTTTGATTAACTTAAAAATATTCCATCAATTCTTTGTTTAACTTGTAACCCTAAGAAAAAGGTTAACTCACCCATCATACTCATTTCAAAGTGGCTGGTCATCAATTTTTGAAATTTTTCACAAAATTTTTCATTGGTTGATCCAAATATAATGTCATCAACATATATCTGGACCAGCAAAGTATGACCTTTGTGTGTTTTGAGAAAAAGAGTGGTGTCAATAGTACCTTTGGTAAACCCAGAATTGAGTAAGAAGTTTGATAAAGTTTCATACCAGGCTCTAGGAGCTTGCTTCAATCCATACAAGGCTTTGTTTAATCTGTAAACATGATTTTGAAATTTTGGATCAACAAAGCCTTCTGGTTGCTGCACATAGACTTCTTCCTCAATTTTACCATTCAGAAAAGCTGATTTTACATCCATTTGATATACTTTGAAATCCTTGGATGCAGCATAAGCAAGAAAAATTCTTACAGCTTCTAATCTAGCTACTGGTGCAAAAGTTTCATCATAATCAATACCTTCTTGTTGACAGTAACCTTTGACCACCAACCTTGTTTTGTTTCTTGTGATTATGCCATTCTCATCAGATTTATTCCTGAATACCCATTTTGAGCCTATGACAGATTTGTCTTTTGGCTTGGGTACCAGATCCCATACTTTGCTCCTTTCAAACTGATCAAGCTCTTCTTGCATGGCCTGAATCCATTCTGGATCACTTAGAGCTTCTTTGACAGATTTGGGTTCTACTTTGCTTAAGAACCCAGAAAATGCACACTCATGTGCAGTTGCAGATCTTGTTCTGACACCATCTGCAGGATTGCCAATGATGTCAGAATGAACATGTCCTTTGATCCATCTTAACTTGTTGTGAAAAGTTGTTGGTTCTGATGGATTTGAAGTTTCCCCCTGAACAGGTGCTTCAATTGTGTGTAAGATATCAGAATTTTGAGGTTCTGATGTACTACACCTTTGTTCTGCAGAGTTAGTACATGAAGTATCTTCTGATTTGTTTTTGAAAGAATTATCATGTTCTAGGAAATCTTCATTCATCATTTCAAAGAGATGTTCATACTTTTCTTGTTTGTCAGAAAAATTTATTTCTTTCATGTATTCATCAGAAACCTCTGTTTCTGATGAGTCATCAAATGAAACATACAGACTTTCTCTGATTGTCCTTGTATTGAGAATAAAAATTCTATATGCTTTTGATGACAAAGAGTAACCAAGAAAAATACCTTTTTCTGCCTTTCTGTCAAAATTTTCAAGGCTTTCAAAATCTTTGAAAACAAAACATCTACAACCAAATGTATGCAAAAATTTTATACTTGGAATTCTTCCATTGATAATGTTGTAAGGTGTTTTGTTGTGCCTTTTGTTGATTATTGATCTGTTTTGGGTAAAACATGCATTTGCTATAGCTTCTGCCCAAAAGTGAGTGGGCAACTTAGCATAAGCAAGCATGGTTCTGGCGGCTTCTACCAAGGTCCTATTCCTTCTTTCAACCACCCCATTCTGTTGGGGTGTTCTGGGAGCAGAAAAATCATGAGAAATTCCTTTACTTACAAGGAAATTCTCAATTTTTGAATTTTTAAACTCTGTTCCATTGTCTGGTCTAATCCTTCTGACTGTTAGTTTTAACAGATTTTCAATTTTCTTAATAAAATTAATGATCAAATCAGGAGTTTCACTTTTCTTTCTCAAAAATTCTACCCATGTGTACCTGGAAAAGTCATCTACTATTACTAGTATGTATTTCTTTCGAGAAAAACTTTCTGTACTTATGGGTCCACACAAATCCATGTGTAAAAGTTCCAAATTTTGTGAAATAGAAGACTCAGAAATTGATTTATGTGAGCTTCTCTTGGATTTACCCATCTCACATGCTTCACAAAATTTATCCTTCTTTGAGGATATCAAAGGTAATCCTTTTACCAGACCTTTGCTTGCTAGTTTGCTTAGGTTTTTGAAATTTAAGTGGGCTAGCCTTTTGTGCCATAACCAACTACTACCTTTGTTGATTTTTGAAAATAAACATAGTTTTGGATGTTCACTTTCTTCTTTGAAGTCAAAATAGTAAATTGATTTTCGTATTCTTTTCCCACTTAAATATATTTTATTATCATCTATACCTATTAACAAGCATTTTTCTGGTAAAAAGGTTACCTGAAAACCTTTGTAACAGAATTGACCACAACTCAGCAAGTTATACTTTAAGCCTTCAACATAGGCTACTTTGTTTATGGTCAAACATCCATACCTTATGCATCCATATCCCATGATCCTCCATTTCACTCCATTTCCAAAATTTACCATTCTACCCAGCCTTGAAACAAAGTTGCTGAGTAAGCTCCTGTCCCCAGTCATGTGCTTGGAGCTCCCTGAGTCGCAGTATCAGATCTGCTGCACATGATGGTCCTGAAATGAAATGATTAGAGGGTTTTTGGTACCCAGGCATGCTTGGGTACTGTTTCTGATGGAATCCTAATAAGTTTATTTCTTCTTCTTGGTTTTGCATCAGAAACTCTGTTATATGCTGAGCCATTAACAGATTTTACATTTTTTTTGAAGATGGTGTTGAACAAGATTCAGTATGTCAACACACATACAAGAGTTATCAGAATTTTCTGATATTTCTTCTTGAATGGAATGAGTGGATAATTTTGAAAAGATGAGTGAACTACTTCTGGAGTCTTTATGGATTCTTGACTGCATTCACTTTTGTTTGTTTTGAAGTTTGGTTTTTCAAAAGAGTATTCAGAACAGGTTGTTTTGCAAGATTCAGATTCTGATTCTGATGAAAATTTATCAGAATTCTGATGAGTTGCTTTTACAAAGATAGTGGGTTTATTTCCATCTGATCTTGTATAACCTAAACCCTCTCCTTTGTTCTTAGGTGTGGACTCAATAAAATTTATGAACTCTTTGACTTGTTGAAAACATCTTACATTGATTTCTTTGTCATTGATTTTCTTGTAAAGATCTTTTCTTTCATTTTCGTAAAACTCAATTTTAGCTCTTTGATCTAAACTATCCTCTATAAGAAGTTGGTTTTCAAGAATGATTTTATTCAAAGTCCTTTGCAACTCATCAGATTTTCTAATATCTGTCTGATGTTTTTCTTACAGATTTAGAAAATCTGACATGAGCTTGTTTAGCTTGTGTTCAAGATCAAGATTGTCTAAATTTACCTTTTGTTCTGAAGTTTCTGGTAGACCTTCAGAAAGTGCCATGAGGCAGAAATTTGCCAATTCTTCTTCTTCATCATCAGAAGAATCATCAGATAACCATGTATCTGTTCCAGATTTTAAGCTTACTTGTTGCTGCTTCTTTGCTTCTTCAAGCTTTTTCTCATAATAGGCAACATCCTTCAGCTTTTTGGTCTTGCATTCTGATGCATAATGACCTCTCTGCTTGCACTTGTAACACACAACTTCAGCCTTCCCTTTATCCTTAGATCTAACCTCTTCTTTAGATCTTCCATCCATCCTTCCTCTGTCACTCCTCTGGTATTTTTGGCTACCTCCCCTCAACCTCTGCTTAAATGTTTTGGTGAGCAGTGCTATTGCCTCAGCAAAAGTTGAAAATCTGATGAAGTATCAGAAACTTCAAAACTTTGGCTGCTTGATGGTTGGGGATCATTGGTGGGTATTGTTCTTTGTGAGTTTGAGATAAGAGCTAAATATCCCCCTCTTTGAATGGTTTCTTCAAATATTTCTTCCTCTCTGGGGACCAAGATGCTGTATAAGTCATGAAGACTCATGTTTCCTAGTTCTAAGGTTGATGATAAAGTCATGGTTAGACTTCTCCATTCTCTAGGAAGGGCATCAAGAAATTTTATGTTCCTTTCATCATTTGACTTTGTTATTCCAAATTTCTTTAGCTCGTTTAAAAGTTTTGTAAATCTTTGATATGTATCATTTAATCTTTCATTTGGCAAACTTTTAAACCTTTCATAAGATGAGACATTGTTTGTTCTCTTGTTTCTTCTCATCCTTTCTCCTCCTTTACAAAGATTTTCCAACTGATCCCATATTTCCTTGGCTGATGCACATGCATCAACTTGTGAAAATATGTCATTGGGGATGGCCATAATTAAAAGTGACTTTGCCCTTTCATCCCCAGCCACCTTTTCCTTGTCTTCCTCACTCCAAAGCATTTCACTTTTGGGAGCTTGGGAGGCAGGGATAGCAGGTGATTGGTCAGTTGCTGGAATAGCTGGTATAACAGTCATTGGTATATGTGGACCCCTTTCAATGTATTGAAACAGAGCTCGGTCATGACCATTAAGGAAATTGACCATCCTGATTTTCCATTGGGGGTATTCCTCTCTGACCAGAGTCGGAGGTTTGGACATAGAACCAATGTTAAAAGCATTATTCCAGGATTGAAAGCTGGCCATATTTAGAGAAAAGAAGATGAGCGATTGATCGTTTGAAAATAGTTTATTCAATCTGCTCTGATACCAATTGTTGGACCCAGTGTGGCCTTAAAACAACTTCTTTTCACGTAATATGGCAAGTGATTTCAGTAGATGTGAAAAAGATGTGCGGAAATGGAAATCAGACTTTCAAGAAACAAGACCTACAGAATTATCAAGTTTATATCACTTTGAAACAAAATGGTTTACAAGGTGATTGTAAGATTATTATCTAGTACAAATGAATCTTGAATTCTGTGGGTGAGAGGGCAATGGAGTTTTGATGTATATATGAATGATAAGCTTCAAACTCACTTTGCTTCTCCTGGTTGAGCCTTCTATTTATAGAAGGCTGGGTGCATGAATAAACAATAGTTTATTCATGCAATAAGTCCTGCAAAAAGTGGCCAATTGAAATATTCATTGAATCCAACGTTCAAGTTGCCTTTTTCATCATGATATCCAATAATGTCAACTTGCATCGGTAATTGTGGCAGGATAGAGCCAATTTCAGACAAGTGGGGTACTTCATCAGAATTCTGATAAACCACTTCATCAGAAATTATGATGAACAAATCATCAGAAAAGTCCTGATGATCAGAATCGTCAGAAACTGATGATATTTCATCAGAAATATCATCAGATCCATCAGAAATGACCTTCTATGATAATCCAATTCAGCTCTTGATCAACTTGTGATTCTTTGAAGTAGATGCTGTGCATTTCAGTTGTCCCATCTGATCTTCTTGTTCTTGTTTGTGATCTTCAGGACTGTGATCTCTTCATAGATCCAGTTGATTGTGATTTTCTTCAATACTTACAAATAAAGTTTCCTAACAATCTTCACATTTTGATTTCTTATATTTTCCCCTAGAATTCCAATTGCCCTTGGCAGTAGCAATAAAAAATCATGTGCACTATCTTTGATGTAACTTATAGCAATCTTTCAAACAGTGGTATATCACTCTGCATCCACCAAGGGCGGACCCAAGCCCAGCCCAAGGTGGGCAGGCGCACCCCCGGGGAAAAAAAAATTTAGTGCTAAATTCCGTCGAAAATCCCGTCCGCACCCCTTGGAATTTTTCGTCCGCACCCCTTGGAATTTTTCGACCGCGCCCTTGAAATTTTTCGTCCGCACCCCTTAGGTAAAAAGTGTTATCAATTTATAATTTAGATTTTTTTAGTAAACTCTTATTTAAAAAAAAAAATACTACCTAAATTATATAACTTTTAATACCTACCTAACTAACTAAACCCAAATACCCATACCTTTACCCACTTATAATTCCTAACTAACTAGCTAGCCCACCAAGTCTTAGCCCATTAACCAAACCCAACAATATTTCAAACTATAATAAAATAATTAAAGCCCAAAACCTTTAGAAATTCTCTCCCGCTCTCTCTCTCTCTCTCTCTTGCGTCCCTGCACTGCCAACGAACAACATCACCCAGCGACAACAGTCCATCAGCCGACGACCACCGTAATCAGCCACCATACCACCGTCGTTTGATACCAAATCTAACCGGAATCCGAACACGGGTAAGTTTCTTTGTTATTTTGATGATTTTGGTTGATATTATAGGAGAAAAAAAGGGTAATAAAGTTGTTAAATAGATTTGAATTTTTGTGTGTTTTGACGTTGTTTATGGTTGTTTAGATGATTATGTTAATATACATGTTATTTTGTTATATGTGATTATTTATGTATTTTATTGCTACTTGTATTTTCATTTATAGCTTTACTTAAAAAAAAGATTATTTATGCTTATTTTGTTATTACTTAAATATGTTCACTTATAATTTTAATTTAAAAAAATAAGGTTATTTATGCTTATTTTGTGGTTACTTAAATACGATTCTTGCAACATAGTATTAATTTTAGTATTGTGTAATAAAGCAAAGGCATGAGAAATTATAAATAAAAAAACAAAAGGGTAAAAGATTACAAGAAGGTGAGGATGCATAATAATTTAAATTATTATTATGTAGTAAGAAAGAGTGAAATCGAAAAAATTGTGATTCTATTTATTTCTTCTAAATCATCAACTAAAACAGGGAATTATTTTTTTTATTCTTAATTAAGTTGAACCATTATCACTGGTCCAATTCAATCTAACATTAAATCAAAATTACCTACTATTGTAAAATTAGGATATAATATCCGAAATTTTAATCATAATAGCCAAATATTTATTAGTGATAATTGATTTATTAAATTTGGTATATTAATAATAAATTTGTTTGACTAAATAGATTATTGGATTAAAGGTGGGTGTATATACGATTTAGCCACATTTACATGTGTAAACATATATAGTTGATAAATATTGGCCTATTAAAAAAATCATTATATGAGTTAAGTGTTTATCTATAATTAATTAGAAAAGATTAAACTAAAATTATAATTATCTATAAGAGATGGCCTAATATGATGACAAGTGTCCCTAAAGTGGTTTCTTTTATTATATAGTATAGATAATTGCTTAAGAAATTAGTTTTAGATGATGTTTTGGATAGATTTCAAAAAATGAAAACCCGTAGGGCGTCGACGTTTTAATTATGTTTGTAACAAGGTTTGACATGTTTTTTATGATTATATAAATTTAGTTTGATGTTCGTTTGTTTTACATGACCCGACCCGACCTGACCCGATACGAATCGATTTTTTTACTTATATACCTAGGGGCCTAAAATTTTTAAAAATGTTCCGCACCCCCATGGAAAAATTCCTGGATCCGCCACTGGCATCCACTTATAGCAATCTTTTTTTATTGTATTCAGTTGGACCTTTCCCAAAGAAGAAGGTGTAACTTTACAATTTGCTTCTTGAATTGCCTCTTGAGTTACAGAATGATAGTGACAACCGAAACCGCTAACTATGACAACCTTTGCATTAGGTATTGGTACCTTGGCAGATGAAAGCAAAAACAAAGAACCCAGTACCCACACCATAATTTTGTCTAACCAAAGATTGGGTATGAATTCACAAATAAATTCTGCAATAACCATAAAAAGATCATACGCTTCATGTTTAGCTATTACTTCCCTTGATAGTGATTGTTGCAACATAGACAAATATGATGTTTGCACAAAATTCAGAACCAAAAAATGATGTGTTGATGGCTTAAAACCATTCCAACTCTCTAGGACCTTTTGGTACAATTCAACACCATTATTTGCCTCTAGAGATAAATGTGTTATTGGTTCAATAACAACTAAACCAACTTCCCAGACCTTGTTTTTGTTTGTTAATTGTACAACAATCTCCATAATAAGAATACCTCTACACTCTGGATTACCGACCCAACCAGTATCTTTCCATTTTATTTGTTTCTCCTTATTCCAGGGACCAAATACTAATGTTGAACCCAAGACTTTAACATAGTTCCCAACTTTAACATAATGGCTGGTGTGTGTAAGGTGTGATATATTTTTATTGATATTTTAAACCCATTTTACACATTTGTCAAGTTTTAAATTTATAAAACATGATATTCTACTAACACTAAACACACATATGGGCAAGTGCACCCATCGTGAGCGTAGTATAGCGTTGGTAAGATGCCGAGGTCGTCCAAGGACACAAGAGCTTTTAGTACCGGTTTATCATCAACGTCTAATCAATCTAAAATTTTTGAGAAAATATTTTAAACATGAAAAATAAAAACTAAAAATGCTGAAATAAAAATAAAATAAAAACAGATAGACAAGATGAATCACTTGGATCCGACTCGCCTTTAATGTACCCTTAGATGATTTCCGCACTTCTGCACTTTTTAAGAGATTATCTTAGTTATAGTAGACTAGTAGTAGGCCCCTCTTTTGAAGGTGACGTTACCCTCAACCCAGTGGTTTAAATCAGCAAGGATATAATCCCAAAGGGTCGGAATATTGGAAGATAATTAATTAAGTTATTAATGCAAAAAGTGGTAGGCCCTTCTTTTGAAGGTGACGTTACCCTCGGCTAAGTGGTTTGAGTCAGCAGGGATACAATCCCAAGTAGCCGGTTTAATGTATTAATAGTAGTTTACATATGAGGGGATCAAACCATTCGCACCCTCGCCATCCAATATCAGTGGGTATTGAAGGAGGTCCTAGTAAGCTTGATGTGACAACTGTCAAAATTTCAGGTATCCGTACAACTATTAAACCATGATTAGTGCTTAATGATTGTGCGGAATTACAATTAACTGCTTACTGATTTTTGCCATATACATACATGTGCATCATATGTTGCTTAATGTCGTATCATTATTGCATGAAAATTTTATTTGAAGCATTAAATACAGTTAGTACAGTTATCAGACAAATCAGGAGAATGCTGATGGAGTTCAGTATATAGACAGACATTGTATTGAGACCTAGAATGGGCCAGAAACTATTACACTAGTATAGTGTGTCGGAAAGTAAGGATCATAAAATTGCCTTCCTAGAGATAGTTTAAGTGCCTGAAAGTGCCTAAAACTCACCAAAAGTGCTGAATTCAGCAAAAATTAGCAAAAACCAGCATTTAAACAATCTAATATCTTGCAGAAAATGGTTAAATGGTCCTGAATGTTTTCCTAAGTGTCAGGAATCAAAACTGTCACAAAAAGTAACATAAAGCACACTAAACTGCATAGTTTAGCACCTTAACGAACCAGTAACCAACCGAACAACCGGACACTACCCGAAACACCAAATTTACACTAGAAGCACTGTTTTAACATTACCAAGCTAGTTATGATCCCCGGACATCATATCACATCATACAAATATCTAGTAACTAAATCCTAACTAATACTTGGATTTTAACCATAATCTAACCAACTTAGTTACAAACATAATCTAGTACCCCCTATCTACGGCCCCAACAAGGGCCCCACTTTGTTGATTTGTTTCAATATTTTAACAGATTATGTTTATGCTTTCCTAAACATAGAAACCAAGAGTTAAAGAGCTAACATGGATTATAAGTAAACTTAAGGGATCATCACTTCATTCTACACACACCAAAAACACACACTCTTTCTCTCTTCTCCTTGCTTGTTCTCGGCCGACCTCAACCACACCAACACCAGCATCATTCATCCATCCTACAACCATTCCAAGCTTATACAAAGGTGTTAGAAGACATACAAAGAAGCTAGGAGCTTTTGAAAGATCAAAGACCTCTCTTATTTGCTTTTATCCATCTCTTAACTTCTCTTGATCATCCCTAGCCTTGAGCTAGTGCTAAGAACTTTGATCTTGCTATTTTACATCTATTCTAAGTGGTTAAAAGAAGATTCATAATGATAAACACGAAGAACACTAAGAACCACAGGAAGTAAACTTGAACATAAGCTTGAATAATGAAGAAACTAAGATGATTATGTGTTGTAATACTTGTTGATTGTTTGTAAAAATGATGTAGATCATCATATGATCTTGCTAGATCATGATTAAAAACATAATCTAGCATGATGAGAGGATGAAAGTGTTGTAGGATCATAGATCATCCTCATAAGAAACATGAACTTGAAAGAACATGTGGTTTTCTTGAAAAATAAAGATCAAAGTAAGTTGTAATACTTGTAGATCTAAGGATTTATGGATGGTTTTTCAAAGGAACCAAGTTAAAAACACAAGATTTACTTGATCTTGGTTCTTACATAAATAAACCCTATTTTTAAAGATTAAATAAGTGTAGAAACACTTATGTAACAAGAAAAATTAAGGAAGAAACATTTTTGAAAAAATATGAATATAAGTTGTAAACATCTACTTTCTTTAAAAATGAAGATTTTAAAGAATCAATCACACTTTAAAAGGTAACAAGGCTTACTAAGAACACTAGTAAGTTACTACAAATTTTTGTGAAATTTCAAGTTCATGAAGTAGTAGATTATACATGATTTTGGCAAAATTGGTAAGTAAAGGTTGTTTATTGTTTATGGTGAAATGATTGTGTTGATTTTGCAAAAGAAAATGATATACCTTGATGGTATGGAAACCTCCATTTTTAGGGGGCAAAATTTTTCTAAAAATTAAAACTTAGAAAAATATTCCTAAACAAATATTTACAAGTGTATTTTAAACCATGAATTTTTCACATAAAGTTTTCCATAATTTTTGTTACAAAAATATAAATATTGGAGGTTGGTTTTTTTAAATAAAAGTGACTAAATATATATTTAGGAAATATATATTTAGAAGACACTATGTGTGTGATTATTTGTATACTTTGTGTATTAGTTATATTATTTTAGGACATGAAATAATATAACTCATCAAAATACCAAAAATTACAATCCAAAATATTACCAAAATTCTAGGAATATGAATATACAAGTTATACACAAAATATTGATGAAACCGAACCAAGGAATATAACTTACAAAATACTCCGGAAATAATATTCATATGTATATTTTGGCAAATAATATTTTGGACATCAAGTGAATAAAAATATGATTTTTACAATTAATACAAGAATATATCATATTTTTTATAAGAGAAAAATATATTATTTTTGGCAAGTATAAATATATATATTTTCTGGAAATATTAGAAGATATATTATTTTTAGGAAGAAATTTTCTCAAACAAAAACAAAAACGGAATATATTGATTAGGAGAAAAATAAGTTTAAATATATTTTCCAAGTTAGACTTGAAAATGTATTATTTTGGAACTTATATGAAAATACAAATATTTTTGCCAAAGGAAAATTTTAAATAATTTTTCTAAGTAATGTTTATTGAAATATATATTTTGGAAATATATATTGGTGAACTTTTATTAAAGATAATATTCCGGAATAATTAATACGAAATTAAGTATAAGAATACTTAATGAATACAGTAAAGATACGTATTCTCGTACGTATAAATACACACCGGAATATGACCCCAAAACATGGCAAAAATATACAAGTATAAGATACCCCCATCCTTGGGAAGGAAATACAAGTATAAATACTTGAAAAGTATTAAGCTAAAATAGATTGTTTTAACAATTATTCTAAAATTTAATAAATATAATTTAAGTTAAAATATTTATTATTTTAAGAAATAATTATAACTTGGAATAATATTGGAGACATGAAGAACGTAACCCAAGGACACTAATTAATACTAATTTAAGGTACGACCCGCTCGCCTAATAGATCATAGTACGTTGTAGGTAGTCGTGTACGCTAGGCCAAGCTTGAGTTACTGTGATCGAAGACGCGAGACTGTGAGTTCATGTTCCCGCTTTTCTTTAACTGTTTTCGGTTTTATAACTTCGGCGGTGAAGTGCATGTTACAATCCGTTTACAAACGTTTATACGTGGTATGGTTAGCTAAGGAAGGGTACTGCTAGATCATGTGAGTGGTGGGTACGACGCTTAAGACCATCAATCCTCTTTGTAGGACCGACGGACATGAGCGATAGATCTATTTGGGTGTAGCGAGCCCACACCCGTGTGGACCAGGGTGGCCCACGAGGTGACTATGTCTTGTTGCCGGAGACAAATTTGCTAGGTTTGAGTCTTCCTACATCAAGTCACGCATATTAATGGCCTTGCAAACCATTAATGATCTGTTTTCCGTATTGCTTTCATACCGGGATTTTATATACATACATACATTTTTACAACGATTTCAAAGGTTTATTCAAACTCCCATGAACTCACTCAACTTTTGTTGATGTTTTTAAAACTACATGTATTTCAGGGAATTAAATGTGGATCTGGCGGGCGTTTGGAAGTTCCAAGTGTTATTTGAGAATAAAAGATGTCATCCATGGTCTTAGGGTTTGGCTAGTGTGTCTTATCCTGGACGAGACACGTTTTCCAAAACCTGGTTTTAATTAATGTCTTTTGTCGAGTCCTTGTGAACTTTTAAACTAGTTGCATGGTTTGTACTCGAGTTTGACTTTTATGTTTTAAAACAATGTTGTTGTTATGTTTTTAAAACTTATCTAATGGATAACCATCTTTAGTTTTATCATATAGTGGTTCTTATGATTGAATGCAATGATATTAAGAAAGTCACACCAAATCACGCATCCTCAAAAGTCAGGGTGTGACACTTGACCCAGGTCCTTGTAGGAACTATACACTGAACAAGGTGTAGGTCCTGTTTTTCCGGTGGATCGATAACGAAAACCTATCCTTGTTTGTCACGAACACGGTAACGGGTGCGGAATCCCCGTGACGGTGCAAACCAAACAAAGTGTAAAACACACGCGTAACCAAAGATTCAATATCTATTGATTAGGGATGAGTACAACCACAAACATATACAAACAATGTTTTAACGGACTCTCACTAAGTCTCTCTGTGCTCATTAGTTTCACACAGAAACTGTGAGGGGTATTTATACTAGACACAGACCAGACTATGACGAAACGGAAAGAGGACACGACGAAACACTAAAGTCGACGAAACACATTATGTTTCGTCAACATACATATTAATTCAACATCTTGTTTCGTCGAGTTGTAGAGGCCCATATAATAGTCAAAGCCCATCACAAGATAATGGCCCAAATGTAAGGTTTACGGCCCCAGATGAAGTTTTGGTCAATTGTTTGCACAATTTCAACAATTATGACATCATCATGACATCACAATGATGATGTCATGATGATGTGTAAACGGGACATAGCTTGCGGCGCTCCGTGCTTCGCGTGTCGAACTCTGGGGCGCACGACTGAGGAATGTCGTGACGTTGGGCTTGAGCCGGACCTAACCGAGTTGACCCGAACCGAATCGAACCGAGTCGAGTCGCGTCCACATAAAGTGTACCAACAAACTCCCCCTTGGACGCTACTCGTGAGGATCGTCTTCTGTGTCTTTTGTGTCTTTCATGTCGAAGGATCTTCAAAGTCTTCACGCGTCGTAAGTAGAAGTGTATCAACAAACTCCCTTTTCATTTAAGAAGTGTGTTAACAAAATCCCCCTTAAAATAAACTCTCCTTTGAGTTATGCTCGTGAATCTTTTGATCTTCAATTCTTTAGATCCTTGTGGTGTTGATGAGTGATCATCTGCAATCCGATCATCTTGATCTTCTGATTGCATCAACGTCATGTCTTCACTTTACGGCTTGTCATCTGACACGTTCTCTTCGCCTTTAGCTGATTCTGATGTCGCATCTGCACATACAAGAAAGCTAAACGCATAATGAGAACAACCGCTTGGAATATAGTTAACATTTAAACAAATGACACATATGAGATCAAATCTCAATCAAACACCGACCGACAACAGTTTGAAAGTTTAGAAAATGATCAATTTTAATTCTTTAACTTTCAAAACTTGTTAACTTCGACTGTTTTATGAAGGTGCAATTGTTTTCCGACTTACGATCAGGATTTTGGGTAGGATAGACTCGAGTTCCAACATCAGTCAATCAAAAATAAACTAGAAGCAAAATCTTTTTGACTTTTATAAAGTTTATATTAAAACACACCGAAAATCTTTTTGAAATTTTGAATTTTTCAAATGTAAAGACGAAAAGCAATAAATAAATATATACAAAGATGCAGAAACGAAAGCAGTAAACAAAATATTTACAGACATTCTTTTGCGAGTTTCGAGGGTAAGAGAATCATATCAGTGTACGGTCATGCCAAAACGCTCTTTTTGTTCAATTAGTTAACATTTAGATAAGCATCCTATAACAGTTATCGGTATTGTTGTCCACATAAGCTCAACTTATAAGATGTAATCATGGCGAGGGGATACATTAAGGTATGATTTATACTTACCGACCGGTGTTCATCCACACACGACACATTCCCGTATCAAGGCATGCACGAGAGTTCATCTTACCGGTGAGTATACCGTTTATCATGTTTTAGCGAAACGGGACGACATTGAGGGTGAATCTTTTCAGGTGGTGCTTTCTCAATAAATTTCTCTCTCGGAGTGTTTGTACAATCTCAATAATTATGACATCATCATGACATCACAATGATGATGTCATGATGATGTGTAAACGGGACATAGCTTGCGGCGCTCCGTGCTTCGCGTGTCGAACTCTGGGGCGCACGACTGAGGAATGTCGTGACGTTGGGCTTGAGCCGGACCTAACCGAGTTGACCCGAACCGAATCGAACCGAGTTGAGTCGCGTCCACATAAAGTGTACCAACAAACTCCCCCTTGGACGCTACTCGTGAGGATCGTCTTCTGTGTCTTTTGTGTGTTTCATGTCGAAGGATCTTCAAAGTCTTCACGCGTCATAAGTAGAAGTGTATCAACAAACTCCCTTTTCATTTAAGAAGTGTGTTAACAAACTCCCCCTTAGAATGAACTCTCCATTGAGTCATGCTCGTGAATCATTTGATATGTCAATTCTTCAGATCCTTGTGGTGTTGATGAAGGGTCAGCGGCAACTCGATCATCTTTTTCTTTTGAGTGCCTCCACTTCGTGTCTTCATTCCAAAGCTTGTCATCGAACATCTTCTCCTCGCCTTTAGCATCTGACATCATCATTGTGATGTCATCATCATGAGTCATGACATCATCATTGTGATGTCATGATGATGTCATAATTGTTGAAATTTGTTGATACACTTCTACTTACGACGCGTGAAGACTTTGAAGATCCTTCGACATGAAAGATACAAAAGACACAGAAGACGATCCTCACGAGTAGCGTCCAAGGGGGAGTTTGTTGGTACACTTTATGTGGACGCGACTCGACTCGGTTCGATTCGGTTTGGGTCAACTCGGTTAGGTCCGGCTCAAGCCCAACGTCACGACATTCCTCAGTCGTGCGCCCCAGAGTTCGACACGCGAAGCACGGAGCGCCGCAAGCTATGTCCCGTTTACACATCATCATGACATCATCATTGTGATGTCATGATGATGTCATAATTGTTGAAATTGTGCAAACAATTGACCAAAACTTCATCTGGGGCCGTAAACCTTACATTTGGGCCATTATCTTGTGATGGACTTTAACTTTGGAGTGGGCTCATAACAACTCGACGAAACAGATTATAGAATTAATATGTATGTCGACGAAACAGAATGTGTTTCGTCGACTTTAGTGTTTCGTCGTGGCCTTTATGCGTTTCGTCATGTCTGTGTCTGTTTTAGTATAAATACCCCTCACAGTTTCTGTGTGAAACTGATGAGCACAGAGAGACTTAGTGAGAGTCCGTTAAAACATTGTTTGTATATGTTTGTGGCTGTACTCATCCATAATCAATAGATATTGAATCTTTGGTTACCCGTGTGTGTTTTACACTTTGTTTGGTTTGCACCGTCACGGGGATTCCGCACCCGTTACCGTGTTTGTGATAAACAAGGATAGGTTTTCGTTATCGATCCACCAGAAAAACGGGACCTACAATTGGTATCAGAGCTTTGGCTCTAATCCTTGTTTAAAACCAAACATCGTTGGATTTTATCAAGTGTTAAAACTGATTGGTTGAGTTTTTCTGAAAATTGTTCTTAAAATTCATAATTTTTTTGAAAAGTTTTCTTAAAAATCTGTTAGATATTGTTGTTTGCTAAAAGTTTTATCAAAAACCTTGTTGGTGTGCATCTTTACATATTAAAAATCGGGTTTTTAGTGAAAGTTTTAAGCAAAATCGTGTTCGAAAATTTATCAGGTTCATCAAATCTTCAAAAAGTTCATGTGTGTTCTTCATATAATTTACTTTTTGATCTCTTGAGAAGTTACTGAATTGTGTTTGTGGATTTTAAAATAATATGTTGACAATTGGGTACATGTGATATCATGATGGTTTACTGAAAAGAGATAAGCAAAGCAAGTTGTGAGTTGAAAATTGTGGCTTTGTGTCAGATAGGGATAAGATTTAAAAAAAAAAAATATCTCACAAACATCAATCTGTTTCGTCAACCTTCAAAGTATACAATTCTGTTTCGTGGCATCACTTTCGTCGTCAGTCAACATCATAGGTCAACAGTCAAAAATTTTGGCACCTTTATTTAAATCACATTCATTTTTCTCACACATTACAAGACCGGTTTCGTCGATCCATTTATTCAAACTTGTTTCATCGCATTAAAGTGGGCCTGATATAAAACTGAATTGGGCTTTAAAACTGAATTGGGCTTCAGATCTGTTTCGTCGCTTAACATTTCATTTGTTTCGTCGACCAAAAACAAGACCGGTTTCGTCGAACAAGACAAACAATCAGATTCGTCGATATTCTGTTTCGTCGAATACTATTATTGTGTTTCGTCGACTTCAATATATCTTCAGTTTCGTCGTCTTCAACACATCATCAATCCGTTTCGTCACAAGTCAATATCAAACCTGTTTCGTCGATAGCGTTTCGTCGAGTTTGTTTTCATTTTTAAACAGAAGGTTTGCAAAAGTGTGATAACAGTCTGTTTTCAAGAGTGTGATCAGTTTTCCACTACATACATCAAATATGAGTAGCACAGGTCTGTGGGATTGGAGTTCGGACCCAAGACCAAGTCAAAATCAGCCTTCGTTGGCCGAATTGTTAATGAATTCCTTGCCTCAACAACAACAAGCCCTACCACAATAACAGCAACCTAAACCCCAACCTCAACCTCAAGTTACAACTACTCAACCACAGTTCGATCTAGGTGCTTATCTTTCACAATCCATACCTCGACCTCAAATTACCACTACTCAACCACAGTTCAATCAAAGTGCCTATCTTTTTCAACCTACACCTCAAGCTCAACCTCAACAAGGCAACCAAAATCCTTTCATAAATCAAACAAGTACATCCACGTCCAACTCAAATAAAACTGATGAAAGGTGTGACTGGTCTGTACAATGTGGAGGTGGAGATCAAGGAGGAACTGCATTTCATGCTGAAATTGTCAAGAATGTCAATGATGGTAAATCTTCAGGAAAAGATGATAGTTCGGGATACAGTGGCAGTTCGGATGAAGAATCGAATTTGAATGAAAGAACTGATTCTGAAGGTGATAGTTTGTTGAATGATGCGGAGGAGTTAAAATGTCAAAAATCTGACTTGATCAAGAAAGCTGATGTTTCATCTAAGGAAATAGAGAAGTTCTTCTCTGAAGACGAATCTTTTTCTTTTCGGACTGCCTTTATGGCTAATGTCACAGCTTCTACAAGTCAGGTACAATCTAAAACTCCTAGCATATGTAGTTATTGTGCTGATTTGAAACATGAATGTGCTAATGCTAAACATGCTTTTGAAGAATTAAAACATGAATGTGCTAATCTTAAACATGAATCTGAAACAGTTCATGGTCACAATCAGAGTTTGGTTATTGAACTGTCAAAGTGCAAAGAGGCAAATATGGCTTTAGTTAGAAACGAAAAAGATTTTAAATCTGTAATTGAAACCCTAAAGAAAAGTGTTTCCGAAGTGACCAAAGTTGTTTATCATAAACAAGTTAGTATTAACGATTACATTAACATCGTTGAGGAAACCAAAAAGGAACTAGCCATTGCTAAATGCGAGCATGATGCTATCAAGCAAAAATTGGAGAGTTATTCTAACTCCCGATTTGTGCTCGATCACATAATTGACGTTCAACGACTGAAAGGGAACGTGAAAGGCGTAGGGTATAAGAAATGTCCGCCCCCTTTGAGACAAAATTATACTCGAATGCCAGATGAGGAGGAAATGCCGCGTTTTGAGCCAACTGTACCTCTTGATTATGGGGAAGTTACAACTGGCTTAGGGTTCAAAACGGACAATTCATCGGAGGGCTCATCTGATTGGAAAGAAAAGTCATCATGTGCTTCAAATCAAAGTCCTCCAACCATTGAGGACTATGATTCATCCGATGATGAACCAGATGTGAGTGATGAGGATAAATCTCTTGAGAAGAACAAAGGAATAGAAGTGCCTTTTGAGAATCACATTCTGTGTGATCCTCCTACTCCTGTTGTGCAATCAACTGGTGCTAAACAAGAGGTAGATCCTATCACTAAAACAGTGTCTACTGTTAAAAGTTATAACGTGTTGTACACTTTAGTTGGTGATGACAAAATTTATTCAAACACAGCTTTTCCAATTAAAAATGTCAATCAATCTTTAATTGATAAAGTGTTTGAAGATACTACCAGTAAGTTTTTGGAAAAGGGGATCCCGAGAGTTTCAGTAACTCAGTGTGATCCGATTCCAAAAGCTGAAGTTAGAAGAAAATTTGGAAATAAAAAATCACCAACGAAGCAACAACCTATCGCTTTTAAGGGTAAACAACAACAGCAGCGAGCTCAAAATTCTAAAGGTTCACAACCGAAGGTTGAGACCAAAGGAGCTCGTTTCAAGAAGAAAATCAATGATGTTAAATTTGTAGCATCCAATGGTACTGATAAAATTGAGACTTTTGAAAACAAATCAAACACCGATTTTGTCCAACAAGTCAAGATTTTAAAACGTAACGCTCAAAACAATTACACCCAACACACAAACAGGTGTGATGAAGGAACAAGTACCTCTGGGTCTACAGGTTCAACACGTGAAAGTCGAACCGGATCTCCCAAGTTTGTTGAGAGGAGATCATGTTTTAAATGCGGGGAGTTTGGCCACATTATCAGAAATTGCACAAACTCTCCAAAACCAAATTTTGTTGAAAGAGCCCCTTCTGAACACGGTCACTCACAAAGTCGTCCTGTTTCTCCAAAACATGATAAAAGCACTATTAAAGAACATGAAACAAAACAACGACATAAGAATGTGAAGGTGATCGAAAAGGCTTTAAAACTGGAAAATGTTAAAAGGAAACCAAGTTCACAACAACCGTTAAAACCAGAAATTGTAATTAATACATAATCTGGTAAATGGAAACAAGCTTGGAAACCGAAAAAAGGTGAAGGTTCAGGGGGAGGCGTGAAATTTCCAAACCTTCAAGAAATTGAAATTACATTTCTTAATTCTCAGGGGCAACCCAAGTCTATGAAGGCTTGGGTCCCCCTCTCCAACTAATCTCTGAGCGAGTGTGCAGGATGTTCCAGGAGGAACTTTCGATAGTCATAGGATTATTGATAGTGGAATATTTATGCACAAGATCGGCGACAAAAGAAAATGTTGCCTTTGATGGAGAGAAAAAGGAAAGAAGACAGAATTGTCTGTCGAAAGAGATTGAAACCTTCGACAAAATGCAAATCATTCCAAAGTTTGGTTGTTAAAGGCTTTGATCGGGTCCCCAGGATAGATTCAATCAAAATGTATGCACCTACAGCACGTCTGAAGTTCAAACTCAACAAGATAAACGTGCAGTGTATATTTCTTCGCGGTGTGATTGAAGAAAATGTGTTTGTTGAACAAACCAACCGGGTGTGCGGATGCCTTGGCATGGATTGAACAACCGCACACTACTTTTCAAAAAGAAAGTCAAAGACCTTCGCTGGTGCAATGTGGAAGACCAGCCGGACCCAAAGGTTTCTGATTTTGTTGCTGTGAAGAGATTTCTCAGTAGCTACAAAATCGACTTTGAAATCCACACCGGGTGGATATCCAGTTTGGGAGAGCACTCAGATTCCTGGCAATGCACGAAGCAGTTGCAGGATACGGTTTTAAATTTCTAATCTCTCCTATACTTGTCGATATTTAAGCTGCTTTGTGAATTATTATCTCGTACAGCACTCTTTGACCTGATACGTTGATCTCAAATATCACCTCACACGTGATTTTTTCAATATGAAACTTGTCAATGGTGTCAAGGTCCACACCGATTACCGATATGCCAACTCATTTTCCCAAAATTCGATAAATCATTTCTGATTCAAAATTTATTTTGGTAAACGGCATTGAGGTAAAACATGAGTTAATCGACTTTGGAAAATCGTTTTTGTAAATATCTTTGTGTCCTTTAAATTTATCTTAGTTTGTTGATTTTAGGGGGAGTAAATCCAAATTTGAAAATTCAAAAACAGTGAAAAATTTCAAAACCCAAAAACAATAGAAAAACAAAAATGAGTTTCCTGGCGAGCAAAAGAGAAAATGATAGTACATCAGTGGTCTGTTGAAACCTCTTTAAACTGAAATACAAAATGCAAAATGTTAAGCAGCTCTATATAAGATGTATCGGTAGGCTCACAATCATCTTAAAGTGTGCAGGGTGATATAAACTTAAATCGACTGAAGACCAGGTGGGAACCGCACATTGGCATATGGTCTTAGTACCGAAATTTCGTTTGAGAGATTGCCGAGGTTCTGAGATATTCGGTCTTTATGCTGTCTTATCATCTGGGTATCATGGTTGTATCAAACCGTAAAAATAACGGAGACGAAGTCTAGATCTTCCATGATACTATACATACGTGTACATATTGCATTCGACCTCAATAAGTGATCAACAATCACATGTCCAAACAAAATAAGTGATAATATATCACAGATTCTTTGCGGGAGTCAAGTTCGTCTCTCTGCTGTACGAAAGTACTGACCTGTTCACGGACTTGCTCATGTGCCTTCATGCATCTGAAAATCAAGTTCCTCATCAATAAGTGATTCTATCACATAGGGCTTGTTTTCAATCAAAATAAGTGAGTTTCTCACATTTTTATACGGTCAAACAGATGATAAACGGTATACTCACCGGTAAGATGAACTCTCGTGCATGCCTTGATACGGGAATGTGTCGTGTGTGGATGAACACCGGTCGGTAAGTATAAATCATACCTTAATGTATCCCCTCGCCATGATTACATCTGATAAGTTGAGCTTAAGTGGACAACAATACCGATAATCGTTATAGGATGCTTATCTAATTGTTAACAAAATGAACAACAAGAGCGTTTTGGCGTGACCGTACACTGATATGATTCTCTTATCCTCGAAACTCGCAAAAAGATTGTCTGTAAATATTTTTTTACTGCTTTCGTTTCTGTATCTCTGTATATATTTATTTATTGCTTTCCGTCTTTACATTTGAAAAATGAAAAATGTCAAAAAGATTTTAGGTGTGTTTTAATCTAAACTTTATAAAAGCCAAAAAGATTTTGCTTCTAGTTTATTTTTGATTGACTGATGTTGGAACTCGAGTCTATCCTACCCAAAATCCTGATCGTAAGCCGGAAAACAATTGCATCTTCATAAACAGTCGAAGTTAACAAGTTTTGAAAGTTAAAGGATTAAAATTGATCATTTTCTAAACTTTCAAACTGTTGTCGGTCGGTAGTTGATTGAGATTTGATCTCATATGTGTCGTTTGTTTAATTTGACTATATTCCAAGCGGTTGTTCTCATTATGCGTTTAGCTTTCTTGCCTGTGCAGATGCTAAAGGCGAGGAGAAGATGTTCGATGACAAGCTTTGGAATGAAGACACGAAGTGGAGGCACTCAAAAGAAAAAGATGATTGAGTTGCCGCTGACCCTTCATCAACACCACAAGGATCTGAAGAATTGACATATAAAATGATTCACGAGAATAACTCAATGGAGAGTTCATTCTAAGGGGGAGTTTGTTAACACACTTCTTAAATGAAAAGGGAGTTTGTTGATACACTTCTACTTACGACGCGTGAAGTCTTTGAAGATCCTTCGACATGAAAGACACAAAAGACACAGAAGACGATCCTCACGAGTAGCGTCCAAGGGGAGTTTGTTGGTACACTTTATGTGGACGCGACTCGACTCGGTTCGATTCGGTTCGGGTCAACTCGGTTAGGTCCAGCTCAAGCCCAACGTCACGACATTCCTCAGTCGTGCACCCCAGAGTTCGACACGCGAAGCACGGAGCGCCGCAAGCTATGTCCCGTTTACACATCATCATGACATCATCATTGTGATGTCATGATGATGTCATAATTGTTGAAATTGTGCAAACAATTGACCAAAACTTCATCTGGGGCCGTAAACCTTACATTTGGGCCATTATCTTGTGATGGACTTTAACTTTGGAGTGGGCTCATAACAACTCGACGAAACAGATTATAGAATTAATATGTATGTCGACGAAACATAATGTGTTTCGTCGACTTTAGTGTTTCGTCGTGGCCTTTATGCGTTTCGTCATGTCTGTGTCTGTTTTAGTATAAATACCCCTCACAGTTTCTGTGTGAAACTGATGAGCACAGAGAGACTTAGTGAGAGTCCGTTAAAACATTGTTTGTATATGTTTGTGGTTGTACTCATCCATAATCAATAGATATTGAATCTTTGGTTACCCGTGTGTGTTGTAACACCTGTGCCTCCACGGCCATCAAACAAATACCGAACCAATGAAATATTATATTTCATACTTGGGGATTTGTAAAAATGTGTGTATCATTTAAACATATCAATTCTTGTTCTATTTCAAACTCTAAATCGCTTTCTGGAAGGTTATACGCGCACCGATGCGTAAATATAACCAGTTTAATGCAACGAACACTCCGGAATAGTGAAATAGGCTTAACATACCTTAAATAACCTTTACATAACTTAGAAATAAGTTTTGGAAGGTTTGGTATGCCGAAAACAAGTTAACTCGCTTACAGGGACTAAATATGACAAACTGCGAAAGTATGCCAATTTGAACTGTAACAGACATTCCGGAACATGACCATAAGTTAAACATACCATAAATATCCTTTACATAGCTTAGAAATAGGCTTTGAGGGGTTCGGTGTGCTAAAATAAACTTTTGTGTCATTCAGGGACTAAAAGTGTCAAAAAGTGCACAAGTTTGCATTTTCGCGCATAACTTACGTTCTGAATACATCTGGACATCCAAAAATTTATGTAAGCATGACTACATTATATTTTAGTGTTCGCCTTAAGAAAAATCCATTCGTCGCGTCATTTGGATCGTTTTTCGCGCTTATGCGCATTCCGTCGTAATTAAGCGAACATCGCGATCGTACGACCAAACGAACCGACATCCGAGATATTTTTGAGCATGTTTTGAGTTCCCTATACTTTAACTTCATTTTAGAGCCTTGAAATGAGGTTAACGGGGTTCAAACGCATCGAAAATCGCTTAAACGGGCTGCAGGGACCATTTCTGCCAATTTTGAAAGTTGCTGAAACAAGGGGGCAGTGGCGTAGCGCCACTGCATGTGGCCTTACCAGTCACGCTACGCGACTGCCTATTCTGGGCAGAAACATGCAGAAAACTCATTTTTCGCATTTTCGGGACCAGATTCGATGTATCGACAGCTGTTTACAGCTGTTTTGCACTCCCAAATCCTTTGCCACATGTTGATAGCCTATGGTTAGTGCCAATTTAGTCACCATAACCTTCCGACACTTGTACGGACATGATTAAGGCACGAGTTTCGACAAACGATCTTAACGGTTCGGGTATTCCTATAAATACCCAACCCATTCAACCTCATTTCTTACAAGAATTCTGATTTGAGAGCTCTAAGTTGAAACCATTGTTTCATACCTGAGTTCTTGGATCGGGATTAGCATTCGGGGACCCTTCGTAAGTATTCTTTCGTTCTTTTCCTTATTTTATTGCTTTTCGAGTCAGAAAGTCAAACTTTGTTTGACTTTCAGCGTTGACCAGTAATGGTCAATGCGAAGTTCGTTTGAACTTCGCAACGTGATTGTAATCACGATGGTCATAGTCCCTTGGGATTATGCCTACTGATTACCACGTTGTTTAGGGTCGTAGGGTAAGCGATCTAATAAATCGCTTATACCTTCGAACTCGACCCAGTTTGGTCGATCATTAGGATCCGACCAAATACATTAGGTGACCCTAGTATAGGGCATAACCTTCCGAGGTTATACCCTATGGTCACATCGTTTAAGTAGTTGAATGATAGGTAGTTTATATGCCTTAGGTAAATTACCATAATACCCTTTTCATGTATAATTGGTAACTAAGCATATGTAACCTAAACCTTTGTCATATAACTGATTATGTAACATGTTTAGGCATATAACACTTGTCATAGGACTAGTTAGACGGTCCGAACGCGTTTCACGCGCACGACGCGTTAAAGTAGCATATGTTACCTTAATGGGTCGCGATGGGTCGAAAGCACTTAGGTTTGGTTTCATTGTAGTATGTAGGCCTTGTTAAACCATATCATATGAGTTCCAATACTCATTTGGTTTACCAAGCCTCATCCTATCCGATCTCCCGATTTAAGTCCGGTTTATTTATATAGTTTTAGATTGCCGACTGATTCCGTGCTCCCTCTAGCTTTGTTTGGTTGTTGTTCAAGACCTCTAAGCATTCTCAGGCGAGTACATTATTCCCCTATTTTACTGTTTTCAATTGTTTTGGGGTGACTCATATGTGCTAAATGTTTTCGATGTTATAACGATGGTTTCAAAAACAATTAAAGCGATTTATACAAAACTAATAACGATTTCATAAAGTGAACAAACTTGTTGGTTGTAGTTACATAACAAATGACATTCATTAGCAATGATCAAGCCGACCAGTATTAGGTTATGGTACCATAGGATCTGATAAATCCCGTTATTTACCACACCCGTGGTTATGTGTGGGTATGGTAGGTAGCGACTGAATCTGTAATTGTTAACTTACCCTATGGAGGTTTGTTAATACGAAAACGAGAAGCGACGAAAACGAGAAGCGACGAGAGTCACGAAGGTTTGAATGTTATTAGCGAGACGATCATTTAAGTAGTTTCACGACCTAAAACGAATTAAACGATTTACGATTGGGTTTCACACGATGTTTTAACGATTGGGTAACGATTGGGTTTCACACGATGTTTTAACGATTGGGTTTCACACGATGTTTTAACGATTGGGTAACGATTGGGTTTCACACGATGTTTTAACGATTGGGTAAACATTTGTACATGATTTACATTTGATCATGCATTTACACGAAACATAGTATTGGTTTAAACCAAGTTTTACTTCAATACTTTGTTTTGTGCGTTTCACCTATGGTTTAGTTGATGCATTTCACTAGCCATACATATTATTTTGGTTATACATATTACATGATTTACATTTGGGCATGAACATCACTTTGGTGGTTTGGTTTGGATTAAGTGATTAAGTAACAATGCGTGTGGAATATGATACAAGCATGGTGGATACGCCGCTGGTACTTCCTATATATAAGTGTTTGTATGGTATTACATATTGTAGCGTTATTTGAATCATTTCAGTTTGAGACATAGAACATTTTATACAAGTAACATACTTTTCACAAGACATTTATTTACAAACAACTTATCTTATACAAACTCATTTTTACATGGTTATTCATTTAATCATGCATTATTCTCTTATTTATACATATCACCTGAACTTATTATTTTTCAAACGATTTACAAAGACAAAGCAAATTACAAGGGTCATGACTAAACATTTTCTTAAAACAGAAGTCATGAATCTTATTTTCACAAAACCTATGTACTCGCCAGCATTTCTTTGCTGACCTCGTTTTCACATATGTTTCAGGTATTGTTGAATGATATCGATTGATAAGATGCATGCTCACATAGGACTGGACAAGGCCTTAGTGACTCAATAACAATGATAGATTATGTTTAAATTGTATATTTAGATTTCCAGACGATGTAATTATTCAATGTTTAATAAAACGAAACACTTTTGATATCCATGGTTATGAAACATTAATTCTGTTGCAACACGCCCCGATGTTTCCGCCGCGATTTGTTGTTTTACGCGGTCGGGGTGTGACAGAAAGATGGTATCAGAGCCAATGGTTATAGGGAATTAGGTTATTAGTAATGCTTTGACCTAGTCTATAACCTTTCTAGGACCCTAACGCGAGTTTATTTGCGTTTAGTCATAAAACAATACCGTCACCTATCCTTAGGCGACGATCACAACAAGAATATAAATTTCAAAACCGCTTTGAAAACTAATCATCTGTTCTAGGATGATTGATTTCTAGGTTTTGAACTCTCTATTTTAAGGTTTTGAACCCTCTGTTATATGGTTTTGAACCCCTTTGAGTTTTCAAAAAAATCTCGTCAAGGTTTTGGGTCTTAAATAATGTGAACACGTGCAAACTGGAAGGGTGAATGCCTGTATTCTGGGTTTTCTGTCTAGGCAAGCACTTCGTATACATCTCATCAGACGCGAGACCAGTTGTGCTTACCTGGGAATTCTTGGGATGAGTGTTCACTTATAGGCGAGCATGTCTTCGCGATACATTATTTTTGACCTATTTACTTTGATTAAATCACCGAGGTCGTTTGTTGCTTTGTAGTAACAAACAAATGACCACTATCCTTGCTTTCATCAGATTTGTTTCATCTCATTCTTTTCGTCTAATTCTCTCACTCGTTTCCTTGTCAGACAATGCCTCCTCGACGCGATACCCGAACCGATACTCGGACTTTTACTATTAAAGAACTCGCAGCCCTGATCTCTCAACAGGTGGCTGCTGTGGTTCCCGGTGTTGTAACCCAAGTCCACGAGATGTACAACAACGGCAACAACAACAACAACAATAATGCACCGTGTAATTTCAAGAACTTCAATTCTGCGAAGCCACTTAAGTTTTCTGGGTCTCAAGGAGCAACTGCGCTCCTGCAGTGGTTTGAGAGTATCGAGAGCACATTCAGACATGTGCAGTGTCAGGATGCGCGTAAGGTGGAATTTGCTTCGAGTGTGTTTGAAAAGCGAGCGCTTACTTGGTGGAATGGTGTTATGCGAGATAGGGGTGCCGAAGTGGCGTTGGCACAAACATGGGCAGAGGTTCGGGCTCTCATGATGAAGGAGTTTTGTCCCCGTCACGAGATTCGAGTTTTGGAACGAGAGTTTGACGACTTAAAGCAAGATGGGGCTGAACACCGTGCGTACACGGATCGTTTTGAAGAACTCAGTCTATTGTGTCCCACCATGGTTACCCCTCTGGAAAAAGCGATCGAGAGATACATAGATGGTTTACCCGATTCTATTATGGATATTTTGATCGGTGTTAATCCTACCACCCTTCGTCAAGCAATCGAGTTGTCAGCTACCCTGACTGAGTCTCAAGTCAGAAAGGGTAAACTCACCCGCAAAGGAGATAAAAAGAAGGCAACCGATTCTGGAAAGGACAAGAAGAAGGATAAGGGGAAGGGTAAGGAAGGTGAGACGTCGAAGAAATCGAAGAAGCGGAAGGGTGCCCAAAATTTTGCTGTTACAGCACAGACTGCTCAGAACCTGCAGAATCCACCGGCTCAGCCACATGCAAAGAAGGCATATGCTGGTACCGCACCACATTGTGCCCGTTGCAACGGTCATCACGTTGCACAACAAGATTGCAAGAAATGCACAACGTGTGGTAGACTTGGGCATTTGGCCAATACTTGTCGTCTGAGACAAAATCAGGCTGCTCAGGTTCAAACTCCGGTTCAAGGGAATGTTGCGAGATTTCCACTGGGTTCATGTTTCAACTGCGGAGAGTTTGGTCATTTCCGCCCCAACTGTCCGAGACTGGTGAATGCAAATGCTCACGCAAACCCGAATGCGAACGTTCACGTCAATGTGAATCCAGCACGTGGTCGAGTGTTTAACATCAATGAGGCAATCGATGATGAAGAAGTGAACTTTTAGTATTTTGTATTTCCTCTGGTTGTTATCTTATAACATTTAAAGACAATGCGGTTGCTATATAAATAAAAATTTGTGGTTTTTATTTTTAACTAATGCAATTGTATGAATGTTTGATCCAACCTTATGATGTTAACACAAAGACAAAACTACTCGTGTGGTTCTGTCATTTTTACGATCACTTGAGATCTCCCTAAGAACCTCAAACACTTGTTTCTTTTAAATCTAAGAGTATCTTATCGCCTTGTACCGTTCGAGATGCAAGAATTATCAAAACAGCTTCAAGAGTTGTCTGATAAAGGATTCATCCGTCCGAACTTTTCACCTTGGAGAAACTCCTGTTCTCTTTGTGAAAAGAAAAAAATGGATCTTTTCAAATGTATATCGATTAACGTAAGCCTAGTAAGCTTACCATCAAGAATCGATATTCCCTACCTTAAATCAATGATCCGATCATCTGCAGGGTACTTCATGCTTTTCCAAGATCGATTTGCGTTCTTGGTATCATCAACTTCGTATTCTCGAAGAAGATGTTCCCAAAACGGTTTTCTGCACGAAGTATGGCCATTACGAGTTTACAGTCATACCTTTTGGTTTGACAAATGCTCCAGCCATCTTCATGGACTTAATAAATAGGGTCTGCAAGCCTTATTTGGATCAGTTCGTCATTGTTTTTATTGATGACATCTTGATCTATTCAAAGTCCCGAGCCGACCACGATCAACACCTTCGTTGATTTCGGAGCCTGATTGGATTCCTTGTACACCTTAATATGTACATTACAACTCAATTAGGACAAGCCGAATTCCTTTTTAGATCTTCCTATTTTCATAGTTAGATTCTTGAAAATATTTAAAGTGCCAAGTGAAATCCACGGATTGGATTCCTAGTATGCTTTAAATACCCATGTCCAAAGATAACAAATTAAACGATTATACGATTAAACGATTTTGCGATTTAACGATTTTGCGATTAAACGATTATACAATTATGCGATTATGTGTTTATGTGTTATGTGTTCTCCTCTATGTTTTTGTGTGATCCAATTTTCAAATCCTCATAGAATCTTTCGTATCTTTATATGAGGGATTCATAGTAGGATATTCAAAAGGTACTACTTTAAATCCTTAATGGGCTTCTACGTTGTAGTTAAAGACCCTTGGGATTATATGGTACCATTCCATGATTCGATGAGAGACCCTTTAGTGGTCTAGCTAAAAGATTGATTCACAATTTGGTTAAAGAACGACATCTACTGATGTAGCTGAACAGACTCCTTGATAGTCTATTTAGATCATTTATTGATTTAATTAAAAGGACTCTATGGCGGTCTAGTTACACTCATCACAGGTTTGTTCATTTGGTTTTACCCTACACATTATAAAATAGACTGTGTGAACTGTGCAAGGAATTGTCTAATTATGGACGCGTACATAATTATGAAATTTAGTGCATAGGAACCCAGTTAGATTTATTATGTGTAAGAACCGATAGTGACAAAAATAACGAAATGAGAACGATGTAATGGAGGTACGGTGGACGCACCAATGACGCTTCATATACTTGTATATAAGTGTCCCTCTTACATTGCAAACATAATGTTATTAAGGTTACTAGAAGTTCAGGAACCCTAACCAATGTTGTTCGATCTTTTCAATTTCATGTTCTCAAGCTCCCACAAGTTTCCTCTAAATAAATTTCGGGACGAAATTTCCTAAAGTAGGGGAGACTGTAACACCTGTGCCTCCACGGCCATCAAACAAATACCGAACCAATGAAATATTATATTTCATACTTGGGGATTTGTAAAAATGTGTGTATCATTTACACATATCAATTCTTGTTCTATTTCAAACTCTAAATCGCTTTCTGGAAGGTTATACGCGCACCGATGCGTAAATATAACCAGTTTAATGCAACGAACACTCCGGAATAGTGAAATAGGCTTAACATACCTTAAATAACCTTTACATAACTTAGAAATAAGTTTTGGAAGGTTTGGTATGCCGAAAACAAGTTAACTCGCTTACAGGGACTAAATATGACAAACTGCGAAATTATGCCAATTTGAACTGTAACAGACATTCCGGAACATGACCATAAGTTAAACATACCATAAATATCCATTACATAGCTTAGAAATAGGCTTTGAGGGGTTCGGTGTGCTAAAATAAACTTTTGTGTCATTCAGGGACTAAAAGTGTCAAAAAGTGCACAAGTTTGCATTTTCGCGCATAACTTACGTTCTGAATACATCTGGACATCCAAAAATTTATGTAAGCATGACTACATTATATTTTAGTGTTCTCCTTAAGAAAAATCCATTCGTCGCGTCATTTGGATCGTTTTTCGCGCTTATGCGCATTCCGTCGTAATTAAGCGAACATCGCGATCGTACGACCAAACGAACCGACATCCGAGATATTTTTGAGCATGTTTTGAGTTCCCTATACTTTAACTTCATTTTAGAGCCTTGAAATGAGGTTAACGGGGTTCAAACGCATCGAAAATCGCTTAAACGGGCTGCAGGGACCATTTCTGCCAATTTTGAAAGTTGCTGAAACAAGGGGGCAGTGGCGTAGCGCCACTGCATGTGGCCTTACCAGTCGCGCTACGCGACTGCCTATTCTGGGCAGAAACATGCAGAAAACTCATTTTTCGCATTTTCGGGACCAGATTCGATGTATCGACAGCTGTTTACAGCTATTTTGCACTCCCAAATCCTTTGCCACATGTTGATAGCCTATGGTTAGTGCCAATTTAGTCACCATAACCTTCCGACACTTGTACGGACATGATTTAGGCACGAGTTTCGACAAACGATCTTAACGGTTCGGGTATTCCTATAAATACCCAACCCATTCAACCTCATTTCTTACAAGAATTCTGATTTGAGAGCTCTAAGTTGAAACCATTGTTTCATACCTGAGTTCTTGGATCGGGATTAGCATTCGGGGACCCTTCGTAAGTATTCTTTCGTTCTTTTCCTTATTTTATTGCTTTTCGAGTCAGAAAGTCAAACTTTGTTTGACTTTCAGCGTTGACCAGTAATGGTCAATGCGAAGTTCGTTTGAACTTCGCAACGTGATTGTAATCACGATGGTCATAGTCCATTGGGATTATGCCTACTGATTACCACGTTGTTTAGGGTCGTAGGGTAAGCGATCTAATAAATCGCTTATACCTTCGAACTCGACCCAGTTTGGTCGATCATTAGGATCCGACCAAATACATTAGGTGACCCTAGTATAGGGCATAACCTTCCGAGGTTATACCCTATGGTCACATCGTTTAAGTAGTTGAATGATAGGTAGTTTATATGCCTTAGGTAAATTACCATAATACCCTTTTCATGTATAATTGGTAACTAAGCATATGTAACCTAAACCTTTGTCATATAACTGATTATGTAACATGTTTAGGCATATAACACTTGTCATAGGACTAGTTAGACGGTCCGAACGCGTTTCACGCGCACGACGCGTTAAAGTAGCATATGTTACCTTAATGGGTCGCGATGGGTCGAAAGCACTTAGGTTTGGTTTCATTGTAGTATGTAGGCCTTGTTAAACCATATCATATGAGTTCCAATACTCATTTGGTTTACCAAGCCTCATCCTATCCGATCTCCCGATTTAAGTCCGGTTTATTTATATAGTTTTAGATTGCCGACTGATTCCGTGCTCCCTCTAGCTTTGTTTGGTTGTTGTTCAAGACCTCTAAGCATTCTCAGGCGAGTACATTATTCCCCTATTTTACTGTTTTCAATTGTTTTGGGGTGACTCATATGTGCTAAATGTTTTCGATGTTATAACGATGGTTTCAAAAACAATTAAAGCGATTTATACAAAACTAATAACGATTTCATAAAGTGAACAAACTTGTTGGTTGTAGTTACATAACAAATGACATTCATTAGCAATGATCAAGCCGACCAGTATTAGGTTATGGTACCATAGGATCTGACAAATCCCGTTATTTACCACACCCGTGGTTATGTGTGGGTATGGTAGGTAGCGACTGAATCTGTAATTGTTAACTTACCCTATGGAGGTTTGTTAATACGAAAACGAGAAGCGACGAAAACGAGAAGCGACGAGAGTCACGAAGGTTTGAATGTTATTAGCGAGACGATCATTTAAGTAGTTTCACGACCTAAAACGAATTAAACGATTTACGATTGGGTTTCACACGATGTTTTAACGATTGGGTAACGATTGGGTTTCACACGATGTTTTAACGATTGGGTAACGATTGGGTTTCACACGATGTTTTAACGATTGGGTAACGATTGGGTTTCACACGATGTTTTAACGATTGGGTAAACATTTGTACATGATTTACATTTGATCATGCATTTACACGAAACATAGTATTGGTTTAAACCAAGTTTTACTTCAATACTTTGTTTTGTGCGTTTCACCTATGGTTTAGTTGATGCATTTCACTAGCCATACATATTATTTTGGTTATACATATTACATGATTTACATTTGGGCATGAACATCACTTTGGTGGTTTGGTTTGGATTAAGTGATTAAGTAACAATGCGTGTGGAATATGATACAAGCATGGTGGATACGCCGCTGGTACTTCCTATATATAAGTGTTTGTATGGTATTACATATTGTAGCGTTATTTGAATCATTTCAGTTTGAGACATAGAACATTTTATACAAGTAACATACTTTTCACAAGACATTTATTTACAAACAACTTATCTTATACAAACTCATTTTTACATGGTTATTCATTTAATCATGCATTATTCTCTTATTTATACATATCACCTGAACTTATTATTTTTCAAACGATTTACAAAGACAAAGCAAATTACAAGGGTCATGACTAAACATTTTCTTAAAACAGAAGTCATGAATCTTATTTTCACAAAACCTATGTACTCGCCAGCATTTCTTTGCTGACCTCGTTTTCACATATGTTTCAGGTATTGTTGAATGATATCGATTGATAAGATGCATGCTCACATAGGACTGGACAAGGCCTTAGTGACTCAATAACAATGATAGATTATGTTTAAATTGTATATTTAGATTTCCAGACGATGTAATTATTCAATGTTTAATAAAACGAAACACTTTTGATATCCATGGTTATGAAACATTAATTCTGTTGCAACACGCCCCGATGTTTCGCCGCGATTTGTTGTTTTACGCGGTCGGGGTGTGACATGTGTTTTACACTTTGTTTGGTTTGCACCGTCACGGGGATTCCGCACCCGTTACCGTGTTTGTGATAAACAAGGATAGGTTTTCGTTATCGATCCACCGGAAAAACGGGACCTACACAAGGCAAGAACTTTACTAAACCATTCATTTAACCCCCGACCATGTCACACCCCGAAATATCAGAGCATTGGCGTGACTGGACCGGTATCTTCATTGCACAGCAGAAGCAAATAAGCAAAGACTTTCTAGAAATTGAATGCCATGCTAAGTACTCGAATCCCCAATGGTTTTCCTATTCCAACCGTGCCATAACTTTGAAAAGTAACCTGAGAAAGAAACATGCGAAAAAGTCAACATAAAGTTGAGCGAGTTCATAGTTTGTTTGTAAAATATTGGAAATAAATCTTTTTGGAATAACCGGTTTTTGAAGTATTGTTGAGAAAACAAAATTAAAATCATTTTCTTGTCAAGTTATATGGAAACTTTGTATGAAAACATGGTATGTAACTTGTAGAATGTATCGGTAACTGAGTACTATGAATGTTTGAATGTAACTTGTAAAACGTATATGTAACTGAGTACTATGAATGTTTGTATCTGTCATGTAGAATGTATCTGTAACTGAGTACTATGAATGTTTGTATGTGTCATGTAGAATGTATCTGTAACTGAGTACTATGAATGTTTGAGATCGCTAGTGGTTTGCAAGGCCACTAACATGTGTCACGATATAGGAAGCCACCAAACCTAGGCATTTTTGTCGACTTTGACTGAGACACAGAAGCACTCATTGGTAGAAGTAGGCCAAGAGTGGGGTTGCCTGAAACCCATTAGATCTAACCTTTTGTTCCGCGGTTTGAATGTATACGTTGATTAATGGTGCTTATGGTACCCTATTCGAGACATGATCTAGAATGTTTTTCCGTAGTCTTGTATCCATCATGCCATAACTCATGTATTTGTATTTTCCCGTAGTCCAAAAAAAACTAGAATTCGTGTATATGCACATTTCGAAAAATACGCTTGTTTGCAAAAACCGGTATAAAACATAAGCTTTTCGTAAACCATTTGTGTCTGTTAAAACTTGCTTGTAAAATGGTTTAGAAATATGTAATTCTTGTATGCTTTGCAGAAAGTGCATGTCTTTCCACCCCGAAAACATTTAGAAAAATGTAAAACCGTAAAAAGGTGGGGTTATGAACTCACCTGAATATTCCTGTGCAATGCTAGCTAATTACGACTTCGTGATGTCGTTTGCAAGACGAGACTCGCTAGCGTGCATTCTACAATATTCCTAACATGGAATATCTTATAAGTTTTCATTAACGCAGTAATTAACTACGTGTCATCGAGCTTTACCGAATCGCTAATTGAATGATTCGACTGTAAGTTATGACGGTAAATGAACGACGGTAACTAAACTATGTGTCGTTTAGGCGTTTTGAAATAAATATAACAACTTATATTTATTTAATAGCGTTTTCGTGTTGATGTCGTTTGAAATAAACAGGATAGTTATATTTATTTCATAAAAGAATATGAGTTGCTTGGCGCTTGAAATAAATATATAAAATATATTTATTTTATAAAAGAATTTGCGTTGTATGGTATTCGAAATAAATATGTAAACTATATTTATTTTGTAAAACGAATACGAGTTGTTTGACGCTTGAAATAAATATATAAAATATATTTATTTTATAAAAGAATTGTCGTTTTCGTATGTGATAAAGCGTCGTCGAAAGTGATATACACATTTATATTGGTTCTCATAAAAGTCGCTTTTCAATAAAACATGTTTTGCTTTTACGGTTTTTCTCAAAAAACGGGCAGAGTTTCCTCTGTTTTTGGACGCCCCCGACAACGCAAGTTGTCGTTATTTTTCAAAATCAATCAATATTCAAACAATATAATCAATATTCATATAAATGTTTGTCGAATATTTTGAGATGTGAACTACTATATAATCGATTCAAGCTCGTTTTTCACGTAAGGTTAACAAAATAACAAAATAAATGTGCCGTTAATTTTACCAAGTCTTCGCGTTGAAATATCGAGCCGCTTTGACCAAGTTGACTCGGTTTGACCGAGTCGCGAACCCGAACCATTCTGTTGACTGCTTAACCCGAACCTGTTGACCAGCCATGACTGTTTGACCCGGACCCGGACTGAGCCGTTGACTGAGTTGACTCAGTTTGACCGAGTCAAACCGAGTTGAACCAAACCCGTTGACTGTCTTGTACCGAGAACCAGAGCCGAGTTAACTCGGTTTAACCGAGTTGACCGAACCGAACCACGAACCGCAAGACCCGAATTGTTGACTCGAAACCGAACCCGCTCACTGAACCATCTGACCCGAAACAAATCATAACCCGGATCAAGAGTCTGACCAAACACATATCATTATCTTCAAACCGACTGAGTTAAACCAAGGCTGAACGGCAACCACCAGCACCTCCACCGTGGCTCGCCGTACCGTCGTCCACAGCCGCCGCTGTGAGCGGCGGCGCTGCTCTGCCTTCGCCACCCTCTCTCCCTCGTCGACCTCTCTCTCTCTCCGATCCCTCTATCTTCGTCGTCTTCAGTCCGGTGTGGGTGTGAGGGGGGTGTAAGAGGTGAGGGTTGGGTGTGGGTGAAGCCGATCGGGCTACCGGCGCCGCCGGCCGGCCTGTGCATCGACGGTCAGACGAGAGAAGAGGAGAAGGAGGATGGATAGATCGATTGGGTGTGGTTTGGAATGATCTCAAGGTGAAGAGAAGGATCAGACTCCATGATTTGTTTGAGGATTTTGAAAGAGATGGTGCAGGGATTTCTTTTGTGTGTATAAGTTAATGTGCAGAAAAAGGAAAAGAGGAGTGAGTGTTATGCATTTTGTGAAAAAGGTTGGGTGTTTTTATAGGGATTATTGAGATCTAGTAAATCTTAGAGTAGATTTTGTAGGATTTATCATAGATTTTATAAGATTTTGAGAATATTTTGTACAGATTTTGAAAGGATTTTCAAATCTAGTAGATCTTGTAGAGATCTTAATAGATCTAATATATTAGGTGTAGGTTTAGGCTTGTGAGTTTTGGGCTTGGGCCCAGGGCCCACAAGCCCATCTCGTGTGCAAGTGGCCCGTAATTCCTACGAGGCCCGTTGTCAAAACCCGAACTCCGTTTAACATCAAAGGATAATATTTTAGTATTAAATACATAAAATACGGTCGGTAGTCATTGTTTGCATGCCCGTTCGTCGATTACGGTCATAATCGTGAAAATTATATCGTTGCCGTCTTTAATCCATTTTTCGATCCGGTTTTGACTGTAGTCACTAAAATTTAATTACGAAGCTAAAATATAGCGTAAAAATTTAATATTTGTCGGCGTTGTCAGTATCTTGTACGGTATCAGTTCGTTGTTGCGTAATATTCAGCAGGTTTCTCTGTAAACCACCGTTCGCGCACTGTAAAGTCGTATAGACGTTCCTAGGCACTCCAAAGGCCTATTTAAGTCAATCTTCGTCTTAATCACTATTTATTATCGTTTTAATCATCTGTTAATTGCGTAATTAGAGCCGTAAATCACCGGTTGTCACAGACCAGGTAGCCAACATATCTCTATACAGACCGTAGGGATATGAATGGTGTAAATCTTTTACTTTATACAGACAGTAAAGTAATGCCAAGACACCACAGACAAATGATAAAGAAGTTTCACCTTCAACATAAGAAACTAGTTATTAAAGTCATTAATACAAAACCAAATAAAAAGTGCGAAAAGATTAAAAATCAAAAGTAATACATTAAATGCTTGTCTTCACCAAGTGATGTAAGAGACTTAGCCAAACATGGCCTTTGATCGACAAGAACTCTTACTATCAATCTTGGATCCCGAGACTACTACACACACTCTAAGGTAGATGATGGATGATGGTGGTGGATGTGGGTGTTGTAGTGGTGGTGGAGTGGTGGCAAAGTGGGAGAGAGGTGGTTTGCCAAGGGATACCTTTGAAGTGAACCATGTACCCCTATTTATAGCCTGAACAGAAGCCCGACCACGGCCCCGTGTCCGGTGGACACACCCCTGTGGCCATCCTTTTTCTCTACCTTCATTAATTGCATTTGTCAGCATTGGGCTCCACACGGCCCCGTGGTCGTTGGGCACTGATGTGTGTAAAATGCAACATATAAATTACATCAAATGAGGCATAAAACTAACCCTTTTTTAGTACTAATATTGGAAAAAGAGTGTTTTTGTCTTCCTTTTGTATTTTCAGGATTAAATGAGCTCAAAAACGCAAAAGAAGCAAAAAGACAGCTAAATCCAACATAAATACAAGAAAAGGAACATTAGTGGATTGCCCGAACCCTCAACGGCACCTTCCAAAGCAAAATAGAGAAAACAGAAGGCTGAACACGCCCCGTGCTCAGCCAGCACGGGGTTGTGCCCAAGAAGCAGCAGAAAAGACAAACCTATAGAAGCTTCTATTGCCCACCACGGGCCGTGCTCAGCGGACACGGGGGCGTGTCGAAAGTACAGCAGGCGCATTTATTGTAATTGCGAATTACAATTAATGAGGAGAGAGAGTGTCAGACGGGCACGGGGCCGTGTCCAGCGGACACGGGGCCGTGTCCAGCTCTCTGTTCAGCCTATAAATAGGAGTGCTTGGATTCATTTCATCTCATCCCTTGGCACACCACCTCTCTCACACTTCATCCACCACCCATCACCATCACAACACCATCATCCACCACCATCATCCATTGTCCATCATAGAGTGTGTGAGTCGTCTCGGGATCCAAGATTGATCGTAAGAGTTCTTGACAATCAAGGCCATGTTTGCCTAAGTCTCTTACATCACTTGGTGAAGACAAAGTGTCTAGTATAATACTTTTTATTTCTAATCTTTTGCACTTTTTATTTGGTTTTGTATTAATGACTTTAATAACTAGTTACTTATGTTGAAGGTGATCTTTCCTTATCGTTTGTCCGTGGTGTCTTGGCATTATTTTACTGTCTATATAAAATAAAGGATTTTCACCATTCATATCTCCACGGTCTATATGGAGGTATGTTGGCTACCTGGTAGGGGGTTAAGGGAACGGTTTGGTAAAGGTCTTGCCATTGTCCAGCGTTTAGAGGTCCTGCAATGGACCTGGGTCAAATTTAGTAGGACCTCCTTCAATACTTCACGGTATTGGATGGCGGGGGTCCAAACTCTTTGATCCCCTCATAAGTTAACTACTATTAATACTATAACCCGGCTATTTAGGACTGTATCCCTGCTGACTCAGACTACTTAGTCGAGGGTAACGTCACCGCCAAAAGCGGGGCCTACCACAATACTGCATTAATAACTTAATTCATTATCTTCCAATAATCCACCCCTTTAGGATTGTATCCCTGCTGACTCAAACTACTGGGGTGAGGGTAACGTCACCTTCAAAAGAGGGGCCTACTACAATAACTAAGATAATCTCTTAATTATGTGCAAAAGTGCGGAAATAATCAAAGGTTATACTAGATACGAGTCGGAACCAAGTGATTCATCTTGTCTATCTGTTTTTTTTTATTTTTATTTTTCAGCATTTTAGTTAGTTTTTATTTTTCTTAGTTTAAAACATTTTTCTAAACTTTTATTTTGGTTAGACGTTGAGGATAAACCGGTATTAAAAGCTCTTGTGTCCTTGGACGACCTCGGTATCTTACCAACGCTATACTACACTCAACGATGGGTGCACTTGCCCATATGTGTGTTTAGTGTTAGTGAAATATCGTGTTTTATAAATTTAAAACTTGGCTAAAATAAGTGTTAAAAAGGGCTTAAAATATACACCTAAAATATACGACACTTCGCACGCATCAAGTTTTTGGCGCCGTTGCCGGGGACACAAGGATTTTAAGAAAGTTAGGAATCAACGGCCTAATCATCTTTTATTTTTCTTTTTTATTTTTAGGATTTTCTTAGTTTTTCAGCTTCTGCAGAGCTTAGCACGGGCCGTGCCCGCTGAACACGCCCACGTGCTCAATCATTGGAACTGGCAATCCTGTTTTACATCAGACAGTAAGCTGAACACGGGGCCGTGTCCACTCAACACGCCCCCGTGCCCAAGTTTCAGTTACTGAAAACAGAACCGTTAGATCCCGACGGTTGGTAATTTCTGACATAAACATGAGTGATAGTAATTATTTTTACTTTCGGCACTCTTATGGTACGTGGTGTCAATTATGTGGTGGCGAACATGAAGAAGTAAAATGCTACTTCCTAAATTATAGGCCCCACTACATGGACCCACGATCTTCTCACAACCTTAAGAGGGGCGAAAGTAAAAATAAGCACTATTTCTCCCTCGAATGCGCCCAGCCAGATATTCTAGGGGAAATGTTCCTTAGCGAATTGTTTCAACTAGAAGAGCTAATTCTGAAATGGATAGAAGAGCTTAGGAAGGATTTTATTAATCCGCCCCAAGACGATACCCATGAAGAAATGTTGGAACCGCATTCCGACAACCTCGTTGCTCCCGAAAATACCTTCGTACCTAGCAAAGACTTGGACGATAGTCGTCCCTGTGTCGATTGTGCCGTGAAGGACTCTCCATCGACTTCGTTCGGTGCATACATAGACCTGAGCGATTCGGCATATACCTTCTTTAACAAGAGCCCGGAAAAGGGTTGGACTTGTCCACCTAGAATGAAAATAGGAATTACCCTCACCGACAACCTCTTGCGTTCTCGCCTAAGTCTAGGACAATTAAGGTATATTAGGCACTTTGGGGTTGTTCCAACCAGTCAGGAACCACCCGATACAAACAAGTTCCTTAAAAAAACTAGACAACTTCATAAAACAGTCCGTAGACACGGGGCCGTGCCCAGCCAACACGCCCCCGTGTCCATCGAAAGATTCCTTTCTGATCAGTACGTCAGAATACGGACAAACTGTGTCAGAACCCCACCTGCACACGGGGCCGTGTCCACTGAACACGGGGCCGTGTCCAGGTTGCTGTCATTTTCTATAAATGCAGCCAAGAATTCTGCACATTTGGACCAACTTGGGGCAGAGATTTGCAGGAATCTTCTCTCAAACTATCCTAGGTAAGTCTAAAAGAAGGTTCCAACAACCCATCTTGTCCCTTCCTCTTTTAGTAATTTCCTTCTTCTTCATCTTTCTCCAAGAACTACCATTGAAAGTTTGGAATTCCTCCAACTCTATGGTAGGGATAAATGAGTTTTGTTCAAAGAATCTTGGTAAAAACATGTTATGAAACATGGTTTTAAGTTATTAGTAGCCAAAAAAGGGCCTACAACATTCAGAAAATAACTTAAAAATACAAGTTTCCTTGTTCCAAAACTCTGCAGAAAGATGGACACGGGGCCGTGCTCAGTGAGCACGGGGCCGTGTCCGGTTACTGTTTCATTAAATAAGCTATTTTTAGTTTATTTTTCGTAGGATGTCGAGTGAAAACAGCGATACATCTTCTGTGCATTCGTCAAACAACCGAAGAGGAAGAAGACCCTCCATTGAAGCTACACTTGTTCACTATGTGATAGCATTAAGGGAGGCCCTCGACGAAATGACTTCAGTAGAGGAGGTCCTTATCGACCGTATTAACGATCTTACGATGGGACTTGAAAGCAGCTTCCAAGAAATTAACCTCTTGCACCAGAGGTTAAATATTCTTGTAGCACCTCCAATGGAACCAGTCCTTCCTCAGCAGGATTGGAACCTGGCTCTCGGAATCAACAACCCTACCGGGTGGGAAGACTTTCCGGCGGAACCTCCCATGGAACACCAACAAGAGATCCCGGTGGAAGTTGAAACTCCTCAAACTAATACCAACGAGCCTTCTTTTCTCCTTCCAAGGGAGATAGAAGAATGGCTCGCCGACATTTGAGGAGAACCGCACTCGGAAGAAGGAGTTCACTAAGGCCTTGTTTAACCAAGATTGAGTATTTCTTGGAAATTTTGCTAAATTAAAATAAAGTAAAGGCTAGGACTCCATGGTTTGTTATTTCTTTTATCTAGTTTAAGTTAGGATTATGTAAGTTCTCTCTATGATGAAATGAAATGATGGTTTTAATGTTTGGATGGTTTGTAATGAATAAAACACACTCATGGTGGTAAAGGATGAAAAGGGGAACGAGAAAAATGATCCCATGCACAAGAACGAGGCAACCCGACAATTTTCTCCCTTTCAGAAGGTTCAACACGGGCCGTGCCCAACCAACACGGCCCCGTGTCGAACCACCTGCAGAAAACGCCCAGTACAGGTAACTGGACACGGGCCGTGTTCACCCAACACGCCCCCGTGTCCAGCTTCTGTTTCTCTTATTTCAATTTTGTTACTGGCACTTGAACACGGGGCCGTGCCCGGATAACACGGGGCCGTGTTCAGTGCCCAGTAACACAAATTTTTGCTTTTTAAACACTATTTTACACATCTAATCAACCTAAAAATTTATTTTTGGGACACATTGAGGACAATGTGTAATTTAAGTGTGGGGGGGATGCTAAAACCTTGAATTTTGCAAAGTCCTAAATACAAGCCTTACACAAAACTCTATTGGAACCGCTAATCACCCCAAATTTTTTCAAAAATTTCAATTTTTTTACTTGTCTAGGTTTAACTCGGGAAATTCAAGCTCTCAAAAAGGTTATATTTTTACAAATTTACAACCGATAGCGTAGTGATAAAAAGAACCAACATAAGAAAAATTATGAAAAGGCATGACAAACTTATTTAAAATTTGATTATATATACTTGATCACATAAAAACCCATTCCCACAAAAGTGAGTTTTGAGCCTTTATTGAGCACACAATTCCATATCATTTGACTAAATGCTCATTTTTCGTTTCTTGTGTGAATAGCCGCTTGGTTCTTACGACTCTAGAACTTGCCATAACAATACATTCCCGGTCCTTATCAACTTAAACCCGAGTAAGTAAATGATGGAGGCATTAGGACTAACATTTTTTTTTCTACACCATTATTTTTCTTTTTCTTTTACCACCTACCCAAAAATCCCCCTAGTTAGCCCCTTTGAGCCTAAACCTTTTCGTTTCATCTCCCAAAACAAAAACCCTTTCACCCACCAAAACCTTTTTCATTTTTTTTACCCTTTATTTTAGTAACAAGTTCGGTTCTTCGTAAAAATATATATATATATATATATATATATATATATACGAAAACCGACACTTGTTACGCTTTTTGTTTTTTTTTTACTAACCACTAACCCAATCACCTACCTTTAACCCTAGCCAACCCTTAACCCACAAAGTCCTCTTGATATCTACAAAGGTATAAAAGTTAAAAAGGAGGAGGATTGATTTTTTTGGCAAGCCTATGGTAGGAATAAGTTCCAGGACCGCTCTCGAGTGATTCACTAAAAATACACCTTCGGCCGAGTGTGAGTGATTTCCCCGCGAGGTATGTGAACTTGTATATAAATAGAATTTTTAAAAAATATGTTATGCCCAATTAAGTAATTTCTTTTATGAACAGTTCTAAATAAATCATTACGAATAGGAGTGTAAATAAATAAAAATAAAACCCTAAAAAGATCTTGGAAATCCCGACACTCTATGACAAGCCCAAAACCTTCTCTTCTACCTATTCCATTTGGGAGTGTAAGCCAAATATTAAAGAGTTTTGCTTGAGGACAAGCAAAAGTTCAAGTGTGGGGGTATTTGATGTGTGTAAAATGCAACATATAAATTACATCAAATGAGGCATAAAACTAACCCTTTTTTAGTACTAATATTGGAAAAAGAGTGTTTTTGTCTTCCTTTTGTATTTTCAGGATTAAATGAGCTCAAAAACGCAAAAGAAGCAAAAAGACAGCTAAATCCAACATAAATACAAGAAAAGGAACATTAGTGGATTGCCCGAACCCTCAACGGCACCTTCCAAAGCAAAATAGAGAAAACAGAAGGCTGAACACGCCCCGTGCTCAGCCAGCACGGGGCCGTGCCCAAGAAGCAGCAGAAAAGACAAACCTATAGAAGCTTCTATTGCCCACCACGGGCCGTGCTCAGCGGACACGGGGGCGTGTCGAAAGTACAGCAGGCGCATTTATTGTAATTGCGAATTACAATTAATGAGGAGAGAGAGTGTCAGACGGGCACGGGGCCGTGTCCAGCGGACACGGGGCCGTGTCCAGCTCTCTGTTCAGCCTATAAATAGGAGTGCTTGGATTCATTTCATCTCATCCCTTGGCACACCACCTCTCTCACACTTCATCCACCACCCATCACCATCACAATACCATCATCCACCACCATCATCCATTGTCCATCATAGAGTGTGTGAGTCGTCTCGGGATCCAAGATTGATCGTAAGAGTTCTTGACAATCAAGGCCATGTTTGCCTAAGTCTCTTACATCACTTGGTGAAGACAAAGTGTCTAGTATAATACTTTTTATTTCTAATCTTTTGCACTTTTTATTTGGTTTTGTATTAATGACTTTAATAACTAGTTACTTATGTTGAAGGTGATCTTTCCTTATCGTTTGTCCGTGGTGTCTTGGCATTATTTTACTGTCTATATAAAATAAAGGATTTTCACCATTCATATCTCCACGGTCTATATGGAGGTATGTTGGCTACCTGGTAGGGGGTTAAGGGAACGGTTTGGTAAAGGTCTTGCCATTGTCCAGCGTTTAGAGGTCCTGCAATGGACCTGGGTCAAATTTAGTAGGACCTCCTTCAATACTTAACGGTATTGGATGGCGGGGGTCCAAACTCTTTGATCCCCTCATAAGTTAACTACTATTAATACTATAACCCGGCTATTTAGGACTGTATCCCTGCTGACTCAGACTACTTAGTCGAGGGTAACGTCACCGCCAAAAGCGGGGCCTACCACAATACTGCATTAATAACTTAATTCATTATCTTCCAATAATCCACCCCTTTAGGATTGTATCCCTGCTGACTCAAACTACTGGGGTGAGGGTAACGTCACCTTCAAAAGAGGGGCCTGCTACAATAACTAAGATAATCTCTTAATTATGTGCAAAAGTGCGGAAATAATCAAAGGTTATACTAGATACGAGTCGGAACCAAGTGATTCATCTTGTCTATCTGTTTTTTTTTATTTTTATTTTTCAGCATTTTAGTTAGTTTTTATTTTTCTTAGTTTAAAACATTTTTCTAAACTTTTATTTTGGTTAGACGTTGAGGATAAACCGGTATTAAAAGCTCTTGTGTCCTTGGACGACCTCGGTATCTTACCAACGCTATACTACACTCAACGATGGGTGCACTTGCCCATATGTGTGTTTAGTGTTAGTGAAATATCGTGTTTTATAAATTTAAAACTTGGCTAAAATAAGTGTTAAAAAGGGCTTAAAATATACACCTAAAATATACGACACTTCGCACGCATCAAGTTTTTGGCGCCGTTGCCGGGGACACAAGGATTTTAAGAAAGTTAGGAATCAACGGCCTAATCATCTTTTATTTTTCTTTTTTATTTTTAGGATTTTCTTAGTTTTTCAGCTTCTGCAGAGCTTAGCACGGGCCGTGCCCGCTGAACACGCCCACGTGCTCAATCATTGGAACTGGCAATCCTGTTTTACATCAGACAGTAAGCTGAACACGGGGCCGTGTCCACTCAACACGCCCCCGTGCCCAAGTTTCAGTTACTGAAAACAGAACCGTTAGATCCCGACGGTTGGTAATTTCTGACATAAACATGAGTGATAGTAATTATTTTTACTTTCGGCACTCTTATGGTACGTGGTGTCAATTATGTGGTGGCGAACATGAAGAAGTAAAATGCTACTTCCTAAATTATAGGCCCCACTACATGGACCCACGATCTTCTCACAACCTTAAGAGGGGCGAAAGTAAAAATAAGCACTATTTCTCCCTCGAATGCGCCCAGCCAGATATTCTAGGGGAAATGTTCCTTAGCGAATTGTTTCAACTAGAAGAGCTAATTCTGAAATGGATAGAAGAGCTTAGGAAGGATTTTATTAATCCGCCCCAAGACGATACCCATGAAGAAATGTTGGAACCGCATTCCGACAACCTCGTTGCTCCCGAAAATACCTTCGTACCTAGCAAAGACTTGGACGATAGTCGTCCCTGTGTCGATTGTGCCGTGAAGGACTCTCCATCGACTTCGTTCGGTGCATACATAGACCTGAGCGATTCGGCATATACCTTCTTTAACAAGAGCCCGGAAAAGGGTTGGACTTGTCCACCTAGAATGAAAATAGGAATTACCCTCACCGACAACCTCTTGCGTTCTCGCCTTAGTCTAGGACAATTAAGGTATATTAGGCACTTTGGGGTTGTTCCAACCAGTCAGGAACCACCCGATACAAACAAGTTCCTTAAAAAAACTAGACAACTTCATAAAACAGTCCGTAGACACGGGGCCGTGCCCAGCCAACACGCCCCCGTGTCCATCGAAAGATTCCTTTCTGATCAGTACGTCAGAATACGGACAAACTGTGTCAGAACCCCACCTGCACACGGGGCCGTGTCCACTGAACACGGGGCCGTGTCCAGGTTGCTGTCATTTTCTATAAATGCAGCCAAGAATTCTGCACATTTGGACCAACTTGGGGCAGAGATTTGCAGGAATCTTCCCTCAAACTATCCTAGGTAAGTCTAAAAGAAGGTTCCAACAACCCATCTTGTCCCTTCCTCTTTTAGTAATTTCCTTCTTCTTCATCTTTCTCCAAGAACTACCATTGAAAGTTTGGAATTCCTCCAACTCTATGGTAGGGATAAATGAGTTTTGTTCAAAGAATCTTGGTAAAAACATGTTATGAAACATGGTTTTAAGTTATTAGTAGCCAAAAAAGGGCCTACAACATTCAGAAAATAACTTAAAAATACAAGTTTCCTTGTTCCAAAACTCTGCAGAAAGATGGACACGGGGCCGTGCTCAGTGAGCACGGGGCCGTGTCCGGTTACTGTTTCATTAAATAAGCTATTTTTAGTTTATTTTTCGTAGGATGTCGAGTGAAAACAGCGATACATCTTCTGTGCATTCGTCAAACAACCGAAGAGGAAGAAGACCCTCCATTGAAGCTACACTTGTTCACTATGTGATAGCATTAAGGGAGGCCCTCGACGAAATGACTTCAGTAGAGGAGGTCCTTATCGACCGTATTAACGATCTTACGATGGGACTTGAAAGCAGCTTCCAAGAAATTAACCTCTTGCACCAGAGGTTAAATATTCTTGTAGCACCTCCAATGGAACCAGTCCTTCCTCAGCAGGATTGGAACCTGGCTCTCGGAATCAACAACCCTACCGGGTGGGAAGACTTTCCGGCGGAACCTCCCATGGAACACCAACAAGAGATCCCGGTGGAAGTTGAAACTCCTCAAACTAATACCAACGAGCCTTCTTTTCTCCTTCCAAGGGAGATAGAAGAATGGCTCGCCGACATTTGAGGAGAACCGCACTCGGAAGAAGGAGTTCACTAAGGCCTTGTTTAACCAAGATTGAGTATTTCTTGGAAATTTTGCTAAATTAAAATAAAGTAAAGGCTAGGACTCCATGGTTTGTTATTTCTTTTATCTAGTTTAAGTTAGGATTATGTAAGTTCTCTCTATGATGAAATGAAATGATGGTTTTAATGTTTGGATGGTTTGTAATGAATAAAACACACTCATGGTGGTAAAGGATGAAAAGGGGAACGAGAAAAATGATCCCATGCACAAGAACGAGGCAACCCGACAATTTTCTCCCTTTCAGAAGGTTCAACACGGGCCGTGCCCAACCAACACGGCCCCGTGTCGAACCACCTGCAGAAAACGCCCAGTACAGGTAACTGGACACGGGCCGTGTTCACCCAACACGCCCCCGTGTCCAGCTTCTGTTTCTCTTATTTCAATTTTGTTACTGGCACTTGAACACGGGGCCGTGCCCGGATAACACGGGGCCGTGTTCAGTGCCCAGTAACACAAATTTTTGCTTTTTAAACACTATTTTACACATCTAATCAACCTAAAAATTTATTTTTGAGACACATTGAGGACAATGTGTAATTTAAGTGTGGGGGGGGATGCTAAAACCTTGAATTTTGCAAAGTCCTAAATACAAGCCTTACACAAAACTCTATTGGAACCGCTAATCACCCCAAATTTTTTCAAAAATTTCAATTTTTTTACTTGTCTAGGTTTAACTCGGGAAATTCAAGCTCTCAAAAAGGTTATATTTTTACAAATTTACAACCGATAGCGTAGTGATAAAAAGAACCAACATAAGAAAAATTATGAAAAGGCATGACAAACTTATTTAAAATTTGATTATATATACTTGATCACATAAAAACCCATTCCCACAAAAGTGAGTTTTGAGCCTTTATTGAGCACACAATTCCATATCATTTGACTAAATGCTCATTTTTCGTTTCTTGTGTGAATAGCCGCTTGGTTCTTACGACTCTAGAACTTGCCATAACAATACATTCCCGGTCCTTATCAACTTAAACCCGAGTAAGTAAATGATGGAGGCATTAGGACTAACATTTTTTTTTCTACACCATTATTTTTCTTTTTCTTTTTCTTTTACCACCTACCCAAAAATCCCCCTAGTTAGCCCCTTTGAGCCTAAACCTTTTCGTTTCATCTCCCAAAACAAAAACCCTTTCACCCACCAAAACCTTTTTCATTTTTTTTTACCCTTTATTTTAGTAACAAGTTCAGTTCTTCGTAAAAAATATATATATATATATATATATATATATACGAAAACCGACACTTGTTACGCTTTTTGTTTTTTTTTTTACTAACCACTAACCCAATCACCTACCTTTAACCCTAGCCAACCCTTAACCCACAAAGTCCTCTTGATATCTACAAAGGTATAAAAGTTAAAAAGGAGGAGGATTGATTTTTTTGGCAAGCCTATGGTAGGAATAAGTTCCAGGACCGCTCTCGAGTGATTCACTAAAAATACACCTTCGGCCGAGTGTGAGTGATTTCCCCGCGAGGTATGTGAACTTGTATATAAATAGAATTTTTAAAAAATATGTTATGCCCAATTAAGTAATTTCTTTTATGAACAGTTCTAAATAAATCATTACGAATAGGAGTGTAAATAAATAAAAATAAAACCCTAAAAAGATCTTGGAAATCCCGACACTCTATGACAAGCCCAAAACCTTCTCTTCTACCTATTCCATTTGGGAGTGTAAGCCAAATATTAAAGAGTTTTGCTTGAGGACAAGCAAAAGTTCAAGTGTGGGGGTATTTGATGTGTGTAAAATGCAACATATAAATTACATCAAATGAGGCATAAAACTAACCCTTTTTTAGTACTAATATTGGAAAAAGAGTGTTTTTGTCTTCCTTTTGTATTTTCAGGATTAAATGAGCTCAAAAACGCAAAAGAAGCAAAAAGACAGCTAAATCCAACATAAATACAAGAAAAGGAACATTAGTGGATTGCCCGAACCCTCAACGGCACCTTCCAAAGCAAAATAGAGAAAACAGAAGGCTGAACACGCCCCGTGCTCAGCCAGCACGGGGTTGTGCCCAAGAAGCAGCAGAAAAGACAAACCTATAGAAGCTTCTATTGCCCACCACGGGCCGTGCTCAGCGGACACGGGGGCGTGTCGAAAGTACAGCAGGCGCATTTATTGTAATTGCGAATTACAATTAATGAGGAGAGAGAGTGTCAGACGGGCACGGGGCCGTGTCCAGCGGACACGGGGCCGTGTCCAGCTCTCTGTTCAGCCTATAAATAGGAGTGCTTGGATTCATTTCATCTCATCCCTTGGCACACCACCTCTCTCACACTTCATCCACCACCCATCACCATCACAATACCATCATCCACCACCATCATCCATTGTCCATCATAGAGTGTGTGAGTCGTCTCGGGATCCAAGATTGATCGTAAGAGTTCTTGACAATCAAGGCCATGTTTGCCTAAGTCTCTTACATCACTTGGTGAAGACAAAGTGTCTAGTATAATACTTTTTATTTCTAATCTTTTGCACTTTTTATTTGGTTTTGTATTAATGACTTTAATAACTAGTTACTTATGTTGAAGGTGATCTTTCCTTATCGTTTGTCCGTGGTGTCTTGGCATTATTTTACTGTCTATATAAAATAAAGGATTTTCACCATTCATATCTCCACGGTCTATATGGAGGTATGTTGGCTACCTGGTAGGGGGTTAAGGGAACGGTTTGGTAAAGGTCTTGCCATTGTCCAGCGTTTAGAGGTCCTGCAATGGACCTGGGTCAAATTTAGTAGGACCTCCTTCAATACTTAACGGTATTGGATGGCGGGGGTCCAAACTCTTTGATCCCCTCATAAGTTAACTACTATTAATACTATAACCCGGCTATTTAGGACTGTATCCCTGCTGACTCAGACTACTTAGTCGAGGGTAACGTCACCGCCAAAAGCGGGGCCTACCACAATACTGCATTAATAACTTAATTCATTATCTTCCAATAATCCACCCCTTTAGGATTGTATCCCTGCTGACTCAAACTACTGGGGTGAGGGTAACGTCACCTTCAAAAGAGGGGCCTGCTACAATAACTAAGATAATCTCTTAATTATGTGCAAAAGTGCGGAAATAATCAAAGGTTATACTAGATACGAGTCGGAACCAAGTGATTCATCTTGTCTATCTGTTTTTTTTTTATTTTTATTTTTCAGCATTTTAGTTAGTTTTTATTTTTCTTAGTTTAAAACATTTTTCTAAACTTTTATTTTGGTTAGACGTTGAGGATAAACCGGTATTAAAAGCTCTTGTGTCCTTGGACGACCTCGGTATCTTACCAACGCTATACTACACTCAACGATGGGTGCACTTGCCCATATGTGTGTTTAGTGTTAGTGAAATATCGTGTTTTATAAATTTAAAACTTGGCTAAAATAAGTGTTAAAAAGGGCTTAAAATATACACCTAAAATATACGACACTTCGCACGCATCAGGCACAGCCCCGAGTGCAGAAGCGTATCTGTACTATCAAGATTTGCAAGATTCTGCAAATCTTAGCGTTGACCACGCCCCGTACTGAGCTGGGCACTCCCCCATGGTAGGCGTAGAAGCTTCCACAACTTTGTCCATTTCTGCAGACATCTGACCACGCTCCCGTGTCCAGTGGGCCCGGTCCGTGGTCAGCCTTCTGTTTCTTGTTTTTGCTTGTGGAGATGTTGTCGAAGGGTCGGGCATGCCACGCTTATTCCTTTTCTTTGTATTTATGTTAGTTTTTGCTGCATATTTGTTCTTTTTGTTCGTTTAAGCTCATTTGGTCCTGAAAATACAAAAGGAAAACAAAAGCACACTTTTCCAACATTAGTACTAAAAAGGGTTAGTTTTATGCCTCATTTTATGTAATTTATATGTTGCATTTTACACACATCATGGCCAAAAAGAGACACAATTGCACCCTTTCAAAAACTATGTTTGACTTAAACTCCATTTCCACTTGATTAATGACTGTTGTATCAGGAAAAAGTAATGAAACCAATTTCTTTTTCCTTATTTCTTGATTCCACACGTCAGTTCTAAAACTCTTATTTCCACCGAAAGTGTCACTCATATGTAGATCATGTTCAAGAGTGTCATTAAAATGATCAATAAGAACATGATCATTTCTATCATCATTTTCATTATCAGATTTTGTGACAACATCATCGTTTTCAATACCCAGAATGACCATACGACTATCTTTCCGTTGAAGAATGGAATTATTTACCTCAATTGTTTCTGATGAATCATCAAATCTTGAATTTGTTGATGAAATTTCATCCACATTTATATCTTCACTTTCATCAATATCATCATCCTCGCCATTTAATGACTCGTTAACAACCTGGATTTCTATAACATTAGCCCCAACCAATTCTTGAACCTCATCACCATCCTTCGCTTCAAGTTGAATCTCAATTTCATTTAAAAATTGCTCGTTTGCCTTTACCTTCTGAAATTCTCTAATGTTATAGAAATCGTCCCATAAACTATCTTATCTTTTTGCAGTTACATAAGTATCCTTGAGTGTCTTAGGTCCAAACAACATAACCCAACCCCTAATTTCAGGTTTGAGACCCCCCATGAATAAACTTGTAGCGTAATCCTCACCTAAAACCACTTTAGTAAGGAGAACATCAAACAGAATACAGTAATCTTGGAATGAACCTGTTTGTTGTAATTTCTTGATTTCTTCCATAGCTGATGCGGTGTTTAGAATTGTTGCTTCTTGATTGTTGGTGTTAAACAATCTAGGGCTCTGTTTTCCCCAATCTGTGATCCCATCCATTCGTCAGAACTTCTAAAACCCTTCCAACATTCATAATACGTTGGTGGCTTTGAGTAGTCTGGTGTGTAACCACAACAATGGGTCCTGGCTTCAAATTTAATCCCACCACAAGAACACCTAATAGTTCCACAAACGTGAACTCTGTTCACCCATATCAAACCCCCACATGAGCATAAGAACACCATTCTTGGTTGTTGTTGTTGTTGTAACTGAATTTGATTCTTCTATTGGAGTGCCTGAATATCCAAACCCTAATTGTTGTCGCTGATTTGTTGAACTGATTCAATATTAGGGCAAACTGAATCGAACTGAATGAGAACTGATCGAACAAATGATCAATTTAGAACAGACTTGAAGTGAATCAGACTTAAAATCCGGTGGAATTTTAGAGTCTGATGATGAAATCAAAACTCCAGTAAAGAAATTGAACTCTGATGATTGGAATTCGGTGATAGAGTCGTATCGGAATCAAGAGTCGAAGGATCGATGCTCTGATACCATTGATACGTGCAGATTTTTAGAGAGAGAATAGAGAGAAACTAAGAAAGAAAGTTCATTCAACTGATCGGTACCTAATTACTACAACTCTCACAATTATATAACCAACTAACTAACCAATAAGCCCTACACTATACAACAATTACATTTTGGTCCCTCTACATATTTTGACACATATCTTTGGCTTTGATTAATCTTCTAATCACAAAATAAAAAAAAAGATGATGATTTGCTACAGATTTGGGCAATTTTTTTTACAGGACTAAGTAGGTTTCTCCGGGTTCTTTCTCTCCGTCGCTCGAATACACCCACATATACATATGAAGCCAATTTGACTATAAAAGTCAAAAATGAGTTTGTCAAGTTACAATAAAAATATAATTTCTCTTAAGTTCAATACTTGCTACAAACAGCCCTCCTAGTTTTTTTAATTGAATTTCAACCCATTTGGTTAACTTTACAATTTTAACCCGAAACTCATTTTTTTTCTTCAATTTAAATCGATATATTACATGTATGTAGATGTAGATATACCACAAATAAATATTTCATTCATTACATATACTCAATATATCTTACGTCGAAAAAACGGGATCCTAGACTTCTGGCAATGAACTCGCTTGTTCGAGATAGCATCTTTTTTTGTGTTTGACCGATTGTAGTAAGGAAAAAGGTTGTGAATAATGTGGTACAATTTCGAAAGCACCCCTTTTATTTTTGTGAATATATTTCTAAATCTTTCATTTCTTACGTTTCTAGCTCTCTGTCTATCGTTTATTTCGTATAGTACGTTGTCTCATTTTTCTCATCTACCAAATGAATAACAAGTTTATTTTTTGAACCGTACCAAAAGAAAATTGTACTACGGTTCTAATTGCAATTAATTAAGTTTAATTAACAATTGATCTTTTAATTACCGTCAAAAAAATCAATCATAGTAACTACTCGGTAGAATCCATAACCACTTATAACTTTTGAGAGCTTACTTTAGAAGACCAAGTCAGAGGTCCGCTGCCAAATACAAATACCAATTCAGAAGCCACAGTTCAGAGGCTTTGAACTCAGTTCAGATTTGAAGTCTATAATACGATTTCAAAGTTTAATCTTTGAAGGAACCTTATAAACCACTACAAGAGTACAAGTTTACACAGGCTCGAAGATTTCACACAGTTTGAACCAAATTTTGCAAATCCTTGTGTGTGCATAGGAGTTGGAGTAACCATAACTAGTGAAACTTACCAAGAATGCTCGTTTTGGTTTCCATTTCATAAACCACTACAAGTCCAAACTAAAGAATGACACTATAAGTTTTACTTTCTATCGTTTTGTAGTTGTAAACTGTTAACCTTCCTTTTTCGTTCTATAAATTAAAGAATGGTGCTTTTATTTGTCACGTTGTTTAATTTTGTGTACATTTAAAATAGGTTAGCTTTGTTTGCCGCATTGTTCATTTACTTTTATTTCCTTGTATTCATAGGTTCATTCATGTTGTTAATATATATTGTATTAACGTAACCCGTCCAATTTAGTTTGGTTTTAACCCTCTCGTTCTTATTTCTCATCCATTTGATTATGGCCCGTGTCCTTTTTGGGTTTTTAACTCATGGCTGGAGGACCCAAATTTGGAAGCGGTGGTGGTTGGTGCTTTGTCTTCTATGCAGTTTGTTGGTTCTCTTGATGTTATTTTAAGCTCTAAGCTTAAATGCATTAAAGAGGAGATTAAAAAGTGGGTTAATATTAGGAACAAAAGCAACTTAAAAGTATGATAAGGCATGTTCAAACCTTCATGATCTGGATTTGGCAATGGAAGAGAGAGATCTAGAAGAGGAGGAAGAGTGGATTAGAGTTAAATGCTTGAAAGAGTTGGCAGATATGGAGATGAGGAGAAGTATGGACTTGCATCAAAAGTCTAGGTCGAATTGGGCTATCAATGCCGACGAAAACTCTTCTTTTTTTCCACAGGGTCATCAAACACAAAGTGGTATCTAATAAGATGCATGGGCTGGAAATCAATGGGAGGTGGTGTTCTATTCCTAATAAAGTGAAAAAAAAGTTCTTTGTTCACTTTAGGGATCGTTTTAGAGAACCATTTTCGGAAAGGCCTAAATTGGAGGATATCGGTTTCAAAAAGTTATCGGACACAGAAGCGGGCTCTCTTATAACTCCCTTTTCGGTTGATGAAATTAAAGAAGAGGTGTGAGGGTGTGGAGATAACAAGGCGCCCAGGCCCGACGGGTTCAATTTTAAATTTATCAAAAAATTCTGGACTTATTTGGAAGCTGACTTCTATAGGTGTTTACACTTTCTTTCATCATTTAGCTTCTATTAGTCGACCATGTGGATCCTCCTTTATAGCTCTAATCCCAAAAGTTAGAGACCCGACGCTTATTCAGGATTTTAGACCAATTATTTTGATTGGCGTGGTGGCTAAGGTCATTAGTAAGCTTCTTGCTAATAGATTGAAGAGGGTGCTTGGATCGGTTATTGATAATACCCAATCCGCGTTTCTAAAAGATAGATCGATTTTGGACGGTCCGCTCATAGTTAATGAGTTAATTTCATGGCTGAAAAAGATTAAAGGTAAAGGGCTTTTGTTTAAGATCGACTTCGAGAAGGCCTACGACCATGTAAACTGGGCCTTCTTGTATTCTGTCATGGGGTTCATGGGTTTTCCGGCTTTATGGAGGTCTTGGATCTATGGGGTGATATCCTCGGCACGCTCTTCTATACTAGTTAATGGTTCTCCAACATTCGAGTTCAATTATGAAAGGGGACTTAGACAAGGGGATCCTATCCCCTTTTTTGTTCTTAATTGTTATGGAAGCGTTCTCAGTGTTGTTCAGTAAAGTGTGTGAGTTGAGTTTATTTAAAGGCTTGGTTACTCCTAATAATGGTCCTATAATATCGCATTTACTGTTCGCTGACGACGCCTTGATTATTGGTGAGTGGAATGCGGATAATGCGCACAATTTGGCGAGATTTTTAAGGTGTTTTACCTACTTTCTGGCCTTAAAATAAATCTAAAAAAAAATCGTCGCTTTATGGGGTTGGGGTTTCAGCTTCGGAAGTCACGAGTATGGCTAACTACCTTCATTGCTTGAATGGTTGTATTCCCTTCATGTATCTTGGGCTAAAGTTCAGGGTGAACATGAATCGTCATTGCCATTGGCAAGTGGTTCTGGATATTTTCGATAAAAGACTAGCATCTTGGAAGGCAAACTCCCTTTCGATAGGGGGCAGGCTTACATTAGTGAAATCGGTTTTGGAATGTCTCCCTAATTATTACTTCTCCATTTATAAAGCGCCGGTAAAAATATTGGAAGAGTTGGAAGCTAAAAGACGGAGGTTTTTTTTGGGGTGGCAATGAAAATAAGTTGAAAATGTCATGGGTGGCTTGGAGTCAAATTACCACTTACAAGGAAGATGGGGGTTGGGTATTTGCCCTTTAAAAGATTCAAACCTAGCTCTTTTAACAAGATGGTGGTGGCGGTTCAAAAGGGAGGAAGACGGGTTGTGGAGACGGGTGGTGGTGGCACTTCATCATACGCCTAGAACGTGGCCGGCGGTCCCGTCTAAGAAATGCCTTACTGGTACGTGGGGAACCATAGCTAGAGTCGACAACTATCTAGCGTCTTTAAATGTGGATCTCTTAGGGGCGATTAAAGGAAAAGTGGGTAATGGGTCAAAAATTAGAGTTTGGGTAGACACGTGGGTTGGTGTCAAATCGCTCAGGTTGGTGTACCCGAATCTATATGAATTGGAGAAAAAAAAGGGATGCATGGTAGCGTGATGCGTGTGAAGTGTTATATATATTAGGTGTATATTTTAAGCCCTTTTAACACTTTTTAGCCAAGTTTTAAATTTATAAAACACGATATTTACTAACACTAAACACACATATGGGCAAGTGCACCCATCGTGAGCGTAGTATAGTGTTGGTAAGATACCGAGGTCGTCCAAGGACACAAGAGCTTTTAATACCGGTTTATCCTCAACGTCTAATCAAATCAAAAGTTTAGAAAAATGTTTTAAACTAAGAAAATAAAAACTAACTAAAATGCTGAAAATAAAAATAAAAATAAAAGAAAAACAGACAGACAAGATGAATCACTTGGTTCCGACTCGTGTATAGTGTAACCTTTGATTATTTCCGCACTTTTGCACTATTTTAAGAGATTATCTTAGTTATTGTAGTAGGCCCCTCTTTTGAAGGTGACGTTACCCTCAACCCAGTAGTTTGAGTCAGCAAGGATACAATCCTAAAAGGACGGATTATTGAAAGATAATTAATTAAGTTATTAATGCAAATTATGGTAGGCCCCTCTTTTGGAGGTGACGTTACCCTCGACTAAGTAGTCTGAGTCAGCAGGGATACAGTCCTAAATAGCCGGGTTATAGTATTAATAGTAGTTAACTTATGAGGGGATCAAAGAGTTTGGACCCCCGCCATCCAATACCGTTAAGTATTGAAGGAGGTCCTACTAAATTTGACCCAGGTCCATTGCAGGACCTCTAAACGCTGAACAATGGCAAGACTCTTACCAAACCGTTCCCTTAACCCCCGACCAGGTAGCCAACATACCTCCATATAGACCGTGGAGATATGAATGGTGAAAATCTTTTAATTATATAAACATTAAAATAATGTCAAGACACCACGGACAAACGATAAGGAAGAATCACCTTCAACATAAGAAACTAGTTATTAAAGTCATTAATACAAAACCAAGTAAAAAGTGTGAAAAGATTAGAAATAAAAAGTATTACACTAGACACTTGTCTTCACCAAATGATGTAAGAGACTTAGGCAAACATGGCCTTGATTGTCAAGAACTCTTACGATCAATCTTGGATCCCGAGACGACTCACACACTCTATGATGGACAATGGATGATGGTGGTGGATGATGGTGTTATGGTGGTGGTGGGTGGTGGGTGAAGTGTGAGAGAGGTGGTGCCAAGGGATGGTTTGAGCTTGAGCCAAGCACTCCTATTTATAGGCTGAACAGAAGCTCGGGCATGGCCCCGTGTCCAGTGGGCACGACCCCGTGTCCACATCATTCTCTTTCTTCATTTAATGCAGCTTGTCTTATTAGTTGACCACGCCCCCGTGTCCGCTGAGCACGACCCCGTGTGCAGAAGAATCTTTGTACTATGAAGATTTGCCTGGATTGTGCGAATCTTATAGTTGACCACGGCCCCGTGTCCGCTGAGCACGGCCCCGTGGTGGGCAATAGAAGCTTCTACCACTTTGTCTTTTCTGCTGACACTTGGGCACGCCCCCGTGCTGGCTGAGCACGGGGCGTGTTCAGTCTTCTGTCTTCTTGTTTTGCTTGGGAAGATGCTGTCGTGGGGTCGGGCATGTCACGTTTGTTCCTTTTCTTGTATTTATGTTAGATTTTGCTGTATTTTTCCTTCTTTTGTTAATTTGAGCTCATTTAATCCTGAAAATACAAAAGGAAGACAAAAGCACACTTTTTCCAACATTAGTACTAAAAAAGGGTTAGTTTTATGCCACAATTGATGAAATTTATATGTTGCATTTTGCACACATCAAATACCCCCACACTTGAATCTTTGCTTGTCCTCAAGCAAAACTCTTTATAATGTGGCTTTACACACCCAAATGGAATAGGTAGAAGAGAACGTTTTTGGGCTTGTCATAGAGTGTCGGGATTTCCAAGATTCTTTTATTAAGTTTTATTTTTATTTATTTACAATCCTATTCGTCATGATTTATTTAAAACTCTTCATAAGACAAATTACTTATTAGGGCATAACATGCCTTTTTAAAATTCTATTTATATACAAGTTCACATACCTCACGGGGGATCACTCAACACTCGGCCGAAAATGTATTTTTGTGGATCACTCGAGAGCGGCATGGAACTTACTCCTACCATAGGCTTGCCAAGCAATCAATCCTCCTCCTTTTTAACTTATATACCTTTGTAAATATCAAGAGGACTTTTTGGGTGAAGGGTTAGGCTTGGGTTAAAGGTAGGTGGTTGGGTTAGTGGTTAGTAGAAAAGGGCGAAAAAGCGTAAAAAGTATCGGTTTTCGTAAGACTTTCTATTTTTCAACTTTTATTTTGATGAAGCCATTATTTCAAACAAAGTTATTTTCGATGAACTTGTTTGTTTATTTCTTTTGCTCCACCACACAATTTTTTTTTAAAGTCATATGAGAAACCGAACTTGTTACTAAAACAAAGGGTTAATAATGAAAAAGGTTTTGGTGGGTGAAAGGGTGTTTTGGGTTATGAAATGAAAAGGTTTAGGCTCAAAGGGGCTAACTAGGGGTTTTTGGGTAGGTGGTAAAAAAAAGAAAAATAATGGTGTAGAAATAAAAAGGGTTAGTCTTAATGCCTCTATCATTTACTTACTCGGGTTTAAGTTGGTAAGGACCGGGAATGTATCGTTGTGGCAAGTTCTAGAGTCGTAAGAACCAAGCGGCTATTCACACAAGAAACGAAAAATGAGCATTTAGTTTAATGATATGTAATTGTATGCTCAATAAAGGCTCAAAACTCACTTTTGTGGGAATGGGTTTTTATGTGATCAAGTATATATAATCAAATTTTAACTAAGTTTGCCATGCCTTTTCATAATTTTCTTATGTTGGTTCTTTTTATCACGACGCTATCGGTTGTAAATTTGAAAAAATATAACCTTTTTAGAATTTGAAATTCACAAGTTAAACCTAGAAAAGTAAAAAAAATTGAATTTTTTTTTTGAAAAAATTTGGGGTGATTAGCGGTTCCAATAGAGTTTTGTGTAAGGCTTGTATTTAGGACTTGCAAGATTCAAGGTTTTAGCATCCCCCCCCCCCCACACTTAAATTACACATTGTCCTCAATGTGTCCCAAAAATAAGTTTTTATGTTGATTGAATGTGTAAAAAGGTGTAAAAAGCAAAAATTTTGTGTTACTGGGCGCTGCCCCGTGTTGTCCGGGCACGGCCCCGTGTTCAAGTGCCAGTAACAAAATTAACTCAAGAGAAACAGAAGCATGGACACGGGGGCGTGTTGGGTGAACACGGCCCGTGTCCAGTTACCTGAACTGGGTCTTTTTCTGCAGACTGTGCAGCACGGGGCCGTGTTGGGCGGACACGGCCCGTGCCGAACTTACTGTAAACGAAGAAAATCGTCGGATGGCTCTGTTTTCCTGCATGGGGTGCTGGTTCAAGTTTCCCTTGTATCCTTTGTCATCTCAAGTGTGTTTTATTCATTTTAACACCATCCAAACACCAAATTAACTAAAACCATCATTCATTAAGTCATAGAGAGAATTACATATTAGTCCTAAAAATTAAAATACTAGATAGTTAGGTCAAAGAAACATAAGAAATCTAAACCAAGAAGTTCTAGCCAACTACTTATTCTATTCGCAAAATTTCCGAAAAAGGTAAATCTTTCGGTTAAATGTGGCTTGACAAACTTCTTTCTCCGGGCATGAGTTCCTCACACGTCGGCGAGCCATTCTTCGATCTCCCTAGGGAGAAGAAAAGCGGGCTCATTAGCATTGGTTTGAGGAGATGCAACTTCCACCGGGATCTCTTGGAGTTCTTCAAGAGGAGGTTCCGCCGGAATGTCGTCCCAACCGGTAGGATTGTGGATTCCAAGTGCTAGGTTCCAATCCTCTTGAGGGAGGATTGGTTCCATGGGAGGTGTTACAAGAATGTTTAACCTCTGGTGCAAGAGGTTTATTTCTTGAAAACTGTTTTCCAACCCCACCGAGAGATAAGTTATACGGTCTATGAGGACCTCCTCTACCGAAGTCATCTCGTCAAGGGCTTCACGTAGCACCATCACGTATCTGACGAGAGTTGCTTCAATCGATGGCCTCCTTTCCCTTCGACTGTTTCTGGAGTGCGCAGAAGAGGTTCCACTGTTTTGGCTAGACATTCTACGAAAACACACCAAAAATATTTCGTTTTAATGAAACAGCACCACGGACACGGCCCCGTGCTCAATGAGCACGGCCCCGTGTTCAACTTTCTGCAGATTTTTAGAACAAGGAATCTTGGAGTTTCAAATTATTTTCCCAACTTATGAAGCTTTTTTGAGCCGAAATAACTTAAAACAATGTTGTGTAACTTGTTTTTAACAAGATTCCTTGCACAAAAACTCAACAATCATCACAATGAAGCTTGAAATCAAGCTTCAATGGAGGTGTTGTTGCAAGAAAGGTGAAGAAGAAGGTAATGGATAAAAGAGGAAAGGACAAGATGTTTGTTAGAACCTTCTTTTAGAACATACCTAGGATGGTAAGTTAGAAAATCCTTTCAAATCTCTGTCCCTGGATGGTCCAAATGTGCAGGATTCTTGGCTGCATTTATAGAAAACGACAGCATGCTGGACACGGCCCCGTGTCGGCTGGACACGGCCCCGTGTGCAGGCAAGATCCTGACACGTTTTGTCCGTATTCTAACAAAAGTCAGAAGGGAATCTTTTGGTGGACACGGGGGCGTGTTGACCTGGGCACGGCCCCGTGTCGGAAGGCTGTTTTATGAAGTGTGTCTATTTTTAAGGAACTTTTCCAGATCGGGCGGTTCCTTACTGGATGGAACAACCCCAAAGTGACTAAGATACCTTAATTGCTCTAGATTAAGACGAGAACGCAAGAGGTTGTCGGTTAGGGTGATTCCTATGCTATATGTAGGTGGACAAGTCCAACCCTTTCCCGGGCTCTCGTTAAAGAAGGTGTATGTCGAATCGCTCAGGTCTATGTATGCATCGAACGAGGTCGATGGGGAGTCCTTCACGGCACAATCGACACAGGGACGACTATCGCTCAAGTCAGTATCGTCGGAAACAACGAAGTTGTTTGAATGCGGTTCCAACACTTCTTCTTGGTTATCGTCTTGGAAAAGATTATTGAAATCTTTCCTAAGTTCTTTTAACCAATTAAGAATTAGATATTCTAATTGAAATAATTCATCGAGAAGCATTTCTCCTAGAAAATCTGGTTGGGAGCATTCAAGGGAGAGATAGGGATTATTTTTACTTTCGCCCCTCTTAATGATACTAGGAAACGATGGGTCTATATAGTGGGGCTTATAATTTAGAAAATAACATTCTAATTCCTTATGGTTACCACCACATAATTGACACCACGTAGTACCATAAGAGTGCCGAAAGTAAAAAGTATCAGTATCACTCATGTTCGTGTCAGAAATTACAAACCGTCGGGATCTTACGGTTCTGTTTTCAGTAACTGAAACTTGGGCACGGGGGCGTGTTGAGTGGGCACGGCCGTGTTCAGCTACTGTTTGACTTAAAACAGGATTGCCAGTTCCAATGCTTGGGCACGGGGCGTGTTCAGCGGGCACGGCCCGTGCTGAGTTCTGCAGAAGCTGAAAAATTAAGAAAAATCCTAAAAAAATGAAAAATAAGGAAAAAACGATTAGGCCGTTGATTCCTAACTTTCTTAAAATCCTTGTGTCCCCGGCAACGGCGCCAAAAACTTGATGCGTGTGAAGTGTTATATATATTAGGTGTATATTTTAAGCCCCTTTTAACACTTTTTAGCCAAGTTTTAAATTTATAAAACACGATATTTACTAACACAAAACACACATATGGGCAAGTGCACCCATCGTGAGCGTAGTATAGTGTTGGTAAGATACCGAGGTCGTCCAATGACACAAGAGCTTTTAATACCGGTTTATCCTCAACGTATAATCAAATCAAAAGTTTAGAAAAATGTTTTAAACTAAGAAAATAAAAACTAACTAAAATGCTGAAAATAAAAATAAAAATAAAAGAAAAACAGATAGACAAGATGAATCACTTGGTTCCGACTCGTGTATAGTGTAACCTTTGATTATTTCCGCACTTTTGCACTATTTTAAGAGATTATCTTAGTTATTGTAGTAGGCCCCTCTTTTGAAGGTGACGTTACCCTCAACCCAGTAGTTTGAGTCAGCAAGGATACAATCCTAAAGGGTCGGATTATTGAAAGATAATTAATTAAGTTATTAATGCAAATTATGGTAGGCCCCTCTTTTGGAGGTGACGTTACCCTCGACTAAGTAGTCTGAGTCAGCAGGGATACAGTCCTAAATAGCCGGGTTATAGTATTAATAGTAGTTAACTTATGAGGGGATCAAAGAGTTTGGACCCCCGCCATCCAATACCGTTAAGTATTGAAGGAGGTCCTACTAAATTTGACCCAGGTCCATTGCAGGACCTCTAAACGCTGAACAATGGCAAGACTCTTACCAAACCGTTCCCTTAACCCCCGACCAGGTAGCCAACATACCTCCATATAGACCGTGGAGATATGAATGGTGAAAATCTTTTATTTATATAGACAGTAAAATAATGTCAAGACACCACGGACAAACGATAAGGAAGAATCACCTTCAACATAAGAAACTAGTTATTAAAGTCATTAATACAAAACCAAGTAAAAAGTGTGAAAAGATTAGAAATAAAAAGTATTACACTAGACACTTGTCTTCACCAAGTGATGTAAGAGACTTAGGCAAACATGACCTTGATTGTCAAGAACTCTTACGATCAATCTTGGATCCCGAGACGACTCACACACTCTATGATGGACAATGGATGATGGTGGTGGTGGTGGTGGGTGGTGGGTGAAGTGTGAGAGAGGTGGTGCCAAGGGATGGTTTGAGCTTGAGCCAAACACTCCTATTTATAGGTTGAACAGAAGCTCGGGCACGGCCCCGTGTCCACATCCTTCTTTTTCTTCATTTAATGCAGCTTGTCTTATTAGTTGACCATGCCCGCGTGTCCGCTGAGCACGACCCCGTGTGCAGAAGAATCTTTGTACTATGAAGATTTGTCTGGATTGTGCGAATCTTATAGTTGACCACGGCCCCGTGTCCGCTGAGCACGGCCCCATGGTGGGCAATAGAAGCTTCTACCACTTTGTCTTTTCTGCTGACACTTGGGCACGCCCCCGTGCTGGCTGAGCACGGGGCGTGTTCAGTCTTCTGTCTTCTTGTTTTGCTTGGGAAGATGCTGTCGTGAGGTCGGGCATGTCACGTTTGTTCCTTTTCTTGTATTTATGTTAGATTTTGCTGTCTTTTTCCTTCTTTTGTTAATTTGAGCTCATTTAATCCTGAAAATACAAAAGGAAGACAAAAGCACACTTTTTCCAACATTAGTATTAAAAAAGGGTTAGTTTTATGCCACAATTGATGAAATTTATATATTGCATTTTGCACACATCAAATACCCCCACACTTGAATCTTTGCTTGTCCTCAAGCAAAACTCTTTATAATGTGGCTTTACACACCCAAATGGAATAGGTAGAAGAGAACGTTTTTGGGCTTGTCATAGAGTGTCGGGATTTCCAAGATTCTTTTATTAAGTTTTATTTTTATTTATTTACAATCCTATTCGTCATGATTTATTTAAAACTCTTCATAAGACAAATTACTTATTAGGGCATAACATGCCTTTTTAAAATTCTATTTATATACAAGTTCACATACCTCACGGGGGATCACTCAACACTCGGCCGAAAATGTATTTTTGTGGATCACTCGAGAGCGGCATGGAACTTACTCCTACCATAGGCTTGCCAAGCAATCAATCCTCCTCCTTTTTAACTTATATACCTTTGTAAATATCAAGAGGACTTTTTGGGTGAAGGGTTAGGCTTGGGTTAAAGGTAGGTGGTTGGGTTAGTGGTTAGTAGAAAAGGGCGACAAAGCGTAAAAAGTATCGGTTTTCGTAAGACTTTCTATTTTTCAACTTTTTATTTTGATGAAGCCATTATTTCAAACAAAGTTATTTTCGATGAACTTGTTTGTTTATTTCTTTTGCTCCACCACACAATTTTTTTTTAAAGTCATATGAGAAACCGAACTTGTTACTAAAACAAATGGTTAATAATGAAAAAGGTTTTGGTGGGTGAAAGGGTGTTTTGGGTTATGAAATGAAAAGGTTTAGGCTCAAAGGGGCTAACTAGGGGTTTTTGGGTAGGTGGTAAAAAAAAGAAAAATAATGGTGTAGAAATAAAAAGGGTTAGTCTTAATGCCTCTATCATTTACTTACTCGGGTTTAAGTTGGTAAGGACCGGGAATGTATCGTTGTGGCAAGTTCTAGAGTCGTAAGAACCAAGCGGCTATTCACACAAGAAACGAAAAATGAGCATTTAGTTTAATGATATGTAATTGTATGCTCAATAAAGGCTCAAAACTCACTTTTGTGGGAATGGGGTTTTATGTTATCAAGTATATATAATCAAATTTTAACTAAGTTTGCCATGCCTTTTCATAATTTTCTTATGTTGGTTCTTTTTATCACGACGCTATCGGTTGTAAATTTGTAAAAATATAACTTTTTTAGAATTTGAAATTCACAAGTTAAACCTAGAAAAGTAAAAAAAATTGAATTTTTTTTTTTGAAAAAATTTGGGGTGATTAGCGGTTCCAATAGAGTTTTGTGTAAGGATTGTATTTAGGACTTGCAAGATTCAAGGTTTTAGCATCCCCCCCCACACTTAAATTACACATTGTCCTCAATGTGTCCCAAAAATAAGTTTTTATGTTGATTGAATGTGTAAAAAGGTGTAAAAAGCAAAAATTTTGTGTTACTGGGCGCTGCCCCGTGTTGTCCGGGCACGGCCCCGTGTTACAGCTTCGATTTTAGGCTATAATTACACTAATCCATGCTCACCCTATCTCGAGTTATCCAAAATTAACATATTTAACTTATTGGACGACGAGACATAATCCGAATGACTAAAAGGAAGTTAATGACAAGAACCAGGTTTTTGTTAAATGCAACTAAATGTCTAAATTTGGTAACAGGGTTTGTAAGGGTATAGGGCGTGGTCATGACCCTCAAGAGCATCATTACCCTCCATGTCAGTGTTATGTCACCCCGCTCTCATCCACCATCCTATATAGTGTGGTTATGACCCAAGCCACCATCCCCATTTTTTTTTAAATTTATTTTGTGTAAAATATATTTAACTAATTAAGGAAGGGAGGTGCATGGTTGCCATGGTTTAATCCATAGGAACCATGGTGGTTCCCTAAGGGGGGTGGTGTACCACATCATCCACCATCCTAGGTGACAATCCATGACCCATCTCATGGCCCCCATACCCCTTAGCCAAAACCGTGTTTTATACCCGTTGGAAAACTAGAGTGATATAATTCAAGTCACTATATTAGTATATTAATATTACAATAACGGGGAAAATAAGAATTAAAAATTTCTTTTAACGGATGTTTATGGTATTCGGGCCAAATATCACTTAATCTAATACAGTTTCATACGCCTTACAAATACTTTAATAACCTAGTTTCAAACCTTTTATGTAACTTGTAATGGAATAGAGTTTAGAGGGAAAAACACTTTAAGTAACTTTAATGGAACACTTGAGAAACTTAGTTGTTGTTAAGATCCTTATCTATACTACTATATTAAAGAAACTGGGTTTTTTTTACCCTTTTGGTCATTTTACACACGTATAAATTTTATAGCATTACGTACAAGAGAGTACAAGCTGTTTTAAAGGGGGTAAATTTGCACATTATCTAAAGTTTTAAGACATTTAGGGGTATAATTGGAATTCTGGATTACTTCTTCATTCATCGTCGATCCAGGTATAGTGGGTGTTTGGGATTCATTTTCACAAGTCCTTTTAGCCCCAAAAGTCCTTTTGAGAAGGAGAAGGAATCCCAAACATCATTTGAGAAATCCTTTTGAAGAGAAAAGGAATCCCAAACACCATGAAATAAGTTCGTCTAGCTCCAATTATGCCTTCAATAAGTCAAAATGGAGAATTTCTTGCTTATTGTTTTGAAAAGGACTTTTGAAGAAGGAGAAGTGGAAAAGGAATCCCAAACACGCCCATAATTGGCGTCTCTTCCTTCCCCCTTGAATGGAACTCTGGTATAATTCAGACATTTAATTGCTATCATTTAAAATTAAATTGATAGCATGTAACTGATACCCATCTACCCCTGCTCTCCTTTGTCACCCTTCAACCGATGCCTGCGATCACAACCTCATCAATTAAGAAACATCAGTTACAAACCCTAGCAATTTATAAACCCTGCTCATCGGCTCCAATTAATCTGTGATTATCTCAATTCTGCGCTGTTTTGGTTATGTTATATCGTCTCCGATATAGTCTCAATTCCTTCCCCCAACATAGAAACACTAGAAATCGATGAACGAGAGTAGAAATCGGTTAAATGGTACCTGTAATTGCACTCGTTTTGGGTTAGATTCAAGAAAGGGTGAAGAACCGTTGTCCTATGGTTCGGATGGAGACTTCCCGAGGTTTGTTTTTGGGTTTGCTTGCACTCGTTTTCTCCCGTTTTAACCTTTTAGTACACGATGCCGACTCATTCATAGTTCCTGGATGTGATTGTCAGTTTTGTGGAGGTTTGTGAATCACATTACTTGAATGTCTTTGTGGGTTGTGAGGGGTTTTTAAAATTGATTGTTGTTCTTTTTTATTTAAGGTTTGATTAATTTTGATCTTTAACAACAATTTTCTTTCTCTGCTCTTCTCTGTTTGTTCATTTATCTCAATTGTATTAAGTTATATTGTTATATTACTTAATCAGATTTTGTATTGTATTTTCTTAGCATTTCAGAGGATTGAGCTTTCCAACTATTTCGGGCATGTTTGGGTAAGCTTTTTGAAACAACTTATTGACTTATTGGCTTTTTGAAAAGTCATAAGCTCTAAAATGATGTTTGGCAAAGATGGTGTATGTGAGGGGAAAAAACCAATAAGTCAATAAGTCACAAAATCCTGACTTTTCCAAGAAGCCAATAAGTCAATAAGTTGTTTCTAAAAGCTTACCCAAACATGCCCGAATCAGTTGGTCCAAACGGTTCAATTATTCATTATGAACCAGAAGCTAAAACATGTGCTGAACTCCATCCAAATCGCATGTATCTTTGTGATTCTGGAGCTCAGGTTCTTCTTACATTTTCTATGCAGTTTTTTGGCTTACATTATTATTCACTACATTTTTATGGTGTTTTTCTTTAAAAGTATCTCGATGGGACAACGGATATAACTCGGACCGTTCATTTCGGAAAGCCTTCTGAACATGAAAAAAGATGTTATACTGTGGTATAGTATTGGGCTTACATTTTATCTTTACTGATGTGTTTATTCTTTATTGTTAGTAATTACATTATTTATCGTCGTGGTTTTGTGTTAATCGTCCCTCCTTAGAGGATGTTTATTCATTTTGTTTCAAACAGGTTAAAAGTGTTATTATGAGAGTTAAAAAGTGTATATGAAATTGCCCAAAAAAAAAACACATGGGTCAATGTCTACCTGATTGACATGGTCCTGCTTTGGCCATTTTTATGAGTTTGGTTGTTTGACCCATTAAGATTAGACTTAACTCAAAGCAACCTATTCTAAGTAAACGGGTCGAAATTGCCACCTTCACTTATTTCATTTCATTCTTATATGTGTTGTATATATATTGTTTTATGGTTTTAGCTAGAAGTGGACTTTCATTGGAGGACAAACTCCCTGGTGAATCAGTTACATAAGGCGAAGCATTAATGGCGCCAACTGTAATTTATGTTAAACGGGTTATTATCACTTATTTTCTCCCTTTTTTTTGGTTAATATTCATTCTTTTTCTAATTTGTCAACCACGTTAATGTAGGGTGCTTAGCATTATCAGCAAGGGAGGCCTAAAAGGAATCGCCCACATAACAGGAGGTGGTTTAACAAATAATGTCCCTCATGTTTTCCCTCAAGGCCTCGGGGCCCGCATTTACAACAACTCTTGGTCCGTTCTTCCTATTTTCAAGTGGATCCAAAAGGTGTAGTTATGCTTACAGCATGTAGAGGTGGGAAGATGGGCGTTGTGGGGCGGGACGGGAAGGTTGGATAATGGGTTATAATGGGTTCGGGTCGGGTTGAGATGACCAGACACTTTTTGGCTAAAACATTCAGATTTTTAACAATTTATATTTTAACAGTTGTTCCTTTTCCAGGATGAAAACATTGAAGATGTTGAAATGAAGTGTACATTTAATATGGGAATCAGGATGGTTTTGGTTGCTAGCGAAGAGGCTGCCCAAAGGAAAGATGTATTTTGATATGAAGCGTACATTTAATATGGGAATCAGGATGGTTTTGGTTGCTAGCGAAGAGGCTGCCCAAAGGATAGCATATATTGATACAGAGGTATTTTGAATGTAAGTAAAGGATGTAAATCACTTTATGAGCCTTCCAATCTGTTTAATGGGTCATTTTTAGGTCCCTTATTTCATCTTGCCCGATTACCTCATTAGAGAAAAAATAAAAAATAAAATTAAAATAGATATGCCCCAATCTGACCCATTAATAAGGAAATGAAACCTTCTTACTTGCAGCATCATGGAACAGTTGTGTAACTATATAATATATTAACTATTTTCGGTGTTAAAAGTATAAAAATGTTTGCAGGTCAATCCAACTTGACCTGAATGCCCAATTTGTCACATCTAAATTATACATTTTTTCTTTCTTTTTTATGTTATTATTTGCTAATGTTAAACTGGTTGCTACAAGCTCAGAACCAACGGACCATGTTATCAAAATGTTTGGTACCCGATGAAAGAGGCCACAACTTGCTTTGAGGATTTATTTTTAGCAGTACGTGCTCTTCTTTTTATCTCTATGCAAAACAACAAATATTTAACTCCATGGGCAGGCTGGGGGTCAAGGGAGTAATTCTTTTGAAATGTCAAAAAGGATAATTCTTTTAGTTTTTATCTCAACGGGTCTCTTCTTTATTCTAGAAAAAATAAAATAAAATTAGTAATTCTTTTTTGTTTTGGTCAAAATGGGTTTTGTTTGGGTACCATTCAGGTCACTGGGTTTGCATCAGTTGATTCGTTTTGTTCAGTTCAGTTTGTGGGCTGTAAACTGCAATATGTTTTACTCTCTTTGTGAGCCACATATTCCAAAAAAAAGGTGCAAGTTAGGGTGGGTCTAGGTTGATAAGTGCCAAACCAGGTTTGTTTTTGTTTTTGTTTTTGTTTTTGTTGGAGCCATGCTGTGGTTTGATGGGCTATGTTTGTTTTTGACCATGCTGCCATTCAATCAACATTCATCTTCAATAAGTCTAATAATGTTTGTTTAATTTTCAAGTTTCAAAACCTATATTTATTGATCTCAATTACATTTTAAATATTTTAATTATATTTAATTGTTTTATTAATATATATATATATATATATATATATATTATTTTTAATAATGTGAAAATTAAAAATATTTTAAAAAAGAAATGATGTTTTGGCCTAAAGTAACAAAATGTTTGATGTACAGGCAACGGAAGGTACATTTTGGTACACCGGTAGGGGTGTAAACGAGTCGGGCATAGTGCGAGCCTTCCACTACTCAAGCTTGGCTCGTCATGTTTTTATGAGGCTCGGTTCGGTTCGGATTTACTTATTTGAGCTCGAGCTCGGCATGCGAGTAAAACCCAAATCTTGAGCTCGTTTTGAGCTCACAAGCTTAAACAAACTTTGTATTTCAGGCTCGAGCTTGTTAATTCTCGGTTTGTATATTAAGATGCTTTTGATTCCTCAACAACACTCTTTTAGGATTTTCACTTTGCACTAAATGGTAATGTGTTAGGGACTATTCAATCTACCTCACTGTTTTTTTTTTGTTCAATACCATGACAAACGAGTCGATATTGTTCAAACAACATATGAGGTGACAAAACAGATGCACCCGCCGCAACGCGCGGGCATTCCCACTAGTTTTTTATTAGGTACACTAGGTAAACCTTTTATGTAACTTGTTAATGTCCCGGATTCAAACTAGTGGTGCACATTGAAACGAGTTTGCAAACCAAAACCAATCTAATACGGAAACCCGTTCGAGCAAAACCATCTTGAAACCAAACCAACCGCTAATTTGTGATTTGTTTAAGAATTGCTTTGAAATTGGTTTGAAACCAAACCGAAGCAGATAAAAAAGATAAAATCGGTTTCAAACCGATTCGATTATTTTCTCCATATAAATTGATTTCTACTCTGAACCAGTTTGGGTGAGTAAAACACCTTTGTGTGTGTGAAATTGTAATTGTATTAAAATGTTGTGTGGAATGAGGTTATAAAAGATGAATGTTAAACCCATATTTACACAATCTACCCTCTAATATTTACATAATGTAACCTCAAACTAACTATAGTTACTTTGTTGTCTAATATTCCCCTGTAAGCTAAGGCTGGGAACAACCTGAAGCTTGGATCGTAAAAATGTATATATGTGAGTAGGTAGATGCTTTGTAAAGATGTACAAAATTTGATCATCTGTAGATTTGAATTGGACCTTTAATTTTTCTTATGTAACATTTTTCCATACAAAATGGAAGTCAACTTCAACATGATTTGTTCAGGCATGGAATATAAGATTCTTGGAGAGATATGTAGCACCGATATTATCACACCAGAGAGTTGGAGCAGAAGTTGTGTCTGATTGGTTGCTTGCCGCTGTCGTGTGTACCATTAGTTCGCTTCGTGAGCTGTCACAATGCACACATGTGGAGGTGCCCATGCTGGAAGCTCTGAATTAGCTGAGTGTTTGCTGATGAAATGTGGGTTTGATCCTGTACGTGCATGGTTCTGCACGCCATTTTTTACCATACCCTTTCATACACCTTCCGATTAACCTATCTATATTATCATAGATGTCAATCCACCTTTTGTAATTATTCATGCGGCAATGCACACAAATAATTTCAAATACGGTGTACATATTTTCACACCAAAATGCCTATTTACACACCAAGCCCTAGCTTTACATACGCCACATAGAGAGTTGTACGTGGCGTATAGGGGTGCCTTCTCCGACTAGATGGTCAAACATCGTACAATGTCAATTCAATCACATATACGCTGAGTAAAGGCCTGTATGAGGCTCATGTACAAGGCTTATATACGCCGCGTATAACTCTATGTGGCGTATATATGTCAGGTTTGACATCGATACGATGTTGTCTGGGCACGTGAATAAAGGTATACGCCAAGTACAGGGCTATACGAGGCATATATTTGTGAGTTTGGAACATTTATAAATAGACTTTCATCATTTTATTCATGACATATGAATATCAAGCTTTATTTTATCTGCATTCTTCCTCGGTTTATTAATTGTCGGGCGAGTGTGGAGCTAAAATGTCATCGTTTTGGGAGGGCAACTATTTCTTTCGATAGTATTCTAACGGCTCGTAGAGGTGCCTGAAACCGATCTAGTATCGTTTACTAACTTAACTTCCTTCATTATTGTTTTTGAGATTAATAAATATTTATCATACCGTTTTTTAGGAGGAATCGGGCATTCCGAATTCTAATGAGGATGAGGTTGCGTCTCACGTCTCTGTTGATCAAAACAAATGTTGCTAGACTTGAACGAGGCCCTGACTCCACCTGTTGATGAACCATATTATCCAGCGCATCAAGTGTATCCGAATTACGAATACGGGTGGGAATCTTCGAACGTGCAACAAGGCAATCCGGATGGATATGTAAGATACGGTGCTGAGCCTGCCCCTATTGATGAACAATATTATCCGGCACAACAAGGGTATCCGGATTACAGATACATGTGTGAATATTCTTACGTGCAATAAGACAATTCGGATGGATACGGTGGGGAGCCTCCATTTACACCATTGTATTATGGTGAGCAACCTCCTAACCTGAGTAATCCGTACGAAAGCAAGCAAACATCACTTTCTTTGTACGTGCAAGCAGGCCATCCGGACGGCGGAGGATACAGTGGTGAGCCTCCGAACACACCATCGTATGATGATTATCAACCAACTAACCCGGGCAATCCATTTCAAACTAAGCACGTATCACATTAATTTAGTTAAATGTTGTATATTTAAATTGGTATATTAGTATATACAATAAAAAACAATTAATTAAGATTAATAACTATTAAATGTAACTTAAACGTATATGTGTTTTAGCTTTTCATGTCTCTAATTGAACTGAAGAAATGGGTACAACAAAGGGCAAACGAGAATGGTTATGTTATTGTGACCCGTCGATCGAAGAATATTGGTTCTAGTACGGGGATGGTGTGGCTTTTGTGCGACCGTGGTGGTGAGCATAGTAAAGCAACGATTAGGAAAGCTGACAGCAAAAAAATCGGTAGCCTATTTTCACTACTCGCGGTGCGGGCTGTGACGTATGACACCTGGGAGTTAGTAGTGGACAATGGATCAACTGGGATGAAGGTCACTCAACGAGTATTTATTTTTAATTCAATTTAAGGTGGCTATTTCGAGCCAATCATGAGTAAACATGTAGATATTGTTTACACTTTGCCTCAAATGGGTCAAATGATTAGATTACTATGGAGGGTTGAGTAGGTCATGCGGGTCAAATGGTTAGATTATTATGGAGCAATGCGATGAAGGGTCATATAGCTTGTAATTTTAAGGTTTGAATTATGTTCTCGTCTCGTAATGTCAACCCCGCCGCAACGTGCGTGTTTCACACTAGTTATATTAAAAATGAGGACATTATAGAAAGAAGTATGAGACCTCAGCGAGTAGAAGCAAACAAAATGCTTGGATCCAACTCTCCCAGCAGAGTTAAAAAAACATTGTTCAGAGTGGGAATTGAACCCAGTGCCATTAAATATAGAAGTAATTGCTAAACCAATGGACGAACACGTCAACACGTCTTTGATTTAGAAATAAATGCTACTTATCAAATACACTACTCGAAAAACTAAAAAAAAGAAGCAAATGCCAAGAATCGAACCAGATACCAAGGGTTTAAAAGGTAACACGTAGACCATTGCACTGGTGAGCGAAATGTCTAAATTCATTATACAATATATATATACACTAAACATACAAATTTTAAGGCCCTCAGAAAAAACGGGCCTCGGCCGGGGGTGCAGCTCGCCCACCCCTAGGGCCGGCCCTGGGTGCGATGCGAGTGTGGCATTGAGGCATGCCCACACGTAGCTGACTGGCGGTTATTGGTTATTCTAAAACATGATAAAATTGATATGAACTTGAACACAATATAAATCGGAAAAAAATATCAGACGCATGAATCCAAACACGACATGAGTTTTCGCATCTCGTTTCTTATGGGGAACTAGATGAGAATTCCATAAGAAGCCAATTTGACTCTCATGTGTTCGGGTCTCGTTAGATAGGAAAATTATTGCTCACACACTATATTAAAACCAAAAGCAAATGAACTTGAGGAGCACCTATGAAATCGAGACTCATGAATTTTTTAAAATTCTTTTTATATATTAATATTCTATAATTACAAATTCACAGCAAAAAATACAAATACATACATATATGATATATGTATATATATAATAGTTACATTTAAGCTATAAAACCTAATATTCATCTTTTTTGACCTTTTAAAGTTTGATATAAAATTATTAAATCAGTTTAAGTTAGGGTATAAAAAGAATATTTTATTTAAAAAAATAATACAAATAAACGGGTTAACTCGCAAAGTCGCCAGACCGAGCCAAATGTGACCCATTTAGCTATACGTGTTCACGAGTTTGAATTGAAACTGACCCTATCACGTTTAAATTGAACCCAAACCCATAAATTCGTGTATTATGTTACAAATTCACAAGGGTAGTCATGAACAATCAAAGTGTCTACCTTTTTTGATGACATTTTTGTTATTTAGTGGTGTCTCGTGGTTTATAATGCTGGCTAAATTCTTTAATGAAACTAGGTGTACGTTGCAATCGTTTTATCAAGGAAGTTAGGTTCATTCTATCCATTACGCTTAAACTGTACAAATATAAATATAATAAATAATATAGTTACGTACATGAAAAGGAACAACACTTAAAAGAGAGATATAAAAGATAACACAACACACTTATTTCTAGTTATATACAAAAGTCGATCAAGTTTAAGGCAATATGCTCCCTACACTTGGACTTCTTCGTCATATGGCTCTCCACTAAATTCTTGTTGTTGATTAATTACTAGTGCTTGTTCATCCTCTAGATAATGATTATAGATGCATAGAAACTCAACAATAGGAGTAACTTCCAGGGCTTGATATAACCACCAGAAACTCAACTTTAACATTTTAAAAAGTAAATCATCCCAATGAGACAAGAACAAGATTAGAATGTGATTGACAATCCAAAAGTGTCTTGTTGACATGAAGATTAAACACATGAAGCAAAGGGTCACCGAAACTGACAAGTTTATCGCTTGAAAATGGACCATAGAACCGGTGGATAGTTGTAAGCGGAGCGGTATTTTGATGGTAACAAAGAGAAGGAAGAAGGTGAAAATGATGGAAGTGTAATGTGAATAAGGGAAGAGGAGACTAACTAAAGGTAGAAGAAGAAATCGTACGTCTATTTCAAATTCCATGTTTGTTTGTTATTTTGAAAAAGTGAAATGTTTGGAGTATATATAGCCTATAAAGGTCACCAAGATTGTGTACAAAAGTGCAACACGTAAGCAAACAACTTCCAGTCATCAGATAAAGCGTTATGCAGTGACTAAGTGTGTGTTCTTACTTCCTTCACTAGTCGCCATCCTGTCTATACTCGTTTACCTCTCTTTACACCTTTTAGTTTTATTTTTATTTTTCAAAGCCCTTTTAATTTCATAATCCCTTATTTTAAGCAAGTCGCAACTACTTTTTTACATTGCAGGACATACAAGTAGATATGTAAGGGATCCAAGCCACTTGTGAGTTACTCGAGATCGACTAGCTAAAAGTTCTATCGAGTCAAGTTTATACGAGCTTGAGCTTAATAAAAATGTTAAATAAATGGACAGAGCCCAAGCTTCACTTATCGAGTACGTATTTATTATTTATACATATCAAATACATATTTATAATATAATTACAAATTTTACATAAATTTCTGATAAAATAACTAAATAATATATATATATATATATATATATATATATATATATATATATATATATATATATATATATATATATATATATATATATATATATATATATATATTATTAGAAAAACTATAATTAAACTATTAAAAATACTAATAATGCATAAGTTAATTAATAAATTATAAACGAGTCGAGTTTGAGGTTAGTCAGACCAAGGCTTGGCTCAGCTGGTTAGAATAAATCGTATATGTATCCTTTGGGGACATACCCTTTGTGGAGATTATAGTCAGACCAAGGCTTGGCTCAGCTGGTTAGAATAAATCGTATATGTATCTTTTGGGGACATACCCTTTGTGGAGATTATAAGATAGTCGAAGGGTTGGATGGTAAATATATATAATTTTGAAAATGAAAAATGTATTGTCCACGTTCCAAGAAACTTCATCTCCAATGCTCTTGAAAATATATGTTTTGTGGGACAAGGAATTGTTTCATTGTTTTTTTACATACAACTAGGTGTACACCCGTGTGAACACACGGGTTTGTTCTAATAACAATCGGAATCAAATGTTAAAAAAAATATTATAACATATTATTTAAATTTTTGTGTTTAGTTACATATCTTTATAAAACAATATTAAAGATAGTTTGTTTTAGTCTACATGTTTGATATAGAATGAAAGTCTGACCTAATTTTATGTTGTGTAATAACTTCTTATATATGACATTAATTTATTTTGACACATTGTTAGTGTAAAATTCAGTAAAAGTCCATTGTTATTGTATAATTCAATAAAAGGCCTATTCATATTATAATATATTATTTAAATTATTTATGTTTAGTTACATATTTTTATAAAACAATGTTAAAGACAATTTGTTTTAGTGTACATGTTTGATATAGAAATAAGGTAAATAATTGATAATATTTTGTCGAAAATGAAAGCATGACCTAATTTTATGTTGTCTAATAACTTCTTATATATGATGTTAATTTTTTTTGACACATTGTTAGTGTAAAATTCAGTAAAGGTCCATTGTTATTGTATAATTCAATAATACTAAAAACAGATTATAATATATGATTTAAATTCTTTGCATTTAGTTACATATCTTTATAAAACAATGTTAATGAAATTATGTGTTAGTGTACATGGTTGATATACAAATAAGCTAAGTACTTGGTAATATGTTGTCTAAAATGAAAACATGAACTAATATATTGTTTAATGATAAACATATATGAATAGAACATTCACACTTCTCAATAAAATCATTTTCATCTTCTCTCAAGTCCCAAAACACAGAACTTCATCTTCATCTTCAATCATCTTCATCGGATCATCTTCATCTTCATCGAAATCATCTTCATCGGAATCATCTTCCTCTTCTGTAATCTCCACCGATCATCAGCTTCATCTTCATCTTCATCATCATCATCATCTTCTATAACAATCGAAGGTAATATCACATACCTAAAACATGATCGACACTATGTTTTTGATATGCTAGAATGTAACAGGTTTTGTGTGAAAATATTGTTTGATTCTTGTGGGTTTTTGTCTCGGGTATCAAAACAGAGGTTTGGGTTTTGTTTATTATGAAGGTTTGTTTCAGGTTTTATATGAAAATATTGTTTGATTCTTGTGGGTTTTTGTCTCGGGTAGCAAAACAGAGGTTTTGAATGTGTTTTCGGTTCCTCGTATGAGATCAACTGTGTTTTGATTTTGATTCTTGTGGGTTTTTGTCTCGGGTATCAACTGAGTATATTGTTCAAAATGTATCATTGATTTCTATAGTTTCAGATCTCATGTGATCATTTGGCTGATTCTTGTGTGTTTTTCTCTAAAAACAATTAGAGCACAGATCTAGGTTGTTTATTGAAACTATGATACTTGTGGGTTTTAATTTCTGAATCAAATGCGAAGAAACAAATGATGGAAATTGATAAAGCGCATCAGTGTGTAGTTATTTGAACACATCAATATTGATACTTGAAATGTGAAAATTGATTTTTGGTTATTTGAGAATTGTTTAAAAAGATGAACTAAATCAGAATTAAATTTTATACAAATGAACTGATCGGATCAGTTTCGGATTGATGTGTTCGTCATATTGATTTTTGGTTTGATTCGACGATATGTGTTCCTCATATTGGTTATTTGAATGTGTTTATATTGGTCATTTGAGAATTGTTTAATAAGATGAACTAAATCAGAATTAAATTTTATACAAATGAACTGATCGGATCAGTTTCGGATTGATGTGTTCCTCATATTGATTTTTGGTTTGATTCGATGACATGGGTTCCTCATATTGGTCATTTGAATGTGTTTATATTGGTCATTTGAATGTGTTTTATTGTACAGAATGGCTGCGGATGTAAAGATACGTAAAAAACCAAGCACGAAGGCGAGAACACTTGACAACCTCCTAGAAGATGGTGCGGTGCACATAAGGAAGTAATTGATCAGAACGATCAATTGTATATGAATGAATATAACCCCAGTGGCAGATATGTAATTAGCGAGCTCTGGAATTTCAAGGAAAATCGAAGAGCTACACTGGGGTTATATTCATTCATATGAATGAATATAACCCAAGTGGTAGATATGTAATTACCTACATTGGGATTATATTCATTCATATCTGCTACATTCCGAAGTGCACCCATCAGCAAGGATCCACAATTGCTTGTGGTGATACGACATTTTGTCTCTGTATTGTATGTTACGGTCTTTTGTTATCGAGTCTGTAAGTCCTGTCAAGTCTACGAAGTTGGTATGACGTGTTTTCTCTATATTGTATGTATTAAAACTTTACATTTAATATACAATTTTGGCTTTAATAATTTGTTATATATAGTATACACATAATTATTAGATTGCATTTATTTAAAAAAGATTTGATTATTAGATTGCATTTATTAGATTTAATATACAATTTAAGCTTTAATTTTTCTCAAAAAATTATTTGTTCAGGTTTGATATAGAAATAATCTAAGTAATTGATAATATGTTGTCTACAAATCCGATTATTAATCATTTCTAAATGTTTTCTAACCATTTGTATCTAAAAATCAGATTTTTAATCATTTCTTCATGTTTTCTAACCATTTGTGTCTAAATAACCCGAACAACATGCCATATACTTGTATATAGACACGTATGCAAAGGCAATGTCATTTTATTGCCCACTATGCCGTTGATCGCCTAAAACCACTTGGAATGCCCTGCCAAAGTATAGATACCATGATTGCATATCGAGCAACAAACGCAAAGCTGATTTTAAGGAACCTTTGCTTTAGTTCATGCATCATCTTTTATCTTTTACGTTTTAAACACACTCGCATTCTAAGAAAAGCAGAACAATTATATGTCTTAAACTAAGTTTCTATTTTTTTCATGTCTAACTGGGATATAAGGTGTGGCCATAAGCATCAGTATCACTAATAAGAAGAAAATAACCAAAATTCTGATAAAGTATAAAATTTCAAAATTTGACAAATCAAAACAAACTCTTAAATAATAAGTCAAGAAGTCGAACACATACAAAAGAGAAATATTGATCATGGTGTTTTCACTTCCATGTTTATAAACTTGCATATTTTTTTCTATTACATATCAAGTTAGACTCTACATACAAAACATGGAATAGAAATAACCTTTAACATACCCTAAAAATACCTTACGAACTCACAATTTGTAAACTATGATTCAACCCGAAAACCGACCCTGAATCATTTAAGCATGGCTTCCTCTTTCTGAACTGTTTTGGCAGCCGCAACCATCGCTTATAACGGTTGTTTAGACACCATTACCAGTCCCAAAACTGTACCTAATTGCATGTTGTTGGTATTCCTTTTCTTGTTTTGTTATGGTACTCGTTACCCCTACTATCCAATGTTATTTGACCACTGTTTACAGCATCGAGGCACCACCCACGCAGCCACAAACAACCCAAATTGCTGCTGCCCCAACACAAGGATTTGCTCCAGAAACCGTAGGACGCATGACAATGTGGTCTGGTTCGCTGCACTTTTATAACAAAGTCCTTATGTTAGTTTTTCAATTATAATTAAATCTCCTTTTACTACACCATTACCTATAGAGTAAACTCAATAGGAAGTATCTAATCGTTAATACGAACTCAAGTTACCAGAGACTATCATAAATAAGCCTTGTGTAAATTTACCTGTTTAAATACGTTGATTTTTTTTGTCCAAATAAGCACCAATAAATATCAAATCCATTCCACAATGACCATTTTTATGCACTTGATTTTTAAGTCCAGTTGAATGTAAAAACACATCTGCATCAACATCAACATCATCAAATAAAGTCTAAGTTTCACATGAATGAATAAAATTTCGTTCAAAAAGTTCAAAATAATACACTTAACACTCCAATAAATTCTTAATGTTAAACTATGTTTATAATAATAATAAACTATGTTAAAGCTATATATGGGGTATGTCAGTCAAAATTCAATAATCTCAGCATGTACCCTATGAAAGAGATTCATTATCTCTATAACTTATCAGTTTATATTCTACAAACTCTTAGCGACCAATTGGGATGAATTTCATTTTAGAATGAACATAACTAAAAGGTTTAACTTTATCACAATTATAATTAGCTCATGATTAATAACAGTTTTAAAATCTAACCATTACCTTGAACCTAATGACTTTCATGCCAAGATCCAGGGATGTTTGGGATACTTAGCAGCAACCTTTCGTACAATATCGTAGGAAAACCCAAACAGTGTTTCTGGCTTTGGTGCAGCCTTTCTTGCATTGTCAATGTCTGCAAAAAACCTAAATCAGAAAGGTTGGAAATAAAATTTGAAATCGGTAAATATAATAAACCTGCCACTTACGTAGATTGAGGCCATCCTCATTCATAATGCTTTTTCCTAATGTTTTCTTTGCTTTTTAGGGGGAAGATGGGTGCTTCTCTCCATAGGGCATACAAAGCACAGATTATTGGCGGAAGCCCGCCACATTTAACATATAAAGTTTTTTTATATGTTAAATATGGCGGGCTGCCGCCAATAACCTGTGTTTTGTATGCCCTAGGAGAGAAGCACCTATGTTCCCCTTAAAAAGCAAAGAAAACATTTCATGGCTGATTTGATGTTTTTCGTTGCTGAAAGGTCATTAGTCATGACTGTGTGATCATGCTTTACCTGAGAACAAATGCACCAAGTTAAGCTCAAGGTTTTTCAACTTGATCAAATGTCACTTATACCCTTTAATAAAGATCTTGTTCGTTTTTTGCACGCCCTGTTCGTTTTTTTTTAATGTTGAAACAACGTTAAAACCTAAAACCCTATGCTGAAGCGTCGTTTTTTGCACCTGATTGGCCCGAGGCGTCGCCTCAAAACGCTTCACGTGTTTTGACGCTTCAGAACAAATAAAGCGTTTTGCCAAACGGTTAACGCTTTAAGCGAGCTTAAAGCGCGCTTTTTTATACTAAGTTTCCAACACAAGAAAACTACACAATTGTTTTTTTTTTTTACTATTTTCTTCTTTAGCACATTAAATGTAATAATTGAATGTGATAACAAAAGCAGTGTGACTTACAGGAAGTGACTCCCATATGGCTTCATCAGTCAAATGTTCTTCATTTACTGGCAGTAACGCCTTGCACATTCTGTGCACATTACAAATCTTGTTTTCAGATTATAGGGTTACTTATTTCAATATTCATTTACAAAATCACCCACAAATAAAACTAAAGCGACCTAATGGTCGGACCATCGGTTCACCTTCAACAATCAGATTAACAAACTTAGAATGCTTGTACTCCAATTACTGTGTAGGTCTCAGTTGATATGGAAGCAACCATAACAGAGGATACTCAATGGTATTTAATGCTCGGACCATCGGTTCCCCTTCAACAATAACTTGAGGTAAGCCTACAACAGGAACTTTATCTTATGAAAGTCAACTAAAGTTTATAATGTCGATGATACAATCAGTAGCTTAAAAATTTTAAGCATGTAATTGAGCATTCTTGTCAAACACAAAGAATGGTCCTTAAAGTTAACCAATATCCAAAAATGAGCATTCTTGTCTGCAAATCCAATAACATATTCCAAACATAAACCTAGGAACATAAATCCTAACCAACAATTAATCATCAAATTCTTTAATATAGTTTGAAGTGTCTTAGAGATAAAGGAAGTAAATCAGTTCGGTAAATAGAGTATTATAAAACCTCAAAGTAAGAAATCCCAAGTGTGGTTTTTGAAAAACATATATTAATAAACTTCATGAAGGCACTATGCAAGAACATATACAAATCATATAAAAGATTTGAAAATTTAGTCTTCATGTAAAACTCACAAGACACTTCACTGTTCTTTAACATTAACTCCAGTCTCTACTTCATTATTTTTTATAAGCGGTTCAAGATTACTAACCAATACCATGTGACTAAACCGTTCCTTGTCATCTTCTTTACTCATTGGCAGAAATAAATTAGACTTTAGGGACAAACTTAATGTGATCTTTGCCCCAGCTTCACTGTCATCGAAACTAGAAATATTTTTAACAAAACAAATAGAAAATTTTAACGAAACAACACGTCATAGAAACTGGTAAAAGAAACTTGTAAAAGAAACTGGTAAAACTAAGATTTTAACGAAACAACACGTCATAAACCCAAAATTTTAACCAACCAGTAGCAATCTTGGATAAAAGAAACTGGTAAAACTAAAATTGCAAAATTATGAAAGCAGTAAAACTTTGAATATTCAATAATAAACCATAGTATTACAAAATTATGATTTTGAAAAATAATAAAAATTAAAAATTAAACATTACAATTAACACTTAATAGAATATCTCGTTCTCTCGCCTTCTTCCATGCAATTTCGTTTTTTGTTTTAATTTGTAGATCAGCTAGCATATCACAGGTCTTCTGATCCTGTTTCAGCAAATTTGTAATAAACTCTTCTGCTTTTTGTTTAAACTCTGTTGGAGTAGAAGAGGCAACTTCATCTAGCAGGGCAATGCTACTCCAGGTTTGCTTATAATATTTATCACTAACAATAGCAACTTTTTGGTTGAGTTCTTCAGCGTTTCTTTGTTCTTGGAGTGACCAGGTTGAAAATTCGATTTTAAGATCAGTGGTAGAAGGTTTTCCTTGCCATTTAGGAAGAATGTAAGTGTTTTTGGACGATTTGTTTTAGGATGAATGTTTTTTTTTTTTTAACTGAAGTGTTGATGTTTTTAAGTAAAATAATAATGATGCTTTATAGTGTTTAAAATCTTTGATAGAGTAAATGAAGAGACATCTCCTAATTATGATAACCTTTTTTTTAAGGTTTCAATTTTGTTCCTTGGTTTTCTACATATTTAATTTTACTTGTTTTCCCATGAAAACTCATTTTTCAAAGGTTTTGCATTAAAATGCTTAATAGGATAACTGAACAGGCAATTCCCATATACACGTTTTTTACTCTTAAATCATTAAATGTACATGGTTTTTAAGTATAAATGTTAATTTAATGTTTGCCTTTAAAGCTGACCTTTGGCCTGTTACATATAGTATATAATAGCATTGCCAATAATTTTTTTCTTCATCAAAACAGATTCATTCAGTGAAACAAAAGTGCAACTATTATTGTTTTGCCTTAGTTCTTATAAATATATTAAAATGGAGTCATATACTTCTGCAAAATCTGACGATTTCAAGCAACGTTTTATTAAACAAATCGAAGACCAAGTTTTGGCTGATAGATCTACTCTTCAAGAGTTGAAGAGGTGTTTTAACGGACTGGAACTTGGTCTGCTGACAAGAGACCAAGTTTCGAGGGAGTTGAGGGCAATGCCGACTACTTCCGTTCGTGACCTGTGTGTTGCGAGTAATATAGAACGTGGAGAAAGAGATCTGGAGTTCATGAGAAAGATCAATGAGATACACCGAGAGGTTCAGTGCTCCATGGAGTTGAAGTTAAAGTTCCTTGATTCTTGCAATTAGAGTTAGATGTCTCTGATTAGTTTTATTTTTTATATGTAATTGCTACTTTCTTAATACTTCATATTTTATAAGTATTATTTTTTTTTATCACAGTTTAGTTTTACATCTTTTCATGAGTTTGAAGATAAAGAGACGGTGTTCCATTTTCGATAAATTAGAAAATATTTCATCTAAATTTTTTTTCTTAACATTGTTGTTTGGTACCATGGATGATCTGTTTAATGTTCATTTATGTGCTGACTTTAACAATTTTGGAAGCGAAACAGTTTCAACAAACACGGGTAACTTTTTCCTTAATTTTAATTAAATTAAGATTATTTGGTACTTGTAGATATTCTAGGGCTAAAGTCGAAAGCTACATTAGGGACAACAGCACTCAATATTGTACTCTTACAGACTCAACTGTAGTTGTTTGATCAATTGATTCTAATGTTTTATTAGCATTTTATTGATTCTTTGTTAGTTACATTTGATGGTGATCATATCAATAGTTAAGATCTATGAAAAACTTCAATTTAACGAAAGTTAAGTACCTTTTCAAGCTGATGTATAAAATTACTTCTACAAACTTCAATTCGATTATACCTCGGTCACACAGCCACCACAACTTCCGGTCGTTCCCAGCTCTCCTGCAGAATCAAAACTTAATTAGGCATTTAATCAAAAACTTGATGAACACAATTCAAAGAACAATTCTGCCTTGTCCTGTATCTAACCATGATGTGCACATTATACAAGATTAACTACATACATGACAGTTAATTTATACAAGATTGTTTGGTAGTTGTATATATTCTAGGGCTAAAGTCGAAAGGTCCATTGGTGGCAGCAGCACTCAATATGCTAGTCTTATAGACTCAAGTTTTTATCTTTTAATATATGTTCGTTTATTTAACAACATATTTTGATAACAAACGAAGGTGAACACGAAAATAATTTTATAGCCCTGAGATTAGGAAAAGACGTATAACAGGCAAGAAAGTAATTTTATGAAACCATGTTGAGGTAAAATGAGGAAAACAACCGTGTAGTCATTTAAGATGATTTTCGTCCTAATTTACAGCAAAAAGATGACAATAAAAACCCTAATGAAGGCTACCTTCAACCTAAATAATCCTAGAAATCAACCTAAAACAGTCTACAACACCCAAAAGTTAGAGTTTATACTATGCGCCTTGCTTAAAAAGCCCTCGGAAACACACAAACAGATTCAAACTGAAACTAAGTTACAACATAGCAATGTTGAACTTCTACTCTAATCACATTGTTTTACACCATGAATGACAATATAAAGTTTATGCTTAAGATACATACCAGAAGTCTTTACGATAGAACAACCATTAGTTGTTGGAAACATGAAGCTTTGACCTATCAAAAAGTTTGATGGTTGTTTTGGTATCTCCAATGGCCTAACTACACTTTCAAGCCATTCAATAGCTTTAAACCTTGTCATAGCTACAAAAAATGAAAAAAAAATCAAATAATCAACAACGTTTCTATTGTTTTGTTAGAAAGAATTTGAAGGCAAAATTTAAAATTATACCTACTCCTTGGACTTTCCTTGAAGGTAGAGTAACACTAAACAATACCGTTTCAAACTTTAGCGAAAACAACACTAAAGGATACCGTTTCGTAATTATGACATCAGCGAGGACTACATAGCATACCTGAGAAGTTGACACGTAGCCAATTCTATGTCATTATCTAAGCTCCCTTAATAGATAACATCATGTTCAAGATAACCTCTTTCGTGTTCATGTGAGCAAGAAGAGAGAAAGACACAAAGGATGTGTCAAACACAGTTCACATGATACGGATTTGACACCTGAACCTGTATCATCTGAACTATGTTTCACACCTCCTTTTTGTCTTCCTCTCTTCTTGCTCACATGAACACGAAAGAGCTTATCTTGAACATGAGTAATGACACAGCTGTCTTCTACCTCCATCGCTAGATTCAAAGGGCAAATATGGTCAAAATCAACAAACACAAGATTAATAATATTTAATGTTTTGAATGTGATGGTTCATACCTTTAAGATGAAATCTGAATTATGATGTCATATTAAAATCGGATTTATGATGTCATCGAATCCTATGTGGCATACCTAATATCATGACACGTAAGCAAAGTGAGGTCAGCTTCTAAGCTCCTTTTATAGATAGTAAAGATGTTAGTTTGTCTAGAATAACATAAATATTTCATCTCAGGTACTTGAAACAGCCAAAGAAACTGTCGAATCGCATTTAGCTTAAAGTTATAATTCGGTTAGTCTGGTTAGTAAAATTTTAGGACAGGGATTAAGACCAAAAAAAAAAAAAGAAAGAAAGAAAGAAAAGAAGAAAGAAACTTGATTCCAATCCTATGCATTAATTGAGTATCATGAATTTAGTAAAATGCAAGAGTACAATGAAATAAAGGATCTGAATAAAGCACATCATACACCTCTTCACTACATCAGATACACCTGGAAATTAACCTTATAAACGGTTTATTTGACGGACAATATCATGAATCAAATAAACTTAACGGTATTCTTAATTCTAAAGTGCTGAAAATTACTAACATGAACTGGAAATTAACCTTTTAAACGGTTTAGCATCCGTATCGACTTCACCAGCAGGATTCTCTACAGAGACCAAAGGATCTGAATTAACATACTGCATGGGACCATTAGAAGCATACTCCGATAAAGCCGAAACGATAGCATTTTCTTGAAGTGTTAGAAGGCAGTCAAGCACCCCACATGGCAACTCTCTAAACCATGCTTTAATCAACCCTGGCAGACAATACAATTTTTTTTTTCTAAAATAGCATATAATACTTGATTTACTTGTAAAAGAATTATAAGAAACTAAAAGAAAAAAGATTCGTTGAGGGCAAGTTATCCTTAGCGAGTTCGTTTTGAGTTATGTTAAAAATCACATATTTTGACCTGTTAAACTACAGCGATGACTGCACTCTATAAATTAACTTAACTAACCTCCCCAAGGGGTGCTGCAATTTGTAACACATATAAAAATTAACAAAACTAAAATTCAATAACTGTTATGAAAATAACGAAAAAAATTATAATCCAATCATGAACAAATAAATAAACAAAAAAAACCCTTTTTAACTTGCAGCCATCCAGACCCTTGATCATCTCCTGCATCTCCACTCTTTTCTCTCATAATCAGTCGCTAAAAGGGTTCCAAACAACAATAATCAGATAAGCTTTTCAAGAATCATTCATCGGCAACAATAATCAGTCGCTAAAAGGGCTCTGATTTTGATCCAAAATAGCTTCATCCGAGACAATTGGGTATTTGCTATTGCGAATCAGATTGGGTATTCACCAAGCTAAACAAACCTGCACCAGAAGATCGATCGGTTAGATTTGATTATGATATTCATCTCATCGCATCAGATTTAGGGTTCCGGTATGGATAGGTGAAAGTGGAATTGTTATTCAGGCTCAACTTGCTTGGATGTTGACTGTAGATAGCGTGAATTACCTTTGCATACGAACAAAAATCACTGATCTCTTCTGATTCTAGGGTTTTTTCCTCCTCCGCGTCCGGCAAGATCGTCGGCACCATCATGAGAGAACCGATGGAAGCAGGAAAGTGTGGTTTCTAGAGAGAGAATGGCAGCCAAAATTTGGAGATTGATTTTGAATTTTGAATCTATGAAGGTGGAGTTTATATTTGAGCGCCCATTAAAAGCTCTGACCTTATTTTCAATTTTGAAATAAAGATAGATTATATTAATATTTTGAAATATAGATAGATTATATTATGACATCAGCGTTATGACATCAGCGGAGTCTATGTGGCATCCAATGTGGCATATCTAAGAAGATGACACATAAGCAAAGTGAGGTCAGCTTCTAAGCTCCTTTTATAGATAGTATAGATATAAACTGTATCTCAGTTTGGGAACCATAAAGTTTCATCAAAATAAATAAATAAAAACTCAATAGCATTAAACATACTTCGTTCATGTTATTTATAAAGTTTTTTTGTTAAATACTTAATTAGGGATAATGAAATGTATCAAATCTTGTTCATAAAAAAAAAAAAAAAAAAAAAAAAAAAAAAAAAAAAAAAAACGTTTCAAATTTTGTGGTTTAATGCGTAGTAATGTAAACATTAACTTCTTTTAGCAAAAGGCCAAAATTGTATTGAAATTACTTTGATAATCACTGGATTATCTTTTTCTCATCAACAAATTCTACACCTAAACTTGATCGTGTAAGGATTCAAACCAATGTTTTAAAAACCGGGTTTTAAATTGTATCGGGTTGAACCGGACGGTTAAACCGAGATGACTAATCAACTCTATAATTCCACAAAAATACAAGTTCAACCCAAAAGATAATCCAAAACTGCATGATTTCATAATCAAAAATTAGTTTTTTCAACAAAGTTTTATCAAATAAAAGTCTACAATAGGACTATCACATTGTAATGTTGAATGCATCAAGTTTACGATCAGGTAAAAGATGAAATTCGCTATCATCGCTAATTTAAACTCAAAATTTTAACATGGAATTAAATTGGTAGGCCGGTATGAACCGGTATTATATACAAGATATACCGGTAGTCGAAGACTATGTCGAAACCTTATTTGTATCGAGCTCAACCGCATCATGGCAATAAACGATAGCCGGTTCAACCGGTATTACAGGCCAATTAGAACCAATATTTAAAAGATTAATTCAGACACATTTGTAAAGTGCAAACACCAGTCATATTAATAATTTATGTGCTTTCTCCGTAGGGTCACTACCGTGTATAGAAATTTCACCTTAAGTTGTTTTACAACTTGTCTACCAAATCGAATTGCAACCACGTAAGCAAAAAAGCTTTATGTTTTGTGGGAAGGTTGAACTATCACAGAAAAATTATTATAAAAATTATAACTAACTAGTAATTATACCCGTGCGTGTTGCTGTGCGGGTACATTGCAAACGTCGAACGAATTAGTCCAAACGTTATGTGATGCGTTAATCATATGAAAACACGCTTTTTGACGTATTTGGTTTAACTCATTAGTATTGTGGAGGGATCAATATGTAAAATAATCGAATTTATATTGTGCAATTATAACGCAATTACATTTGAGTGGACTCATACATTGGAAACATAATCAATGGCTTAAAATTTACCCCTAGAGCGTCGCAGCAGGCTCGAAACGTAGAGTAACTCGAATTTATACCGATGAATGAGAACGTATTATATTTGACCCCATTCGATTCAGAACTAAATTTACGGCAAATATAGACCAACTGGAAACGTACATAAAATAAGCACGAAAACCTATTATATTTGACCTGAACGTAGACCCAAATTTGAAGGAGTTACAAAATGGAGTAATAATGTAGGAGTTAAACTCTAACCTCACATTCGGATCAAACTCTTTGTTCAACCGCTTGTCAACCGGGTTAGTGGTCACAAATGGCGCTTTTGGAGTGCAACTCCCACACCCAAGCCGCTAAATTGATCATTTTATGACCCCCTGGCTCCCTCTCAATTGGTCTCCTCGCACAACAGAGTTCTAGAACCACCACTGATAACATTGGTTTCATCGGTAGCTTTCCCGTATTGAAGATACTCGGGCACTAAATAACCCATGGTCCCCACAGTTAGTGTAGAGGCCATGTTTTTATCATGGTCCATGATCCGGGCCAGCCCGAAATCACCTAACCGAGAATTAAAATTATCATCACATTACTCGCTTTAATATCGCGATGGATCACTTTTTTATCGCACTCTTGATGAAGGTATGCCAAAACCGAAGCCAACCCACCTCAATATTATACCTATGGTTCCATTTCAAGAACCACCAATGTCCAGACTCTTGATACAACACCACTTAATCAATACTCTCATACGCCTTTTTCAACACACCATCCTTGGAGCAGGACAAGATTCTGATGCCTCATACACGCCATAATCGACAACTAAGCCAAAAACTCCGTCTTTCCCTTATGCAAATGCTTAGAGGATATTTATAGAACCCCCAAAGATAGATCAAGCACCACTGACTAACGCTATTGTCCGACGACCAGTTCATCGTTCCTAGGGCTGTTCATAAAGCTCGCGGCTCGCAGCTCGTAGGTCGTTCGAAAGAAGCTCGAGAAAAAACTAGCTAAAAAAACTCAATTTGAGATGACGTGAACCAAGCTGGCTCATTTTGTAACCGAGCCTAGCTTGAGCTATGCTTGGCTCGGCCCAGGGCTCGGCTCGTTGGCTCGTTCTTAGGATTGTTTAACTCCGACGTAAAGCTCAAGCCGAGTTTAGCCGCCTGAATTAATTTCGAGTTTGAGCTCGACCCTACCTTGGCTCGACTCGTTTACAGCCCTAATCGTTCCCCACAACATGTATAACTGACCAAAAATCAGGAAAAATAAGATAGAGAGAGGGAGAGAAAAAGTACCTGGTGGGTGACGACGATTCCGACGCCTTAGTGTTCGATTAGGGCTGGTGTTGGGCAAGGCTAGGGTTTTGCAGGTAGCAAGCGACGGTGATTATGGTGATGATGGTGGTTAACCGATGTGGGATGTCACACCCCAACCGATTGCGGAATCATCAGGATGTGGCATGATGCGAATAGGTAGCTCGAGAGAATCCATAACGACTAATTTAGTGACAATATTTAACAAGTTCAATATCCCATACTATCAAACAAATATCTCAACAAAAGTCATAACGGATTACGAGTTTCTCAAACAACAAAACAACGTAACAAACTTGCAATTAGTTTAGGCGGGTTTCTAGACATCCTAAACCATTTCCAGTAGTAAATCCATCAACCTATCACATACGTTAAAATAAATTCCATACAATAATGTAAAGGTGAGTACACAAGTTTGCATAAGTATAGTAATAAAAGTGTTTATGTATAACCAACATGTAACACGTAAAGGGCGAATCAAGTAAGCTATCGACAATGATACAAGCTAACCAACATGAATGCGAGTAGAGTGTACGCGATACGTGTTCACCGAAGCGAGCACGTAAAGTAAGTAAACTTTAATAACCCCTGAACCAAACTATAGTACTATCGTTGCTAAGGGTTGTGTGCGTTGTGTTTTGTTTTGATAGAGAACGTATGTAACACCCAAAAGTGCGTTAAGTGAAAAAGGGTTCGAGTATACTCACAGTGTGTGCTTAGCAAGTAAACACGGTCTGGAATGGATTGAAGGGAGCGTCGGATCAGCCTGCGTACAGGAACAGAAGTGCATAAGTCTTCCAAAGTGTTGAAACGGTCAAAATCGGAGTGTTGCGTGGGATACAGAGGCTTCATACGAAGCTAGTGTGTTCGTACGAAGGCGTGCCTTTGTATGAAGGGAGGCTTCATACAAGTGTTGCTTCCGTTGTCCAAAATCGAGTGTTCTTCGCGTCTTTCTTCGGGAAATCGAGTGTTCATCCCTCCAGCCTTAAGCTACTGATTAAACTAAGAGCCGGAGAGGTCTTTGAGCTTTTGAGATGCATGCGGAAAACTGGACTGGTATGTACGAAAGGTGCCTTCGTACGAAGGCAGTGCCTTCGTACGAAGCCGTGGCTTCGTACAAGCCAGTCTGGCTTCGTACAAGCGGCTGTTCAGCGTCTTTGAGCATTCGGATCTGTGTTTTCGCCTGAATCAGATGTATTTTCGAGTCCTTTTCATGGCGGTTCCGACACCACTTCGTTCCACTATCCAGTGAACGAAATATGTGTCGATTTTGGTCCGTTTTTGTGTAGAAATCAAGTTTTAAAAGGGTTTAAAAGGGTTTTTACTTGGATTAACACTCGGTGAGTGTGAATCTGCAAATTTCTAACTTGGGAAGCCGAAGCCAGGCCCAATACACTCGGTTAAGTGCAGATCCGTGGTAAAATAAGAAGTTTTGATGAAAAAGATGAAGGTTTTCATAAAAATAAAGAAGTTTAGATGAAAAATAGAGAAGTTTGTTTGAAATCGGAGTTAAACTCGTGGAAAATCGTAGTGGAAATCGTTGTGAAACATGTAAAAATTGTAAATCTTAGTTGGAAAATAGTGGGACAACAGATTGAGAGCGTTTTGAATGAAATGGCAGCAAGTTAGAATGAGAGAAGTGAGATTGGTATTTATAGAGGATGGCAGCAAGCTTGGTTCGAAGCTGGTGCCTTCATACGAAGGCAGTGCCTTCGTACGAAGCCATTGTCTTCGTACGAAGGTTCCTGTTTTGTGTGAGAAATTCTCGTCTCGCGTGTCGGATTCTCGTTTGATGTGTTAGTTTGCATTAGTTAGTTCAAGTATTTTAGGTATTTTATCGAGATATTAAGTGTTGCGTTTTAGCATGATAGCTTGAGTCGCGCGAGTGAGCGTTTGAGCGTTTTTGTAAGACCCTTACTAATATTTAACGATTTCCGTATAAATATCGATAATTAAATTTGTATTTACGACTACACATACTTATGAAAATACAGGTTTATAAAATCTTTTACACTTCTAAAAATAATACAACATAATGTAATTGAGTTCGTCGTTTAAAAATTACGACGAAACAATGTGTGGAAGCATGTATCTTGATAGTGTTCGGTTCTTCGTTGAGCTTGATCGTCATCCGACATCATATAACAGTTACCTAGAATCAAAACCAACAAAAAAGTTAGTTTTGACAGTTTCACAACAGGTTATAACAAGTTCCAGGATTGAAACAAACAATTTCAAACAAAATGTCAGCTAAAACTGCTCTCGCGGGCCGCGAGAGCTTGCTCCACTTCTGTCGCGGGCCGCGACAAGGGTCGCATGACGCGAGGTTTAACTGCTCGCTGTCGCGTAGCGCGACAACCCTAATTCGACAGGGGGCTTCCCTTCTTGATGCTGCAATTGCCCAGCTCAATTTTTAACCAACTTTCAAACTTATAATTGCCATAACTTTTGATTTAGATGTCTGTTTTGCGTGATTCTTTTTCCTATGTGTCCGTAATTAAAATACAGATTTGTTTACCATCTTTGTTTGCATCGAAATCCGGTTTATAAGCAAAAGGCTTATAAATCCCCCTTTTACACTTATTCGACCCGTTTAGTTTTAAGTTACATTACATGATTGTTATCAAGAATCGTTTCTAAACATTTTTACCCATTCCGGGCTTATCAAGCATTAGCGTTTCGCTCCCATCACTTGGCTTGTGCGCGCATTTACATTCACCGATTTATTTGTATTTTTCTAAACACTTAATCCACATTTAATTTCTTAATTATTTTGACCCGTTTAGGGGACTTTTAAGCATTTAAACATCAAACTCGCTGTTTTCTTTTCATACTTCGCATCCCCATATTAAATAACTTCTTATATTCCACCACAACTATTTTTGTGGTGGATTTAACATGATGAACCAATTATCCCAAATTTTACCCTTCGGTTAGTCATTTTACGCAAATGACCCATTTTTAGGCATTTGACCCACGAATGTTTATGCCTATAACTTTTATATGTATCTAAGGATTCCATAATCAATATACATGTTCCAAACAACCCATGAGGGTCGTTTGCCCGATTTACCCTTCAAGGGCTCTTTGGTCAACTTAGTCCTTCATTTTACGACAAAGGACTTTCACTACTTATTTGACCAAAATTGCACGTTTAACTATAATCATATTTATACGTACCTAGCTCGGGTCGAAATATTGACCCATTCTAATACCTTGCCTCCATAATATGCTAACTCATAGCATCGCTAATTCATAAACCATTTTATCCTGTGAGCATAAGACTTGACATGCACTTATTAGTCAATGTTTGTCAAATGGTATCAACATTACCATTTGACCCGTTTGGTCTAAATGACCAAACATTTTGCGCTTAAATTGAATGGTATTTATCCACCATTTCATTAAGTAACTCTCTTCGGATTTCTCACCACTTAGTTATGTCTCATTAACCCGTTTCTTACGCATTTAACCCAACATAGTTTATGCCACTTGGTGTCATTTAAAGCTTCGACTTTTATTCATTTATACGTGACTAAATCACCGTTTTACCCTTTTTATTCGTTTAGGCTACTTATAAAGTAGCCATTCGAAAACTCATTTTACATATGTCATTTCATGACTAAACTACCATTTCGCCATTTTTACCATTATACATGGTTTTTCAACTTTTGATATGTTTCGACCGTACCATTTTGCGTCGGAAACCATATCTTGAATATTATCTTTATCGTATATGTAACTTTTAGAATAAGCACGTATTCTACAAAAAGGTGCAAGTTTCACTTACCTTCCATCTGGTTATGCTCTTTTCCGCGTACTCGATCCGTTTGACCCGCTTCTTTCCCAAGCCTCCACCTAGCTTGTCAAGCGTTAAACTATCATCATAATCCGTAAGACGGTTAGATTAGTCACTATCACTTACGACTATTCCATCTTACAAATTCTATGTCGAAACTACTATTCGACTTCGTCATTGGTTAGTTTGACTTTCAAAAGTCAACTACCTTTGGTCATATAATATGTGAAATTTATTTAAATCAACATCAAGATTAGAACCCGTATCATTCCCTATCACACGCAATTATTCAAATTATCCTATTACGTGTTTCTTTCATAATTTCAACATATCAACACTCATTTAGGCATTTTAACGAACACCTTGCGGGCAAGATTTTTATGCTACTTTTATCATTATCAAATTCATTACTAACTTTTAACCAAGTTTATATTATCAAATCAAGCCCTTGGTCTAGTATTCATGAACAATTTCACTATCTTGCATCATAACATCGTTTTCTTACAATTTTAACATACAATATCTTGTGTTCATCTCAATGATATGAAAACCCACTTAGCACATATATGGGTAATCAACAATTTCCTAGTTTTCTACATTAATACATCAAGTTTTTCAACTAGGATTTGTTCCTAAACAATCATATTTCACTAATTCGGCTATAGCCTCTACGATTCTTACATAAATCGCATCTTGTAATGTTAATCAAAATTTCACAACTTTATGAATGTCAAAGATTCGACATACCTTACGATCCCCTTGACTTTGTGATCGTTTATTCCCGTTCGTGCTTCGATTTGGGTCTTGAATTGATCTTCAATTTTGAGGATTTGTTGAACTAGGGTTCATCCCCCCCCTTTTTTTATCTCCTGGTCGATCATGCACACACACACACACACACACACTTGGTGTGTGTGTTGTGTTTTGTTTCTAGTTTTAATTAAAACTAGTTTTCCCATCTTGGCAATATTAGTCCCTCTTGTTTCATTTACTATAAAAGAAGCAATAACTCATAGTTTATCATTTTAGTTACCCATCACTAACTAGGTTAATTATTCCTAGTTAACTTAGTGGGTTCGGGGAGTTATTAACCCGTTTTATTTTAAGTCCCGTTAACTCGGGCCTCTTATGAACTTTATTTTCTCAAAAGCTTTTATTCCCTTTTTATTTAATATTAGGTTTATTTATTTATTTAAATCCTAATATTTACCGGGTTAATTTTTACCACTAACGGTATTTTACCTGTTCATAAATATTAACGTGGTTTGATTACCAAACCCGTTTTCGGGTTGTTACGTGTCACACCCCAACCGATGGCGGAAACATCGGGGCGCGGCACTGAGTGAAACATATTGTTCAGGAGAATCCATAACAACTATTTGTTATAATATATTAACGGTTCATGTCCCATACCACAAACATATAAAATAAAAACAGTTATTACAGACAATGTTCTCAAAGACGAATATCCATTCCGACAACTCAGATTTTATTTAGTTTGTTTCTAGACTCCCCTAGCTTGATTCCAAAGCAGCTAACAAGCATATGCATTTTAAAACACCTGTCACATATGTTAAAATAAAGTCAATACACATAGTGTAAAGGTGAGCATACAAGTTTGATAGCATATAGTAGCGAAAGCGAGTTTACGCGTAACCAGCATGTAACATGTTTAATGCGAAGCTAGTAGGTTATCGACAATGAAATATGCACAGACGTGACTGCGAGTTGTAGAGTGCGCAACTCATATCACCACTGTGACACGTGAAGAAATGCCCTTAGCAACCCCCGTCCACGACACGTGCTGAGTCCAAACTATAGTACTATCGTTGCTAAGGTGTCAGGCAACAATCACTGTGTAAACATAACATACAAGCATTCATCGAGTAACACGTATAACATGCAGTAGAGGTTTGCGTATAAAAGTGTTTGCGTTGTGTGAGCGATGTGATTTAGTATAGGTAACATATGTAACACCCAAAAGTGCTTAAAGCAAAAAGGGATCGAGTATACTCACAGCGATAGTAGTTAATGGATTGAAGGGAGTGCTAGAGTGATTAGCTTGATCAGAACGATAGCGTAAGAGATGAGCGACACGTTAAACGATGTAAGTGAAACAAGTGACGAGTGGTCATTGTAACAACTCTCACCAAAAGTCCTATTTATTATTTTATATTGCCCAATAGGAAACCCTAATTGAGACCCTCAAGTGATACTACATGACCCCTAAAAATTTCAGAACAATCGGAATCAGGATCAGGGCCCCTAAAACTCAGGGGGGTATTCCCTAGTCGGTAATATCCTTACAGTTTTACGTGGAAATCAAATTTTAACGAACGGTCAACTCAGCTAAGCTAGTAACAGACGTGGCTACCCTATGCTAAAAGTGACCTCTCGCGCCACGCGAGAGCCTCTCGTGACACGCGGGCGCACCGTTTTTCCAGTATAAATCCCAGGCGTTGGCACTTGAAATTTTGCGTTGGTTCGACGTTAAAATTCGATTCGTACGCTGAGATATCGTCTAAACAGTCCAAAAACACACACAATCACGAAACGCTGCCGTCATAATAGGGTAATAACTCGATCGCTGCTACGATTTAATGTCCGATCGATAGAAACCAATCTGATGGATGTTTAAGTGCTGCCCAAATTCGGGTTATTGCTTTGTCATTCATCGTGAATTCTATGGATGTTTAAGTATCGTACTTTGTCATTCATTGTGAAGGTTTTGATCTCGTGAGTTGTCGTAAAAAGTTGGATTAAAGTTACTAACCTAGTTTGCGTGTGCATTGTTATTTGAATTAGGTTACAAGGCTAATCAGTAGGCTACACTCTGCCCGTTTAAATCTGCAATGTGAGTCATTCTCTTTTTATCAAACTGCTTTACAAAACCCTAAATGTTTTCAAGGTTATAATTACAGGGATTAAGTCTTTGTAATCTTCAATTACTGCCGGTATGTGGGGTTTTGTATACATTACTTGTTTCCCGTCACCATTGGACAACGAGTTAGCCAATGGGTGATCTGACCTTAGTCGCAGATACAGTCGAGTGACAAATACCGATTTGGGGTAATTGGTTGATAAAAACAATGTAATCACCCTTAATACTGTATATTATAACAATGTGTCGTTTTATGCAAAATGAGTGACTCGCCAGTATTTCTCTGCTGATAAAACCTTTTTAAAACATGTTTCAAGTGATCTGCTGTGATCCAGGAAAAAGTGCCATGTAGCACTACACGCTTGAAGAAGTGGCTTGATTAAATAAAGAAACATGTTTTTGTAAAATAGGGGATTTCCTTGAGAAATCACCTTTATTGTAAATTATGGGGTTTATCCCTAATTATGAAATAAAACAATCAGGCAAATTTCAAGTTTTAACGATCCTGTTAATAATTCCGCTGCCAACTTAAATAAATACCACGGGATTTCTGTCCCGCGGCTCCGGGACCGGGTCAAACCGGGCCGGGGGCCGTGACAGAAAAAGGTGGTATCAGAGCCACTGATTTAAGCCAATTAAGTATTTAGAAATACTTAATTTTTCTGATTGCCATCATGTGCTTATGTGATTTTTGTGTTATTTGACTATTTGTTAGTTTACAATATGGGCAAGCAAAGAATTTCGGACATCTATCGTCAATTAGATAGTTCATCAAAAGATAAGGAAACTTCATTTCAATCAAATTCCTCAAGATACTCAGCAGATACTGAGGAAGGAATATTTGTTCGTAAGGCACAGTTTGAGAAACCACTTACCATTAAGAAAAGGAGTTGGATTATTAGAAAAAGTCAAGAGAAAATAAAGAAGTCCCAACCAAAAGGAGTGATGGTTAATAAAGAAACTCAGGAAATAGGCAATAACCCACCGTGGGAAAATGAATTAGATGAACAATGGGCAAATCTCTATATGTTAGCCACTACAGCAGTAAATGTTAACTTTTAATTAAGTTAAACTGTCAACACCCTGACCCAGTACTAGCACCCATATCATCTATAAGCCAGAAACTTTAAAGAAACTTTGCCCATTAGATAAACAACTTAGTAAGAGAAGATAGAATAAACCTTATATGAAGGCATGTTGAACATAATAAATTATGAATGCACAACCCCTAGTATATATTGAATTTCAGTTGTAATTTGTAATAAACATATATATATATATACAAAAGTCGCAATGTTTGCCATTTTTCTATTTGAACAATGATAATTGAATGGTTATACTAAATTTTAACCTAGAATTTTGTGTGTTTTCTTCATATATGCTAAACAGCATGAATGAGTTGTCTGAAGCTCTTCAGAATCTCAATCTTTATTCGGTGAATGTGGAAGTCTTCAGAGACTTTACCGGTTATTTGCCCGAAGTGGATGAACCTATGGAATTTCAAGCCCAACCTTCAGAGAAACCCAAACCGAGAAAGAAAAGAAGATTCTTGGGTTGGAGGCGTGTGCACGGGAAAAAACCAATGACACGAAAAGTTATAAAGACGGAGGATCCCAAAGATAAAGGTAAGGGAATAGAGGTTGGAGAAAGTTCCAGGCAAGACAGGAAATGCCATCTTGGGAAGAGCTGGATCATAAACTGGCACTGAGTGACCTCATCGGACCTGTCGGTGAAAACCTCTTTAATTACCCAGCGGAAGCACAAATTCCAGTTGATCTAGAGCCTGAGATCCCAGATCCTATTATCCACACCCAACCTTTACCAGCAGAGCTAGAAGAGTGGTGGACCACCGACTGGCAGTTTCAGAATCTCCTAAATAACCCTAACACCCTCTTCCCTCAGTTTGACCCCGAGCCTCCACTACACCTACCTATGAGCTCTGAGAACTTGGCTGAACTCCGCAGCTATGGCGAGGAATTGGTGACGCCGGAAATAGAATCCGGGAAGTAGGGGAGAGAATATCCTGGAAATACGACGAGAGGGAACGTCGTTTCTGAAGTGCCAGCTAATAGGAATCGTATGTGGTTGTGGGAACGTGTGTTTAATAATAATACTATAATAATAAAAATATAATTTTGTCAAATAACCAAAAATAAAACTTTTGTAAGATAACGGGTGTGTACGGAAGCATACTATAATATATAAAAACGGAAGTCGAAAAAAATCAACAATTTTGACTAAATGTGTTGATGTGATTATGTGCAATTGTTTTATTGTGCTTAGTTATTAATTAAGTTGGTGCTAATAACTTATATATATTAATCACCAGATGGAAAACGCTGGTAATGAGCAAGTTAATTAGGGTAACCAATCCGCGCAAAACCACGAAGATCAATTTCTAAATAGGCAAGATATAGAGAATATCATTGCTCAGGGAATAGCCAACGCTATTCTAGCAATCATTGCTGCTGCCCGAAATCCAGTTGAACGTCAACAAATTATTCCTAGCAAACGTACTCATGAAGATAACTTCAGTAATAGCATAAACGAAGGCGGTAACATTAATAATAATGATAATGATGTACTGCAAGCCCCAATTCTCAAAAGAATGAAAGCTGCAACGCCTGGTTGCACGTACAAGGAATTCCTTGCCTGTAAACCTGTTGAGTTCGCAGGCAATGAAGGGGCGACTAAGGCGCTGCGTTGGTTGGAGAAAACCGAGGCAGTAATCAAAATAAGTAAATGTGCTGAGGAGGATAAAGTCATGTATGCTTCTGACCTCTTTAAGGAAGAAGCATTAGAATGGTGGAATACGGTATTACAAGCCAAGGGAAGTGACATGGCTTATTCCATGAGTTGGGAGGAGTTTAAGCGTCTGGTGGAAAGAAAATTCTGCCCAGAATATGAAAAAGAGCAGATGGCAAACAAATTTCTGAGCCACCGAATGGTGAATGTTGATTGCCGAGGGTATACTTCGAAGTTTTTCGAGTATGCCAGAATTGTGCCTACTTTGGCTTCGCCAGAGCCGATACTTATTTCTCGCTACATTTGGGGTTTAATTAGCGAGATCCGTGATATTGTCAAAGCTGCGAGACCCCGCACGATCGATGATGCGGTGGAATTAGCCAACACTTTGACAGACGGACTGGTGCGTACGCGAGAAGAAAATAGGAAAAATGAATTGGCTCAGAAAATTACCCAAGGTTTTCGTGTGGGTAATAATAGTAATTTCAAGAGAAGAGGAACTAGGCAATCTTCCACTCCGCCGTTCTGCAGAAACTGTAAAAAAAACATTTTGGCAAATGTAATGAACCCTGCAACTTCTGCAAAGCGATAGGACATCGTGAAGAAGATTGCAGAAGGAAAACAAGGGTCTGCTATAACTGTGGAGAAGCTGGGCATTTCAAACCAGAATGCCCTAAGTTGGTCAAACCAGCAGATAACAAGGCTAAACCTGTAGAAGGAACTACCAAGAAAAACGTAAGAGCCTTCCAATTGACCACGCAGGAAGCCGAACTGATTCCTGACGTAATAGCTGGTACGTTTCTGGTACACAATGTCTATGTGAAAGTATTATTTGACTCTGGTGCAACCCAAAGTTTTATCAATACTTCATTCTGCCAAGCTCTTAAGCTACCCTTAACAAAACTTAGGCAAGTTTTTACGGTAGAAACGGCAGACGGGAATTCTGTTAATATAACTACGGTTTTGCAAAAAGAAAATATAGAACTTTTAGGTCATAAATTTTCTGCAAACCTATTACCTATGAATTTAGCTGGATTCGATGTCGTGTTAGGAATGGATTGGTTACTAGCCAAGCATGCTCGAATCCTCTATGATAAAAACTCCATAGAAATTCGTGCACCTACAGGAGAAGTAATTATAATTACAGGGGATAAACCGCGTAAACCAATGAAGTTCATTTCAGTAATGAAAGTGGCTAGTTATGAACGAAAGCAAGAAATAGTGTATATGATTTCGGTAATCATTAGCACTAAGGGTAAAGAACTTATGGAAATTCCGGTAGTATCAGAAAACCCAGATGTATTCCCAGAAGAGTTACCAGGATTACCACCGGATAGGGAAGTAGAATTTAGAATTCATTTGATTCCTGGAACTACACCCGTAGCAAAGGCACCCTATCGTTTAGCACCCACCGAAATGTTAGAACTGAAAAAGCAATTAGATGAATTGCTTAGTAAAGGATTCATACAACCTAGTTCATCCCCTTGGGGAGCACCAGTGTTGTTCGTAAAGAAAAAGGATGGTTCGATGCGAATGTGTATCGATTATAGGGAACTGAATAAAGTTACAATTAAGAATCGATACCCATTGCCTAGGATTGATGATCTCTTTGATCAACTCCAAGGAGCTAGGTATTTTTCTAAGATAGATTTACGCTCCGGATATCATCAGTTGAAGGTGCAAGAAGAAGACATACCTAAAACTGCTTTCAGAACTAGGTATGGTCATTACGAGTTTACAGTCATGCCCTTTGGACTAACAAATGCTCCTGCAGCATTTATGGACATGATGAATAGGGTCTGTAAACCATACTTGGATAAATTTGTAATTATCTTCATCGACGATATACTTATTTATTCCAAAAGTCAGGACGAGCATTGTGAGCACCTGCATGCACTCTTAACTTTGTTAAGAAAAGAAAAGCTTTATGCCAAATTCTCGAAGTGTGAATTTTGGCTACAGGAGGTGCAATTTTTAGGACACATGGTGAATCATGAAGGTATTCACGTAGATCCTGCTAAGATAGAAGCAATCACCAAATGGAAGGTCCCGCAATCAACTACGAAAGTTAGAAGTTTTCTAGGATTAGCTGGATACTATAGGCGCTTTATTAAGGATTTTTCCAAGATAGCTGTGCCATTAACTAAGCTAACATGTAAAACAGTTAAGTTTGAATGGGGACCTAAGCAAGAAGAGGCTTTTAGGATTTTGAAACAAAGATTAACTAACACCCCGATTCTAGCCTTACCAGAAGGAACAGAAGATTTTGAAGTATATTGTGATGCTTCTAAGCTAGGATTAGGATGTGTGCTAATGCAACGCAAAAAGGTAATTGCGTATGCTTCAAGGAAATTGAAAAAGCACGAAGAGAACTATACGACGCATGACTTAGAATTAGGATCAATAATTTTTGCCCTTAAGATTTGGAGACATTATCTGTATGGAAGTAAGTTTACTGTCTATACAGATCATAAAAGCTTAAAATATATATTTGGGCAAAAAGAATTGAACATGAGGCAAAGAAGATGGATGGAAATTTTAAGTGACTACGACTGTGATATTCAATATCACGAAGGAAAGGCAAATGTAGTTGCAGATGCCTTAAGTCGTAAGTATCACGAGAAACAACGACGAGTTCGTGCTCTTAGATTAAGTTTACAATTAGACTTAATGGAACAATTAAAGAATGTTCAGGAAACAGCAATCAAGGATGATGCTGAAGGAATGAAAGGAAGAATAAAGGAATTAGAACAAGGAGCTGATGGAATTTGGAGATTCCACAAAAGAAGGATTTGGGTACCTAAGCAAGGAGAATTAAGAAATAAGATTTTAGAGGAAGCCCATAAATCTAGGTATACCATGCACCCGGGAAATAATAAGATGTACCAAGATCTAAGAAATAATTTCTGGTGGATAGGAATGAAAAAGGACATAGCTAGATATGTATCTAAGTGTCTAACTTGTTCACAAGTTAAGGCAGAACACCAGAAACCTTCAGGATTACTCCAACAATTAGAAATGCTTGTATGGAAATGGGAACTAATAACAATGGATTTTGTTACTAAGTTTCCCAAAACCAGAAAAGGTAATGATGCAATTTGGGTAATTGTGGATCGATTAATCAAATCAGCTCACTTTCTACCCATGAAAGAAACCTTTAGCATGGAAAGGTTAGCAAAATTGTACGTAGACGAAGTAGTATCCTTACATGGAGTCCCACTCTCTATTGTATCAGATAGAGATAGTCGTTTCACTTCGCATTTTTGGACAAGTTTCCAAGAAGCCATGGGGACTAAACTGAACTTAAGCACTGCATATCATCCTCAAACAGACGGACAAAGTGAAAGGACTATTCAAACTCTAGAAGACATGCTTAGGGCATGTGTAATAGATTTTGGTGGGAACTGGGATGACCACCTACCCTTAATTGAATTCTCCTATAATAATAGTTATCATGCAAGCATTGTAGCTGCCCCATTTGAAGCATTGTATAGACGAAAGTGCAGAACTCCAGTTTGCTGGGCAGAAATAGGAGAAAGTCAATTATTAGGACCTGAAATTGTACAAGAAACTACCGACAAGATCACTCAAATCAAGGAAAGACTAAAGACGGCTCGAGATCGCCAGAAGAGTTATGCAGACAATCGACACAAGCCGCTAGAATTTCAAGTCGGAGATAAGGTACTCTTGAAAGTTTCTCCTTGGAAAGGAGTAGTTCGGTTCGGTAAGAAGGGAAAGATAAGTCCAAGGTACGCAGGACCATTCCCAATAATCCAACGAATAGGACCAGTTGCTTATCGTTTACAACTACCAGAAGAGCTAGCTGGGGTGCATGACGTGTTTCATGTATCCAACCTCAAGAAATGTTTATTTGACGAATCCCTGGTAGTACCTCTTCAAGATGTAGAGGTAAATGAAAAGTTAAAATTTGTGGAGAAGCCACTGCAAATAGAATACAGAAAGGTCAAGTTTCTCAAACACAAGCGACTAGTACTGGTCAAAGTCAAATGGGATTCAAGGAGAGGACCTGAATACACTTGGGAACTAGAATCAGAGATGAAGCGAAAGTATCCTTACTTGTTCCAGTAAATCTCGAGGATGAGATTTTAATTAAGGTGGGGAGGATGTAACAACTCTCACCAAAAGTCCTATTTATTATTTTATATTGCCCAATAGGAAACCCTAATTCAGACCCCCAAGTGATACTGCATGACCCCTAAAAATTTCAGAACAATCGGAATCAGGATCAGGGCCCCTAAAACTCATGGGGGGGGGGGTATTCCCTAGTCGGTAATATCCTTACAGTTTTACGTGGAAATCAAATTTTAACGAACGGTCAACTCAGCTAAGCTAGTAACAGACGTGGCTACCCTATGCTAAAAGTGACCTCTCGCGCCACGCGGGCGCGTTGTTTTTCCAGTATAAATCCCAGGCATTGGCACTTGAAATTTTGCGTTGGTTCGACGTTATTGCTTTGTCATTCGTCGTGAATTCGATGGATGTTTAAGTATCGCACTTTGTTATTCATTGTGAAGGTTTTGATCTCGTGAGTTGTCGTAAAAGTTGGATTAAAGTTACTAACCTAGTTTTCGTGTGCATTGTTATTTGAATTAGGTTACAAGGCTAATCAGTAGGCTAAACTCTGCCAGTTTAAATCTGCAATGTGAGTCATTCTCTTTTTATCAAACTGCTTTACAAAACCCTAAATGTTTTCAAGGTTATAACTACAGGGATTAAGTCTTTGTAATCTTCAATTACTGCCGGTATGTGGGGTTTTGTATACATTACTTGTTTCCCGTCACCATTGGACAACGAGTTAGCCAATGGGTGATCTGACCATAGTCACAGATACAGTCGAGTGACAAATACCGATTTGGGGTAATTGGTTGATAAAAACAATGTAATCACCCTTAATACTGTATATTATAACAATGTGTCATTTTGTGCAAAATGAGTGACTCGCCAGTATTTCCCTGCTGATAAAACCTTTTTAAAACATGTTTCAGGTGATCTGTTGTGATCCAGGAAAAAGTGCCATGTAGCACTACACGCTTGAAGAAGTGGCTTGATTAAATAAAGAAACATGTTTTTGTAAAATAGGGTATTTCCTTGAGAAATCACCTTTATTGTGAATTATGGGGTTTATCCCTAATTATGAAATAAAACAATCAGGCAAATTTCAAGTTTTAACGTTCCTGTTAATAATTCCGCTGCCAACTTAAATAAATACCACGGGATTTCTGTCCCGCGGCTCTGGGACCGGGTCAAACCGGGCCGGGGGCCGTGACAGTCATCCGGTCCGATGGCAGTCCGAACGGATGGTCATTCAGTCGGGTGTCAATCCGTTTGGATGGCCATCCGTTCGGATGGCCATTCGGTCGGATTGACACTCGTTTGGGTTGGATGTGTTTGTGTATGATGGCTTTGAAGTTTTCGTTGTAGCATTCCAAAAACAGAGAAGTATCTCTACCTTTCAGGTCGTTCGATCGAATCGTCGTTCGATCGGATGGCAATCCGATCGGACGGCAATCCATTTGGGTGACTGGTTCATTTTGAAATTCGTTAAGCTTGAAAGTTTGAGGTTTGATCGAGACGGTATGACAACGTGTTAAACAACCGGGACTCCATCAGGTCCTGGTTATCCGATCGAACAGGAATCACCCCAATCCGACCAGTTAACTGTTCTCGATGGTTCGTTCATGTTCAACCCGGAATCGGTTGTCTCTTTGATAGGAATCAGATCTTGGACCGGCACTTCACTAGAAAGCGAGTAGAAGGCCTGCATGAGCTCCGATTCTATCGGTTTTGAGTGTATTGAGTGTAAAAGAGTTGAAAGAAAGTTAGAAAAGCTTCTTTCAAACCTTTTAACCTTGAAAATGTTCAGATCTATGTGAAATCGTTGCTTAATCATGTGGAAATCCTTCAGATCTGAGTTATTCTTGGTGGAGTGAGGTCAAAACTTGAAGTTCATAAGAACTCCATGATGACATCACCCTAGAACACCTCAAATCCTTTGATTTCACGGTTAAAAGTTTAGATTCCAAGGTGAGAATGATGAAGAAGTGTGTGTAGATCATAGAAGTGCAAGATTTGAGTTAGAAACTTACAAGAATCGTGAGAAATCGAAGGAAGAGTGGGCTGGAGCGTTGGTCGAACAAGAGATAGCTGTCACATCACTGAAGTGATGTGACAAGGGGTATTTATAGGGTTTCCAAAAGAGGAAAGAATGCACATGAGTGACGGATCAGATGGCCATCTGATCGGATGGTCATCCGTTCGGATGACCATTCGTTCGAATGGTCATTCGATTGAGTGGCTCTGGCGAGTCGGTTTTCATGTTTTCGTTTCGTGCCTTGAGCGTTGCGATGCATTTTCGAGTAAGCGATGCGATAATATTACCCATTAGTTACACAAATAACCTAACTACTAAATACCACAATTATAAACCTTAGATCTCGAGTTTGCGATGAGATTGCGTTGCGATAGTGTTGCGATTGCGATTAAACACCTCAACATAAACATAACATGCACAAGTAACACATAATGGCACACACACGTAAAACAATATCCATAAAACATAATTCGGGTTGCGAATGCGATCGCGATGCGATTAGCGATAAGTCGATTAACGATTAACTGCGATTAAGTAGCAATTTATTAACATGTACTCCACATAATACAGCTAAGGCAAAATAAAATAGAGTATCGATTACAAGTCAAGGAGTACAATCAGTAATTAAGCAAGGAGTGACAGATCGCAATTAGCAATCGTTTCTTCCTTTGACTCTGACTTTGGCTTGTACTTTGTCTTTCAAAAAAGCGGGTTGTTACAGCCTCCCCTACTTTAGGAAATTTCGTCCAGAAATTTAAGAAGTAGGCGTAACAAACAGTTGCGGGTACTTCGCCTTCACGTCACTTTCGAGTTCCCAGGTAAACTCGGCGCCACGTTTGCCTTCCAAGCGAACCTTCACAATGGGGATGCGTGAGCGTCTGAGTACCTTGGTTTCTAGGCCCATGATCTCGACAGGCTTTTCCATGAAGTGTAATGTTTCGTCCACTTGCAAATCCTCAAGAGGGACATGAAATTCCTGGTCGGCTAAACACTTTTTGAGGTTTGAAACGTGGAAAGTCGGGTGGACGTTACTCAGTTCCTCCGGTAGTTCGAGTCTGTAGGCCACCTTCCCAATCCATTCCAGAATTTTAAAGGGTCCAACATATCGAGGCGCGAGCTTTCCTTTCTTGCCGAATCTGATCACCCCCTTCCAATGTGCAACCTTTAGGAGTACGTGATCGCCAACGTCAAATTCAAGGGGCTTGCTGCATCTATCGGTGTAACTTTTCTGACGATTCCGAGCTTTCAATAGATTGTCTCGTATTTGGAGGATTTTGTCAGTCGTTTCTTGCAACATCTCGGGACCGGTAATTTGTGCGTCTCCGATCTCGTGCCATACAATAGGCGATCAACATTTTCTTCCGTATAATGCCTCAAATGGTGCCATTTGAATGCTAGAGTGATAACTGTTATTGTACGAGAATTTGACTAAAGGTAAGTGTGTGTCCCAATTACCACCGAAATCTATAACACACGAGCGAAGCATGTCTTCGAGGGTACGAATCGTGCATTCAGTCTGACCGTCGGTCTGGGGATGGAAAGCGGTACTTAGATTGAGAGTAGTACCGAGAGCAGATTAAAACGTTTCCCAAAGATGCGAAGTGAATCGACCATCGCGGTCAGAAATGATATCACGAGGTGTCCCGTGTCGACAAATAACCTCGTCGGTGTAGATTCGTGCTAATCGTTCTGTCTTATAGTCTTCCCGTATCAGTAGGAAGTGAGCGGATTTAGTCAGACGATCAACGATAACCCAGATGCTGTCGTGACCTGATGGCGTGCGCGGGAGTTTCGTTATGAACTCCATAGCAATACTTTCCCGTTTCCACATAGGGATCTCGGGTTGTTCAAGTAAGCCAAGGGTCTTTGATGCTCGGCTTTGACTTTCGAACAAGTCAGGCATTTCGAAACGTAGATAGCGATATCCTTCTTCATACACGGCCACCAGTACTTGTAGCGCATGTCCTGGTACATCTTGTCGGCACCGGGATGAATGGAATATCGAGATTTGTGAGCTTCGTCTAGCAGAATTTGTCGTAAGTTGGTGCACTTGGGAATCCAAATTCGGTCTAGATAATGGAATATACCATTCGATTTATTCACCAGTTGTTCTCCATTATTGATGATCCTTTCCTTCTTCAGAGTGCGTTCGGTAAAACAAGCATGCTGAGCGTCACGAATAAGAGCTTCGAGATTGTGCTGAGCTTAGGTATTACGAATGCTATGCAAATAGCTTCGTCGGCTGAGAGCATCGGCAACGACGTTTACTTTTCCTGGGTGGTAACGAATCTCACAGTCATAATCATTGAGAAGTTCTACCCACCGGCGTTGGCGCATATTCAGCTCCTTCTGGCTAAAGATGTGTTGTAGCCTCTTATGGTTGGTGAAGACCATTCACTTGATACCGTATAGGTAGTGTCGCCAAATCTTTAGTGCAAAAACAACTGCACCAAGCTCGAGGTCATGTGTGGTATAGTTCTTCTCGTGGATCTTGAGCTGACGAGATGCGTACGCGATAACCTTGTCTCGTTGCACGAGAACACAACTGAGGCCGAGGTTAGAGGCATCACAATAGACTATGAAGTCATCGTTTCCATCAGGTAGCGAGAGCACATGAGCATTGCAAAGCATAAGCTTGAGAGTTTGAAAGGCTTCCTCTTGTTCAGTTCCCCAAACAAAAGGTTTGTCCTTGTGTGTGAGAGAAGTAAGCGGTACAGCGATTTTAGAGAATCCTTCGATAAACCGCCGATAGTAGCCCGCTAGTCTGAGGAAAGAACGGACTTCGGACGGATTCTTGGGTGTAACCCAGCTCTTAACTGCTTCAATCTTCACAGGATCGACATGAATACCTTGACTATTGACAATGTGACCCAAGAATTGGACCTCCTCAAGCCGGAATTCACACTTGGAGAATTTGGCATAGAGACGGTTTCCCTGGAGTAACTCAAGAACCAAACAGAGATGTTGCGCGTGTTCGGTTTTTTACTTGGAATAGATCAGGATATCATCGATGAACACGATGACAAGGCGGTCAAGATAGGGTTTGCACACGCGATTCATTAGATCCATAAAAACTGCGGGAGTGTTAGTCAAACCAAAAGGCATAACAACAAACTCGTAATGACCATAGCGGGTTCGAAAAGCGGTTTTGGGTATATCTTCCTCTTGTATGCGTAGTTGGTGATAGCATCAGCGTAAATCAATCTTTGAGAAACACGTAGCACCTTGCAATTGATCAAACACATCATCGATTCGAGGCAAGGGATATTGATTCTTGATGGTAAGCTTATTCAATTCCCTGTAATCGATGCACATCCGGAACGATCCGTCCTTCTTTTTGACGAAAAGGACAGGTGCGCCCCAAGGAGAGGTGCTAGGGCGAATGCAACCTTTATCAAGTAGTTCCTGGAGTTGACTCGAGAGTTCGCGCATTTTAGAAGGAGCGAGACGATAAGGCATTCTAGCGACGGTATTTTCCCCAGGAATGAGGTCGATTCGGACATCGATATCACGAAAAACGTTAGGAAAATCACAAACAACATGTACTTCTTCCATCATCTTTCCTTTCTTTTCCTTCTCTGCTACTACGATGTGTGCCAAGAAAGCTTGGTATTCCTTACGGAGACACTTTCTAGCTTGGACACACGACATGAGTTGCAATTTCTTCGAAGCGATCTCGCCATAAACACACAATTGATCCCCATTCGCGAGAGAGAAACGAATCAACTTATCGAAGCAAACAATTTCAGCATGATTCTCCCGAAGGAAATCCATGCCCACTATGACATCAAAGCTACCAAGTTGCATTGGAATGAGGTTAATCGAGAAGATGTGACCGTTGAGAGCGAGAGTACAGTCACGTAGAACGGAATTGACGGTGACGGTTCTTCCAGTGGCAACTTCTACGTAGAAGGTTGATAGGAGATTAACGCGCTTACGATTTACGAGTCTTTCGAATTCGAACGATACAAAACAGTTATCGGCTCCAGTATCAAATAAACACGAAGCATATATACCATTTACGAGAAACGTACCATTAACCACGTTGTTGTCTGCCTGAGCCTGGCGGGCGTTGATGTTGAAGACTCGCCCACGGGCTGCTTGCTGTGCTGGCTGCTGAGGCTGCTGCTATTGATGTTGTTGCGGCTGCTGCTGTGGCTTTTGCTTCACCACTCGATTGGGGCACATGTTCGCAAAGTGGTTAGGATCACCACATGCATAGCAGGCTCTTGCGTTGGCAGCGGGGGCATGAGCTGCTTGTTGGCCCTGGGGAGCTGGTAGAGCGGGAGCTTGAGCTGGCGCTGGAGCTGGAGCTTGGCGAGGACCGGTACGGCAGTTAGCGGTGAAATGGCCGTACAGGTTGCAGTGAACACAGAAACGACATGCGATACCAACCGGGTGATGATAAGTACAAGTAGGGCAGAGTGGATGTGGGCCAGTATATGCACGCTTTGCTGGCTGTGCATTGGCCACAGGCGCCGCTACTTGGCGGTGTTGAGGTTGCGGTTGGGTCAGTACAGCTTGAAGTGGTGCGGCAGTAACTGCATAGTTCTTGTTGCTGGAGCTGCTATTCTTTCTCTTGCGACATGAGAGCTTTGAAGATTGTGGTGCGACGGTAGTTTCAGCGGTGGGAGCAGCGGTGACTTGATGAAGACTCTTGGCAGCTTTATCAAAATAACCCGCCCTGACTTGCTTGTGGTTGATTTCAGCAGCGAGTAGGTAGGTTTCCTCAATAGTTGTCGTTTTTGCAGCTTGCATAAAGTCTGCGACACAATCCGGCAGAGCATGGATGTATTTCTTGATCGTAACCTCGGGGGTAGCGACTTGACTCGGGCATATAAGACTCAGCTGCTTGAAGCGAGTAGTTAAACCAGCGTTATCTCCACCATCCTTCTTGATATGCCAGAATTCATCCTCCAACTTTTGGAGCTCGTGGGAGGGCAGAACTCTCGCATCATGATGTCCTTCAACTCATCCCACGTCAATCCATAAGCTGCATCATTCTCTTGTTTGTTTCTCTCGGCAGTCCACCATTCTAGAGCTCGGGATTGGAAGACGCCGGTAGCGTTAACAGTGCAAAGGTTTTCTGGACATCCACTCTGGCGCAAGGTGACTTCGATCGAATCAAACCATTGAAATATGGCCGTCGGCCCATCTTCTCCGGTGAATTCTTTTGGACCACAGGCTTTGAACTGCTTGAAGCTAAAAGCTGCTTTAGGAGAATCTGTCCTGGATTCTTCCGAGGACTTGCTAGCGTTTTCGTTCAGCTCGCTGACAATTTGCGATATGACTTTCGCCATTTGCTTAGCGATGAGAGCAGCGATTCGTTTGCCATTGTGATTGCGTCTAGCAGCTCGGGAGTGGTGTGTAATAAATGACGACATTGTCTGCAACAGACATCGTCACAAGGCTCAAACACAGTCTCGATTAAGTCTAGTGTATTCTATAGTACCACCTCGTGCTACTCTTATATAAAGCTCAGGAACACATCAAGGCACAAAATCACATAGGCACATAATTCATAGAAGCACGTAAGCACATAAGCACATAGTTCACGTAAGCACATAAGCACATAAGCACGTAGAGCACATAAATTTCAAGGACAAACTATATTTTGCACGTATTCTCCTGCATATATTGCACGTATTCACCTATCCTTCCCAGTTGCTTACGCGATCGAGGGTTGCGAGTGCGAACAGCGAGTAGCGGTTGCGAGTAACATAAGAGATTTGTGGTGTGAGCTGTGTGTGGTTTGGGCGGAGTGAAAAACGTGAAATCGAAACCATCAGTACCACTGTACTGTTTATCTCAAAACGCTAACAAATAAGCATATAAAAACATAAAATTTCCCATAAAAGCGATAATTCACAGAGTCAGCGGTTTGCGAATCCAGAATCGAAACACATAAAAGCGAATGGAATGTCTTGGGTGCGTTAGACTTTGACTAACCAAGGTGATTCGACTATTCACAAGGACTTTGAGTGCACACTTGGGCCTTCTGGACTGTGCTCTTGCCTCAATCCGGGCGATCGGCACGCATCCTTCCAGTCATAGCGTGACTTCAAGTCGTTGGAGTCCGTCGAGACTTTGGTGAGAGTTAAACCCAAAATAAGGCAGAATACGTCATCAAGATTCGGGTTTCAACCCTAACTTGTCGACTGTGTTTCCTGTTTGATGAAGTAGAGGGGAAAATTTGCGTCGAAGTGTGGATTTCACTCCTGATTCAACGCAGATTCTTGTTTTTTTGAAGTAAATAGTCGCGTCAAGCAAGCGATCTAGTCGAGAGTCTGCGGTTTTCACACCTAATCTCGGCCAAATCACTCTTGCTTACGCGAGAAATTTGAAAATAGTGCGAGTTTCCAGCCTTAGGAAAGGCTGAACTTGCGCGAAGCGGTAGCATGCGATGTCCGCGCAAGTGTGTAGTGTACAGCGAATGCGAGCGAGTATAGCAGGTAAGCTCGTGCTAAACCCTTACAGGGTTTGCACAAGTCGGTTTGTTGGTACTTAGACTATAGACTAGGTCGTTTCTAAGACATCGACCCGGACTAGGTCGAGTCTTGCCTAATTCCCTATAGTTATGGCTCTGATACGAATCTGTCACACCCCAACCGATGGCGGAAACATCGGGGCGCGACACTGAGCGAAACAGATTGTCCAGGAGAATCCATAATAACTATTTGTTATAATATATTAACGGTTCATGTCCCATACCACAAACATATAAAAGAAAAACAGTTATTACAAACAATGTTCTCAAAGACGAATATCCATTCCGACAACTCAGATTTTATTTAGTTTATTTCTAGACTCCCCTAGCTTGATTCCAAAGCAGCTAACAAGCATATGCATCCTAAACAACTGTCACATACGTTAAAATAAAGTCAATACACATAGTGTAAAGGTGAGCATACAAGTTTGATAGCATATAGTAGCGAAAGTGAGTTTACGCGTAACCAGCATGTAAGATGTTTAATGCGAAGCAAGTAGGTTATCGACAATGAAATATGCATAGACCTGACTGCGAGTTGTAGAGTGCGCAACACATATCACCACTATGACACGTGAAGAAATGCCCTTAGCAATCCCCGTCCACGACACGTGCTGAGTCCAAACTATAGTACTATCGTTGCTAAAGTGTCAGGAAACAATCACTGTGTAAACATAACATACAAGCATTCATCGAGTAACACGTATAACATGTAGTAGAGGTTTGCGTATAAAAGTGTTTGCGTTGTGTGAGCAATGTGATTTAGTATAAGTAACGTATGTAACACCCAAAAGTGCTTAAAGCAAAAAGGGATCGAGTATACTTACAGCGATGGTAGTTAATGGATTGAAGGGAGCGCTAGAGTAATTACCCTAATCAGAACGATAGCGTAAGAGATGAGCGACACGTTAAACGATGTATGTGAAACAAGTGACGAGTGGTCATCCGGTCAGATGGCAGTTCGAACGGATGGTCATTCGATCGGGTGTCAATCCGTTCGGATGGCCATTCGGTCAGATTGACACTCGTTTGGGTTGGATGTGTTTGTGTATGATGGCTTTGAAGTTTTCGTTGTAGCATTCCAAAAACAGAGAAGTATATGTAACAACCCTCATCAAATGCCTTATTTATTTTATTAGTTTATCTAAAAGGAAACGCTAATTGAGACACCCAAGTGATTCTGCACAAACCCTAAAATTTTCAGAATTTTCAGAATCAGGATCAGGGCCCCTAAAACTCAGGGGGGGGGGGGGTAAAACCCTAGTTACGATTATCTAAATAACTCTCTGTCAAATTCGAATTTAACAAAACTGTCAAGTCAGCAAGGCTAGTTGAGTATGTGGCTACCCTATGAAACATAGGTGTCCCTAGCGTCACGCGACGCCCAGGACAGGACCCCTCGCGTCACGCGAGGGGGGTCAAAATTTTTGTATAAATAGTAGACATTGGCACTTGAATTCTGGAATTAAAACGACGAACAAATTCCAAATATACGCCAAGTTATAGTCTGTTCACTATTACAACACACACGGATCACTAATTGTCGCTGCAATCAGGGTAATAACTCGATCGCTGATACGATTCAATGTCCGATTGATTAAACTATCCAATGGATGTTTAAGTGCTGCCCACATTAGGGTTTATGCTTTGTCATTCGTTGTTAATTCAATGGATGTTTAAGTATCGCACTTTGTCATTCGATGTGAGGGTTTAATCTCGTGAGTTATCGTAAATGCTGTATTAAGTTACTAACCGAATTGTGTGCATGTTATTAATTTTAGGTTAAAAGGCTAATCAGTAGGCTAGGCTCTGCTCAAATTAAATCTACAATGTGAGTCATTCTCTTTTTATCAAATTTATTTACAAAAGCTTATTTATTTCAAAAGTTATAATTACAGGGATTAAGTCTATGTAATATGAAATTACTGCCAGTATGTGGGGGGATGTGCACATAGCTACTAATTATTTATCACTTGTGGGTGAAAGGACCCATCAAGTGATATGTCCACAGTCACAAGTCCGGTCAAGTGACAATTGGGTCAGTTAATTCAAAAGATAGAAACATTGTAATCGCTCTTAATACTGTAAATTATAACAAACAGGTCGTTTTAGTAAATAGAATGATTCACTCAGTATTTCCCGCTGACAAAACCTTTTTCAAACATGTTTCAGGTGATCTGTTGTGATCCAGAAAAAGTGCCGCGTAGCACTACAAGCTTGAAGAAGTGGCTCAATATAAAATAAAGAAACATGTTTTGTAAAAATAAAGATTTCACTATGAAATCATCTGATTGTAAATTACCGGGTTTTATTTCGAGTTGTGAAATAAAATAATCGGGAAATATTACAGTTTTAAAAGATCCTGATGAAAACTTCCGCTGTTAATTAAATACCACGGGATTTTCTGTCCCGCGGCTCCTGAAACGGGTCAAACCGGGTCGGGGCCGTGACAGAAAAAGGTGGTATCAGAGCCACTAATTTAAGCCATTTAAGTATTTAGAAATACTTAATCTTACTGATTATGTGATTATATGTTTTCTTATTTGAATATTTGTGTACAGTATGGGTAAGCAAAAGTTGTCAAATATCTATCTTAAATTAGATAAGTAATCCAACGAGAAGGGAAGTTCATCCCAAACCAAATCCTCAAATCAGTCTGTAATTCCTGATGAAGGAATATTTGTGCAAAAGGCACAATATGAGGAACCACTATCTCCTAGTAAAAGAAATCTGATTATTAAGAAAAGCCAGGAGAAAATAAAGAAACTCTGAGAAAAGAAGGTTAAATAGGAAACCCAGGAATTAACCAGTAAAATACCTTGGGAGGACAAGTTAGATGAGAAATGGGCAGACCTTTATATGTTAGCCACTGTAGCAGTTAATGCAAATCTTTAAATATTTTGACCTAAGTTATAGTTATCAGTTACAAATCTAGAAACCATAGTAAATAAATAAATAAGTAAACCCTAATGTTTTAATTTCAGTTATTTTGTAGTTTTCCGGTATACAATAATATTTAAAGGTTTTCTATGAAATTTTGTTATAATTTTTAAATTTGTAATTGTGTGTATTTTGCATAACAGCATGAGTGATTTATCCGAAGCTCTTCAAAATTTAAATCTCTATCCAGTAAAAATAGAGGTTTCCAGAGATTTCAATAGGTATATACCAGACATAGAAGAACCTATTGAATTCAATGCTTCACCACCTCCAGAAAAACCCAAGCCCAAGAAAAGGAGGAGATTTGTAGGATGGAGACGTGTGCGTAGGAGGAAACCCGTCCCTAGAAAGATTCCCAAAATTGAGAATCCTTTAGATAAAGGGAAGGAAATTGAAGCCGGGGAAGAGTCTAGGCAGATGGGATTACAGTTTGATGAATATTCTAAACAAATAGAAATGGAGGTTGGAGGAAGTTCTCAGGTAGAAGTTGGAGAAAGCTCTAAACAAACTCAGGAAATGACATTGCAGGAAGAGCTAGATTTTATATTGGCAAGCTGTGATACTATTCAGCCTGTCAATACAAATGTTTTTACTCATCCTATTGAAACTCAACTCCCTATAAACTTAGAACCAGCAATTCCAGAACTAATAATTCACACCCAACCTTTAGGAATGGATGAGTGGTGGACAAATGACTGGCAATTTAAAAACCTGCTCAACAGTCCTAATTCCTTTCTTCCTCAATTTGACCCCGAACCATTACCAAATCCACCCATGAGTAACGAGAATTTAGCGGAGCTTCGCCATTTTGGCGAAGAGTTAATGGATGCGGGAAATAGAATCCGGGAGATAGGGGGACAAATTGCCTGGAAATATGATGAAAGGGAGCTTCGTTCCTAGGAAAACAAATGACGAAAGATAGTAGCTTTATAAAAACTGTGGTTGTGTAATAGTAATAGTAAAATCAGTATGTGTAAAATAAATAATAAAACGGTTGTATATAGAAGCATGATATAATCTATAAAACAAATGAAATTTTAGAAAATTTACAATTTTGTTTGTATATTCATTTATGTGATTATGTGCAATTAATTGTGACATTGGATTATTTCTTTTATACTAATTATTTATTTATAAATTAATTATCAGATGACAAACGTTGGTAATGAACCAGTAAATGAGGTTAATCAATCTGAACAATAACCGGGGGATCAATATATGACTAGACAGGATATAGAAAATATCGTTGCTCAAGGGATAGCCAATGCTATTCCAGCAATAGTTGCTGCTATCCAGAAACCTGCTGAACCACAACAAATCATTCCTAGTAAACGTATTTCTGAAGATAACTTCAGTAATAGCGTAAACGGAGGCGGTAATCTTAATAATCATGATAATGAACCGCGGCAAGCTCCGCTTCCTAAGAAAATGAAAGCTGCAACACCTGGTTGCACTTATAAATAATTTCTTGCTTGCAAACCCACTGAATTTGCAGGTAATGAAGGAGCGACTGCGGCACTATGTTGGTTAGAGAAAACCGAGGCAGTTATTACTGTAAGTAAATGTGATAAAAACGATCAGGTCATGTACGCTTCAAATCTTTTTAAAGAAGGGGCGCTAGAATGGTGGAACACGGTGTTACAAGCAAAAGGAAGAATGATAGCTTATGCCATGAATTGGGAAGAATTTAAGAATCTTGTAGAAAGAAAATTCTGTCCTGAGTATGAAAAAGATCAAATGGCAAATAAATTCTTAAACCATAGAATGATGGGTGTAGATTGTCGCGGTTATACTTCGACATTCTTCGAATATGCTAGAGTGGTACCAACACTGGCTTCGCCAGAACCGGTACTCATTTCTCGCTATATTTGGGGATTGATTGGTGAAATCCGCAATATCGTTAAAGCTGCGAGACCTCGCACTATTGACGATGCAGTGGAATTAGCCAACACCCTAACTGATGAATTGGTACGCACAAGAGATGATAATAAGAAAAAGGAACTGGCTCAGAAAATTTCCCAAGGATTTCGTACGGGTAATAATAACAACTTCAAGAGAAGAGGAACAGGGCAATCTTCAACTTTGCCGTTCTGTCAAAATTGCAAAAAGAAACAGTTTGGAAGATGCAAGGTATATTGCAATTTTTGCAAAACTGTAGGACATCGTGAAGAAAATTGCCGGAAGAAATCCATAATTTTTTACAATTGTGGAGAAGCAGGACATTTCAAAACAGAATGTCCTAAATTGGTCAAACCTGCAGACAACAAAACCAAGGCAAACGACGGAGCTACTAAGAAGAATGTCAGAGCATTCCAGCTAACCACTCAAGAAGCAGAACTTATTCCAGATGTGATAGCTGGTACGTTCCTAGTTCACAACGTATATGCAAAAGTATTATTTGACTCTGGTGCAAACCAAAGTTTTATAAATACTTTATTCTGTCAAGCTCTTAAGTTACCTTTAACCAACATTAGGCAAATTTTTACAGTCGAAACTGCAGATGGGAATTCAGTTAAAATAGATCAGGTTTTGCAAAAAGTAGAAATAGAACTTTCAGGTCATACATTTTCTACAAATCTGTTACCTATGAAATTAGCTGAATTCGATATTGTGTTAGGAATGGATTGGTTAATAGCCAACCATGCTCGAATCCTTTGTGATAAAAATTCTATAGAAATTCAGGCACCTACTGGAGAAATAATCACGATTACAGGAGATAAGCCACGTAAACCCATGAAGTTCATATCAGTAATGAAAGTTGCTAGTTATGAACGAAAGCAAGGAATAGTATATATGATTTCAGTAATCATTAGCACTAAGGGCAAAAAACTTAAGGAAATTCCTGTAGTCTCAGAATACCCAGATATATTCCCAGAAGAGTTACCAGGATTACCACAAGATAGGGAAGTAGAATTTAGGATTCATCTAATTCCTGGAACTACACCGATAGCTAAGGCACCTTATCGGTTAGCTCCTACTGAAATGTTAGAACTGAAAAAGCAATTAGATGAATTACTAAGCAAAGGATTCATACAACCTAGCTCATCCCCTTAGGGAGCTCCAGTGTTGTTTGTAAAGAAGAAGGATGGTTCGATGAGAATGTGTATTGATTATAGAGAACTGAATAAGATTACAATTAAGAATCGATACCCATTACCTAGGATTGATGATCTATTCGATCAACTTCAAGGGGCTAGATATTTTTCTAAGATAGATTTACACTCCAGATATCATCAATTGAAGGTACAAGAAGAAGACATACCTAAGACTGCTTTCAGAACTAGGTATGGTCACTACGAGTTTACAGTCATGCCCTTTGGGTTAACGAATGCACCTGCAGCATTCATGGACATGATGAATAGGATATGTAAACCGTATCTGGATAAATTTGTAATTGTCTTCATAGACGATATACTTATTTATTCTAAAAGTCAGACAGAACATTGTGAGCATTTGCATGCACTCTTAACTTTGTTAAGAAAAGAAAAGCTTTATGCCAAATTCTCGAAATGTGAATTTTGGCTAAAGGAAGTGCAATTTTTAGGACACATGGTGAATCATGCAGGTATTCATGTAGATCCTGCTAAGATAGAGGCAATTACCAATTGGAAGGTTCCACAAACTGCAATGGAAATTAGAAGTTTTATAGGTTTAGCTGGATATTATAGACGATTTATTAAGGATTTTTTCCAAGATAGCTGTACCATTAACTAAGCTAACCTGTAAAGCCACTAAGTTTGAATGGGGACCTAAACAAGAAGAAGCCTTTAGAATATTGAAGCAGAAATTAACAAATGCTCCAATCCTAACTTTACCGGAAGGGACTGAAGATTTTGAAGTATATTGTGATGCTTCAAAACTAGGATTTGGATGTGTGCTAATGCAACGCAAGAAGGTAATTGCGTATGCCTCAAGACAATTAAAAAAGCACGAAGAAAACTATACGACTCATGATTTAGAATTAGGAGCCGTAATTTTTGCCCTTAAGATTTGGAGACATTATCTGTATGGAAGTAAGTTTACTGTCTATACAGATCATAAAAGTTTAAGATATATATTTGGACAAAAAGAATTAAACATGAGGCAACGGAGATGGATGGAAATCCTAAGTGACTACGACTGTGATATTCAGTATCACGAAGGAAAGGCAAATGTAGTTGCAGATGCCTTAAGTTGTAAGTATCATGAAAAACAACGACGAGTTCGTGCTCTCAGGATAAATCTACAATTAGATTTAATGGAACAATTAAAGAATGTTCAAGAAACAACAATTAAGGATGATGCTGAAGGAATGAAAGGACGAATAAAAGAATTAGAACATGGAGTTGATGGAATTTGGAGATTCCACAAAAGCAGAATTTGGGTACCTAAGCAGGGGGAATTAAGAAATAAGATTTTAGAAGAAGCCCATAAATCTAGGTATACCATGCACCCTGGAAACAACAAAATGTACCAAAATTTAAGAAATAACTTTTGGTGGATAGGAATGAAAAAGGATATAGCTCGGTATGTTTCTAAGTGTCTTACTTGTTCACAAGTTAAGGCAGAACATCAGAAACCTTCAGGTCTATTACAACAATTAGAGATGCCGGTATGGAAATGGGAGCTTATAACAATGGATTTTGTTACTAAGTTACCCAAAACCAGAAAAGGTAATGATGCGATTTGGGTAATTGTGGATCGATTAACCAAATCAGCTCACTTTCTGCCAATGAAAGAAACCTTTAGCATGGAAAGACTGGCAAAGTTATATGTAGATGAAGTCGTATCTTTACATGGAGTTCCACTCTTCATTGTATCAGATAGAGATAGTCGTTTCACTTCTCATTTTTGGAAAAGTTTCCAAGAAGCTATGGGAACACGACTGAATTTAAGCACTGCATATCATCCTCAAACGGACAGGCAAAGTGAAAGAACGATCCAAACTCTAGAAGACATGCTCCGAGCATGTGTAATAGATTTTGGTGGAAACTTGGATGATCATTTACCTTTAATTGAATTCTCCTATAACAATAGTTATCATTCAAGTATTGAAACTGCCCCATTTGAAGCATTATATGGAAGAAAGTGTAGAACTCCAGTTTGTTGGGCAGAAATAGGAGAAAGTCAATTATCAGGTCCTGAAATAGTGCAAGAGACGACCGACAAAATTTCACAAATCAAGGAAAGATTAAAGACAGCTCGAGACCGTCAAAAGAGCTATGCAGACAATAGATGCAAGCCGTTAGAATTCCAAGTTGGAGACAGAGTACTGTTAAAAGTTTCACCTTGGAAAGGAGTTGTTCGATTCGGTAAGAAAGGAAAGCTAAGTCCAAGATACGTAGGACCATTTCCAGTAATCCAACGTATAGGACCAGTTGCTTATCGTTTACAACTACCAGAAGAGTTGGCTAGAGTACATGATGTAGTACCTCTTCAGGATATAGAGGTTAACGAAAAGTTAAAGTTTGTTGAGAAACCTCTTCAGATAGAAGACAAAAAAGTAAAGTTTCTCAAACACAAACGATTAGTATTAGTTAAAGTCAAGTGGGATTCGAAACGAGGACCCGAATATACTTGGGAGCTGGAATCAGAAATGAAGCGAAAGTATCCTCAACTATTCCAGTAAATCTCGAGGACGAGATTTTATTAAGGTGGGGAGAATGTAACAACCCTCATCAAATGCCTTATTTATTTTATTAGTTTATCCAAAAGGAAACCCTAATTGAGACACCCAAGTGATTCTGCACAAACCCTAAAATTTTCAGAATTTTCAGAATCAGGATCAGGGCCCCTAAAACTCAGGGGGGGGGGGGTAAAACCCTAGTTACGATTATCTAAATAACTCTCTGTCAAATTCGAATTTAACAAAACTGTCAAGTCAGCAAGGCTAGTTGAGTATGTGGCTACCCTATGAAACATAGGTGTCCCTAGCGTCACGCGACGCCCAGGACAGGACCCCTCGCGTCACGCGAGGGGGGTCAAAATTTTTGTATAAATAGTAGACATTGGCACTTGAATTCTGGAATTAAAACGACGAACAAATTCCAAATATACGCCAAGTTATAGTCTGTTCACTATTACAACACACACGGATCACTAATTGTCGCCGCAATCAGGGTAATAACTCGATCGCTGATACGATTCAATGTCCGATTGATTAAACTATCCAATGGATGTTTAAGTGCTGCCCACATTAGGGTTTATGCTTTGTCATTCGTTGTTAATTCAATGGATGTTTAAGTATCGCACTTTGTCATTCGATGTGAGGGTTTAATCTCGTGAGTTATCGTAAATGCTGTATTAAGTTACTAACCGAATTGTGTGCATGTTATTAATTTTAGGTTAAAAGGCTAATCAGTAGGCTAGGCTCTGCTCAAATTAAATCTGCAATGTGAGTCATTCTCTTTTTATCAAATTTATTTACAAAAGCTTATTTATTTCAAAAGTTATAATTACAGGGATTAAGTCTATGTAATATGAAATTACTGCCAGTATGTGGGGGGATGTGCACATAGCTACTAATTATTTATCACTTGTGGGTGAAAGGACCCATCAAGTGATATGTCCACAGTCACAAGTCCGGTCAAGTGACAATTGGGTCAGTTAATTCAAAAGATAGAAACATTGTAATCGCTCTTAATACTGTAAATTATAACAAACATGTCGTTTTAGTAAATAGAATGATTCACTAAGTATTTCCCGTTGACAAAATCTTTTTCAAACATGTTTCAGGTGATCTGTTGTGATCCAGAAAAAGTGTCGCGTAGCACTACAAGCTTGAAGAAGTGGCTCAATATAAAATAAAGAAACATGTTTTGTAAAAATAAAGATTTCACTATGAAATCATCTGATTGTAAATTACCGGGTTTTATTCCGAGTTGTGAAATAAAATAATCGGGAAATATTATAGTTTTAAAAGATCCTGATGAAAATTTCCGCTGTTAATTAAATACCACCGGATTTTCTGTCCCGCGGCTCCTGAAACGGGTCAAACCGGGTCGGGGCCGTGACAGAAAAAGGTTGGAGAGAAATTAAGGTTTTAAAATGGAATTGATTTGGGGAAGAAGAGGGCTTTGTTATGATATAATATTTTTTTATATATATTTTTAAAGAATAGGGTGAAAAGACAATTTTACCCTCATGTGCATTGCACATGACCAGATTTGACAGAAAAATCTAACTGGGTTAGGGCTAAAGGACAAAACGTGTATGATTTGAAAACATAAAGTACAAAATTCGTCAATTTTAAACATAAAGGACAGGGCCTGCAAATGGGTATAAAGATAAAGGACAATTCTTGCAATTCACTCTATTATGTATATATATATTGATATATTATTTTCAAACATGATATTATCATCAGTAAGTTTAGCATGTTAGTAAATTAGTCTTATAAAACTAATGTTAAACATTACATTCTCATACATTTATTTAATAAGCTAAAAACATAATCTGCCAATTAAATTTACTAACTGAGGATTTTGATTTAGTTTTGGTTTCTTGGCATTTCTTAACAATCGAATCAAATAACTTTCATAAAACTAATCCGGATTATATCGGGATTATAGGTTCTTGATTTTTTCGAGGTCGACTTGATCAATTGGTTACGTTTTGCTTGCTAATAAGGTACGGATTCCTTTTCTTGATATCATAGTATTTTTATTCAAGTCCGTTACTTTGTAGTACGGATGCTTCGTCAGTTGTTTCTGTTTCGTATTGTTATATGACTAGTATATATAGTAGCATGCAATATACTTTAGATCTTGTACTCGTTATTGCATGTTCGCCTATGATACATTTATTTCTGATACGGCTTTGTACTCTGTCACCCGAGCAATTATATGTTTAGACTTGTCGTTGGGGCGTCAACGACATGGCACTCATCGTGACGGTGCGTAACTAAAGTTCACGGCGTCTCTAGCTTGTGCTTGTGTAGCACTTTGCCCCTGGAGGCGAATAGATCGATCTTAGCTCTGACTCCTGACTCATGTTGAGATGGAATAATGTGTGTACGCCTACACGCACCGTCTCGGTACATGGACTATAGCTGTGTACCCCTCTGTTTAGGCTTGTGGGTCCTTCTATATTACGTGACTTGTTTTACTGTTACATGATGTCACGTATGTCTTGTCTCTGCTTGGATATGTTTGATATGATTATATGCATGTATTTATGTTCAGTATATGTTATCTGTTCAGTATAAGTTTTGGGATTCAAGTTATATAAGTATCTGTTTCAGTGCCAAAATCTAGACTTGTTTGACGTTAGTATCGTTCATGTTTCTGTCCGGATGTCCGCCTTACTTTTACTGTTGATTTCTCCGTTACTGAGCAACTGTTTGGCTCAGCCGTATTTTTCTTTCCGGTGTTTGTCTTATGTGTTTTACAGGTAATCAAGGGAAACAGGGATGAGTGAGAGGAATATGCAGTTCAAGTTTTAAGCTTTTTGTTTTTCTTTTTGTTTCAGTAATTGAATAATATAAAACTTAGGTTCTCTGGTGGATTCGAGACTTTTGTTTCTTGGTTTCTATCTTTTATTTGAAACTTGTTTGGTTTTTGATATCTGTAATAGTGACATGCCAGCCAGTTTCGGGTTGGGGTGTTACACCCAAGGGTCTTTTTGGTCCCGTAGACCTTAACACTATTTATAATCCCGAAGGTTATCCATTTGGTCCCGTAGACCTTAACACTATTTATAATCCCGAAGGTTATGATGATCCCGTAGATCATCTTTTACTCGTGTTCTTATTAAAGTGTATATGTATATATATACATACGTACATAGCGTCAAGGCACCCCTTATTATGTTTAGAAATATTTATTTTTCCTTTTTTGAATCTCGTTTGACCTTGATCGTAGTCTAAGGATACATTTGTTTTCTTTCGAATTATCCTTCTGACTCTATGACTTCTTACATCATTTACGCGTCGGTTTGTTATTCGCTTACCGTTATCCGGTTCATACTTATATTTCTTTACAGCCCGTTGCCTGGGTTCTTTTATCTTATTGTTTTTAACGCTCTCGTTGCCTGGTTTGCGTTTTCCTCTTTTTATTATCAAACGTTATTCTTTATTCTACTTGTTTAACCTCGAAATAGTTAAACATAATTATCAAAATTTCTGTTTGCAAAATTTTATCGTCTCTTAGTCATAACTCATGACCCGAGTCTTTTGACTTTCTAATCCGCATTCCCGTATCTTGGTTTACGCATATACTCAAAATCCTACCCATCTATCAGGTGTCTTTATCGAAGTCATCTTCAAAGTAACCATTCTGATATGGTTTTAGACTTCGTTTTAACTTATTTGGTCATATTAGCGAAATCCATCACTTATATTCAACCAAGTCCTTATTCTTTATTTATTCCGTTTGACTTGTTCGTGTGAATTTCATCACTTATGACAGTCAAACTTTATTCCTATGCTTTAACATTCTCATTAGTCGGTCTGTATTTTCATTTACTTTGATCCTTATCCCTTCTCTCGGGCTCATTATTCTAACGTAATACGCTTCCGTCATCCGTCATCCGCCTTGCGTTTCTGTTTATTATCAAACATATTTCTTATTTGATTCACTTGGGTACCTTTTTAGTTCATCCCATTCACCCCGTCCTTACTACATCAGACGTAAATGTGTCCATCATAAGAAGTTCATGGTATCATGTGTTCGCCACTTACTTGGCCAGAGTAAGCAGTCAACACATGACACACGCGACCTTTTTATAATTTTCACATCACGCCCTATGTACAAGTAACGCCTCTATTTATTCCTATATCTTTGATTTCATTCAGTAAAACTTTTTTTAATTGCTAACAACAATTTTTAGTTTTACTCGTTTTGCACTTGAACATATAAAATGTTTTCTTTTTATCGAACTATTATGTAGTCGCGTTCGTTAATGTAATCACTATTTTTCTCAGTAGTATTATATTGAGAATTATTCACTTGGATAATTACACCCGTCCAAGTTTCCATATAAACTAATCCTGTTATTGCTTTGTTGTTTACAGTCGTGAATAACACATGTCTCTATTTGATTTTTCTTGGAAACACCATCCTGAGTAGGTATCCTATTCAGGTTTTCCAAGTTTTATCCTACATTTGCAACAGTCATTCTCAACGTGTTTGTTGCATATTACTATTTGTGCGATTGTATTTAAAGCATGCACCTGGTAATGCTTGCCCTAACGGGCTTTCCTTGCCATTAACCTTGTTCGCGATCGTTACACGATTTAGGTCCTTGGTGAGCATGTTCTGCTTGTCATACTTTGGACCGTTCCTTCGTCAAATCCATAATTTGTTAAACTCTAGCTATCTTCGGATGCGAGTGTCCTTCAACTAAAACATTTATAAAAGTTAGTAATTTCGACATTAATGAACCCCCGTATTATAATACAAGGCTTTTCTACTATACATGTCAACACACGTAATTTCGTTGACTATATCGATCCTTTATCGATTTGATTGGTGTAACGTGAATTACACGATAATCTCATGTGCTGTTTACAACACTTTAACATGCTAAACCATGAATATACATATAACTTACCAGATTATGCGATCAATTCTTGAACCGAACACACTTTACTCTTTAACCATGAGCTCTGATTACCAACTTGTAAGACCCTTACTAATATTTAACGATTTCCGTGTAAATATCGATAATTAAATGTGTATTTACGACTACACATACTTATGAAAATACAGGTTTATAAAAACTTTTACAATTCTAAAAATATTACAACATAATGTAATTGAGTTCGTCGTTTAAAACTTACGACGAAACAATGTGCGGAAGCATGTATCTTGATCGTGTTCGGTTCTTCATTGAGCTTGATCGTCATCCGACATCATATAACAATTACCTAGAATCAAAACCAACATAAAAGTTAGTTTTGACAGCTTCACAACAAGTTATAAAAAGTTCCATGAAAGAAACAAACAATTTCAAACAAAATGCCAGCTTGCTCCACTTCTGTCGCGGGCCGCGACAAGGGTCGCGTGACGCGATGGTTTAACTGCTCATTGTCGTGTAGTGTGAAAGCCCTAATTCGACAGGGGGCTTCCCTTCTTGATGCTGCAATTGCCCAGCTCAATTTTTAACCAACTTTCAAACTTATAATTGCCATAACTTTTGATCTAGATGTCCGTTTTGCATGATTCTTTTTCCTATGCGTCCGTAATTAAAATACGGATTCGTTTACAATATTTGTTCGCATTGAAATATGGTTTATAAGCAAAAGGATTATAAATCCCCCTTTTACACTTATTCGACCCGTTTAGTTTTAAGTTACATTACATGATTGTTATCAAGAATCGTTTCTAAACATTTTTACCCAATCCGGGCTTATCAAGCATTAGCATTTTGCTCCCATCACTTGGTTTGCGTGCACATTTACAATCACCGATATATTTGTATTTTTCTAAACACTTAATCCACATTTAATTTCTTAATTATTTTGACCCGTTTAGGGGACTTTTAAGCATTTAAACATCAAACTCGCTCTATTCTTTTCACACTTCGCATTCCCATATTAAATAACTACTTATATTCTACCACAACTATTTTTGTGGTGGATTTAACATGATGAACCAATTATCCCAAATTTTACCCTTCGGTTAGTCATTTTACGCAAATGACCCATTTTTAGGCATTTGACCCCCAAATGTTTATGCCTATAACTTTTATACGTATCTAAGGATTCCATAATCAATATACAAGTCCGTAAACAACCCATGAGGGTCGTTTGTCCGATTTACCCTTCAAGGGCGCTTTGGTCAACTTAGTCCTTCATTTTACGACGAACGACTTTCACTACTTATTTGACCAAAATTGCACGTTTAACTATAATCATATTTATACGTACCTGGCTCAGGTTAACATATTGACCCGTTTTAATACCTTACCTCCATAATATGCTAATTCATAGCATCGCTAATTCATAAACCATTTTATCCTGTGAGCGTAAGACTTGACAATCACTTATTAGTCAATGTTTGTCAAATGGTATCAACATTACCATTTAACCCGTTTGGTCTAAATGACCAAACTTTTTGCGCTTAAATTGAATGGTATTTATTCACCATTTCATTAAGTAACTCTCTTCGGATTTCTCACCACTTAGTTATGTCGCCTTAACCCGTTTCTTACGCGTTTAACCCAACATAGTTTATGCCACTTGACGTCATTTAAAGCTTTAACTTTTATTCATTTATACGTGACTAAATCACCGTTTTACCCTTTTCATTCGTTTAGGCTACTTATAAAGTAGCCATTCGAAAACTCGTTTTACATATGTCATTTCATGATTAAAGTACCATTTCGCCCTTTTTACCATTATACATGGTTTTTGAACTTTTGATATGTTTCTACCATACCATTTCATGTCGGAAACCATATCTTGAATATTATCTTTATCGTATATGTAACTTTTAGAATAAACACATATTCTACAAAAAGGTGTAAGTTTCACTAACCTTCCATCCGGTTATGCTCTTTTCCGCGTACTCGATCCGTTTGACCTGCTTCTTTCCCAAGCCTCCACCTAGCTTGTCAAGCGTCAAACTATCATCATAATCCGTAAGACGGTTAGATTAGTCACTATCACTTACGACTATTCCATCTTACGAATTCTATGTCGAAACTACTATTCGACTTCGTCATTGGTTAGTTTGACTTTCAAAAGTCAACTACCTTTGGTCATATATTATGTGAAATTAATTTAAAGCAACATCATGATTAGAACCCGTATCATTCCCTATCACACGTAATTATTCAAATTATCCTATTACTTGTTTCTTTCATAATTTCAACATATCAACACTCGTTTAGGCATTTTAACGAACACCTTGCGGGCAAGATTTTTATGCTACTTTTATCTAGTTCATTACTAACTTTTAACCAAGTTTATATGATCAAATCAAGCCCTTGGTCTAGTATTCAAGAACAATTTCACTATCTTGCATCATAACATCGTTTTCTTACAATTTTAACATACAATATCTTGTGTTCATCTCAATGATATGGAAACCCACTTAGCACATATATGGGTAATCAACAATTTCCTAGTTTTCAACTTTAATACATCAAGTTTTTCAACTAGGATTTGTTCTTAAACAATCATACTTCACTAATTCGGCTATAGCCTCTACGATTCTTACATAAATCGCATCTTGTAATGTTAATCAAAATTTCACAACTTCATGAATGTCAAAGATTCGACATACCTTACGATCCCCTTGACTTGTGATTGTTTATTCACGTTCGTGCTTCGATTTGGGTCTTGAATGGTTCTTCAATTTTTAGGATTTGTTGAACTAGGGTTCATCCCCCCCCCCCCCCCCCCGGTTTTTTTTCTCCTGGTCTATCACGCGCACACACACACACACTTGGTGTGTGTGTGTTGTGTTTATTTCTAGTTTTAATTAAAACTAGTTTTCCCATCTTGGCAATATTAGTCCCTCTTGTTTCATTTACTATAAAAGAAGCTATAACTCATAGTTTATCATTTTAGTTACCCATCACTAACTAGGTTAATTATTCTTAGTTAACTTAGTGGGTTCGGGGAGTTATTAACCCGTTTTATTTTAAGTCCCGTTAACTCGGGCCTCTTATGAACTTTATTTCCTCAAAAAGTTTTATTCCCTTTTTATTTAATATTAGGTTTTTTATTTAAATCCTAATATTTACCGGGTTAATTTTTACCACTAACGGTATTTTACCCGTTCACAAATATTAACGTGGTTTGATTACCAAACCCGTTTTCAGGGTGTTACAGTTTTAAGAGAATAAACAACTACATATAACATATTTAATTAAACAAATAAAATAAATAATTCCGTGTTTCGAGTTTGCGTTGAGTTTGGGTTACGATAAGCGTTTAAGTAATAAGTGTTTAAATGCGATAACTGCGATAAATGAGGGATATAAAATGCGTTTAAAATATAGTTCAACCCATGGTAATCATCGAATCTCGGAGTACAAGCGTTTATGAGAGAAACAATGGTAAAATAGGAACAACCGAAGAGTCGGGTTGTTACAGTCTCCCATACTTTAGGGAATTGCGTCCCGAAATTAAGTAGTAGACGTAACAAAGAGTTGCGGATATTTAGCTTTCATATCACTTTCGAGTTACCAAGTGAACTCGGCGCCGCATTTGCCTTACCATCTGACCTTCACGATAGGAATGCAACTGCATCGAAGTTTCTTGGTTTCTCGATCCATGATTTCTACTGGCTTTTCCATATAGTGCAGGGTCTCGTTTATTTGTAAGTCTTCGAGAGATACATGAAGATTTTCTTCAACTAGACACTTCTTGAGGTTTGAGACGTCGAAAGTCGGGTGTACGTTGCTGAGTTCGATCGGTAATTTGAGTCGGTAGGCCCCTTTACCAATTCTTTCAAGAATCTTAAAGGGACCCACGTAACGTGGCACTAGTTTCCCTTTCTTGCCGAATCGGATCACTCATTTCCAAGGTGAAACCTTTAAGAGGACGTGATCTCCAACTTCGAAATCTAGGGGCTTGCGGTGTTTATCGGCTTAGCTCTTTTGACGACTCAGAGCTTTCAAGATATTGTCTCTTATTTGGAGAATCTTGTCTGTTGTTTCTTGTATTAACTCAGGACCGGTGATCTGTGCGTCTCCGATCTCGTGCCAACAATAGGCGATCGACATTTTCTACCGTATAGTGCCTCAAAGGCTGCCATTTGTATACTAGCGTGATAACTGTTATTGTACGAAAATTCTACTAAGGGTAAATGCGAATCCCAATTACCACCAAAATCTATGACGCACGAGAAGCATGTCTTCGAGGGTGCGGATCATGCGCTCAGTCAGACCGTCAGTCTAGGGATGGAATGCGGTACTGAGATTAAGAGTCGTACCGAGAGCGGATTGGAATGTCTCCCAGAGATGTGAGGTAAAACGACCATCGCGGTCAGAGATGATGTCACGAGGCGTCCCGTTTCGACAAATGACTTCGTCGGTATAGATTCGTGCTAACCGTTCAACCTTAAAGTCTTCTTGTATCGGAATAAAATGGGCGGATTTCGTAAGACGATCAACGATAACACAAATGCTATCATGACCAGAAGGCGTTCGGGGGAGTTTCGTAATAAAATCCATGGCGATACTTTCCTCTTTCCACATCGGGATTTCAGGTTGTTCAAGTAAACCAGAGGGTCGTTGGTGTTCGGCCTTAACTTTCGAGCAAGTTAGGCATTTCGAAACATACAGAGCGATATCCTTTTTCATGCCCGGTCACCAATACCTAGAACGAAGGTCCTGGTACATCTTGTCGGCACCAGGATGAATGGAGCACCGAGATTTGTGAGCTTTAGTCAGCAATATCTCCCAGAGGTTATTGCGACTAGGAATCCAAATACGGTCGAGACAGTGAAAGATACCATTCGGTTTATTCACTAATTGAGTTTCGGCACCACACTTCATTTCCTCTTTCAAGGTATTCCTAATGAAGCATGCGTGATACGCATCGTGAATTAGAGCTTCGAGGTCATTCTGGGCTTGAACGTTACGAATACTATACACATAGCTTTGTCGACTGAGAGCATCGGCTATGACGTTTGCCTTGCCGGGATGGTAGCGTATCTCGCAATCATAGTCGTTGAGAAGTTTAACCCATCTGCGTTGACGCATGTTCAGTTCTTTCTGGTTCAAGATATGTTGTAAGCTCTTATGGTCGGTGAAGACCGTACACTTTGTACCATAAAGGTAGTGTCGCTATATCTTTAACGCAAAAACAACTGCACCGAGCTCGAGGTCATGGGTAGTGTAGTTTTTCTCGTGGACCTTGAGTTGTCTAGATGTGTATGCGATAACCTTGTCTCGTTGCATAAGAACACAACAAAGACCTATGTTAGAGGCATCGCAATAAACAACGAAATCGTCGTTTTCGTCGGGAAGTGCGAGGATAGGAGCGTTGCAAAGCATACGCTTGAGGGTTTGAAAGGCGTCCTCTTGGTCATGATCCCAAATAAAAGGTTTGTCCTTATGAGTTAGGGCGATAAGAGGCACATCGATTTTAGAAAAGTCGGCGATGAATCGACGGTAATAACCTGCCAATCCGAGAAATGAACGGATTTCGTATGGAGTCTTCGGCGTAATACCGCTCTTTACAGCTTCAATCTTTGCGGGGTCGACCTGAATTCCTTGATTGTTAATGATGTGACCGAGGAATTGAACTTCCTCGAGCCAAAATTCATACTTGGAGAACTTGGCATAGAGGCGATTTCCTTGAAGAAGTTCGAGAACTAAACGGTCGAAAAAGGGTTTGCACACACGGTTCATCAAGTCCATGAAGACCACTGGTGCGTTTGTGAGACCGAAAGGCATGACCACGAATTCATAATGGCCATAACGAGTATGGAACGCGGTTTTCGGAATGTCTTGCTCTTGTATACGTAGCTGATGATCGCCGGAATGTAAGTCAATCTTCGAGAAACACGTAGCATCTTGAAGTTGATCAAATAAATCGTCGATTCGGGGTAGCGGGTAGCGGTTCTTGATAGTAAGCTTGTTGAGTTCCCTATAATCGATGCACATTCGGAACGATCCATCCGTCTTTTTCATAAAAAGAATGGGTGCGCCCCATGGTGACGTGCTAGGGCGTATAAAGCCTTTATCAAGCAATTCTTGAAGTTGGCAAGATAGCTCACGCATTTCAGATGGTGCAAGGCGATAGGGAGCTTTTGCAACAGGTGTAGCACAGGGGATAAGATCAATACGAAAATCGATATCACGAGTAGGGGGTAAACCAGGTAAATCGTCGGGAAAAACTTTAGGAAAATCACAAACAAAAGGAACGTCCTTCATAGTTTTCTTCTCGTTCTTTGCCATATGGGCTAGGAAAGTGATGTCCTCCTCGCGTAAATACTTACTCGCTTGGATACATGACATAAGCTTCAACTCTTTCGAGAGTACCTCACCATAGACACGTAATTGATCACCCCTTTTGGAAGGGAAAAACGAATCATCTTATCGAAACAAACAACTTCGGCACGATTCTCACGGAGAAAATCCATGCCTACTATGAAGTCAAAACTACCTAGCTGCATAGGTATGAGATTTATCAGGAAGACGTGATTGTTGAGTTCAAGAGTACAATCACGTAGAACAGAATTAACGGTAACGGTTCTTCCGGTGGCAACTTCTATGTTGAATATCTTTGGGAGTTTAGCGCGTTCACATTTTAGAATCTTTTCGAATTCAAACGATACATAATAATTATCGACTCCAGTATCAAATAAGCATGAAGTGTCACACCCTGGCCATGAAAATCAGCAAATTGTGGCGGAAACGTCGGGGAGTGTTGTAACAGAATCATTGTTTCAAAACACATGGATTAAGGTTTTGTTTTATTGAATTAAGTGTATTACATTACATTTGAAATTAGAAACAAAACATGAACAAATTAACTTCCATTGTTATTAAGTCACTAAGGCCTCGTCCATTCCTATGTGAGCATACACCAATATCATCATCAAACATCATCAACTATGGTACCTGAAACACATGTGAAAATACGTCAGTATAAAAATGCCGGCGAGTACATAGGTTTTATGTGAGTGTCAGATTCATGGCTCGTTTTACCTTTTGAAATAACTCAAACAACTTTGTTATTCGATATTAGAAAAAAACAGTTTTGTAAAATGTTTAGATTGTGAATTGAAATAACCATGTTAAAACAGATTTGTAATAATTTATAAAACATCGATACCATGAATCTTACTCAAAACAATTCAAATTGTAAAACAATGTGTCCATATGCTGGATGAACATATGAAACAAAATGTAACATGAAAATAAATGTGCTAGCATGCTAAGAGAACATACATAGCAAAACATAATGAAATCATCTACTATATACGTATTAATGAACATAGCAAGTATATAATATAAAAGCATGAAAAGCACGAAAGTAACAAGTAGGCACATGTGTATCACCCCAAAACAGTTGAAAACAGTAAAAGAGGGGACTATGTACTCACTTGAGAATGCTTAGAAGTCTTGAATAACAACCAAGCAAGCTAGAGGGATCACGGAAATCAAACGGCACCTAATATAGGTAACTATGTTAATAAACCGGACCTAAATCGGAGGATTGGATGAAATGAGGTTTCGTAAACCAAATGAGTGTAGGGACTCATGTAATATGGTTTAATAAAGCCTACATTCTAAAACGAAACGAAACCTAACCTAAGTGCTTACGACCCATTACGACTCGTTAAGGTAGCTTACGCCACTTTAACGCGTCGTTCGCGTAAAACGCGTTCGGACCGCCTAACTAGTCCTATGACAAGTATTATATGCCTTAACATGTCTAATAATGTTTCCTAATCAGTTTAGATGCCAAAATTTATGTTTCATATGCTTAAAATGAATTTATGCGTAAAAAGGGCATTTTGGTCATTTTCCTAAGGCATATAAATTGCCTATCATACAACTAACTAAACGAAGTGACCATAAGGTATAACCTCGGAAGGTTATTCCCTATACAACTATGGTCACAATAAATGCTTGGTTGAATCCTAATGATCGACCAAACGGGTCGGGTTCGAAAGTCTAAGCGGTTGTTTAGCCCTCTTATCTTACGACCCTATATAAGCACTAAACCTAAAGTGATGAGCTAAACATGTTAAAACATGCTTAACGAAGTTAGAAAACAAGTTTGATATCAAGACAAAGGGTCTTGATACCTAAGAATAGTTTGGTTGCAAAATACGCAAGAATACGCATTTTGACCGAAACTATGACTCGTCACTACACCTAATCAACGTGGTAATCAGTAGGTATAGTCACAAGAGACTATAACCATCATGATTACGGTCACATTACGAAGTTCAAACGAATTTCGTGTTGACCATAGACTGTTCAAAGAATACATACAAAGGGTCCAAGCTAGAAGAACTTGATCTAAATACTCAGGTATGAAGCATAAAGCTTCAACTTAGAGCATAAAATTAGATCAAGGTGTGAGGAAAATGGAATGAGAGCTTGGGTATTTATAGATTTCGGAGAACCGTTAAGATCGTTTCTCGCAAATCGTGCTTTGATCTTGACCTTACAAGTGAGCACATGGTTTTCAAAACCATGGGAATACTTAAAACCATCAAATTCCAGCCCATAGAGTGCAAAACCTTGGGTTAAAACCATCAAAACCTCAAAAATGGACCAAGTTCAATGTATCTGCCAGAAATTTCAAAAATGGTCCATGTACTTGTAAAACTTGAGTTTTGTGGCACTTTTAAGCCCCATTAACCCCATTTCAAGGCTCTAAAATAAAGTTAAAGTATAGGGAACTTGAAATGTGCTCAAAAATATCTCGGATGTCGGTTCGTTTGGTCGTACGGTTGCGTTGTTTGGTTAATTACGACGGAAATCGTAACGAACGCAAAAACGATCCAAATTATGCGACGAGTGGAATTTTATCATGCCAATCACTAAAAGAAAATATTTTAATGATTACATAAATTTTTGGATGTCCGGATATATTCAGAACGTAAGATATGCGCGAAAATACAAACTTATGCACTTTTTGACGCTTTTAGTCCCTATTGATCAATAAAGTTTATTTTTAGCATACTGAACCCTTCAAAGCCTATTTCTAAGCTATGTAAAGGATATTTAGGGCATATTTAACTTATGATCTAGTTCCGGAATGTTCATTACAGTACGAATCAACATACTTTCGCAGTTTGTCAAAATTAGTCCCTGTAAGTAAATAAACTTGATTTCGGCATACCAAACCCTCCAAAACTTATTTCTAAGTTATGTAAAGGTTATTTAAGGGATGTTAAGACTATGTCACTGTTCCGGAGTGTTTGTTGCATTAAACTGGTTATATTTATGTATCAGTTCGCTTATAACCTTCCAGAAAGCGATTTAAAGCTTGAAATCGAACATGAATTGATATGTGCACATGATACACATATTTATACAAATCCCAAGCATGAAACACAATATTTCATTGATTTGGTATTTGTTTGATGGTCGCAGAGGTACAGGTGTCACAGTCTCCCCTACTTTAGGAAATTTCGTCCCGAAATTTATTCGTATGAGTCTGTCTGTGACTTTGTGTTAAATAACCACCAAAGATATACAAGGCATAATCCTGTCATTTCCTCAACGGACATTCTTCAGAAACGAAAATGAACATACGGAGTCATTTTCAACGGGTATTCTTCAAAAATGGAAATGAAGGAATAACCAAAAGGATATTCATTTCCCTCAACGGACATTCTTTAGAAATGAAAATGAACATGAACGGATAATCATTTTCTTCGACGGGTATTCTTCAGAAATGGAAATGAAGGAATAACCAAAAGGATATTCATTTCCCTCAATGGACATTCTTCAGAAATGAAAATGAACATGAACGGATAATCATTTTCTTCGACGGGTATTCTTCAGAAATGGAAATGAAGGAATAATCAAACGGATATTCATTTCCTCAACGGACATTCTTCAGAAACGAAAATGAAAATGAACGGATAATCATTTTCTTCGACGGGTATTCTTCAGAAATGGAAATGAAGGAATAATCAAACGGATATTCATTTCCTCAACGGACATTCTTCAGAAACAAAATGAAAATGAACGGATAATCATTTTCTTCGACGGGTATTCTTCAGAAATGGAAATGAAAGAATAAACAAAAGAACATTCATTTCCTTCAACGGACATTCTTCAGAAACGAAAATGAACGGACGGAGTCATTTTCAACGGGTGCTTCATCAGAAACGGAAATGAATAGAATTAACTCAAAAGGATATTCATTTCCCTCAACGGACATTCTTCAGAAACGAAAATGAACGGACGGAGTCATTATCAACGGGTGCTTCATTAGAAACGGAAATGAATAGAATTAACTCAAAAGGATATTCATTTCCCTCAACGGACATTCTTCAGAAACGAAAATGAACAGACGGAGTCATTTTCAACGGGTGCTTCATCAGAAATGGAAATGAATAGAATTAACTCTAGACACATGACAAAACTTGCTGTGGTTTCTGTGCACTAAATTCCATAATTATGTATGCATCCATAATTACGTAATTTCTTGCACAGTTCGCACAGTTTGTTTTATAATGTGAAAGGGATAGAATTTAAACAAGCTTGAGACAACTTTGATTGGGTCAACACATAAACACATAAGCACATAATTGTTTTCTTGGTTATTAATTTGTTATTAATTTGACGTTGATTTGAACATGGGTATTCAAGGTATACCAGGAACCCAGTCGATGGACTTCAACGTCCTCAAGAATTTATCTGAAAAGATAGGATGATCTTCCAAAAATTCGATTTTTGATTACAAGGAATCATAACATTCGAATTAAGATACACAACAATTAAGGACTTACGGAAATACCCTTAGGTACCCTATTAAGGATTTATAGAGGCACTTTGGGTATTTGTCCAGAGTTGTAACTTGCGCCTTGTACTTCGTTTCCTTGGAAGAAACGGGTACTTAGGATTTTCGTGGAAAACGCAAGAGATCATAAAATGGAAGAATTTGGGAGTAGTCTGCTCTTCAAGGAATACGATTCCTTGATTGTCGGTATTGTAGGGGATATGTTGTTTAAACATGCAACCACATAAATACATTGCAATGTAAATAAAAGATTTATTTATAAACAACATCAAAAACTGTTTCATAGACCTTGACAACAAAAGAAAATAATACATAAAGCTTGATTATTTCTAAATAGCGTTGTCTTCCAATCGGTCAGATGCTCATCCCTGCGCTGGATTTGCATTAGCAAGCTTTGGGCAATTCCTTCAAAAATGGCCCATCTCTCCACAGTTGAAGCAAGAACCTGGTGGAAAATGAGCTTGAGCAGGATTGTTGCTAGCTTGATTTGGTGCAGCTGTAGCTGGGCAAACTCTTGCTCTAAGGCCTATCAGTCCACAAGTTTGGCATTTGCGGCACTTTACATTGGCATAATGGTGAAGGCTACATTGGTTGCACAAGGGTGCAGTTCCGTTGTATGGCTTCCTAGCAGGGGGTTGAGCTGGTTGGTTGGGGACGGCTTGATCATTGTGAGCAACCACGGTGAAGTTCTGAGAAGCCTTTCGCTTCTTTGACTTCTTAGGGGATCCAGTCTGTTCTTCCGTTGGTTGCGATTCCTCGATCGATTTCTTGTCACCCTTTCGGAAAAGTTTACCTTTCCTAATCTGAGATTCAGTCAAGGTAGCTGATAGCTCAATGGCCTGCCTAACGGTAGTGGGGTTGCTACCAGTAACAATGTCTTGTACTGAGTCAGGGAGGCCATCAATGTACTTTTCGATTGCCTTATCCAAGGGCGTAACCATGTTCGAGCATAACAGACTCAACTCCTCATAACGGTCCGTGTAGGCTCGATGCCCACCGCTATCCTGCTTAAGATCGTCGAATTCCCTTTCCAAGGCCCTGATCTCATGACGAGGACAGAATTCCCTCATCATTAGGGCTCGAATCTCTTCCCAGGTTTGAGCCAGTGCTACCTCGGCACCCCTATCTCTCATCACACCATTCCACCATGTTAATGCTCGTTTCTCAAAAACACTAGATGCGAACTCTACGTTTCGCTCGATTGGACACTGAACATGTCTGAAGGTGCTCTCTAGACTCTCGAACCATTCCAGAAGTGCAGTTGCTCCTTGGGACCCAGAAAACTTTGATGGCTTGGCAGAGTTGAATGTCTTGAAGTTACAGGGAGCATTATTGTTGTTGAGGGCTTGGTTTCATTGAACAATGATGTTTGGGATTGCAGCAGCCATTTGCTGCATAATGATAGCTGCCAGTTCTTCATTGGGTACCTGATTGTCACGTCGTGGAGGCATTCTAAAAGGGAAAACAAGAGAGAAAACAAATGAAATGGCATTGGGTAAGGATATTACAATTACCAACCAAAGAGGCATGGGTGATGTTCATTTGTTTGAACCACGAAACAAACAAATGACACACAGATTCTGAATCAAAGTAAATAGGTCCTCATAATGTATCACGAAGACATGCTCGCCTATAAGTGGACACTCACCCCAAGAGTTCCCAGGTAAGAGTGACTGATCCGATACTGTGGATTTGTACGAACACTCTAGCCTTAGACAGAAAACTCAGGGTACAGGCACCCACCCTTCCAGTTTGCACGTGTTCACATTATTTAGACCAAACTTTGACGAGAATTTGAAAACTTTGAAGGTTCAAAACCTTATAATAAATCATCCTAGAACAGATGATTAGTTTTCAAAGCAGATTCGAAATTTGTGTTCTTATTGTGGTTGTCACCTAAAGATAGGCGACGGTATTGTTTTATGACTATACACAAGTAAACTTGCGTTAAGGTCCTAGGAAGGTTATAGACTAGGTCAAAGCAATACTAATAACCTAATTCCCTATAACCATGAGCTCAGATACCAACTTTTCTGTCACACCCCGACCACGAAAATCAACAAATCGTGGCGGAAACGTCGGGGAGTGTTGTAACAGAATCATTGTTTCATAACACATGGATTGAGGTTTTGTTTTATTGAATTAAGTGTATTACATTACATTTGAAATTAGAAACAAAACATGAACAAATTAACTTCCATTGTTATTAAGTCACTAAGGCCTCGTCCATTCCTATGTGAGAATACACCAATATCATCATCAAACATCATCAACTATGGTACTTAAACACATGTGAAAATACGTCAGCATAAAAATGCCAGCGAGTACATAGGTTTTATGTGAGTGTCAGATTCATGGCTCGTTTTACCTTTTGAAATAACTCAAACAACTTTGTTATTCGATATTAGAAAAAAAATTAGTTTTGTAAAATGTTTAGATTGTGAATTGAAATAACCAAGTTAAAACAGATTTGTTATAATTTATAAAAACTCGATACCATGAATCTTACTCAAAACATTTATTTAAGTAAACCCAAATTGTAAATTGTTTTTGAAATAAAACTCGAATGTTTTATATTGTTAGAAAAACCTTGTAATATAACTTTGTTTTGATAACCTTGCCCAAGTGAACTAGATAACGCAACGATATATAATGTGTTAAAAGCACTTATATATAGGAAGTACCAGCGGCATATCCACCATGCTTTTAACACATTACACCTGCCCCGTTACCTAATCACTTCCCTAACCCAACTGTTCAAACAGTTTCAAACGGTTCACACAATCAATCAGATTCAAACGGTTCACATAATCAATCAGATTCAAACGGTTCACATAATCAATCAGATTCAAACGGTTCACATAATCAATCAGATTCAAACGGTTCACATAATCAATCAAATTCAAACGGTTCACATAGACCAACAATTTCAACGGTTCAAAACAATTCAAAATGTAAAACAATGTGTCCATATGCTGGATGAACATATGCAACAAAATGTAACATGAAAATAAATGTGCAAGCATGCTAAGAGAACATACATAGCAAAACATAATGAAATCATGTACTATATACGTACTAATGAACATAGCAAGTATATAATATAAAAGCATGAAAAGCACGAAAGTAACAAGTAGGCACATGTGTATCACCCCAAAACAGTTGAAAACAGAAAAAGAGAGGACTATGTACTCACTTGAGAATGCTTAGAAGTCTTGAATAACAACCAAGCAAGCTAGAGGGATCACGGAAATCAAACGGCACCTAATTTAGGTAACTATGTTAATAAACCGGACCTAAATCGGAGGATTGGATGAAATGAGGTTTCGTAAACCAAATGAGTGTAGGGACTCATGTAATATGGTTTAATAAAGCCTACATTCTAAAACGAAACGAAACCTAACCTAAGTGCTTACGACCCATTACGACTCGTTAAGGTAGCTTACGCCACTTTAACGCGTCGTTCGCGTAAAACGCGTTCGGACCGCCTAACTAGTCCTATGACAAGTATTATATGCCTTAACATGTCTAATAATGTTGCCTAATCAGTTTAGATGCTAAAATTTATGTTTCATATGCTTAAAATGAATTTATGCTTAAAAAGAGCATTTTGGTCATTTTCCTAAGGCATATAAATTACCTATCATACAACTAAGTAAACGAAGTGACCATAAGGTATAACCTCGGAAGGCTATTCCCTATACAACTATGGTCACAATAAATGCTTGGTCGAATCCTAATGATCGACCAAACGGGTCGGGTTCTAAAGTCTAAGCGGTTGTTTAGACCGCTTATCTTACGACCCTATATAAGCACTAAACCTAAAGTGACGAGCTAAACATATTAAAACATGTTTAATGAAGTTAGAAAACAAGTTTGATATCAAGACAAAGGGTCTTGATACCCAAGAATAGTTTGGTTTCAAAATACGCAAGAATACGCATTTTGACCGAAACTATGACTCGTCACTCCACCTAATCAACGTGGTAATCAGTAGGTATAGTCACAAGAGACTATAACCATCGTGATTACGCTCACGTTACGAAGTTCAAACGAACTTCGTGTTGACCATAGACTGGTCAAAGCAGAAAGTCAAACACTGTTTGACTTTTACACTTAAAACGCATAAAAGCACGAAAGAATACTTACAAAGGGTCCAAGCTAGAAGAACTTGATCTAAATACTCAGGTATAAAGCATAAAGCTTCAACTTAGAGCATAAAATTAGATCAAGGTGTGAGGAAAATGGAATGAGAGCTTGGGTATTTATAGATTTCGGAGAACCGTTAAGATCGTTTCTAGCAAATCGTGCTTTGATCTTGACCTTACAAGTGAGCACATGGTTTTCAAAACCATGGGAATACTTAAAACCATCAAATTCCAGCCCATAGAGTGCAAAACCTTGGGTTAAAACCATCAAAACCTCAAAAATGGACCAAGTTCAATGTATCTGCCAGAAATTTCAAAAATGGTCCCTGTACTTGTAAAACTTGAGTTTTTTGGAACTTTTAAGCCCCGTTAACCCCATTTCAAGGCTCTAAAATAAAGTTGAAGTATAGGGAACTTGAAATGTGTTCAAAAATATCTCACATGTTGGTTCGTTTGGTCGTACGGTTGCGTTGTTCGGTTAATTACGACGGAAATCGTAACGAACGCAAAAACGATCCAAATTACGCGACGAGTGGAATTTTATCATGCCAATCACTAAAAGAAAATATTTTAATGATTACATAAATTTTTGGATGTCCAGATATATTCAGAACGTAAGATATGCGCGAAAATGCAAACTTTTTAGCACTTTTTGACGCTTTTAGTCCCTATTGATCAATAAAGTTTATTTTTAGCATACTGAACCCTTCAAAGCCTATTTATAAGCTATGTAAAGGATATTTAGGGCATATTTAACTTATGATCAATTTCCGGAATGTTCGTTACAGTACGAATCGACATACTTTCGCAGTTTGTCGAAATTAGTCTCTGTAAGCGAATAAACTTGATTTCGGCTTACCAAACCCTCCAAAACTTATTTCTAAGTTATGTAAATGTTATTTAAGGTATGTTAAGACTATGTCACTATTCCGGAGTGTTTGTTGCATTAAACTGGTTATATTTACGTATCAGTTCGCTTATAACCTTCCAGAAAGCGATTTAAAGCTTGAAATCGAACATGAATTGATATGTGCACATGATACACATATTTATACATATCCCAAGAATGAAACATGATATTTCATTGATTTGGTATTTGTTTGATGGTTGCAGAGGCGCAGGTGTCGCATGAAGCATAAATACCGTTGACAAGGAATGCACCAATGACAACATTGTTGTCAGTCTGAGCCTGGCCGAGGTTGATGTTGAAAGTTCTTCCGCGGGCGGCTTGTGGTTGTTGTTGTTGCAGATGCTGCTGTTGCAACTGCTGTGGTTGATGTTGTGGTGGTGGTTGCTGCTGCGGCTCTTGTTTCACAACATGCTGCGGGTATACATTGGTGAAGTGGTTTTGGTCACCGCATGTGTAGCAAGCACGTGCATGAACAGCTGGCACTGGAAGTGCTGGATTGACTTGGGGAGTGAGAGGTTGAGCTGGCAATGCTTCTAGAGCTTGAGGAGCTTGCTGACGAGGGCCTGAGCGGCAGTTAGCTATGTAGTGCCCATAGATGTTGCAGTTGACACAGAAACGACAGTTTGTCTACACCGGATGGTGATAGGTACAGGTATGGCACAGTGGATGATTCCCAGTATACGCACGCTTGGCAAGCGGTGCATTGGGAGTAGCAACCTGACGAGTCTGGGTGTTGGGCGGTGCAACTACTGCACAGTTCTTGCTGGAGTTCCTTCGTTTGCGACTTTGACGACTAGACTTGGGGATTTGAGATGGTGCGGTATCAGCGCTTGGCGTCACGGTAGCTTGGTTGAGACTCTTAGTCGAGGTCTTGAAAACTCCGGCTAAGACTCGCTTGTCATTGATTTCTGCTGTGAGCTGATAAGTTTCCTCAATTGTTGCTAGTTTTGCTGCTTGAACAAAGTCAGCGACACAGTCAGGGAGGCACGAATGTACTTCTTGATAGCTTTCTCAGGAGTGTCCACTTGACTTGGACAGATGATGCTCAACTGTTTGAATCGGGTGGTGAGACCAGCGTTATCACCTCCAACTTGCTTGATGTTACATAATTTGTTTTCCAGCTTCTGGACTTCGTGGGGAGGACATAATTCCTTCATCATGAGCTCTTTCAGCCCCTCCCATGCGAGACCATAGGCTGCATCATTTTTGTGCCTATTGTGCTCGGCGGTCCACCAGTCAAGTGCCCTTGACTGAAATACACCAGTGGCGTTGACAGTGCGGAGATTCTCAGGACATCCACTTTGTCAGAAAGTAACTTCGATCAAGTCAACATTGAAACATCTGACTGGGTCCATCTTCACCAGTAAAGTTCATAGGACCACAGGCTTTGAACTGATTGAAGCTGAACGGAGTTTTTGACGAGTCATTCTTTGAATCAACCGAAGATGTGCTGCTGACAGCATGAATTTCACTGACAATTTGAGGGATCACCTTGGCCATCTCCTTGGCCATGAGAGAGGCGATGCGTTTGTCAGCATTGTTTTGCTGGATATTTTGGCGAGTGTGAGATCCAAGAGAAGACATTGTCAAGTGTGAGTCCTTCTGCAGATGTCCTCATGGGAATTAGACGAGATTCGATTATAACGGGTTTGGTTTAAAAGTTTAGCGTTTTAGACAACATATTTATTATTATTATTATTCACACAAGGCACAGAAACATATAATCACAGAAGCACATAAACACGTATTAGCACATAATTCACATAAACACATATTTTGCACGTATTCAATTTTCAACCTAAAGCTCTGTTCTCTAATTTGCGTATAGCGCGGGTAAAATATAACGAGGCATAAGCGAAGAGTATAGCGTAGGAGACTTCTTTGTTTGTTCGCGATTAGTTAGCGTTTTAGATTACAAGAGCTGCGTGACCATGTGCCTTTTATTGCAAGCGGGGAGCGATAAATCAAAACCATGAAAAGCGTAAAAAAATTTCACAAATTAAAACACATAAACACAATAAATTCGATGACGCGTAAAATCGACGATTGCAGGCTTAAAAATAAAATAGAGTGTCTTGGGTGTTGAGACATCGACTACCCAAAGTGGTTCAACTATTCCCAACGAGTTCGAGCACACGCGTTGGCCTAATTGACTATGCTCTCACCGTGATATGGCTAATGACATTCATCCTTCCAGTTACTACGTGACTCGGGTCATTGGAACAGTTGAGACTTTGGTGAGATCTTTAAAAATCAATTTAGGGAGTGGAACGGGTTATAAAGATGCGAGTTTCACCCCTAACTTAACAACTTTGCTCCTAACTGTGGTTGTTCTCACCGAATTAGTTCGGAAGTTTCACCAGATAGAGATGGGGATTTCCGTCGAGATATGGATATCACTCCTAACTCAACGAAAGTTTCTCGTGCTAAGAGTAATGCGTGGAGTGAGTGATTTTATCGAGAGTTCTTGGTTTTCACACCTAATCTCGAAGCAATCACCCGTTTGTGTTATACGAGTGTCTTCAATCATGTATATTGTGTTAGCCTTAGGAAAGGCGTTTAATACTTATTTTGCCTTAGGAAAGGCTCCCTTCGTACGAAGCTAATGGGTTCATACGAAGGTGCAATGGATGAGTTCGTACGAGGATGCATCCTGTGGGTTCGTACGAGCCTAGCAGGTTCGTACACAGAGGTCTGTTTGGTACTTAGACTATAGACTAGGTCTGTTTCGGTATGACTCGACGTAATTCCCTATAGTTATGGCTCTGATACCAACCTGCCACACCCCAACCGATGCCGGAATCATCGGGACGTGGCATGATGCGAATAGGTTGCTCGAGAGAATCCATAACGACTAATTTAGTGACAATATTTAACAAGTTCAATATCCCATACTATCAAACAAATATCTCAACAAAAGTCATAACGGATTACTAGTTTCTCAAACAACAAAACAACGTAACAAACTTGAAATTAGTTTAGGCGGGTTTCTAGACATCCTAAACCATTTCCAGCAGTAAATCCATCAACCTGTCACATACGTTAAAATAAAGTCAATACATTAATGTAAAGGTGAGTACACAAGTTTGCATAAGTATAGTAATAAAAGCGTTTACGCATAACCAGCATGCAACACGTAAAGGGCAAATCAAGTAAGCTATCGACAATGATACAAGCTAATCAACATGACTGCGAGTAGAGTGTGCGCGATACGTGTTCACCAAAGCGAGCACGTAAAGTAAGTAAACCTTAACAACCCCTGAATAAACAGGCGCTGAGTCCAAACTATAGTACTATCGTTGCTAAGGGTGGTAGGGCAAGTCATCACTGTGTAAACATAGCAAACAAGCATTCAACTAGTCACATATAACATGCAAGAGCGGTTAGCGTTTTAAAAGAGTTTAAGCGTTGTGTGCATTGTGTTTTGATAGAGAACGTATGTAACATCCAAAAGTGCGTTAAGCGAACAAGGGTTCGAGTATACTCACAGTGCGTGCTTAGCAAGTAAACATGGTCTGGAATGGATTGAAGGGAGCGCCGGATCAGCCTACGTACGGGAACAGATGTGCATAAGTCTTCCAAAGTGCTGAAACGGTCGAAATCGGAGTGTTGAGTGGGATACAGAGGCTTCGTACGAAGTTAGTGTGTTCGTACGAAGGCGAGCCTTCATACGAAGGGAGGCTTCGTACAAGTGTTGCTTCCGTTGTCCAAAATCGGGTGTTCTTCGCGTCTTTCTTCAGGAAATCAAGTGTTCATCCCTCCAGCCTTAAGCTACTGATTAAACATACAGACAGAGAGGTCTTTGAGCGTTTGAGACGCATGCGGAAAAATGGACTGGTATGTACGAAGGGTGCCTTCGTACGAAGCCGTGGCTTCGTACAAGCTAGTCTGGCTTCGCACAAGCGGCTGTTCAATGTCTTTGAGCGTTCGGATCTGTGTTTTCGCCTGAATCGGATGTATTTTCGAGTCCTTTTTCATGGCGGTTTCGAAACCACTTCGTCCCACTATCCAGTGAACGAAATATGTGTCGATTTTGGTCCGTTTTTGTGTAGAAATTGAGTTTTAAAAGGGTTTAAAATGGTTTTTACTTGGATTAACACTTGGTGGGTGTGAATCTGCAGATTTCTAACTTGGGAAGCCGAAGCTAGGCCCAATACACTCGGTTAAGTGTAGATCTATGGTAAAATAAGAAGTTTTGATGAAAAAGATGAAGGTTTTTGTAAAAAGAATGAAGGTTTTCATAAAAATAAAGAAGTTTAGATGAAAAAGATGAAGTTTAGATGAAAATAAAGAAGTTTGGATGAAATCGGAGTTAAACTCGTGGAAAATCGTAGTGGAAATCGTTGTGAAGCATGTAAAAATTGTAAATCTTACTTGGAAAATAGCGGGACAGCAGATTGAGAGGGTTTTGAGCGAAATTGTAGGATCGTGAACAGACCCGAAACGAGTCAATCAGAGGCGTTCTACTCAAAATAAAGGCAGAAACAGACATATTGAGTTGGATTCAGCTAGAATATCACTTTTAACTGTCTTTCTATTGATCTTGTAACAATTACAAGTCTGTAGACACTTCGACAGAGCTTCGCCATCGGAAAACCTCAACCTAATTCCGTTCCAAATGACACGGATCTAACCCTATTTATAGACTCACTAATTCCGCATGAAACATACACAAACGGAATTATATTACAACCGGAATTACTCACAAACGGAATTACAATGTAATTCCGTGCGGAATTACTAGATAACCCTTCAAGCGGAATTACTCTTTGTCTTGATTTCTCGATCTTCGTGCCCTGAACAATGTAAGACTCGATACAAGACGAAGTCGACAGACGTATGCACCAACAGACTCCCCCTCGGATGTTGACGAGTCTTAAGTGTCGAGTCTTCAACGTCTTCAGTCTTTATCAGTCTAACTGCTCTCTCAGAAGTATCTGACAGTGTAAAACTTCTTCAATGTTCTCTTTATTCTCCTCTTCAGCATCAACAGACTCCCACTCAAAATCAACCAGAATGATTTATCAATGATAAATTCTAATGAACCACTTGAAAACAATCATTCAAGATATATATCGTTTAAAAACACAGTATCATATAAGAACACATAATCCCCCTCACGAAATGCTCATCATGTTTAGCACTTGGAATTTTGAAAATCAGCTCTCCAACATCAGTTGTAGAAAATATTTTTGAATTTTTCAAAAATTTATGCTAAAACACACTAAAATCTTTTTGGATTTTTTTAATAGAAAAAAAATGCATTAAAGAAATATTTACAGACAATATTTTTGTGAGTTTGTGTAAGAGGATCATATCAGATTTTGACAAGTCACAAGTATCGTTGAGCTTAATTACACATTAAGAATTAAACAATTCACTTAGATTGCCAATATACTGATCCACTTAAATTTTCACACAAATTTCAACTGATTCAGGATATGAATTAGGTGTATTAAGGACTTAAACTCATTCATGTGTCCCACCTCTTGAATATACTCCCGTATCCAGATCCCAATATTCAGTCTTACAGGTGAGTATACCACAGATGATATCTGTAAGGGGTTAAATGCGAAGAACCGTGAGAGCTCAGGTCAGAACTTCCGTTCAGCAGAGAGATGACGGCTTCGACTTTTGGCGGGTCCCCTTTAGAGGATCTTTTTTACAACAACACATGATTTGCATTTTACAATGTTTCATCATTTTTTATGCTGAGGGCAGGCTATTATTTCAAGCAAGCGTAAAGTATTCTCCGGGGACTAGGCCATTGCTTCCGCAAAATCAGAAGTCCCGGGATAATACCCCAGATATCACTGAGCATAAAGACCTAGTATCTCAGAAAGAGGGACCTTTCAAACAAGATTTCAGGGGTTACCTATATATCCAAGTAGTGTTCCCCACGAAATAAGCAAGTTTAAATTTAAGTTTTTATCCCGAAAAAGCTTACTAAATGTGTAAAAACCTATCGGCATATCATCAGTGAAACCGTTTAACGCTATTTAAACATTACATTTCTTTAGCATACTGTAACTATCCATTGATGTACTATCATTTCCTCTTTTTTACAACAAAACTCATTTTGTATTTTATCATGTTTTTGTCTTTTTCAAATTTTCTAATGTTTTTGGATTTTCTGAAAATTCTTACTCCCCCTAAAATTCAAACACATTTAAAGGAAATTTGAAAACAAACTATACAAGTAAAATGACAACTGATATTGAATCACTTCAATTTGCCATCCACTTGGCATAAACAATCAGAACTCCCCCTTACAACAAACTATTTTCTCATTATGATTTCAAAACACTTAAGTTTGTTTTAACCAAAATGATTTTTCCGGAAAATAAGTTTTGTTGATTTTACCATTTGTAGGTTAGGGGTTCATCATATTGTTTTTCTCAACCACTAGAAAAATTTAACAATTTTAAGATTTTAACAACAATATCACTTGTAGAAAATCAAGTACAACTTAATGTCCCTGATTTACCACTTGTAAGACGAAATATCACCAGAGTGAATTTCTCAAGAAAGATGCCGATACCTGTTCCACACTTACCAACCTGGAAGCTCCGGCAAGTCAGGTTTGTCAAGTAAAGAACACAGACACCCAAGCCTGACCTGCTTTGGGTGTAACTTTCTCAACTTCACTAGGGGTTGGGCTGTAAGTTGCTTTCTTTGTAGCATAAAAATCTTTTACCCCTTTGGCCTTTCCCTCGACCATTTTCCCAAAAATCTTTTTAACATCAAATTCATTCTTTTCAGAATAAAATTGATTTGAGATCTCAACTTTCCCAACTTTTGATTTAAAGTTTTCAGTCCTCAATGGTGGAAAGTTATCATCATCCATTGAAGGAACTGAATTTTCTTCTTTTATCTCAACTTGTGGCTCCTCTGACTTTGTGGAATCAGATTCATCGCCAGATTTTACATCTGATTTCTTAACAACCCAAGCTTGGTTGTCAAGGTTTCCTCTTCGCTTGTAAAACCTTTTTGAACACTCACCAACTTCATATTTTGAATTTTTAAACACTTTAAATTTTTCAGTTGGTGGTTCGGTTTTATCAACAATAATGTCTTTGAGTTTTTTCGAGACTCCCTGTTTTGTGTTGGTTGCCTTTGGACAATTCCATGCAATGTGAACAACTTCTTGACATCTGTGACAAGTTCTAGTCTCTTTTCTCTGATGAGCTTCAGTTTTCTTCTTTTCAGCAAGAAATTCCTGATTTGACTGTCTCCAGAATGAGCTCTTCTTTTCATCCTCAGCAAAAGTACCTGAAAAAAATTTTGTATATGTTTTAAAAATTTTCTCATTTTTATGATTTTCTGGTGGTATAAAACCTAAGCCTTTCTTTTTGAAATTACCGTTATGGTTTGATTTCTTTCGATAACCTGAAACAGAACTGTAACCCATTTTCTTGTTTAACCGTTGTTGAACTCTTGAGGTGTAAGGTTTAGGTTTTTTAGAAAGATTTACATCTTTTATTTCAGAAATATTAATTTCTGTTAGTTTGAAAACCTTTTTGATCATTTCAGTTTTAACACCTCTTATTGGAAATTCTTTATCAAAATATAATTTGTCAGAATCATTCAAAGTGTATGCCACTTCAAATGTTTCGTCATTCAAATTGAATTTTGACAACAAAAATTCTTTACTATAAACCCGTTTTCTCAACGACTTTGAACTCCTGACAGACGAACTCGAACTCCCGGACTCAGACTGTGATTCGGACTCCTCATCCTTATCTAACACCTGATCGACCATCCTTTTTATTAACTCAGACTCATGATCTATGTCGGACGCTGTGAATGTGATGTCAATATTGTCTGGTAATACATCGGTTATCTCGGACTCCAACTTTATATTGACTGCCGTTTTTACTTGTTCCTCATTCGGTTTTCTAGACGAATACCCTTCCCAAATTGGAGGCCGACACTTTTTATAATTGACACTCTGTTTCTTACCAGTATCCTTCTTCTCAGACTTCTTGTCCTGAAACACTTCAAAACCTGCAACAGTTGGATAAATTCTGTCAATTAAGTAATCAGAACTTGAATAACTTTTCAGTAATCGTCTGATTCTTTCATTTTCAACTTTTTCAATTTCCAACTCCTGCTTCAACTTAGCACACTCTTCAATGTAGTAATTGATCTCTTTTTGTTTGGACATCATTGTTGCATTCATCATTGTCAACGCATCTTCTCTTTCAGAGTTTGTCTTCTGCAAACTATCCATAGTTTTGTTCAATACATCATACGACTCTTTCACATTCTTGACATCAAACAGCAACTTCTCTTTCAACTTTTCAAGTTCACTAAACCTTTCATCTTTAACTTCACATTGTTTGCAAGGTTCCAAACATGTAAGACAAGGTTTTGTGACTTCAATAATCTTTTCAATCTCCACAATCTTCTCGACTTCAACTACTTTTTCCACTTCAACTATCTTCTCAACAACCTTAACTTCTTCCATTTCTTTTGCAGCTTTTCTCACTTTAAGTTTCTTCAATTTTTCTGCAAAATAAAATTCAAAACTGTCAGAAGATAAATGAGTTTTTCCAATGTTTATCTGTTCAATTTCTTCATCATCATCACTACTATCTGTTGAACTGTTTTCAGAAGAAACAGATTCTTCATCTTGACTTTTCTCTTCATCAGCTAACACTGCTATCCATTCTTTCATCAATTCTGGCTTTTGAACAATTTGAGCAATGAAAGCTTTAAACTCCCTATTCTCATCCACAAACCTATCCCAGCTAAATCCTGGAGCCATCTTTTCATCATCTTGATCAATGATACCATAATAAGCTTTCTTATTTGCATCTTTGATCATTCTTGCATGCGCATTTTGTGGTTCCTTTTGTTGATGCGGTTGATGAGCAATTTGTTGATATATAGCCTTCCGAAAATAATCATGTCCACCAAACGGATTCTTTGCTCCATTTGCTTCTTGATTTTTACATTCTCGCTTAAAATGTCCGTTCTCCCTGCATCGAAAATAAGTAACTTTAGATTTATCAAAACCTAAAGTAGAGACATTTGCATCTAAGAAATCATTTCTTCCTGTAATCATTTTGAATTTCTCAGCTCTCCTCAGAACACTTGCTAAGCACCATTTAATATCCATAAGCTCCAATTCCTCTGCATCAATCTGGTCATAATTGATGTGCTTAAAGTGGTCCAATTAAACTAACTAATTTTAACCCTAAACTAGACACTCTAAGTTTTAAATTTATAAAAACAGACTCTCTAAAACCTAGACCACACCACCGGCAAGTGTACCGGTCAATGCAGTATAGCCTAAGTAAGTCCGAGTATCGAACCCACGAGACTCTCTAATTACGCTAATTAGACTCTATCTAGACCTAGACTGACACGGACTCTAACTGTTGATTGGGGGGGGGGGTTACGGAAAATCTAAGGAAATCTATCTAAACTAATTAATAAACTAAGGCTAAACTAATACGAACGAAGACTAGGAGGCTTTTCTTATATGATGAACGAGACCACCTAGACTAGAATCCTGGATTGATTTTAAAGAAATTACCAATTAAGTTAAATGCATGAATTATGAAACCGGGATCTTAAAATACTAAACCTATTAAGAACCATCGAGGCCCCTCGACCCTTCTCAAGGAGAAACCTGTGGCACTACCTAGGCCGTTAATTCTACCGGTTATTAGACGTCTTCCCAGTTGTCTAATTATTGTGTAAGTACCCTAATGTTGACCTATTCTTTCCCAATCCTAGATCTAGGGTAGTTTGAAGTAATTAACTTGACTTGATAGACTAATAAAACCGACAGGTAAACCAAGATATAACCTTTCCCAAGGACTATCTAAAGCAATTCGCCGGGTAAGACCTACCAATAGCCCCTCACTTCCCAGGTATTAGGACTAGTAGAACACTAAGACTTAGCAAATTATTATCAGTTACTTCTAGGGTTTATTGCGCAATTCTCCCTAAAGAGTTAAGGTTTTCTTATGTGATATAGACACTCACCGAAACCCTAAACCCTAATATGACTCTACGTTGTGATATAGACCGTCACTAAGAATCATATGAAGCAAATAACAATAACAAACCAAATCAAAGCACGCATACACATCAAATCATTAAATCAAACCTTTTACTAAACACAATCAATCCATAAACATCATGCAAATAACAAAACCGGTAAAATCTTTATATCAATCCATTCATCATAGTCTAGGTGGTTTATGAAATTAGCCAAGCATGTCTATAAACGAACACAAATCAGGAATAATCAAACTAGAAATCATGGTAACAAGTTTCAAGAAAGAAATCGACAAAACAAGGGATTGGAAAACCCGAGAAATCTTCGATTCTTCGTCCTGAACTTGATCCACTGATTCGAACGCTTCGAGATCTTCAAAAATCGCCCAAGAATGCTCCAAGATCGCCCCGGTTGCTCTCTCAATCGTAAGTTAGGTCTCCTCCTTTTTTTTTTCAATTGATATCCTAATTTGCATATAATACCAATTCCTCACAATTGAACTTTCTTTTTTTCTTTGCGGGCTTTAGATTATTGGGCCAGGCTTCTTGTGTTACTCCAACAGTCCAATTGCAAATAAGAATAGCAGTCAACACACTCAAAACTTGTTCAACCCTTTAAAATTCGGTCAACACCAAAAACAATTCACGAAAGTCTGCATCCTTTGCTTTTGTCTTTTACCAAAGTTCAATAATTGTAGCTTTCATTCTTTGTGCATAATGGCCCCTTTTTCTTACAATGTTAATATTATTTTTTCTTGTGTTGCATCCTAACAGTAGAATAGGCTTGACCCAATCACAGAAAAAATAGCGGCAATTTCAATTCGGTCACTGGCACCCTACTCAACTCAACTGCCTGGTTATTTAAATATTACTCTTTTTCGCTCCATTTGCACCAGGACCTGTACCAACACAAAATAATGTAATATACTACTAATAACTAAATAAAAATAAATAAAACCTATACCAAAATTATACAATTTACACGGGACAAATATGTGTATTTTACCCCACATCAAATATCCCCACACTTACTCTTTTTTCGTCCTCGAAAAAGAATTATGCAACGGAATCATAAACAAATAATCACTCGGGTCAAAAGCATAGGTATAATTAATTAAAACCAAGACTTGCGTTAGCCGCGATTGTGAATATACTTATCCCCTTAAACCCAAATCCAGTCCTAAACCCTTATCATGTAAATTTAATTTAAGTGCGGTCAGTCTACCTAGGGTCTCACACTAGAATCTACAGTCCACCTAATCCCCCCTCAAGCTTATAGGACAAAAGGAACAACCACTGGGTTATTTCCTAACCGTTTTATACCATGATAAAGAGAGTTTGAAATCAAATCTATTTTTTTCCCTTTTTTTTTGGTTATTTCCTTGCTTTTTTTTTTTTCTTTTCATTCGTGAGACTAGACGATGCTTTCCCTAACCCAGCGGTATTCCGACTGTAGAGTCGCTATCCCCAATCACAGATTACATAGGTTTCGGTACTTTTATTCGGCAAGTCGATTTCACACATCCCAGAGGCATTCCGGCTGTAGAGTCGCTATCCCCAACTCGGATTACATAGGCCTGTGTTACTTTCATTTAGTTTCTAGCTCACTTTTATTCTATTTTTTTCTTTTTCAGCGAGATATGATAAAAAAAAACTCTAACTATCTTAGCTTATAACGGCATCCCTTATACTATTTTTGGCGGTTTTAGTTTCCCATATTTCCCAGGCGAAAACCCACTAGCAGACCGACAATTAAGGTATATTAACTCAAAGGGATTTAAAACCAAACCCGGGCCTATCCACATATCCCAAACTAGACGCAAACTCGGTTTATTATAATCTCATATTATTATTATTTGAACCCGAGCAAAAATTCATTTTTTCTATCATTTTCCGCTTTAATTTGCAAACTTCTTTATTCAAAAGACATTTTCTATTTTTTTATTTTTTTGATAATTTTTTTTATTTTTCAAAAAAAAATTTTATGACTCAAACTAACCTAAAAAGCAGTTACTCATCCCCACACTTGAGATTTGCATTGTCCCCAATGCAGAGAGGAAACTAAAAATAAATAAGAAAGAAATAAAATACAGAGAGAGTTGGAAAAGACTTAGCTGGTTAGGACAAAAGTCAGTGCCAGTTGTACGAGTCATGAATCCAACGAACGATCGTATAGCATTTCATTCGCGATCGTTGCCTAGTCTGCTTAGGTTGTATCAATATGGCAGCTCCGAAATCACCCGAATGAAGATTGAGTACGGGTGGTACAATCCAAACCTGCACAAACAAAAACAAAGCAAACCCCAAAGCAGTACCGACTCTAAAAAAAATGACTCAAAAACTACTAACTAAGACTCAATATACAAAAATTACGCCTTTATACAAACTCTACAAAACCTCCCCACACTTGAACTTAATCAGGAGGCTTTTCCTTGACTTGAACCCGGTCTAACCCGTTTAATTCCACCCGTTTCTCATAAACATTTAAAAATTTAACGGTTGAATTATAAAATGATTTTAAAATTTTTAACGGGTTAGAACACAAAAAATTGAACTTACCTGGCAGGAGCCGCTGAAACACGATCCCAGGTGTTCTTCTCATTGCCTTCTCCCGTGGTTTTTAACTTTTAATCGCATTCATTATAAGTGCCACGAGCCAGCTGTGGTGTTCTTCCTCTTCCACCACCACTTCTTCTTGTTTGAAATCCGTCATAGGGTTTCGTGCAAGTAAAGCTTCTAAGTATGCAAGGTCCCCCTCCGGATCAAACGTACCTCCTTCTTCATCTACGGACAAACCCTCTAACTCATCCGCAAATTCTCTCTCCCAAAACAGCTCATCTTCACTTCCCTCATCCTCTTCATCTGACAAATCCCATATTGGTTCGGTGGGATAAGACTCATCATCAGAAGAATCCAGGTCAATAGGATTACCTGCCATTAAGAGAGTAGAAATAGCAGAACAAGGTAGAGAGAAAAAATAAAACTAACTAAAAAAATATTACACAACTATACAAGTAGCACGGATTTTTTAGTTAGGTCTAATCAAAGCTAATAAACGCAATCGCCAAGAGTCCCCGGCAACGGCGCCAAAAACTTGATGTGCTTAAAGTGGTCCAATTAAACTAACTAATTTTAACCCTAAACTAGACACTCTAAGTTTTAAATTTATAAAAACAGACTCTCTAAAACCTAGACCACACCACCGGCAAGTGTACCGGTCAATGCAGTATAGCCTAAGTAAGTCCGAGTATCGAACCCACGAGACTCTCTAATTACGCTAATTAGACTCTATCTAGACCTATACTGACACGGACTCTAACTGTTGATTGGGGGGGGGGGTTACGGAAAATCTAAGGAAATCTATCTAAACTAATTAATAAACTAAGGCTAAACTAATACGAACGAAGACTAGGAGGCTTTTCTTATATGATGAACGAGACCACCTAGACTAGAATCCTGGATTGATTTTAAAGAAATTACCAATTAAGTTAAATGCATGAATTATGGAACCGGGATCTTAAAATACTAAACCTATTAAGAACCATCGAGGCCCCTCGACCCTTCTCAAGGAGAAACCTGTGGCACTACCTAGGCCGTTAATTCTACCGGTTATTAGACGTCTTCCCAGTTGTCTAATTATTGTGTAAGTACCCTAATGTTGACCTATTCTTTCCCAATCCTAGATCTAGGGTACTTTGAAGTAATTAACTTGACTTGATAGACTAATAAAACCGACAGGTAAACCAAGACATAACCTTTCCCAAGGCCTATCTAAAGCAATTCGCCGGGTAAGACCTACCAATAGCCCCTCACTTCCCAGGTATTAGGACTAGTAGAACACTAAGACTTAGCAAATTATTATCAGTTACTTCTAGGGTTTATTGCGCAATTCTCCCTAAAGAGTTAAGGTTTTCTTATGTGATATAGACACTCACCGAAACCCTAAACCCTAATATGACTCTACGTTGTGATATAGACCGTCACTAAGAATCATATGAAGCAAATAACAATAACAAACCAAATCAAAGCACGCATACACATCAAATCATTAAATCAAACCTTTTACTAAACACAATCAATCCATAAACATCATGCAAATAACAAAACCGGTAAAATCTTTATATCAATCCATTCATCATAGTCTAGGTGGTTTATGAAATTAGCCAAGCATGTCTATAAACGAACACAAATCAGAAATAATCAAACTAGAATTCATGGTAACAAGTTTCAAGAAAGAAATCGACAAAACAAGGGATTGGAAAACCCGAGAAATCTTCGATTCTTCGTCCTGAACTTGATCCACTGATTTGAACGCTTCGAGATCTTCAAAAATCGCCCAAGAATGCTCCAAGATCGCCCCGGTTGCTCTCTCAATCGTAAGTTAGGTCTCCTCCTTTTTTTTCAATTGATATCCTAATTTGCATATAATACCAATTCCTCACAATTGAACTTTCTTTTTTTCTTTGCGGGCTTTAGATTATTGGGCCAGGCTTCTTGTGTTACTCCAACAGTCCAATTGCAAATAAGAATAGCAGTCAACACACTCAAAACTTGTTCAACCCTTTAAAATTCGGTCAACACCAAAAACAATTCACGAAAGTCTGCATCCTTTGCTTTTGTCTTTTACCAAAGTTCAATAATTGTAGCTTTCATTCTTTGTGCATAATGGCCCCTTTTTCTAACAATGTTAATATTATTTTTTCTTGTGTTGCATCCTAACAGTAGAATAGGCTTGACCCAATCACAGAAAAAATAGCGGCAATTTCAATTCGGTCACTGGCACCCTACTCAACTCAACTGCCTGGTTATTTAAATATTACTCTTTTTCGCTCCATTTGTAACAACTCTCATCAAAAGTACTATTTAATATATTAATTAGTCCAAAAGGAAACCTTAATTGAGAGACCCAAGTGATTCTGAACAAACCCTGAAATTTTCATAATTTTCAGAATCAGGATTAGGGCCCCTAAAACTCAAGGGGGGTTAAACCTAGTTGATAATTATCTTCAAAATTCGTTGTCAAGTTACTGAAATGTGAAAATTTTAACTCAGCAAAGCTAGTTTCAGTCGTGGCTACCCTATAGTCTATTTTGATTCCATACGGACCGCAACAGTCCCAACCTTACGGTCCGTAAGCAGTCATACGGACCGCAACGTTGACAAGCTTACGGTCCGTAAGCTAGTGAAATTTTACCTATAAATAGCAGACATTGGCACTCGATTTCTGATCATTTTACGTCGACATAATTCTCACAAATACACTGAGTTCGAACTGTTATTCCGAAATTATACCCCCGGGTATTGAAATTCTGCTACAAAACAGGGTATTAGCACAATCGCTGCTACGATTCAATTATTCGAAGATCAAGATATCCAATGCATGTTTAAATGCCGCCCACATTAGGGTTATACTTTATCGTTCGTCATTAATTTGACGAATTGTCGTTAATTCGATAGGTAAAGTATTATACTTTATCGTTCGTTGTTAATTCAACGGATCATCGTTAATTCGATGGGTAAAGTATTATACCTTGTCGTTCATTGTTAATTCAATGGATCATCGTTAATTCGATGGACAAAGTATTGCATTTGATCATTCATTGTGATAATTTGATCTCGTAAATTATCGTAATTGCTGGATTGATTACTAACCCAGTTTTGTATGCATTGTATTTATATTAGGTTAACAAGACTAAATCATAGATTAGACTCTGATCATATTAAATCAGCAATGTGAGTCATTCTCTCTTTTTATCAAATCTATTTACAAAATCATGTTTTATTCAAAGTTATAATTACGGGGATTAAGTCTTTGTAATCACCAAGTTACAGCCGGTATGTGGGGTTTTGTATACATTACTTAATAATCGTCACCATTGGGGCAGCCAATGGGGGATATGACCATAGCCACAGACACCATTGGACGAATGGGCCAATGGGTCGAGTGACAAGTACCGTGGGTAGTTGGCTTGATATCAGAAACATTGTAATCGCTCTTAATACTGTATATTATAACAAATGTGTCATTTTAGTAAATAGAATGATTCACTCAGTATTTCCCGCTGACAAAACCTTTTTCAAACATGTTTCAGGTGATCTGTTGTAATTCAGGAAAAGTGCTGGGAAGCATTTCAAGCTTACTGATAGTGGCTCAATATAAAATAAATAAATGCTTTTGTAATATCACTCTTTATAGTAAAAATATAATATTGTAAATTATCGGGGTTTATCCCGAATTGTGAAATAAAATAATCGGGGAAAAAATTTTAGCTTTAAGCGATCCTGTTTCCGCTGTTAAACTCAATTAAATCAATACCGCAGTATTTCTGTCCCGCGGCTCTTGAAACGGGTCAAACCGGGTCGGGGGCCATGACAGAAAAAGGTGGTATCAGAGCCACTGGGTTAAGCTGATTAAGTATTTGGAAATACTCAATTTTTCCTGATTACAGCCACTGGGTTAAGCTGATTAAGTATTTAGAAATACTTAATTTTTCCTGATTACTATTATGTGATTATTTGTATTATTAACTGATTATTTGATTATTTGGTAGTTACAGTATGGGTAAGAAAAAGCTGTCAAGCATCTATCTTAAATTAGAGAAATCATCTAATGAGAAGGGAAGTTCATCCCGAACCAAATCCTCGAATCAGACTGAAATTCCTGAAGAAGGAATATTTGTGCGAAAGGCACAATACGAGGAATCACTTTCTCCTCAAAGGAGGGAGATGATTATTAAGAAAAGTTAAGAGCAAATTCGACAAAAGAAGATTAAACGGGAAACTCAGGAATTAATTGATAAATCACCTTGGGAAGATAAACTAGATGAGAAATGGGCTAATTTATATATGCTAGCCACCGTAGCAGAAAATATAAATCTTTAAAGTATAGCACCCTACTCTCACGAATCTAGAAACCTTGTGTGATAAATAAAATTTGAAACCTGAGTGTGTTTATTAGTTATTTTTGTAAACAACTAGTGCACTGTATGTAATAAATTACAAATTTATTTGAAAATTTTAACTCAGTATTTTATGCATTTTGCATATATGCTACATCAGCATGAGTGAGATATCCGAAGATTTTCAGAATCTTAATCTTTATCCCGTAACTGTTGAAGCTTCCAAAGAATATATTAGCTACTATCCCGATGTTGAACAACCAGTAGAATTCAAGGTTCCACCCCTGAGCAAGCCGAAACAAAAGAAAAGAACTTATGTAGGATGGAGGAAAATCCGTAAGAAGAAGCCAGCTAAGAAACTGCCCAAAATAAATAATCCTTTGAAAAAAAGAAAAGAAGTCATAACCGGAGAGAATTCCAAATCACAAGAAATGGAAACTGGAGATAAAAAGAAGGATAAGGAGATAGAAATACAAATGGAGGAAATTACTAAAGAAGTAATAATGGAAGTTGGGCAAGGGTCTATACCAGCTCAGAGAGAAATTGGGGAGAGTTCCAATCCAACCCAGGAAAGAACTTTTCAGGAGGAGATAGATTTTCTGTTGGAAAACTGTGAGACGATTCAGCCTGTCCAGACAAATCTTTTTACCTATCCTATTGAAAACCAATTCCCTATGAATTGGGAACCAGCAGCAATTCCAGATCCAATAGTTCATTCCCAACCCATAGGAATGGACGAATGGTGGACAAACGATTGGCAATTTCAAAATATTGTCAACGATCCATACACTTTTCTTCCACAATTCGATCCAGAACCATTACCTAATCCACCCATGAGCACTGAAAACATGGCCGAACTCCGCCACTTTGGCGAAGAGTTGTTTGATATGGGAAATAGAATGAGGGAGATAGGTGGACAGATTGCTTGGAAGTACGACGAGAGAGAAATGCGTTTTTAACAACAAGTGACGAAAGATGGTAACAATGATAAAATGGTAGTTGTATAATAGTACTAATCAAGTTAGTCTGTAAATAATCAATAAAACTCTGTATGATATCTGTGAGTAATGATGCATATTACAATAGATATACAAATGAAATCGAAATATCGATTGTTTTGACTATATCTGTATTATGCAATTTCTGATTATTTGTATATAATTATTATTTGTCAGTTACTAATAAAATTTATATATATACATTATCAGATGGCAAACAGTGGTAATGAACCTATTAATGAAGTTAATCATTCTGAACAACATTCAAGAGATCAATATATGACTCGGCAAGATATCGAAACCATTGTTGCTCAAGGGATAGCCAATGCTATTCCAGCATTCGTCGCTGCTATCAAGAATCCACCCGAACCGCAACAAATTGTTCCTAGTAAACAGATTACTGAAGATAATTTCAGTAATAGTGTAAATGGAGGCAATAATCATGTTAACCATAATAAGGAACCACATCAAGCTCCATTAACCAAGAAAATGAAAACTGCAACGCCTGGTTGCACTTTCAAAGAATTCATTGCTTGTAAACCCACTGAATTTGCAGGCAATGAAGGAGCAACTGCATCACTGCGTTGGTTAGAGAAAACCGAAGCAGTTATTGCAATAAGTAAATGTGGTAAAGATGATCAAGTCATGTATTCATCCAACCTGTTCAAAGAAGGAGCACTCGAGTGGTGGAATACTGTGTTACAATCAAAAGGAAGAGCAATAGCTTATGCTATGACTTGGGAAGAATTTAAAGGTTTGGTGGAAAGAAAATTCTGTCCTGAGTATGAGAAGGAACAGATGGCGAATAAATTTCTAAATCATCGGATGATGAGTGTGGACTGTCGCGGTTATACCTCGACATTCTTCGAATATGCAAGAGTAGTACCAACATTGGCTTCGCCAGAACCGGTACTTATTTCTCGCTATATTTGGGGGCTAATTAGCGAAATCCGCAATATTGTTAAAGCTGCGAGACCTCGCACTATTGATGATGCGGTAGAATTAGCCAACACTCTGACCGATGAATTGATACGTACAAGAGACGAAGATAGGAAGAAGGCACTAGCTCAGAAAATTACCCAAGGATTTCGTGTGGGTAATAATAACAGTTTCAAGAGAAAAGGAACAGGACAATCTCCAGGTCCGTCATTCTGCAGGAAATGCAAAAAGAAGCATTTTGGAAGATGCGATATCACTTGCAATTTTTGCAAAGCTGTAGGACATCGTGAAGAGAATTGCAAAAAGAAAACAGTAATCTGTTTTAATTGTGGAGAAGCGGGGCATTATAAAACAGAATGTCCTAAATTGGTCAAACCAGTAGATAACAAATCCAAGACAACCGAAGGAACTACTAAGAAGAATGCTAGGGCATTTCAGCTGACCACGCAAGAAGCAGAACTTATTCCAGATGTGATAGCGGGTACGTTCCTAGTTCACAACGTCTATGCAAAAGTATTATTTGACTCTGGTGCAAACCAAAGTTTTATAAATACTTCATTCTGTCAAGCTCTTAGTTTACCTTTAACCCATATTAGGCAGATTTTTACCGTTGAAACAGCAGATGGAAATTCAGTTAGAATAGATAAAGTTTTGCAAGAAGGAAACATAGAACTTTTAGGACATAAATTCTCTGCAAGACTATTGCCGATGAATTTAGCTGAATTTGATGTTGTATTAGGAATGGATTGGTTAGTAGCCAACCATGCTAGAATCCTTTGTGATCAGAATTTCATAGAAATTCAATCACCTACCGGAGAAGTGATTAGGATTACAGGAGATAAACCACGGAAACCCATGAAGTTCATATCAGTAATGAAAGTTGCTAATTATGAACGAAAACAAGGAATAGTGTATATGATTTCAGTAATCATTAGCACTAAAGGAAAAGATCTTAAGGAAATACCAGTAGTATCAGAATATTCTGATATATTTCCAGAAGATTTACCAGGGTTACCTCCAGATAGGGAAGTAGAATTTAGAATTCATTTAATTCCAGGAACTACACCGATAGCCAAAGCACCTTACCGGTTAGCACCCACAGAAATGTTAGAATTGAAAAAGCAATTAGATGAATTACTAAATAAAGGATTCATACAACCTAGCTCATCCCCTTGGGGAGCGCCAGTGTTGTTTGTGAAGAAAAAGGATGGTTCAATGAGAATGTGTATCGATTATAGGGAATTGAATAAGGTTACAATTAAGAATCGATATCCATTACCTAGGATTGATGATCTTTTTGATCAACTTCAGGGGGCTAGATATTTTTCTAAGATAGATTTACGCTCTGGATATCATCAATTGAAGGTACAAGAAGAAGACATACCTAAAACTGCTTTCAGAACTAGGTATGGTCATTACGAGTTTACAGTCATGCCCTTCGGGTTAACGAATGCACCTGCAGCATTCATGGACATGATGAATAGGATCTGTAAACCATATTTGGATAAATTTGTAATCGTTTTCATAGACGATATACTTATTTATTCCAAAAGTCAGACAGAGCATTGTGAACATCTTCATGCACTCTTAACTTTGTTAAGAAAAGAAAAGTTGTACGCCAAATTCTCGAAATGCGAATTTTGGCTAAAGGAAGTACAATTTTTAGGACACATGGTGAATCATGAAGGTATTCATGTAGATCCTGCTAAAATAGAGGCAATTACCAAATGGAAGGTTCCACAAACAGCAATGGAAATTAGAAGTTTTATAGGTTTAGCTGGGTATTATAGACGGTTTATTAAGGATTTTTCCAAGATAGCCGTACCATTAACTAAGTTAACCTGTAAAGCCACTAAGTTTGAATGGGGATCTAAACAGGAAGAAGCCTTTAGGATTTTGAAACAGAAACTAACCCATGCACCAATCTTAGCCTTACCAGAAGGAACTGAAGATTTTGAAGTATATTGTGATGCTTCAAAATTAGGATATGGATGTGTGCTTATGCAACGCAAGAAGGTAATTGCGTATGCATCAAGGCAGTTGAAAAAGCACGAAGAGAATTATACGACTCATGATTTAGAGTTAGGAGCCGTAATTTTTGCCCTTAAGATTTAGAGACACTATCTTTACGGAAGTAAATTTACTGTCTACACTGACCACAAAAGTTTAAAATACATATTTGGGCAAAAAGAGTTAAACATGAGGCAAAGGAGATGGATGGAAATCTTAAGTGACTACGACTGTGATATTCAGTATCACGAAGGAAAGGCAAATGTAGTTGCAGATGCCTTAAGTCGTAAGTATTATGAGAAACAAAAACGGGTTCGTGCTCTCAGATTAAATCTACAAATAGATTTAATGGAACAATTGAAGAATGTTCAAACTACAGCAATCAAGGATGATACTGAAGGAATGAAAGGACGAATCAAGGAATTAGAACAAGGAGCAGATGGAATTTGGAGATTCCATAAAAGTAGAATTTGGGTACCTAAGCAGGGAGATTTAAGACCTAAGATTTTAGAAGAAGCTCATAAATCTAGGTACACTATGCACCCAGGAAACAATAAGATGTACCAAGACTTAAGAAAGAACTTCTGGTGGATAGGAATGAAAAAGGACATAGCCAGTTATGTTTCTAAATGTCTTACTTGTTCACAAGTTAAGGCAGAACATCAGAAACCTTCAGGACTACTACAACAATTAGAGATGCCAGTATGGAAATGGGAACTTATAACAATGGACTTTGTTACTAAGTTACCCAAAACCAGAAAAGGTAATGATGCAATTTGGGTAATTGTAGATCGATTAACCAAATCAGCTCACTTTCTACCTATGAAAGAAACCTTTAGCATGGAAAGACTGGCTAAATTGTATGTAGATGAAGTTGTATCCTTACATGGAGTTCCACTCTCCATTGTGTCGGATAGGGATAGTCGTTTTACTTCCCATTTCTGGAAAAGTTTCCAGCAAGCTATGGGAACTCGACTAAACCTGAGCACTGCATATCATCCACAAACAGACGGACAAAGTGAAAGGACAATCCAAACTCTAGAAGACATGCTCCGAGCATGTGTAATAGACTTTGGTGGAAGTTGGGATGATCACTTACCATTAATTGAATTCTCCTATAACAATAGTTATCACTCAAGCATTGAAACTGCTCCATTCGAGGCACTGTATGGAAGAAAGTGCAGAACTCCCGTTTGTTGGGCAGAAATAGGAGAAAGTCAGTTATCAGGACCTGAAATAGTACAAGAAACAACTGATAAGATTACTCAAATCAAGGAAAGATTGAAAACTGCTTGAGATCGTCAGAAGAGTTATGCAGACAATAGAAGCAAGCCGTTAGAATTTCAAGTTGGAGACCGAGTACTATTGAAAGTTTCTCCTTGGAAAGGAGTAGTCAGATTTGGAAAGAAAGGAAAGCTAAGTCCAAGGTACGTAGGACCATTTCCAGTGATCCAACATATAGGACCAGTAGCTTATCGTTTACAATTACCAGAAGAATTATCTGGAGTACATAATGTATTTCATGTATCCAATCTCAAGAAATGCTTATCAGATGAATCTCTGGTAGTACCTCTTCGAGATATAGAGGTAAACGAAAAATTGAAATTTGTTGAGAAACCTCTTCAAATTGAGGATCGAAAGATCAAGTTTCTCAAACACAAACGCCTAGTGCTAGTCAAAGTAAAGTGGGATTCAAAGAGAGGAGCTGAATACACTTGGGAACTGTAGTCAGAAATGAAGAAAAAGTATCCTCACTTATTCCAGTAAATCTCGAGGACGAGATTTTTCTTAAGGTGGGTAGAATGTAACAACTCTCATCAAAAGTACTATTTAATATATTAATTAGTCCAAAAGGAAACCTTAATTGAGAGACCCAAGTGATTCTGAACAAACCCTGAAATTTTCATAATTTTCAGAATCAGGATTAGGGCCCCTAAAACTCAAGGGGGGTAAAACCTAGTTGATAATTATCTTCAAAATTCGTTGTCAAGTTACTGAAATGTGAAAATTTTAACTCAGCAAAGCTAGTTTCAGTCGTGGCTACCCTATAGTCTATTTTGATTCCATACGGACCGCAACAGTCCCAACCTTACGGTCCGTAAGCAGTCATACGGACCGCAACGTTGACAAGCTTACGGTCCGTAAGCTAGTGAAATTTTACCTATAAATAGCAGACATTGGCACTCGATTTCTGATCATTTTACGTCGACATAATTCTCACAAATACACTGAGTTCGAACTGTTATTCCGAAATTATACCCCCGGGTATTGAAATTCTGCTACAAAACAGGGTATTAGCACAATCGCTGCTACGATTCAATTATTCGAAGATCAAGATATCCAATGCATGTTTAAATGCCGCCCACATTAGGGTTATACTTTATCGTTCGTCATTAATTTGACGAATTATCGTTAATTCGATAGGTAAAGTATTATACTTTATCGTTCGTTGTTAATTCAACGGATCATCGTTAATTCGATGGGTAAAGTATTATACCTTGTCGTTCATTGTTAATTCAATGGATCATCGTTAATTCGATGGACAAAGTATTGCATTTGATCATTCATTGTGATAATTTGATCTCGTAAATTATCGTAATTGCTGGATTGATTACTAACCCAGTTTTGTATGCATTGTATTTATATTAGGTTAACAAGACTAAATCATAGATTAGACTCTGATCATATTAAATCAGCAATGTGAGTCATTCTCTCTTTTTATCAAATCTATTTACAAAATCATGTTTTATTCAAAGTTATAATTACGGGGATTAAGTCTTTGTAATCACCAAGTTACAGCCGGTATGTGGGGTTTTGTATACATTACTTAATAATCGTCACCATTGGGGCAGCCAATGGGGGATATGACCATAGCCACAGACACCATTGGACGAATGGGCCAATGGGTCGAGTGACAAGTACCGTGGGTAGTTGGCTTGATATCAGAAACATTGTAATCGCTCTTAATACTGTATATTATAACAAATGTGTCATTTTAGTAAATAGAATGATTCACTCAGTATTTCCCGCTGACAAAACCTTTTTCAAACATGTTTCAGGTGATCTGTTGTAATTCAGGAAAAGTGCTGGGAAGCATTTCAAGCTTACTGATAGTGGCTCAATATAAAATAAATAAATGCTTTTGTAATATCACTCTTTATAGTAAAAATATAATATTGTAAATTATCGGGGTTTATCCCGAATTGTGAAATAAAATAATCGGGGAAAAAATTTTAGCTTTAAGCGATCCTGTTTCCGCTGTTAAACTCAATTAAATCAATACCGCAGTATTTCTGTCCCGCGGCTCTTGAAACGGGTCAAACCGGGTCGGGGGCCGTGACACCATTTGCACCAGGACCTGTACCAACACAAAATAATGTAATATACTACTAGTAACTAAATAAAAATAAATAAAACCTATACCAAAATTATACAATTTACACGGGACAAATATGTGTATTTTACCCCACATCAATAATCTTCCTTGGTTAGCATAGGATTACCAATTCTTCCAGCAATCAATCCTTCATACGATTCCAAAGCAGTAACCAGTAATGCCATATGACTTTTAACAACTTCTTAAGAAAAATTCTGACCATTTTGAAGATGCAATGCAACATTGCACTGAATCATATGTCCATTACCAACATTTGAACTTTGAACACTTGGAGGATTAACATTTGAAAATCCACTAGTGTTGATTGAACTTTGACTGACTGACCCAGATGAATTTCCTGCACTAAAAGCAGTTTGAATCTTTGGACTTGTTTCAACAGTTTGAACATTTCCTTTATAGTACAATTTGATGTCTTATTGATTGCTCGAGCTGTTCATTCTGGCAATCTTTTGCTGTTCAAGATCCTGTCCCTCAAGCTTTTCAATAAACTGTCCAATTGACAATCTACTAAACTCTCATGTATTCTTTAAAATCATGAGATATGTACCCCATTCTTTCTGAGGTAAAGCATCAGCTAACTTTTCAACCCATTCTGCTGGAGTTTTAGTAATTTTCAACTGAGACATGGTACGCACAAGATGACAATATCTCTCAATGAGAGTCTTTGTAGATTCACCTGGCATACTTGTAAACAACTCAAATTCTTTCTTCAATAATGATTTTTTGCTATTGATCATTTCCGTACTTCCTTCAAATTTCTTCTCAAGTGCCTCCCATATTGAAAAAGCACTACCATCATGCTGAAGTAACACAAATATATCCTCTTTGACAGCTTGTTGTAGAAGACTAATCATCATTTTCTCTCCTTTATAACTATCTCTCTCTTTGTCTGAAAATTCTGAGATAATTTTATCAACATTCAAAGCAGTCTGTGGTCTAATATATTTTGTTTCAATGCTTTCCCAAGCTCTTAGATGATTTGCCTGAACCCAATTCTCAAACCGATTTTTCCAGCCATGGTACTCTTCAATTCCCATAAGTTTCGGGGGTTTTTGCATTGTTCTAGTTTCATTTTCCATGTTCATGTTCTTAGCAATGTCAGCTGGAGTAGTTGGGGATGTGGCAAATGCGTTGTAGAATTCTTCTTCCATGATTTGGTAACAAACTTTTCACAACAGACACTTTCAAACGAGATTAGGTCTTTCAAACGAAATCACTTCCAAGCAAAAATTAACTTCAAACGAGATTACCTGCACAATCAACTTCAAACGGAAATAAGATTCAAACGAGATTAAACTCTTCAAACAAAATTATCTAATTTCGTTTGAACTGACAAACGAGATTTAATTTCGCGTGGAATTAGGCACCAGTTCAAACGGAATTACGTTTATGAAACGAAATTATAATTTCGTTTGAACGATTTCAAACGGAAATACTAATTCCGTGTGGAATTAGTTGCACTTTCAAACGGAATTAGCCAAATGAGGTAATTCCGTACGGAATAATGGTGCAATTTCAAGCGGAATTAAGCTGATGTCATCATATCTGATCTGAAGTTCAAGCGGAATTATTAATTTTAGCAGATTTAAGTCGAATTAAGGTCCAATTTTCTCAAGGATTTGTTAAAACACAATTTCGCTTATGATATGAGAAATTCAGATCATTTTGACCGTTAAAACTTGTTCAATTGAGAAAAGAAGGTGTAGAAGCCAGAAAACGAGATGAAATCAAGCTGAAATCTGCAGAACTCCTCCTCCTGAGCTCTGATACCACTTGTAAGATCGTGAACGGACCCGAAACGAGTCAATCAGAGGCGTTCTACTCAAAATGAAATGTGACACCTGTGCCACTCCAACCATCAAACAAATGCCAAACCAAAGAAATATTGTATTTCATACTTGGGATTTGTAAAAAAATATGTGTATCGTTTACACATATCAACTCTTATTCGATTTCAAGCTTTAAATCGCTTTCTGGAAGGTTATACGCGCACTGATGCGTAAATATAACCAGTTTAATGCAACGAACACTCCGGAATAGTGAGATAGGCTTAACATACCTTAAATAACCTTTACATAATTTAGAAATAAGTTTTGAAGGCTTTGGTATGGCAAAAATCAAGTTAAATCGCTTACAGGGACTAAAGTTGACAAACTGCGAAAGTATGCCAATTTGAACTGTAACAGACATTCCGGAACATGACCATAAGTTAAACATACCCTAAATATCCTTTACATAGCTTAGAAATAGGCTTTGAGGGGTTCGGTGTGCTAAAATAAACTTTTGAGTCATTCAGGGACTAAAAGTGTCAAAAAGTGCACAAGTTTGCATTTTCGCGCATAACTTACGTTCTGAATACATTCGGACATCCAAAAATTTATGTAAGCATGGCTATATTATGTTTTAGAGTTTGGCTTGCCAAAAATCCATTCGTCGCGTCATTTGGATCGTTTTTCGCGCTTGTGCGCATTCCGTCGTAATTAAGCGAACATCGCGTTCGTACGACCAAACGAACCAACATCCGGCATATTTTTGAGCATGTTTTGAGTTCCCTATACTTTAACTTCATTTTAGAGCCTTGAAATGAGGTCAACGGGGTTCAAACGCATCGAAAAAGGCCTTAAACACGTGCAGGGACCATTTCTGCCACTTTTGAAACAATTCTGAAACAGGGGGGGTGCTAGCGTAGCGCGACTGCCTAATGCCTTTGCAGTAGCGCTACGCGACTGCCTAACCTGACCAGATTAAGTGTATTTGCAATCAGATTTCAGCTGATTAATCCTCACCCACATGTTTCCAATTGTCTAGTCATGTGATAAGGATGGAATTTTAGTCTCCATAAGGTCCCGACACTTGTACGGGTGGGATTAAGGCACGTTTTCCATGAAACGATCTTAACGGTGGACCTTTTACTATAAATACCCCACCCCCATGCTTCAAAATCACAAGAACTTTGATTTGAGAAACTCTAAGTTGAAACTATTGTTTCATACCTGAGATTTTTGAATCGAAGTTAGCATTCGGGGACCCTTCGTAAGTATTCTTTCTTCATTTTCCTTATTTTATTGCTTTTTGAGTCAGAAAGTCAAACTTTGTTTGACTTTCAGCGTTGACCAGTAATGGTCAATGCGAAGTTCGTTTGAACTTCGCAACGTGAGTGTAATCACGTTGGTTATAGTCCCTTGGGACTATGCCTACTGATTACCACGTTGTCTAGGGTCGTAGGGTAAGCGATCTAATAAATCGCTTATACCTCGAACCCGACCCATTTGGTCGATCATTAGGATCCGACCAAACACATTAGGTGACCATAGTAGGTAGGGAATAACCTTCCGAGGTTATACCCTATGGTCACATCGTTTAAGTAGTTGTATGATAGGTAGTTTATATGCCTTAGGTAAATTACCAGAATACCCTTTTCAAGTATAATTGGTAATTTAGCATATGTAACCTAAACTTTTGTCACATAACTGATTATATAACATGTTTAGGCATATAACACTTGTCATAGGGCTAGTTAGGCGGTCCGAACGCGTTTCACGCGAACGACGCGTTAAAGTAGCATAAGCTACCTAAACGGGTCGTAATGGGTCGTAAACAATTATGTTAGGTTTCAATTAGTATGTAGGCTTTGTTAAACCAAATGACACGAGTCTCTACACTCGTTTGGTTTACGAACCCTCATGCTACCCGATCTTCCGATTTAGGTCCGGTTTATTAACATAGTTACCTATATTAGGTGCCGTTTGATTTCCGTGATCTCTAGCATTGCTTGGTGGTTATCCTAGGACTTCTGAGCAATCTCAAGTGAGTACATAGACCCCTCTTTTACTGTTTTCCAAACTGTTTTGGGGTGGAACACATGTGCCTAGTTGTTACTTTCATGCTTTCCTGTTTTGACATCATATACTTGCTATGTTCATTAGTACATTATAGTACATGATTTCATTGTGTTTATGCTAGGTGTGCCCATTGTGTGCATTATTTAGTACATCGTTTTACATTACATTTCATGCTAGGTGTGCCCATTGTGTGCATTACTTAGTACATCGTTTTACATGACATTTTGACATAGACATTTGACATAGACATTTCGACATAGACATTTTAACATGGTTGACATTTGATCATGCATTTCCCATAAAACATAACTTTGATTTAAACTAAGTTTTACTTCAATACTTTGTTTTGTGCATTTCACCTATGGTTTAGTTAATGCATTTTCACTAGCCATACATATCATTTTGGTTACACATTACATGGTTTACATTCGACACATAAACACTCTTGACATTTGTTATACATTATATGATTTACATTTTGACATAAACATTTTAACATATTATTGCAATACATTTTGGCAATTGGTTTAAACATAGACATATTACATTGTTGGTTTGGTTTGATTAAATGATTAAGTAACGATGCGTGTGTAATATGATACAAGCATGGTGGATACGCCGCTGGTACTTCCTATATATAAGTGTTTGTATGGTATCACATATTGTAGCGTTATTTGAATCATTTCAGTTTGATACATATAACATTTTATACAAATAACATATTTTTCACAATACATTGTTTTACAAGCAACTTACCTTATACAAACTCAGTTTACAATGGTTATTCATTTAACCATACATTATTCACTTATTTATACATATCATCTGAACTAATTGTTTTTCAAATGATTTACAAGACAAAGCAAATAACAAGGTTCATGACTAAACATTTTCTCAAACATAAGTCATGAAACCTATTTTCACAAAACCTATGTATCTCACCGGCATTTTTATGCTGACGTACCTATTTTCACATGTGTTTTTCAGGAGCTGTTGCATAAGATGATCAAGATACACATAGGCAGACTTGGGCTTTAGTGATAATAAAAGATGCAAGATTAGTTAATTATGTTGTATTTCTTTGTTTGTTAAGACATTGTAACACTTTTAATTAATAAAACGAAACTTCAATTGCCATGGATTTGAAACATTAATTCTGTTACAACACTCCCCGATGTTTCCGCCACGTTTTGTATGTTCTACGTGGTCGGGGTGTGACAGAAAAGATGGTATCAGAGCCAATGGTTATAGGGAATTAGGTTATTAGTAATGCTTTGACCTAGTCTATAACTTTCTTAGGACCCTAACGCGAGTTTACTTGCGTTTAGTCATAAAACAATACCGTCACCTATCCTTAGGCGACGACCACAACAAGAACATAAATTTCAAAACCGCTTTGAAAACTAATCATCTGTTCTAGGATGATTGATTACTAGGTTTTGAACCCTTTGTTATAAGGTTTTGAACCCTTTGAGTTTTCAAAAATCTCGTCAAGGTTTTGGGTTTTAAATAATGTGAACACGTGCAAACTGGAAGGGTGAATGCCTGTATTCTGGGTTTTCTGTCTAGGCAAGCACTTCGTATACATCTCATCAGACGCGAGACCAGTTGTGCTTACCTGGGAATTCTTGGGATGAGTGTTCACTTATAGGCGAGCATGTCTTCGCGATACATTATTTTTGATCCATTTACTTTAATTCCGTCACTGTGTGTCGTTTGTTGCTTTGTAGTAACAAACAAATGACCACTATCCTGGCTTTCATCAGATTTGTTCATCTCATTCTTTTCGTCTAATTCTCTCACTCGTTTCATTTCATGTTTCCTCTTTTAGAATGCCTCCTCGACGCGAAAATCTGGTATCTATTGACGATCTGGCCGCTGTCATTACACAGCAAATAACTGCTGCAATCCCAAACCTCGTTGCCCAATGTCACCAAGCTATCAACAACAATAATGCTCTCTGCAGCTTCAAGACGTTCAACTCGGCCAAGCCATCAAAGTTTTCTGGGTCTCAAGGAGCGACTGCACTTCTGCAATGGTTCGAGAGTCTAGAGAGCACTTTCAGGCATGTTCAATGTCCAAACGATCGAAAGGTAGATTTCGCATCCAGTGTCTTTGAGAAACGAGCTTTGACATGGTGGAACGGTGTGGTGAGAGATAGGGGTGCCGATGTGGCACTGGCCCAAACTTGGGAAGAACTTCGAACACTGATGATGAAGGAATTCTGTCCTCGTCACGAGATCAGGGCATTGGAAAGGGAATTCGACGATCTTAAGCAAGACAGCGGTGAACATCGAGCATACACTGATCGATATGAGGAGCTGAGCCTGTTGTGTCCTACCATGGTTACGCCTTTGGATAAGGCGATCGAAAAATACATTGATGGTCTCCCTGACTTAGTTCAGGACATTGTTACCGGTAGTAACCCCACTACGGTTAGGCAGGCCATTGAGCTATCTGCAACGTTGACTGAATCTCAGATCAGGAAACGTAAGCTTTTTCGAAAGGGTGACAAGAAACCAGTTGAGGAATCAAAGACCATGGATGTACAGACTGAATTCCCTGAGAAGTCAAAGAAGCAAAAGGCTTCTCAGAACTTCACCATGGTTACTTACAGTGATCAAGCTATCCCCAACCAACCAGCTCAACCCCGTACTAGGAAGCCATACAATGGAACTTCACCCTTGTGTAACCGATGTGGCCTACATCATCATGCTAATGTGAAGTGCCGCGAATGCCAAATTTGTGGACTTAAAGGTCATGTGGCAAAAGTTTGCGTTGCAGCAGTTGCACCGAAGCAAGCTGACAACAAACATGCTCGAGCTCGCTTTCCACCAGGTTCTTGCAACAAGTGTGGTGAGATGGGACATTTCCGAAGAAATTGCCCAAAGCTTGCAAATGCTAATCCAGCACAGAGATGAGCATCTGATCGACTAGGAGACAACACTCTTTAGAAATAATCATATCTTATGTATTATTTTCTTTTGTTGTCAAGGTTCATGAAACAGTTGTTATCATTGTTAATAAATAAATCTTTTTATTTACATTACAATGTATTTATGTGGTTGTATGCATAAACAACATATCCCCTATAATACCGACAATCGAGGAATCGTATTCCTTGAAAAGCAAACTATCCCCAAAATTCTTCCATGTTACAATCTCTTGCGTTTTCCACAAAGATCCTAAGTACCCGTCTCTTGCAAAGAAACGAAGTACAAGGTACAAGTTATAATTCTGTACAAATACCCCAAGTACCACTATAAATTCTTAATAGGGTACCCAAGGGTATTTCCGTATGTCCTAAATTATTGTGTACCTTAATTCGAATATTGCGTTTTTCCTGAAAAACGGAAATCGAATTTTTGGTTGATCATCCTATCTTCATGAATGGATTCTTGAAATGATTAAAGTGCCAAATGAAATCCACGAATTGGATTCCTGGTGTACTTTAAGTATCCGCGTCCAAAGATAACAAATTAATAAACAAATTAAACAACTATGTGATTATGTGCTTATGTGTTTTCTTTTATGTTTTTGTGTAATCCAAGTTTTGTTATCCAAATCCTCGTAGAATCTTCCATATCTTTGTATAAGGAAATTCATAGTAGGATATCCATAGGTACTATATTAAATCCTCAATGGGCTTCTACGTTGTAGTTAAGTCCCTCGGATTATATAGTACTACTCCATAATTAGACCCCTGAGTGGTCTAGGTAAACAGATTGATCAAAAAAATCTGGTTAGGAATATCATGTGATGATATAGCTGAAAGGACTCCTTGGTGGCCTAATTTAAAAGGATCCTTTGTCGATCTAATAAAAAGGACCCTATGGTAGTTTAGTCACACTCATCACAGGTTTGATTTTCCTCCCCTTTATATTACAAACAAATTGTGCGGACTATGCAAGGAATTGCATAATTATGGATGCATACATAATTATGAAATTCAGTGCACGGGAACCACAGCGAGTTTTGTCATGTGTCTAGAGTTCGTTCCGTTCATTTTTGTTTCTGAGGATGTAAAATGACTATTCCGTTCATTTTTGTTTCTGAGGATGTAAAATGACTATTCCGTTCATTTTTGTTTCTGAAGATGTAAAATGACTATTCCGTTCATTTTTGTTTCTGAAGATGTAAAATGACTATTCCGTTCATTTTTGTTTCTGAAGATGTAAAATGACTATTCCGTTCATTTTTGTTTCTGAAGATGTAAAATGACTATTCTGTTCATTTTTGTTTCTGAGGATGTAAAATGACTATTTCGTTCATTTTTGTTTCTGAGGATGTAAAATGACTATTCCGTTCATTTTTGTTTCTGAAGATGTAAAATGACTATTCCGTTCATTTTTGTTTCTGAAGATGTAAAATGACTATTCTGTTCATTTTTGTTTCTGAAGATGTAAAATGACTATTCTGTTCATTTTTGTTTCTGAAGATGTAAAATGACTATTCTGTTCATTTTTGTTTCTGAAAATGTAAAATGACTATTCTGTTCATTTTTGTTTCTAAAGATGGAAAATGACTATTCTGTTCATTTTCATTTCTAAATAATTCCTGTTGAAAATAACTCCGTTCATTTTTCATTTCTGAAAAATGTTCGTTAAAGAGAAAATACAGGATTATGTCTTGTTTATCTTTGATGGTTATTTAACACAAAGTCACAAATAGACTCCTACGAATGAATTTCGGGACGAAATTTCCTAAAGTAGGGGAGACTGTGACACCTGTGCCACTCCAACCATCAAACAAATGCCAAACCAAAGAAATATTGTATTTCATACTTGGGATTTGTAAAAAAATATGTGTATCGTTTACACTTATCAACTCTTATTCGATTTCAAGCTTTAAATCGCTTTCTGGAAGGTTATACGCGCACTGATGCGTAAATATAACCAGTTTAATGCAACGAACACTCCGGAATAGTGAGATAGGCTTAACATACCTTAAATAACCTTTACATAATTTAGAAATAAGTTTTGAAGGCTTTGGTATGGCAAAAATCAAGTTAAATCGCTTACAGGGACTAAAGTTGACAAACTGCGAAAGTATGCCAATTTGAACTGTAACAGACATTCCGGAACATGACCATAAGTTAAACATACCCTAAATATCCTTTACATAGCTTAGAAATAGGCTTTGAGGGGTTCGGTGTGCTAAAATAAACTTTTGAGTCATTCAGGGACTAAAAGTGTCAAAAAGTGCACAAGTTTGCATTTTCGCGCATAACTTACGTTCTGAATACATCCGTACATCCAAAAATTTATGTAAGCATGGCTATATTATGTTTTAGAGTTTGGCTTGCCAAAAATCCATTCGTCGCGTCATTTGGATCGTTTTTCGCGCTTGTGCGCATTCCGTCGTAATTAAGCGAACATCGCGTTCGTACGACCAAACGAACCAACATCCGGCATATTTTTGAGCATGTTTTGAGTTCCCTATACTTTAACTTCATTTTAGAGCCTTGAAATGAGGTCAACGGGGTTCAAACGCATCGAAAAAGGCCTTAAACACGTGCAGGGACCATTTCTGCCACTTTTGAAACAATTCTGAAACAGGGGGGTGCTAGCGTAGCGCGACTGCCTAATGCCTTTGCAGTAGCGCTACGCGACTGCCTAACCTGACCAGATTAAGTGTATTTGCAATCAGATTTCAGCTGATTAATCCTCACCCACATGTTTCCAATTGTCTAGTCATGTGATAAGGATGGAATTTTAGTCACCATAAGGTCCCGACACTTGTACGGGTGGGATTAAGGCACGTTTTCCATGAAACGATCTTAACGGTGGACCTTTTACTATAAATACCCCACCCCCCATGCTTCAAAATCACAAGAACTTTGATTTGAGAAACTCTAAGTTGAAACTATTGTTTCATACCTGAGATTTTTGAATCGAAGTTAGCATTCGGGGACCCTTCGTAAGTATTCTTTCGTTCTTTTCCTTATTTTATTGCTTTTCGAGTCAGAAAGTCAAACTTTGTTTGACTTTCAGCGTTGACCAGTAATGGTCAATGCGAAGTTCGTTTGAACTTCGCAACGTGAGTGTAATCACGTTGGTTATAGTCCCTTGGGACTATGCCTACTGATTACCACGTTGTCTAGGGTCGTAGGGTAAGCGATCTAATAAATCGCTTATACCTCGAACCCGACCCATTTGGTCGATCATTAGGATCCGACCAAACACATTAGGTGACCATAGTAGGTAGGGAATAACCTTCCGAGGTTATACCCTATGGTCACATCGTTTAAGTAGTTGTATGATAGGTAGTTTATATGCCTTAGGTAAATTACCAGAATACCCTTTTCAAGTATAATTGGTAATTTAGCATATGTAACCTAAACTTTTGTCACATAACTGATTATGTAACATGTTTAGGCATATAACACTTGTCATAGGGCTAGTTAGGCGGTCCGAACGCGTTTCACGCGAACGACGCGTTAAAGTAGCATAAGCTACCTAAACGGGTCGTAATGGGTCGTAAATAATTATGTTAGGTTTCAATTAGTATGTAGGCTTTGTTAAACCAAATGACACGAGTCTCTACACTCGTTTGGTTTACGAACCCTCATGCTACCCGATCTTCCGATTTAGGTCCGGTTTATTAACATAGTTACCTATATTAGGTGCCGTTTGATTTCCGTGATCTCTAGCATTGCTTGGTGGTTATCCTAGGACTTCTGAGCAATCTCAAGTGAGTACATAGACCCCTCTTTTACTGTTTTCCAAACTGTTTTGGGGTGGAACACATGTGCCTACTTGTTACTTTCATGCTTTCCTGTTTTGACATCATATACTTGCTATGTTCATTAGTACATTATAGTACATGATTTCATTGTGTTTATGCTAGGTGTGCCCATTGTGTGCATTACTTAGTACATCGTTTTACATTACATTTCATGCTAGGTGTGCCCATTGTGTGCATTACTTAGTACATCGTTTTACATGACATTTTGACATAGACATTTGACATAGACATTTCGACATAGACATTTTAACATGGTTGACATTTGATCATGCATTTCCCACAAAACATAACTTTGATTTAAACTAAGTTTTACTTCAATACTTTGTTTTGTGCATTTCACCTATGGTTTAGTTAATGCATTTTCACTAGCCATACATATCATTTTGGTTACACATTACATGGTTTACATTCGACACATAAACACTCTTGACATTTGTTATACATTATATGATTTACATTTTGACATAAACATTTTAACATATTATTGCAATACATTTTGGCAATTGGTTTAAACATAGACATATTACATTGTTGGTTTGGTTTGATTAAATGATTAAGTAACGATGCGTGTGTAATATGATACAAGCATGGTGGATACGCCGCTGGTACTTCCTATATATAAGTGTTTGTATGGTATCACATATTGTAGCGTTATTTGAATCATTTCAGTTTGATACATATAACATTTTATACAAATAACATATTTTTCACAATACATTGTTTTACAAGCAACTTACCTTATACAAACTCAGTTTACAATGGTTATTCATTTAACCATACATTATTCACTTATTTATACATATCATCTGAACTAATTGTTTTTCAAATGATTTACAAGACAAAGCAAATAACAAGGTTCATGACTAAACATTTTCACAAACATAAGTCATGAAACCTATTTTCACAAAACCTATGTATCTCACCGGCATTTTTATGCTGACGTACCTATTTTCACATGTGTTTTTCAGGAGCTGTTGCATAAGATGATCAAGATACACATAGGCAGACTTGGGCTTTAGTGACAATAAAAGATGCAAGACTAGTTAATTATGTTGTATTTCTTTGTTTGTTAAGACATTGTAACACTTTTAATTAATAAAACGAAACTTCAATTGCCATGGATTTGAAACATTAATTCTGTTACAACACTCCCCGATGTTTCCGCCACGTTTTGTATGTTCTACGTGGTCGGGGTGTGACATGAAAGGCGGAAACAGACATATTGAGTTGGATTCAGCTAGAATATCACTTTTAACTGTCTTTCTATTGATCTTATAACAATTACAAGTCTGTAGACACTTCGACAGAGCTTCGCCGTCGGAAAATCTCAACCTAATTCCGTTCCAAATGACACAGATCTAACCCTATTTATAGACTCACTAATTCCGCATGAAACATACACAAACGGAATTATATTACAACCGGAATTACTCACAAACGGAATTACAATGTAATTCCGTGCGGAATTACTAGATAACCCTTCAAGCGGAATTAACATCCTTCAAGCGGAATTACTCTTTGTCTTGATTTCTCGATCTTCGTGCCCTGAACAATGTAAGACTCGATACAAGACGAAGTCGACAGACGTATGCACCAACAGAAATGGCAGCAAGTTAGAATGAGAGAAGTGAGCTTGGTATTTATAGAGGATGGCAGCGAGGTTGGTTCGAAGCTGGTGCCTTCGTACGAAGCTTCCTGTTTTGTGTATGAAATTCTCGTTCCGCGTGTCAGATGCTCGTTTGATGCGTTTGGTTGCGTTAGCTAGTTCGAGTACTTTAGGTATTTTATCGAGATATTAAATGTTGCGTTTTAGCGTGATAGATTGAGTCGAGCGAGTGAGCGTTTGAGCGTTTTAAGCAAATAAACAACTACATATAACATATTTAATCACACAAATAACACAAATAAAATAAATAATTCCGTGTTTTGAGTTTGCGTTGCGATAAGCATTTAAGTGATAAGCGTTTAAATGCGATAACTACGATAAATGAGCGATAAAAAATGCGTTTGAAATATAGTTCAACCCATGGTAATCATCGAATCTCAGAGTACAAGCGTTTACGAGAGAAACAATGGTAAAATAGGAACAACCGAAGAGTCGGGTTGTTACATGGGAGACGATGTCGGTACCTGCTACGATTCAGGGATTACCTCAGTTGCCGCTATCAATTTCGAGATGGTTTTCGCCGGATCTAGATGTGATGTTTATCGTCGGACCTGGATTTGGGGCAGGCTACGGTTATCGGTTGTAAAAGGGTGGGTGCATGTGTACTCGATGGTGTGACCGGCAGATGTAGGTTGGTAAAACATGGGAACGGGGACTGTAGCCAAGACTTACCGTAAATGTTTTATACTAGGAATAAAAGGAAACAATAATTATCCCTGACAAACCTCTCCTAATACTACAACCGATTTCGTTAATTATGGGAGGATAATATTTGACATATTTCAACACGATCAATATAAACGATGAACCCGAGTTCAAAGATGAAGCTCCAAACTCCTGAATCAGAGTGGCCAATTGGATGGGATCGCGCCAAACAAAACAACAGCTGCAAAGTCTTCGTGTTTAGAGGGAACAACCTCAAGCAATTTATCAAAAAATGATAAACTTCTTCTCAACTTCAACGAGTTTAAGGATATTCAAGCGGAGAGGTACAAATAGAGGAAAAAAGTAAAGGAAGAAGCCATGACAAGGGAAATGGAGAGGCTGCAGTTGGATAGGAAATGACTCGAAATGGAACTACAATAACAAGAGGCTGGAGAATTCCGAATCATCAAAACCGACATTGAAAGCCTACCAGAATGAGACCCTGCGGTGATGTATAAAATCAAAGACAATATTGTGAAGAAATGGCTAGAAGGAAGTGCACCGTAGTAGCATTTTTATTTAAATTATGTCATTTTTAATTTTTTTAAATTATCTCATTTTCATTATATTTTATGTACTTTTTTTTTAATTTTAATGAAAATTTTTTTTATTATATGGATTAGTATTAAAAAAATGAAACTACTTTCTACCTCATGTTTATAAAACAGTTTTGTGTTTTATGTACAAAGATGAATAAATGATAGATCCTAACATTGTAATTTTAATTATTTTAAAAATTAAAAAAGTCAAAGGGTGTATTTTTCAGTCAAACAGGTCTAATCGTGTCTTAACAGATACCCAGTTGCCAGCCCTACACACCCTTGAATGCGGAAGGAGGATGAAATGGAAATTTTTATGGTTCGCCACTGATGAGGGAAGGGAAGAGGGAGCACACCTCATGCCCATAGTTATATACTTTTATATCTCAAAATAGAATATTCTAATTTTAATTCGTTAACATATCATATAATTTAATGTTGAGAAACATAGTATTGTTATGTTTAAACCTCCTTAGTTCTCATTATACCGTCAATATCCATGAGTTTGTCGTCCCTGCACATGATATACATGTTATGGGAAAAGAATATATATATATATATATATATATATATAGAGAAATGCCCGGATAGTCCCTGTGGTTTCACCTTTTTTCAGCTATAGTCCCTATCTTTCTAAAACTACTTGAATAGTCCCTGTGGTTTACCGTTTTGTTCTCGGATAGTCCCTGGGTCTAACTTCAGTTACTTTTCTCTGTTAAGTGGGTGTTGAAATGACCAAAATACCCTTTCCTTAAAAGGCCAAACCACAGGGACTATCCGGGCATTTTTCTCTTTTTATTTATAATTCCCTACCACATTCATTCTTCATCATCAGTTCATCACCTTCACACCCTTTTCTCTCTCTCTAAACCACCATCTCCTTCATCTCCACCACCACCATAAAACACCACCGCCTGTCAACACCTCCATCACCAACCCATCATCCTCGCCGTCTCTCACCGCCAAGCCACCACTGCCACAACCACCACCAACCACCATCATCCGCCACCACCACCTTCATCACCGTAATCAGCCACCAACCACCATCATCCGCCACCACCACCTTCATCACCGTAATCAGCCACCACCCCCATGTGTAAACCCTTGAAATCGCCATGTGATTTCATTTCAGAAATTCTTGTTCAATCGGTACGAATGCCACTAAAAAACTATAGGGCTTTTATTCAGGCCATGAATACGAGTAGAATGGTATAATTTTCACCTCAAATCGGTGCCGATTTGACAGTCCGGCGGTTGAAGACGGCCAGCGGTTGAAGTGTGAAGAGGATGGAGGTGGGCAGCGGCTGATGTGTGGAAGGCCGGTTCAGGTTGGAGGCGGAGATGGAGGTGATGAGTCCGGCATTAGGTTGTTTGTTGATTGCAGCATTAGGTTGAGACTGTTTGAAGGTTTAAAGGGTCCACTCGGTTGTATTGCTCACATATAAAATTTGAATCAGTGTTTTTATAATTTGTAGTGTGGAACGAAACAACAGTCCATGTGCAAAATCAGAATTAGACAATTTTGTTATCCGTTCATCTGTTGACAGTTAATTCTTTCGTTGTTTCGCATAAAACTGAATTCTGATCTGCACACGCTTAGAAACAAAATCAGAATTGTTCGTTGGGATTGTGCAAATCTGTGGATCTGTTGTTCATTGATAGAAATCAGTTAAGTCCGCAGAATCAGTATCGTTGTAGTTTGTTCGCTGAAGTTAATACGATATCTGGGATCGCACACTAATTAGCATTGCATATCTTTCCGATTCAGTCGCAGTACATTGCATAGAATTTCATCTGTTGTTATATGTTCGAAACAGAAATAGAGTTTAAGTACATTTGCTGGTTTTGCTGGTTTATATGTTTGAAATTAGTCCATTTTATTGAATATCAGTCTACAGAATCAGTCGTTTAATCATCTGCAGAATCGAATGAATCTGCAGAAATCGGAACGTCATTGTTCAGTCCATGTAAATCACTGCAGTAATTTCAGTCGCAGAATTGAGTTTATCCGCAGTGCGAGTTCATTCGTTGGAAGTTTATGCAGAATCTGACCCTTTCGGAGATGAGTGTGGGTGTGAGGTTATCATCGAAGAAGGAGAGGGCACAGGGGTTTTGTCTGGTGTGCGGGTTATGATTCACAGGGTGGTGGGGGAGGGTGGAGGAGGGTGATGGTGGCGGTGATGGTGGAGGGTGGAGGTTGAAGATGAAGTGTGGTGGTGGGGTTTTATAGATAAAAATGAAGAAGACGCCCGGATAGTCCCTGTGGTTTGGCCTTTTAAGGAAAGGGTATTTTGGTCATTTCAACACCCACTTAACAGAGAAAAGTAACTGAAGTTAGACCCAGGGACTATCCGAGAACAAAACGGTAAACCACAGGGACTATTCAAGTAGTTTTAGAAAGATAGGGACTATAGCTGAAAAAAGGTGAAACCACAGGGACTATCCGGGCATTTCTCTCATATATATATATACGTTGTTTACTTTTCGGAGGATGAAGTCTTTGCACAAAATAATATATAATCACCATTTTAGCTATTTTATAATCTGGTACAACTTAGAATGGATTGTTAAGAAAGAACATGTTATTTCTAATACCATTGACGACATTATTTATGATTTAATAGTACAAGGAATTAATCATCATGTGCACATGATGTAATTTTGTAAAACCATTGACTAAATTTTTGTTAAATTTAAAAGCTGTGAAGAACGATTTTCGTTTAGATAAACAATCTTGAAAGACAATCAAAGAGTTCAAAATAAGAATCATGTTATTGATTTTACTGTTGTTGATTTTGCCAGGTTCTAGCCATGGCAAATGCTCTACTACAAACACCACCTTCCAGAAAAACCCGCAAATCCTTGTAAATTTGCTTATCAAAAATGCCCCTCTTCAACATGGATTCTATAACTCAAGTTTTGGGAATAACTCAGATAAAGTCTATGGTGCCTCTCAATGCAAAGCTAATATATCTTCAAATCATTGTGCCAGCTGTTTAAGTTCATCCTTGGGTTCCTATAATGGATGTCCTGAATTCCCAGAAGTAGAATTTGTATCTAGTTTCTGCACTACAAAGATCTACAATAAGAATATTATTGGAGTATGGACCAACTACACAACTGCTAAATACCCAATTCAAGCATTGGACGATCCATTAGTATTTTCGAAAGGGTTTTCGATGATGCAAGATTTAGCAAGCACTGTTCCTTATCAACCATTGATGTTCCAAGCAGCTGAAATGGATGTTGGGATTTATGGGAAGAGGTATGGTTTGGCTCAGTGTGGACGAGATTTGAGTACGTTAAATTGTAGAAATTGCTTGGAGGATAGATTATTCCGATATAGATCGTTTGTCGAGAATAGAACTCGATGGGAAATTCTTGGGTGTAGTTGCAGCATGTGGTATTCTAACGTTTCAGACACAGATAAGAATCTAAACGCGAGTGTGGCCGAGATCACCCCTTCAGCTTTGCCTTCGCCTTCTGACAACCAAGTTCTTCCACCTGGAAGTGTTACATCAGGTAAGTTGCTCCTATATATATTATGTATTTGATTAGAAACCCTTGTATTTTGTATAATTCAAATATATCATGAATTAGTGTTGTAACAATTTGTACTTATATGGCTGGCTGTACTCAGGAGCTGAAAGATGCCATGGAGGAATGTGGATTGGAACCAACATCTGGATCAGTGCTTTAACAAAACTATTATTAGCAACTCAAGTTTTTCATTTGTCATGAATGGTGCTGCAGCAGCGATCATATATTTTAACCAAAAATATTTAATGAGTTCAAAGTTGTAGTTTTATTTGTAAGTTATTTCTAAGGTTATTTGCTGTGTTTTAACTTGTTGAGTTCCAGCTTCAGTCTCTTATTTTGTGCATCGCGGTTATTGTTTTACTTGTTTTTTCGTGGAATTAATTCTAAAATGTTTATTAAGTTGATTTTTATTGTTCGTTTATGTTCATTATTATTATTATTATTATTATTATTTGTTATTAAAGTTAACACGTAATTACTTGAAAATACAAGGGTCATTTTTTTTTAATTCCGCACAAGGCCCCCGAGGGCCCTTGACCTTTTGGGGACAGCCCTGCCTATCACCACTGTTAGAACACCATCGATGGGATTTGACGTGTCAACAATGTATCCTCCTCAGAGACCGACGTTGCGATCGAGTTCACGTTCTCGTTTTGTATGCTTTCCAGCAACTATGACGTTTAGTCATAAAGAGCATTTTAGCGTGGTGATGAAGCAATGTTTAAGGTGGTGATAAAGTAGTATAGAGTGTTACGTTGGTTAATTAGTAGTTAAATGGTGAGTTAGGGTGGTAAACTTAGAGACGCGTGGCTTCTGTACTTTCGTGCAGTGGCGGATCTAGAAGAAAAATTCAGGGGTATCCTAAGAAGCTTTTTTCGACCCGTTCTAAGAATTCAAGAGCCCCCTTGCGGCTAGTAAAAATGGGCCCTTAAATTCTTCTTTTACCTGTGCGACTTATAGAAAATGCACAATACTAAATAAAAATACACAACAATATAAACATAAATTTTAAAATCTACAAGCTATAAATTCAAAAGTGAAAACTTAAAATTTCATATCGTAGAGTTCGATAAAACAAGTCCAGTACCGCTTGAATGACTTATACGACTTGTCAATATTAAAAATTTTAGGTTTTATAATGAATCATATCTAATATCTTTATCTTTAATTTTCTAAAATTGGAGTTTAAAATTGACGAGGTATGACTCAGACCGGCTAACCTGGCCCGGTCATTACCTATTATTTTATTATAAAAACTAGGTTATAACACCGTGTATTACACGAGTTAAGTACATAAAAAATCAAATAGTTAATAACGAAGATTTAAAAATTATAAAACGATATTTTTAAGACGCTTTTGTGATATCCAAACAAAATTTTGTGTCATGTATGATCAAAACTTGTGATGTTTATCAAGTTTATAAATATGAAAGCATTTGAACCATCGATTATAAGACAAACTATATCATCGACTTTTTCACAAGTTTTAACAGTCATGTGAACATACATTTAATAACCCAAGTTTTATTTAAATAATAGTGGTCTTAGTTTATTAGTTCTAAAAAAATGTTGAAATGTCCAGATTAGGCATATAGCAATTATCCAATTAGATAAACTTATATCAAAAAATAATGTTTCAATTTAAATTAATTAGATAAGTATAAATTATCGGTATTTATTAAATTATATAACTTTAAAATTTAATATCTGGACGTGAGTTACATCTTAAAAGGATGGTTGTTTTTGGATAAATTTATTAGTATGATAAATATAATTATGGTTCTTCTTGCATTTTAAACATATATTAAATTTAAGAATAAAATGCACGGATAGTCCCTATGATTTTGTAAAATAACACCTATAGTCCCCAACTTTTGTAAAATGCACGAAGAAGGCGTGTATCGATGAGGGAGTTGCAGGTGGTGAGGGTGAGGGTGGGGTGGGGCCACTTGAGTTAACTTTATCTTTTAATATTTTAATATTTTTAATACAGTAAGGGCATTAAGGTCATTTCACACCCACTTAACTGAGAAAAATAACCTCCATCCACTCTAGGGACTATCCGAGTAACAAACTGTCAAACCAAAGGGAGCACCGGTGTAATTTACAAAAGTTGGGGACTATATGTGTTATTTTACAAAACCACAAGGACTATCCGTGCATTTTACTCTAAATTTAATAATTTAAATTAAATAATAATTATCTACAATTAAGGAATTAAGATATAATTTCTAACCTAGTAATTAATATAAATAAATAATAAGATATTTTATGGAACTTTTTCTGTAATTTCTTAAATGTTTTAAACATATTATAATTAATTAAATAATAATTATATACAATTACTGATCGTCTAGAATAATGACAAGTGTCCCTCCATTGGTTTCTTTTAATATATAGTATAGATATAATTACACATGTTTATTCTAGAATCTTCCATTCAGCATGGATAAACCACGTAACCAAATCCCCAATCTTTTGGGAAGATCATGTAAATCCCTAACTTATCGGAGCTCATCCTAAGTTAAGGGAAACCCTAATGGTAAACTATAAATAGAGGTAAACATCAAAGGTATGATTCATTCTGTCTCTCGTTTACTGTCTCTCTCTCTACATATATTTTTTTACTCCCACAATCGAGACTTATTCTCACGCCGGAGGGTGGTTACAGGAATAACCCCATTCCTGTAACGAGTCCTAACGGTGTTTTCTTTTGCAGTCAGTGGTTCGGATCGCCAAGAGTTGAAGTCCTAGTCGGAGCTTACCGTTCAGGTCAGCGTTTCTTCATTGGCGCCATCCTTGGGACCCGATCGGTAACATCTGTGAACGTAGACCCAATGGCAAGCGATCAGAACACGGCAACAACACCAAACCAAGCAGTGATAACCAGTAATCCGTTGCTGGTGACAAGTTCTGTGGTTACCACCATGCCAGCCTCACCCGCCATAACCAGGTCTTTAGACCAGGAATTTGAAGCAGAAGCGCCACCGGGGTTTGCAAGCGCCTCAGTCACCCTCTCTAGGACGGTAGGTGCAGACCCTCTCTCATACGCCTCATGGCAACTATGGCCGGTGGCACCAACCACAACAACCACCATTATTTCTACCCCAGCATCAGCGATAAATGAACAGACTATACGTCACAACACTATGCCCGTTATCACATCCGCGGGCCCAAGTAACATTACACAGCAAATGAGCATGGCTCAGTATTATCAGCCGCCGGCCACATACGCTATGCCACCGTTGTATTCAGCGGCGCTTACAGCAGCGCTGTCCACGCCACCTCATCAACCGGTAATCATGCCTGCTGGAATTATGAATGCTCCAGTCACACCTGGGAATCAAGCTTATTTCCCAGGGTACTACTATGCACCTCCTTATGGGTACCTACCCCCGTACAATAACCAGACTTACTCTCCCCAAATGACAGCACAGAGTTATGCTCAACAGCCACCATACGCAGCCTACATGCCGCCATGGTGGTCTTTTCCAGCATCACAACCAACTTATGGACAAACCCCGCCTATAGCGGAACCCGTTTACGACAGGGGTAACACATCAAGGCCTCGTTTCTCCCCAAACGGGGGTCCCAACTCCACACCCAACATCACCACATCCCAACCCCCAGTCACTCAAGGGACGAGCCAGGGGGCAACTCAATAAATACAGCCCATCAATGTGGAAGACGACGACCTTACCAGGCCTTACAAGCCAGCAGACGCCACATTCAAATCAAAATTCACAAGGAGGATCGCTATAGCCCCGATCAAAGAGAAACCTAAGATGCCCCAAACTGTGGGAAAATACGATGGCTTGAGCTATCCTGATGATCATCTTAATCTGTTCATAAGTGTGGGAGAGGTAGCCTGCTGGCCCATGCCTATCTGGTGCAAGATGTTCGTTCAAACGCTGGTAGAGGCGGGCACGAGTATGGTGGGATAGTCTGCCCATTGGGGAGATTGACAGTTTTGAAGATTTAGTGGCCAAGTTCCAGCTGCAATTCAGTCAACAAAGGCGACACACAAAGGATCGAAATGAACTCCTCCATATTCATAGGCGTGACAATGAGACGGTGGAGAGTTTCATCATTAGATTCAACAAAGAAAGCCTGGAAATCCCAGGTATAACAAATGATCTGGCCTGCGGTGCTTTCCTACAAGGAGTAAACGATGACGAGCTATTAAGGACACTATATGGAAGGGATGGCGTGCCTTCCACCATAGACGAAATCCTGAGAATTGCCAAAGTATATGTCACACAGGAAAAGACTGTGGCAGCCAGTCACGCTGCTAACAGGAAAAAGGAAGCACAAAAAATCCAAGATGATAGAGAGCAGCGAAACTCTAAGGGCAAGAACAGGGGGGACAGGTTCCAAAAAAGCGACAGGTCAGATTCACGATATGACAGGTCCAGGGGCTCATATTCAAGAAACGAATCTTCCTCCAAGTCAAGGTCCGAGTACCCTAACCTAAGTAAAACGTCGGCAGAAATCCTGGCTTCTGAAAACCTGAAACTCAACCCTCCAAAGCCCCTGAAAGATTCGCCCAATAAAGACACTAGCAAATAATGTGAATATCACAAGGGCAGCGGCCATGATACTAACGATTGCTATCAGTTGAAGAAGCAAATCAAATACTATGTAAAGACGGGGAAACTGGCCCACCTGGTTCGCGACATAAAGCAGGGCCCGCCCCCTAACAAGGAAGATGCAGACAAATGGGCGGGTAAGAGAAAGCGGGAGCTAAATATGGTATACGCCGATAAAGGAAAGGGAGCGAAAAAGAGTTTCTCCACACTTGAACCCTGGATGCTTGCAACCATGACAGTCGAACCACGTGTTGAGGATTTACACCTCACCACCGACCCCCTAATCATATCCGCCGTTGTAGGTGACTATAACATGAGAAGAATCCTGGTAGACATCGGGAGCTCTGAAGACATAATTTATGAGCACTGTTTTCACAAGATGCAACCAGAAGATAAAAAGTTGCTCGAGTTAGTACACGCCACTATAAAGGGGTTCACTGGAGAAAAGGTTGATCCAATTGGCCAAATCACTTTTCCAGTAACATTCAGACACGCTTCCCGGGAGAGGACCATACTCCTAACATTTCTTGTGGTACGTGCTGAATCCTACCACAATGTAATAATTGGAAGGTTCACCCTGGGAAAACCAGATGCTGTGGTCTCCACGGCACGCAAGTTTATGAAGTTCCCCACACCGCGGGTGATTGCAACAGTCTACCGGGACAAGGTTGGGGAAGTGTTGGACACCAAAAGATGCCGGCAAGGGCCTAAAGGTGCAACCGGTCCGGAAATGTGGGTTTTGAGCACACGCCACCCTGAGCAAACGGTTACAATAGGAGATGGCCTCTTTCCTGAAGTTAAAAACAACTTGAAACAATTGCTAAGGAGGAACGCCGATATCTTCGCTTTTGAACACTCGGATATGACCGGGATACCCCGGGACAAGGCAGAGCACAGGTTAGCTACGCTCCCAAGCATCAAGCCAGTAGCCCAGGGAAAGCGTAGCATGGCCCCTGATCGAAGAGACGCCGTAGTAAAAGAAGTACGAAAGTTGGTCGAAGCTGGAATCATCCGGGAAACTAAATATCACACATGGGTATCAAACCCCGTTATGGTCAAAAAGCCAGATGGCACATGGCGGATGTGCATTAACTTCAAAGATTTAAACAAGGCCTGCCCAAAAGACGCTTATACATTGCCCGAGATGGGCTTCAAGGTTGACTATTTGGTCCCTTTTAGGTATAAGTGTTTCTTAGACGCCTATAAGGGTTACCACCAGATCAAGATGTCAAGAGAAGACGAAGAGAAAACGGTGTTTCATACTAATATAGGCATTTTTTTGCTACACCAAAATGCCTTTTGGTTTACGAAATGCCGGGGCTACTTATCAATGGCTCACGGACAAGGCCTTTGAGAGGCAAATCGGCAGAAATTTGGAGGTATATGTCGATGACTTAGTAATCAAGAGAAGGGAGGAGAAACAAATACTGGAAGACATCGAGGAAACTTTCCAAAAGATGAGAGAATACAACATTAAGCTCAACCCCAAGAAGTGTTCATTCGGGGTAGAAGAAGGTAAATTCTTGGGGGTAGTGGTCACCCGGGACAGCTTTAAAGCCAATCCGGAAAAGATAGCTGCTATAACGCGAATGCCCTCCCCCAGAACTTTAAAAGAGGCACAAGCACTGAATGGGCGTTTAGTAGCCATAAACAGATTCTTGGCAAGACACGCCGAAAGATCTTTGCCATTTATAAAAACATTGAAAGATTGTCTGAACAAGAAAAACTTCAAATGGACCAGTGAAGCAGAAGAAGCCCTTCAAGACATGAAACGTTCATTGAAAAGTTACCTATGTTGACGGCACCGTACGCAGAGGAACTTTTGAAGATGTACCTGGAGGCAGCTCACGACGCTGTAAGCGCGGTACTCATGGTAGAAAGAGATGGCAAACAAACGCCCATATACTACATTAGCCGGGTATTAGCGGGACCTGAAACGCGGTATCCAACACTTGAAAAACTGGTACTTGCATTAGTCCACGCTACCCGGCGTCTCCGAAGATACTTTCAAGGGCACCAAGTGAAAATCCTAACAAACTATCCCCTGCAACAAATCTTACACAAACCAGAAATCTCTGGGAGATTGGCCAAATGGGCGATTGAGCTGGGAGCCCTAGACATCGAGTATCGAAAATGAACAGCAATCAAGGGGCAAGTCATCGCCGATTTCTTAGCCGAAATTCCGGATGGAGAAGTGATACAAGACCCCGTGGTTAATGACATACCCGAATCTAGCACAGCCAGGCAGACATGGAAGTTATACATAGACGGGTCTTCCAGTGGAAAAGGGTCCGGAGCGGGCCTCATGCTAATAAGCCCGGATGAAATAAAATTGATGTACGCTATGCGGTTTGATTGTGAATGCTCCAACAATGAGGCAGAGTACGAAGCGCTGTTGGCGGGTCTGCGAATGGCCCAGTCCATGGGAGCAACACGGGTCGATGCATATGTTGACTATCTGCTGGTCAATAATCAGGTGAATGAGACCTATGAAGCTAAAGACGAGACAATGGCAAAATACTTGGCTAAAACCAAGGAACTCATAGCTTCATTTGAAAACGTTACACTTTGTTGGTGCATTAATGTTTGTTAACTTCTTCTTTAACAAGTCTTGTGTCTAGATAGGATAAACCAGTGCTCAGCAGGATAGAAATTAGGTTTTATATGTTAAAAGGGTATTTCGCACGAAATGACAAGAGTTATTTCGTACGAAATGAAACAAAGTCATTTCGTACGAAATGAAACAAAGTCATTTCGCACGAAATGATGATGTTTGTTTCGTGCGAAATAGTCACCCCTATAAATACCTGAGCTGGTTCATCATTTGTAACTTTCCGATTCCAGAGCTGAGGTGCTGCCAGTTTGTAAAACGATCTGTAAATGCTTTGAAATCATTAATAAGAAGATAATAAGGGAGAATCAAGCTGTATCAAGTTAGAATCACTGATTCCGCCTTTGATTCTGACTCAAAACTCTTCTGAACGACTCATTCGGGTCATACGACGATCCAATGTCACACCCCGATATTTCCACGTATTACCGGTGGGCCCGGTGGGGAGTATCGTGACGTAGTTGATATCATCATAGTCAAACAACACAATTTAAATGCACAACGGAAGTAAAAGATAAATATATTACAATCCGATTCAAAAGTAATATCAAATATTACAACGGAATGTAAGACGGATCCACAGGCGGATCAAAAGATGAAAAGAAACTTGGTTCAACAGACTTTCAGGCATCTAAGCTTGCGAGACTTTTATTTGATGCTAGGAGAGACCAGCCTATTCCGATTAGTACATGCACTTAGCCTTTTTGGGAAAATACGTCAGTTTGCACTGGTAAATACAATTTAACTGACTCATTTTGAAAACGTTTAATAAAATTGATTTGAATGCACATGGCATAAAACTTTTTATAACTTGAGATAATTATTTATATATAAACTTGTAAAAGAATTACATGTTCGTTATACGTTCAGTAGCCCGGGTTGAATACCGGGTTAAAGATTAATAGACACATCACATGATATAGTCCCGCGGCGAGTTATTCTCGTAACCGGCTGTTATACCTTATTATTTATATATGCACTGGCGGGTGTACGCCTACACCCCGTGCTAAGGTCGTGGCCATTCAATGAATGATGCCAAGGATATCCGGGACATGGTCATTAACCCCCCAAAGGCTTTAAGCAAACAAAAAAAAAATTAAACGGGACATTTCAATAAATTAACCTTCATACAATTAAAAATTCAATGCCCGACCAAACGGTATTTTATATACCGTACCCCAAGCCCGTATAGGGAAAATAAGTTAAAAGTATTTACCTGAGCAAGTATAATTCACAAACAGCAAATGCAAGTAGCTTTAACCGGGTCTCCTAATTTGGAACGAAGGTTTTTAATAACCTATTAGATTCCTAACGGGTCTTAATTAAGCCTATGCTTAGACCGGTTACTTTTAAAGGAGGATACGGTTCAAAACACATGATTAAGCGAAGACCGGATTAGAATGTGGTTTAGACCCGACAAGCTTGTATACTTGTGTAATAAGGGTAAACCAAACACATTCTGGATTTTGAGATAAAAATGATAAGGTTTGACCCGTTTCGGCTAATTTATGCAAACTAGTTACATAAGCCGATCCGAACGCGAAAAGTGCGTAACAGGTAACCAAATGAGTCATGGACAGGTTTCCTAAGTTAATATGCCTTAAACATATTGTGACATCAGTAAGATCTCCTATTATGCCCAAAACGAATTTAAACTCAAATTACGCCCCGTAGGGGTATTTTGGTCATTTTAAAGGTCATAAAAGAGTTTAAATATAAATCTGAGTTTCAGGTCTCATATAATCAGTAAAAATACTTACTTTAATAAGTTATATCAGTACGGTCACGTAGCCATGTTCGTGTGAACAGTGGCTTAACCGTTTAAAAGTCAAAGCGTTTATCGCAAACGCTTGACTTTTCGGCTATAAACGCTAAACGATTAAACTATGCACGAATGAACACTTACCAAGGGTCCAAAGGACTGAAGGAGGTTCTCAAGAAGCTCAAGACCCTCTCCAAAATCAGAGAACAAGCAGAATGAAGGGAAAAGTGTGAAAAACAAATGAAACCCATCTCCTATATGTACTTTTCGGGACCTAGTAGGATCGCGACAAGTGTCGGGGAGTTATAATCAGATGGCAATAAGTGTTAAGTGGTTTTATTATACAATGGGCAGCCCCTAGAATCGAGTTTGTGAGTATTGGAAACCAGCTTGAACAAAAACCAGCAACAAACAGGCTGTCTGCAGCTGTTTTCTGCATCTGTCCAGGTCTCGCGGCCCGCGTAGGGGTCTGTGTGGCCATACACGGCCCACCTAACAGTCCAGCCCAGCATATAATTTCCAGAATGTGCAGTTTCAGTCCCTGAACTATGTTTAATGGCTTTTCTGACGCGTATAAGGCCCGTTAATCTCATTTCAAGGCTCCACCATGATGCCCACACATAGGGGACATGAAACATGCTCTAAAAAATGTCAGATGTCGGTTCGTTTGGCCGTACGGTCACGTTGTTCGTCTAATTACGACGAAACACGACCGGACGCGAAAAACGATCCAAATTACGCGACGAATGAAATTTTATCATGCCGAACACGAAAATAAAATATTTTAATGCTTACATAAATTTTTTGGTTGTCCGGATGTATTCAGAATGCAAGATATGCGCGAAAATGCAAACTTGTGCACTTTTTGACACTTTTAGTCCCTGCATGACGTAAAAGTTTATTTTTACGCACCAAACACCTCTAAGTCTATATCTAAGCTATTTAAAGGATAATTAGGGCATGTTTAACTCATGGTCATATTCCGAAAGGTCCGTTACCATACGAATCGGCATACTTTTGCAGTTTGACGCAAAAAGTCCTTTAATCGCGCAAAGTAGCGCGAAATGTCGTTTACTGACATCCAAGCCTTCCATGGCCCGTAATGGGCATTCCCAAGCATGAGTTTAATTATTTCTATGCTTTCGATCGCTTAAATGGTCACCAAAAGGCGTAGATTCAAAAGTTGACGCTTTAGGTCCTTCTAATGCGCAAACTTGCGCATTTCATTGTTTAATATCATCGAAGCCTCATCTAATCCATATTAGGCATTCTTGAGAGTATTATTAAACATCACGATGCTTCGGGTTCGCTAAAAGGTCATTCAGGGGTGTAATTAAACATATTGACACTTTTAGTCCTTCTAACTTGCAAAGTTGCGCGTATCTTTACTTATAGGCATAAAAACTTTAGACGGCCAATGTTTGGCATTACCGAGAGTATAATCAAATATGATGAAGCTCCCGGTTTGTTAAAAGGTCACTCAGAGGTAAGAATTAACATGTTGACGCTTTTAACCCTTCATTGCGCAAACTTTCAATTAATTACGCGAACGGCTACACTCGATCAACAAGTGGCTCATTTGTGAATATAAATACTGTACGAGGTTATTTAGAAACTTATTTTAGGTATACAAACACTTCCAGTCCTTTCTTAATCAAGGTTTTTGATTTTTCGAAAAATTAGTCCCTTAAATTCAATATTTGACTTCATTAGGGTTTATTACACGTGTCAATACATTATTGGACGTGATTTTACGAGGTGTTACATCCAACAAGTGGTATCAGAGCTCTGGAGGAAGAGTTCATACCGATTCAGCTTGTTTTCATCTGATTTTCTGACTTCTACGCCTTCTTTTCAAAATTAATCAGGATTTAACGGATAAAATGGCTTGAATTTCACATATATCACGTAAAATACTGCTTTAACGAATCCTTGAAAGAATTGGACCAAAAATCGACCAAAAACCGGATCAATTTGAAAAATTCTTAGCCGACAGTGTGACGTCATCATCATTCCGTACGAAATCAACATCTTATTTCGCACGGAATCAATTTTGAAGAAGCTCATTTCGCGTGAAATCAACATCAGAAACGTCGTTTCGCACAAAATCAACATCTGGAACGTCATTTCGCACGGAATCAAAACTTTGGACCTCATTTCGTACGAAATCAACATTCATTTCGTACGAAAGCAGCTATTTCGCTTGAAAAGTGTCTATTTCGCTTGAAGAGTGTGATTTCGTTTGACTATTCCGCACGAATTAGTCATTACTCTTGAAAGACTGCCATTTCGCACCAAATTGGCATTTCGTTTGAAAGTCATTTCGCGTGAAGTTCATTTCGCTTGAAGATTATTTCGTTTGAGCTGTTTCACTTGAATTTCATTTCGTTTGAAATTGTTTCTAAAATCTCAAAACAATTTCGAAGTGTTTGTTGACTGTTTCAGGTACTTGAAAGATGGATGAGTTTATGAATCCGTTCAGTGATGCTTTTGCTTTTACGGGAAGCACAGGAGATGATACATCAAATAACACAAATGAAAATGCTCCAAATCCGAGTGCAAAGAAAACCATTGCTGATTCTTTGAGTGTTGATAGTGCCTATGGTACCTACAACAAACCGCCCAAGCTAATGGCGATAGAAGAATACAACAGATGGGCTACTAGGTTTGAAGAATGGCTGAAAGCTTTTGCATATCTAAGTTGGAAGAGCATGAAGAATGGTTTTGATATGGGAAGAACGGATTATGAAAATATAGAAGAGAATGAAGTAGAAAGATTCGTCGCAGAACATAAATGCATCGCCTTACTTCATCAGTCTATGAGGGATGACATTATATCATTAATTGAATACAAAGATTCCAGATATCTATGGGAGAAACTGAAAATAAAATGTGTGGGTAGTGCCGAAATTGTTAAAAACAAAAAGAAGTTGTTAAGAAAAGAATTCGATCTGTTTGGGTGTTTGAAAAACGAATCTGTAACGAAGATGATAGAAAGATTCGGTCATTTGAAGATGGAACTTGCAAGACACGGAATTGTGTATACTCAGGAAGAATTGGTTGACAAACTGTTTGACTCACTGCCTGATGAGAAAGACTGGCAGTACTTTGCTTTGATGCTGAAGAACACAGTAAAGTCGACAGATCTGACAGTTGATTTACTAATCGAAAGGTTGGAGAGTCATGAATTGGAGATCAGGAAGACTAACAAAGTCAACAACTCATCGTATCAGCAAAATGTTGACTTGTATTATCGAGGAAGTATGATCCCGAAAACTGTATCACCGAAAACTGCATTTTCAGCAGAAAATTCAAACATGTCAAGAAACTTCAAACAGTGGTTATCATGGAGGATCATCATCAACTGCTCCAAGTCAATCAGTTCCAAAGAACCTGTTTCAATGCAATATTGCTGTGGATCTCAAAAATGCTCAAAACTTCAGTGAAGAATCCGCAAAGCAACAAATGGTGTTTTTAGCATCTGTTTTAGAGTCTTATGAGAGTCTTGTAGCAGGAAAGATTGGAAACACTAACCTCACCAAGGAAGATTATGATCAAATCGACCCCGAGGAGATGGAGTTGATTGATATCAGGTGGTGTATGGAAAGTGCAGTCAGAAGGGCTCAAAGATTCATGGAGATAACAGGCAGACACTCCATTGGCGGACCTTCAACAAAGCTTGGGTTTGATAAGTCGAAGGTTACTTGTTTCAAGTGCAAGCAAAAGGGGCATTTTAAAAGAGAATGTCGAAATGCATATGCTGATGAAACGACAAATCCTTTCCGTGAAGATTATTACAAAAGAGCCATTTATCATCAAAACAAATCTGAATCCCCCAGAATGAAGCAGATAGAAGAAAATCCCAAAGCATTAGCTGTTATCGATGACGATGGGGGTTTTGATTGGAGTGAACTGCTACCAGAAGAAGACGCAGTGGGGTATGCCTTTATGGCAAAAATTGTTCCTTTCAAAGATACCAGAACAGAAGAAGTGAAATATATCAACAGAAAGATGACAACTCCAGTCATGAAGAGCAAAATCTATCAGACATGGAAAGAAGCAAAAAGGGCAAATAGATGGGATGCTGATAGAGAATGTTATCTAGATCCTAAAGGAAATATAGTTGTTGATCCAGATTCTGTCAGTGTTGAAACTCTCACCAAGCAAATTGCAGAACAAGAAGAAGCAAGACAGAGAATGTGGTGGGGAGGAGGAGAAGCTGATGAGAAAGAAAAGGAGATAGAGTTGAAGCCAAAGAAAGTTGATGATGGAATAATTGACACGTCAAAAGAATTCACAGCTGAAAATTTGAAGAAAATGACTGACAAAGTGCTTGCAGCAAAAGAGTTAGAGGTAGACTCTAAGTCCAGTTCTGAGTCTAAAAGCAAGGTCGGTTCAAATGATTCGATCAATGAATCAGGTAAGAAAGCCAAAATTGAGAATGACTGCAAAAATTGCATGAAAGATTGCAAAGTTTGTAGTACACTTGCTTATCTCGGCGGTAAAAAGACCGAAGAACTGACAGAAAGAGTCTGAGAAGTTGAAAATCAAATCTTAAACCGTGACAAAATGTTAAAAGCTTCAAATGATCAATTAAGAGAATTAACTGTAAAAATTGAAAATGATAAAATTGACGTAGAAAGAATTAGGAAAGAAAATGAAAAATTAATTCTTGAAAACCGTTAACTTTCAGAAAGTTATGAAAAGCTAAAAAGAACGATAAAAGATTCTGATGAAAGAAATGGTAAAACAAACAAAGAAAATTTACAAATTTCAGGAGTACTTCGGTCAAAAGAAGAGCAAATCAACCAACAATTGGATGAGATTGCTAATCTGAAGCTTCAAGTTCAGGAAGCAAAGATTGAAAATGAACGCATCAATTTGAAACTCAACAGTTACAACTCCGCAAGTTTTGTTCTTCAACATATTGTTCCTAAACCTATCGGGAAGAACAAAGCTGGCGAAGATGTTTATTCGGACGGAACTAGGGTTGGGTATCATCAGGTTCCACCACCAGTGTTAAATAATTTTTCAAAGAAAAAGTCCGGGTTGGTTAATAATGATGAAACACATGAGGTTAAACTTCCAGAATCAATTGATGTTACATTCACCTCATCATCCGATGATAGTGTTCAGTCCGAAGTTGTTAAAAGTATGGTTGAAAGTGTTTTGAAATCTGAAAGTGACTCAACTGAGGATGAAGAATGTTTCTTGGAAAAATATATTCCGAAATCAACATCCAAAAACAACTTAATTGAAGAACCTAATCTTGTGATGTACAAGATGTCGGGATCGGATAAGTTGTATTCGGATTTTGAATTTCCATTGGAAAATGTGAATGTCGACAAATTGAAAAATGTTTTTAAACTGGTTGAGATTGATGTGTCTGAGATCGAAGGTTTGAAACGTTCCAAAAGGTAATTAAACTTTGAAAAAGATAAAGCTTACTACAAAAAACCTGTTGTACTGCCACGTTTTTCTAACAACAATCAAAACAAATGGCCGGGTGGTTATAAGGGTGGTAAGAATTATCAAAGAAGGAACTTTCAAAATAAGAAGTTTGTTGAGAAAAAGGTGTTTGTAAAAAGCTCGAGTTCTCATTCCGAGCAGGAATCTGAAATTTTTTCAAATTCAAATGAAGAGTTTTTTGAAGAAAAGGCCTCACAGCCTCAGACCGAAGGCACAAGTCGAGTAGCTGACACTCGTACATGCTTTAAGTGCAACAAAGTTGGACATATTGCATGAAAGTGCACCAACTTAAAGCCTAAGTCTGAAGTTGTTGAGAGTCAGAAAAGAAAAGTTGATACAAAAGGCAAAGCTCCAATGGTTGTTGAGAAGAAAGTTTTGAAAAATGAAAACACCAAGATCAAAACTGAACCCGTAAAGAATGTGGTAACTAAAACTGATAAATTTTACAAACGGATTGCTTCGCCTCAACAAGCATGGAAACCAAAATCAGTTGAAAAGAAATCAAGTTCTACAAAACCAAAGGTTTCTGAGATGGAAAATCAATCATCCTCTACCACTCCGGTAAAGATGAATGTTCCTTTGGATTACTATGAGAAACTTGAGGATCAAAAGTCTACTACTTCTGAAAAGAAGTATGTACCAAAGAAAGACCAATCATCTGGTCAACCTCCTAAAAATGATTTCTTTTTATACAAAAAGGTTGAGATTGGGTCTGAAGAGAGCTTAAAGATGAATGAAAAAAAATTTCCGCCACTTTACACTGCTAAAACTCACATCAAAGTCAAGCTACATGAGTCAAAAGAGGCTTGGGTGGCATCAAAATCTAACTAAAGTGTTTGTGATATGTGCAGGAGCTTCCAAGATCCGTTTCACGTTGGATTATGGATAGTGGAGCTTCTCGGCACATGACGGGGAAGAAGACCCTACTGTACGATGTTCGAGGGTTTAATGGAGGATATGTGAGTTTTGCAGGCAATCAAGGTGGTCGAAGAGTTGGTGAAGGAACTTTATCGAATGGTATTGTGACGTTTGAAAGAGTAAACTACATCGCCGAGCTTGAAAACAATCTTCTGAGCATTTCTCAGATATGTGATCGTATGTATACAACGCACTTTACAGATAAGGAATGTTTGATATTGAAACTAGGATTTGTTGTTCCCGAAGAGTGGGTTATCATGAGAGCACCTAGAGTCAATGATCTGTATGTGTTGGATATGAGTGTAGCAACTACTACCACGGGTCAGGCTCACTGCTTTATGTCAAGAGCAACGGAAAAAGAATCACAATTATGGCATCGAAAGATGGGCCATATTCACCTGCGAAAAATGAATTACCTGGTGCATAACGACTTAGTAACTGGTGTTCATGTGAAAGGTTTTCATCTTGAGGGGGAGTACATTAGTTGCATCAAAGGGAAGCAAAAGTAACTCAGTCTCGAGACCGTTAGAGAGACTTCATATGGATCTTTTTGGTCCAGTGAACCTCAAAAGCATAATTGGTGATCTCTACTGTCTAGTAGTAACAGACGACTACTCGAGATTTTCGTGGGTATCTTTTCTGAAGTCAAAGGATGAGACATTTGAAAGTTTGATGACGTTGTTCAGAAAAATTGAAAACTTATACCAAACTTGAATCAGAATAATCAGGAGTGACAACGGTACAGAGTTTAAGAACAATAAAATGGAAGAGTATTGTGATGAGAGAGGTATATTGCAAGAATTTAGTGCTCCTTACACTCCGCAACAAAATGGAGTAGCTGAAAGAAAGAACAAGACGCTAATTGAAACGGCTAGGACGATGCTTGCTGATTCAAAATTACCTGTCAACTTTTGGGCAGAAGCAGTGTCAGCCGCTTGCTATACACTCAACCGGGTTCTTACAGTGAAGAAATTCAACAAGACATGTTTCGAGCTGATCAACAGCCGCAAACCTAACCTAAAGTATCTGGAATCGTTTGGGTCTCCCTGCACAGTTCTAGAACCTTATGGTAAATTTGGTGCAAAAAGCATTTAAGGAATTTTTGTAGGATATGCAAGTCCATTGAAACGAGTCTTTGTTCCAAGCTTGAAGCGGATCATCGAAGCACATAATGTTTAGTGTCAAAGTTATACCATGCCACCTCAGAATCCCGGCGACTCATGGCGTTTTAATTATGATATTCTGTGGGATTCGTTTGACATAGAAGAAGAACTAAATTTCTTTGACGAGTTAGATATTCTGAGAGAATATGAAGCATCACAAGAAAGATTCCCAGCAGAGTCATCTAAACGACAATTTCGAGCTTCCAATGACGATGAAGCAGGTCCAAGCAATGCTAGAGAACATGATGATATTCAGCAAAGTGAACATGCTCAAGACAATCAGACGGCAGAGAATGATAATCTAGAATCTGAGAATAGACCAATATTCGATCATGGTGATTCAGATTCTGATAGGGAGCAGATCCAGATTTCAAGTCAAACAATTCCAGTCAGTGAACAAGGTGCAAATCAGAATGTCACAAATTTGGAAGGCGAAGTAGATGTTCCAGGCGAGGTGATGTCGAGAACTCTTTCGTACCATCCAGAAGAGTTGATTATTGGAGAATTGCAATCAGGCATCCGCACAAGACGTCAAATTGACCAAGGCCTTACTTGTTTTTATTCTACAGTTGCTCCTTTACAAACAAGTTTTCACATAGTTGTTTTATTTCGCAGATTGAGCCGCGAACATATAAGGAAGCACTAACTGAAGATTCTTGGGTCAACGCGATGCAAGAGGAGTTAAGTCAGTTTGAGAAGTTGGGAGTGTGGAAATCGGTAGACTTGCCTGATGGTCACAGGAAGATAAACACCAAGTGGGTGTTCAAGTGTAAGAGAGACGATCGAGGGGTTATTATTCGTAACAAAGCTCGACTCGTAGTCCAGGGCTTTAGTCAGCAGGAGGGTATAGATTTCACTGAAGTGTATGCTCCGGTTGCTAGACTTGAAGCGATCAGAATCTTCCTAGCATTTGCATCTTGGAAAGGTTTTAAAGTTTATCAGCTAGATGTTAAATCGGCTTTTCTCTATGGGAAGGTAAAAGAGGAGGTATATGTCGGACAGCCACCGGGCTTCACTGATCCAATCCACAAAGACAAGGTCTATTTACTGGACAAAGCGCTGTATGGTTTACACCAAGCCCCGAGAGCTTGGTACGAGACATTGTCTCAACATTTGCTTGCCAACAGCTTCATCCGTGGAAAAGTGGATGCCACTCTCTTCACCAAAGAAGTCGACGGACATCTTTTGATAGTTCAAATATACGTGGACGACATCATATTTGGGTCAACAAATGAAAATCTGTGCAAAGACTTTGAAAGAGTTATGAAGCAAAAATTTGAAATGTCATCGATGGGTGAGATGAAATTCTTTTTGGGACTTCAGGTTGATCAATTGCCCGAGGGAATTTTCATACATCAGACGAAGTATGTTCATGATATCTTAGAGAAATTTGGGATGTCCGGGACTACTCCAGCTTCCACCCCGTTAGCGACGAACCATGGGATAAACCCTGATCTCACCGAAGAAAAGGTAGATGAAACGATGTATCGTTCAATGATCGGATCGCTGATGTACTTGACAGCTTTAAGACCCGATATTATGCATCCAACATGCCTTGCAGCAGGGTTTCAGTTAAACCCCAGAGCTTCGCATATGGTGATTGTGAAACGGATATTGCGCTACCTGAAAGGAACTCCATCATTGGGGTTGTGGTATCCAAGAAAAGGTGATTTCACGCTTGAAGGGTATTCTGATTCTGATTTCGGATGCTACAAAGTTAACGCTAAGTCAACAACAGCGGGGTGCCAGTTTTTCGCATCACGATTGGTCACCTGGCAATGCAAGAAGCAGACCTCTGTCGCTTTATCCACATGTGAAGCCGAGTATGTATCTGCTAGCAGCTGCTGCTCTCAGATCTTGTGGATCCAGCAACAGATGCGAGACTATGGTTTGCAATTTCTTAACACCGCTATCTTTGTTGATAATGAGGGAGCGATAAACATAACGAAAAATCCTGTTCATCACGCTAAAACAAAACACATTGAAATTCGTCATCACTTCATCCGAGTCTGTTTCGAGAAGAAGTTGATACGAATTGAGAAAATCCACACTGACGAACAAAAAGCTGATTTACATACCAAAGCGTTTGATAAAACTCGTTTTCAATGTCTTTTAAAACTGAATGGTATGAAGCTTTTATCGGTGTTGGAGGAGATTCTTGGCGTAGATGAAGGTACTACTGTAGATGATATTGAAAAGCAATCTGCAATGGTTTGTCGATTTTTTACTTGTTTTGGTATTTAGGGGGAGGTAGGTTATATTTTCAGAAAATACAAAAACAGTAAAAATTTTCAAAATCCAAAAACATGAGATATTTTTCAAAATACAAAAACAATAGAAAACCGGAAAAGAGCTTGTGTAAAAAGGGAAAATGATAGTACATCAGCTTGACAGTTGCGGTATGCTAAAGAAATGTAAAGTTTAAAAGTGTTAAGCAGTCTCGCTGATGATATGCCGGTAGGTTTTTACACATTTAGTAGGTTTGTTCGGGATATAAACCTAAATCATTACTTGCTTATTTCGTGGGGAACACTACTTGGATATATAGGTAACCCTTGAAATCTCGTTTGAAGGACCCCTCTTTCTGAAATACTAGGTCTTTATACTCAGTGATATCTGGAGTATTATCCCGGGACTTCTGATAATGCGGAAGCAACGGCCTAGTCCCCGTATAATACTTTACTGCTGCTTGAAATAAAAGCCCGCCCTCAGCAGAAAAAATGATGAAACATTGCAAAATGCTAATCATGTGCTGTTGTAAAAAAGATCCTCGAAAGGGGACACACCTAAAGTCGAAGCCATCATCTCTCTGATTTTGCGGAAGCAATAGCCTGAGCTCTCATGGCCCTCGCATTTAACCCCTTACAGATATCATCTGTGGTATACTCACCTGTAAGACTGAATATTGGGATCTGGATACGGGAGTATATTCAAGAGGTGGGATGCATGAATGAGTTTAAGTTCTTAATACACCTAATTCGTATCCTGGATAGATTGAAATTGTGTGAGAACTTAAGTGGATCAGTATATCGACAATCTAAGCGAATTGTTTAATTCTGAGTATGAAATCAAAGCTTAACGGTACTTGTGACTTGTCGACAGCTGATATGATTCTCTAACACGCTCACCAAAAATATGATTGTAAATAGTTTACATTTACTGCATTTTATTTCTATTTAGCATTCTAGTATAGAAACTTTATTCAAAATCCAAAAAGATTTTACATTTCTGCTTTATTTTTTCCGACAAGCCAAAGTGGAAAGTTGATCTTCAGATTCGCAGTTTGAAGCAGATGCAGGAAATTTCTAAGCTGGAAGATGAGTTGGGAGCTTAATATGTTTCACCTGAGAAAATGGAAAGTCAAAACAAGTTCATTAAATTGAAACTTGTAATTTTTCAGAAAAATATTTTGAAAAATGTTGAACAAAAATCAGTTTTTGTTTCGTCTTGGATCAACCAAGGTCATTAAGTTGGACTTGGTAGACAAATTGAGTACTCAGGGTCATTAACTTGGATCTGAATACTTAAGTGGATTATTAAAACTGATAAAAACAAGAAAAGATGTTAAAAGTCAATAGATTGTAATGTTATATTCTTGAGAAACAGGAAACAAGATCCCCATGGCAAAGTTTGTGTAAAGATCGAACCAGAATTCAAGCTCCAGCATATTGAAAGGGGGAGTCTACATTCTGAATAAACATACAAAGGGGAGGTTGAAGATAGAGATTAAAGGATGCTTACTGTGTCATACATTTTGAACAGAGTGAAAGATAGATCAAGACTCGATGCCAAAGACTTCGTCAACATCCAAGGGGGAGTCTGTTGGTGCATTAATGTTTGTTAACTTCGTCTTTAATGAGTCTTGTGTCTAGATAGGATAAACCAGTGCTCAGCAGGATAGAAATTAGGTTTTATATGTTAAAAGGGTATTTCGCACGAAATGACAAGAGTCATTTTGTACGAAATGAAACAAAGTCATTTCGCACGAAATGATGATGTTTGTTTCGTGCGAAATAGTCACCCCTATAAATACCTGAGCTGGTTCATCATTTGTAACTTTCCAATTCCAGAGCTGAGGTGCTGCCAGTTTGTCAAACGATCTGTAAATGCTTTGAAATCATTAATAAGAAGATAATTAGGGAGAATCAAGTTGTATCAAGTTAGAATCACTGATTCCGCCTTTGATTCTGACTCAAAACTCTTCTGAACGACTCATTCGGGTCATACGACGATCCAACACACTTAATCACATCCATCGGGGAAGGAACCAAATAGTTGATGCCCTAAACAAGCTAGCTACTTCTGTCATGGAAAAGGAGGTAAAAGTGGAAACACTCCAGTCACCTTCCATAGAATCCCGGGAAGTATCCGCCGTCACATCAGAAGAACCCTCCTGGTACACTCCCATCTTGAAATTCCTCACAAAAGGGGAATTACCTTCCACCAGAGGCGACGCTCAGAAAATACAAACAAAGGCGTTACAATATGAAGTAAACAACAGCGTTTTATATAGGAATTCATATTTTGGACCACTATTGCGGTGTGTATCCCCAGGGGAAGCCAAATACTTAATCCAAGAAATACACGCTGGTATATGTGGCATTCACGCCGGACCCCGGGCAGTTGTTGCCAAAATCCAAAACGCTGGATACTATTCGCCTAGGGTGCATGAAGACGCAGTAGATGAGCTCAGGAAGTGCCGCAGCTGTCAAAAGTATGCCCCTCAGACACTCCGCCCTAAAAACAACTTGATTCCCATCACAGCGGCATGGCCCTTCCAGAAGTAGGCGGTTGATATCGTAGGACCATTCCCGCTGCCCCCCGGGAAGCTAAAGTACTTAATTGGGGCAATCGACTATTTCACCAAGTGGGTCGAAGCAAAGCCCTTGGCCAAGATAACTGCGGAAAACGCCAATAAATTCCTATGGGAATATATAGTCTGCCGTTTTGGATTGCCACCATATCTTGTAAGTGACAATGGAACACAATTCACAGATAAGGTCCTACAAGATTGGTGTGCAGAGCTTCAAATTCAACAAATCTTTACATCGGTTGCACACCCCCAAGGAAACGGCCAAGTGGAGAGGGCAAATAGAAGTCTTGTTGGATCTGAGTTTGGTTTTGATTGTATTTTCTGTTTGAATTAAAATGGAAATGGATGAGTTGTGCAGTGGAATTAATATGGAAACAAACTTTGCATACAATCAAACAAGAGTATTGCTTTGATCAAGACATTTTCAACAAGGAACCGAATGATTGAATTTAATTTCAACAACGATTACAAGATAATGCTTGAATACAAACTCCCCCTCAGCCAGAGCTCAGCGTTTGTTCGTGCAGGAAAACAAGTTTGCAAAGAGCTAATAGAACAGTACAGAGCACTGTTCTATTTATAGGCACTAACAAACCACTGAGCATATAAGCTGACGTCACCATGAAAGTGACATCTAACCTCCTAACAAACTCTAACCTCTGATCTATACAAACACTGCTATACTAACTACTGCTATTACATTTCATTACATAAAAGACACTTAAACAGCTGCTGCATCCTTCCACTGCTGTGAACCCAGCAGTGCTTGTCCGGATCAGCAGTACTTAACTCAAGACAGTAGATTGAGCAGCAGAGCTTTAGTCTTCTATCAGTCTTTACAAGAGCAGCAGATTTGACGGTCAGTGGCTTGTACGATCAGTAGATAGGAGGTCAGCAGATGTTGAAACCACTTTCAAGGGGAGAGACTTGTATGTAACATCTGCTTATTCTGGATCCACTGCTCTGACCCAGTTTTGGCTTTAATTATCTGTTCCTCTGGTAGGGTTCAATCCCAACAATCTCCCCCTGGAACAGATAATGCCAAAACTCTTCATTATTGTGGAATTCTTTATTGCCTCATCAGCAGTTCCCTTATCTGACCTTTAAACTGTAGTTCAAAGTCTAGGGCATCTGTATCATCATCATCCCTGCTAAGTGGAAGATCAAGGAGATCCTGCAAATCTTCAAGACTCAGGCCAAGAGCTTGTTCCCTTGATATTTTCTTCACTTCTCCACCAGACCTGAGCAAAGTCAATACGCAGGTCTGTTTGTCAGTTTCCCACTTTAGTATTTTTGAGTCTGGTGGGTTTCTTGGGAGATGTTTATTTGCAGAGGTATTTGGTGAGGCTGGCCTATTCATGACTGGCTGAGCAGCACTTGCAGATTGTTCCAATTCAAGATCTTCTTTTATCATTAATTTCATGCATGCTTTTACAATAGCATCTCCAGCTTTTAGATCTTGAATTGTTTCAGTACTCGACTGGTTTTGGCTCCTTCTTTTGTAGATGGCAGCACCAGCTGGAGCAGTGGTTCTTTTAGCTTGCAGCTTTGGTGGTCTTTTTGAAACCTCTCCTTTAGAATAGTCAGGCTTTTGTGGAACTTTTGGATCTTTCTTTATAAGTTCCTCTAACTTCTTGTAGGTAGCCCTGACCCTATCTTCTCCCCACTTTGACACAGAATTCTTTGACCCATAATCAGCTGCTATCAGCTCCTCTTTCATTCTCTTCAACCTTAATGCCTTCTCAGCTTCAAATTATTTGAATTTTTCAGGGGGAGTCTGCTTGACCTTATTTTTGATCATTTCTTGAATCCTGGCTGCCTCTTTTTCAAGCTCAGGAATGGTCCAGTTTTTGTACATGTATTTCTCCCCCTTGTATTTCTTGTAGGTCATGATATTCTCAATGTAGTCTTTTCTCAAGGACTCATCTGCCCTTTCAGAGATTTGCTGACATACATTTTTGGCAAATTGCTCCATTGCTCTGACCTGTGTGAGTAGAAATTGATAGTTTTGTTGAAATTCTCTATCAGATTTCCCTTGTTTATTTTTAATAGCAATATCCTCAGCTTGCTTGGCCTTGAGTTTCAAGTATTCTTCAATATTGTGAGGCCTGGGATATCCTTCAATTGATGGCAAACTCCTTTTAGCATGACCTCATAATAAAAGGATTTGATTTCTTCCCTAACTGCAATGAGTTCTAGAGGAAATGAGACACCAGCAGGAGGAAGTGGTTTTAGAATTTGAGCTGAAGAGAGAGGTATGGGTTTTGGAATAGTGACAAGTGACAGGGATTTTGAAGATGTTGGTGGTGGTGAAGGTGAATCATCATCTGATATGTAAATCCTTCTCCTTTTTGTTTTAGAAGAGGCAGATGATGTTTTGGGTGGATCAGTGGTGGTAGATTGTATGGCAGTGGTTTGTGTTTGACTAACAGCTGTTGAGACAACTAGTGTCTCAACCACTATTGTCTCTACAACAGATGTTATAACACCTGTTGTCTTCTGCTTTTTGTCAGCAGGTGAAAGTGATGGTGAGATTGTTTTTGGTGGTGACAGTGGTGGTGGTAAAGTAGTAGTTGTGGTGTGTGTTGAAGTGGTGTGTGTTGAAGTGAGAACAGATGTTGAAACAACTGAGGTACCAGCAGTAGTTGATACAACAGGAGTTACAACAGCTGTTTGGGTGGAGGTTTGATGCTGATGGCTTTTGGATGGTGGTTTTGGAGGCTTTGAAAATCTGGATGGGATGGACTTAGGTTTCCTTTTTGTCTTCGGATTTTTAGTATCCTTTGATCCAGAACAACCTTGCTCATACAGTTCCATGAAAGCTCTTTTCTCCTCATTCCATCTTGAGATATCCTTTGCCATTCTATCTCTTTTAACACTTGCTACTCCTTCATCAAGTGCTTCTTGAGTAGCATCAACCTTTTTACTACCATCTGGCAATGGAATTTTTCTGGTCATAGCATCCTTCTCAGGTTCAATGTACAGACCATCATCTATTCCTTTCTTCTTCCACTCCTGAACTTTCTCCCCCTTTTTGGCATTATCTTCTGGGAGTTGATCAATGAAAAGTACTGTTGGAGGAGCAGTGCCAGTGGTTTCTAATAAATGGGCCTTGATTGCCTTAATATATGCTTGAGTGTTCTTGTACCTAGACTCCATAATGTTTCTCAGCATTTGGACATGAAGTTCATGTTGCTGATCAGCCATTTCTTTTTGTTGTTGGAGAAAAGGTTGGAAAAGGTTCCAGAGCTCATTTGTAGCAAAAGCTTGTGGTGGGGCAGGTGCTTGAGATGGAACATCAGTGGATTGCATCTTTTGTGTTTTCAACACCTACTGTAGCATATTTTTAAGATCTGCAACAGATGTATCCAATTTTTCAATTCGTTCCGTCAAATCCTGATATTTTAAATCATCACCCAATTTAATGGGATCATCTGATTTCCCACTATCAGTGGTTTTATCAGTGGTTGAGGTAGGGAGTGTACTCCAAACACTAACCACTGATGCCCCTTTTTCTTGGTACTGGGGTCGTCTTCCTTCAACACTTGACAACCTTTTGATGTTGCCAGTAGGATAAATAAATCCACTGGTGGTTGGCAGAGGTGCTATGTAAGGAATTGCCTCCAAGGAAGTCTTATTAATGTAACCACTGTCCAACTGTAAACCAGTGGGTTCAACAGTTGTAGTGGTTGCTTCACTTGGACTACCACCAAGAGTTACATGGAACTCAAGGGGTGTAACCTCCTCAGGTTGTGTTGGTGGGTTAGCAAAGATTGATACATCAGACCCAGTCATTTGTTGAGGTATGTTCTCATTGATAGGTGATTGAGAAGGCCTGGTTAGTGCCTGGTTCAAATCAATTGCATCCAACAGCAGTTTAGTTGGTGTGGGAATTGTGGATGTGATGTTTGGGGAAGAAAGAGGATTTGCTCCGGGAATTGAGCTGTGGATGATGGAAACGAGTGTTTCCAGAGCATCATGATGTGGTGTCCCAATGTGTACAACCTGATCTTTTTGTGAAGAAGCAGGAGGGGTTTCGGCTATGGGTTGAGATATTTGTACCAATTGCTGTGAGGAAGTAGCAGCAGTGGTTTCTTGTGACTTTTGTGCTGTCACAGGCAGTAGCTCTGGTATCTCATCCTCCAGAGTTGCCTTTTTAATGGGTTTGGGGGATTTTTGTGTTTTTCTTTTTGTTGGCTTTTTGGTGATTTTAGGTGTGGGTTTCAAAACAGTTGGTCTGCTGCTTTGATCACCTTGAGCAGTGGGCTCAGCAGCAGATACCTGAGGAGCAGTTGTAACTGCTAAAATCTGCTCAGGCATCTCTGCTTGTGTTTTGCAAGGTGTTGACATCCTTGTAAAAGTTTCAGCAGTTAAGCAATTTATTTCAATGGAGTCACCTTGGTTTATTGCAGAAAGATCATCCTTACTGAATTTCTTTTCAAAGTAGTAACTTAAAAACCTTGGAAACAGTAGGAATGATTTTGTTTCAACATTATTAACCAAATCATTAAAGATTTCCCGAGAATAATTAAAGTTTTCTTCTTGAAGAATAGCATATCCCAGATTTTGAATCTTTAATGGTATTTCATTAAAAGAAGAGGTTTTATTTGAAACACACATTAGGAGGGTATGGAATAAAAATCTTGTTGCAGAAGGAAAGAAACCTTTTTTTAAGGTAGCTTTCTTCATCATTGTATCTGCATACCCTCTCTCAATGAAGTCAATTTTCAACTCGTTTTTAGGGAAAGAAATTTTACCTTGCTGATCCTCGAGTTGAAAGACCTCTAAAATGGACTGTGGTGTGATTTGGACATTTTTAGCCTTTAGAGAAGAGTTGATGGCAATTACAGTTTCTCCTTGTGTTTCAAGGGTTGCATTTTTCCAAAACTCTCTTTGGGTTGCCAAATAAATTGGTGCATTGGCTGTTAACAAAGTTTTGTACTTTGATTTAGCCATTGTGTTGATGGTGGAGTCGAAAGCCTCTGTGGTGCTGGGTTTTGTGAGAAGACCCAGAAGATTGTGAGATGGTTTGTGTGGGATTTCAATGGTAGTGGCCTTTTGAGAGACCGCTTTCGACGAAGATTTTGAAGTGGGTTTTGTGGATGGCTTCGATTTTGTCATTTTGAAGATGATGATCGAAGAAATTTGTGGAGAAATGAGATGAAAAACTACTTTGAGAAGAGAATTTTTGAGAATTCAATTCGATAGTAAAACCCTGTTTTTGGTATGAAGTGGGGGTTTTATAGAGGAAAAAGTGAAGGCTGACGTGACAGCGGTTACAAAAGTACTGACCACTATGTACTGCCCACATGCCAAACTCTGAAGAAATGAAGGACAGTACTTTTATGAAAGTTACTGATGAAGGCAGTGGTTTAAACGGTAAAATGGAAGCAGTGGATGATTTTTCACTATCAGTGGATAAGACTCTGCTTTTGAACAACAGAGGTTATCAAGGAAATGAGAGAGCAGAGGATGGCTTTCAGCAGTGGACGGACTTTGAAGTAGAGCAGACGTTTGAACAAACAGTGGTTATGGCAGACTTTTAAGGATTTAATGAAAACTTCATTTTTAGCTATTTTTAAGGATGGATTTTTGATTTTCTGAAAACATTTTAATGCTTTTATTCATATAAAACAAGATTTTGCTTGTTATTCCATGTTTAGCATGCCAATCCTAGAGACCAAGCTTTCAAAAGTGGCTGTATCAGGTGCTTTTGTGAGCACATCTGCCAGCTGGTCTTTAGTTGGGACATGATGCAGAGAAATCAAACCTTTTTCATAGCAATCCCTCACAAAGTGATGTCTGATGTCGATGTGTTTGGTGGTTGAATGGGAAACTGGATTTTTGATGATATTTTCTGCTGCCTGGCTATCCAACATGAGTGGAGTCTTTAAGGCAGTGATACCAAAATCTAGCAACTGATTTTGAAGCCACAGGAGTTGGGCTGTACAGCTTGCAGCAGCAATGTATTCAGCTTCAGCAGTGGATGTTGAAATAGCTGCTTGCTTTTTGCTTTGCCATGAAACTAAGCAATCACCTAGAAACTGGCACCCTCCTGATGTGGACTTCCTTGTAGTGTTACATCCAGCAAAGTCACTGTCTGAAAAACCTGAAAGCTTGATATTCCCATTAGCTGGATACCAGATACCAAGTGTGGGAGCACCTTTTATGTATCCGAATATCCTTTTTACAGCAATGAGATTTGATTTTCTGGGAGCTGATTGACTTCTTGCACAAACACATGTTGCAAACATGATGTCTGGTCTAGATGCAGTTAGGTACAATAAAGACCCAATCATGCTTCTATATAGAGTTTGGTCAATCAGCTCATCCTTTTCATCAGGCATGACAAGCTTATTTGTTGCCATGGGTGTGCTGCATGGTTTACAATCATTCATATCAAATTTTGTCAAAAGTTCTTTAGCATATTTGCTTTGATGAATGAAAGTTCCATTTTGCATTTGCTGAACTTGGAGACCAAGAAAGCATTGCAGCTCACCCATTGCACTCATTTCAAACTCAGCTGTCATGAGTTCTCTGAACTCTTCACACATTGTGTTACATGTGCTTCCAAAAATAATGTCATCCACATAAATCTGGACAATCATTAAATCCTTCCCTCTCCATTTTAGAAACAGTGTTTTATCAATGGTACCTCTTTTGAAACCATTTGAGAGTAGGAAGTTGGAAATAGTTTCATACCAGGCCCTTGGTGCTTGTTTCAGACCATACAAGGCTTTGTTTAACCTGTAGACATGATCAGGATAAAATGGATCCTCAAAACCTGGAGGTTGACAAACATACACCTCTTCTTGAATTGTACCATAGAGGAAAGCACTTTTGATATCCATTTGAAACACCTTCATGTTGTTGTTGACAGCAAAGGCCAGGAACAGTCTAATGGCTTCCAATCTTGCAACAGGGGCGAATGTTTCATCATAATCAATCCCCTCTTCCTGTCTGTAACCTTGAACCACAAGCCTGGCTTTATTCTTGACAACAATGCCCCTTTCATCAGTTTTGTTCTTGAAGACCCACTTTGTGCCAATGGGACTAACCTCTTCTGGTAGTGGTACAAGCTCCCATACTTGCTGTCTTTTGAACTGTTGGAGCTCCTCTTGCATGGCTTCTACCCAGCTGTTGTCTTTCAGTGCCTCTTGGTACTTGACTGGCTGATGGAGTGATAGAAAACCAGCAAAAAGACAAATGTTTTGGGTTTGGCTTCTTGTGAGCACCCCTTCATTGATGTTGCCAATGATTTGATCAGATGGATGAGATCTCAAGTAGATTAAATCTCCTTGGTATGGGATGATGGCATTTGTTGGTGAAGGCTGCAAATGTGTATCATCTGAGCTAACCACTGCTGGGGACTTTGATGATCCAGCAGTGGCTTCAAAAGGTGGTGGAATGGGAGGTAATGAAGTGGACACATGCTGACTTTTATCCACTGTTTGGGGACTTTTGTCAGCAGTGTTTGAGGATGTGGAAGCAGTGGTTGATGGGCTACTTTGGTCAACAAATGTTGAGGTAGCAGTGGTTGAGCTTTGACAGCTGTTTTGAACATCTGATGCTCTTCCTATTTTAGCAGACCTTTGAGGGATGATGATTTCATACCCATAGTCTGGTGGTGAATCCACTGATGGACCTGCACTGTTAGTCTTGACAGCAGTATTTTCAAAAGTAAATTTATCAAGATCAAACAGATCTGCAGGATTTGCTGGAATTTTCATCGATGAAAGTTCATTGAACTTTACATTCAAAGTCTCCTCCACTGCCTTGGTTCGTGTATTAAACACTTTGTAGGCCTTGGAAGTAGTTGAGTATCCCAGATGATAACCACAATCAATTTTGGCTGCAAATTTTGAAATGGAATCTTTTAAGTTCAAAATAAAGCATGGGCAGCCAAACACCTTGAAATATGAGATCAGTGTTTTGATTTTATATAGAATTTCATAAGCAGTCTTTTTGTGCCTGGGGTTTATTAAAACTCTGTTATGGACATAGCAAGCAGTGTTTACTGCCTCTGCCCAGAAAGTTAATGGCAAACCTGAATCTGCAAGCATAGTTCTGGCAGCCTCAATCAAAGTTCTGTTCTTTCTTTTAACAACCCCATTTTGCTCTGGTGTTCTAGGGATGCTGTACTGCCTTACAATCCCTTTCTTCACACAGAAGGCATCCAACTCCTTATTTTTAAATTCTGTGCCATTGTCACTCCTGAAGCTTATCACTGGAAGGTCAAATTGCTTTTCAACCTGTGTCACAAAGTCTTGCAAAATGCCTGCAGTCTCATCTTTTGAGTGTAAAAAGAAAGTCCATGTAAACCTAGAAAAGTCATCAACAATAACCAAACAATATCTTTTCTTCTTGAGGCTCATGACTTGAACTGGGCCAAACAAATCCATGTGTAGCATTTGTAAACACTGGGTTGTTTTGGACTCTTCAATGGACTTATAAGAACTTTTATGCTGTTTTCCTTTTAAACAGGAAATGCAATGTTCAGGACATGAAAACAATTTTTGTGGTAGGCCTCTCACCAAACCATTTTTTGAAATTTCAGTGATTGTCTTAAGATTTGTGTGCCCTAGCCTTCTGTGCCAAAGTTCTGTCTCTTTGTTAGAGGCAGCTGAGAACAGACAGGCATCAGCTCTGGGACACTCTTTTGCATATCAACAACATAAACATTGCCACTTCTTTGAGCAACAAGTTTAATTTGACCAGTTTTGATTATTGCTTCAATCTTCTTGACCATTTCTGGTCCAACAATCCTACAACAATCTTTTGTGAAGAATGACCCAAACCCTTTGTCACTCATTTGGGACACACTCAGAAGGTTGAATTTTAGATTGTCTATCAGATTGACATTTTCAAATTTTACATTACCAGACTGCACTGTACCAGACCCCAAAACTTTCCCTTTACTATTATTCCCAAAGGATATATCACCCCCTCCATGGATTTTAAAGTCTTTGAGGAGGGCTTTACATCCCATCATGTAGCTGGAGCCTCCACTATCTACATACCAAAGACTATCAAAGCATGCAGAAGCTCCCTTGGCAGCAGCCATCATTGCACAATCACATTGATGATTTTCTTCATCATCAGCTCTTTCTTCTTTCTCACCTGCTTTCTCAATTTTCTCTTCTTCTTTGTCCTCTTTGGACCATGGGTCTGTCAGTGGTTCAATCAGGGTTTCTGAATTTTCTCCCAGCAGCAATTCACCAGCAACTGCATTAACAACTGCTTCAGTCACTTCATCCACTGTTTCATCACTTAGTTGTTCACCTTCAGTTTCAATCCCCTCTGGTATTGACTCTAATGCCATCAAACAGAATTCATCATTAGAAGTTTCATTAGAAGCATAGAGTGCAAAATTTTCATCACTAAGCTCATCAGGCATGCTGCTCCAGTCAACAAAGCCTTGAGTGAAAAAACTTTGCTGATCTGGTTGTACCACTGCTGGAGCAGCAGTTTGAGGTGCAGCAGTTTGCACCTGTGCCTGGGGGACAGGGGTTTGCATGTACTGAATTTGGGGAACAGTAGTTTAGACATAGTGCACTGGCACAGGGGCAGCAGCATAATGTGCAGCATTAACATGTGCTGTAGGGGTATATTGGGCATAGTGCACAGTGCCTTGATTTTGAGGTCTAGGATTTGAGCTAGGATGAGTGATTATATGACCAGTAGTTTGAATCCTACATTCCCTAGCGAAATGTCCCAACCTATTACACTTGTAACACTTGATTTTCGATTTATCCAACCCAACCCTTAGATTCCCATGTAAACCTGGGAATTTCCGCCCTGTTCTTTTGTAGAATTTGCTAGTTCTAACACTGAGCAAAGCCAATTGGTGCAGGATGTCCATTTCCTCTAAGTCAGTGGGATCAAAATGTTGTAAATCATTGAGTTCAAAGCACAGATTATCTGACATCTGGTTTTCAGTGTTTGCAGTGAAAGCATAGTTTGCAGAGTGAGAATCAGGGTTGGTAAAGTTACCACCAGCTGTTATATCAATGAAATGATCAAAACCCTATTCCTTACTACTGCCACCAGATTCATCCTGACCCAGAAGAGCTGTGCTACCGAATGAGTAATCATCAGTGGCTTTTCCAGACTCTTGCAACTTCTTTTTCTGGTTCAACTCCCTTTCATAAGTCAGGAGTCTACCATGAAGTTGGGTCAGGGTCAGATCTTTGAACTCAACAGAGTTTCTAGTCACAAATGCAATTGTGTCCCATTTATCAGGTAGCGACCTAAGAAACCTGCTATTTTGGGTTGATTTTGGGAATTCAACCTTAACAAGCCTTAACTCACTGATGAGACAACTGAACCGTTCAAATTGTTGGGTCAATGATTCACCCTTAATGTGACAGAAGGTTTCATACTGCTGATTCAGAATTTCCCTATTGTTTTCAATAACTTCTTCGGTACCCCCAAACTGTTCCTTCAAAGCATCCCATAGCTCTTTGGCGCTGTTACAATGTAACAGTCCAGCATAGATCTCATTTGGTATTGCAGATGCTATGATGCTAAATGCTTTGGCATCCATTTCGAATTTTTGAAAATCAGTTTCAGTATAGTTTTCATAAGGTTTTGGTACGAACTTCTTTGGATCCTTGGCACTTGGCACTGTAGGAACATGGGGACCAAAAACAACAGACCTCCAACATCCAGTGTTCTGTTGAGCAAGGATGTGACCCATCCTTCGCTCCCAGATGTTGTATTCATTTCTTTTAAGCATGGGTGGTTTAAAAAGCGAGCCAATGTTATTCTTATCATCTTGAGATTGTGACGTCATCCTGGTTGTTTTACAGACACTGATTAATCAACTTTAATGGTGATTAAACCTTTCTCTGTTTTTCAACACAAACGAACAAACTATCGATATCAACGATTTTGAGCTGAACTATTTATGTCAAAATGATTGTTAAATCAAATTTGACTGTCCAAGCTCTGATACCAATTGTTGGATCTGAGTTTGGTTGTGATTGTATTTTCTGTTTGAATTAAAATGGAAATGGATGAGTTGTGCAGCGGAATTAATATGGAAACAAACTTTGCATACAATCAAACGAGAGTATTGCTTTGATCAAGACATTTTCAACAAGGAACCGAATGATTGAATTTAATTTCAACAACGATTACAAGATAATGCTTGAATACAAACTCCCCCTCAGCCAGAGCTCAGCGTTTGTTCGTGCAGGAAAACAAGTTTGCAAAGAGCTAATAGAACAGTACAGAGCACTGTTCTATTTATAGGCACTAACAAACCACTGAGCATCTAAGCTGACGTCACCATGAAAGTGACATCTAACCTCCTAACAAACTCTAACCTCTGATCTATACAAACACTGCTATACTAACTACTGCTATTACATTTCATTACATAAAAGACACTTAAACAGCTGCTGCATCCTTCCACTGCTGTGAACCCAGCAGTGCTTGTCCGGATCAGCAGTACTTAACTCAAGATAGTAGATTGAGCAGCAGAGCTTTAGTCTTCTATCAGTCTTTACAAGAGCAGCAGATTTGACGGTCAGTGGCTTGTACGATCAGTAGATAGGAGGTCAGCAGATGTTGAAACCACTTTCAAGGGGAGAGACTTGTATGTAACATCTGCTTAATCTGGATCCACTGCTCTGACCCAGTTTTGGCTTTAATTATATGTTCCTCTGGTAGGGTTCAATCCCAACAAGTCTCCTGGATGGAATCAAAAGAAGATTAGGCTACGAGGGAAGCTCTTGGGTAGAAGAATTGCCAAATGTCCTCTGGGCACATCGAACCATGCCCAAGACAAGCAAAAACGAAACCCACTTCAGCCTAACTTATGGCGTAGAAGCAATGATACCCGCGGAAGTAGGGCTACCTTCGCTCAGGCGCCTAACAACTGATGATGATAATGACAGGCTCCTACGGAAAGGTCTGGACCTCCTGGAAGAACGGCGTGAAGCCGCAGCCATCAGTGAGGCAAAATACAAGAAAACCTTAGAGAAATATTACAACCAACGCGTGGTTCAGCAAACCTTCAAGGAGGGCGAGTACGTCATGCGGGATAATGAGGCCAGTAGAGCGGAACCTTCAGGCAAATTGGGACCCAACTGGGAGGGCCCCTACATGATACAGGAAGACTTAGGCAAAGGGGCTTATCGCCTGTCCAGGCTCGATGGCATAGCGGTTCCACGTAGCTGGAATGCCGCTCAGATAAAAAGATGTTACATGTAGGCCCCCGCCCCTAACGGCGGGTTTGGTTATTTTTCTTTTTTGAAGAAGTGTAATCCATCATTGACAATGTCTCTTTTACTTTTAAGTCATTGAGTTAATAAAAGTTACCTTTTTTATTCTCTTTTATTACTTACATGAACAATAACAATTACCACCGCATTTATACTACATATCACGGTACAAAAAATTACCATCGCATTTAAACTGCATATCACGGTAAAAAATGTCTCTGACACGAAATATTTTTCATATATATAAGTCAGCTGACCAAAACTATACCGCGCTAAGAGTGGGTATCTTGGTAATAGATACGATAACCACTACAAAAGATAGGTATTGTTATAATAAATACATGCAACTATCTTACAAAACCAAGTACTTGTCCCTGTTGTCAAAAACCAACATATGGGAACCAAAAAACGAACATGTTCTACTTATTTAAACACCGGGGAACATTGCTAACACCTCTAAAGGGGTATGCAATGCCTCACCATAATACTCCAATGGATGAGGATCGACGATTAGGTCATCAACATTCACCTCACCAACCGGAAAAGCCGGCATTCCCCGATCACTAGCTAAGCCTGCACACCGACGGTTGTTCCGGCGTCGTTCATACATGGCTCTACAGCGTTAGGAATACTCAAAGGGAAATGCTTGCATCAAGGTGTCGGCTGTCACACCCCCAAAATCCACACGCGGAGTACCACCGCTTGGAAGCGTGACTGACCAGGATCAAGCCACCAATCATATTGAACAACGTAAATAGTAAGTGTAAATCAACCAAACAATATGAAAGGTGTTCCAAAAACCAAAGTATAGTATCAATGTTTAGCGGAAGCATAAGTATGTAAACCCAATGTAAATCATAAGTTCAAGTGTTTAAATATTCAACATGGCATCCTCAATCCATGTCCCACAACGACCTGCTCCTTCCCTGTGCAAGCTCCATATGTACTTAAGGTCCTGCAAGGCATGCAGCAGAGAGTCAACAACTAGTTGAGCGAGTTCACAGTAAGTAAGTTCGTAATAGTAAGTTTGTTTCGTAACATGTGGCGCTACTAGGCCGATAGTATGTTCTATTAGTGGGGGCTTCCCATGTTTGCATATACACTAGACTATTTGTAACCATAAGTGTTCTTCTTACCGAGAACAGTAGTACGTACAAAGTTTACGTAGGTTTTACGTAAGTGTCCTTCACAACCGAGGACAGGGGTACGCGGGGGTTTACGTAGGTTTTACGTAAGTGTCCTTCCTGACTCCGGAAGACAGTAGCATGTTCTTGTTTACGTAGGTTTTACGTAAGTGCCTGACACAACCGAGGCAGTAGTGAGTATAAGTTCACGTAGGTTTTACGTGAGTGTCCTTCGCAACCTGAGGACAGTGATAAGTACAAGTATACGTAGGTTTTACGTATGTATCCTGCGCATCCGAGGACGATGGTAGATAGTCTAGTAACAGTGTAAGTACGAGTATCTATTCAAATCTCATTCCTTCAATCCCCATTCCCATACCCTGGGAATCCCATGCCTTAGTAAAAGTGTGAACTCACCTTGGTTTGCTCAGTATGCTAATGTATGTGCTCACAGTTAATCAGTCACGTCCTAAAGTACGCACGTATACATAATCAGTTTGTATTCATGAATTTCACGTATAAGCATGTAGCACGTATTCACAATCATACAAGTCATGTTTAATATTTAACGACAGTTAGTTAACTGGGTTAATTCTTAACAGAATTAAATTAAGTTACTGTGCAGATTTTTAACTCGACGAAACACACTTGTTTCGTCGGACATTCCTTCCGCGAAACACAATCCTGTTTCGTCGATTACCCTTTGGCGAAACCCAAATCTGTTTCGCCGTGATTGCCGTTTCGCTGGAATACATTATCATCAACAACAGCAGGTTACGTTCATCCTAATCGTCTAACAAACAACTGATCATTATATAATCACAACAAACAACTCATCATTATAACAAACAACAGCAGGTTACGTTCATCAACAAACACCTTGTGTTGCATCACCTCCATTATATGCTCAACACATTACTAGCTTTGACTAATTCTGACAACACACATGGGCCATCATTTACTTGTATGTTTACATGGATTGATGGAAATCAAGATTACACATGCACCTGACCATATTACATCATTCTAATCCAACAGAAATGATTGGACCAACTCTCATTAGTGCATTACCAACTTACATGGGACATCAAAGCAAGCAATTGATTATATGATCTACAACAGTAGATGTGATGGCCACTAATCATTAATATCACAGGAACCTTAACTCACAATTCACAAATCTCACATATAATTGGGCCGCACAATAGGCTAACACTCATCACATCCATTCACGTGACCTGTTATGTGTCAATGACTTTTACATTGTGCAATCATCATCATTACAGTTTTTATTACATAACAAACCCTAACATGAACAATCATCATCATCGATCATCAATAACATTCATCATACAAGAATTAATATACTGCACATGATAAAAATATATACATCAATCAACTTCAAGCATGTCCTCAGCTAATATGTAACACACATCAACAAGCATCACATTCGATATGCACGAGTAATATTCCAATAACTGTTTTAAAACATATAATCTGATAATGATTAGCACTAACCACGATGGTTCTTTGAGGGTCTCGCAGTCACAAGATTGCCGTCGGTAGGGGAGGGGCTCTAGGGTTTGAGAATTTGGCAACCGTTCCCCATGAACATAACCTAAACTAATATATAATTACGCATAAGGGTTTGGGCCTATACTGGGCTTTGCGGTGAACTGGGCCGGCGAAACACTTTTGTTTCGTCGAGATGTTTATGACGAAACAACATCTGTTTCGTCGCTATGGTTTATGGCGAAACACTTGTTTTTCGTCGGATTGTTTTATGGTTTACTAGTCTAGGTTGTTCGAACAGTATACAAGATAAACACTTTAATCACATTACATGCATAACACATCAAATCAAATCAACATTCCAGCATATAATTCTCAACATATAATTTAGTGTGTATAATTACAAGGCAAGTAAGCAAACAGCTAAACAGTCAACCGTGCAATAAAAATGCGAAAGTGAAATGTCGGAAACTCGAGTTGTCACATTATCCCCAACTTGAAAGAAATTTCGTCCCGAAATTTAGCATGCGGTTACTGAGGAAGCTAGGTAAGTTGTATCGTTCACTGGTTTTCCTGGGGTGTCACATCATCCCCCCGTTGATTTGGAATTTCGTCCCGAAATTCTGCAGTAGTAGCTTCAGCCTCAGTAGTAGTTGCTTTGGTTCCGAATAACTGGGGATACTTGAGTTCCATTTGGTCTTCACGCTCCCAGGTGAACTCTGGGCCGCGACGGGAGTTCCAACGAACTCGTACAAGAGGGATTCTCGTGTTCTTGAGGACCTTAACATCCCGGTCCGTGATTTCAACTGGTTCCTCGACGAACTGCAACCACTCGTCGATAGTGAGTTCCTTCAAAGGAACTATAAGGGTCTCATCTGACAGACACTTCTTCAGATTCGACACGTGAAAGACGTTGTGAACTGCACTGAGTTCTACTGGTAAGTTCAGTCTGTAGGCCACTTTGCCTATTTTCTCTATGACTTCGAATGGTCCAACGTATCGTGGATTAAGTTTGCCGCGTTTGCCAAAACGAACAACACCCTTCCAGGGTGAAACTTTGAGTAGCGCTCGGTCCCCAACCTGGAACTCGAGTAGTTTTCTGTCTTTATCTGCGTATGCTTTCTGACGGTCACGAGCTGCCGCCATGCGTTGTCGTATTTCAGCAATCTTTTCAGTAGTATCAACTACCATTTCTGGACCTGTAATCTGACTATCCCCCACCTCTGCCCAATAAAGAGGTGACCGGCATTTACGCCCGTACAATGCCTCAAACGGAGCAGCTTTAATGCTGGTGTGGTAGCTGTTGTTGTACGAGAATTCCACAAGTGGCAGATGCTTTTCCCAGCTGTTGCCAAAGTCAATTACACATTCCCTAAGCATGTCTTCGAGGGTCTGGATGGTGCGCTCAGACTGCCCATCTGTCTGAGGATGATAAGCTGTGCTCATGTCTAAACGAGAGCCAAAAGATTTGTGCATTGCTTGCCACAGTTCTGAAGTAAAACGTGCATCACGATCAGAAATAATAGAGGTGGGCACCCCGTGCCTTGAGACCACTTCCTTCAAGTATACGTCTGCTAGTGTGGAGAACTTGTCCGTTTCCTTGATAGCCAAGAAGTGAGCAGACTTTGTGAGTCGATCCACGATCACCCAAATAGTATCATTTCCGCGCTGAGATCTAGGTAGGCCAGTAACAAAATCCATGGAAATTTGTTCCCATTTCCATTGTGGTATCTCAGGTTGTTGGAGTGGGCCTGATGGTTTCTGATATTCCGCTTTGACTCTCGCACAAGTCAAACACTTGCTGACGTAAGTTGCTATGCGAGCTTTCATGCTAGGCCACCAATATGTAGTTTTGATATCGTGGTACATTTTATCCGAACCAGGATGTACCGAGTAACGAGACTTGTGTGCCTCATCCATCACAAGCTCTCGTAGGCTGCCATAAAGTGGGACCCAAATGCGTCCTGTGACGTAGTAAGCACCATCTTCCTTCTGTTCTAAGCGTTTCCTTGAGCCGCGTAGGGCTTCAGCCCTGACGTTTTCTGGTTTCAATGCTTCCACCTAAGCATCTCGTATCTGAGAAGGAAGGCTAGACTGAATAGTGAGTTGCAACGCTCGTACACGTCTAGGTGTAGTATCCTTTCGACTGAGGGCGTCGGCCACCACATTGGCTTTGCCCGGATGGTACTTTATAGCACATTCGTAATTGTTCCGTAATTTGACCCATCTACGTTGCCGAATGTTCAATTCCTTCTGCTTGAAGATATGCTCGAGACTCCTGTGATCAGTGTATATAGTGCACTTGGTACCGTACATGTAATGTCGCCATATCTTGAGCGCAAAACAACGGCTCCCAGCTCTAAATCATGTGTAGTGTAATTTCGTTCGTGAATCTTAAGTTGGCGCGAAGCATAAGCAATGACTTTATCCCGTTGCATCAACACACATCCAAGACCTTGGATGGATGCGTCGCAGTAGACTACAAAGTCGTCCGTGCCTTCAGGCAATGAGAGGATAGGTGCGCTACAAAGTCTATCCTTTTAAGTGCTGAAACGCTATTTCCTGTGTATTACCCCAACGATAAACAACACCTTTCTGCGTCAGTAGTGTAAGCGGCTGTGCAATCTTTGAGAAGTCTTTGATGAACCGTCTGTAATATCCCGCCAAACCCAAGAATTGGCGTATTTCTGTTGGTGTGCGAGGTGCAGGACAGTTCTTGATCGAATCTACCTTGGATGGATCGACATGAATCCCATCCTTATTTACCACGTGGCCTAGAAAGTGGACTTCACGAAGCCAGAAGTCGCATTTTGAAAACTTAGCGTACAGCTGTTCCGTTCGAAGGAGTTCTAAAATAAGTCGTAAGTGCTGCTCGTGTTCCTCCCGACTCTTCGAATAGATCAGGATGTCGTTAATGAAAACAATAACAAACTTGTCAAGATAAGGTTTGCACACCCTGTTCATAAGATCCATGAAAACCGCAGGCGCGTTCGTTAATCCGAATGGCATGACTAGAAACTCATAGTGGCCGTAGCATGTTCGGAATGCTGTTTTGGAGACGTCCTCATCCCGGACTCTCAGTTGGTGATAGCCTGACCTCAGATCAATCTTCGAGTAATAGCTCGACCCTTGTAACTGGTCGAATAAGTCGTCGATGTGTGGAAGAGGATAACGGTTCTTCACCGTCACCTTGTTCAGTTCGCGGTAGTCTATACACATGCGGAAAGTACCGTCCTTCTTCTTTACAAATAGTACTGGAGCTCCCCTGGGCGAAGAGCTAGGACGTATGAAACCCTTTTCCAATAGTTCTTGTAATTGCTTAGACAGTTCTTCCAGTTCAGTTGGAGCTAAGCGATAAGGTGCTTGAGCTATAGGTGCTGCTCCAGGAGCTTGTTACTATGAGTTACCAAAGGTTCTTAACCAGCACGAGGAATACGGATGATCTTTTCTTTGCAAAGAGTCCCTGCTCGATGTTGATGTAGCCAATCCATACCAATATCGATGTCGAAACCATCACAACGTTGGGATCATTCCTAGTATCACCCTGACCAATCACGAACACTCGACCCCTGGCACCGTTGCCGTCGTTATTACCCCCATTGTTGCATCCATTGTTGTTCCTGTTTCCTTGGTTGTGGTTCTAATTCTGGTTCTGGTTCAACTGTGGGCAGTGTATTTTGAAGTGACCTTCAGCACCATCTGATAACATCCCTTGTTACCCTGCTGTTGCTACTGATTCTATAGATCTTGTGGCTGTTGTTGTTGGTTCTGGTTTCCAGGACGTGAGTTTCTACCATCTTTGGCTCCATGACCAAGCTTGTTGCATCATTGACAATGATTTCGGTTGCACTACCAGCTGTGGTGCAAGTTACGTCGTTTGTACTTAGGGTGGTTTCCCCTGTATCCACCCTGCCCTTGACTACTAAAAGGTTGCTGACCAGGACTTTGGTTGTGATCGATCTTTCGCTGCTGCACCTGGGATGGAACCGTAGTCGAACCCTTGCTAGGGGTTCCATCCCACTTTCGTTTGTTGTCACTGGGGGTAGCAGAAGTAGTTGAAGTAGTAGTGGCAGTAGTAGCGCTGATACGTTTAGGCAGCTTGTTCTGTTCCACTGCCTGTTCTGTGAGACGATGAGCAAGACGAGTAATCATCCTGGATGGTAGCAAAGTTGGCAGAAGTCACATAACTTTAAATCTCTGGTACTAAGTCTTTGAGGTACAGCTCAATGCGTTTGATGGAAGGATCCACCATAGTTGGACATAACACTGCCAGTTCGTTGGATCGTTTCGTGTACGCTTCTATCTCTGACTCCGTCATCTTCAGGTTAAAGAACTCCACTTCCAGCTTGTGGATGTCATCACGACTACTGTATTCACGTTTGATCAGTTCCTTAAAATCATTCCATGGGGTGGCATTGGCAGCCGCCAGCCCCAGCATCTGGACTTGCGCGTTCTACCAAGTTAGCACAGTAACTTCGAGAGTACCAGTGGCGTACTTCACCCTACGAGCCTCAGGGCATTCATACATTTCGAAGACCGATTCGAGCTTTTCAAACCAATGGAGGAGTCCAACGGCTCCTTCAGTGCCACTGAAAGTACTAGGACGACAGTCCATGAAAGTTTTGAAACGTGCACACAGGTGGCTGAGCGTTCTGACCTGTCGTGTGCGTAAGAGTAAACATACTTGAGCACGAGTGTTGGTTTACGAGAGTAGGATCTAAAGATCCAAGAGTAAGTGGTGATGGCAGGTTACACCTCCTGCCTGGGCAGCTGCGAGTGCTGCAGTAACTTGTTCACTGATCGAAGCCGCCAACTGGGCTTGAGTTAGGTTAACGCGTCCACTCATGATCTTGATATCGAGGAGAACATGTGTGTGAGAGGTTCGCGAAAGTGTAATGACAGAAGAGGGTGAGCACAAAAGTGTTTCAATCAACAGTCGTTACGTTTATCTAAGCATACCATGAGCAAAGTTCTATGTAATTCTAGCAAGTAGGCAATAAAACATATACCATATTACCTAGGATGTTGAGTCTTGCACGTGGAGCGAGGCATCGTTGTGGATCGTTGAGCACTGTACAGGTTATAGTCTGGTTTTAATAAAAACATTTTCCCCTTATTAAAACCGAGTTCTCTATAACCAATGGCTCTGATACCAATCTGTCACACCCCCAAAATCCACACGCGGAGTACCACCGCTTGGAGGCGTGACTGACCAGGATCAAGCCACCAATCATATTGAACAACGTAAATAGTAAGTGTAAATCAACCAAACAATATGAAAGGTGTTCCAAAAACCAAAGTATAGTATCAATGTTTAGCGGAAGCATAAGTATGTAAACCCAATGTAAATCATAAGTTCAAGTGTTTAAATATTCAACATGGCATCCTCAATCCATGTCCAACAACGACCTGCTCCTTCCCTGTGCAAGCTCCATATGTACTTAAGGTCCTGCAAGGCATGCAGCAGAGAGTCAACAACTAGTTGAGCGAGTTCACAGTAAGTAAGTTCGTAATAGTAAGTTTGTTTCGTAACATGTGGCGCTACTAGGCCGATAGTATGTTCTATTAGTGGGGGCTTCCCATGTTTGCATATACACTAGACTATTTGTAACCATAAGTGTTCTTCTTACCGAGAACAGTAGTACGTACAAAGTTTACGTAGGTTTTACGTAAGTGTCCTTCACAACCGAGGACAGGGGTACGCGGGGGTTTACGTAGGTTTTACGTAAGTGTCCTTCCTGACTCCGGAAGACAGTAGCATGTTCTTGTTTACGTAGGTTTTACGTAAGTGCCTGACACAACCGAGGCAGTAGTGAGTATAAGTTCACGTAGGTTTTACGTGAGTGTCCTTCGCAACCTGAGGACAGTGATAAGTACAAGTATACGTAGGTTTTACGTATGTATCCTGCGCATCCGAGGACGATGGTAGATAGTCTAGTAACAGTGTAAGTACGAGTATCTATTCAAATCTCATTCCTTCAATCCCCATTCCCATACCCTGGGAATCCCATGCCTTAGTAAAAGTGTGAACTCACCTTGGTTTGCTCGGTATGCTAATGTATGTGCTCACAGTTAATCAGTCACGTCCTAAAGTACGCACGTATACATAATCAGTTTGTATTCATGAATTTCACGTATAAGCATGTAGCACGTATTCACAATCATACAAGTCATGTTTAATATTTAACGACAGTTAGTTAACTGGGTTAATTCTTAACAGAATTAAATTAAGTTACTGTGCAGATTTTTAACTCGACGAAACACACTTGTTTCGTCGGACATTCCTTCCGCGAAACACAATCCTGTTTCGTCGATTACCCTTTGGCGAAACCCAAATCTGTTTCGCCGTGATTGCCGTTTCGCTGGAATACATTATCATCAACAACAGCAGGTTACGTTCATCCTAATCGTCTAACAAACAACTGATCATTATATAATCACAACAAACAACTCATCATTATAACAAACAACAGCAGGTTACGTTCATCAACAAACACCTTGTGTTGCATCACCTCCATTATATGCTCAACACATTACTAGCTTTGACTAATTCTGACAACACACATGGGCCATCATTTACTTGTATGTTTACATGGATTGATGGAAATCAAGATTACACATGCACCTGACCATATTACATCATTCTAATCCAACAGAAATGATTGGACCAACTCTCATTAGTGCATTACCAACTTACATGGGACATCAAAGCAAGCAATTGATTATATGATCTACAACAGTAGATGTGATGGCCACTAATCATTAATATCACAGGAACCTTAACTCACAATTCACAAATCTCACATATAATTGGGCCGCACAATAGGCTAACACTCATCACATCCATTCACGTGACCTGTTATGTGTCAATGACTTTTACATTGTGCAATCATCATCATTACAGTTTTTATTACATAACAAACCCTAACATGAACAATCATCATCATCGATCATCAATAACATTCATCATACAAGAATTAATATACTGCACATGATAAAAATATATACATCAATCAACTTCAAGCATGTCCTCGGCTAATATGTAACACACATCAACAAGCATCACAGTCGATATGCACGAGTAATATTCCAATAACTGTTTTAAAACATATAATCTGATAATGATTAGCACTAACCACGATGGTTCTTTGAGGGTCTCGCAGTCACAAGATTGCCGTCGGTAGGGGAGGGGCTCTAGGGTTTGAGAATTTGGCAACCGTTCCCCATGAACATAACCTAAACTAATATATAATTACGCATAAGGGTTTGGGCCTATACTGGGCTTTGCGGTGAACTGGGCCGGCGAAACACTTCTGTTTCGTCGAGATGTTTATGACGAAACAACATCTGTTTCGTCGCTATGGTTTATGGCGAAACACTTGTTTTTCGTCGGATTGTTTTATTGTTTACTAGTCTAGGTTGTTCGAACAGTATACAAGATAAACACTTTAATCACATTACATGCATAACACATCAAATCAAATCAACATTCCAGCATATAATTCTCAACATATAATTTAGTGTGTATAATTACAAGGCAAGTAAGCAAACAGCTAAACAGTCAACCGTGCAATAAAAATGCGAAAGTGAAATGTCGGAAACTCGAGTTGTCACATCGGCTGATAGGAGAACCACACCTGCATCAGCCTTAGAAGGGCCGGCATCTCCAATACTCTTGCAAGACCTGTTTATCTAGGGCACGGTGTCACCAGTGTCAGTTTTATTACCTTTGATCATCTCCTCCGTCACAGGATCCTGGAGACGAACCAGACCTTCTGCTGCGTCCAAATTTCAAAGTATGTCGGAAACTTTCCGATTACGGCACCTTCGCTCCATTTCTTCAATTACCAAATTTGGAAAAAGCATGACATAGTTTATAGAAGGTTATGAGATCTGACAATAGTGACGATAACAAAATTAATAACAAGACATCATTACATGTCAAATCATCACACTTAAGTAAAACGGCGGCGCCATCATGATGATATTTGCATTAATTGTCTGACACAATCAAGTGCTTACACGCACCCCAAACAAAATAGTGTTTTAACAAAATATCTAAGGAACAGTGTACATAACAAATAAAAAACACTCATTCCTCTCCAGATTCCTCCGCCACGTCCATCATCTGGCGTAAGGAGTCTACACCATCTTCGGCCATCTTGTCAACCAGCTACGTATACGCGGGTAGCGGGTCATTACAAGCCGCCTCAAGAGCATCCGCCATCTCCGCCTGCAGTTTACCTATATTCTGTAACACCTCGTAAAATTCGTCCAACAATGTATCGACACGTGTAATAAACCCTAATGAAGTTAAACATTGAATTTTAGGGACCAATTTTTCGAAAAATTGATAACCTTGATTATGAAAGGACTGGAAGTGTTAGCATACCTAAAATAAGTTTCTAAATAACCTCTTACGATATTTATATTCACAAATGAGCCACTTGATGATCAAGCATAGCCGTTTGCGTAATTAATTGAAAGTTTGCACAATAAAGGGTTAAAAGCGTCAACATGTTAATTCTTACCTCTGAGTGACCTTTTAACAAACCGGGAGCTTCATGATATTTTATTATACTCTCAGGAATGCCAAACATTGGCCGTCTAAGGTTTTATGCCTATAAGTAAAGTTACGCGCAACTTTGCAAGTTAGAAGGACTAAAAGTGTCAATATGTTTAATTATACCTCTGAATGACCTTTTAGCAAACCCGAAGTATCGTGATGTTTAATAATACTCTCAAGAATTCCTAATATGGATTAGATGAGGCTTTGACGCCATTAAACACTAAAATGCGCAAGTTTGCACATTAGAGGGACCTAAAGCATCAACTTTTGAATCTACGCCTTTTGGTGACCATTTAAGCGAGCGAGATCATAGCATTAATTAAACTCATGCTTAGGAATACCCATTATGGGGCAAGGAAGGCTTGGATATCATTAAATGACATTTCGCGCTACTTTGTGCGATTAAAGGACTATTTGCGTCAAACTGCAAAAGTATGCCGATTCGAATGGTAACGGACCTTCCGGAATATGACCATGAGTTATAAATGCCCTAATTATCGTTTATGTAGCTTAGTTATAGGCTTAGAGGTGTTTGGTGCGCAAAAATAAACTTTTAAGTCATGCAGGGACTAAAAGTGTCAAAAAGTGCACAAGTTTGCATTTTCGCGCATATCTTGCGTTCTGAATATATCCGGACACCCAAAAATTTATGTAAGCACTAAAATATTTTATTTTAGTGATTGGCTTGATAAAATTCCATCCGTCGCGTAATTTAGTTCGCTTTTCGCGTCCGTCCGTGTTTCGTCGTAATTAGCTGAACAACAGGACCGTACGACCAAAAGAACCGACATCCGGCATGTTTTTGAGCTTGTCCTATGTTCCCTATGTTTAGGCTTCATTGTAAAGTCTGAAATATGGCTTGACGGGCCTTAAAAGGGTCAGTTATGGCATCTATCAAGTGCAGGGGCCAAAACAGCAACAATTGAAACTGTTGCTGATATGCGGCAAGGTCGCGGGCCGCGTAAAAGAAGGTTGGGGCGGTCGCGGGCTGCGAGCGACCCCCAGACCTGCAAAAACAGTTGTTTTGCAACAGCAGCTGGTTTCTTGGGTTGCCAACGGTTTTTAATCAACCTATGGGCTGTTTTGGGGCGCCCATAGTATACCAAAACAGTGGGTAAAAGTGTACGGTCCAGATTTGATCACGTTTATCAAGAAACGATCTTAACGGTCCTCAAAAACCTATAAATACCCTTCCCCACTTCCTTCATAACCCACACTTGATTCTAAATTCTCTAAGTTGGAGACCTTGCTCTTCATACCTGAGAATTTAGGATCAAAACCTCCTTGCTTGGACCCTTTGTAAGTGTCTTTTCATTCTTAGTTTAATTATTTAGCGTTTATAGCCGAAAAGTCAAGAGTTTCGATAAACGCTTTGACTTTCAAACGGTTGAGACATTGTTCGCAACGAACATTTGCTACGTGACCGTAATTAGGTAGGTGTTAAACCCTCAAAAGGGCACCTCCTAATTACCACGTTTACTTAGTTAAATTGTCGGGTCAAATAAAAGTCAAACGGGTTAGTTTTAAATAAAATTCATAACTATTAATATAAAAGCCATAAAATCAGTTTTCTCACTTTAATAACTTGGTAAATATTAGTTGAACATGCCTAAGCATGATTCAACCCGACAATTCTAAATATAGGCTCGGTTCGGAGCCGAAAGTCGCAAAAGTTGACTTTTGCTTTAACTTTCAGTTCTGACCCGATTTAGCTTAGTTTAGATATGCCTTAGGATTCCTTTAGGACCATGTTATAGGTTAGTGTAACCCTCTGAGGTTATACAACTTGGATCCTTAGTTATCCTATTTATTGCATGTTTCCGTTAAATGCCTAAATGTTGACTATTATGCCCTTTTGACCCTAAAACGAGAATTTTGAAAATGTGAGGGGACAATAATCTTTATTACTGATTTATAAACTTGTCCTTAAAATTTGACATCAGTTGGAGGTCTAGATTAGGAGTTATGCGCAATAGCGTAATTAAAAAGTTTTTATTAATTAAACGGCGTAATTAGCGTATATCCTATCTAAACCCAATTTTTGATTCCAAACCTTTTACCTACTGATATAATATAATATTTTGGGATTTTTGAATATTTTTATTTATTTTTAGGCTGAGCATAACATATGGTTCTAGCTTTGATTCGGTTATTGTCGGTTTTGCCCTTTGGCCTATAAAATGAGTTTTACAAATCATTTTGATACCAAACCTTTTTCTACTGATATTATATGATAAATAGAATATTTTAAGCCTTCTGGAATGATAAAAATATCAGCTTTTCTTATAAAACCCGGAAATCGCCTAAACCCGTCTTTTTACGCGTTTTAAACGCATAGTATGTATTAAAACTATTTTAAATATATAAGACTTGATCCCTACTGATGTTTTAAGTAAATTTTCATAAATAAACAGTAGGCCAAAGTTTTAAACTCAGATTTCCAAATTTGACCTTTAAACCTTACGTGAAATTTCCAAAATGCCCTTTCGGTGCATAGTTTGGTTATAAATGGTAAATTTCACATATATGTAATACCCTACTGATATAACTTATTAAATTAAGTATTTTTACTGATTATATCAGACCTAAAACCTCAGATTAATATTTAAACTCTCTTATAACCTTTAAAATGACCAAAATACCCCTACGGGGCATAAATTGGTCTTAAACTCGTTTTGGGCATAATGAAAGGTATCCTACTTATATCACAACATATTTAAGGCATATAAACTTAGGAAACCTGTTCATGGTTCATTTGGTTACCCGTTACGCACTTTACGCGTTCGGATCGGTTTATATAACTAGTTTGCATAAATTAGCCGAAACGCGTCAAACCTTATCATTTTGATCTCAAAATACAGAGTGTGTTTAGTTTACCCATATTAAACAAGTATACAAACTTGTCGGGTCTAATCCACATTCCAATCCAGTCTTCGCTTAATCTAGCGTTTGAACCGTATATCCTCCTTTAAAACTAGCCGGTCTAAGCATAGGCTTAATTAAGACCCGTTAGGAATCTAATAGGTTGTTAAAAACCTTTGTTCCAGATTTGGGAGCCCAGTAAAAGCTACCTATACTTGCTTGGTGGTATACGGCTGGGATAAATTGTATAAATTTGCTCAGGTAAATACTTTTAACTTATTTTCCCTATACGGGCTTGGGGTACGGTATATAAAATACCGCTTGGTCGGGCATTGAATTTTTAATTGTATGAAGGTTAATTTATTGAAATGTCCCATTTAAATTGTTTTGTTTGATTAAAGCCTTTGGGGGTTAATGACCATGTCCCAAATATCCTTGGCATCATTCATTGAATGGCCACGACCTTAGCACGGGGTGTAGGCGTACACCCACCAGTGCATATATAAATAATAAGGTATAACCGCCGGTTACGAGAATAACTCGCCGCGGGACTATACCATGTGGTGTGTCTATTAATATTTAACCCGGTATTCAACCCGGGCTACTGAACGTATAACGAACATGTAATTCTTTTACAAGTTTATATATAAATGATTATCCCAAGTTATAAAAAGTTTTGTGTCATGTGCATTCAAACCAATTTTTTTCTAACCCTTTTCAAAATGTGTCAGTTAAATTGTATTTACCAGTGTAGACTGACGTATTTTTCCAAAAAGGCTAAGTGCAGGTACTAATCGGAATAGGCTGGCTACTCCTAGCATCATTAAAGAGTCTCGCAAACTTAGATGTTAAGATCTGTTGAATAATTATCTTTTATTTGATCCGCATGTGGATCCTTTACATTCCGTTTGTAATACTTTGTATTGGTTTGTAATATTTTTATCTTTTGCTTCCGCTGTGCATTTAAATTGTGTTGTTTGACTATGATGATATCAACTACGTCACGATACTCCTCACCGGGCCCACCGGTAATACGTGGAAATATCAGGGTGTGACAGGTTGGTATCAGAGCCAACATTGAGTGAATTAAACACTAGTCTTTTGTGTTTAATCTCAGTGACACAGTAGCACATTCCTTGACCTTCTGAGTCTAGACTTAACATAGGAATACTCTCAGCTCTATTCGGAGAATTATTTCTTTCAATTCTATATTTTAATACGTCGCCAAGCAAAGAAGCCGTAATGGAAATTCTCCCCATTCGAAGCCTAGGAAAGGCCGAGCTTCGTACTGCGACTAGGATAAACGTGTAACCAAGGAGAAAACATTCGGAAATAAAATGAAGAAGAAACTCCTTTTGCTGAAGTTCATTTCCTTAGTAAGTCCTTATAAGGGCATACTTATCTTTCAGTCCCTTCATGGACAACATCATTCTTTCAAGCCCCGTTTAGAGCAATTATGTACCTCCTTTGGAATCATTGGAATGTTTTATCTAAATTTTATTTATATCATTATATATGAACATAATAATAACATTCCTTTTATGAGGTCTGCCATTATAATAAAATGGAAAAAATCTAAAAAAGGCAAGACCTAGCCCATGTGTCATTTTAAGACAGGGCCAAGATGGTAGTTCCTCAACTAGATTCAGATCCTTATTAACATCTCAATTTAGGATTGCTCTGCGTTAAATATTAAAAGAATCTTAAAGGGATAACCTAGCCTATATGTCATTTCAGACGAGGCCAAGATGGTAAAACCTATTCAAAAGATTCAAATCCTTGTTAACACCTGTAAACATGTTAACATTCCTGGCAAATGTGATTCAATCACATAAATCATCCTTATACTGGATTCTCCCAAAATCCTTTCTTATTTGGTGAATTAAGCATCCATTAGGGATGTAATGCTTACGGGCCGTATTCATTGTCATATAAGACAAGAGACAGTCGTAGCCTACAACTCCCTGTCAAGAAAAGGCATGAACAACGTTCAAGCCTAAATACCTTGATTCTACAAAATTATGGTTTGTAATTTAAAGTTGCCCTTGTGACTTGGCCTTTTGTGCCATAGTTATATTTTAATTAAGTTTAGGATAATTATAATGAAAATCCTGAATAAAATAAATATCATTCCTTTCCTGCCAGTATACATATTAAAAGAGAATCTTAAGAGGTATAATCTAGCTTGAATGTCATTAAAGACCTAGCTATGATGGTAAGACCTGTTTAAAAGAAATTCAGATCCTTGTTAACATCTGAAAACATGTTAACACTCCTGACAATAGTGATGCGATAAAATCACACTTGTCATCTTTATATTAGGATTTTTCCAAACCCCTTAATTAGCATAAATGATCAATAGGAATCATGGCTAATAAACGTCGAACATGATGAATACATCAAAACATTCATTTGAAATGTATGCCTACGGGCAAAGATATGTACATAGAAAAGATAGTATTATTTCATAACTTTTTGTCAAAGACAATGAACTATGAAATTTTCCGATCCAAAGGAATCATTGATTATGTTTTAAAATTTCCCTAGGGACAAGGCATCTGTGCCATCAAAAAGTCCTTTGGAACAAGCCCTTGTAATATATAAAAATGTCGGTACGACATTGACAGTCGTGACTTATGTCCCCTGTCTAATAAATACGAAGGATTATATTCCGTTTAAACGCCAAAGATGGTTTATTTAAAAACCTAGGCAAAACATAATCAAATAAATTTAATACTATCTATTGGCCTATATGGTTTATTTGCACCATGGCTATTTAAATCATCAAACTCGACGATTCCCTATATAATTAAACAAATTATTACTACTTGGTTTGTAGCTTTCAAAGCTTCACCATGGCCGACTCATCTGAAGCTCACAATCATCCAGCTGATCAGAATAATGATGCAAGACTGAACTTAACAGGCACCGAGTTACAGGCTATGTTAGATACAGCCGTAAACTAGGCCGTGGACCGAGCATTAAAGGATCATAAGCGAAAGTGCGATAATACCCCAAATAAGGGTTACAAAAAGGGTAAGACCGGTTCAAACTATAACCAGTCCAAGCTAAAGGAGGCAAAACCCAAATGTAAAACCTGCGGGAAGAAGCACTTCGGAAAATGTTTCTATGAACAGACCAGGGGATGTGTCATCTGTAAAGAGATGGATCACAAGACCCATGAATGCAAGGACTTGAAGGACGCCACATGCTATGGTTGTGGCGAGAAGGGGCACATAAAGACCCGCTGCCCAAAGAAGGCAACTAAAGGGAAATGCACTTTGGAGTCACAAGCTAGGCCTTGTGGGATTTGTAATAAGGAATGGCACAAGACCTTTGAGTGCCAAGACATAAAGGACGCAACCTACTATGGTTGCAATGAAATAGGGCACATCAAGACAAACTGCTCAAATAAAACCAAGAAGCCAGGGGAGGCTAAGAAGACCAAAGCTGGAAGCTCTCAAATGGATGCTCAAGAGGCTATTCAGGATGACAATGTCACAACAGGTACTTTCTTTATCAATAACGCTCATGCTAGAGTATTATTTGATTCAGGTTCAGATAAGTCTTTCGTAGACAATGGATTTTTTTTTAAATCATTAAATCTGCCTGTTAAAACTCTAAGCGTTAAGTATAAAGTAGAATTGGCCGATAGTACCTCAGAGACTGCTTCAGCAATATTAGATGGATGTTTTATATCCATTAGGAATCATTCTTTTCCGCTGTCCTTGTTTCCATTAAAATAAGAGGGACCCGATGTAGTGATAGGAATGGATTGGTCATCTAAAAAAAATCAAGCCCATATTGTGTGTGATAAGAAGCAAGTAGTTATCAAGACTCCTTATGGTGAGCCTTTGACAATTCAAGGAGACACTGGGAATGGATTGCCTAAGCACTTGTTGAATATGGTATTTAATACCAAAGATTCGAGTATGGAAAACTCAGAAGAGACAAACAACAGTCGCGATGCTGGAGATGCGACAAATGTTAATGGTGCATCCAATGTGAACCTCAATGTTAATGGAGTTAATCTCCAAAAATGTAATTAACGCAGCTATTAGAAAGGCTATGAGAAAAGTCATGAAAGGTTTCAAGAAGCCAGTTGCTGCTCGCTCTAAAACACATGTCGCTGCTCATGAGAAGAGCTTTATTCATACTTCAAATGCGAAGAATAAACCCAACAAAAGCATATATGGCAAGGAGCCCCATCCCTTTTTAGGACGTACTTAAAAGTACTTCGTCTCCTGGAAGTCGAGAGACTTCAATAGTAAAAAGGGGCCATCGATTGCAGAAAATTGTTGGATGATGTAGAAACCATTAGGTATATCAGCAGTTATGCTGGAAAGGACATGGTGAGTTATGCATCACAGTCATTCGATGGCAATACCCTTAATTAGTGAGGACATTAATGAAGTCCACAAGAAAGATCCTGTGACAACTCGAATTTCCGACGTTCTTTATTTGCATTTAATGCACGTTGACTTTGACTATATAGTGGTGTTATGATAAAACCTAGTGTGTTGCATGGTTGTGTGTGATTGTATAACTTGCGTACTGTTTGTAAAACTTAAACTGCTTAGAACCCGACGAAACACAAGAGTGTTTCGCCATAACCCATTCCGACGAAACAGGCTGTTTCGCCATGAACATTCCGACGAAACAGAAGTTTGTTTCGCCGGCCCAGTAGCCCAGCTTGGGCCCAGAACGTATTTTGAGTATTTTTACGTAAAAACAACATCACTTTACATTTTCTATCAACACAACCGAAACCCTAGAGCTCTCTCACTGTGACGGCGAACTAGAACCCACCGGAAACCCTTGTGCGATCAAACCATCATCTCGGTTAGTAGATTTATGTGTCTTGATTGATCGTTCATCCGTGAATGTGTTTCTGTTCCATGTGATTCTGCTATGTTGATGTATAATTGTAACTGATACATGTTAAATATTAGGGTTCTTGTTATGATGATGATGATATGGATTTCAATATGAATATTGTAGTCGGATATAAACGGTTTTATGCGAAACTTAATATGATTAAATACTCGGTTCTGGATGTTGTTATTATGATCTGATTTTGAATGCAAGTTAGCATCTTGATAGGGTTTGATGATGTGATGTTGTAATCGATATGTGGTATACGTAAGCTAGGGTTCATGCTAGACGTTAAAGTGGTCCGATGATTATGCTATGATGATGTTACAATGATTCTGTGTTGAATGATTTTCTGCATGATTGATAATATTGATGTCGGCTGTTAGTGATGATTAGGGTTTCTGCATGTAATTGTACTGATGCAACTAAACTGTCCGACGAAACTGAACCCTCGGCGAAACAGAATGTGTTTCGCCAAGGGTAACCGACGAATCAGAAGTTCTGTTTCGCCAATAGCCACCTCGACGAAACAAATGTGTTTCGTCAATTTGTGTTTCGCCGCTATGTGTGTTTCGCCAACACACTTGTTTCGCCAACTTATGTGTTTCGCCATATACGTGTTTCGCCGAGCTGTGCTGTAACTTGAGTTAATTCTGTTAAGTATTAACCTGGTTAAATAACTGCTGTTATATGTTAAACATGACTTGTATGATTGTGATTACGTTTTGCATGTTTATACCTGAACAACTGAAACTCAACTGATTATGTATACGTGCAAACCTTAGGACGTGATTGATTATTTGCGAGCACTTACATACCTAGCATACCGAACAAACCAAGGTGAGTTCACACAAGCCAAGGCATGGGATTCCCAGGGGGATGGGGTTTTGATGATTACTGTACATACATAGATGACAGAACCTACTGCTAGACTAGTAACACTTATTGAACGATCTTCGCACACCTGCCAAGGACATTGGCCGCGATATTATGACTGCCTTCGCACACCTGCCAAGGACATTGGCCGCGAACTAAACGTACAACATCATCGCACACCTGCCAAGGACATTGGCCGCGATACGAACAAACCTAGTCTAGAAAACTTGGGGAAAGACCTTCCCCAACATCTTCGCACACCTGCCAAGGACATTGGCCGCGATGGAAACTAATACGATACTTTGTAACGAACGAGCATACTACTACTCACGCTATACTATTACTGAACTGTTAACTGTGAACTCGCTCAACTAGTTGTTGACTCTCTCTTACATGCCTTGCAGGACCTTAGGTACATATGGAGCTTGCACAGGAAGGAGCAGGTCGTTGTGGGATACGGATCGTAGACAATATTTGAACTTATAACTTACTTTGGGTTTTCATTATTATGCTTCCGCTACTTAAACAATGTTTGGTTATGAACATCAGTCATGTCAAGATGAATTATATTTTATTACTCTTACACTTAAATACTATGTTTGATATGATTGATGGCTTGATCCTGGTCAGTCACGCCTCCAAGCGGTGATACTCCGCGTGTGGATTTTGGGGGTGTGACAGATTGGTATCAGAGCCATTGGTTATAGAGAACTTGGTTTTAATAAAGGAAAAACGATTTTTGTTAAAACCAGACTATAACCAGAACAGTGCTCTCAACGATCCACAACGACGCTTCGCTCCACGTGCAAGGCTCAACACCATAGGTAGTACTATTCCTGTTACTTTACCTACATGCTAGAACTACATAGACTTTTGCTCATGGTATGCTTAGATCACAGAACTTGCTATGTGTTATTGCTTGAGAATATTCGTGTGCTCACTCTCTTCTGTCATCGCACGATATGCGAACCTATCTCACTTACGTTATCTTTACTTTGAAGATCATGTCTGGACGTATCAACATGACTCAGGACCAGTTGACGGCCCTCATTAACGAACGAGTCACTGCGGCCGTTGCAGCCGCACAAGCAGGAGGTATACCCTGCAGTCACAACTCACACTAGGATCCTTAGATCCTACATTCCTAAATCAACTCTCGTGTTTAAACTTGTCCTAATTCTTTTACACAACAGGTCAAGCACCTGTTTGCACTTTCAAGACTTTCATGGACTGTCGTCCATCCACTTTCAGCGGCACTGAAGGAGCCGTAGGTCTCCTTCACTGGTTTGAAAAGATAGAGTCTGTGTTTGAGATGTGTGAGTGCCCTGAGGCACGCAGGGTGAAATATGCTACCGGTACCCTCGAGGGTTTAGCCCTCACATGGTGGAAAGCTCAGGTCCAAATCCTGGGGTTGGTTGCTGCTAACGCCACCCCATGGAACAATTTCAAAGAGATGATCAAGGAAGAATACTGCAGTCGAGATGATATTCATAAGCTGGAAGTCGAGTTTGTCAACCTCAAGATGACGGGGTCTGAGATCGAAGCGTATACCAAGAGATCGAATGAGCTTGCATTACTGTGTCCTACTCTGGTGGACAAACGTATCGAACTTTATCTTAAGGGTCTGGTGCCAGAGATCCAAAGTCATGTGACTTCAGCAAATCATGCCACTTACCAGCAGGTTGTTCAGTTGGCTCACCGTCTCACTGATCAGGCGGTGGAGCAAAACAGGTTGCCTAAACGCATCAGCGCTACTGCTACCGCTACCACTTCAGTTACCCCTGCTACTCCCAGCGACAATAAGAGGAAATGGGAGGGGGATTCTAGCAAGGGTTCAGCTACTGTTCAGTCTCAAGCTCAGCAACGCAAAACAAATGACCACCAGAGTCCGAATCAGCAATCATCGGGTGGTCAAGGGCAGAGTGGATATCGGGGAATTCACCCGTGGTGTAGAAGGTGCAACAAACACCACAGTGGAAGATGCCGCAGGGAACAGTGTCAAAGATGCCTCAAGATGGGTCATGGGGCTAAGGATTGTAGAAGCGTACGGCCAGCAAAACCAGAACCAGAACAATAACAACAACAACAACCAGGACAATGGGAACAACAACAACGGTGGGAACAATAACAACAATGGTGCTAGAGGCCGTATGTTTGTGATCGGTCAGGGTGATGCCAGGAATGATCCCAACGTGGTTATGGGTAAGTTTCTTCTTGATGACTTTTATGTTACTGTACTATTTGATTCTGGTGCGGATACAAGTTACATGTCTCTAAAAGCTAGTGAAATGTTAAAACGTGCACCAACTCTCTTAAACACCAAACATGTCGTAGAGTTAGCTAACGGTAAAAGCCTAGAGGCCACGCACATAGTTCAAGGGTGTAATCTTATCCTCGCTGATCAGACTTTCTCCAACGATCTCATTCCTATACCTTTGGGTAGCTTTGACATCGTCATTGGTATGGATTGGTTATCTCAACAACGAGCGGAGATTTTATGCAAAGAAAAGGTTATTCGTATTCCTCGTTCGGGCAAGGAACCTCTCGAAGTTCAAGGCGACAAGAGTGGTGTCGTGAGCGGCATCATCTCCTTTTTGAAGGCTCAGAAGTGTTTACGCAAGGGGCACACTGCTATTTTGGCACTCGTTACAGATACCTCGAAGAAAGAGAAAAAGATTGAAGATATTCCTGTAGTACGAGACTTTCCTCAAGTGTTTCCTGAGGAATTACCTGGGTTACCGCCTCATCGTCAAGTCGAATTTCAGATCGAGCTCGCTCCAGGAGCAGCACCTATAGCTCGAGCACCTTATCGTCTAGCTCCAACTGAATTGGAAGAATTGTCAAAGCAGCTACAAGAACTCTTGGAAAAGGGTTTCATACGTCCTAGCTCTTCGCCTTGGGGAGCTCCAGTGCTATTCGTAAAGAAGAAAGACGGTACGTTCAGGATGTGTATAGACTACCGTGAACTCAACAAGGTGACGATCAAGAATCGTTATCCTCTTCCGCGCATAGATGATTTATTCGACCAGCTACAAGGGTCGAGTTACTACTCCAAGATAGACTTAAGGTCAGGATATCACCAGCTGCGAGTCCGGGATGAGGACGTTTCCAAAACAGCATTTAGAACTCGCTACGGCCACTACGAGTTTATGGTCATGCCATTCGGGCTAACGAACGCGCCTGCCGTATTTATGGATCTTATGAACAGGGTGTGCAAACCCTATCTCGACAAGTTCGTCATTGTTTTCATCGACGACATCCTGATTTATTCGAAGAGTCAAGAGGAACACGAGCAGCACTTACGACTTATACTGGAACTTCTACGAACGGAACAGCTATACGCTAAGTTTTCCAAGTGTGACTTCTGGCTTCGCGAAGTCCACTTCTTAGGCCACGTGGTAAACAAGGATGGGATCCATGTCGATCCATCCAAGGTAGATTCGATCAAGAATTGGCCTGCGCCTCGTACACCAACGGAAATACGCCAATTCTTGGGTTTGGCGGGTTATTACAGACGTTTCATCAAAGACTTCTCAAAGATTGCTCAGCCGCTTACACTGTTGACGCAGAAGGGTGTTGTTTATCGTTGGGGTAACGCACAGGAAACAGCGTTTCAGCACTTAAAGGATAGACTCTGTAGCGCACCTATCCTCTCACTGCCTGAAGGCACGGACGATTTCGTAGTCTACTGCGACGCATCTATCCAAGGTCTTGGATGTGTATTGATGCAGAGGGATAAAGTTATTGCTTATGCTTCGCGCCAACTTAAGGTTCACGAACGGAATTATACGACACACGACCTAGAACTGGGAGCGGTCGTCTTTGCACTTAAGATATGGCGACACTACTTGTACGGTACCAAATGTGCAATCTACACTGATCACAGAAGCCTCGAACATATCTTTAAACAGAAAGAACTGAATATGCGACAGCGACGATGGGTTGAATTGCTAAACGACTACGAATGCTCAATCAGGTACCACCCAGGCAAAGCCAATGTTGTGGCTGACACCCTCAGTCGAAAGGACACTGCGCCTAAGCGCGTGCGAGCTTTACAACTTACCATACAGTCTAACCTTCCTTCCCAGATACGAGATGCTCAGATAGAAGCATTGAAACCAGAAAATGTCAGGGCTGAAGCCCTACGCGGATCAAGACAGCGATTAGAACAGAAGGAAGATGGTGCTTACTACGTCACAGGACGCATTTGGGTCCCACTGTACGGCAACTTGCGTGAGCTAGTGATGGATGAAGCTCACAGGTCTCGCTACTCGGTACACCCTGGTTCGGATAAAATGTACCACGATATTAAGACTACATACTGGTGGCCTAGCATGAAGGCCCACATAGCCACATACGTTAGCAAATGCTTGACTTGTGCGAGAGTCAAGGCAGAATATCAGAAACCGTCAGGACCACTCCAACAACCTGAGATACCACAATGGAAATGGGAGCAAATTTCCATGGACTTTGTTACTGGCTTACCTAGATCTCAGCGCGGAAATGATACTATTTGGGTGATCGTGGATCGACTCACAAAGTCTGCTCACTTCTAGGCAATTAAAGAAACAGACAAGTTCTCTACCTTGGCAGACATTTACTTAAAAGAAGTGGTCTCGAGGCACGGAGTGCCAACCTCTATCATCTCTGATCGTGACGCACGTTTTACTTCAGAACTGTGGCAAGCAATGCATAAATCGTTTGGCTCTCGTTTAGACATGAGCACGGCGTATCATCCTCAGACCGATGGGCAGTCTGAGCGCACTATTCAAAATCTAGAAGACATGCTTCGGGCGTGCGTAATTGACTTTGGCAATGGTTGGGAAAAACATCTGCCACTTGTGGAGTTTTCATACAATAACAGCTACCACACCAGCATTAAAGCTGCACCATTCGAGGCACTATACGGACGTAAGTGCCGGTCACCTCTCTGTTGGGCGGAGGTAGGAGAAAGTCAAATCACAGGTCCAGAAATGGTAGTCGATACTACAGAAAAGATTGCACAAATACGACAACGCATGGCGGCAGCTCGCGACCGTCAGAAAGCATACGCTGATTTAGACAGGAAACTACTCGAATTCCAAGTTGGGGATCGAGCGCTACTTAAAGTTTCACCCTGGAAGGGTGTGGTTCGTTTTGGAAAACGCGGCAAACTAAATCCACGATATGTTGGACCTTTCGAGGTTATTGAGAAAATAGGCAAAGTGGCCTACAGATTGAACTTACCTCCTGAACTCAGTGCAGTTCACAACGTCTTTCACGTGTCGAATCTGAAGAAGTGTACGTCAGATGAGACCCACATAGTTCCCTTGAAGGAACTCACTATCGACGAGCGGTTGCACTTCATCGAGGAACCTGTTGAAATCACGGACCGGAATGTTAAGGTCCTCAAGAACACGAGAATCCCTCTTGTACGAGTTCGTTGGAACTCCCGCCGCGGCCCAGAGTTCACCTGGGAGCGTGAAGATCAAATGGAACTCAAATATCCCCAGTTATTCGGAAACCAAGCAACTACTACTGAGGCTGAAGCTACCAATGCAGAATTTCGGGACGAAATTCCAAATCAACGGGGGGATAATGTGACACCCCAAGAAAACCAGTAATCTTCGCAAACATGCTCAGGGGAGCCGCGATACAATTCAGGTAAACAACGTCACACCATTAGCTTTCCTCAGTAACTGCATGCTAAATTTCGGGACGAAATTTCTTTCAAGTTGGGGATAATGTGACAACTCGAATTTCCGACGTTCTTTATTTGCATTTAATGCACGTTGACTTTGACTATATAGTGGTGTTATGATAAAACCTAGTGTGTTGCATGGTTGTGTGTGATTGTATAACTTGCGTACTGTTTGTAAAACTTAAACTGCTTAGAACCCGGCGAAACACAAGAGTGTTTCGCCATAACCCATTCCGACGAAACAGGCTGTTTCGCCATGAACATTCCGACGAAACAGAAGTCTGTTTCGCCGGCCCAGTAGCCCAGCTTGGGCCCAGAACGTATTTTGAGTATTTTTACGTAAAAACAACATCACTTTACATTTTCTATCAACACAACCGAAACCCTAGAGCTCTCTCACTGTGACGGCGAACTAGAACCCACCGGAAACCCTTGTGCGATCAAACCATCATCTCGGTTAGTAGATTTATGTGTCTTGATTGATCGTTCATCCGTGAATGTGTTTCTGTGCCATGTGATTCTGCTATGTTGATGTATAATTGTAACTGATACATGTTAAATATTAGGGTTCTTGTTATGATGATGATGATATGGATTTCAATATGAATATTGTAGTCGGATATAAACGGTTTTATGCGAAACTTAATATGATTAAATACTCGGTTCTGGATGTTGTTATTATGATCTGATTTTGAATGCAAGTTAGCATCTTGATAGGGTTTGATGATGTGATGTTGTAATCGATATGTGGTATACGTAAGCTAGGGTTCATGCTAGACGTTAAAGTGGTCCGATGATTATGCTATGATGATGTTACAATGATTCTGTGTTGAATGATTTTCTGCATGATTGATAATATTGATGTCGGCTGTTAGTGATGATTAGGGTTTCTGCATGTAATTGTACTGATGCAACTAAACTGTCCGACGAAACTGAACCCTCGGCGAAACAGAATGTGTTTCGCCAAGGGTAACCGACGAATCAGAAGTTCTGTTTCGCCAATAGCCACCTCGACGAAACAAATGTGTTTCGTCAATTTGTGTTTCGCCGCTATGTGTGTTTCGCCAACACACTTGTTTCGCCAACTTATGTGTTTCGCCATATACGTGTTTCGCCGAGCTGTGCTGTAACTTGAGTTAATTCTGTTAAGTATTAACCTGGTTAAATAACTGCTGTTATATGTTAAACATGACTTGTATGATTGTGATTACGTGTTGCATGTTTATACCTGAACAACTGAAACTCAACTGATTATGTATACGTGCAAACCTTAGGACGTGATTGATTATTTGCGAGCACTTACATACCTAGCATACCGAGCAAACCAAGGTGAGTTCACACAAGCCAAGGCATGGGATTCCCAGGGGGGATGGGGTTTTGATGATTACTGTACATACATAGATGACAGAACCTACTGCTAGACTAGTAACACTTATTGAACGATCTTCGCACACCTGCCAAGGACATTGGCCGCGATATTATGACTGCCTTCGCACACCTGCCAAGGACATTGGCCGCGAACTAAACGTACAACATCATCGCACACCTGCCAAGGACATTGGCCGCGATACGAACAAACCTAGTCTAGAAAACTTGGGGAAAGACCTTCCCCAACATCTTCGCACACCTGCCAAGGACATTGGCCGCGATGGAAACTAATACGATACTTTGTAACGAACGAGCATACTACTACTCACGCTATACTATTACTGAACTGTTAACTGTGAACTCGCTCAACTAGTTGTTGACTCTCTCTTACATGCCTTGCAGGACCTTAGGTACATATGGAGCTTGCACAGGAAGGAGCAGGTCGTTGTGGGATACGGATCGTAGACAATATTTGAACTTATAACTTACTTTGGGTTTTCATTATTATGCTTCCGCTACTTAAACAATGTTTGGTTATGAACATCAGTCATGTCAAGATGAATTATATTTTATTACTCTTACACTTAAATACTATGTTTGATATGATTGATGGCTTGATCCTGGTCAGTCACGCCTCCAAGCGGTGATACCCCGCGTGTGGATTTTGGGGGTGTGACAGATCCTCTTATACAATATGGGATGGTCCAAATTTTAAGGACCTTATTACAAAAACCTATTATCCGCTTCACGAAATGGAAAAGATGGGATAAGAACTTTCTGACTCTCACCATAAAAGTTCTAGACTGCCGATAGTATGTTGCAAATTTTAATTCATTGGCTGAGATAGTGCCCTATTCCATTTACCCAAAATCTAAGCTTAATGCAATAATTATTGGTGGTTAGCAACGGCAATAAGAGGGCACATTAAAGTTTCAAAGCCTGCTCATTATAAATCCATTATGGATCTACCTCAGCTACTCATGTTATATAGATTAAGAAATAACCAGTCAAAGCTGAGACTGCCCTAAAATTTGTCAAAGATTTTACAGCTAAGCTTAAAAGGATCAAAAATGGAGGCGTTTAACCCTCCTGATGAATGATTAGAGGCAGTTCACATTAATAATGACACCAGATAAATCCCTTAATGTGATTTTATTGCTAAGAGTTACGTTTGGGTTCAGGTACTGCTAAGTCTCTCATAAGATCATAAGCTTAGCAAACTTTTAGAAATTTTCCCGTAAGAACCCCAGATATTAAGTGTAAGATAAAACTTACAGGCGAAATCATAAGAACCATTTCTTCTGTTTCTGTCAGAAACCTTCAGTCGTAGAATTTTAGAAGTATCCTCTCTCTAGAGGAAGTGCGTCAGCATATATAGTTGATATCTCTTTAATATCTATCGGTTACGAATACCAGATGGTACGATAAAAACGCCATATGAGGATTGGTGTATCTTAATATGTTCCATAGATTGCTTCCATGCCTGATCAGTATGGAGGTTTAATGCATGGGACCACAAAGATATTCCGATGGTCATATGGTACTAAAGTCAGCTAATGGTATTCAAAGAAGATATCCAGAATGGAATTTTCCAAGTAAAGGTCTTCGATTAAGAAATTCGTGGACTCGTAACATAAATGTGTCACTCATTTGACACAAGCAAGGATGGATGAACTGGAGCCTGAGATTTGGAAAATCTCTGTAACCTCCTTGTATCTTGATTATCTTCTCCTAAGATTACCCTGTTTACCTCCTAAGAGGCAAGTAGAGTTAAGATTTATATCCCAATTAGGGCTGTATTATTATGAAATCTCCAAGACGGCTAGTACCATCATTGGAAGAATCGAAACCCTGATTAAGCAAGTTTTAAAATAAGGGATTCGTATAGCCTAACTCAATATTCTGAGAATTCGGTATAGTTGATTAAGAAAGACGGTTCATCTTGCTTATGCGTTGATTACCGCAACCCTATTTAGACAACAAATAAGAATCGCTATCAGCTGCCCAGGATCGTCGACTTGTTCGACTAACTGTAAGGATTTGCTATTCCTTAAGGTTGGTTTTAAGCAGTAGTTAGAATAACCACCTTACCTTAATTAAGTTTTTTTCTAAAATAGTTGTTATATAAGTATCAAGGCTGCTTCTTTGGAGACCTTGTATAGATGGAATGTTAAACATTTATTGTTGGACAAAAGATTGGTAAGTCCAATTATCAGGATTTGAAAGTTTCCTTGGAAACAACAAATAAGATCATACAAATCCATAATCATCTGTGAGTTGCCAGTATTCGACAGAAAATCAAGGATTAATGAAAGTAGCAACCCTCCTAAGTTCTTGTTAAGGAATAAGGTTCAACAAAAGATATCACCCAGGAAGGGTGTGCCAAATTGTTAATTATCTGGCTAATTAAGCTCTGAATATATAGAATCATTCGAGGGAATCGAAGGTATCGAGATCAACTAGCTTATAAACTAAAACCTATTCAAGGAGCTTGGCGGAGCTCGCAATGCATTACACACTAATGATTTAAGGATGTGTTTCACCAATAAGTTGAGGAGCATTATCACATAATGATATGCAGATTTATGATATGATGAGAAACCTGTATCGATTGAGGATATACAGGTTAAAAAGCTCAAAAAAGGATACATGTACCTATATTAGAGGTCAACTTGGGAGCTTGGAGAGGCTCCAGATATGCTATAGAAGTTAAAGTCCATTATGCGACAAAAAGTACTTCCAGCATTTTAGCAAATCTCAAGGTCGAGATTTCTTTTAAGGGGGTGAGGATGTAACACCTCGTAAAACTCGTCCAACAATGTATCGACACGTGCAATAAACCCTAATGAAGTTAAACATTGAATTTAAGGGACTAATTTTTCAAAAAATCGAAAACCTTGATTATGAAAGGACTGGAAGTGTTAGCATACCTAAAATAAGTTTCTAAATAACCTCTTATGATATTTATATTCACAAATGAGCCACTTGATGATCAAGCGTAGCCTTTTGCGTAATTAATTGAAAGTTTGCACAATAAAGGGTTAACAGCGTCAACATGTTAATTCTTACCTCTGAGTGACCTTTTAACAAACCGGGAGCTTCAGGATATTTGATTATACTCTCGGGAATGCCAAACATTGGCCGTCTAAGGTTTTATGCCTATAAGTAAAGTTACGCGCAACTTTGCAAGTTAGAGGGACTAAAAGTGTCAATATGTTTAATTATACCTGTGAATGACCTTTTAGCAAACCCAAAGTATCGTGATGTTTAATAATACTCTCAAGAATTCCTAATATGGATTAGATGAGGCTTCTACGCTATTAAACGATGAAATGCGCAAGTTTGCGCATTATAGGGACCTAAAGCGTCAACTTTTGAATCTACGCCTTTTGGTGACCATTTAAGCGAGCGAGAGCATAGAATTAATTAAACTCATGCTTAGGAATACCCATTATGGGCCAAGGAAGGCTTGGATATCATTAAATGACATTTCGCGCTACTTTGTCCGATTAAAGGACTATTTGCATCAAACTGCAAAAGTATGCCGATTCGTATGGTAACGGACCTTCCGGAATATGACCATGAGTTAAACATGCCCTAATTATCCTTTATGTAGCTTAGTTATAGGCTTAGAGGTGTTTGGTGCGCAAAAATAAACTTTTAAGTCATGCAGGGACTAAAAGTGTCAAAAAGTGCACAAGTTTGCATTTTCGCACATATCTTGCGTTCTGAATATATCCGGACACCCAAAAATTTATGTAAGCACTAAAATATTTTATTTTAGTGATTTACTTGATAAAATTCCATCCGTCGCGTAATTTGGTTCGTTTTTCGCGTCCGTCCGTGTTTCGTCGTAATTAGCCGAACAACAGGACCGTACGACCAAACAAACCGACATCCGGCATGTTTTTGAGCTTGTCCTATGTTCCCTATGTTTAGGCTTCATTGTAAAGTCTGAAATATGGCTTGACGGGCCTTAAAAGGGTCAGTTATGGCATCTATCAAGTGCAGGGGCAAAAACAGCAACAATTGAAACTGTTGCTGATATGTGGCAAGGTCGCGGGCCGCGTAAAAGAAGGTTGGGGTGGTCGCGGGCTGCGAGCGACCCCCAGACCTGCAAAAATAGTTGTTTTGCAACAGCAGCTGGTTTCTTGGGTTGCCAACGGTTTTTAATCAACCTATGGGCTGTTTTGGGGCGCCCATAGTATACCAAAACAGTGGGTAAAAGTGTACGGTCCAGATTTGATCACGTTTATCAAGAAATGATCTTAACGGTCCTCAAAAACCTATAAATACCCTTCCCCACTTCCTTCATAACCCACACTTGATTCTAAATTCTCTAGATTAGGAGTTATGCGCAATAGCGTAATTAAAAAGTTTTTATTAATTAAACGGCGTAATTAGCGTATATCCTATCTAAACCCAATTTTTTATTCCAAACCTTTTACCTACTGATATAATATAATTTTTTGGGATTTTTTAAGATTTTTATTTATTTTTAGGCTGAGCATAACATAGGGTTCTAGCTTTGATTCGGTTATTGTCGGTTTTGCCCTTTGGCCTATAAAATGAAATCATTTTGATACCAAACCTTTTTCTACTGATATTATATGATAAATAGAATATTTTAAGCCTTCTGGAAAGATAAAAATATCAGCTTTTCTTATAAAACCCAGAAATCGCCTAAAACCGCATTTTTACGCGTTTTAAACGCATAGTATGTATTAAACTATTTTAAATATATAAGACTTGATCCCTACTGATTTTTTAAGTAAATTTTCATAAATAAACAGTAGGCCAAAGTTTTAAACTCAGATTTCCAAATTTGACCTTTAAACCTTACGTGAAATTACCAAAATGCCCTTTCGGTGCATAGTTTGGTTATAAATGGTAAATTTCACATATATGTAATACCCTACTAATATAACTTATTAAATTAAGTATTTTTACTGATTATATCAGACCTAAAACCTCAGATTAATATTTAAACTCTCTTATAACCTTTAAAATGACCAAAATACCCCTACGGGGCATAAATTGGTCTTAAACTCGTTTTGGGCATAATGAAAGGTGTCCTACTGATATCACAACATATTTAAGGCATATTAACTTAAGAAACTTGTTCATGGTTCATTTGGTTACCCGTTACGCACTTTACGCGTTCGGATCGGTTTATATAACTAGTTTGCATAAATTAACCGAAACGGGTCAAACCTTATCATTTTGATCTCAAAATCCAGAGTGTGTTTAGTTTACCCATATTAAACAAGTATACAAACTTTTCGGGTCTAAACCACATTCCAATCCGGTCTTCGCTTAATCTAGCGTTTGAACCATATATCCTTCTTTAAAACTAGCCGGTCTAAGCATAGGCTAAATTAAGACCCGTTAGGAATCTAATAGGTTGTTAAAAACCTTCGTTCCAGATTTGGAAGCCCAGTAAAAGCTACCTGTACTTGCTTGGTGGTATACGGCTGGGATAAATTGTATAAATTTGCTCAGGTAAATACTTTTAACTTATTTTCCCTATACGGGCTTGGGGTACGGTATATAAAATACCGCTTGGCCGGGCATTGAATTTTTAATTGTATGAAGGTTAATTTATTAAAATGTCCCATTTAAATTGTTTTGTTTGCTTAAAGCCTTTGGGGGGTTAATGACCATGTCCCGGATATCCTTGGCATCATTCATTGAATGGCCATGTGACAACCCTCATAATTACATGTATCCGTACGATTAATTGATGTTAATTAAAGTCCTTGATGACTGTGCTGAATTACTTAGCTGCTTTCTGATTACTGCGTCATACTTACATGTGTTTGTTAACATACTAGTCTTGTGCAGAAAATTGACTAAATGGTTCTGAATGTTTTTCTAAGTGTTAGGAATTAAAAGTGTTACAAAAATATATATAATAGACACTTTACGGTATAATTAAACACTTTAACGAAACGGTATCTAACCGAATAACCGGACATTATCCGGGACACCAAATTTTTGTCAAACACAGTGTTTTATTATTTTTGGCTAGTCATGGTCCCCGTTTACCATAACACCCATTAAATATCAAGTAACTAACATATATAAGCTTACACTTGGATTCTAACTTATATTTATCAACTTAGCCAAAAATTTACATCCAACCCCCCACCCCTAACCGAAATCGGTCCCAAAGGACCCACAAATCACCAACAAATATCCTCACCATACTCTTTAGATTTTATTTCATTAATTTATTAGATTGTTGCTTGAAGTTATGAACAAAATATATGAAAGTATCTATATAAGCATGGCATCAAGATCTTCATCATACTTCTCAATCTTCACACCCCTTACCCTCACTTTCTCTCCCTCCTCTCGGTTCACCACAACCGCCACCACCTTCACCATATCAACATCATCTCCTTCCATTTTTGAGCTTCATTCAAGTGTAGAAGAAGGATTAAAGGAGCTTGCAACTTGTGGAACTTCAATGAGCTTTCTTTCTTGCTTTTTCACCACCATTTTCACTAGAGATACTTCCCTAGCCTTGTGCTAGTTGTAAGTCTTTGATCTACCCTAGTTTACTTCCATTTTGAGTAGTTAAAAGTTGATGTATGATGAATATTACAAGAACACTAAGAACAAGAACTAAAAACATGAACATAAAGCATTACATAAGGTTTACATAAAGATGTAAAATGATGATTATGTGCTGATTAGGGTTACACAGTATGAATGACTTATAACCTGCTGTAAGTGTGTATGAGAGTCGTTGTTGTTCGCTAAACATGTTAACGGAATCAATCGAACACGCGTTAGAAAGTTAAGAGCTGAAAAACAGGAAGCTGGTTGGTGTTTACAGCCTAATTCAGTTGGCTGTAACTGGATCATAACTTAACAAAAAACTGATTTTCTTGAGTCTATAACATGTTATTTTGAAATACGGTTCTAATGGCACTGGAATCATAATTTTTGGACTTCGTTTGCTATTTTTAAAGGGGTCATTTTTCACAGCAGCAAAAGCTGCATTTTTCTGCAGAAAATATGTGTTATGTTTTTCATCATAACTTGAAATCTGTGTAGAATTAGGTCACGAAAATTGTACTGTAGATGAACACTGATGTCTAGCAATTCTCCCACTGGAATTTCATAAATCGGACTTACGATGAATTTTAAATAAATTATTCCGTGGACTGCAGTCAGAAAGTGATGAATCTGATTGCAGTCTGGTAAATGAATTTTTATAAAATATTGGTAATGAATTGGATCCCGATACTTTTACACAATAATATTTGGATCGTTTAAGACCTTCTGTAAAAAGCTGGGATTTTTTGGAATAAGTTAACTATTTTATTAAAATTCCCGAAAACAGCCCAGTTTTGAAGATTAAAGCTGAAACGACATAAGTAGTAAATTGTGTGTCTAAATGTCGGGTAGGTTATCTGAGAATAATCTAACATGTTATATGTCAATAAAAGTGTTATGTGCAATGTCGTATGTTTGCTTATGAACGGGAATAGATGGGAAGTTTATATGGGCATGAACCGTTAAAGTGATGCATGTTATGTGATAGATGCGTATAGGAACTCTGTGCTCTATTTGAAACCACTAAATGACTAACTGGTAATCATATTAGGACGTGATTGACCGGCCTTGACTGTTAGCTATTTTTTAGAGTCAAACCGAGCAACCAAAGGTGAGTTCACACCCTTACTAAGGCATGGGATTCCCGGTGGTTGGGAATGGGATTAAATAGCTGAGACGGAACTTGTACTTTCACCACTACTAGACTACTTACCTCCGTCCTCGGATTGGGAAGGACGCCAGCGCTAAACCTATGTATTCTTATACGTACCTATGTCCTCGGATTGGGAAGGGCACCAGCGCAAAACCTATGTATTCACTACGTACCACTGTCCTCGGATTGGGAAGGACACCAGCGCTAAACCTACGTATTTAATATGTACCTTTGTCCTCGGATTGGGAAGGACACATATATATACATCTAGTCTAGTGGTTTACAACATGGGGTAGCCCCCACCGTTTATGGTTTGGAAAAAAAATAAGGAGAGTTGATTTAACCTGCAGTTGCAAACAAACTCATAGTTCTTGAAAAACTACTTTATAACGAACACCTACTGTGAACTCGCTCAACTATGTTGTTGATTCGTTGTTACATACCTTGCAGGTCGTTAGATGCTTAGGGAGCTTGCACGAGGAGGAGGTCGTTGTGGGACATGGACTGTCGAGTCCTATGTTAAACATTTAAACTTATGAACTTGTTAAACTTATGTTTTGGTTTCACGTCTTATGCTTCCGCTGTTTAATTTGAACTTGGTTAACTAGATGTTTGAACACCAATTATATTGTGGTTGATTTTATTTACTTAATTACGTTGTTCAATATGATTGGTGGCTCGATCCTGGTCATGTCACGCCTCCAAGTGGTGATGCTCCACGTGTGGATTTTTGGGGGTGTGACAGATTGGTATCAGAGCCATTGGTTATAGTGAACTTGGTTTTTAAAAAAGGGGAAAAGCTTTTTAATAAAACCAGACTATAACCTGTACAGTGCTCAACGATCCACAACGATGCTTCGCTCCACGTGCAAGACTCAACACTATAGGTAATTTGGTTTATGTTTGTATTGCCTACCTGCTAGTAGCACATTTGATCATGGTATGCTTAGTTAGCGTAACAACTATTGCTTGAAATCCTGTGTGTTTGCTCTCTTCTGTCACTCCACACTTACGCACTTTCGCGACACCGCTTCTTACTTGTGTGTCCTTCGATGTGAAGATCATGGGTGGACGCCTGAACTTGACTCAAGCCCAGCTGATGGCTCTAATCAACGAACGAGTTGCTGAGGCACTCGCAGTAGTTCCAGCAGGAGGTATAACCTGCCATTTCGACCTATCCTAGGATGATTAGATCCTACTCTCGCGAACCGACTCTTGTGCTTAACTTTGTCTTTTATTCTCGCACAACAGGTCAACATGTTCAGCCTCCTGTGTGCACGTTCAAAACATTCATGGATTGCCGACCTAGTACTTTCAGCGGCACAGAAGGAGCTGTAGGCCTTCTTCACTGGTTCGAGAAGCTTGAGTCTGTTTTTGAGATGTGTGAATGCCCTGAAGATCGTAGGGTGAAATTTGCTACTGGAACGCTTGAAGGTGCTGCGTTAACCTGGTGGAAAGCACAGGTTCAACTGCTAGGGCTGGCGGTTGCTAATGCCACCCCATGGAACGATTTCAAAGAACTGATCAAAGAAGAGTACTGTAGTCGTGATGACATCCACAAGCTAGAGGTAGAATTTTTCAATATGAAGATGACGGGGTCTGAAATCGAGGCATACACAAAGAGGTCGAACGAATTAGCTATTCCTCCTATTAAGCGTATCGAGCTGTACCTTAAGGGTTTGGTTCCAGAAATTCAAAGTCACGTAACCTCAGCTAATCTTGGCACCATTCAGCAAATCATCAAGTTGGCTCATCGTCTCACTGATCAGGCAGTTAAGCAGAACAAGCTGCCCAAGCGTATTAGCGCTACTACTACTGATGCTCCCAGTGATAACAAGCGCAAGTGGGATGGAAATTCGGGCAAGGGTTCTACTTCAGTTCAGTCTCAGCAGCGAAAGACTGATGAGTACAGGAGCCCCAGTCAGCATTCTTCTGGGAATCAAGGTCAGGGTGGATACAGGGGAAATCACCCTAAGTGCAATCGATGTAATTTGCACCATAGCGGGGCGTGCAACAAGGGTCCTTGTCAAAGATGTAACAAGCCTGGACATGAAGCCAAAGATTGCAGGAGCTCACGTCCTGCGAATCAGAATCGACAACAGCAGCCACAAGCTCCCCAGAACCAACATCAACACCAGCAGGGTAATAAGGGATGCTTCCAGTGCGGTGCTGAGGGGCACTTCAAGAGGCACTGTCCACAACTGAATCAGAATCAGAATCAGAATCAGAACCACAACCAAGGAAACGGGAACAACAATGGAGGTAACAATGGAGGCAACAACGGGGGTAACAATAATGGCAATGGTGCCAGGGGACGTGTTTACGTGCTAGGTCAGGGCGACGCGAGGAACGATCCCAATGTTGTGATGGGTAAGTTTCTTCTGGATGATTTCTTTGTTACTGTTTTATTCGATTCGGGTGCCAATACTAGTTACGTGTCCTTAAAAGTTAGTCGAATGCTTAAGCACACCCCAACACTTTTGACCACCAAACACACGGTAGAGCTAGCAAATGGTAAAAGTCTCGAGGCCACACACATATTTAAGGGTTGTAACCTCATCTTAGCTGGTCAGACCTTCTCTATCGATCTCATTCCTATAATTCTGGGTAGTTTCGACGTTGTTATTGGGATGGATTGGTTATCTCATCAGCAAGCGGAAATTCTTTGCAACGAGAAGATTGTCCGCATCCCTCGTTCTGGTGAAGAACCCCTCGTGATTCATGGCGACAAGAGTGGTGCAGTTGTAGGCATCATCTCTTTCCTTAAGGCCCAGAAGTGTTTGCGAAAGGGCCATACTGCTATTCTAGCTCTCGTTTCTGATACATCCTCGGAAGAAAGGAAGATAGAAGACATACCTATTGTACGTGATTTTCCTGAGGTATTTCCTGAGGAATTACCTGGTCTTCCGCCTCATCGACAAGTCAAGTTTCAAATCGAGCTAGCTCCTGGAGCAGCACCAATAGCTCGTGCACCTTATCGACTAGCTCCGTCAGAACTTGAAGAACTGTCTACGCAATTACAAGAACTCTTGGAAAAGGGTTTCATACGTCCTAGCTCTTCGCCCTGGGGAGCTCCGGTCTTGTTTGTGAAGAAGAAAGACGGTACTTTCAGAATGTGTATTGACTACCGCGAACTCAACAAGGTGACCGTGAAGAATCGTTTTCCTCTTCCACGCATTGATGACTTGTTCGACCAGTTGCAAGGGTCGAGTTATTACTCTAAGATTGATTTGAGATCGGGATACTATCAGCTTAGAGTCCGACAAGAGGATGTCTCCAAAACAGCATTCAGAACTCGTTATGGGCATTACGAGTTTCTGGTTATGCCTTTTGGATTAACGAATGCACCTGCAGTCTTCATGGATCTCATGAACAGAGTGTGCAAGCCTTACCTGGATAAGTTCGTTATTGTATTCATCGACTACATCCTGATCTACTCTAAGAGTCAGGAGGAACACGAACGACACCTGAGACTTATTTTGGAACTTCTTCGAAAAGAGCAATTATATGCCAAGTTTTCAAAATGTGACTTCTGGCTTCGCGAAGTCCACTTCCTAGGCCACGTGGTAAACAAGGATGGGATTCATGTTGATCCATCCAAGGTTGACTCGATCAAGAACTGGCCTGCACCCCGTACACCAACAGAAATCCGCCAATTCTTGCGTTTGGCAGGATATTACAGAAGGTTTATAAAGGATTTCTCAAAGATTGCGCAACCTCTCACCTCGCTAACTCAGAAGGGTGTCACCTACCGTTGGGGTGATGCACAGGAATCTGCCTTTCAACACTTAAAAGACAGACTTTGTAGCGCGCCTATCCTCCCATTGCCTGAAGGCACAGATGACTTAGTGGTTTATTGCGACGCTTCCATACAAGGACTTGGTTGCGTGTTGATGCAACGTGACAAGGTCATTGCCTACGCATCGCGCCAACTTAAAGTTCACGAAAGGAACTGCACTACGCACGACCTGGAATTGGGAGCAGTTGTTTTCGCACTTAAGATATGGAGACATTACCTGTACGGTACCAAGTGCACCATTTACACCGATCACAGGAGTCTCGAGCATATCTTCAAGCAAAAGGAGTTAAACATGCAACTACGCCGATGGGTCGAGCTCTTGAATGATTATGAATGCGCTATCAAATACCATCCGGGCAAAGCCAATGTTGTGGCCGACGCCCTCAGTCGAAAGGATACTATACCTAAACGTGTGCGAGCGTTACAACTTACCATCCAATCTAGTCTTCCTACTTAGATACGAGATGCTCAGGTCGAAGCATTGAAAGCAGAAAACATCAGGGCTGAGTCCTTACGAGGATCGAGGAAGCGGTTAGAACAAAAGGAAGACGGCGCTTACTACGTAACAGGCGCATCTGGGTCCCACTCTACGGGAACTTACGCGAGCTTGTGATGGATGAAGCGCACAAGTCTCGTTATTCGGTACATCCTGGTTCGGATAAGATGTACCATGATCTCAAGACTACGTATTGGTGGCCTGGTATGAAAGCCAACATAGCAACCTACGTCAGTAAATGTTTGACTTGTGCGAGAGTCAAGACTGAATATCAGAAACCATCAAGTCTACTCCAACAACCAGAGATCCCGACATGGAAATGGGGGCAAATTTCCATGGATTTCGTTACTGGCCTGCCTAGATCTCAACGCGGAAATGATACCATTTGGGTGATCGTGAATCGATTGACTAAGTCTGCACACTTCTTGGCTATCAAGGAAACGGATAAGTTTTCTACTCTAGCAGACGTCTACCTGAAGGAAGTAGTATCAAGGCACGGAGTGCCAACCTCCATCATTTCTGATCGTGACTCACGTTTTACATCTGAGTTGTGGCAAGCTATGCACAAGTCCTTTGGTTCTCGATTAGACATGAGCACGGCATATCATCCACAGACGGATGGGCAATCTGAACGCACCATCCAAACCCTTGAAGACATGCTTAGGGCATGCGTAATCGACTTTGGTAATGGCTGGGAAAAACACCTCCCGTTAGTGGAGTTTTCATATAATAACAGCTACCACACCAGTATCCATGCCGCTCCATTTGAGGCATTGTACGGACGTAAATGCCGATCACCTCTTTGTTGGGCAGAAGTTGGTGACAGCCAAATCACAGGCCCAGAACTTGTGGTAGACACAACTGAGAGGATTGCTCAGATACGACAACGAATGGCGGCAGCTCGTGACCGCCAGAAAAGCTATGCTGATAAGCGAAGGAAACCACTCGAGTTCCAGGTTGGGGATCAAGTGCTACTCGAAGTCTCACCTTGGAAAGGCGTAGTTCGTTTTGGCAAACGAGGCAAACTCAATCCGCGCTATGTCGGACCGTTCGAAATCATTGAGAGAATTGGCAAGGTCGCTTACAAGTTGAATCTACCTGAAGAACTCAGTGGAGTTCATAACGTACTCCACGTGTCAAATCAGAAGAAGTACCTGTCAGATGAGACCCTCATAGTTCCTCTGAAGGAGCTCACTATCGATGACCAGCTGCGATTCGTCGAGGAACCAATGGAAATTACTGATCGAGATGTTAAGATTCTAAAGCGTACCAGAATACCTCTTGTTCGAGTTCGTTGGAACTCCCGTCGTGGCCCAGAGTATACCTGGGAACGAGAAGACCAAATGAAACACAAGTATACCCAGTTGTTTAAGAAAAGTGCAACGACTACTGAGGCAGAAGCTACTGCATAATTTCGGGACGAAATTCCAAACCAACGGGGGGATGATGTGACACCCCAGGAAAACCAGGAAACCACGCAACTTAACTAGCTTCCTCAGTAACCACATGCTAAATTTCGGGACGAAATTTTCTTAACAGGGGGAGAATGTGACAACCCTCATAATTACATGTATCCGTACGATTAATTGATGTTAATTAAAGTGCTTGATGACTGTGATGAATTACTTAACTGCTTTCTGATTACTACATCATACTTACATGTGTTTGTTAACATACTAGTCTTGTGCAGAAAATTGACTAAATGGTCCTAAATGTTTTTCTAAGTGTTACAAAAATATATATAATAGACACTTTACGGTATAATTAAACACTTTAACGAAACGGTATCTAACCGAATAACCAGACATTACCCGGGACACCAAATTTTTGTCAAACACAGTGTTTTATTATTTTTGGCTAGTCATGGTCCCCGTTTACCATAACACCCATTAAATATCAAGTAACTAACATATATAAGCATACACTTGGATTCTAACTTATATTTATCAACTTAGCCAAAAAATTACATCCAACCCCCCACCCCTAACCGAAATCGGTCCCAAAGGACCCACAAATCACCAACAAATATCCTCACCATACTCTTTAGATTTTATTTCATTAATTTATTAGATTGTTGCTTGAAGTTATGAACAAAATATATGAAAGTATCTATATAAGCATGGCATCAAGATCTTCATCATACTTCTCAATCTTCACACCCCTTACCCTCACTTTCTCTCCCTCCTCTCGGTTCACCACAACCGCCACCACCTTCACCATATCAACATCATCTCCTTCCATTTTTGAGCTTCATTCAAGTGTAGAAGAAGGATTAAAGGAGCTTGCAACTTGTGGAACTTCAATGAGCTTTCTTTCTTGCTTTTTCACCACCATTTTCACTAGAGATACTTCCCTAGCCTTGTGCTAGTTGTAAGTCTTTGATCTACCCTAGTTTACTTCCATTTTGAGTAGTTAAAAGTTGATGTATGATGAATATTACAAGAACACTAAGAACAAGAACTAAAAACATGAACATAAAGCATTACATAAGGTTTACATAAAGATGTAAAATGATGATTATGTGCTGATTAGGGTTACACAGCATGAATGACTTATAACCTACTGTAAGTGTGTATGAGAGTCGTTGTTGTTCGCTAAACATGTTAACGGAATCAATCGAACACGCGTTAGAAAGTTAAGAGCTGAAAAACAGGAAGCTGGTTGGTGTTTACAACCTAATTCAGTTGGCTGTAACCGGATCATAACTTAACAAAAAACTGATTTTCTTGAGTCCGTGTTATTTTGAAATACGATTCTAATGGCACTGGAATCATAATTTTTGGACTTCGTTTGCTATTTTTAAAGGGGTCATTTTTCACAGCAGCAAAAGCTGCATTTTTCTGCAGAAAATATGTGTTATGTTTTTCATCATAACTTGAAATCTGTGTAGAATTAGGTCACGAAAATTGTACTGTAGATGAACACAGATGTCTAGCAATTCTCCCACTGGAATTTCATAAATCGGACTTACGATGAATTTTAAATGAATTATTCCGTGGACTGCAGTCAGAAAGTGATGAATCTGATAGCAGTCTGGTAAATGAATTTTTATAAAATATTGGTAATAAATTGGATCCCGAGACTTTTACACAATAATATTTGGATCGTTTAAGACCTTCTGTAAAAAGTTGGGATTTTTTGGAATAAGTTAACTATTTTATTAAAATTCCCGAAAACAGCCCAGTTTTGAAGATTAAAGCTGAAACGACATAAGTAGTAAATTGTGTGTCTAAATGTCGGGTAGGTTATCTGAGAATAATCTAACATGTTATATGTCAATAAAAGTGTTATGTGCAATGTCGTATGTTTGCTTATGAACGGGAATAGATGGGAAGTTTATATGGGCATGAACCGTTAAAGTGATGCATGTTATGTGATAGATGCGTATAGGAACTATGTGCTCTATTTGAAACCACTAAATGACTAACTGGTAATCATATTAGGACGTGATTGACCGGCCTTGACTGTTAGCTATTTTTGAGAGTCAAACCGAGCAACCAATGGTGAGTTCACACCCTTACTAAGGCATGGGATTCCCGGTGGTTGGGAATGGGATTAAATAGCTGAGACGGAACTTGTACTTTCACCACTACTAGACTACTTACCTCCGTCCTCGGATTGGGAAGGACGCCAGCGCTAAACCTATGTATTCTTATACATACCTATGTCCTCGGATTGGGAAGGGCACCAGCGCAAAACCTATGTATTCACTACGTACCACTGTCCTCGGATTGGGAAGGACACCAGCGCTAAACCTACGTATTTAATATGTACCTCTGTCCTCGGATTGGGAAGGACACATATATATACATCTAGTCTAGTGGTTTACAACATGGGGTAGCCCCCACCGTTTATGGTTTGGAAAAAAAATAAGGAGAGTTGATTTAACCTGCAGTTGCAAACAAACTCATAGTTCTTGAAAAACTACTTTATAACGAACACCTACTGTGAACTCGCTCAACTATGTTGTTGATTCGTTGTTACATGCCTTGCAGGTCGTTAGATGCTTAGGGAGCTTGCACGAGGAGGAGGTCGTTGTGGGACATGGACTGTCGAGTCCTATGTTAAACATTTAAACTTATGAACTTATTAAACTTATGTTTTGGTTTCACGTCTTATGCTTCCGGTGTTTAATTTGAACTTGGTTAACTAGATGTTTGAACACCAATTATATTGTGGTTGATTTTATTTACTTAATTACGTTGTTCAATATGATTGGTGGCTCGATCCTGGTCATGTCACGCCTCCAAGTGGTGATGCTCCGCGTGTGGATTTTTGGGGGTGTGACAGATTGGTATCAGAGCCATTGGTTATAGTGAACTTGGTTTTTAAAAAAGGGGAAAAGCTTTTTGAGAAAACCATACTATAACCTGTACAGTGCTCAACGATCCACAACGATGCTTCGCTCCACGTGCAAGACTCAACACTATAGGTAATTTGGTTTATGTTTGTATTGCCTACCTGCTAGTAGCACATTTGATCATGGTATGCTTAGTTAGCGTAACAACTATTGCTTGAAATCCTGTGTGTTTGCTCTCTTCTGTCACTCCACACTTACGCACTTTCGCGACACCGCTTCTTACTTGTGTTTCCTTCGATGTGAAGATCATGGGTGGACGCCTGAACTTGACTCAAGCCCAGCTGATGGCTCTAATCAACGAACGAGTTGCTGAGGCACTCACAGTAGTTCCAGCAGGAGGTATAACCTGCCATTTCGACCTATCCTAGGATGATTAGATCCTACTCTCGTGAACCGACTCTTGTGCTTAACTTTGTCTTTTATTCTCGCACAACAGGTCAACATGTTCAGCCTCCTGTGTGCACGTTCAAAACATTCATGGATTGCCGACCTAGTACTTTCAGCGGCACAGAAGGAGCTGTAGGCCTTCTTCACTGGTTCGAGAAGCTTGAGTCTGTTTTTAAGATGTGTGAATGCCCTGAAGATCGTAGGGTGAAATTTGCTACTGGAACGCTTGAAGGTGCTGCGTTAACCTGGTGGAAAGCACAGGTTCAACTGCTAGGGCTGGCGGTTGCTAATGCCACCCCATGGAACGATTTCAAAGAACTGATCAAAGAAGAGTACTGTAGTCGTGATGACATCCACAAGCTAGAGGTAGAATTTTTCAATATGAAGATGACGGGGTCTGAAATCGAGGCATACACAAAGAGGTCGAACGAATTAGCTATTCCTCCTATTAAGCGTATCGAGCTGTACCTTAAGGGTTTGGTGCCAGAAATTCAAAGTCACGTAACCTCAGCTAATCTTGGCACCATTCAGCAAATCATCAAGTTGGCTCATCGTCTCACTGATCAGGCAGTTGAGCAGAACAAGCTGCCCAAGCGTATTAGCGCTACTACTACTGATGCTCCCAGTGATAACAAGCGCAAGTGGGATGGAAATTCGGGCAAGGGTTCTACTTCAGTTCAGTCTCAGTAGCGAAAGACTGATGAGTACAGGAGCCCCAGTCAGCATTCTTCTGGGAATCAAGGTCAGGGTGGATACAGGGGAAATCACCCTAAGTGCAATCGATGTAATTTGCACCATAGCGGGGCGTGCAACAAGGGTCATTTTCAAAGATGTAACAAGCCTGGACATGAAGCCAAAGATTGCAAGAGCTCACGTCCTGCGAATCAGAATCGACAACAGCAGCCACAAGCTCCCCAAAACCAACATCAACACCAGCAGGGTAATAAGGGATGCTTCCAGTGCGGTGCTGAGGGGCACTTCAAGAGGCACTGTCCACAGCTGAATCAGAATCAGAATCAGAACCACAACCAAGGAAACGGGAACAACAATTGTGACAACCCGAATATTCAAGGTTAGTGTCGCTTACATTCCATATATTCCACGTGTTGTTTTACGATAAATTACGTACCTTTTTGCGGTTTACAATAGTTATGTGGTTATTTTTGCACGAACCGCTATGCACTTTTAGTTGTCGTTTATCTAGTCTTGGGAACCAACGTTAATGCATCCCAACTCGATGATCATTTGAACATTTGGGCCTTTGGACCTGCGACCATGGCCCAACTATTAGCCACATAACCGGAACCTGAATCATACTAGAGTACACGTTATTTCCTTTTGGGCTTGAGCCCACTTCCTAACAACACAAACCGCCCCAAACTATAGTATTATAAGTATACGTAACAAGATAGCATATATCAAACCAAAACCCTATTTCTTCTTTGTGTGCGATCGGCAACAGAAGACCCCCCCCCCCTCTCGTATCCTTCTCCTCTATCTATAATTCTGCAATCGGTATGTTCTTTAAGTCATGCGATTTATATTATTGGTTGTATTGATCATGCATGATGTATGAATAAGTGTTGCCGTGATTAGACTAGAAGCATGATCATATGAATTGTTGTAAGTTGTATTAATTCTAGGCATAATGATTGTGATCAGAGGTTGCACATGATTGTGGTCTTAGGTAGCATGTGATGTCTTTTAAAATTGAACCTGATTGGACCGATTAAAAACATTAATTGTATGTTAGATGCCTTTTTAATATGAAAACAATGAAAATTATTTTGATTGTTATTGGACCGATGAGGAATTTATTATGATTATGGATGTGAATAAAAACTAGCATAGGTTATATGTTAATAAATAGAGAATGATACATGATGTTTCATGATTCGGTAACAGTGGTATTAACTCAATGGATTAGCAAACTGCATGATTTGAACCTTTCCTGTATTGGGCCCCAATCCAACCGAAATTTAATGGGTATGATTGTGTCATAGTTATTAGAGATAATTATGGGATTAATTGACAGATAATAAGGTTGCATGACTGGTGATGTTGATAGAATGATGATTATGTTATATTTTTATTTGGAGTGAAACTTACGTTTTGTCACTTGACCTTTTAGAAGGGTTCAGCATACAATGAAAGTAATTCTTTTAGGCCGGTTGTGATAGTTGGGCCGCGATGCTGGATACGACGCCTGATGGGCTTCGGGTCCATATGGTGTAGCCCGATATTATATTGTGTTATTGTTTGAGTAAACGTCTAGGTTAAACTGAACAAGTATATGGCATGAATATACAATATAGATATGCGTTGGTGTGAATATTTACTACAACTTATGTGATAGTACGAATTATATTTGAGACTACTTGTTCAATGTGCACGAAAGATTGTGATTTATGTAAACGTGAAAACTAATTGTCATTGGAACCATATTAGGGTGTGGGTGTCCAACGATAAACAAATAAACTAATCTTACCGAGCAAATCTAAGGTGAGTTCACTGCACTTTTCTAAGCATGCGTCCCGGTGGTTTGGGACATCTGGTAAACGTTTCTAAAGGGAATACTGGGTAAACTGTTATTTGGGATGTTGGTTATTGAACACAGAATCGATCATCTACCGTGTTGCCTGTAAGGCAATGGGGTAACTAGTTGATAGCGCTATTAGGTTTGACACCCTCACACCGGGCCATAAGGACGGGCGTGATCTAGTTACTTGGACATCATTACCAATGCTTGGTTAGGGGCATTGGGGTTGGGCACACTCCCAGGTTATATTGGGCACACTCCCATGGTATATATTGGACACACTTCCAGTATATAAGACTCTCCTACGTTAATAACAATTTCAAAATGAAACGATGAGTTGACTTAACAGATATCTGGTAACTACACACATTAACAAAACCTTGAACTCACCAGCGTCGTCTGACACACTTGTCTGCATGCTTGCAGGTCGTTAGGATTCGTGACGTGGACTTGCTATCTGGGAGTGCTGGAGTGGTCATGGATCGAGGCTCTTGGATTAACTTAAAAGTGAAACGTTGGTTTTGAACATTTACTATGAAACAATTGTTAAACAATTTATTATATGCTTCCGCTACACAACTCTTTGGGAGTAACTCTATGTTTGACATTTTCTATTGGTAATTCATAACATGTTTTATTTAAGTATTTATCATTGGTTCAATGTGATTGGTGGCTCGAACTCTGATGAGTAACACGTTTCGCGGAGTTTCCGCAGGTGGTATTTTGGGGGTGTTACAGTTGGTATCAGAGCCACTGGTTATAGCGAACTAGGTTTTAAAACGTTTTATAAAACCAGACTATAACCGAATACCTTCGAAGAATCGATCATGACACTCAGCTCCAGATCGCAAGGTTCGTCTTCTGTTTAGTTTATGCATTACTTCCTTAGTAGTCACACACTCATAACTTGCATGAAACGATACACTTGATACTATGGTGACTTGATAGTGTGACACTACTCTTCGACTTATGTGAATGGTAAACTTGTGATTCCAATCGTTGTGTTGTGTGAACGGGGGAAACTTCGAGCGCAAGCTAAGAGGCACTGAGATAAGCATGCAAATTGCCTTGTTACTATGGGTGCACACTTAGTAATAACGTGGGGTGCATGCAAGTCCCAGTGAGGCTTATCAAGCGTGAGGAGGGTTCTGCCTTATTATGTGTGAACTTGGTAGTACATAGATATCAACATGATACTTGATTTCTATCTCGTTTCGATTTTCTGAATCGGTTCATCTCTATATATAGAATCATGAGTGGACGAGGACCCGGACGTGGCAACATTAACATGACTCAGGCTGAGTTGACTGACCTAATCAACACCCGTGTGGCTGAGGCTTTAGCAGCCTATCAAGCTGGTACGGAATGTACCAAGTACTCTTTACTCTTATATCGCGTACACGTCTTTTCACTCCTATAATGTGTTTCCTTTCATCCTTTAGGTCAGCAAGCGCATCCCCAGAACAACCAGCCTGTCTGTACGTTTAAAACGTTCATGGACTGTAAGCCACAGACCTTCACCGGGACTGAAGGGGCTGTGGGACTCTTGAGATGGTTCGAGAAAGCAGAGTCCGTGTTTGCTATATGTAACTGTCCCGCTGGGGACAGAGTGAAATATGCTGCGGGTACTTTGGCGGATGGTGCCCTAACGTGGTGGAATGCCCAAGTGCAGTTGCTGGGCATCGAGGCAGCGAATGCCACAACTTGGGATGATTTTAAAGAACTGATCAGGGAGGAGTATTGTCCTCGGGATGAGATCCAGAAGTTGGAAAACGAGTATTATGACTTGAAGATGGTAGGATCTGAAGTCGAAGCGTATGTGAAGCGATCGTATGAACTGGCCGACATGTGCCCGAATTTGTCCCGGCCTATGTCTCGGAGGATTGAGTTATTCATCAAGGGGCTGCCTCCGCGTGTGAAGAATTTGGTCACTGCAGCCCATCTCAATGATTTGACACAGATTGTCCGTTTGACCCACAAGATTGTGGATCAAGAGGTAGAGAGTAACTCGTTACCACCGCATGTTTCAACCACTACTGCTGCTGCACCCACTGCCACTGCATCCGCTAATGATAACAAGCGGAAGTGGAACGATTACGACAAAGCATCTAGTGCGGGTCAGACTCAGAAAAGGCCAGACAACAATAGCAATCGCAGCATCAGCCAGTCGTCTTCTGTCAATCAAGGCCAGGGGGTAGCCAAAGTCAGGGTTCGTATGTAGGGAGAAAGCCACGGTGTAACAAATGTGGCTATCATCATTTCGGGCAGTGTGGACGGATATGTAACAGGTGTGGTAAGGCGGGCCACGAGGCCAAAGATTGTAGGGCCCCACAGCCCAAACACCAGCAGCAACAGAACCAGCAGAACCAGAGACAGCAGGGACAACCACCCCAGCAGAATCAGGGCTTCAGAAAGGGGTGCTATCAGTGTGGTGACGAGGGTCACTTTAAGCGGGATTGCCCTCAGTTAAATCAAAATGTTAACGACAACAACCGCCCGAATAACAATAATGCTGGGAACAACAACAATGGCAACAATGGGGGCAACGTGGCACGTGGTCGCGGATTTACGATTGGAGCTGGTGAAGCTCGAAACGACGGCAACGTGGTTACTGGTACGTTTTCAGTAAATGGTGTTTATGCTTCTATTTTATTCGATTCAGGTGCCGACTGGAGTTATGTGTCTTTGGAATTCAGTAGACGTCTAGGATTGAGTCCTACGCCTCTTGTTGTTAAGCATATAGTAGAAATAGCGAATGGTAAAACTATCGAAGCGTCACATGTTCTCATGGGTTGCAAATTAGATCTCTTAGGTCAAGTATTTGACATTGACCTACTTCCTGTCACTCTCGGGAGCTTCGATGTAGTTGTTGGAATGGATTGGTTATCCAAATATCAGGCGGAAATTCATTGCAAGGAGAAAGTCGTTCGTATTCCCCTTGCTAGTGGTGAATCTCTATCGGTCCAGGGTCATCGTAGCGGTGCTACAGTAGGTATTATTTCAGCCATGAAGGCCCTAAGTTTCCTACGAAAGGGCTATCCTTTTATTCTCGCCCTAGTTACTAATTCTCAGACTGACGAAAGGAAACTCGAAGACCTTCCTATTGTTCGAGAGTTTCCTGATGTCTTTCCTGAAGAACTCCCCGGTTTACCTCCACATCGTCAGGTGGAATTTCAGATTGATCTTCAGCCAGGAGCAGCGCCGATTGCTCGTGCTCCGTATCGTCTTGCACCAGGAGAGTTGCAAGAACTGTCGAACCAACTTCAGGAGTTATTGGACCGAGGTTTCATTCGTCCTAGTTCATCTCCTTGGGGAACCCCTGTATTATTTGTAAAGAAGAAGGACGGGTCTTTTCGTATGTGTATCGACTATCGTGAGCTCAACAAGGTGACGATCAAGAATCGTTATCCTCTGCCTCGCATCGACGACTTGTTTGACCAGCTACAGGGATCCAGTTTTTATTCCAAGATTGATTTGAGGTCGGGGTATCATCAGGTACGGGTTAGAGAGGAGGATGTGCCTCGAACAGCTTTTCGAACGCGGTATGGCCACTATGAGTTCTTGGTTATGCCATTTGGGATGACCAACGTACTAGCGGTCTTCATGGGTCTCATGAACCGCGTGTGCAAACCTTACCTTGACGACTTCGTTATCGTTTTTATTGATGACATTTTGATCTACTCCAAGAACAAGGAAGACCACGAGCGCCATCTTCGTCTCATTTTGGAGCTTCTGAGGAAGGAGCAGTTGTACGCAAAGTTTTCTAAGTGTGACTTCTGGATTCGGGAAGTACACTTCCTCGGGCACATCGTTAACAAAATGGGTATTCATGTGGATCCTGCCAAGATCGATGCTATTCGAAATTGGGCGGCACCAAAGAATCCTTCGGAGGTGCGTCAATTTCTTGGTCTTGCGGGGTATTATCGTCGTTTTATTCGGGATTTTTCGAAGATTGCACAGCCTCTCACCGCCTTGACTCAAAAGAAAGTTGTTTATTCTTGGGGATCGAACCAGGAAGAAGCTTTTCAGCTCTTAAAGCAGAAGTTGTGCAGCGCACCGATTTTATCTCTACCAGAGGGTTCTGAAGATTTTGTGGTTTATTGTGACGCGTCTATTCAGGGTCTCGGCTGTGTGTTGATGCAGCGAGACAAGGTGATAGCTTATGCATCTCGACAGTTGAAGGTACACGAGAAGAACTATACGACACACGACCTGGAGTTAGGAGCCGTAGTCTTCGCGTTGAAGATTTGGAGGCATTACCTGTACGGTACCAAGTGTACCATCTATACCGACCACAGGAGTCTTCAACATATTTTCGACCAGAAGGAGTTGAATATGCGGCAACGGCGTTGGGTCGAGCTTTTTAATGATTATGAGTGTGCTATCAAGTATCATCCGGGTAAAGCTAATGTTGTAGCTGATGCTCTTAGTCGCAAGGAACCGAAACAGAAGCGTGTTCGTGCCCTACAGCTTACTATTCACTCTAATTTACCTGCCCGGATTCGTTCAGCTCAGATTGAAGCGTTAAAGGAAGAAAATATCGAAGCTGAAGGATTACGAGGTCTACACAAGAAGAAGTTCGAGCAACGGTCTGACGATATCTACTACTTCATGGAACGGATATGGGTTCCTTCATTTGGTAATCTTTGAGAACTTGTGATGGACGAAGCACACAAGTCGCGATATTCTATTCATCCAGGGTCTGATAAGATGTACCAGGACCTCAAGGTTTTGTATTGGTGGCCGAACATGAAAGCTATTATTGCCACCTACGTTGGTAAGTGTTTGACCTGTGCTAGGGTCAAGGCCGAGTACCAGAAGCCTTCGGGTCTACTCCAGCAGCCAGAGATACCCATGTGGAAATGGGAACAGATCGCTATGGATTTTGTTACGGGGTTACCTAGAACACAGGCTGGGAACGATACTATATGGGTGATTGTCGACCGTCTCACAAAGTCAGCGCATTTCCTAGCAATCAAGGAGACAGATAAGTATTCGCAGCTCGCAGCAGTGTACCTTAAGGAGGTGGTTTCTAGACACGGGGTGCCGACTTCTATTATTTCTGATCGAGATCCTCGTTTTACTTCGGAGTTATGGCAGGCTATGCATAAGATGTTCGGCTCACGTCTCGATATGAGCACGGCTTATCATCCACAGACAGATGGTCAGAGTGAGCGTACTATTCAGACACTAGAGGACATGCTGCGGGCATGTGTTATTGATTTTGGGAAAGGATGGGAGAAGCACTTGCCGTTGGTAGAGTTTTCCTACAATAACAGTTACCACACCAGTATCATAGCGGCACCATTTGAGGCACTGTACGGGAGGAAGTGCCGTTCACCTCTCTGCTGGGCTGAAGTGGGTGATAGTCAGATCACAGGTCCTGAGATGGTACTCGAAACTTCAGATATGATTGTGAAAATCAGGGAACGTATGGCAGCTGCTCGTGACCGCCAGAAGGCCTATGCTGACGAGCGTGCCAAAGAAGTAGTGTTTGAAGTGAATGACCGCGTCATGCTGAAAGTCTCACCGTGGAAAGGGGTTGTACGCTTTGGAAAGCGTGGCAAGCTGAATCCACGTTATGTTGGGCCGTTTAAAGTTCTCGAGCGTATCGGTAAGGTGGCTTATAGGTTGGAGTTACCTACTGAGCTGGGTAATGTTCACGACGTATTTCATGTATCACAGTTAAAGAAGTGTTATGCTGACGACCCATTAGCGGTACCTTTTCAAGAGTTAAAAATCGACGACAAGTTACAGTTTGTTGAAGAACCCATCGAGATCATGGACCGTGAGGTCAAAGTGCGTAAACACAGTCGTATTCCCATTGTTAGAGTACGTTGGAATTCAAGACGTGGACCGGAGTTCACGTGGGAGCGCGAGGATCAGATGAAGCTTAAGTATCCTCACTTCTTCCCCAAAGACAAGGCCGAGTCAAGCAAAACTGGTGAATCTCGGGGCGAGATTCCTCTTCAAGTTGGGGATGATGTCACAACTGAGCAAAATCCGCAACAATCTTGAATTTATCACTTCATTCTTTCGTGCGTACTGGGTAAATTTCGGGACGAAATTTCCTTCAAGTTGGGGATGATGTGACAACCCGAATATTCAAGGTTAGTGTCGCTTACATTCCATATATTCCACGTGTTGTTTTACGATAAATTACGTACCTTTTTGCGGTTTACAATAGTTATGTGGTTATTTTTGCACGAACCGCTATGCACTTTTAGTTGTCGTTTATCTAGTCTTGGGAACCAACGTTAATGCATCCCAACTCGATGATCATTTGAACATTTGGGCCTTTGGACCTGCGACCATGGCCCAACTATTAGCCACATAACCGGAACCTGAATCATACTAGAGTACACGTTATTTCCTTTTGGGCTTGAGCCCACTTCCTAACAACACAAACCGCCCCAAACTATAGTATTATAAGTATACGTAACAAGATAGCATATATCAAACCAAAACCCTATTTCTTCTTTGTGTGCGATCGGCAACAGAAGACCCCCCCCCCTCTCGTATCCTTCTGCTCTATCTATAATTCTGCAATCGGTATGTTCTTTAAGTCATGCGATTTATATTATTGGTTGTATTGATCATGCATGATGTATAAATAAGTGTTGCCGTGATTAGACTAGAAGCATGATCATATGAATTGTTGTAAGTTGTATTAATTCTAGGCATAATGATTGTGATCAGAGGTTGCACATGATTGTGGTCTTAGGTAGCATGTGATGTCTTTTAAAATTGAACCTGATTGGACCGATTAAAAACATTAATTGTATGTTAGATGCCTTTTTAATATGAAAACAATGAAAATTATTTTGATTGTTATTGGACCGATGAGGAATTTATTATGATTATGGATGTGAATAAAAACTAGCATAGGTTATATGTTAATAAATAGAGAATGATACATGATGTTTCATGATTCGGTAACAGTGGTATTAACTCAATGGATTAGCAAACTGCATGATTTGAACCTTTCCTGTATTGGGCCCCAATCCAACCGAAATTTAATGGGTATGATTGTGTCATAGTTATTAGAGATAATTATGGGATTAATTGACAGATAATAAGGTTGCATGACTGGTGATGTTGATAGAATGATGATTATGTTATATTTTTATTTGGAGTGAAACTTACGTTTTGTCACTTGACCTTTTAGAAGGGTTCAGCATACAATGAAAGTAATTCTTTTAGGCCGGTTGTGATAGTTGGGCCGCGATGCTGGATACGACGCCTGATGGGCTTCGGGTCCATATGGTGTAGCCCGATATTATATTGTGTTATTGTTTGAGTAAACGTCTAGGTTAAACTGAACAAGTATATGGCATGAATATACAATATAGATATGCGTTGGTGTGAATATTTACTACAACTTATGTGATAGTACGAATTATATTTGAGACTACTTGTTCAATGTGCACGAAAGATTGTGATTTACGTAAACGTGAAAACTAATTGTCATTGGAACCATATTAGGGTGTGGGTGTCCAACGATAAACAAATAAACTAATCTTACCGAGCAAATCTAAGGTGAGTTCACTGCACTTTTCTAAGCATGCGTCCCGGTGGTTTGGGACATCTGGTAAACGTTTCTAAAGGGAATACTGGGTAAACTGTTATTTGGGATGTTGGTTATTGAACACAGAATCGATCATCTACCGTGTTGCCTGTAAGGCAATGGGGTAACTAGTTGATAGCGCTATTAGGTTTGACACCCTCACACCGAGCCATAAGGACGGGCGTGATCTAGTTACTTGGACATCATTACCAATGCTTGGTTAGGGGCATTGGGGTTGGGCACACTCCCAGGTTATATTGGGCACACTCCCATGGTATATATTGGACACACTTCCAGTATATAAGACTCTCCTACGTTAATAACAATTTCAAAACGAAACGATGAGTTGACTTAACAGATATCTGGTAACTACACACATTAACAAAACCTTGAACTCACCAGCGTCGTCTGACACACTTGTCTGCATGCTTGCAGGTCGTTAGGATTCGTGACGTGGACTTGCTATCTGGGAGTGCTGGAGTGGTCATGGATCGAGGCTCTTGGATTAACTTAAAAGTGAAACGTTGGTTTTGAACATTTACTATGAAACAATTGTTAAACGATTTATTATATGCTTCCGCTACACAACTCTTTGGGAGTAACTCTATGTTTGACATTTTCTATTGGTAATTCATAACATGTTTTATTTAAGTATTTATCATTGGTTCAATGTGATTGGTGGCTCGAACTCTGATGAGTAACACGTTTCGCGGAGTTTCCGCAGGTGGTATTTTGGGGGTGTTACAACAATGGAGGTAACAATGGAGGCAACAACGGGGGTAAAAATAATGGCAATGGTGCTAGGGGACGTGTTTACGTGCTAGGTCAGGGCGACGCGAGGAACGATCCCAACGTTGTGATGGGTAAGTTTCTTCTGGATGATTTCTTTGTTACTGTTTTATTCGATTCGGGTGCCAATACTAGTTACGTGTCCTTAAAAGTTAGTCGAATGCTTAAGCGCACCCCAACACTTTTGACCACCAAACACACGGTAGAGCTACCAATGGTAAAAGTCTCGAGGCCACACACATATTTAAGGGTTGTAACCTCGTCTTAGCTGGTCAGACCTTCTCTATCGATCTCATTCCTATAGTTCTGGGTAGTTTCGACGTTGTTATTGGGATGGATTGGTTATCTCATCAGCAAGCGGAAATTCTTTGCAACGAGAAGATTGTCCGCATCCCTCGTTCTGGTGAAGAACCCCTCGTGATTCATGGCGACAAGAGTGGTGCAGTTGTAGGCATCATCTCTTTCCTTAAGGCCCAGAAGTGTTTGCGAAAGGGCCATACTGCTATTCTAGCTCTCGTTTCTGATACATCCTCGGAAGAAAGGAAGATAGAAGACATACCTATTGTACGTGATTTTCATGAGGTATTTCCTGAGGAATTACCTGGTCTTCCGCCTCATCGACAAGTCGAGTTTCAAATCGAGCTAGCTCCTGAAGCAGCACCAATAGCTCGTGCAACTTATCGACTAGCTCCGTCAGAACTTGAAGAACTGTCTACGCAATTACAAGAACTCTTGGAAAAGGGTTTCATACGTCCTAGCTCTTCGCCCTGGGGAGCTCCGGTCTTGTTTGTGAAGAAGAAAGACGGTACTTTCAGAATGTGTATTGACTACCGCGAACTCTACAAGGTGACCGTGAAGAATCGTTATCCTCTTCCACGCATTGATGAATTGTTCGACCAGTTGCAAGGGTCGAGTTATTACTCTAAGATTGATTTGAGATCGCGATACCATCAGCTGAGAGTCCGACAAGAGGATGTCTCCAAAACAGCATTCAGAACTCGTTATGGGCATTACGGGTTTCTGGTTATGCCTTTTGGATTAACGAATGCACCTGCAGTCTTCATGGATCTCATGAACAGAGTGTGCAAGCCTTACCTGGATAACTTCGTTATTGTATTCATCGACTACATCCTGATCTACTCTAAGAGTCAGGAGGAACACGAACGACACCTGAGACTTATTTTGGAACTTCTTCGAAAAGAGCAATTATATGCCAAGTTTTCAAAATGTGACTTCTGGCTTCGCGAAGTCCACTTCCTAGGCCACGTGGTAAACAAGGATGGGATTCATGTTGATCCATCCAAGGTTGACTCGATCAAGAACTGGCCTGCACCCCGTACACCAACAGAAATCCGCCAATTCTTGGGTTTGGCAGGATATTACAGAAGGTTTATAAAGGATTTCTCAAAGAATGCGCAACCTCTCACCTCGCTAACTCAGAAGGGTGTCACCTACCGTTGGGGTGATGCACAGGAATCTGCCTTTCAACACTTAAAAGACAGACTTTGTAGCGCGCCTATCCTCCCATTGCCTGAAGGCACAGATGACTTAGTGGTTTATTGCGACGCTTCCATACAAGGACTTGGTTGCGTGTTGATGCAACGTGACAAGGTCATTGCCTACGCATCGCGCCAACTTAAAGTTCACGAAAGGAACTGCACTACGCACGACCTGGAATTGGGAGCAGTTGTTTTCGCACTTAAGATATGGAGACAATACATGTACGGTACCAAGTGCACCATTTACACCGATCACAGGAGTCTCGAGCATATCTTCAAGCAAAAGGAGTTAAACATGCGACTACGCCGATGGGTCGAGCTCTTGAATGATTATGAATGCGCTATCAAATACCATCCGGGCAAAGCCAATGTTGTGGCCGACGCCCTCAGTCGAAAGGATACTATACCTAAACGTGTGCGAGCGTTACAACTTACCATCCAATCTAGTCTTCCTACTTAGATACGAGATGCTCAGGTCAAAGCATTGAAAGCAGAAAATATCAGGGTTGAGTCCTTACGAGGATCGAGGAAGCGGTTAGAACAAAAGGAAGACGGCGCTTACTACGTAACAGGGCGCATCTAGGTCCCACTCTACGGGAACTTACGCGAGCTTGTGATGGATGAAGCGCACAAGTCTCGTTATTCGGTACATCCTGGTTCGGATAAGATGTACCATGATCTCAAGACTACGTATTGGTGGCCTGGTATGAAAGCCAACATAGCAACCTACGTCAGTAAATGTTTGACTTGTGCGAGAGTCAAGACTGAATATCAGAAACCATCAAGTCTACTCCAACAACCAGAGATCCCGACATGGAAATGGGAGCAAATTTCCATGGATTTTGTTACTGGCCTGCCTAGATCTCAATGCGGAAATGATACCATTTGGGTGATCGTGGATCGATTGACAAGTCTGCACACTTCTTGGCTATCAAGGAAACGGATAAGTTTTCTACTCTAGCAGACGTCTACCTGAAGGAAGTAGTATCAAGGCACGGAGTGCCAACCTCCATCATTTCTGATCGTGACTCACGTTTTACATCTGAGTTGTGGCAAGCTATGCACAAGTCCTTTGGTTCTCGATTAGACATGAGCACGGCATATCATCCACAGACGGATGGTCAATCTGAACGCACCATCCAAACCCTTGAAGACATGCTTAGGGCATGCGTAATCGACTTTGGTAATGGCTGGGAAAAACACCTCCCGTTAGTGGAGTTTTCATATAATAACAGCTACCACTCCAGTATCCATGCCGCTCCGTTTGAGGCATTGTACGGACGTAAATGCCGATCACCTCTTTGTTGGGCAGAAGTTGGTGACAGCCAAATCACAGGCCCAGAACTTGTGGTAGACACAACTGAGAGGATTGCTCAGATACGACAACAAATGGCGGCAGCTCGTGACCGCCAGAAAAGCTATGCTGATAAGCGAAGGAAACCACTCGAGTTCCAGGTTGGGGATCAAGTGCTACTCGAAGTCTCACCTTGGAAAGGCGTAGTTCGTTTTGGCAAACGAGGCAAACTCAATCCGCGCTATGTCGGACCGTTCGAAATCATTGAGAGAATTGGCAAGGTCGCTTACAAGTTGAATCTACCTGAAGAACTCAGTGGAGTTCACAACGTATTCCACGTGTCAAATCAGAAGAAGTGCCTGTCAGACGAGACCCTCATAGTTCCTCTCAAGGAGCTCACTATCGATGACCAGCTGTGATTCGTCGAGGAACCAGTGGAAATTACTGATCGAGATGTTAAGATTCTCAAGCGTACCAGAATACCTCTTGTTCGAGTTCGTTGGAACTCCCGTCGTGGCCCAGAGTATACCTGGGAACGAGAAGACCAAATGAAACACAAGTATACCCAGTTTTTTAAGAAAAGTGCAACGACTACTGTGGCAGAAGCTACTGCAGAATTTCGGGACGAAATTCCAAACCAACGGGGGGATGATGTGACACCCCAGGAAAACCAGGAAACCACGCAACTTAACTAGCTTCCTCAGTAACCACGTGCTAAATTTCGGGACGAAATTTTCTTAACAGGGGGAGAATGTGACAACCCTCATAATTACATGTATCCGTACGATTAATTGATGTTAATTAAAGTGCTTGATGACTGTGCTGAATTACTTAACTGCTTTCTGATTACTGCGTCATACTTACATGTGTTTGTTAACATACTAGTCTTGTGCAGAAAATTGACTAAATGGTCCTGGATGTTTTTCTAAGTGTTAGGAATTAAAAGTGTTACAAAAATATATATAATAGACACTTTACGGTATAATTAAACACTTTAACGAAACAGTATCTAACCGAATAACCGGACATTACCCGGGACACCAAATTTTTGTCAAACACAGTGTTTTATTATTTTTGGCTAGTCATGGTCCCCGTTTACCATAACACCCATTAAATATCAAGTAACTAACATATATAAGCTTACACTTGGATTCTAACTTATATTTATCAACTTAGCCAAAAAATTACATCCAACCCCCCACCCCTAACCGAAATCGGTCCCAAAGGACCCACAAATCACCAACAAATATCCTCACCATACTCTTTAGATTTTATTTCATTAATTTATTAGATTGTTGCTTGAAGTTATGAACAAAATATATGAAAGTATCTATATAAGCATGGCATCAAGATCTTCATCATACTTCTCAATCTTCACACCCCTTACCCTCACTTTCTCTCCCTCCTCTCGGTTCACCACAACCGCCACCACCTTCACCATATCAACATCATCTCCTTCCATTTTTGAGCTTCATTCAAGTGTAGAAGAAGGATTAAAGGAGCTTGCAACTTGTGGAACTTCAAGGAGCTTTCTTTCTTGCTTTTTCACCACCATTTTCACTAGAGATTCTTCCCTAGCCTTGTGCTAGTTGTAAGTCTTTGATCTACCCTAGTTTACTTCCATTTTGAGTAGTTAAAAGTTGATGTATGATGAATATTACAAGAACACTGAGAACAAGAACTAAAAACATGAACATAAAGCATTACATAAGGTTTACATAAAGATGTAAAATGATGATTATGTGCTGATTAGGGTTACACAGTATGAATGACTTATAACCTGCTGTAAGTGTGTATGAGAGTCGTTGTTGTTCGCTAAACATGTTAACGGAATCAATCGAACACGCGTTAGAAAGTTAAGAGCTGAAAAACAGGAAGCTGGTTGGTGTTTACAGCCAACTTCAGTTGGCTGTAACCGGATCATAACTTAACGAAAAACTGATTTTCTTGAGTCCATAACGTGTTATTTTGAAATACGGTTCTAATGGCATTGGAATCATAATTTTTGGATTTCGTTTGCTATTTTTAAAGGGGTCATTTTTCACAGCAGCAAAAGATGCATTTTTCTGCAGAAAATATGTGTTATGATTTTCATCATAACTTGAAATCTGTGTAGAATTATTTCACGAAAATTGTACTGTAGATGAACACTGATGTCATAGCAATTCTCCCACTGGAATTTCATAAATTGGACTTACGATAAATTTTAAATAAATTATTCCGTGGACTGCAGTCAGAAAGTGATGAATCTGATTCCAGTCCGGTAAATGAATTTTTATAAAATATTAGTAATGAATTGGATCCCGTAACTTTTACACAATAATATTTGGATCGTTTCAGACCTTCTGTAAAAAGTTGAGATTTTTTGGAATAAGTTAACTATTTTATTAAAATTCCCGAAAACAGCCAAGTTTTGAAGATTAAAGCTGAAACGACATAAGTAGTAAATTGTGTGTCTAAATGTCGGGTAGGTTATCTGAGAATAATCTAACATGTTATATGTCAATAAAAGTGTTATGTGCAATGTCATATGTTTGCTTATGAACGGGAATAGATGGGAAGTTTATATGGGCATGAACCGTTAAAGTGATGCATGTTATGTGATAGATGCGTATAGGAACTCTGTGCTCTATTTGAAACCACTAAATGACTAACTGGTAATCATATTTGGACGTGATTGACCGGCCTTGACTGTTAGCTATTTTTTAGAGTAAAACCGAGCAACCAAAGGTGAGTTCACACCCTTACTAAGGCATGGGATTCCCGGTGGTTGGGAATGGGATTAAATAGCTGAGACGGAACTTGTACTTTCACCACTACTAGACTACTTACCTCCGTCCTCGGATTGGGAAGTACGCCAGCGCTAAACCTACGTATTCTTATACGTACCTATGTCCTCGGATTGGGAAGGGCACCAGCGCAAAACCTATGTATTCACTACGTACCACTGTCCTCGGATTGGGAAGGACACCAGCGCTAAACCTACGTATTTAATATGTACCTCTGTCCTCGGATTGGGAAGGACACATATATATACATCTAGTCTAGTGGTTTACAACATGGGGTAGCCCCCACCGTTTATGGTTTGGAAAAAAATAAGGAGAGTTGATTTAACCTGCAGTTGCAAACAAACTCATAGTTCTTGAAAAACTACTTTATAACGAACACCTACTGTGAACTCGCACAACTTTGTTGTTGATTCGTTGTTACATGCCTTGCAGGTCGTTAGATGCTTAGGGAGCTTGCACGAGGAGGAGGTCGTTGTGGGACATGGACTGTCGAGTCCTATGTTAAACATTTAAACTTATGAACTTATTAAACTTATGTTTTGGTTTCACGTCTTATGCTTCCGCTGTTTAATTTGAACTTGGTTAACTAGATGTTTGAACACCAATTATATTGTGGTTGATGTTATTTACTTAATTACGTTGTTCAATATGATTGGTGGCTCGATCCTGGTCATGTCACGCCTCCAAGCGGTGATGCTCCGCGTGTGGATTTTTGGGGGTGTGACAGGCCACGACCTTAGCACGGGGTGTAGGCGTACACCCGCCAGTGCATATATAAATAATAAGGTATAACCGCCGGTTACGAGAATAACTCGCCGCGGGACTATACCATGTGGTGTGTCTATTAATCTTTAACCCGGTATTCAACCCGGGCTACTGAACGTATAACGAACATGTAATTCTTTTACAAGTTTATATATAAATGATTATCCCAAGTTATAAAAAGTTTTGTGGCATGTGCATTCAAACCAATTTTTTTTCTAACCCTTTTCAAAATGAGTCAGTTAAATTGTATTTACCAGTGTAAACTGACGTATTTTCCCAAAAAGGCTAAGTGCAGGTACTAATCGGAATAGGCTGGCTACTCCTAGCATCATTAAAGAGTCTCGCAAGCTTAGATGTTAAGATCTGTTGAACAATTATCTTTTATTTGATCCGCCTGTGGATCCTTTACATTCCGTTTGTAATACTTTGTATCGGTTTGTAATATTTTTATCTTTTGCTTCCGCTGTGCATTTAAATTGTGTTGTTTGACTATGATGATATCAACTACATCACGATACTCCCCACCGGGCCCACCGGTAATACGTGGAAATATCGGGGTGTGACATATTCTCTTGGAACGCGGGAGTGATCTTATCCGTTTGTTGACAATTAAAGTAACCCTGATAGACGCCATCATGGTTCCCTGACTGATAAGCGGTAGTAGACAGACGGTCTAAGAGAGTCACAAAGGACTCTGATTGGCGAAGATACTCAAAAGCCCCAACCAAGCCATTGGTTATCAACCAATTCCTGTCACCTTGTAAACCAGCCAGGCGGCTGGTCAGGCTATCCACCTCGGCGTTTGACTGGTCCAATGCACTTTCCGCCTCTTTAAGGCGCGCCTGGTGGGTGGTTGAAGACTAAACAATTTGATTCTTCTCGGAAACAAGGGAGTCACACATTTGCTGGAGTTTCCTAAGATGTTCCTCCCGCTCCTCCAACTCAACCTTTTTGGCTTGGGCCTTGGCATTAGACGCCTCTAACTCCACGGTTAGACTTTGATACCTCTCCTGCACCTGAGACACAAAATCAGCGTCAATACGGAACTTTTCCATCTCGACAGAGAGTTCAGACCTCGCCTTTTGAGCCTCAACGACAGCTTTACGTTCCAGCTCCTCCTGAACGGTTTTGGCATGAGAAAGGACCCGATCTTTTTCCGCTATGTCACGGGCCCACAATATCCTTTCCTCAACAAGATTGGCTGTCACACGTTTCAAATCCTACTCTGCCTTGTTTTTCTCGGAGACAAACCGACTCTCCCTGAGACCGGCAGCTTGGAGCTGGCTTTCCAAGCGATACTTTTCATCCATCAGCTCTTGAATGGTAATCTGCGCCTGGTGGAGCTCATTGTTATCATGCATCCATCGGCGCCTGATTTCTGCCAATCTCCGAGGTTGACTTACTGCATCCACCATCGTTGCATTCATTAAGTTCTCATTGTCCAACCCCTCCACATAGGCTGATTCAGCCGGGGGGTACGCTCGCTCAACCCAATGATGCACCACTGGGGGGAAGACCAACCTGGAAGACTCCGCTATCCTCCACTTAGGTTGATAACGTTTGTCCTAAGCATTTGGATCCCAGCAAATGGTGGGCAGATAAAGATCATCACCCAGGCGGGCCCCATCATCAATGAAACCACTACTAGACCCCCCAGCGTCACTTATAGTAGCATCCCTGTCACTTGTGGACTCGCCAGCAATGGAAGTTGTAGGCATCTCCTTTTCAGATGTAGAGAAAACGCCAACGGGTGAATCAAACAGGGACACGAGGGTAGAACTTGAAAATAGCGGTGTAGAAACAGGGCTGGGTGACACAACCACAGCAGTTGTAAACACAGGAGGTAGCGTTGAAGAACTAACACCAGCAGCACTTGCCTGGGATATCATGTTTGAAAGGCTTGGTCCGCTGGAAGCGGAATACACAACATCCCAAGAGGTCAAGGGCATAGAAGACACACCCTGAACTTGGGCCTCAGCAAAGGAACCTGATTCAAATCAGATATTCAGAACAAGAATACAGGCATTCGACTCCTACATTAACAAATACAATCACTTACCAGAAGGAAAGGCATGAGCAGCCTTGATTGCTTGAAAAGAAGTTAAAGGAGGCATCATCCTACGCTTCTTCAGCGCGCGTTACGGACTCACCAAACCGGCAGGGGCGGAAGTAACAGCAGTACCTTCTAGGGTCGCAGAAATGCTAACCGCCACAGGTGAAGTAGTACCACCTGGGGCTACAGAAACGCTAACCGCCACAGGCACGACAGCAGTCTCGGCGGTAATAAATTTCCGCCCGGTTATCTTCAACCGGGTTGGTTTCTTTGTTTCTCCAATGGAAACACTCCCCCCCCCCACCCCCCGCTGGGGGGAGGTTGAGATACATAAGTTGTTGGATCCGCTGGCACAGCGGGTAACAGAAACTGCTCAAGATGGATCTTCAATACGTCGGGCTCTTGTTCCCCCAATTACGCGGTCCGCGGCCCTCAAAGCAGCGTTCCAAGGGGGATCAACGAAGTGAAACAAACTCCATTTACATATTTGACACTTATACACATTAAAACAAACGCAATTTGCATATTGAATTCAAAGTAAATTGACGTGTACCTTCATCAGCCCTCTGAAAGGAAGGGTACAACCGGATATCATGCCACAGCAAACTCATCCCCGCCATCACCACGGCCCCCTCCGGGATCACCGTGCACTAGGGCTGTTCAAAAAGCTCGCGGCTCGGAGCTCGCTCGAAGCTCGCTCGGATTTAGCTCGGAAAAAGCTCGCTCGATTTGGCTTGGTTTAAAAGTGAGCCGAGCCGGCTCGGCTCGGTTAGAAAGTGAGCCTAGCTCGGCTCGGCTCGGCTCGTAATGAGCCGAGCTGACTCGGTTCGGCTCGCTTTGTAGCTCGGCTCGGTTTAGCTCGAATTATTTTACTTATAATAAGTTTTAATTTTATATACATTATAATATATTACAAAAAAACCTAATTATTATTTACATGTATATAGGTTTGTAATTTGATATTTATGGCATATTTGAAAATTGATTACCATACTAATGAACTAATATTGTATTTTATTGAAATTAAAACTTATTTTGCGTTGTTAAACTTGATTTTGGTTTGAATTGTATTAGGTTGAACTTATTTTGAATATATTCTTTTAAATTATTGAATAATATTTTAGGCTATTAAATTTTAAGAGGTATATATTAGTTTTTTTTTTATAAAATCGAGCCAAACCAAGCCGAGCCGAGCTAGCTCGGTTTAAAACCAAGCCGAGCCCGAGCTTAGATTTTTAGCTCGGTTTCAAATCCGAGCCAAGCCGAGCCAGCTCGGTTTATAATCGAGCCGAGCCCGAGCTTGGCCTGGCTCGGCTCAGCTCGGCTCATGAACAGCCCTACCGTGCACTTGGAGGGGCGCTGGCTCAGCCTCTTAAACAGAGCATTCCCAACGTAAGCATCAGCAGGGGGACCGTCATCCTTGAATTTGTCCTTGGCCCCCATTACTCTCCACTGCATTTCCTCGGGGATAACACTGTTTCCAGTCCTTATCCCGGGCACTGTCAGGGATGTCCCTCAGGCAAGACACACCAATATCTCGCCGGTCAAAAGTAAAAAAGGGGATTTCCACACAAGAACGAAAAAAGCCCTAAACACCGTGATTTTAGGGATATGACCCAGGGCTATGCAAGCAAATTCGAAGTGACGAAGTTTAACTAACCCTAACGGATGCAATTGAGAAATGTGAATGGGATACTCGTCAAGAATGGACTTACAAAACTTGGTGATGGGCAACCGAAAATTGCAAAATTTGAAAAAATCACTGAACAAAGTGATTTTCCCCTCTTTCAACGGGAACGTCGTGTCTGTCTTCGAAGGCAACACCGGGTTCCATTCCGACCTGATATCATACTCTTGGATAAGATTGTTGTACGATACAGTTCCCTATTTGCAATACAATGCACCAGAACTAGTTTGGGCTGAAGAAGATTTGCCGGTTTTGGAAGCCATTTGTGTACAATCAAGAAATGGAAGAAGTTGAGAGCAAAAAATGAAATGGGAAAACCCCAAAAGGGGCACCTATTTATAAGAAAGGGATAACAACCTTTCGAATTCAAAAAGGCAAATGGTCAGAAACGCGTGTCAATACAGGGCAGGTACAACTGTCTTCCTAATGATGACTTACCTGTCACACCATTTCACATCGCCGGCATTTTTCAAAAAAGCAACGGTACCCCACCCGAGAAACTTGCACTCAAAGGGGGAATTTTGACTTTTTCCTTTTTTAGTCTGATCCCATGAACTGTATTTCATAACTTCGGACTGGGGGGGACATGACGAGGTATGACCCGGACCGGCTAACCCTACCCGGTCATTACCTATTATTTTATTATAAAAATATAATTACACATGTTTATTCTAGAATCTTCCATTCTGCATGGATAAACCACGTAACCAAATCCCCAATCTTTTGGGAAGATCATGCAAATCCCTAACTTATCAGAGCCCATCCTAAGTTAAGGGAAACCCTAATAGTAAACTATAAATAGAGGTAAACATCAAAGGTATGATTCATTTTGTCTCTCGTTTACTCTCTCTCTCTCTCTCTACATATATTCTTTTACTTCCCACAACCGAGACTTATTCTCACGCCGGAGGGTGGTTACATGAATAACCCCATTCCTGTAACGAGTCCTAACGGTGTTTTGTTTTGCAGTCAGTGGTTCGGATCGCCAAGAGTTGAAGTCCTAGTCGGAGCTTACCATTCAGGTCAGCGTTTCTTCAAAAATCTTTCTTATTTGTATATCTCTAGAATTGTATAGATAAAATATTCATAATTTCTTCATGTTATATAATATTTTTTTACCATTAGATAAAATATCTATATTTTCTTCATGTTATATAATATTTTTTTCATTTAAACAAACAGAATCTGTTAAATCATATATTTCAAAGGAACTATTTTAATATTTTTTTCCTATATTATTTTCAATTTTATCTTTTTGTTGTTAAAAAAGAACCATCGGACAGTGAAAAAAAACTAAATAGTTGAACTTTAGTCAACTTTTTACTAAGTCTGACTGTTTACTTTTCCAGTTGCCTTTTCATTATTATTCCAAGTCCCGACACATTTTTATAATATTAAATAAATATTAATGGAAAAGCAAAACGTGAAGACCAGTCACGTTAACTGGCCCGCCACCACTGTCCCGGTGATGTGGGGGGCGTCCCCCTCGGCTGTTTTGCAGCGACCTCCCGCGTCAGAGACTAACGTTTAGAGGCGAGAGGGCAGGAGCTAACTCAAATGGGTAGAATGGGGTAGGCCCGGAATCGAACCGCCGCCAGTATGGAAAAGCAACAGATCCCCCACTCTAGCCACTGAGCTGCGCCCCTGAGGACAAATAAATATTAATAAGTCATCATCTTCTTCATTCTACTCTGCAAGCAAGCTTCCATTATCGTAAATTTTCATTTTCATCGACCATAAAACTTCCTTTCATTTTATCCTCACCTATATTCAGGGGTATCCTAACATTTACTTAGGTTATCCCTGATAAATAAAACAGAGATTAAAAAAAAGATTGCACTACGCCACAGTGGCGGGACTAGCCCATTAAATCAGGGGTATCCCAAAAAAAGAATTTACCGTGCAATCATACAATATTAAAAAACGACAATAAATAAAGAGTAAATTACAAAAATCGTCCTTTATGAGAATTGAGAAAGATGATTGACGTTTGGTATCCTTGCCGTGCATTAAAACTTCAGGACTTATTTTATTATTTTGGGCTAACATATTGGGCAATTTGGCTTATTATTTACAATCTTCAATTAATTTGTGGTAACATATAACATATTGGGCAATTGGACTTATTATTTTCAATTCATTTGGGCTTACAGATTTTTTTAGGGGTGTCCTCGTATTTGTTCAGAGTTATCCTTGGTATAAAAACCGAAAAATAATTACATTGCCGATAAAAAGTTGAGCCGTAGCCCGTGCTACGGCTCGGTATACATTAAGTCCGCCACTGCTACGCCAAGAAAGTAGAGGGGTATCCCGTGCTACACCTCACCAACACATAGATCCGCGCCTGCTTTCGTGTAAAGTTGAAAATAGCAAAATAACCTTGGGGATACCGCCAAAATTAACAAATAAGAGGATAAACGAAAAATAACTGGTACAGTATATATAGCACAACTTACAAGCAATGATGCCTAAGATTGTTGTAAATTAATAGTATATAATATAATATAATATAATAGTATATAATATAATATAAATTGCTGGAAGATGACATTATGATATCATTTTGACAACATATGTGTTATTTATAATATCAAAAAGGATAACTGAGTTTAAAAACTCTGTTATTTATAATCACTAGTAGAATCCATAACCCGGAGATGACCAACAATTAGACCATGGGATGTGGGGATCGTCCCCTCCGTCTCCGGCTCGTCCCACACCGCCCCCTCTCCCCCTCGTCACGTCGCAAACGGCGGATTCTTGCTGGTGGAGACGAGCCTGCAAAAGGTTTGTTCTCTCTCTCTCCTTCAATTATATATTGGTTTTTTAATTAAATTGGGTAGTCCTCCACACCCTTGGGTAATCCCCAAAGAGATGATCCTCCACCCAATGTGACGTGGCGCCTACGTGACGGATAGTCCCCAAAAGGACTACCCAAACCACACCCTATGGTCTTATAGATGGGTTACCATGGGGCAATTTGTATAACATAAACTTATCCACCTTCAATTATTATATATATTGATTTCGAGGGACGATAAATAGTAACTTTATTTTTATAATAATATATAGTTTTTTATTATTTTATTATTTAATATATTATAATAGTTTATTATTATATTTACTTTTAATAACATATTCTTCTTTTTTTAAACATCTATTTCCTTTACCTTTTTTTAATAATTGTTTTTTTTTTTCTTTTTTAACATATATTAATTTATCGATTAGTTTGATACTTCTTTAATAAGTTACGTTTATAACTTTTTTCTAAAAACTTAAGTACGTAGTTGTGCTTAATTTCTTTCCCTGATATTCCGTTATAAGTTTTGTTAAAACGAGGTTATACTTAAAATAAAGTATTTATTTGGTATTATAAAACGGTACGATGATAAACTAAATCGTTCTAATGGTTTGACTTTCTAAACAACTTGTTTTATTTTCAAATCATGTTTGTTTTACATTATCATTTGTTCGGTTTCGCCGCAACGCGGGATATAAAAAAACTAGTATTCATTATATTTAATTGATATTTGTTTTCCCTTCAAAATCGATTTACATGTTTCACATATTATTCACAGATAGAAGAAGACATGAAATATAGAATTGATACAAGAAACATGAGCAGAGATCAGATAGAAATAATGAAAGTAACGTCAGAAAAAAAAATTAAGAAGAATAATAGAGAATCACCCCAAAAAAGTTTGAAAAATATTAGAAAGAAATAATATATTGAATTAATAATTAAAAATTTTCATTCAAAAAATCTATATAGATATCATTATATATTCAATTGATATTTGTTTTCCCCTCTAGAATCTCTACGACCAAATCAACACCATTTTTAAAGAACTAGTATTTGAACCGGGGAGTTGCCCGGGGTTTTTCTCTCACTCTCTCGAAAATAGTATTGACTGAGATTAAGTACCCAGTTTGTCATGGCTACAAAACAGGTTGCAAGTACTGAACACTTGACTTTCCGTCTTACCACATCATCTAGCTGGAAAGTGGTCAACGCGACAGTCAAACTCATCTAGTGAGATCCATGTTTGTTTACAAATGTTATGCAGTGGCAAACCTTCAAGATCCCACAAAAGAACACAGGAAAGAACACTACATACCATCATATTAGTGACAAATTAACTTTACAATGTAATGGAACTGCAAAAGAACCCATGGATTGAAGAACATTGGGTTGATTGTATGAATTGTAGTTCCATCATCAAAAGAACACTACTTACCACCATATTAACGACAACCAATAACTACAACTGAACAACACAAAACCAATATAAAAGAGATCATTAAACACTATTACACACACACACACACACACACATATATATATATATATATATATATATATATATATATATATATATATATATATATATATGTAACACCCGTCTCATTATAATACAATTATAATCTTAAATACGCATTTTATGTAAAAATACGACCTTTTAAAAACTTTGACACGTTAACGTTCATACAAAATTAGAGTGTTCAAAATAGAGTAACAATTGTTTACATAGATCATTTTAAAACAAAACATAATGATCTCATAGCGGAAACTTCAAATGACGTGTGTTCGGTCCTTTTTGTCGTTTGATCATCGTCCGGGACTCTCGACATTCACCTATGATCAAAACCAACTTAAAAGTTAGTTTTGATAGTTAAATAACAAGTACAACAAGGTAAATGGGTCAAACAAACAAAATAAACAAAAATTTTCCAGCAACACGTCTCTCGCGCCCCGCGAGAGACTTTGTCTCATTCTTCACGGCAGATAGTTGTTTCTTTTGAGCTGCAGATACCCAGCTCCATTTTTAACAAACCTTCAAACTTATAATTGCCATAACTTTCATTCTACATGTCTGTTTTACGTGATTCTTTTTCCCACTCCGTTTATCACCTCAGTTCACATAAAAATCGGATTTATAAGCAAACGACTTAAAAATATTTTATGCTATTATTTGACCCGTTTCATTTTAGCAACATATTACATGTTTAAAACGATGATTATTTCTAGTCATTTTTACCCATCCCCAGGCATGTTAAACATTAGCATTTTCGCTCCCATCACCGAGTTTGTGTAGGCGTTTACATACACTGATTCATTTGTATCTTTCTAAACATTTAATCTGCATTTAACCTCTTAGTCTATTTTGACCCGTTTAGAGGACTTTTGGGCATTTAAGCATCCAGCTCGCTCTTTTCTTTTCGCCCTTCAATTCGCATATCATTTAACTACTTATCTTCCACCACAACTATTTTGTGGTGGATTCAACATATTATACCCTTCATCCCAAGTTTTTACCCTTCGATTAATCAACTCATTCTTAGGCATTTGACTAACAAAAGTTCATGCCTATTACTTTTATACATATTTAAGGATTTCACAATCATAAATACAACTTTCTAAACAACCCATAAGGGTCATTTACCCGATTTACCCAATAAGGACATTTTGGTCATCTTTAGTCCCTCATTTACGACGAAGGACTTTCATCAATTGTTTGACCAAAAATGGCGCTTTAAGCTATAGACTTATTTATGCGTACTTGGCCCGGGTCATAATATCGACCCATTTCAATACCTTTCACTATTAATCACTAGTTAGTAGTAACGCGAACCTTATGTTAATTCCTGTGAACACAAAACTCAACAAGCGATTGTTAGATGTTATTGTCAAATGGTGTTAACAACACCATTTGACCCATTTAGTCTAATTGACCATTCGTCCGTATGAGATGGTATTTAATTACCATTTCACCCCTTAAACCTATCCCGGTTTTCTTCTTGAACTCGTTTTACTTAAAAACCGTTTCTTATTTGTTCATCATTACATGATTACTTTACCATTTACCCTTTTTACCATAATTCATGATTTCTTACCATTCTCCCTTGTTCCGACTCACATTAAATCGTGCCAGAACATCATATTCCAATCACTTAATAGAATTCATATACAATACTTGCAATTAAGTATTTTGTAAATAATGTAAAGGGGTGTAAGCTTTACTTACATTGCATTCGGTTATGCTCTTTTTCCGCGTACTCGATCCGTTTGACCCGCTTCTTTCCCAAGCCTCCACCTAGCTTGTCAAGCGTCAAACTATCATCATAATTCGTAAGACGGTTAGGTTAGTCATTATCACATACGACTATTCCATCTTACAAATTCTATGTCGAAACTACTATTCGACTTCATCATTGGTTAATTTGACTTTTAAAAGTCAATTACCCTTAATCATACAAAATGCAAATTTGCGTTCAATAACTCATTTAGGCACTCTCGTCAATTATCAAAGACACTTTATTCATTAGACAACATCTACGGGTTTTCATCTATAAATGAAACCCATTTTTATCATGTTATTAGGCATTCCTACGGATACCTAATCGAATCAAGTTCTACTTACAACCGAGTAGACGCGCGATCTCACTTAGGCATTTTAACAAACACCTAGTGGGCATAATTTTTTACACATTTACAAACTAGTTCATAACTAGTTATTTCTACCAAGTTTAACATCATTTTCAAATTCATTATATCTAGCATACATAACGACTCTAGATTCACTTCATGGAATTCAAACAACACCCATTTCATAATCAAATTTCTAGTGTTCTTCCTCATCCTCCAAAACCCATTTAACACCTAAGTGGGTGATTAGGAAGTTCAAAATTATGAACACCAATTCATAAATTTATTGACTAGGGTTCGTTCCTAAACATGGATTCATCCTAGTTTTACCCAAACATCAATCATTCAAGCTAAAATTTCGATTTTTATAAGTTCATCAAGAATCTCAACTTCATAAATATCAAAAATTCGACATACCTTGTGATCCCCTTGATTAGGTGATCGTTTATATGTTGGGGCTTGGATTGAGCTTCAATTTTGAAGATTTTGGTGAAATAGGGTTTCCACCCTTTTTTCTCTTCCTGATGATCGACCTGCTACACACACTTTAAGTGTGTGTAGTGTTTTAAATTTTTGTTTATAAATTATAACTTTCCCTCTTTACGACTTTGGCCCCTCAGGTTTAGCCTTAAGTGTTTAAGCCTACTTATTCATGTTTTATTACATGTTTACACATTAATAACTAGGTGAATTTATTCCTAGTTATTTTGTTTTACGGGTTAATTTTAACCACCTACGGTACTTTATCCGTCTTTTTAGTATTATCGTGGTTTGATTACCAAACCCGTTTTCGGGGTGTTACAATATAAGATTGTAAATAATAATAAAAAATCACCTGGGAAAATGACCGAACACTTAGGATACAAATAACATTCACATTGGATCTATATGTAATCAATTTGTATAACTAAAAGTTTCATGACTTGCAAATTAATTTATTAAGCAAAAAACCCAAATAAAAAACAAAATATCCAACAAAAAAACAAATAAGAAGCAAAAAACAACAATAAAGAATGAAATATCAAGAGAAAACATAAATTCAGAAATACGAATCATTTGCACCTCAAAGAATACGGTCACTTGCACAAATTAAAACTACCAATCGAAAGCTCCTAGGTCTCAATGGTTCCGTCAAAAGCAACATAAATTAAACGTCGACGCCATTAGCGTCACACGCCGTCGCAAACGACTATCTCGATGCCGTATTCCACTGTCACCACCGAACAGCTGGTCGATCGGACTATTTGTGAGCCGATGGTGCCATTAGTGTCACACGCCATTCTCAACAACCATATCGCGACCGTCTTCCTCTGTCTTTGCCGACGGAGGCTACTCACAAGAGGTCGGCTTCCTCCTTTTCAGACTCTCTCTGTGATTTGGTGGGTGGTGGAAAAAGAAAGCGAAAGCATTTCTGTAATTAAGACTGCGGGGTATGGGGCGGGAGTTTGGGCGTGGGTAGGGGGAAAACGCCCAAGCCACCACCCCGGGTGGGCATGGGTTTCGGCGTGGCCCTTGGGGCATGGGTTTCAAGCCGGGCGTGGGGCGGTCTGGCCAAGCTGACATGGCGGGTTGTGAATGGCCAAACCAAACTAGCCGTTGGTCTATTTAAAAAAAAAATTCCTTTATAAATACTATACAATATTTATAATTTTTCTCACACAAAATCAAACACATAAAACACAATCTCGCCATGAGTTCTTCAAGTTATACTGAATCGTCATCATCATCTGACGATGGGGCGGAAATATTTCTACAAACGATCGCGACGGTGGTGAAAGCTATCGTTGAAAACGAAGAGGAGGAGGAAGAGAGTCAACAACCTAAACGCAGAAGAAGGTACATCGCTCGTGAACGGGTTACCGCTAACGATTTGTTGGTAAGCGATTACTTCTCAGTTGAACCTAAGTATGATGAAAAAATGTTTAGGCGTCGTTTTCGTTTGAGTAGAAACTTATTTTTAAGGATATCTAGAGATCTTGAGGAGAAGTATGTTTATTTTCAACAAAAACCCGATGTAACCGGGCAATTAGGATTTACTACGTGGCAAAAGGTCACGGCCGCACTTAGGCAGTTAGCGTATGGCAATAGTTCGGACATTATGGATGACTATTTAAAAATGTCTGCACGTGTAGCTAGAGAAAGTCTTCACAACTTTTGTTCGTGTATTCTAGAACTCTATAGGAAAAGATATTTGAGAAAGCCCTCGTTCAGTGACATGCAACAATTATTGGAACATCACGCAGATTATCATGGGCTACCCGGGATGCTAGGTAGTTTAGATTGTATGAAATGGGCTTGGGAACTTTGTCCTACCCAATGGCAAGGCGCTCACACGAGTGGATTTCACGGGAGTCCAGCCATCATGCTTGAAGCGGTTGCGTCCCAAGATCTTTGGATATGGCATGCGTTCTTCGGTATGCCAGGTTCACATAATGATATTACCATCATAAACCACTCGCCCCTTTTCAATGATCGAGTAAATGGTATAGGACCCAAAGGAACTTTCTTTGTAAACGGGGTTGAGTACGTGTATGGGTACTACCTAGTTGATGGGATTTACCCAGAGTGGGGGTTTTTTGTAAAATCATTCACAAAACACGGTACGACAGATCCAAAGAGATTAAAGTTTAACAGGGTACAGATGGCTGCACGTAAAGACGTCGAGCGAGCATTCGGTGTTTTGAAGAAAAGGTGGCGAATATTACAAATGCCTTGTCGACTATTGGACAAGGATCAGATTGGAAACGTGATGTACACATGTATCATTCTTCACAACATGATTTTGGAGGACGAAGGTAGAGCGGTCGTTACCCACTATGATGACGATGATTCCCAACCAGGTAACGTAACAGACCAAGATAAAGCGGTTAATGAATTTTGGATCAAGTCAATGGATATACATCACAACCTTCGATCTGATTTGGTGGAACATGTTTCAACGATTCCTGGGTTCGAAACCGACGAAGACGACGAAGAATGATTGTTTTTTATTTTAATAATTATTATGTTTGTTTATGTATTTAAAAAAAATATGTTTTTTTTATGTATTTAATTAATTTAAATATATATTAAAAAAAAATGGTGATGTGGCTAGGCCACGCCGGCCCAGCCACGCCCAACCCAAGCCCCACCATACCCCGCAGTCTACCCCATTAAAACTTGGGTTTGGGTTACATCCAGGTGTCAGCAATTGCCCCAACCCACGCCCAACCCAAGCCCCACCATACCCCGCAGTCTAAGTTAAGGGCTTCTTTGTAAAGCAACCGTAGATTAGAATATTAACGGTCAAGATGGATCACTGTAGCTAAGATGCTACCTTATTTGTTATATACTAGAAAATTTCCCCGTGCGTTGCGCGGGAATCTAGTCGGCATTGGTCTAGTTCGTTATGATATCTACACAGTATCAACACTCAGTGTACCAACCGAATGCAAAAACTCTAAAAGTACAATACTGATAATCGATATAATTAACGAAAATAGTTTAATTGAAAGTTCAAAAAAAGAAAAAAGGGGCTCACTTTAGCATAGATAAGCATACTCATTTTACCAAAGAAATAAAAACTAAACTGAAACTTTTTGAGATCTTGAAATCTTGAAAGAAATAAACACCAACTAAAATTTCATTTAATTATTGCAAGCCGTAAATTGTTTTTACAATGCAATTAAGATAAACAATTTAGAGCAAATTACTTTTTGAGTACCTGTGTTTTAGTGTTTTAACAGTTTAAGTCCAAAATCAAAAAGATTAACACTCTGAGTCACTAACCACTCATTTTAGGGTAAACGGGGCACTCGCGGTAACCCCCTTCGGTGACCCAAGTCACCGCTCGGGAACACCGCCGCCGTCCCTGCGGTAAGGCAAATCGGGGACCAAGCTCGGTGTATGTTCACCGCATGAAGGAGAGAGATGGTGGGGCCACCCTAATTTTCAACCAATCAATTGTTTTTTTTTTTTTTTTTTTTGAATAAAAAAACAAGTCACCTAAGAGGGGGAGTGCCGCCATCAAATTAGGGTGTGAGGGGAGTTTAAGAGGGGAGTTGACATGGCACACGAGGATTGGTTATGCGTAAGAGAGGGGACTCCCCTCTTAGGGGAGTGCCCCGGATACCCTTATAATGTTTCGAGTCCTTGTGTTTTGGTGGTTTTAACCACTTCAGTCCAAAATCAAAAGTACAAGTGTTAAAAATTGGACTCAAAACGTTATAAACTGAGCAATCAAGGACTCAGGACGTTAAACTTTTTTTATTTTGGATTCAAATGGTTAAAACCACTAAAACACAGATACTCAAAAAATAATTTACTCTTAAAGAAATTAAAAAGGAAAGTTAAGCCCTATGAAATTACAGGTTACAAACCATTTTATAAAGTAGAAAGAAATAATTAAATATTTTAAATCTAAATAAATTGAAAGAAATAGATATCTGATGAACCCATGAGTAAAAGAAATAAACATGTCTCTGACCCAATAGTTCACACTCACAATTTCACATTAAAGACAACAGGTTAATAGTGGGCTGGGGTTAACTTTGTAAGAAGCACAATGGTATTAGACTATTCGGTCATATCTTCTTAGATATTATTCTTCATAGATGATCCTCGCTTCTCTGCTAGCGACGCCGGAGCCGCGCGTCAACCGGAAAATCAGATTTTTCAAGTTTTCAACCTTAAACTTCTCGCTTCTTTTCTCCTCTCATCTCAACCGCTCTCTGTTTACGTTATATAGAGGAGGTGAAAGTGAAAAAGGGTAATGAAGCTATATACTCACATTAACGGAAGTTTCCTCGCCGGAGGGTTCAAGGTACCCTCTGGTTTATCACCATTTTAGTGTTCGTGACCAACATTTAGGGTTTCAGATCTGAAATCAGAGGTGGGGGAAACAGAGAGGGAGTCAGCTTCTCAGCCGATTTTAGTGTTTTTCTTAGAACAGAAGACGGCGGCGGTGATTTGAACGACATGCAATGATGGATCTATTTTCCGGTCATGGTATTCCGTCGATTACAACCGTTTTCCGGCGGGGTAGTGATTTTCAGATTTGACTTCCGGTGGTGGTGAAGCCGAAATAAATCGTATTCCACGCTTTCCGGTAGCAACACGATTTGTCTCTCCGACTTACTCTTTCCATTGTTGAACTTTGTCACCGGCTTTATCTTTTTGTTGCCTTAGTTATCTATCATTCATATATTTGTTGTGCATTCTTATGATGTATCTTGTGCTGTTTTGTTGTGCACCAATCAAAATGAGACATGTTGATGTTACTGTAGATAACAACCTACGTAAAATGTTATATACTAGAAGTGAGGCCCCCGCGTTGCGGGGAGGGGGGTATTAAGTAACGATAATCATAATAATCGAACTAAACCATGAACTCAATGTCCGTTTTGACATTTAAAGGTAATGAAACTTGACCCATTTCAATATCTAATGGAACACTCATTTGTTAAGGCTACAAACCATATCATTGCATTGAAACATGATCTATTTCAATATCTAAGGTCTCCGCCATGTTTCATCTTTCAATTGGTAGAATTGTATGTCTCACCTATGAGTGGACTCATACAGCACAGAAGTTCGATCCTGCAACACAGAAGATGTTGGATATTTCTGTTTTTTTATTTCTCCAAATATCTCATCTTTTATTCTAAAAAATGCATACAAAACTCAAGTCACCACAAGTGTATTCTTTCGAGACAATTAACCATCATTTTCACTCGTCATCATGGTCACCTCCACCACCAGCCGCATTCAACATCTCAATAAGCTTCTGCTTCCTCTCATCATATGTCAGCTTCTTCAAGTTATACCTAAAGCCAATCTATAAGTTCATTAGTTACTTTCACGGCATCTAGCTGATTCCAAAATAATCAGCCAACCCGTTTAGATAAATGGGTTACACAATTTAAGGGTGGTCGAGTTAGAGGTTGACGTCTTTGACACAAATAAACACGGTCGTGTTCAAATTCATCAATTCAACACCCCAACCTGAAACTCTTGATACCCGTACAGAACCACGCCTGTGGAACAATACATAATTTTGTTAGAAATGTTAAACCATCATGTACAATTATGAGGTATCTAAGATGAGCTAAAATCACATATAAGTTAATAGTACTAAACCTAACATACCACCAACCAATTTCTCATATAAAAAGCAACAACAACAACAACCATACCCAGTAAATCCCACAAATAGCAAAGCTACTTATAGGGTCTGGGGAGGGTGGGATGTAGACAGACCTTGCCTCTATCCCTAGGGATAGAGAGGCTGCTTCCAGAAGAGACCCTCGGCTCCAAGACGAACAACATACCAACACATCAAGTCAAAGAATATAGACAAATAGAATATAGAAAAAAAGCAGTCACCTATACCAAGAAAGTGATCAGAGTGACACAGTATAAAGTAAATCATGTATAATAGCATACAACCACATTCCGGCATAAACACAAGAAGTCAATCGCTGGTAAAGTCATTTAAAGAATAAGAAAAACCTACGTCCCAAAAATACCCCTAAGACCTTACTGCAATATCCTCTAGAAGTCCTTAAATCTAATCCTACGCCTCCACGAAGTCCTATCTTGGACCATGTCCTCGGAAAGATGCAACTCTAGTAAATCATGCCTAATCTGCTCTTCCCACGAAGTCCTTAAATCTAATCCTACGCCTCCTCTAGAAGTCCTTAAATCTAATCTTCTCATATAAAAAGCAAATAACCAAATTACCTCGACCCGAGCAAGGATGAAGGCGATGGTAGATTTACTGGAAACCTGCCTCTTGAGGCTGCAAATATGCAATGTAGCTGGCGCTGTTGTCATCCTCACAGTCACTGCCACATCTGAAAAGCAAAAGGTAACAGCAGCGACAACCATAGAAGGAAAAATAATCGAAGGACAAAACAAAGAAGGCAAGATCAACGTACCTGGGGTAGTGGTGGCAATTTTGACTCAGCTACCTATTAACTGGTCTATTCGGATAATGTTTAATCTCCATGTGTAAATTAAAAGTAGCTCAAATGGGTTAAAAGAGTAAAAGTCACCTTATGCATTTTCTATTCATAGAACCTCCTAAATCATTTAACAACATCTATGGTGATCAAATGGATATTCAAGACAATGATCAAGTTGATTTAAAAACTTAATTAACCCAATTTAGATGGTAGCAAAAATCTCAGCCCATATCTTGATTTAGGTGGGTAATCAGAAAGCTAGTCAGAGCATAAAAGAATGTCTTATTTTTAAAATTGGTAAAATCTGGTCATTAAGAATAGTATTTCAAGCCAGCAGGATAGTAAATTCTAACTTGGAATAGAACTTTCAATCATTTACCAAAATTTAAAATAGCTTGAATTCACCCGTTACCAAACCAGCTGAACCCTCATTTTGCCACTTTTAGTTTTTTTAGTAGCTTATCAAATGAAGGTAGTATTAATCAAAATATAATTCATGTAATTACAGAATTCTAAAAATCAAACTTAATTTTAGTGATTAAATTCTAGCAGTAGATTTATACCAAATATGTATTACTTTACTGTAATAAAAGTTTCAACATCTGCATATAAAAAGGATAGTCAACAACTTGTTCTTGTGAATTTTACCAAAGAGTAACCAAAAAAATTGAAGTATTGCAGTTATATTTCAAATGTAAACATAAATCAAGCGAAATCATAATATGAACAATAGAATAGGTGCAAACTTGACAAATACTTCATTGTCTACAAACAGAACCAAGGCCGATAAACGACAATGTAACCTACAAAACTGCAGTTGGAAACCTTAACTTCCTCATAATTCAGCTTAAGATTAGTTTTTCTTTTAATTTAACACACACTACAATTTTAGATTAGAAAATGAATTGCCATTCAATTAAAGTGAAATACGAACATCATCTGGTTGCCTTGGAATCTCCTTTCACAGACAAACTACTTTCACCTATTGCATTTATTTGTAAGTCAAACGGAATACAAAAATCAGTTCAAATCCTAGCAAAATCATAAAATTTATGCAAAATAATCATCTGAATAGTGCGATTAATAATTGATACCTTATTAAACCTTTGGCCAACCTTCCTAACGCTTAAGTTGTCACCAAATCATCATTACTCGGAAAATCAATCAAGAAAGGAACCAAAATATTCAAAGATTTTCGGCTGATTTTATCAATTTCGAAACCCTAGGCAATAGCCTCTGTAAACGCGTCGGTTCAGGACCCGGCGAAGCCTCGAACACTGCTCAATCTTCGTAGTAGAGATCTGACAGACGAATCGTGTCCTCGTAACAGTCACAAAATGCCTACTTCGTCCCGTGGAAGCTGTGGGGTCGGCTTTGATGGCGTTCTGTTTATTTGAACCGCAAGAGACATCGGTAGAATCATCTAGGTTTTGGGACGCAATGGAAGTGACGTCGGCGTTAATCGACGGCGGACTTCCCATCGGCGGTAATGGAGAGTGGATTCTAACAACAATTACACGATGTTGTTGTTGTTAGTACCCTGCAAACGCTCCGACTGTTTCATGGCCGTTATTTAAAGCCAAGCCTTAAAGAAACACAGGTAACTATGAACTAATCGAGACCTTTTTAGGGTTCCGGCGACTTCGCTTACTTCCGATTGATCTTCATCTATTTGGATTTCGATTTTGCCGACACACCGATGGTATTCCACCATGCCGCTATAAACCAAAGCATCATCTTGCCCTAAATATCATATGGGTGAAGGCAGAATAGAGCCGTGGAGGTGATGACCGGCAGATGTAGGTCAGACAAATTTGGGAACCGAAACTGTAGCTAAGAGCATACCCAAATTGTTATATAGTATAACTAGATGGAACCCCAGCCGCGTTGCGGCTAGGGGCTTTATATTTGTGCACTGGGCAGTTGTTGATTCTGGCTTGCTTTCTTCATCCAACCAAATTCAATCCCATGCAATTATAATTCACGATCCAAATCACCAAATTTTCCTTCTCGCTTTGCTTTCTTCCACACACACACACACACACACACACACATATATATATATATATATATATATATATTATGTATTCAGACATCTATCAAAGCATATAGGTAAATCACATTTGTAGCAAGATATAAAGGAAAATAAAATGATGTGCCAGCTTTGTCAATAAAGTTAGCATGTTAAGAAGTGACTGCATTGCATTGGCACCGTTTCAAGCATTCTTCTAGAAAAGAAAAAATATAAGACAGAAGAGGAATGAAATAACATGTACGTAAACTTAAAATTTATAGTTTCCTCTAAAGATTCCTAACATATAATTACATAGAGAAAAAATCCTATATCAATGCTGCATTAAACTTTCTACTCTGATAGAGCTGCAAAAACCTCCTTTCTAGTTTATTTTAAGTTTAGTTTATGTGAATTTCGCATTGTTAAGAATGATAGCATCGATCGGACAAAGTAGACGTGCTAGAAGGAAAAAAAAAGTAAACGTGTGGAAAGCAGACAACATACGTTGTTTAGCAGATTGAATCACCAGTTTGTCGTCATGAATGAGAATTCCAGAAGAAAGGAGAAAATAGAGATCCTTCAAGTTGCTTGTGTTGGTTAATGGAAACTTTGACATACTGATTGTCTTCTTGTAATCTAGAAAAGCATTAAAAAATTCAACATTACCGTTTGCAGTGGTTTTTTAAGTTTGTCTCAAAACAATAAAAAAAATTTATATTGACCTATGGATCGACTATAAGGCTACTCGCAGCACCGCTGCCATCCAACATTGCAGCCATCGCAGCACGTTACCATCCACCATCCCATCTTTAGCTGTAAAAGCAATAAAAAACTCAACATTATCGTTCGCTAAATGTATCGACTATGTGGTTGCTCGGGCCTGCCTGCTTCTTTTGGTTACAGCAACAAAGCAACATATATTAGTTGTACAAAAGACTGGCCTTAACATCTAATTACAATGCTGAATTTACAACTTATGTGACTAAGAATGTGAGTAATTGGTATTTGTAATGGGATTACTAACGATGCAAATTCCTATAGCCGCCTTGCCCACCGTAGGGACACTACTGGCAATGTTATGGTAACATGTGCCTGAGAGACGCATGCGCCTATCCCTTGAACGTGGTACCACATACAACGTTTTGTCCGTTACAAACGTCGTTTAGGCCTCTAACTTTATTCTCCATAGGTTTATTCACTTTTTCAGCCTTCAATGTAAATTAAGCCTATGTTCAGTCACTACTCTTTGGCATCAAATAAGATATATTCAAGAGGTTCAAAGAGGACACATTTACAATAATAAGTAAATGAGATCAAAGAAAACCTTAAGGAAAGTGAAAGGTGTAGGAGTCAAAGCGAACGCAAACACCTTAAACGCATACGCTACCCTTGGTTAGTCGATGCTCCTATAAATCAACAAAAATAGCATAATCAATCACCAATTTCACTCTAAAAACCTAAATCGAGGTCAATAATTAACCATTTAGTAATAATATAACAACGAAATTGGGGGGAAATTAAATCTCCCAGGCCCAAAAGGACCCCAAGCTTTAGTATAGGTAAAATTTGTAAATTATAAAATTGAGCTTCAGAAAACGCAGGTGATAAAAACAATATTAAACAGATGGTCGTAGGTTCAAGATGAATAACGTAAAACGGAAGGATACCTAGTCACGGTGTGATGCTCTTCCTCGTTCAGTAGATGATTACAAAAGTCGAATCATACAAAATTTTTGGAACGGCGAATCATACAAACTTGACTTGTCACTTTGGAAAAGACTTTACTACGTGGATATCAAGGTCCTCTCATCGGCGTTCCTGGATCATCTTCATCAATCGCCACCGCTGCTGGTTCATCTTCATCGACAAACACCGCTGGTTCATCTTCATCGACCGACACCGTTGGTTCATCTTCATCGACCGGAGCCAGTGGTTTATGTTAAATTCTTCATTGATCCTTTGCCCCATCGGTAAAAACCGGTAAAAAAGTAAGTCTGTGTAATGTGGAAGGTGAGAGTTGATGACATTTTTGAGTTATTTAGGGTTCCGACGAACGGCGTTGCCGCGTTGCCCCAAAATCGACACCGCCGGTGATGGTGGTTGTATAGCCACGAACCAACATACCGCCGGTGGTAACGGTTTTCTACTCTCTTCCTCTGTCTCGCCTCTCACTTCCTTCAAAAATGCAAGAATGCCAAGAAGATAAATTGAATGACTGGCAGGTGTAGGTGGGAAACCTTGGAAACCGGAACGGTTCATAAGGTTCTACCCAAAATGTATATATAGTATAATAGTAATATATATATTATATAGATAATAGATACTGTTTAGATGAATTAATATTGTTTCACTGTTTAATTCACCTACAATATCAAATATCAAATAGTATAACTGGTGTAAGGGTGCTTTGATAGCCTTTTAATGTCGGTAAGAGATAAAATATATTTGGTTCACTTGCAAGACATCTTTTAATAGTTTATGGAGGCTTTTAGTGAGTATGTTTTTAAAACGGGTTATGATAAATGTACCTTTTTTCTACTGAATGTACCTCCTTCTTCAACTTTCACATTAATATAATTCAAACCCTTTAGTTTTTCTTTCATTTTTTTATCTTTAATTATTATTGTTACTAACATTTGTTTTTAAAACGTTATTTTATTTAAACAGAAACTTTTTTTTATTATTTGAAAAATAATCGTTTTCTTACGTTTTAAACTAAAGCGAGTCATTTTAATTTTGAAATGGATTTTTTTTGTTCATAGCGGCTTGAAGTGGGTATTCGAATTCAGTTTGTATAAACAATGATACACAAAAATTTAAATGAAGCTTTAAAGCCAACAAACTTAAATAACGTTTTATTTTCTTTTTACGTCTTATTACTTTTAATAAATAAAAGTTGTTAATTATATTAAAAAATATTTTAATATAATAATAATACTAATAAAAATAGAAATATAAATAGAAAGATAAGAGAACTAAAATACGAAATAAATAAAAAATATAAAAGCAACTGTTTTTTTTTTAAGTTCTGAAACTTTTTTATTGTATAAAAATATCTTTTTTATTAATTTCAATGACGTATTATAGAATCATAATAAAATACTAGTAAGAGAAAGTGTCTTCAAATTATAGAAACACAATAGTTTTCAAAAACAATATATGAATTGTTTAGAAAGGTGAAATTTGACAACTTTTAAACTATATTTTTAGAAAAGAGGGTATGACTAGTAAAAAAGAGGGTGTATTTAGCCAACCCCTTTTAAAACATGCTAAACCGATTCAAAAGCTACATCTTAATCGATAAAAGCTTTTACTAACTTTAACACAAGGTTTTCAAACAACCCATAACTTAATTATTAGAGGGGGGATGACCCAATGTATGAAATCTTATTCATCAAAACCTTTTCAATATTTCTTGTTTAAGCCTTCTTATTATTGTTAGCATTAATTTCATTTAGCAAAAATGGATTAAAATTCTTTGATAAGTGTTGGATTGCCTATATCTATATCTATATACTATATAAAGCATTTTAGATGTACAAGATTGTAATTTTATTTCGCGTATAAATTTTGAAGCATTATGTACAATAGAGAGAAGCCATTTTAAAGAGGCTAAACTTGCACCTTTTCCAAAATTTTAAGACACCTTAAGGGTGTTTTAGAGATTTCATCCATGGAATAACCCTACAATTAACTCCTTAGGCAATTGAATCGTTTCTTTTCCTACTGCAATTTTTATATCGATTTATCTTGTCTTCCCCAAAGTTAAATTGGATGAGATTGGGCCTTGTTGACAATTGCTGCAATAGTCAATAGTCGATGGCATACGAGAGAGGCAGGCGTGCTATAGAATACGGGGTGTTAGTTTGAATTTCATATTCATGTCAAAACCTAGAATATTATCGTCGTTTGCTAGCAATTCAGATGTGATTAGTATGTTTGGTTCTATCTGATCTGTGCAAGTGATTGGTTATGGATTGATATCATGAGATTTATGCGTCTTCAAGCAGCATAGCTGAATGATTTTTTTGTTTGAAATTTGTTTCTATGAACAGGTATAACTAGAGATGGAAGATGCATGTTTCGATCTGTTGTTCATGGTGCTTGTTTGCGAGTAGGAAAGACAGTTTCGAAGGAGAATGTTACTCGGGAGCTTGCTGATGATCTTAGAACCAAGGTATTATACATTCAGATCTGGATTTTTGTATCAGTTTGTTGTAGCATTTAAGATGATTGTATGACATTAGTTTCTACGTGTATGCAAGTTGTAGATTTGTAGGTGATTAGATTAGATTTTTTATTTTTTATAGGGAAAGTGTGAACTAGCATTTTTTTAAAAAATTAATTTGGTGACCAATTTAGAACACTATCTGATGCGAATCGTAGATTTGTAGGTGATTAGATTAGATTTTGTGATTTTCAAAGGGAAACGTGACCTAGCAGTTTGCAAATTTAATCTGGTGATCAAGTTAGAACACTATTTGGCATCAAGTTTTGAGATCGTTTAGAACACTATTTGACCTCAATTTTGAACTTGAAATGAGTCTAAATGATTTTAAATGTTTAAACTTTAAATTGTTTCCCCATGATTTTTTAAGACGCTCATCCAAAGGTCATGCCTTTCTCCCTAAATTTTCATCACCTCTCCCAAATATGCCCTCCATTCAATGTCATCTCAATGATTCCATCGAACAAAATATGTGAAATTGATGACGCAGATGTAACTGTGGGAACAATTAATATTGAAATCAATACGAGATTGAAAGCTTCACCTGCATCGCTTCAGATTACCCTACCCCCTCCATTTACCGGCAATTGAGTCCCCCTATCCCTATCAATTGAGGCCACTTTAAGCCTATTTTTGTGTGTTGTACCATTCGTCCTTCAAGCAATTTGCATTTCTGTCACACCCCTTTCTAAGGCGGAAGCACGAGGTGTGATCATGAAAGGTTCTCATTGCATACGAAAGGTAAACATACTACATGCTCGCAAAAATAACTTCAAATACCAAACATTTTAAATGTTTACATCACAAGACAGCATTTTGTCTGAAAAGTTACAACTTTATTCAAAGACAAACATAAACAACATCCAAGAGCATGAGTAAGACCGCGCGCACATCCACTTTAGTTACCTGAAATACATGTGAGTTTTTGGAAAAACGTCAACATAATGTTGGTGTGAATTCATGCAATTTTGTATTGAACGTTTGTACACTTTGTATGAAAACATGGTATGAATCTTGTATAAATCAAGTATTTCTGTATATATCAAGGTTGTTAATGGGTTGCAAGGCCATTAACATGTGACACGACATAGGAAGCAAACCAAACCATAGGCATTTTTCTAGTTGTCGATTCACGACTGAGACACAATAGCACTACTCGGTACTCGTTCTCACCAAGAGTATGGCTAACCGAAAACCCGTTAGATCTAACCTTTTGTTCTGCGGTCTAGGTATATTGTTGATTAATGGTGATTGTGGTACCCTATTCGTGACACGATTTCTCGTATCATTTCTCGTACCATTTCTCGTATCATTTCTCGTATCATCATACCATTTGTAAACATTGTAACATTTGTAACATGTATTTCACCCCCGAAGTTATAAAACTGAAAACAGTTAAAAGAAAAGGGGGAGCATGAACTCACAACTTTGCGTTTCTTGAGCCGTAAACTTCACCGGGTTTGCTTATATAGCGTCGTGACCTATACGTGTTTTATTAACGTTAGTCACTAGACTTGTACCGCACAAGTACAAGTCACTATCTTTTGTGTATTTGTATTCTTGTTGTTAAAAATAATTTATATTTTTAACTATGTATCTTACTTATATTATTTTCTCAAAAATAAATATAAGTTTCTTGTATTTTTCACCCGAGTTATGTATTTTGTCCAAAACTTCATTTCATGTTCATAACTTGTCCAAGTTATTTAATCTATCAAGTGATATATTTTCATAAATATATTCTCTTGTATTTGTCTAAGCATGTTGTATGTGTATTTTGTATTTATACTCCTTAGGAGTGTTTAGTGTATTTTCAAGTCTTAACACACTATTCCATATAATACATACTACATACACTTAGCACAAAATTTTGGTGTTTAATAAATATATATATTTTTCTCAAAGATATACATACTTAATATCAATTTTTATCTTGAAGAAATCATCATTTCTTAACTTGGGGTTTACATAAAAATTAGGGAAACCTTGGTAAATATTTTTAGGTAAATTTTTAGGGAATAAGTTTCACCAAAACTTATATTTTTCTAAGTGTCAAAATTTATATAAATTTTGACATAGTTTCCCCTAAAAATGGAGGTTTCCCATGTTTTCAAAACATGTGTTTATTTTCTTTTAAAATCATCACAACAATCATCAACTCATTTAACACTTACCGAGTGTCAAAATCAAGTAAGTTATATTACACCATGAACTTGAAGTTTTTGTAAAACTTGTAGTAACTTACCATGTTATTTAGTAGGTTTAGTTACCTTTAAAAACATGGTTATTTGTTTGTAAATCACATTCTTTAAAGATTTAGTTATTTACAACTTGTAAGATGCTTTTTCTAAAAATATTTCTTTTGTATTCTTTTTGTTACAATCATATTCCTAGTCTTGTTTAAACACTAAAAATATGACTAGTTTATTTAGAAACCGTGACTTTGTAAATCTCATAAATAAACTTGGTTTCTTGAGAAATTATTTTTGTGATCATCTATTTACAAGATTTGTATTTTGTTTAAACCATCTTTACATAAGAAAACCCATTTCATTATTCAAGTTCATGAAGACATAAAGCATGAAGATCTTGGTCTTTCACAAGATCACCACTTTAACTTACTAGATCATGTGTTTAATCACAATCTAGTAGGCTCCATATGATGTCTAACATCACTAACACTGATAATCAATCAACAAGAAGCAAATCAACATATTCAACATGTATTCTTATATTTTTAAGCTTATGTTAAAGTATCATGATCATGTTCTTTTGTGTTCTTCAAGTTTATCATTTTTCATCATCTTTCAATCATAAAAATATGAAGTAAACAAGGGTGTTCAAGAACCTTACAACTAGCTTAAAGCTAGGGAAGAACAATGAAGAATATGGAGTGGATAAAAGCACACAAGAGAGGTCCTTCAAGTTCTTCAAGCACCAAACCTTCTTAAACACCTTCTTGCACCTTATGTGAAGCTTGGAATGGATGAACAAAAGTTGATGATGATGGTGGTATGGTGAAGGGGGTCAGCCGCGAATGGAGTGGGGGAGGAAGGAGATGTGTTGGTGTGTTGAAGATGAAAATGTAAGAATGGTTATATATATAGGATATTCAAGATCTTGCATATCACATAGAATCCAAGAAAGATCATATAAAATCTAAATATATCTTGGCAAGATTTGAAGGATTTTAGCAATATTTCATAAAATCAAAAGTGGGGCCCCCATGACCGTCCACTATATGGGGGGGGGGGGGGTAAAGTGCAACTTTCCAATCTCTAATTTCAATAACAAGTTAGTTTACAAGTGTAACTTTTAGGGACTTGATGTGTTATTATGTTATAAGGGGTGTTATGGTGTTCGGGGACCATAACTAGCTCAGAAATATTAAAACAATGCTTCTAGTAATATTTTGATGTCCCGGGTAATGTCCGGTTGTTCGGTTAAATACCGGTTCGTTAAAGTGCTAAATTGCACCGTTTAGTGTCCTTTAAGTATCCTTTTGTAACCCTTTTAATTCCCAACACTTAGGAAGGTATTTTGGATAATAAAACATGAATTCTGCATAATATTTATATGTTAAAAAGCTAATTATAGCTGATTTGTGCAGAATTCTGCATTTAAAATGCGTTTCGGGTGCTTTTTAGTGCATATTCTAGCTTCCGAAAAGTCTATATGTTAACCCTTGTATATACTCTTGGGTTTTAATGTATTTTTGACGTTAGAGCTACACCTAGGCTCCAATTCTATTGTCTGACTGCTTTTTGCAGAATTGTTGACACAATGTGTCTTACCGGTGAGTTTACTAGTATTTCTGACACAACGCTATCATTAATGCATAAAGTAATTTCTTGTAGTATAAAACGTGCATGAATTCACTTGTTTAGTATGAAATCAGACAATGTTGACATTTAATCACATAATTGCAGTCATTAAATATTAATTAAATTGTACGGAAATTACCGGTTTTGTGCCAGTTGTCACAGTCTCCCCCCGTTAAAAGAATTTCATCCCGAAATTCAGGCTGAGCTAACTCTCGCAAGAGTTTTTCTTGAACAGGTGGGGGTACTTTTCTTTGAACTGGTCTTCACGTTCCCATGTGTATTCGGGTCCGTGCTTAGAGTTCCAACGTACTTTGACAAGTTTGACAGTGCTCCTCCTGGTCTTGTTGACTTTCCAGTCTGTAACCTCAACGGGTTGTTCTGTAAATCGAAGGGTTTCATCAATATGCACTTCATCCGCAGGGATGATCACGTTTTCTTGTGTTGGACTCTTCTTGAGGTTGGATACATGGAACGTATCATGTACTCCATTAAGTTCTTCCGGTAATTCCAACTTGTACGCCACGGTACCAATTCTTTCCAAAATCTTGAACGGTCCTATGTATCGGGGATTCAGCTTCCCACGTTTTCTGAATCTTACTATGCCCTTCCAAGGTGAGACCTTCAACAAAACTTTGTCTCCCACCTCGAACTCTAATGGTTTCCGTCTTCTATCAGCGTAGCTCTTTTGTCGATCTCGAGCCGCCTTAATGCGCTCTCGGATCTGCATAATCTTGTCGGTTGTCTCTTGTACAAGTTCAGGACCAACCATTCGTTTGTCTCCAGCGTCTGCCCAACATAAGGGCGAGCGGCACTTGTGTAACAACTCTCATTAAAAAGTCTTAATTATTATTTTAATTGTCCAATAGGAAACCCTGATTGAGAAACCCAAGTGATTCTGCATCAACCCTAAAATTTTCAGAACAATCGGAATCAGGATCAGGGCCCCTAAAACTCAGGGGGGTAAACCCTAGTCGGTAATATCTAAACAGTTTTACGTGTAAGATGAATTTTAACGCGAAACCAACTCAGCAAGCCTATGCAGACACGAGGCTATCCTATGGTTATAGGGTGTCCCTCGCGCCACGCGACGCGCACAAAGGGACCTCTCGCGTGGCGCGAGAGGGTCATTTTTCATGTATAAATAGTAGCGTCTGTTACATGAAATTGTGCGTTAGTTCGACGATCAAAGTCATTTCGTACACTAAGATATAGTAGAAACAGTCTAAAAACACACACGATTCACGAAGTGCTGCCGCAATATAGGGTAATAACTCGATCGCTGCTACGATTCAATGTCCGATCGATTAAACTATCCAATGGATGTTTAAGTGTTGCCCACATTAGGGTTTATGCTTTGTCATTCATTGTTAATTCAATGGATGTTTAAGTATCGCACTTTGTCATTCGTTGTGAAGGTTTTAATCTCGTGAGTTATCGTAAATGTTGTATTAAGTTACTAACCAAGTTGTGTGCATGTTATTAATTTAGGTTAAAAGGCTAATCAGTAGGCTAGGCTCTGATCAATTAAATCTGCAATGTGAGTCATTCTCTTTTTATCAAAATTACTTTCAAAATCATGTTTATTTTCAAAGGTTATAATTACAGTGATTAAGTTTATGTAATCACCAAGTTACAGCCGGTATGTGGGGTTTTGTATACATTACTTGATAACCGTCACTATTGGACAACGAGTTAGCCAATGAGTGATATGACCATAGTCACAGACTCCATTGGACAATGAGGTTACCGATGGATGGTCGAGTGACAAATACTGTGGGTAGTTGGTTGATATCTGGAAACATTGTAATCTCTCTTAATACTGTAAATTATAACAAATGGATCATTTTAGTAAATAGAATGATTCACCAGTATTTCCCGCTGACAAAACCTTTTTCAAACATGTTTCAGGTGATCTGTTGTAATCCAGGAAAAGTGCCGTGAAGCACTACAAGCTTAAGGAAGTGGCTCAATATAAATTAAAGAAACATGTTTTTGTAAAATAAAGATTTCTCAAGAGAAATCATATGATTGTAAATTACCGGGTTTTATCCCGAATTGTGAAATAAAATAATCGGGAAATATTTCAGTTTTAAAAAGATCCTGAAGAAAACTTCCGCTGTTAAATTAATACCACGGGATTTTCTGTCCCGCGGCTCCTGAAACGGGTTAAACCGGGTCGGGGGCCGTGACAGAAAAAGGTGGTATCAGAGCCACTGATTTAAGCCTATTAAGTATTTAGAAATACTTAATTTTTACTGATTGCTATTTTGTGATTATATGTTTTATTATTTGAATATTTGTGTACAGTATGGGTAAGCAAAAGCTGTCAAACATCTATCTTAAATTAGATAGGTCATCAAAAGAGAAGGGAAGTTCATCCCAAACCAAATCCTCAAATCACTCTGTAATCCCTGAAGAAGGAATATTTGTGCAAAAGGCACAATATGAGGAACCACTTTCTCCTAATAAAAGAAGTTTGATTTTTAAGAAAAGTCAGGAGAAAATAAAGAAATTCCGAGAAAAGAAGATTGTAGGACCGGTTTCGGACCCGAACGAGTCGATCAGAGGCGTTCTCCTATGTTTCAGGTGCGGAATTACAAGAAACAAAGGTAGAAATAGCTTTAAAACACTGTTTGATTGATTGGATGACAATTACAGCTCAAATCTCACACCGGCAGCACTTCGGCGTAGTTGTCAAGAGTATCCTTATGATTTCGCTCAAGAGGTCACCTATATATAGGGTGATGGTTTCGCTTATGTGACAGACCATATAAGCGATACCCCATGTTAGTGATTTCGCTTATGTGTCATGTACACATAAGCGATACCCTCTTGTACACATGAGCGAAATCATCTCTATCTACCTATAAAATTTTACATATTCTCATACAACGTTCCCTGATCTATACAATGAAATCTAAGATTCAATACAAGACGAAGTCAACAGATGTAGTGCATCAACAAACTCCCCCTCAGATGTTGACGAGTCGCATCCAGCACCAACTGTATCTTCAGTTCTTCAGTCTTGATCTATCTATGGGCTTTTCCGAACTCTCCTCTTCAGATGTTCTCTTCAGACTCCCCCTCTCGATTTACTGGTATTCCTTTGTTCTTCAGCACAATCTTCAGGATCTCTGTCTGTCTCTCTAAGACTTCAGATATCAAAACCTGGCTTTTCAAAATCAAGTCTAATTCTCTTGATCAGATCTCTTGATTCCTTAAGTTCATCAGCATCAGGTCAATATCTGGAAAAATCTTAACCCAAAAATAAATTTCTAAATTTAACAAATTATATGCACCAATACTAACTCTCCCTCAAATTCACATCTCACTTTCATATGATGAACCAATTGTAAAATTTCAAAAATAAATTTTTCATTTAAGATTTACTCCCTCTTTACAATGATGTCATCATGTTTAGCACTTGAAATTTTGAAACTCAGCTTTTCAATATCAGTTGTCGAAAATCTTTTTGGATTTTTTCAAAACTTATGCTAAAACACACTAAAATCTTTTTGGATTTTTGACTGAAAAGAAATGCAGAAATGAAATATTTACAGACAATATTTTTGTGAGTTCGTGTAAGAGAATCATATCAGTTTATGACACGTCACAAGTACCGTTGAGCTTAGTTACACATTAAGAATTAAACAATTCACTTAGATTGCCGATATACTGATCCACTTAAATTTTCACACAAATTTCAACTGATTCAGGATATGAGTTAGTTGTTTTAAGAACTTAAACTCATTCATGTGTCCCACCTCTTGAATATACTCCCGTATCCAGATCCCAATATTCAGTCTTACAGGTGAGTATACCACAGATGATATCTGTCAGGGGAATAAATTATAGTACGAGGGCCGTGAGAGCTCAGGTCGATCTTTCGATACGCAGAGAGATGACGGCTTCGACTTTTGGTGTGTCCCCTTTAGAGGATCTTTTGATTACAACAGCAATGACTATCAATTTTATTGTTTCATCAATTTGCTGAGGGCTGCGCTATATTTCAAGCATGCGAAAAGTATTCTCCGGGGACTAGGTCAGAAATTCCTTTAAGCAGAAGTCCCGGGATAATACCCCAGATATCACTGAGCATAAAGACCTAGTATCTCAGAATAAGGGACCTTTCAAACGAGATTTCAGGGGTTACCTATATATCCAAGTAGTGTTCCCCACAAAATAAGCAAGTTTGAAATTTAGTTTATATCCCGAAAAAGTTTACTAAATGTGTAAAAACCTATCGGCATATCATCAGTGAGACCGTTTAATGCTATTTAAACATTACATTTCTTTAGCATACTGTGACCGTCTACTGATGTACTATCATTTCCTCTTTTCACAACAAAACTCGTTTTTGATTTTATCATGTTTTTGTCTTTTTCAAATTTTCAAATGTTTTTGGATTTTCTGAAATTTTCTACTCCCCTAAAATGCAAACACATTTTAGGAAATTTAAAAATAATCTGTACAAAAACTTGACAACTGACATCGAATCGCATCAAATCGCCATTCACTATGCATAAACAATCAGAACTCCCCTTATTACAAACCATTTTCTCATTTAGATTTCAAAACACTCAAGTTTGTTTTAATCAAAATGATTTTTCCGGAAAATGAATTTGTATTTACCACTTGTAGATTTACCACTTGTTAAGTATGGAGATATGGTTCATCATCTTGTCAGTTTTATCAACTGTAGTAAATCAAGTACAACTTAATGTCCTTGATTCACTGTTTGCAATCAAGCAACCTCTATACCACTTGTAAGAATATCCAACATTTAAAACATATGTAGGAATAAACCATCTACACAAACCATTTTACCAATCAAAATGCCGATTCCTGCTTCACACTTACCAACCTGGAAGCTCCGGCGTAGTCCTTCAATCTGTAAACATTCAAACACTATCAAAATCTTTCAACCAAAATCTTCAAACATTAGAAAGATGCCGATTCCTGATCCACGATATAAACTTGGGATCTCCGGCAAGTCCTAAGACTTTAAGGAAAGCAAACTTCCACCCAAGTCTTATTTGACTTGGTGGCTTCCAATTCCTGGGTAGTAGGGTTGTAAGTTGCCTTTTTCGTTGCATAAAAATCTTTAACCCCTTTTACTTTCCCATCAATCATTTTCTTGAAAATTTTCTTAACATTCCCATTGAATGTTTTTTCAATATCAAAATCTGAGATTTCAATTTTACCAACCCTTTGTTGAATTTCTTTCACACTCATTGATTTAATATCAGCATCATTCAACAAATCATTAATCTCATTTTGTGACTCCTCTGATTTTGTGGAATCAGATTCATTATCAGATTTTACATCAGATTCTTTAACAACCCATTTTTGATTGTCAAGATGAGCCTTCTTTTTGTAAAATCTTTTAGAACTTTCACCAACTTCATTTTTTGAATTTTCAAAAATTTTGAAGTTTGTAGTTGGTGAAACATTCTTTTCAACCAGTTTTTCTTTGAGTTTATCGGATACTCCCTGTTTTCTGTTGTCTTTGTTTGGACAGTTGTGAGCAATATGTCCAGCAACTTGGCATTGAAAACAGATCCTTGTATCTCTTGGAATGTCTCTTGAATGAAAAACTCCAGTTCCTGTTCTTTTTCTTTCAACAAGAAACTCCTGATTTGTTTCTTTCCAGAAAGGTTTCTTCTGTTCATCTTCAACACTTCCACCTGAAACAAATTTTGTTTTTGATTTAAAATTGTTTATCTTTCTGTAACTTTCTTGCTGAATAAAACCTAAACCTTTTCTTTTGTAATTACAATTTTGGTTTGTTTTCTTTTGAAAACCAGAACTAAAATTGTAATCATTTTTCCCTTTTTTCTTGTTTAACCTTTGTTGAACTCTTGAAGTATATTTTTTAGGTTTTTCATTAAAATTTGAATTTTTAGTATCAGAAATATTAATTTCTGTGATTTTAAAAACCTTTTTGATCTTATCAAATCTAACACTATCCATCGGAAACTCTTCATCAGAATATAATTTGTCAGAACCATTTAAAGTATATGCAACTTTAAATGTTTCATCATCCAAATTTGCCTTTGATAACAAAAATTCTTTACTGTAAGACCGTTTTTCTGATGATTTTGAACTGTTGACTGACGAACTTGAACCCCCAGACTCAAACTTTGACTCAGACACCTCCTCAGTATCCAACACCTGATCAACCACCTTTTTGATTAACTCAGACTCATGATCAGTATCAGACGAGGTAAATGTGATATCAATATTTTCTGGTAAAACGTCAGTTTCCTCTGATTTTAACTTTATATTGACTGCTTTTTCGACTTGCTCCTCATTTGGTTTCCTAGGAGAATAACCTTCCCAGATAGGAGGCGGACACTTGTTATACTTAACAGTCGATTTCTTACCAGTCTCTTTCTTTTTCTTTTCATCTTCAAATGCTTCAAAACCTGCAACAGTAGGATAAACTCTATCAATCACATAGTCAGAACATGAATAACTAAGAAGTAACCTTCTGATTCTTTCGTTCTCAATCTTTTCATTTTCCAAATCCTGCTTCAGTTTTGCATTCTCTTCAATGTAATGATTAATTGCCTTTTGCTTTTGCATCAAAGTTGAATTAGTCATGGTTAACGCCTTTTCTCTTTCTGAATTTGTTGTTTGAAGACTAGTCACTGTTCTGTTCAATACACTGTAAGATTCTTTCACATAATTGATGTCAGACAGCAACTTCTCTATCAATCTTTCTCTGTCAAACAACAACACATCTTTATCTTTACACTTCTTGCAAATTTCTGAACACTTTGTGCAAGGCTTTTCGACCTCAACAATCTTTTCAACCTCTACAGTCTTCACCACTTCAATAATTTTTTCTTCACAAGTTTCCTCTTCAACTTCAGTCACCTTTTCTTCTTCAACATCATTTTCAATCTTCACATCTTGTTGTTGTTCTTTTTCAGCTCTTTTTTCCTTCAGTTTCTCCATTCTATCTGCAAAATAAAAATGAAAACTTTCAGGAGATAAATGTCTTTTTGCAACATTAATATGTTTTTCTTCTTCATCATCACTGCTGCTATCAACCGGAGTTTGATCAAACTGTGCAGATTTTTCAGACTCTGTATCTAAAACACCAGAATCAACTGGTGTTTGATCAAAAACAACTTCTTTTTCTGAATTATCATCATTTTGAACACTCTCATCAGAACTTTTCAGATTTTCTTCATCACTATCAGAACTTTCATTAAATGCATCAGATTCTTCTTTCACACTCCTCACAGTCTCTCCAATAGATTTCATCCAGGTTGCAAACAGATCTGGTTCTTTAACTATCTTAGCAATGAAAGCTTTAAAACCACCTTTCTCATCCACAAACATATCCCAGCTAAACCCTTCAGGTAATTCTTCATCATTCTGATCTACCAAACATGCTGAGTTTTCAGAAGATATATATTTGCTCCAGTTAAAATCTACCAAGCATCCTTTCTTTGAATCTTCAATCTTTCTACCATGAGCCGTTTGTGAATCTTGTAATTGACCAACTTGCTGATAGATGGCTTTCCGGTAGTAGTCTTCTTTTTCGAACGGATTCTGAGCACTACTCACTTCTCTGTTTTTGCACTCTCGTTTGAAATGACCTTTTTGCCTGCATCTGAAACAAGTAACTTTAGATTTGTCAAAACCTAAATTAGAAACACAAGCATCAAGAAAATCATTTCTTCCAGTGATTGTTTTGAACTTTTCAGCCCTTCGAAGAACACTAGCAAGACACCACTTAATATCCATGAGTTCCATTTCTTCGGCATCTATCTGATCATAATCCTCCTTTGTCAACATAGGATTTCCAATTCGACCAGCTACTAATCCCTCATAGGATACCAACACTGAACCAAGTAGAGCCATGTGATCCTTTGCTATGTCTTCTGAAAAACTTTTACCTTCTGGCAGATTGAGAGCTATATTGCACTGAATCACACAACCATTTCCCATCTTAGTGCTCTCTGATGAAGTCTTAGGATTAACACTTGAGTATGATGAAAAACCACTACTGCTTTTGTTTGCAATTTGATCAACTTGTTCTGTAGAATTCTCCACACTGTAAGCAGTCTGAATCTTAGGACTTCTTTCAGCTTCTGATGTAGAAACACTGCCTTTGTAATACATTTTCACATCTTGTTGACCACTTGGATTATTCATCCTGGCAATCTTTTGCTGTTCCAGATCTTGACTTTCAATCTTTTCAATGAATTGAGATATCGATAAACCATCATACACACCCGTATTCTTCAGTATCATCAAATACGTTCCCCACTCTTTCTGTGGTAAAGCATCTGCAAGCTTATCAACCCATTCCTCATTCTCTTTTGTAATGTCCATCATCGACATCGTTCTCACCAAGTGACAGTACCTTTCAATCAACTTCTTTGTGTCTTCCCCAGGCAGACTTGTAAACAGATCAAATTCTTTCTTAAGCAACGATTTCTTGTTCTTAATCATATTTGCACTTCCTTCAACTTTTACTTTCAACGCATCCCAAATCGACTTCGATGTTTTATCATGTTGAAGAAGTATGAATATGTCTTCTTTGATCGCCTGTTGTAACAAGCTAATCATCATTTTTTCAGCCCGATACATCTCTCGTTCTTCATTGCTAAAATCAGAAATCTGTTTAATTGTTTGTAGCTCAGTTCTTGGTAATACGTACTTCTTCAAAATGCACTCCCATGATCTCAAATGATTTGCTTGAACCCAGTTTTCAAACCTATCTTTCCAACCATAATATTCCTCAATACCCATAAGCTTTGGCGGTTTCTGTGTAGTTCCCGTCTCATTCTCTAAGTTCACGGCTTTAGCAATTGAAGATTGACCCGTCGGTGTTGCAAATGCATTGTAAAATTCAGTACTCATGATGACGTATCAAATTTTTCAACACTGTGTCGTAAAAGCGAAATCAGTTTGTAAGTTGCCACAAAAGCGAAACCCTAAAGTGACGTTTGAGCGAAACCCCAAGTTGTACGTTTGAACGAAACCCCAAGTTACCACTAAAGCGAAACCTCAAATTACCACAAGAGCGAAATCTCAATTTACCCTAAGAGCGAAATCGCTGTGACACAAGAACGATACCCTGACCTCAAAAGCGAAACCCCTTCGAACCAGAATTTAGGCCATTTTACTTAGAATCTAAGTCTCAAACTTTCCAGGCTTTATCTATGCAAGATTATCTATGTGCTGAACAATTTTGATCCAATTTTGACCATGAAAACCCTCTGAATTAAGAAAAGTATGTGTAGAAGTGAGAAAAACCAATGAAAACCAGAAGAAAACAAGCTAATTTCAGCAGAACTCCTCCTCCTGAGCTCTGATACCAATTGTAGGACCGGTTTCGGACCCGAACGAGTCGATCAGAGGCGTTCTCCTATGTTTCAGGTGCGGAATTACAAGAAACAAAGGTAGAAATAGCTTTAAAACACTGTTTGATTGATTGGATGACAATTACAGCTCAAATCTCACACCGGCAGCACTTCGGCGTAGTTGTCAAGAGTATCCTTATGATTTCGCTCAAGAGGTCACCTATATATAGGGTGATGGTTTCGCTTATGTGACAGACCATATAAGCGATACCCCATGTTAGTGATTTCGCTTATGTGTCATGTACACATAAGCGATACCCTCTTGTACACATGAGCGAAATCATCTCTATCTACCTATAAAATTTTACATATTCTCATACAACGTTCCCTGATCTATACAATGAAATCTAAGATTCAATACAAGACGAAGTCAACAGATGTAGTGCATCAACAAAGATTAAACAGGAAACCCAGGAATTAATCAATAAATCACCTTGGGAAGACAAGTTAGATGAAAAATGGGCAGATCTTTATATGCTAGCCACCGTAGCAGTTAATGCAAATCTTTAAATAATCTGGCTCAAGTATTAGCACCCTTATCACCTACAGTCCAGAAACCTTATCCAGTAAATAAATAAATTTACAATAAAACCTAGTATGTTTTAATTTTTAGTTTGTTTTGTAGTTACCCAATATGAAATAATATTTAAAGGTTTTCTATGAAATTTTGTTATAAAATTTTAATTTAATAATTTTGTGTATTTTGCATAACAGCATGAATGACTTGTCTGGCGCCCTTCAGCATTTAAATCTCTATCCGGTAAAAATAGAGGTTTCCAGAGATTTCAATAGGTATATACCAGATATAGAAGAACCTATTGAATTTAATGCTCCACCTCCGGAGAAACCCAAGCCCAAGAAAAGGAGGAGATTTGTAGGATGGAGGCGTGTGCGCAGGAGGAAACCCGCCACTAGAAAGATTCCCAAAATAGAAAACCCTTTAGACAAAGGGAAAGGGATTGAAGTCGGGGAAGAGTCTAGGCAGATGGGAATACAGTTTGAAGAATATTCTAAGCAAATAGAAATGGAGATTGGAGGAGGTTCTAAACAAACCCAGATAGAAATTGGAGAAAGCTCTAAACAAACTCAGGAAATGACATTACAGGAGGAGATAGATTTTATATTGGCAAGCTGTGATACTATTAAGCCTGTCAATACAAATGTTTTTACTCATCCTATTGAAACTCAACTTCCAATAAATTTGGAACCCGCAATCCCCGAACCTATAATTCACACCCAGCCTTTAGGAATGGACGAATGGTGGACGAATGATTGGCAATTCCAAAACCTGCTCAACAGTCCTTATTCCTTTCTTCCTCGATTTGACCCAGAACCTATACCCAATCCCCCTATGAGCAATGAGAATTTAGCTGAACTCCGCCACTTTGGCGAGGAGTTAATGGATGCAGGAAATAGGATCAGGGAAGTAGGAGAACAGATCTCCTAGAAGTACGATGAGAGGGAACGCCGTTATTAAAATATCAACTGACGAGGGATAAAAGTTTTATGAAACTGTGGTTGTATAATAGCAATAATAATCTAATCTTGTGAAATAACCTAAAATAAAACTTTGTAAGATAATGGTGTGTATTGATGCATACTATTAATATAAAAATGGAAATCGAGAAATCGATAGTTTTGGCTATATGTGTGTATTTGAAATTTGTATGATTGTTTTGTGTATAATTGTTATTTAATCGATACTAATAAATTATATATATTATCAGATGGAAAACGCTAATAATGAACCAGTAAATGAGGGTAACCAATCTGAGCAACACCCGGAGGATCAATTTCTAAATAGGCAGGATATAGAAAATATCGTTGCTTAAGGAATAGCCAATGCTATTCCAGCAATAGTTGCTGCTGTTAGAAATCCAATCGAACCTCAACAAATCATTCCTAGCAAACGTATTTCTGAAGATAACTTCAGTAATAGCGTAAATGGAGGCGGTAATCATACTAATCACGATAATAATCCACGGCAGGCTCCGCTCCCTAAGAAAATGAAAGCTGCAACGCCTGGTTACACTTACAAAGAATTTCTTGCTTGCAAACCCGCTGAGTTTGCAGGCAATGAAGGAGCGACTGCGGCACTGCGTTGGTTAGAGAAGACCGAGGCAGTAATTACAATAAGTAAATGTGCTCAGGATGATCAGGTCATGTACGCGTCAAATCTTTTTAAAGAAGGGGCGCTAGAATGGTGGAACACGGTGTTACAAGCAAAAGGAAGGATGATGGCATATGCTATGAACTGGGAAGAATTTAAGAGTCTTGTAGAAAGAAAATTATATCCCGAATATGAAAAAGATCAAATGGCAAATAAGTTCCTAAATCATCGAATGATGGGTGTAGATTGTCGCGGCTATACTTCGACATTCTTTGAATATGCTAGAGTAGTACCAACACTGGCTTCGCCAGAACCGGTACTCATTTCTCGCTATATTTGGGGATTAATTAGTGAAATCCGCAACATCGTTAAAGCTGCGAGACCTCGCACTATTGACAATGCGGTAGAATTAGCTAACACTCTAACTGATGAACTGGTGCGCACAAGAGATGATTACAGGAAAAAGGAACTGGCTCAGAAAATTACCCAAGGATTTCGTACGGGTAATAATAACAGCTTCAAGAGAAGAGGAACAGGGCAATCTTCAAATCCACCGTTCTGCAGGAATTGCAGAAAGAAACATTTTGGAAGATGTAGTGTAACCTGCAATTTTTGTAAAATGGTAGGACATCGTGAAGAAAACTGCAGAAAGAAAACCATAGTCTGCTTTAACTGTGGAGAAGCGGGGCATTTCAAAACAGAATGTCCTAAATTGGTCAAACCAGCAGACAACAAAGCCAAGACAACTGACGGAGCTATCAAGAAGAATGTTCGAGCCTTTCAGTTAACAACTCAGGAGGCCAAGCTAATCCCAGATGTAATAGCTGGCACGTTCTTAGTTCACAACGTTTATGCAAAAGTATTATTTGACTCTAGTGCAAACCAAAGTTTTATCAATACTTCATTCTGCCAAGCTCTTAACTTACCTTTGACCAACCTTAGGCAAATTTTTACAGTCGAAACAGCAGACGGAAATTTTGTTAGCATAGATAAAGTTTTACAAAAGGAGAATATAGAACTCTCAGGTCATAAATTCTTTGCAAACCTGTTACCTATGAAATTAGCCGAATTTGATGTTGTATTAGGAATGGATTGGTTAGTAGCCAACCATGCTCGAATTCTTTGTGATCAGAATTCCATAGAAATTCAGGCACCCACCGGAGAAGTAATTATGATTACAGGAGATAAACCACGTAAGCCCATGAAGTTCATATCAGTAATGAAAGTTGCTAGTTATGAACGAAAGCAAGGAATAGTGTATATGATTTCGGTAATCATTAGCACTAAGGGTAAAGAACTTAAGGAAATACCAGTAGTCTCAGAATACCCAGATGTATTCCCAGAAGAATTACCAGGGTTACCACCAGATAGGGAAGTAGAATTTAGAATTCATCTAATTCCAGGAACTATACCAATAGCCAAGGCACCTTATCGGTTAGCACCCACAGAAATGTTAGAACTGAAACAGCAATTAGATGAATTACTAAGTAAAGGTTTCATACAACCTAGTTCATCCCCGTGGGGAGCACCAGTGTTGTTTGTAAAGAAAAAGGATGGTTCAATGAGAATGTGTATTGATTATAGAGAATTGAATAAAGTTACAATTAAGAATCGATACCCATTACCTAGGATTGATGATCTATTCGATCAACTTCAAGGAGCTAGATATTTTTCTAAGATAGATTTACGCTCCGGATATCATCAATTAAAGGTACAAGAAGAAGACATACCTAAAACTGCTTTTAGAACTAGGTATGGTCATTACGAGTTTACAGTCATGCCCTTCGGATTAACGAATGCACCTGCAGCATTCATGGACATGATGAATAGGATCTGTAAACCATATTTGGATAGATTTGTAATTGTTTTCATCGACGATATACTTATTTATTCAAAAAGTCAGGATGAACATTGTCAGCACTTGCATTCACTCTTAACTTTGTTAAGAAAAGAAAATTTGTACGCCAAATTCTCGAAGTGTGAATTTTGGTTGCAAGAAGTGCAATTTCTAGGTCACATGGTGAATCACGAAGGCATTCATGTAGATCCTGCTAAGATAGAGGCAATTACCAAATGGAAGGTTCCGCAATCCGCAATGGAAATTAGAAGTTTTATAGGTTTAGCTGGATACTATAGACGGTTTATTAAGGATTTTTCCAAGATAGCTGTACCATTAACTAAGCTAACCTGTAAGGCAGTTAAGTTTGAATGGGGACCTAAACAAGAAGAAGCCTTTAGAATATTGAAGCAGAAATTAACCAACGCTCCAATCTTAGCCTTACCAGAAGGAACTGAAGATTTTGAAGTATATTGTGATGCTTCAAAACTAGGATTTGGATGTGTGCTGATGCAACGCAAGAAGGTAATTGCGTATGCTTCAAGACAATTGAAAAAGCACGAAGAAAACTATACGACTCATGACTTAGAATTAGGAGCCGTAATTTTTGCCTTAAAGATCTGGAGACATTATCTGTACGGAAATAAGTTTACTGTAAATACAGATCATAAAAGTTTAAGATATATATTTGGGCAAAAAGAGTTAAATATGAGACAAAGGATATGGATGGAAATCCTAAGTGATTACAACTGTGATATTCAATATCATGAAGGAAAGGCAAATGTAGTTGCAGATGCCTTAAGTCGTAAATATCATGAAAAACAAAAGCGAGTTCGTGCTCCCAGATTAAATCTACAGTTAGATTTAATAGAACAAATAAAGAATGTTCAGGAAACAGCAATCAAGGATGATGCTGAAGGAATGAAAGGACGAATAAAAGAGTTAGAACAAGGAGCTGATGGAATTTGGAGATTCCACCAAAGAAGAATTTGGGTACCTAAGCAGGGAGAATTAAGAAATAAGATTTTGGAAGAAGCCCATAAATCTAGGTATACCATACACCCTGGAAGCAATAAAATGTACCAAGATTTAAGAAAGAATTTCTGGTGGATAGGCATGAAGAAGGATATAGCTAGATATGTTTCTAAATGTCTTACTTGTTCACAAGTTAAGGCAGAACACCAGAAACCTTCAGGTCTACTACAACAACTAGAAATGCCTGTATGGAAATGGGAACTCATAACAATGGATTTTGTTACTAAGTTACCCAAAACCAGAAAAGGTAATGATGCAATTTGGGTAATTGTGGATCGATTAACCAAATCTGCTCACTTTCTATCAATGAAAGAAACCTTTAGCATGGAAAGATTGGCAAAGTTGTATGTAGATGAAGTCGTATCTTTACATGGAGTTCCACTCTCCATTGTATCAGATAGAGATAGTCGTTTCACTTCTCATTTCTGGACTAGTTTCCAAGAAGCAATGGGAACTCGACTAAATCTGAGTACTGCATATCATCCACAAACAGACGGACAAAGTGAAAGGACAATACAAACTCTAGAAGACATGCTCAGAGCATGTGTGATAGATTTTGGTGGAAACTGGGATGATCACTTACCTTTAATTGAATTCTCCTATAACAATAGTTATCATTCAAGTATTAAAACTGCCCCATTCGAGGCACTATATGGAAGAAAGAGCAGAACTCCGGTTTGTTGGGCAGAAATAGGAGAAAGTCAATTGTCAGGACCTGAAATAGTGCAAGAGACAATTGACAAGATTACTCAAATCAAGGAAAGACTGAAGATGGCTAGAGATCGTCAGAAGAGTTATGCGGAAAATAGACGGAAGCCGTTGGAATTTCAAGTAGGAGATAAAGTATTATTGAAAGTTTCACCTTGGAAAGGAGTAGTCCGATTCGGTAAGAAAGGAAAACTAAGTCCACGATACGTAGGACCATTTCCAATAATCCAACAAATAGGACCAGTTGCCTATCGTTTAAAACTACCAGAGGAGTTAGCTGGAGTACATGATGTATTTCATGTATCCAACCTCAAGAAATGTCTATCAGACGAATCTTTGGTAGTACCTCTCCAATATATAGAGGTAAACGAAAAGTTAAAATTTGTTGAGAAACCTCTTCAGATAGAAGACAGAAAAGTGAAGTTTCTCAAGCACAAACGACTAGTACTAGTTAAAGTAAAATGGGATTCAAAGAGAGGAGCTGAATACACTTGGGAGCTGGAATCAGAAATGAAGTGAAAGTATCCTCAATTATTCCAGTAAATCTCGAGGACGAGATTTTTATTAAGGTGGGGAGAATGTAACAACTCTCATTAAAAAGTCCTAATTATTATTTTAATTGTCCAATAGGAAACCCTAATTGAGAAACCCAAGTGATTCTGCATCAACCCTAAAATTTTCAGAACAATCGGAATCAGGATCAGGGCCCCTAAAACTCAGGGGGGGTAAACCCTAGTCGGTAATATCTAAACAGTTTTACGTGTAAGATGAATTTTAACGCGAAACCAACTCAGCAAGCCTATGCAGACACGAGGCTATCCTATGGTCATAGGGTGTCCCTCGCGCCACGCGACACGCACAAAGGGACCTCTCGCGTGGCGCGAGAGGGTCATTTTTCATGTATAAATAGTAGCGTCTGTTACATGAAATTGTGCGTTAGTTCGACGATCAAAGTCATTTCGTACACTGAGATATAGTAGAAACAGTCTAAAAACACACACGATTCACGAAGTGCTGCCGCAATACAGGGTAATAACTCGATCGCTGCTACGATTCAATGTCCGATCGATTAAACTATCCAATGGATGTTTAAGTGCTGCCCACATTAGGGTTTATGCTTTGTCATTCGTTGTTAATTCAATGGATGTTTAAGTATCGCACTTTGTCATTCGTTGTGAAGGTTTTAATCTCGTGAGTTATCGTAAATGCTGTATTAAGTTACTAACCAAGTTGTGTGCATGTTATTAATTTAGGTTAAAAGGCTAATCAGTAGGCTAGGCTCTGATCAATTAAATCTGCAATGTGAGTCATTCTCTTTTTATCAAAATTACTTTCAAAATCATGTTTATTTTCAAAGGTTATAATTACAGTGATTAAGTTTATGTAATCACCAAGTTACAGCCGGTATGTGGGGTTTTGTATACATTACTTGATAACCGTCACTATTGGACAACGAGTTAGCCAATGAGTGATATAACCATAGTCACAGACTCCATTGGACAATGAGGTTACCGATGGATGGTCGAGTGACAAATACTGTGGGTAGTTGGTTGATATATGGAAACATTGTAATCTCTCTTAATACTGTAAATTATAACAAATGGATCATTTTAGTAAATAGAATGATTCACCAGTATTTCCCGCTGACAAAACCTTTTTCAAACATGTTGCAGGTGATCTGTTGTGATCCAGGAAAAGTGCCGTGAAGCACTACAAGCTTAAGGAAGTGGCTCAATATAAATTAAAGAAACATGTTTTTGTAAAATAAAGATTTCTCAAGAGAAATCATATGATTGTAAATTACCGGGTTTTATCCCGAATTGTGAAATAAAATAATCAGGAAATATTTCAGTTTTAAAAAGATCCTGAAGAAAACTTCCGCTGTTAAATTAATACCACGGGATTTTCTGTCCCGCGGCTCCTGAAACGGGTTAAACCGGGTCGGGGGCCGTGACAACTTGTGGCCATACAGAGCTTCGAACGGAGCGGCTTTTATGCTCGTATGATAACTGTTATTGTAGGAAAACTCAACGAAAGGTAGATGAGTATCCCAGCTGCCGCCTAGGTCCATAACTCATGCGCGAAGCATTTCTTCTAGCATTTGTATGGTCCGTTCACTCTGACCGTCTGTTTGTAGATGGAAGGCCGTGCTTAGATCTAATTGAGATCCAAAGGCATCCTGAAAGGATTACCAGATCCTTGAGACAAAACGTCCGTCTATGTCTGAAATTATTGAGATAGGCACTCCATGACGTGCCACGATTTCTTTCAAGTACAACTCAGCGAGCTTTCCAGTGCTATCCTTTTCTCGGATCGGTAGGAAATGCGCAGATTTCGTCAATCGATCAACTATTACCCATATCATATTGTGCCCTCTCGGGGTCCTGGGTAATTTTGTTATGAAGTCTATCGAGATTTGTTCCCACTTCCACATGGGTATCTCTGGTTGTTGCAGTAGGCCAGACGGTTTCTGATATTCAGCCTTAACCTTAGCACAGGTTAGGCACTTTCCAACATAGATAGCAACATCGCTTTTAAGTCTCGGCCACCAATAGTAATCCTTCAAGTCTTGGTACATTTTGTCTTATCCTGGATGGATCGAGTATCTCGATTTGTGAGCTTCATTAAGGATGACTTCTCGAATACCGCCATAGAGCGGAACCCAAATGCGCTCCTTAAAGTACAAGGTTCCCTCTTTGTTTGGCACCAAATTCTTTAGCATACCTCGGAGGTATTCAGTTCTACGATTCTCCATCTTAAGAGCTTCTTGTTGTGCGTCACGAATGCTTGCAGTGAGGTTTGTTTGAATAGTCATTTCCAATGCTCGAACCCTTATGGTCTTAACCCTTTCTTTTCGGCTCAATGCGTCTGCTACAACGTTAGCCTTTCCATGATGGTACTTAATCTCACAGTCATAATCGTTCAGCAACTCGACCCATCGTCGCTGACGCATGTTTAATTCCTTCTGATCAAATATGTGTTACAGGCTTTTGTAATCTGTGAAGACTGTACATCGAGTACCATATAAATAGTGTCGCTTGATCTTCAAGGCAAATACCACCGCGCCTAGCTCCAGGTCGTGCGTGGTATAATTCCTTTCATGCACCTTCAACTGTCTTGAAGCGTAAGCGATGACTTTCTGGCGTTGCATAAGCACGCAACCCAAACCTTGTCGTGAAGCGTCGCAGTATACCACGAAGTCTTCAGTGCCTTCGGGTAATGATAGTATTGGTGCATCGCATAGCTTATTTTTAAGTAGCTGGAAGGCTTCTTCCTGCTTGTCACCCCAGTCGTACTTCTTGTCTTTCTGCGTAAGGGTTGTCAATGGTTGAGCTATCTTTGAGAAATTCTCAATAAACCGTCGGTAATAGCCTGCTAAGCCCAAAAATTGTCGAACTTCAGTTGGGGTTTTGGGGGCTTCCTAATTCTTTATTGCCTCAATCTTGGATGGGTCTACATGAATGCCTTTCTCGTTCACGACGTGACCAAGGAACTGTACTTCGCGAATCCAGAATTCGCATTTTGAAAACTTTGCATAAAGTTTCTCTTTCTTTAGTAGTTCCAGAATGGTTCTAAGATGTTGCTCGTGCTCTTCTCTTGTTCGTGAGTAAATCAGAATATCATCGATAAATACAATCACGAATTTATCGAGATATGGTTTGCATACGCGGTTCATCAGATCCATAAATACCGCTGGTGCGTTCGTCAATCCGAATGGCATCACCAGAAACTCGTAATGTCCATAGCGCGTTCTGAATGCAGTCTTTGGTACGCTTTCCTCTTGTATCCTTAACTGATGGTATCCAGATCGAAGATCGATCTTGGAATAGTAGCTTGATCCTTGCAACTGATCAAATAAGTCATCAATCCTCGGTAGTGGATACCGATTCTTGATTGTGAGCTTGTTCAGTTCTCTGTAATCGATACACATCCGCAGAGTTCCATCCTTTTTCTTCACGAACAATACTGGAGCTCCCCAAGGCGAGAAGCTTGGCCTTATGAATCCTTTATCCAACAACTCCTGGAGTTGTGTAGATAATTCTTGCATTTCGGATGGTGCAAGTCGATAGGGTGCCTTGGCTACAGGAGCGGCTCCTGGAACCAAGTCTATACGGAATTCGACTTGTCGTTGCGGAGGTAGTCCTGGCAGATCTTCGGGAAAAACATCAGGGAATTCCTTCACCACAGGAATGTCTTCGAGTTTTGGCTCCTCATCCTTCTTATCTACAACGTGCACCAGGAAAGCAACACATCCTTTCCTTAAGCACTTCTGTGCCTTCATACAACTGATGATTCGCAGATGCGCGTCTCGTTTTTCTCCATGTACAATGAGAGTTTCATCATTCGTCAGAGGGAAGCGAATGATTTTCTCGTGACAAACAACTTCAGCCTTGTTCTTGGACAACCAGTCCATTCCGACCACTACATCGAAGCTACCTAATTGAATAGGTAAAAGATCGATGCTAAATCTTTGCTCACCAAGTTCTAATGTGCAACCTCTAACGACTTCGCCCGATTCAACGAGTTTACCATTGGCTAGTTCTATAGAATAAGGAATACTTAATCTACTAGATTCTATTCCAAGCATACGTTTAAATTCCACAGACATGAAGCTAAAATCGGCACCGGTGTCAAATAATATGGATGCAAAGTGATTGTTAACGAGAAACGTACCGGTGACCACATTAGGGTCCTCGCGTGCGTTCCTTGCTCCAATCACAAATGCTTGAGCCTGAGCGTTGTTTCCCCTTAGGCAATCTTTTATGAAATGATCTTTGCTTCCACAACTAAAGCATCCTTGTTTCTGCCCATTTTCGTTGCCATTCCTGTTACCAGCACCATTGCCATTTCCACTGTTGTTTCTATCACCAGCACCGTTGCGATTTCCATTCCCGTTCCTTCCTTTTCCCCAACAGTCTTCTGTTTGATGACCCAACCTACCACATTTGTCGCATCTTGGAATGCGACAAGCTCCTTCATGATGATACTTACATTTTTGGCATTTAGGCAGGGTGCCTTGGTAACCTTTGGCTGCAGTATCATTTGCCGCTGCAAAGGTTCTCGCCTCCTTAGGTGGGTTAGTGTCACGTTTCTTGTTGTTTGAACCTTTGTTGTTGTTGCGGGTTGCTTGATTCAGGTTTGCTTGTTTCCTTTTCTTGTCATCGGACGACTCAGCGTGCGTCTCGGTCTCCTCAGTAGGGTTCAGCGACAACTTCTTCATACGGACAACATCTTCAGTAAAGCTGACAGCCAGAGTTACAGCCTCAGTGATCGTTTGAGGTTTGGCCGAAGTTAGCATGCTGCGAAACTCTGAGGCCAATCCCCAAATGAAGCGTTCAACGCGCTTAAATTCGGGAGTTACCATGTAGGGGATCACCCTCGACAGATCATGGAACCTTCGGGTATAACCAGTAATGTCAGTACCTTCCATGGTCAAGTGCCAAAACTCAGTCTCCAACCTTTGGAGTTCAGCATGAGAGCAATACTTCTCTCTCATTTTCTCCTTCAGCTCATCCCAAGACATGACATACGCGGCATCATCACCCAGAGTTTGGACTTGCAAAATCCACCAAGTCAAAACTTCATCAACAAACAACCCCGTAGCAAAAGTGACTTGCTGATCCGCGGTACACTTGCTCGTACGGATAGTGGCATCCGTCTTCTCTGTCCAGCGTACAAATGCCACTGCACCTCCAGTGCCATCGTAGTTCAGTGGTTTGCAGTCGAGAAACTGCTTGAAAGTGCAGCCCTGAGCTGCGTTGCCTCCAGATGAATCTCCATTCCCATTACGCCTTGCATTGCTTGGTCCTCCACTTTGTTCAGTACGGTTCGCCTCATACTGGGCGATAGCTGCGGAGATTCTTTCCTCCAGTAGGGCGTTTAGCTCTTCAGCAGTTCTTGGCAGTGGGGGAGGAGGAGGTTTTCATGAGCGTTCACAGCTCTTCTGGGTGCCATGTTCTGACAGAACACAACACAATAGGGTTAGACATTTGTTTGATATCGTCATACGAGACAGTAGTAGTATGTATATACAGGCATATACCACATAAGTGACACCAAATAATCCGCCAAACGTATCAATTCATACAGCAACAAGCATGCACAAATAGTTAGATACTGATGTGTCATAAGATATTCACCAATGTCTTTACACATATCAGGGCAACTTGTTACGTCATTGTTTGCAAGGTAAGCAAAATGCATAAGGGTTACATCTCCCTAATGTACAAGATTAATATATGTAAAAGACAAATATCTTACTTCACATTTGTTGTTCATGTCTTTATACCCAAAATTATTACTCCAAAAGAGTATTTAATAGGCTGGGGGAAGGGTGTTCACGTTTGACCTTCTCTTGTATTTGAAGGAATCTCTTATGATACGTGACAAGACTTTGCTGTGGTTTCTGTGCACTGAATTCCATAATTATGTATGCATCCATAATTACGTAAGTCCATGCACAGTCCGCACAGTTCGTTTCATCCTCGTATCACTTCCTTCAGATAGGCCATTTCTTTCAGGTAAAGTCACGAGTACCTGAGATATTCTATTTCTAGTATATGTACATATCAATTATTTCACATAGTTGCAAGTAATTTCTAGTCAAAGACAGGTGCTTCTCCAGTGCACCCTAAGTCTCGTAGTGTCTTTTCTTGACTCTTTGTAAATAGTTTCAGGTAGTGGATGTCGCGGAAAGTTTTATGCAATGAAAACTCTTTGAAAAATTGTTTTCATGAAAGGATCCTAGAGATTGTAGACTAGACTCGAGAAGGAATCCTGGTTCACTACAATCGCAGCTCTGATACCAATCTGTCACACCCCTTTCTAAGGCGGAAGCACGAGGTGTGATCATGAAAGGTTCTCATTGCATACGAAAGGTAAACATACTACATGCTCGCAAAAATAACTTCAAATACCAAACATTTCGTAACTGAAAATATGATTTAAGTGTTTAATTCACAAGACAGCATTTTGTCTGAAAAGTTACAACTTTATTCAAAGACAAACATAAACAACATCCAAGAGCATGAGTAAGACCGCGCGCACATCCACTTTAGTTACCTGAAATACATGTGAGTTTTTGGAAAAACGTCAACATAATGTTGGTGTGAATTCATGCAATTTTGTATTGAACGTTTGTACACTTTGTATGAAAACATGGTATGTATCTTGTATAAATCAAGTATTTTTGTATATATCAAGGTTGTTAATGGGTTGCAAGGCCATTAACATGTGACACGACATAGGAAGCAAACCAAACCATAGGCATTTTTCTATTTGTCGATTCACGACTGAGACACAAAAGCACTACTCGGTACTCGTTCTCACCAAGAGTGTGGCTGCCCGAAAACCCGTTAGATCTAACCTTTTGTTCTACAGTCTAGGTATATTGTTGATTAATGGTGCTTGTGGTACCCTATTCGTGACACTTCTCGTATCATTTCTCGTATCATCATACCATTTGTAAACATTGTAACATTTGTAACATGTATTTCACCCCCGAAGTTATAAAACTGAAAACAGTTAAAAGAAAAGGGGGAGCATGAACTCACAACTTTGCATTTCTTGCGCCGTAAACTTCACCGGGTTTGCTTATATAGCGTCGTGACCTATACGTGTTTTATTAACGTTAGTCACTAGACTTGTATCGCACAAGTACAAGTCACTATCTTTTGTGTATTTGTATTCTTGTTGTTAAAAATAATTTATATTTTTAACTATGTATCTTACTTATATTATTTTCTCAAAAATAAATATAAGTTTCTTGTATTTTTCACCCGAGTTATGTATTTTGTCCAAAACTTCATTTCATGTTCATAACTTGTCCAAGTTATTTAATCTATCAAGTGATATATTTTCATAAATATATTCTCTTGTATTTGTCTAAGCATGTTGTATGTGTATTTTGTATTTATACTCCTTAGGAGTGTTTAGTGTATTTTCAAGTCTTAACACACAATTCCATATAATACATACTACATACACTTAGCACAAAATTTTGGTGTTTAATAAATATATATATTTTTCTCAAAGATATACATACTTAATATCAATTTTTATCTTGAAGAAATCATCATTTCTTAACTTGGGGTTTACATAAAAATTAGGGAAACCTTGGTAAATATTTTTAGGGAAAAAGTTTCACCAAAACTTATATTTTTCTAAGTGTCAAAATTTATAGAAATTTTGACATAGTTTCCCCTAAAAATGGAGGTTTCCTATGTTTTCAAAACATGTGTTTATTTTCTTTTAAAATCATCACAACAATCATCAACTCATTTAACACTTATCGAGTGTCAAAATCAAGTAAGTTATATTACACCATGAACTTGAAGTTTTTGTAAAACTTGTAGTAACTTACCATGTTATTTAGTAGGTTTAGTTACCTTTAAAAACATGGTTATTTGTTTGTAAATCAAATTCTTGAAAGATTTAGTTATTTACAACTTGTAAGATGCTTTTTCTAAAAATATTTCTTTTGTATTCTTTTTGTTACAATCATATTCCTAGTCTTGTTTAAACACTAAAAATATGACTAGTTTATTTAGAAACAGTGACTTTGTAAATCTCATAAATAAACTTGGTTTCTTGAGAAATTATTTTTGTGATCATCTATTTACAAGATTTGTATTTTGTTTAAACCATATTTACATAAGAAAACCCATTTCATTATTCAAGTTCATGAAGACATAAAGCATGAAGATCTTGGTCTTTCACAAGATCACCACTTTAACTTACTAGATCATGTGTTTAATCACAATCTAGTAGGCTCCATATGATGTCTAACATCACCAACACTAATAATCAATCAACAAGAAGCAAATCAACATATTCAACATGTATTCTTATATTTTTAAGCTTATGTTAAAGTATCATGATCATGTTCTTTTGTGTTCTTCAAGTTTATCATTGTTCATCATCTTTCAATCATAAAAATATGAAGTAAACAAGGGTGTTCAAGAACCTTACAACTAGCTTAAAGCTAGGGAAGAACAATGAAGAATATGGAGTGGATAAAAGCACACAAGAGAGGTCCTTCAAGTTCTTCAAGCACCAAACCTTCTTAAACACCTTCTTGCACCTTATGTGAAGCTTGGAATGGATGAACAAAAGTTGATGATGATGGTGGTATGGTGAAGGGGGTCGGCCGAGAATGGAGTGGGGAGGAAGGAGATGTGTTGGTGTGTTGAAGATGAAAATGTGAGAATGGTTATATATATAGGATATTCAAGATCTTGCATATCACATAGAATCCAAGAAAGATCATATAAAATCTAAATATATCTTGGCAAGATTTGAAGGATTTTAGCAAGATTTCATAAAATCAAAAGTGGGCCCCCCATGACCGTCCACTATATGGGGGGGGGGGGGTAAAGTGCAACTTTCCAATCTCTAATTTCAATAACAAGTTAGTTTACAAGTATAACTTTTAGGGACTTGATGTGTTATTATGTTATAAGGGGTGTTATGGTGTTCGGGGACCATAACTAGCTCAGAAATATTAAAACAATGCTTCTAGTAATATTTTGATTTCCCGGGTAATGTCAGGTTGTTCGGTTAAATACCAGTTCGTTAAAGTGCTAAATTGCACCGTTTAGTGTTCTTTAAGTATCCTTTTGTAACCCTTTTAATTCCCAACACTTAGGAGGGTATTTTGGATAATAAAACATGAATTCTGCATAATATTTATATGTTAAAAAGCTGATTATAGCTGATTTGTGCAGAATTCTGCATTTAAAGTGCGTTTCGGGTGCTTTTTAGTGCATATTCTAACTTCCGGAAAGTCTATATGTTAACCCTTGTATATACTCTTGGGTTTTAATGTATTTTTGACCTTGGACCTACACCTATGCTCCAATTCTATTGTATGACTGCTTTCTGCAGAATTGTTGACACAATGTGTCTTACCGGTGAGTTTACTAGTATTTCTGACGCAACGCTATCATTAATGCATAAAGCAATTTCTTGTAGTATAAAACGTGCATGAATTCACTTGTTTAGTAGGAAATCAGACAATGTTGACATTTAATCACATAATTGCAATCATTAAATATTAATTAAATTGTACGAAAATTACCGGTTTTGTGCCAGTTGTCACAATTTCGAAGCAAGATCGATTTAGAATCAGGCTCTGGAGGAAGAAATTTAGTAAAACAGAGTTTTAGGTTTTGGTTATTTTGCAGTTGTGATTTGATATGCAGAAGCATTTGTTAACTAATTTTCGTTTCATTATTTGTCGTTTTTGAGTTGCAATCTGGTCGAATCTTTATTTTCTTTTCTGTAACCATTCCTCAGATGCATGTAAAAGGAGTGCAAACTTGAAGTACATACTTGTTCTTTTGTTTTCTATAATTCTATTTCCATCATTATTCGTGAATAGTCCTAATTGTCCTACAGTCGAACCCTGTATTTTCTGAACCAAACACTAAATGAATCTAAATTCCTATCTTAGTGTTTTGTTTGCAATTTTTCTTATAATGTTCATGTTGTTATACATCTTTATAAATTTCGATCCCGAACGGAAACACGTTTAAAACGATGGATAGTTGATGATCAAATAACTGATATCATGTTTAAAGGCAAGCACAATCATGACCCACCTCCACCTAAGCGCCCTAAAGAAGGTGCTGATGTGAACAAACCGATTAATTCTCAATTGGAAACGCGCGTTGTGGAAACGCTGGTAGCTGATCAAGGATCGAACCCGTTGATGAAATTTGATCAAGTATGTAATCAGTTCATTGATCAGTTGATGAGCACTGATGAGCCAGACGATGAACCTAATAAAAAAACAAGGTATGTTGAATATATAATTATATATGTTGATGCAGGTCAGAAGTACTTTACATTACATGCATTGTAGTAGAAGATCGTTAAGCATATGCATTTATGTGTGTATTTTGTTAAATTCAACATTTTGCACGTTGGTCAACGCATTTTTTTCCCACATGGGCTAAAGGAATACTGAAGTCGATCCTGTTGACCCGACTGTATCTAACAAGATGGTACCAGAACCGAAAATTGTAGTTCAGACAAGAAGTGAGGTTGATCTTTTAAACGATGGGTTCAAGTGGCGTAAATATGGGCAGAAAGTGGTCAAGAGGAATACTAATCCAAGGTGATCAATCTTATTTAAATTTTGTTGGGTAAAACATATAAAATGGTTGAGGTTTCTTATATGAAGTTTTGAAATGTGCAGGAGTTATTATAAATGCGCATTTGCAGGATGCATTGTGAGAAAGCATGTAGAAAGATCTCCATCAGACCCGAAATCTGTGGTAACGACATATGAAGGGAAACAAGATCATGATATTCCAGTATCTAAAAGAGTCAAGGGGTCAAGGGGCATTTTCGGAATTTATTTGCAATGGCATTGAGTGTTCAAGGGGTCAAGGGGCACTTTCGGAAATTATTTTTCGCCTGATACAATCTGGTCGACTAGCATCAAGAGGCATTTTAGGAATTTATTTGTTGCAGTTGGTAAAAATAGCACTATGTACATTTCTGGAGTGGACAAAGAGGATGCTGATAGGCTAGATTTGATCAACAAAAACTCCAGTATCATTGGCTGCACTGGTACTATATCATGCTTCAGCAGGTTCACGGGAATTGGCATACTGTGTGGTGTGAAGTTCGGCAGGTTGTGCCTTTTATTCGAGCTAGAAGTGTTGCTGTTCTGCATCAAGACAGGTCGCTATGGCGGGTCAAGCTTATGGATATCCTCTCAGTTTGGCCCAGGGGTAATTTCGTCGTTATGGGGTGGGACAGTTTCTTATCTTTCGTGTTTTCTGCCTGGGTTTCGACGATCGTGTAAAAGAATTAAGAGAAATCGTTCCGAACAGTGCCAAGGTAAAATACGTTTGGATAGCTTCTTATATTGTTTTATTCAACTCTTGAGGTACCATGTAAAAAGTAAGCTTTTCTTATGTTTTTTTATATGAACAGTGCAGCATCGATGCTTTGCTAGAACGCACGATTAAGCACATGCATTTCTTGCAAAGTGTTAGAAAGCATGCAGACAAGCTAAAACAAATGGGTGAATCCAAGGTATGTCGTTAAGTCAAACTATAGCTCGTATTTTGGAAGGTGGGTACGCTCTGTAGAGGTAACGGGGGTCTGTTGTTTGATTTAATGGCAGATTGTGAGCAAGGATGGTGGTGTATTGTTGAAATACAACTTTGAAGGAGGAGTAACGGGGGTCTGTTGTTTGATTTAATGGCAGATTGATACTAACCATCAACAGCCGTTTATATGCAAGTATATTAAGAAGTGACGCCACATATATTGCTTATGTGTCTGGTCGTCGGGTTGCAGATGTTATGTGAAGAAAGAGGTTCGTTCCTGGAGATAGCCGATGGTATTAAAGGATAAGGATTAACTATCTTGAAGGGGGTGATGGAGTCTCGTAACGACAAGATATGGGCCCACTTTACCGTAGAGGTAACACTAATCAATCATTAACTTATGTTAAAACGGTTTACTTTGATAAATATGTGACATTATATCGCGTAAACAGGCAAACAGGGATGTGACGAGAATGGAAATTTGTGTGTCACTTGTTAGCCTCTTGGATCAAGTTGCCAAAAACGGTGGCGATTGCAATGGGAAGGCGAATATTTCGGTCCATGAACAATCTTTCAACCAAGTGGCTACCAACCCTATGAGTGTTGGACCGAGTAGTATGCGGTAACGGGTCGCTTGGAGATGTTGAGAGCAGCTCTGCTGTCACGACCCCCGCCCCGGTTTGACCCGGTCCAGGAACCGCGGGACAGGAACCCGTGGTAATTATTAATTGAGTTGACAGCGGAAGATTTAACAGGATCTTTTTAAAACTTGAAATGCCCGATTATTTTATTTCATAATTCGGGATAAACCCCCGTAATTTACAATAGAGGAATTTCACAAGGAAATTCCCTGATTTACAAAACGTGTTTATTTATTTAATTGAACCACTACTTCAAGCTTTGTTAGTGCTCCGTAGCACTTTTTCTTGGTTCACAGTAGTCACCTGAAACATGTTTTGAAAATATTTTATCAGCGGGGAAATACTGGCGAGTCACTCAAATTTAATAAAATGACACATAGTTATAAATTACAGCATAAGAGCGATTACAATGGCTTCTATCTTATTTTTATCTGGCGCCGTGTCACCTCCTGGTGACGATGGTCATACCACTATTGGGTCTTTCCCCAAGTAGTGATGATTATCACTGTTAGGATTTATTAGCCTAACCGTGAGAAATTAGTAATGTGCACAATACCCCACTAGCCAGTGATTCAAGATAACCACGACTTAATCCCTGTAATTATAACTTTTGAAAATAATTGGAGTATTGTAAAATACTATTGATAAAAGAGAATGACTCACATTGCAGATTTAAACGGGCAGAGTTTAGCCTACTGATTAGCCTTGTAACCTAATTTAAATAACAATGCACACGAACTAGGTCAGTAACTAATACAGCATTTACGATAACTCACGAGATTAAAACCCTCACAACGAATGACAAAGCGCAATACTTAAACATCCATCGAATTCACGACGAATGACAAAGTATAGCCCTAACTTGGGCAGCACTTAAACATCCATTGGATAGTTTCAATCGATCGGACATTGAATCATAGCAGCGATCGAGTTAATACCCTGTATTGTAGCAGCGCCTTGCTATATTGAAATTCGATTTTGAGCAGTGAGATTTCGTTTTTGTGAAAAGATTTCGACACCAGAGGACTACTCATGATCCAAACTATTTATAGCAGAAATTTGGGTCTTACGCGGCCCGCGTAAGTGACGTGATTGTCGTGGGTCACGCAAATTTAATCCCAAATACAACTATAGATAGCGGTAATAGGGTATCGAACTCAGGGAGTATGTGGAAAATATGTCAATTGTATAGCCTTACAATTAAACTACAATTAACCTAATTTGCAGAAAAATAAAGATCAATGATTTAGATTGTGATTTTAGAAAACTAAATTAATAACTAATGGCAAATCAAATGTAGGTTTTAAAACAGATTAGGAGAGAACAATGACCATCCTAGGTTCCAGTTTCTTTAAACGATTGTGTGCAATTCCAACTAGAAAGAGTTACATAGACATAACTCGTGCATGCATAATCGAAGTGATAAAAGGGAACAAAGTACTCGGATTATATAAACGCGAGGTTGTTTCCCGATGACCAATTAATCAATAACCAACCCTAACCCTTCCCGTGATATCTCGATTGCCAACGGCACCAAGAACGTACGATTGAGACTAGAAATTGCAATATCAATTAACAAGTTACAAGCAATTAAACATACACCATGATATTCAAGCAACGCAAGTTATCATTCTAGAAATTCGGAAATAAACACACAAAAGTTCAATAGAAACCTTCACCTAAGATGATCACCGAAAAGTTTAGCCGGACATAGTTTGGTGAATCATCATACTAACAAATCTAATGTTCATAGGAATCATAAACACAAACCGAATGTTAGAAATTGTTCCAAACCAAGCAAGACAGCCAAAATTCGCCCCTAGTGTCTCCAAAAACCGTCCAATGATGAGAACATGTGAAAAGACACCCATAAACCAACTTTAATGAGGCAGTTACACAATTGATCGCAGATACCACCGTAAATTACGGCTCCACCGTAATTTACGGTGGACATGAAAAGTTTTACGGCACATGAAGACTGATTTACGGCAGCCATTTAACCAAATTCAAGTCCACCGTAAATTACGGTGGAGCCGTAATTTACTGTAACATCCTGATTTTTACGCCTTGCACATGATATGGCTGCTAAATTCCAATGTGTCAGCCCAAGACTGAAATTGATGTTGACACCAAACTCTAGTGCACGTGAATATATCTGCCAATGATGTCTTGTTCCTTCACTCGATGCATGATGATGATGTTTTGACGAGATCACTGTTGTTGTTGACTTTGAATCACCCTCCAAAGAAGTCATCTGCCCCTCATGTGATGATAAATGTGTGTGGCAGCCCTCCTTCACGTGTTCCCCTGATGATGTCCACCTTCACAAAAGTCCAACATGTGCCGCCCATTTATTTTGCACGTGAATGTTTGATGGCTGCCAATTAGCATATGTGTCTTCTATTATTTGATGATGATGATGTGTGCGGTCCACTATCTTGTATTGGCGGCCCAATCATGTGTTCTCTTCTCATAAAAATCGGCCCAATACCAACCCACATGTGCCGCCCAACATAATTTTGTTGTGGACTCCCCTTCACGTGCATATGGCAGCCCAATGATGATGAGTTTCTTTAGTGTGATGATGTTGACAATGATCATTCCCAAAGTTTGTCATATGTTTTGGCAGCCCATGTCTTCACATGATGTTAAATCAATTCATGTGTTAATTAATTTTTACCTCCAAAGTCGACCACTCCCTTTTCTTTTGATCTTCACGTGAATTGCCCTTATAATGTGATGATGATGTTTTTTGACTTTAAGATGTTTCCTTTTTGTTACCGTGATGATATATCTTTATATAGTCATGATGTGATGACTATTAAAAAATAATAAATCCTTCTCACCAAAACACTTGCGCTGTTAACACGTATCATCAACCGGAGCCTACGGGTTCCAATTTAACCGAATTAAGTGATTTACCTGCAAAACACATGAACACTCGTAGTTACTAAGTTCAAGCAAATAGCCAAGTAAAGCATGAAATTTTAATCTTTTTAAACTATTTAAGGGTTGTCCAACGGACCACCCGTCACATCCCCACACTTACCCGTTGCTTGTCCCAAGCAACCCATTCGAAAATTATTTCAAAATCACAAGCGATCAAAATGCAAACCAAGCTAAATGTGCCGTCCTTTTACTATCTTTCAATCATACCACAAGACACACCCCTCACACAAAATCTCTCGGTTACAAGAATTATTAGCATAATGCTAAACAACTCAATGCGTGTGTGTGTGTGCGCGACAATAAGCTTGTATACAAATCAAGTTTCCTCCTAACAAATATCTAACATGCTTTAGAATCAAAAGGACTTGCGGGTTGCAACGGGGCTAGGTGTAAAGGTAGGAAAATGGTGGAATACATATGAAAGAGCTAATTGATTTGACCCGGGTTTTTTTTTATGTCTACTACTACGAAGCAAACACCAAAAAAATATATACAAAGCTTCTTGACATTCTCAACTCTATTGCAACTAAATACTTCTTCTTTTTGTATTTTTCATATTTTTCTCTTTTTTTTTCTTTTCTTTTCTTTTTTCTTTTTTTTTTTCATAACACATCAAACTCAACAATATATACAAGAACATCAATACTACATACTAAATCTCCTAAACCGGGTCATCTCAATAGGTAAAATTTTGTAGGAAGTAGGCTCGGGTTACAATCGAATGGTCTAAGGCTCAACATGGCTTTCTAAGGACCAAACCCCCACCCCTCACAATACCAAGCTCATATATGTAACGTATGAGGTCCAACCCACCAATCCCGCACTCTCACACATCTAGACGAGGCTTCCTAAAAGTCCCCTATCATTTTCACAAGCATGCTACTCCTAGGTTTCAACAAGAATTCGTACACAAGTTCTATTAACACAATACACACACCGCCACTCAAAACAAAGAAATATCTATAACAATCATGTGTGGCTCAAATCCTCACCAAGAAAAGACTAGGAATGGGTGTCGGTGTGTCAAGTGGAACAATATCAAGTTTTCAAATTTTGACAATTTTCGCTCGGATGTACAAAATTTTTAAAACTATCAAAAATTTCCCCCATCCCCACTCTTGGGATACATTGTCCCAATGTATGGCTTTGAAGGAAGGATCGCTTTTAACCCACAACATCAACCTTTGCTTAAATTCTCAAACCCCAAATTTCTTTTTTTTTTTTAACAAAATCAAACAAACTAACTACCAATATTTCAAAGCTAAAGAACACAACAAGACTAAGGAAAGAGTACATCGACCTGGTGAAGTTTGCCACAACAGATGTTGTAGATAATCCGACTTCCTATCACCACCTTCACACAAATATCCGCACATCTTCCCCACACTTGAGTGTTGCCATGGCCCTGAAACAAAGAAAACTAAAGAAATAACAAGATCAGTGAAAAACCTCGGGTTGCCTCCCGAGCAGCGCTAAGTTTCGCGTCTTCAGCCAGACCGTGCCACCCCCATTTATGGTGGCTCAAAGAATCGGTTCCTATCACCTCCCCCACTGTAGCTTGTCATTGGGCAAAATGCATCCGTCTCATTTTGACTCGGTGGGTAATCAAATACACTCTTGCTTGACCCCATATGTGTTTCTTCACGGTCCGGTGGGTGCTTTTTTCTCATTCTTTGAAACACGTTTTTCATAGAATCACTAGACTCACCACCCTTCCCCTCAATGGAATCATAACTCATCACTCTAGTTTGAACATCAAAGGACAACTTACGGTTCTTTTCGGTCATGGTAATAATCTCGTCTCTACAATTAATTTGAGCATTTGCTGTGTATAGAAACGGTCGACCTAAAATTACCCTTTGTTGTGATGCCATATTGGTAGAAGCATAGTCCAAAACTAGGAAATCCACCGGGTATTCAAATTCTCCCAACTGAATCTTAACATTCCTAACTATTCCCCGTGGACGCCTCCAACTTCCATCCGCCAAGCTCACCATGGTGTCAATACCTTCGAGTGGACCAAAGTCATACATATCGTATAGATCGCTTGGTAGCACGCTCATGCTTGCCCCGTAATCCAATAATGCATGAGGGATTTTTAATTTTCCCACACGGATAGGCATGATTGGCGCTTCATACTCTTTATCATTCTTGACTTCAGCATCTTTCTCCAAACCTGCATTCACTTGACACGAAGAAGTTAGCAATTTTTCATTAAATTCGTTATTTGGAACGGTGCTTACCACATTGATGTTAATGATTTTTATGTTCTTGGGATTTGGCACTGTATCACTTGGTAGTTGGCCTTTTGCTTTCTTCAAAATCGCCACTTCACTCGCAAGTTGACCCATTTGAGTAGTCAAAGTTTGAATAGCTTTATCACGGGCCTCGTCCTTTTGCATTCGAACCTCATCACGTTGATTCATTCGTTGCATTTCTACTTGCATTGCCTTCAACATCTCCATTACTTCGTTTCCACCCGAAGAGCTTTGACCCGTTTGGTATTGCCTTTGAAATCCTTGGTTTCCTTGGAAATTCAGGTTTGCTTGATTTGAAGGGTTCCCATAACGAAAGTTTGGGTGGTTCCTCAACCCGGGGTGGTAAGTGTTAGAATTCATATTGTTGTAGTTTCTACCACCCCCTCCTTGACCTTGACCTTGAACCGCATGCACCTCTTCATATTGCCCTTCCATCAACCCTTGGCAATTTTCAGCCGCATGACCTATTTCATTACACAAAGCACAAACATCATAAATTTGGTTAGTAGTTTGCACATTACCGTCATCTATGGCGTGCACTTGAGGTCGGGCAATGGCTGGTCGAGCTCTTCTTGAGGCTTGAGCCTTCCTCTTTGATGTAGTTTCCATGCTTTCCAAGAACTGCCAATCATCATTCTCATAATTTGTTCCAAATGTCCCACCGGTAATAGACATCAAGTTACGTGCATCTTCGGCACTCAACCCCTCGTGAAAGGCATTCATCAACTCCCACAATTCAATTCCATGGTGAGGGCAATTTTTAATCATCATATTGAAACGCTCGAATGCCTCATGAAACATCTCACCATGTTGTTGTTGGAAGCTTCTCAACCCCTTTCTTGCATCGTTGGTCTTTTGGGCGGTGTAAAACTCATCCAAAAAAGTTTGTTGCATCTCCCCCCATGTATATATGGATGCCGAAGGTAACGTGTAGAACCAATTCTTCGCCTTATCTTCCAAAGAAAATTGGAATAATACCAATTTGATGTCATCAGCCGAGAACCCTTGACTCCCAAGAGTGTTGCAAATCGAGTCATAAGCCTCTAAATGAAAGTAAGGCTCCTCCGTTGCCAACCCTTTGTATTTTGGTAAGCTTTGCAAAGAGTTGGTCCTCACTTCAAATGTTCTCCCTTGATCATTATGAGGAATAACTACCGGTGAAGGGTTTTGAGTGATTACCGGCCGAAAATGTGCTTCAATGCCCCTCACGTTTTCTCTAAGGTGTCTCCTTGGTACGCCAAACCTACCCCTTGGGCGAATAGGACCCATTGGCCTTGGTACATGCCCTTGTGGTGCATTTGGTTGTTGAAATTGCTGTTGCGGCATTGGTGGGCGTTGAATTGGCCTTTGGAATTGTTGCACATTTGGTTGTACATGTTGTGGCCGAACTTGTTGCAATGGGATAGGGCGTTGCATTGGTGGCCCTTGTGGTCTTGGCCGAATGTGTTGTGGTATGAGTTGTTGTTGCGGTATTACTCCACCTACACTTGACATCCCTTGAGATTGACCCGGCACATACCCAAACTCTCCTTGATCTCCATCACCCCCATAAGCATATCCTTCTTCCTCGTATCCCTCAAACTCTTCTTCATAACCTTCAAAATACCCATCTCCTCCTATACCCAAAGATTGCATATAAGGATAAGACGAATATTGAATACCGGGTTGGTTCGATGGTCGATATGTAGAGGTAGTATGAATAACGGTTGAACTTTGTGGTAATGAGTGAGTAGAAGATAATTGACCCGTAGTCGGAGGAAAGAAATGTGAAAGTGGTGGAATTGTTGCGGAAGGGCTATAAGTGAGAGTAGGTTCGACTTGGGTAGTAATCGGTTGTGTAGTGTTGGATGGTGTAGTATCATGGATTGGAGTAGGAATTGTAGTGGTGTTTGGTATAGTGGTGTTTGGTGAAGGTTGTGTGGATGTAGGAATAAATGTTGAGGTCGTTTGACCCGTTGTGGGTGGTACTAGTGTTTCGTCCATGATGTTTCTTGGTGTAATGGGTGAAGTGGGTGAACCAACGATTCTGTTTTCGCGTAGTAAAACTCGGTTTTGCCTTAACGTTCTTTCAATTTCCGGATCAAATGACAATGGTGACGCTTTGTGAGATCCTCTAGTATGCATGCTGATGTGTGTAAAATGCAACATATAAATTACATCAAATGAGGCATAAAACTAACCCTTTTTTAGTACTAATATTGGAAAAAGAGTGTTTTTGTCTTCCTTTTGTATTTTCAGGATTAAATGAGCTCAAAAACGCAAAAGAAGCAAAAAGACAGCTAAATCCAACATAAATACAAGAAAAGGAACATTAGTAGATTGCCCGAACCCTCAACGGCACCTTCCAAAGCAAAATAGAGAAAACAGAAGGCTGAACACGCCCCGTGCTCAGCCAGCACGGGGTCGTGCCCAAGAAGCAGCAGAAAAGACAAACCTATAGAAGCTTCTATTGCCCACCACGGGCCGTGCTCAGCGGACACGGGGGCGTGCCGAAAGTACTGCAGGCGCATTAATTGTAATTGCGAATTACAATTAATGAAGAGAGAGAGTGTCAGACGGGCACGGGGCCGTGCCCAGCGAACACGGGGCCGTGCCCAGGCCTCTGTTCAGCCTATAAATAGGAGTGCTTGGTTTCATTGCAACTCATCCCTTGGCACACCACCTCTCTCACACTTCATCCACCACCCACCACCATCACAACACCATCATCCACCACCATCATCCATTGTCCATCATAGAGTGTGTGAGTCGTCTCGGGATCCAAGATTGATCGTAAGAGTTCTTGACAATCAAGGCCATGTTTGCCTAAGTCTCTTACATCACTTGGTGAAGACAAAGTGTCTAGTATAATACTTTTTATTTCTAATCTTTTGCACTTTTTATTTGGTTTTGTATTAATGACTTTAATAACTAGTTACTTATGTTGAAGGTGATCTTTCCTTATCGTTTGTCCGTGGTGTCTTGGCATTATTTTACTGTCTATATAAAATAAAGGATTTTCACCATTCATATCTCCACGGTCTATATGGAGGTATGTTGGCTACCTGGTAGGGGGTTAAGGGAACGGTTTGGTAAAGGTCTTGCCATTGTTCAGCGTTTAGAGGTCCTGCAATGGACCTGGGTCAAATTTAGTAGGATCTCCTTCAATACTTCACGGTATTGGATGGCGGGGGTCCAAACTCTTTGATCCCCTCATAAGTTAACTACTATTAATACTATAACCCGGCTATTTAGGACTGTATCCCTGCTGACTCAGACTACTTAGCCGAGGGTAACGTCACCGCCAAAAGCGGGGCCTACCACAATACTGCATTAATAACTTAATTCATTATCTTCCAATAATCCACCCCTTTAGGATTGTATCCCTGCTGACTCAAACTACTGGGGTGAGGGTAACGTCACCTTCAAAAGAGGGGCCTACTACAATAACTAAGATAATCTCTTAATTATGTGCAAAAGTGCGGAAATAATCAAAGGTTATACTAGATACGAGTCGGAACCAAGTGATTCATCTTGTCTATCTGTTTTTATTTTATTTTTATTTTCAGCATTTTAGTTAGTTTTTATTTTTCTTAGTTTAAAACATTTTTCTAAACTTTTATCTTGGTTAGACGTTGAGGATAAACCGGTACTAAAAGCTCTTGTGTCCTTGGACGACCTCGGTATCTTACCAACGCTATACTACACTCAACGATGGGTGCACTTGCCCATATGTGTGTTTAGTGTTAGTGAAATATCGTGTTTTATAAATTTAAAACTTGGCTAAAATAAGTGTTAAAAAGGGCTTAAAATATACACCTAAAATATACGACACTTTCACGCACATCACATGCACCTGTAGAACCTGCACACTAAACACACCAGTGTAAACCCGAAAATAACAATGCAAAACTAACAAACTGACACACGTTGCGCACTACTCCCCGGCAGCGGCGCCAAAATTTGACGTGATTGTCGTGGGTCACGCAAATTTAATCCCAAATACAACTATAGATAGCGGTAATAGGGTATCGAACTCAGGGAGTATGTGGAAAATATGTCAATTGTATAGCCTTACAATTAAACTACAATTAACCTAATTTGCAGAAAAATAAAGATCAATGATTTAGATTGTGATTTTAGAAAACTAAATTAATAACTAATGGCAAATCAAATGTAGGTTTTAAAACAGATTAGGAGAGAACAATGACCATCCTAGGTTCCAGTTTCTTTAAACGATTGTGTGCAATTCCAACTAGAAAGAGTTACACAGACATAACTCATGCATGCATAATCGAAGTGATAAAAGGGAACAAAGTACTCGGATTATATAAACGCGAGGTTGTTTCCCGATGACCAATTAATCAATAACCAACCCTAACCCTTCCCGTGATATCTCGATTGCCAACGGCACCAAGAACGTACGATTGAGACTAGAAATTGCAATATCAATTAACAAGTTACAAGCAATTAAACATACACCATGATATTCAAGCAACGCAAGTTATCATTCTAGAAATTCGGAAATAAACACACAAAAGTTCAATAGAAACCTTCACCTAAGATGATCACCGAAAAGTTTAGCCGGACATAGTTTGGTGAATCATCATACTAACAAATCTAATGTTCATAGGAATCATAAACACAAACCGAATGTTAGAAATTGTTCCAAACCAAGCAAGACAGCCAAAATTCGCCCCTAGTGTCTCCAAAAACCGTCCAATGATGAGAACATGTGAAAAGACACCCATAAACCAACTTTAATGAGGCAGTTACACAATTGATCGCAGATACCACCGTAAATTACGGCTCCACCGTAATTTACGGTGGACATGAAAATTTTTACGGCACATGAAGACTGATTTACGGCAGCCATTTAACCAAATTCAAGTCCACCGTAAATTACGGTGGAGCCGTAATTTACGGTAACATCCTGATTTTTACGCCTTGCACATGATATGGCTGCTAAATTCCAATGTGTCAGCCCAAGACTGAAATTGATGTTGACACCAAACTCTAGTGCACGTGAATATATCTGCCAATGATGTCTTGTTCCTTCACTCGATGCATGATGATGATGTTTTGACGAGATCACTGTTGTTGTTGACTTTGAATCACCCTCCAAAGAAGTCATCTGCCCCTCATGTGATGATAAATGTGTGTGGCAGCCCTCCTTCACGTGTTCCCCTGATGATGTCCACCTTCACAAAAGTCCAACATGTGCCGCCCATTTATTTTGCACGTGAATGTTTGATGGCTGCCAATTAGCATATGTGTCTTCTATTATTTGATGATGATGATGTGTGCGGTCCACTATCTTGTATTGGCGGCCCAATCATGTGTTCTCTTCTCATAAAAATCGGCCCAATACCAACCCACATGTGCCGCCCAACATAATTTTGTTGTGGACTCCCCTTCACGTGCATATGGCAGCCCAATGATGATGAGTTTCTTTAGTGTGATGATGTTGACAATGATCATTCCCAAAGTTTGTCATATGGTTTGGCAGCCCATGTCTTCACATGATGTTAAATCAATTCATGTGTTAATTAATTTTTACCTCCAAAGTCGACCACTCCCTTTTCTTTTGATCTTCACGTGAATTGCCCTTATAATGTGATGATGATGTTTTTTGACTTTAAGATGTTTCCTTTTTGTTACCGTGATGATATATCTTTATATAGTCATGATGTGATGACTATTAAAAAATAATAAATCCTTCTCACCAAAACACTTGCGCTGTTAACACGTATCATCAACCGGAGCCTACGGGTTCCAATTTAACCGAATTAAGTGATTTACCTGCAAAACACATGAACACTCGTAGTTACTAAGTTCAAGCAAATAGCCAAGTAAAGCATGAAAATTTAATCTTTTTAAACTATTTAAGGGTTGTCCAACGGACCACCCGTCAGTAAGCCAATGCTTAACATTTACGCGGCCCGCGAGGGCCTCCTAATCGTAGACTAGGGCTAGCGTGTCACACCTAGGCTTGCCACGTGTGTGACACGTTGCCCTGAACGCTTATCCGGTCAAACCTAAGTTGACGCGGCCCGCGTAAGGGTCTGCCTATCCTTTACGCGGCCTGCCTGAGAACCAGGATTCTTGATTTCTTGATTTTTCATGCACAGTAGGGTTTCAGGGGTCCGGGTTTTTACTTACGGGTCGAGTTGGGATATTTTTGAAGGTCCTTACATCCTCCCCACCTTATTTAAAATCTCGTCCTTGAGATTTACTGAAATAAGTGAGGATACTTTCGCTTTATTTCCGATTCCAGTTCCCAAGTGTATTCGGGTCCTCTTTTGGAATCCCATTTGACTTTGACTAGTACCAATCTTTTGTGCTTGAGAAACTTGATCTTTTTGTCTTCTATTTGCAGTGGCTTCTCGACAAACTTTAGCTTTTCATTTACCTCTATGTCTTGAAGAGCCACTACCAGAGATTCGTTTGATAGACATTTCTTGAGATTGGATACATGAAATATGTCATGTACTCCAGCTAATTCCTTTGGTAGTTGTAAGCGATAGGAAACTGGTCCTATTCGCTGTATTACTAGGAATGGTCCTACGTACCTTGGACTTAGCTTTCCTTTCTTACCAAACCGAACTACTCCTTTCCAAGGAGAAACTTTCAAGAGTACCTTGTCTCCCACTTGGAATTCTAACGGCTTGCGTCGATTATCGGCATAACTCTTCTGGCGATCTCGAGCCGTCTTTAATCTTTCCTTGATTTGAGTAATCTTGTCGATAGTTTCTTGCACGATTTCAGGACCTGATAATTGACTTTCTCCTATTTCTGCCTAGCAGACTGGAGTTCTGCACTTTCGTCCATATAGTGCTTCGAATGGGGCAGCTTCTATGCTTGCATGATAACTATTGTTATAGGAGAATTCGATTAAGGGTAGATGGTCATCCCAGTTTCCAACAAAATCTATTACACATGCCCTGAGCATGTCCTCCATAGTTTGGATCGTCCTTTCACTTTGTCAGTCTGTCTGAGGATGATATGCAGTACTTAGATTTAGTCGGATTCCCATTGCTTCCTGGAAACTTGTCCAGAAATGGGAAGTGAAACGACTATCTCTATCCGATACAATGGAGAGCGGAACTCCATGTAAGGATACTACTTCATCTACGTACAACTTTGCTAACCTTTCCATGCTAAAGGTTTCCTTCATGGGTAGAAAATGAGCTGATTTGGTTAATCGATCCACAATTACCCAAATCGCATCATTACCTTTTCTGGTTTTGGGTAACTTAGTAACAAAGTCCATGGTTATAAGTTCACATTTCCATACAGGCATTTCTAATTGTTGAAGTAAACCTGAGGGTTTCTGGTGTTCTGCCTTTACTTGTGAACAAGTAAGACATTTAGAAACATATCTAGCTATGTCCTTTTTCATTCCTATCCACCAGAAATTATTCCTTAAATCTTGGTACATCTTATTGTTACCAGGATGCACGGTATACCTAGATTTATGGGCTTCTTCTAAAATCTTAGTTCTTAATTCTCCCTGCTTAGGTACCCAAATCCTTTTCTTATGGAATCTCCAAATTCCATCAGATCCTTGCTCTAATTCTTTTATTCTTCCTTTCATTCCTTCAGCATCATCCTTGATTGCTGTTTCTTGAGCGTTCTTCAGTTGTTCTATTAAGTCTAGTTGTAGACTTAATCTAAGAGCATGGACTCGTCGTTGTTTCTCATGATACTTACGACTTAAAGCATCAACAACTACGTTTGCTGTTCCTTCGTGATATTGAATATCACAATCGTAGTCACTTAGGATCTCCATCCATCTCCTTTGCCTCATGTTTAATTCTTTTTGCCCAAATATGTATCTTAAGCTTTTATGATCTGTATAGACAGTAAACTTGCTTCCATACAGATAGTGTCTCCAAATCTTAAGGGCAAAAATTATAGCTCCTAATTCTAAGTCATGAGTCTTATAGTTTTCCTCGTGCTTTTTCAATTGTCTTGAGGCATACACAATTACCTTTTTGCGTTGCATTAGCACACATCCTAATCCTAGCTTAGAAGCATCGCAATAAACTTCAAAATCCTCTGCTCCTTCTGGCAAGGCTAGAATTGGGGCGTTTGTTAATTTTTGTTTCAAAATCCTAAAGGCTTCTTCTTGCCTAGGTCCCCATTCAAACTTAACCGCTTTACATGTTAGCTTCGTTAATGGTACAACTATTTTGGAAAATCCTTAATGAATCGTCTATAGTAACCGGCTAATCCTATGAAACTTCTAACTTCCATAGCTGTTTGTGGGGCTTTCCATTTGGTGATCCCTTCTATTTTGGAGGGATCTACGTGAATACCTTCGTGATTCACCATGTGTCCTAAAAATTGTACTTCTTGTAGCCAAAATTCACACTTCGAGAATTTGGCGTAAAGTTTCTCCTTTCTTAACAAAGTTAAGAGTGCATGCAGGTGCTGACAGTGTTCATCCTGGATTTTGGAATAAATAAGTATATCGTCGATGAAGACAATTACAAATTTATCCAAGTATGGTTTACAGATCCTATTCATCATGTCCATAAATGCTGCAGGAGCATTTGTTAGTCCGAAGGGCATAACTGTAAACTCGTAATGACCATACCTAGTTCTGAAAGCAGTTTTAGGTATGTCTTCTTCTTGTACTTTCAACTGATGGTATCCTGAGCGTAAATCTATCTTAGAAAAGTATCTAGCTCCTTGAAGTTGATCAAAAAGATCGTCAATCCTAGGTAATGGATATCGATTCTTAATTGTAACCTTATTTAATTCCATATAATCGATACACATTCTCATTGACCCATCTTTCTTTTTCACAAACAACACTGGAGCTCCCCACGGGGATGAACTAGGTTGTATGAATCCTTTACTTAATAATTCATCTAATTGCTTTTTCAATTCTAGCATTTCGGTGGGTGCTAACCGATAAGGTGTCTTAGCTATTGGTGTAGTTCCAGGAATTAGATGAATTCTAAATTCGACTTCCCTATTGGGTGGTAATCCCGGTAGTTCTTCCGGAAAGACATCCGAGTATTCTGCTACTATCGGAATTTCTTTAAGTTCCTTACCTTTTGTGTTAATGATTACTGAAATCATATACACCACTTCTTGTTTTCTTGAATAACTGGCCAACTTCATTACTGAAATGAATTTCAGTGGTTTTCGTGGCTGATCTCCTGTAATCACCACTAACTCTCCTGTGGGTGTATGAATTTGTATGGAGTTTTTATCACAGAGAATTCGAGCATGGTTGGCTACTAACCAATCCATTCCTAATACTATGTCGAATCCGGCTAAATTCATAGGTAACAGGGTTGCAGAGAATTTATGGCCTAAAAGTTCTATCTTTCCTTCTAGCAAAACCTTATCTATGTTAACAGAATTCCCATCTGCCGTTTCGACTGTAAAAATCTGCTTAAGGTTGGTTAAGGGTAAGTTAAGAGCTTGGCAGAATGATGTATTTATAAAACTTTGGTTTGCACCAGAGTCAAATAATACTTTTGCATAAACGTCGTGAACTAGGAACGTACCAGCTATAACGTCAGGGATTAGTTATGCTTCCTGAGTAGTTAACTGGAAGGCTCTTGCGTTCTTTTTGGTAGTTCCTTCTACAGGTTTGGCTTTGTTATCAGCCATTTTGGCCAATTTTAGGCAGTCTGGCCTGAAATGTCCAGCTTCTCCGCAGTTGTAGCAGATTGTTGCTTTCTTCTTCCTGCAATCTTCCTCTTGATGCCCCGGAATTTTGTAGAAATTGCAATACCCTTTGCATCTTCCAAAATGCTTTCTTTTGCAGGCATTGCAAAATGGAACAGTGGAAGATTGCCCGGTTCCCTTTTTCTTGAAATTGTTACGGTTACCCATACGGAATCCCTGGGTAATCTTTTGGGCCACTTCTCTCTTTCTATTTTCTTCTCGCGTACGCACTAGTCCGTCAGTTAGGGTGTTAGCTAATTCCACAGCATCGTCAATAGTGCGAGGTCTCGCAGCTTTAACGATATCACGGATTTCGCCAATCAATCCCCAAATATAGCGGGAAATAAGCACCGGCTCTGGCGAAGCTAGGGTTGGTACTACTCTAGCGTACTCGAAGAATGTCGAAGTATACCCTCGACAATCTACATCTACCATCCGGTGGTTCAAGAATTTATTTGCCATTTGTTCTTTCTCATATTCGGGACAAAATTTTCTCTCCACCAGTCGCTTAAATTCCTCCCAACTCATGGCATAGGCCGCATCGCTTCCCTTGGCTTGAAGTACCGTATTCCACCATTCTAGCGCCCCTTCTTTGAAAAGATGCGACGCGTACATGACTTTGTCTTCTTCAGTACATTTACTTATTTTAATCACCGCCTCGGTTTTCTCTAACCAACACAGTGCAGCAGTCGCCCCTTCGTTACCTGCAAATTCAACTGGTATGCAGGCAAGAAATTCCTTATAGGTGCAACCAGGCGTTGCAGCTTTCATTTTCTTAAGGAATGGAGCTTGCATTCCATCGTTGTCGTTATTAGTATGGTTGTCGCCTCCGTTTACACTATTACTGAAATTATCGCCATGTGTATGTTTGCTAGGAATAATTTGTTGAGGTTCAATTGGATTTCGGACAGCAGCAAGAATTGCTGGAATAGCATTGGATATTCCCTGAGCAACGATATTCTCGATATCTTGCCTATTCAGAAATTGATCTTCATTGTTTTGCTCAGAATGATTAACTTCATTAACGGGTTCATTACCAGCGTGTTCCATCTGGTAATTAATTTATATAAATAATTAGCAGAAAATAATTAATAATCAAACATAACAAAACAATTGCACATAATCACGTTAACAAGAATAGCCAAAATTGTTGATTTTTCGACGTTCGATATTTTATATATTATAATAGGCATCCGTACACACTGGTTATCTTACAAAAGTTTTATTTTTAAGTTATTTCATACTATTATATTTTGATTATTATATTCTTATTAAACACATGCTTCCACCCTCACATGCTATCCCATCAGCTGGCATTTTCAGTAACGACGTTCCCTCTCGTCGTACTTCCAGGAGATCTGTTCTCCCACCTCTCGGATTCGATTTCCTGCATCCATCAGCTCCTCGCCAAAATGGCGGAGCTCAGCCAGGTTCTCATTGCTCATCGGTGGGTTTGGTGCGGGTTCGGGGTCAAACTGAGGGAGAAAAGTATAAGGGTTGTTTAAAAGATTCCGGAATTGCCAATCGTTGGTCCACCATTCTTCCATTTCTCCTAAAGGTCGGGTATTGACAAGGGGATCTGGAATGGCTGGTTCCAAGTTTACTGGAAGCTGGGTTTCGGCAGGATAAGTGAAAAGGGTTTCATTGACAGGCTTGAGGATATCCCAACTTGCTAGTATGCAATCTAGCTCTTCCTGCAATGGTATTTCCTCTGCTTGCTTGGAGTTTTCTCCAATCTCTATTCCTTTCCCTTTATCCATTGGATCCTCCGTCTTGGCAACTTTCCGAGTTACTGGTTTCCTCCTGCGCACACGCCTCCAGCCCACAATTCTTCTTCTCTTCTTAGGCTTGGGTTTCTCTGGAGGTTGAGCTTGAAATTCCATAGGTTCCTCAACATCGGCACAATAACCAGTAAAGTCTTTGGAAACTTCCACATTAACAGAATAGAGATTGAGATTCTGAAGAGCTTCAGACAACTCATTCATGCTGTTTAGCAGATATGAAGAAACACACAAAATTCTAGGTTAAAATTTTGTAAATTGAATAATCACAGAAAGAAATCTAATATTTATACAAATAGATTGATTGAAACAAAATATTGCGATTTATATATATATATATTACAAAATATAATTGAAATTTAAAAACATATTAGGGGATAATTAATTTTAATCTATCTTTTCTTACTAAGTTGTTTATTTAATGGGCAAAGTTTCTGGTGTATAGATGATATAGGTGCTGGTACTAGTTTGGCAATTTAATTATAAGTTAGCATTTACTGCTGTAGTAGCTAACATATAGAGATCTGCCCATTGTTTGTCTAATTCATCTTCCCATGGTGGTTTATTGCCTATATCCTGAGTTTCCTTATTACTCATCACTCCTTTTGGTTGTGACTTCTTTATTTTCTCTTGACTTTTTCTAATAATCCAACTTCTTTTATTAGGGGTAAGTGGTTTCTCAAACTGTGTCTTACGAACAAATATTCCTTCCTCAGTATCTGCTGAGTATTTTGAGGAATTTTCTTGGGATGAAGTTCCCTTATCTTTTGGTGAACTATCTAATTGACGATAGATGTCCGAAAGTCTTTGCTTACCCATACTGTAACTAACAAGTAGTCAGTTAATAAAACACGTAATCATAAGATGGCAATCAGTAAAATTAAGTATTTCTAAATACTTAATTGGCTTAAATCAGTGGCTCTGATACCACCTTTTCCTGTCACGGCCCCCGCCCCGGTTTGACCCGGTCCAGGAGCCGCGGGACAGGAACCCGTGGTAATTATTAATTGAGTTGACAACGGAAGATTTAACAGGATCTTTTTAAAACTTGAAATGCCCGATTATTTTATTTCATAATTCGGGATAAACCCCCGTAATTTACAATAGAGGAAGTTCACAAGGAAATTCCCTGATTTACAAAACATGTTTATTTATTTAATTGAGCCACTACTTCAAGCTTTGTTAGTGCTCCGTAGCACTTTTTCTTGGTTCACAGTAGTCACCTGAAACATGTTTTGAAAATATTTTATCAGCGGGGAAATACTGGCGAGTCACTCAAATTTAATAAAATGACACATAGTTATAAAATACAGCATAAGAGCGATTACAATGGCTTCTATCTTATTTTTATCTGGCGCCGTGTCACCTCCTGGTGACGATGGTCATACCACTATTGGGTCTTTCCCCAAGTAGTGATGATTATCACTGTTAGGATTTATTAGCCTAACCGTGAGAAATTAGTAATGTGCACAATACCCCACTAGCCAGTGATTCAAGATAACCACGACTTAATCCCTGTAATTATAACTTTTGAAAATAATTGGAGTATTGTAAAATACTATTGATAAAAGAGAATGACTCACATTGCAGATTTAAACGGGCAGAGTTTAGCCTACTGATTAGCCTTGTAACCTAATTTAAATAACAATGCACACGAACTAGGTCAGTAACTAATACAGCATTTACGATAACTCACGAGATTAAAACCCTCACAACGAATGACTGTTAGTGCAGTATGTCTATCGCCTCCGTCATCTCAAGACCGTAGCAGAAATAGTTTATTTCTAGGCTTTTATTGTAATATCTAGTTAAGAAAGGCAAGGTGGCAATATTGTAATTAATGAGTTTTCTCATTAAAAGCCTTGGCCTATAAATAGATGTATTAGGGTTAGAGTTTAGAACTTTTGTCACATTTGAGACTTGGAGCTTTGAAGGTTAGAGAGAGAAGCTAGAGAGAGAAAGTGACATCGTGATTCAGGTGCTTTGTACGATTTCATATCAATCAATAGAATCACCAATTATATTACGTTCTCGTGTGTTCGGTCACGTTCGTGTACGGATTCCGCACGTCACACGTTCGGTTCGCAATCGTTTCGGAGTCAAAACCGGTCCTAACAATGACAAAGCGCAATACTTAAACATCCATCGAATTCACGACGAATGACAAAGTATAGCCCTAATTTGGGCAGCACTTAAACATCCATTGGATAGTTTAAATCGATCGGACATTGAATCATAGCAGCGATCGAGTTAATACCCTGTATCGTAGCAGCGCCTTGCTATATTGAAATTCGATTTTGAGCAGTGAGATTTCGTTTTTGTGAAAAGATTTCGACACCAGAGGACTGCTCATGATCCAAACTATTTATAGCAGAAATTTAGGTCTTACGCGGCCCGCGTAAGCCAATGCTTAACATTTACGCGGCCCGCGAGGGCCTCCTAATCGTAGACTAGGGCTAGCGTGTCACACCTAGGCTTGCCACGTGTGTGACACGTTGCCATGAACGCTTATCCGGTCAAACCTAAGTTGACGCGGCCCGCGTAAGGGTGTGCCTATCCTTTACGCGACCCGCCTGAGAACCAGGAATCTTGATTTCTTGATTTTTCATGCACAGTAGGGTTTCAGGGGTCCGGGTTTTTACTTACGGGTCGGTTTGGGATATTTTTGAAGGTCCTTACATCTGCCATGACCGACATGATCCCAGCCTGGTTTACGTTATCAATCCAAATGTTTTATGTCATTGGCTAATTGACTGAAACTTGTTTATAAGTTGCCATGTTAAACTAATATCTACCCTTTACATGTTCAAATATCAAATAATCGAACAGAACCATCAATAAACCCAGCTGCAAATTCACCCCCATGATTTTGAGAAGCAGCCTAAAACCAGCAAAAAATAAAAAAGAAAAATGGATACCAGAAATTCAAATTTATTATAGAGCAATTGTCAAGCTCATGCATTATTGGAGAACATGATGGTGCACAGATGCATCTGTGGTTATTAAAATTGGAGTTATGAAGACTTTTTGTGAAGGTATGATTTACTTATGTAGGAGTTGTATGGTCTTAAGGTGGGCAATGAGAATGTGTTTATATCAACCATATATTATATAATGGATATTACTATGTGCCCTTTGATCTTGCTTTTATATAATTCTTACCAGTTTCTAGACAAGGTTGTAGGCTCGGGCCAGTAGTAAGTGTTGCACATGTATTAAAGAAGCATAGTTATGAAATGAAGACTTGATAGATAACCAAATAAAATATTATGGATTAAACAAAATAGTACTTTACTTTTCAAAAAAAATAGTAATTTGTGTTCACTCAAAATAATGCAGCCATTACAACATATTTGTATTAGGTTGTACAGTAACATCCCATGGTATTCTCACTTCAATGCCCACCTGATTGTCTGACGTGTATCATGATCCCGCCGCAACGCGCGGGTTCCCCACTAGTAAATTTCTAAAAGCATATATCAGTAATTTCTGTGCTTTGGTTATTAAGAGAGTATATATAAAAATATTATTTTTACATTAGAGTCATTTAAATTAATTAACCAAAAGCGATGGATTTTATATATTTTGAATATAAAAGTAAGAAATATATGTTGTACTAAATCTATACTATATAATAAAATAAATCAACTGGGGACACATATTATTCATTAGAGTCATCTAATTTTTAGTTTTTCCGTCTTTCACCCCTACTTGTTTATAAATAATTAATTTTAATTAAAAGATAAATATACAATGGAATTTAATATAAATTTAAATAATACGTATAACAGATTATATAATATTTGAAATGTTCATCAGATTTCAAAATTATTTATCCAATGAATGTCATTTTAGATAATTTTAAATTGAACAAATTATTTATCATGAAAACCAAAGTGTGTATTAATATATTATTTATTTTTATTTTCATTATTAAAAAATATTATATCGATTTTTGTAACACCTCGTAAATTTGTGTCCGGTAATGTACTGACATGTATCCATACTCTCATTTGTGCCAAATGTTGGCCGAGAGGGACTAACAATGACAAATATTGAAAGTATGAATGTGAAGGGACTAAAGGTGTCAACATGCTTAAACTTATGCCTCTGAGTGACCCTTTACGGACCGCAAGCTTAAGTGCTTACGGTCCGCAAGAGATAGTATTTTTTTTGTCTTGGCCATCGTCTACGGACCGTATTACACAGATTAAATAAATGTAATTTTTTATACTAAATACTAAAAACGTCGTATCTTTAAAAAACCCGTGTATAATCGGGTTGAATAAATCTACCAAATAATAAAAAAATTTACATCCTTAAAAACCCCGTATATTACACATGTTGAATAGATCTAAAAACGAGTTATATCTTTAAAAACCATGTATATTACACAGATTAAATAAATGTAATTTTGTATATTAAATACTAAAAACGTCGTATCTTTAAAAAACTCATGTATAGTCGGGTTGAAAAATCTACCAAATAATAAAAAAATTATATCCATAAAAAATCCCATGTATTACACGTGTTGAATAAATCTAATTTTACATAGCAACTGATAAAAAAATATATCTTTAAAAACTTCGTGTGTTACACGGGTTATATAAATGTAACTTTGAATAGTAAATAATAAAAAAATATTTTTAAAAACCCCGCGTTTTACACGAGTTGAATAAATATAATTTTGTATACCAAATAATAAAAAAAGTTATATTTTTAATAAATTAGGATAACATTTAATATTAATTTATTATTTATATATAATATATGATAAGTAGGAAAGAGGGGTATTTGTTTTAAAAATATATTAAATTAACAATTTAGATTTCAAGATAATATTTTATTAAAGTATGATAATTAATTAATTTATTATTTATTTATTTAGTTAATATAAAATAAGCATAGATTTGAGGATACCTTCAATTAATGACACGTGTCCAAAAGTTGGTTCCTTTTATTATAGTAGACTAGCGGTAAGACCCGTGTGCAAACACGGGTCGTTTCTTAGAAAACCATGCATAGCCCATATTGACAGAGAGTAAAAAAATAATTAGTGCAGACTTATAAAATTGATATACACTAATGGTCAATAGGTTTATTCAACAGCAATTCCATTATGTTGATAGCAAACCACTGTTGTCTATTAACTGTTAAAAACTTCTGTTGCTTTCCAACAGACTTTAATAAGAACTGTCATCCATTATCTCCAACAGAACTTGCCAGATGGATAGATAGTAACTATCAGATGTTAGTCAACCCATGTTAAAAAGGTCAGTCAATAGAAACTACAAAGGTTAGTAAACAGATATTAAGAGAATAATGTTATTAACAACATGTGTTCTCAGGATAAGCTTAATGCAGAGCAAGTATCAGATGCTTTCAAAAAGTTGTATTGCTTTCCAACAAACATTTCCTAACAACAGTTCCTCCATTATACCCAACAGACGTTGCCAGGTTGACAGATGTTTAGTATCATCATAGATTTTGTAAAACTTCTTTGTAAACCACATTGGTAGTGGTTGTACAAACTCGTTTCTCTTTATCACAAATTGAAATTTTCAACCCCTTCCTACTTTTTACTCTAGATACAGCAACATAGAGCTGGCCATGACTAAACACTGGACGTGGAAGATATAAACCAACACGCTCTAATGATTGTCCTTGACTTTTATTTATTGTCATAGCAAAACATAGTGAAAGTGGGAATTGTCTTCGAGAAATCTTCACCGGTATTCTTTTATCTGAAGGTGTCATCTTCAGTCTTGAAATCAAAGTATGATGACCTATATTAGTCCCTGTGATATTTTTTGCTTCAATCACAACTTTTCCAAGCCTCGTGACTTGTAAACGTGTACCATTACACAATCCATTTGCCTGATCAATGTTTCTGAGTAACATCACCGGAGCACCAAGTTTCAGTACTAATTTATGGTTAGGTAAACCAGATAAACGAAGATTGTTTAACACATCAGGAGGAAACAATGCCATATAAGCTCTGATTCTTCCTCCGATTGGCAAAAACTCTCTGAACTAAAATAAACCTTTTCTTGACCGGACAGACTCTCTAACAACTCTTTATTTATTGAATCCACTACTTCATTAGTTGGAGCAAGAATCGATCTTTGTTGGAAATACGTTAAATCCCACAAAAACATATTCATGTCCGGATATATAAATGAAATGAGAGAAGAAATAGGATTGACTTGGTCATGAATAAGTAAATCATCTGGTATTTCAATATCAATCTCACCATCATTTTCTTCACCAAGCAGACCATCACCAAGCTTTAAAATCCATTCTCCAAATTCCTTTATTTCTTTCAAATCTGCTTCCTGACAACCAACTCTTAATCTCATATTCTCAGTTAGCTTTAGTACTTGACAGTGCCGCCATATATAAGAAGAATTCAAAGAAGCATTGACTATCATTGTTCTGGTATGTCACACCCTGCTAGTAGCGGAAGCGTATTGTGTGTGACGTAAGAAAGGTAATCATTGCATCCAAATGTATTGACAACATGAACCAACAACGATGCCATATATATCTAGTTTTCAACAAAAGAATTACAAGTTTTAACATAGTTTCCAAGTTCACCAACGTTTGACAAAGCATAGTTCTAAGTTATTTTACATATAGCAAAAGATTGTTTTTGACACAACACATAGTGAGGTTTTGTCCCCTATATACCCATACGAAGTTGGGATATAAAAGACAAACCCTCCCAAAAGTGGCCATCGTTGTCATTTGTTTTTCCCGAATCCCATAGTGAATCACCGGCTCAAGACCTGTTTCCTGAAATACATGTAGTTTTAAAAAAGTCAACAAAAAGTTGAGCGAGTTCATGCAGTAATTGATATCATATGAAATATAGTACTTGTTATCTTGTAATCCTGGTATGTTCTGATTTAAAATCATGGAGTCTGTTTAAAGATCTATCAGTGGGTAGCTAGCCCCCTGACATAATGCGCCATAAGCAGAATAACCAAACCGAGAACACTTAGTTCGCATTGGGATCAACAAAAGCACTCCACGGTTAACAACTAGGAGTGGGGTGTGCCTCAAACCCAATAGATCTACGCCTTTTGCACCTTGGTCACTACGTGATTAATGGTTATTAATGTGTATTCCCTACTTATGCACATTGATCATGCCTCCTACTCCGTAATTAACATACCAATAGTTTAACATGTATTTCCCCTCGATGTTTTTGAAAACAAAACATTGAAAACAGTGAAAGGAGGGACATAAACTCACAAATTTGCGTTTCTTGTATGTAATACCGTAGCGAGCGTCCGTACGAGTAGTTAACCTACATGTGTACTAATTTTATTAGCCACTAGGTCTTTCGGACCTCGTACAAGTTGTTCATCTTGAATTCTTTATTATGCTTTCGCTTGTCATCATTATTATTGGGCCTAGCCCTGGTTTTCTTGTTATTGGGCCTAGCCCTAGTTTTCTTGTTATTGGACCTAGCCCTAGTTTTCTTGTTATTGGGCCTAGCCCTAGTTTTCTAGTTATTGGGCCTAGCCCTAGTTTTCTAGTTATTGGGCCTAGCCCTAGTTTTCTTGTTATTGGGCCTAGCCCTAGTTTTCTAGTGAGTCCATTAAATATATTCTTGAAATTTTTACCAAAAATTCACCAAGCATATAACTTAATAAGTTTGTTCTTCACATGAAAATACTTGGTAATTTTTATAGTTTTCGACTTTCCGGGTTCTTGTTTTTGACCACTTAGTTATGCGTTCGCCTTAGTGTCTAAAAATATGTTATTTTTAGACTCGACATTGTAGTAACTTGTTTACGATGTCGATACGCCCAATTTGTCATCATCAAGTGTTATGTATTTCCATTTCGGCTATTTTATTTAATTGTCCGATTTTACTAGCATTTCTTGGACCATGTAGGAACATGTGCGTGTATTTATTTTGATCACCCTATAGGTATCTAATACATACACATATATAGCACACATTGCAAGCACTTAGCAAGTTTCCGAATAGATATAATTTTTACCAAAAATTATATTTATACTTTGTTATATTTTTACTCACTTTATTCTTGTAAAAATATATGTTTAAGTTCATAAGAACTTCTTTGAATATTTAACTATTAAATATTCCCATCAAAGTTTCCATAATGACGTTTATGACCACTAATCGCGTTTAACATCGTTAATCACCCTTTAATCCCCTCTTTAATCGCGATTAGATTTTTAGAAAAATTCGCCATAGTTTCCCCTAAACTATGACGTTTCCCACGTTACAAAAACGCGTTTAAATCAATGATCAATTTTCTCAAATCACCATAATTTACCAAGTTTCACTAGATATCATTTTGTAATAATAATCTCACACTTTATCCTTCAAAGCTTATTATGAGCATTCCTTTGGTAAATCCTTTTATCACTCTAAAGTTAACCATTTATTAAGTTTATTTCTCATATAAACTTGATGGCAAATTGTTTTTCACTTTTAAAGATTCACAACTTTATATCAAAATTCTCAAGACTTTTACATAACACTTTTAATAAGTAATATTACATAAACTTATTTTTATGTCAAAAACCAAGTTCATTAGTGTTGTTAAAAGCCCTTTTTACATGATTATTCTTGGTTTATTCTTTCAAGAATCACTAAATCAAGTTTATATATAAATGCTCATAATCTTTGAAGTTGATGATCTTTCTTGATTTAAACATAATCATGTCTAAATCACATATTTATGTTCATCATAGTAATATGAACATAAATATAAAATACTACACAAAACTAACAACAAGATCATCATAAACATATACTTTAAACTACTAATCTAGACAAAGATAACATAATTAACAAGATCACATGAATATTATAACACTAAACAACATAAATCAACACATAACATCTTCATATTTAGTGTTTATTATCTTTGTGTTTAGGGTTTTAGATTATGTTAATCTTTAATCTCAAGATAATCAACTTGTACTTTGGTAATCTACTAGTAATATAGACCATAAATATAGTGATTAGAAGACTCACAAAGTGCACAAGCCAAAATAAGAAAACAAGAAGACGATTAAGCTCCAAGAAAGCTCCTAGTGATTCTTCATGTATAATCCATGTTGAGATGATCTTGAAATGGATAACTTTAGTGTAAAATGTAGTGTTTATGGAAGTTTGAAGGTGGGTTTAGTGTGTGTTCTTGGAGCCGTGAATGAAGGGACCAAGAAGGGGTTTTCTTTTGTGTTGTAACTAGGTGTGAGACTTAGAATGATAAGAAAGAAATGTAGGTGTTATAAGTAGCCATATCTCAATCTTCCATCCATACTTCAACATGCCTACCATACTCAAGATCTTCATATTTTCAAACATAATCAAGTGGTGTGGGGCCCTCCAATTTACGGCCCACATGTATGGGGGGGGTATTTTGTAAATTTTTATAAAAATAATAAATTAGAACTAGATATTTTAGTGATTAAGAGGTGTAGGGTGATTAGGGGTTTAATTACGTCGTTAAGGGGTGATTGGTGTTTCGGAACCAAAATTATTATTAACTAGTTCCCTAAACTAGTAAAAATCATGTTTTGATACTTAAAACGCTTTTCGTTTCGTCGTCGGCTCGTTTACGGTACTTTTGTGTCGTACCGACAAGAAATTCCGCAAGTTGTTTACTTGCATCCGGAAGTTGTATGAAATGATTCCGAGTCCCAAATTTAGCTTAACTAGTTCACTAGATTCTTCGTTTGCTTGTTTCGTGACCAAAAATATCACTTACTAGTTCGTCGAGTCGCTAACGGATCAGTTTAGTGCATAGCGACGTAACGCCGGAAACTTGTGATTATGAATCTTCCGTTGGTATTATCTTATGGTTTAGTATGTTTTTCATAAATTGACATTATTCCAAAGTCCCGGAAATGCTTTGTTTTAGGTTCGGACGCATTAAAAATACCATATTTTAAGCCGAAACGGACATTTTGACAATTAGGGCGTTATACCGGAAAGTCTTGTTTCTTGGCAAGAGGTGTTTTCACAATAATGTTTTCTCATATAAATGGACTCAGTTATGTTATCCGAGTGTCGTTTTCAGTGTTTTGGTCTAGTTTCACGGTTTGCTGGCATGGAATAGCGTGACCGTGAATAGTGCACGCAGCACTTTCTACCAACACTTTTAGGACATAGTTTTCTTGGTTTCGCCATACGACGAAAACCAACATATGTTTTAGCTTTGTTTTCTTGTCCTAACCTTGTTATTAAATTAACGACACTGTTACGTAATTAAATTACGCTAAATGCATGAGATTAAGAAATATAAATAGTGATTAGATTGTACGGAATTACCAGTTATTTGCCAGTTGTCACATTCTCCCCCTGTTAAAAAGAATTTCGTCCCGAAATTCAAGTTGAACCACTCTTTGCAGGAGTCTTCTTAAACAGGTGGGGATATTTTTCCTTAATCTGATCTTCACGTTCCCATGTGTACTCGGGTCCGTGACGTGAATTCCAGCGGACCTTGATCAGTTCGATAGTACTTCTCCTTGTATTGTGGACCTTCCGATCCATGACCTCAACGGGTTCTTCGGTAAACTGAAGCGTCTTGTCTACATGAATCTCATCCGCTGGAATGATAACTGTATGAACTGTCGGACTTCTCCTGAGGTTCGACACATGAAATGTGTCATGTACGTTACTGAGTTCTTCTGGCAACTTCAACCTGTACGCGACGGTACCGATCTTTTCTAGAATCTCAAACGGCCCAATGAATCTCGGGTTTAGCTTCCCGCGCTTCCCGAATCTAACTACGCCTTTCCAAGGTGAGACTTTTAGTAAGGCTTTGTCTCCGACCTCGAAAGAGCGTGGTTTACGTTTTCCGTCCGCGTACCACTTTTGTCTGTCACGAGCCGCCTTGATACGATCTCGTATTTTTGTTATCTTATCGGTAGTATCTTGGACTACTTCAGGGCCAACAAGCTGTTTGTCTCCGACTTCCGCCCAACACAGCGGTGATCGGCACTTCCGTCCGTATAGTGCTTCGAATGGGGCGGCTTTAATGCTTGTGTGATAACTGTTATTATATGAGAACTCTACCAGCGGTAAATGATTATCCCAATTTCCGCCCAAGTCCATCACACAGGCGCGAAGCATGTCTTCCATCGTTTGGATGGTTCGCTCGCTTTGCCCATCGGTTTGCGGATGGAATGCGGTACTCAGATTCAGACGAGATCCAAGCGATTCTTGAAATGATTGCCATATTCTTGATACAAAGCGACCGTCACGATCCGAGATTATTGAAGTAGGCACTCCATGACGTGCCACAATCTCGTTGAGGTAAATTTCGGCTAACTTCTCGGTACTGTCTTTTTCACGAATAGGTAGGAAGTGAGCCGACTTGGTTAATCGATCAACTATAACCCATATCATGTTATGACCTCGAGAGGTCCGTGGGAGTCCTGTAACGAAATCCATTGATATCTGCTCCCATTTCCAAACCGGAATCACTGGTTGTTGTAATAACCCAGATGGCTTTTGATATTCGGCCTTGACCTTTGCACAAGTTAGGCAATTCCTAACGTAAATCCCAATATCTTTCTTGAGTTTAGGCCACCAATAAAATTCTCTCAGATCCTGATACATCTTATCAGTTCTTGGGTGTATCGAATATCTGGACTTGTGTGCTTCATCCAGCACTAAGTCGCGTAAGCCACCAAAATAGGGAATCCAGATTCTTCCTCCGAAATATAAAGTGCCATCCTTATTTGTTTCCATGTGTTCCCTTGCTCCTCGCAAGTATTCTGCTCGTATATTTCCTGGTTTTAGGGCTTTCCGTTGTGCGTCGCGCACTCGAGTTGTAAAGTTTGTCTGGATTGTCAACTCTAAAGCCCGTACTCGAAATGTTTTAACTCGTTCCTTCCGACTCAAAGCATCCGCTACCACGTTTGCTTTCCCCGGATGGTATCTGATCTCGCAGTCATAGTCGTTCAACAATTCTACCCATCGCCGCTGGCGCATGTTTAATTCTTTTTGATTGAATATGTGTTGAAGACTTCTATGATCAGTGAATATGGTACACTTGGTACCATAGAGATAGTGACGCCAAATCTTTAAAGCGAATACCACTGCACCTAATTCCAGGTCATGAGTGGTATAGTTCTTTTCATGAACTTTTAACTGCCGCGACGCGTACGCGATGACTTTTTCACGTTGCATTAACACACAACCCAAGCCTTGACGCGATGCATCACAGTACACCACGAAGTCATCGGTGCCGTCAGGGAGTGATAAGATTGGCGCTTGGCATAGTTTATCTTTGAGCGTTTGGAATGCCATTTCCTGTTTTTCACCCCAATCGAACTTTCTATCCTTCTGGGTGAGCGAGGTTAACGGTTGAGCAATTTTAGAAAAATTCTCTATGAATCTTCGATAGTACCCCGCTAAACCCAGAAATTGTCTTACTTCCGTCGGGGTCCTTGGAGTGTTCCAGCTCTTTATGGCTTCTATCTTAGTGGGATCAACATGTATTCCGTTCTCGTTCACCACATGACCGAGAAATTGTACTTCACGAATCCAAAATTCGCATTTTGAGAACTTGGCGTACAATTGTTCTTTCTTAAGCAACTCCAGAATAGTTCTCAAGTGTTGTTTGTGTTCCGCCTCAGTTCGTGAGTATATTAAGATGTCATCAATGAATACGATCACGAACTTGTCCAGGTATGGTTTACATACCCGATTCATCAAGTCCATGAATACGGCGGGAGCGTTTGTTAAGCCGAAAGGCATAACAAGGAACTCATAATGCCCATAGCGAGTCCTAAACGCTGTCTTAGGAATGCTTTCCTCCTGAACCCTCAGCTGATGGTATCCGGATCTTAGATCGATCTTGGAGTAGAAGCTGGAACCTTGTAACTTATCGAACAAGTCATCAATCCTCGGTAACGGATACCGATTTTTGACAGTTAGCTTGTTTAGTTCTCTGTAATCAATGCACATTCGAAAGGTTCCATCCTTCTTCTTGACAAATAACACCGGAGCTCCCCAAGGTGAGAAACTCGGTCTAATGAATCCCTTGTCAAGCAACTCCTGAAGCTGAGTAGATAATTCCTGCATCTCCGAGGGCGCGAGTCTATATGGAGCTTTTGCCACCGGTGCTGCTCCTGGCACCAGATCGATATGAAATTCCACTTGTCGTTGTGGTGGCAGTCCCGGCAAGTCTTCTGGAAAGACTTCGGGATATTCCCTTACCACAGGGATGTCTTCCACCTTGCGCTCCTCGGCCTTCTTGTTAATGACATGAGCAAGAAAGGCGATGTATCCTTTCCTTAGATATTTTTGAGCCTTCATGCAACTAATAATTCGTAAAGGCGTGTCTTGTTTCTCCTCGTGTACTAGTAAATGTCCTCCATCGGGTAGAGGAATGCGTATGATCTTCTCATGACATATGACTTCGGCTCGGTTATTGGATAACCAATCCATACCAATTACGACATCGAAACTACCTAACGGAACTGGTAAGAGATCTATGTCGAACTTTCGTTCACCCAGCTCTAAGGTACATTTCTTTATGATTTCCCCCGATTCTACTAATTCCCCGTTAGCTAATTCAATCGAGTATGGAACATTCAATTTGCTCGATTCTACCCCAAGTATGTCCCTAAATTCCTTAGAAATGAAACTATAATCTGCTCCAGTATCGAAAAGAATAGATGCAAAGTGATTATTGATAGGGAACGTACCGGTGACCACATTCGGGTCCTGGCGAGCGTCCTTGGCTCCTATCACAAATGCTCTTCCCCGAGCTTGAATTTCTTTCGGGCAATCCCTCTTGAAGTGTCCTTTGTCACCACAATTGAAGCAACCTTGATCCTTGCTATTCGTACCCCGGCACGCTTCGGCGCGGTGCCCAAACCTATTACATTTGTCACACCTGGTGCTACGACACTCCCCGTAGTGGTGAAAAGGGCATGTATTGCACTTCGGTGCAGTTCCAGCGTAAGGTTTCTTATCGGGATTGTTGGTGGTAGTGGTAACATAAGCTTTTGCATCCCTAGTTTCCTTCGCGGGTGCTCCTTTGTTGTTGTTATTCTTGTTGTTCCTCCCCCGCGAACCTTTCTTAAAATGAGAAAACTTCCTTTTATTATAGCCCGAATTTTCCACAGCAGTATCCTTTTTGTTTGACCCAGCCTCATCGAACTTTCCTTGACGTAGTGCTTCCTCGGTAAGTGATACAGCCAAATCGATTGCTTCGCCAATCTCCGTAGGCTTAGAAGCAGTAACCAGACTTAGTATTTGGGGGGCAAGTCCCCAAATGTACCTTTCGATCCTCTTGTATTCAGGATCCACCAAGTATGGGACTACACGGGATAAATCGTGAAATCGCTGCGTGTAACCCGCGATATCCGCACCAATCATTTTCAAATTCCAGAATTCCGTTTCTAGCTTCTGGATTTCCGACCTTGAGCAATACTTTTTCCTCATCAACTCTTTTAGTTCCTCCCAGGTCAGGCCATACGCAGCAGTTTCGCCTTTCGTTTGGACCTGGAGGTTCCACCATGATAGTGCCCCATCAACATATAATCCGGTGACATAAGTAACCCTTTGTTCAGCAGGGCACTTGCTCATTCGAATAACTGAGTCGGTCTTCTCAGTCCAGCGAACGAAGGAAACAGCACCTCCCGTACCGTCAAAATTTAGAGGTTTGCAGTCTAAGAACTGCTTATACGTGCAACCTGAAATTATCATATACACAAATTCAAGAGTGAATATCAAGAGCACGATTAGAATGGATGAGAGTATCGCGTAGATTAATGATTAGCTAAGCATTACCAGTCGGATGATTGCTTCCAGAAGTACCTCCTGTTCCACCGCTTTGTTCAGGGCGGTTAGCTTCGTATTAAGCAATCGCTTGGGAAATGCGTTCGTTCAATTCTTCTTGTGTTGTCGGCAACGGGTTCGTTTTTGTTCTTCCACGACGTGGCGGCATTGTCTTCTAAATAAAATATCGATCTCCATTAGACAAGTATTTAATAATAAATATTGTCAAGTATATATATATATAAACACATCGGGTTTATATAGATAAGAAATGCATACACACGTATACATGACATAGCCACACAATCACAAGCACGCATAAACACAACGTCATCACAATGGTCGTATAACTCAACATGTAGAATAACACCACACCATAATATACATCAACCATAAATCCACCATGTCATAACAATATCACTCAAAATATCATCACATCACCATAAGATCAACCACAACATAAAAGAAATACAATGTGAAATACAGAAAACATACTTTTATACATAGCAACAACTTGATACATTTGTTCATGAAGATCAAAAGGACATAGGGATACATACCCTTAGTCAGTACAAGTTACAATACAAAAGTAAAATTTCTACTACATTGCATCTTCATGTCTTCTGGTTGTCTTCAAAAGTCTTGATCTTCGTAACCCTTGGTCTTCACAAAAGTGGTAGTCTCCCCAAAAGATAGCTATATACATACGGCCAACATAAGACCAACATACAACTGACAGACTACTGGTGTGGAGATGGTGGAGGTGGTGACTGTGGTAGTGGTGGTGGTGATGGAGGGGGTGATGCTGGTAATGGTGGCTGTGGTGATGCAGGTGGTGGTGGTGGAGCAACGGCAGCTCTGATCGCGGCCATATCAGTCTGCATCTCACCGAGTCTACGGAAAATGATAGAGATCTGGACCTCATGAGATATAGTCATGTCCGCCATAACGGGCAGAGAGATGGGCGGGGTATAATAGGGATCAGTATGGTGCATGCCAGGTGGAGGTGTAGGGGTACCCGGGTAGGGTGGTCTGACTGGGAATGGGGATCCAGCATAATGCGAAGGTCCAGCAGCATAAGGGTCATAAAAAGTGTGGGGGAATGGCTGCTGTGAGGATGGTCCAGGCTGAAAGTGAGGCGAGGGATGTATAGTGTGTGGAAATCCTGGCACATGCATAGGATCAGTAGTAGGGGTAGGTGGCACAGCAGTGGGAGTAGGTAGTACAGTATCAGGGGATGATGCAGGGGTATGAACAGAGGAAGCAACACTAGACGCGGTAGATGAAATATCAACAACAGACACGACTGGAGAGGGTAACTCGAGTATAACAACATCATGGATCTCTCCGTCACCTATCTCATCGTCAAGGTGCTCGACAGGTATAATTGGGACGACATCATCGTCCTCAAGATCAACAAACGGAACAGCAGCTAGTGGTATGGCCAAATGCACAATCAGGTGCTCACCCTCTGGGTGGCCGTAGATAATAATACCATGAAGGGGCTGCGGCATCGCCAGTACGTCGTCCTCCGGTGGGACGGGATCCTCCTCGAAAGCTGCAAGAGCAAATGGTTGGAAATCATCCAACATGTAGTCATCGTCTGAAGATACATCATGCCCGGACTCGTCGTCCGACGATATGATAATGATGTCGGGCTCATACTCGTCATCCGACACTACTGGCATCGGATCCACCTCTGAAAGGTCCGAAGAAGAAGATGAAGACATCGATCCTGGCAAATAAACCGTACAATATGCATATATGTTGTTAGAAAAAAAATGTATTACTACTCATGATATATTTCATGCAATCACTATATATCTCATGCAATATTTTTGTCCTCATGGTTCACATGTAAGTCTTAGTGTTTACAAGTCTATTACTTATCGACTAACCATGTATTGATCCATATTCGTTACTAGTGATTGAGCCCGCGTGATAGATCCTCATGTTATAGTGACACAATGAAAACCTTTTGTCATTTTTGTCATACTTTTGAAAACACTTTTGTAATGTTATCGACTTGGTTTTCATGTGAGAGCCCTTCGGTGATTGTAGACCAACTTTAATAAAAGTTTTTCCCCGGTTCACTACAATCGGAGCTCTGATACCAATCTGTCACACCCTGCTAGTAGCGGAAGCGTATTGTGTGTGACGTAAGAAAGGTAATCATTGCATCCAAATGTATTGACAACATGAACCAACAACGATGCCATATATATCTAGTTTTCAACAAAAGAATTACAAGTTTTAACATAGTTTCCAAGTTCACCAACGTTTGACAAAGCATAGTTCTAAGTTATTTTACATATAGCAAAAGATTGTTTTTGACACAACACATAGTGAGGTTTTGTCCCCTATATACCCATACGAAGTTGGGATATAAAAGACAAACCCTCCCAAAAGTGGCCATCGTTGTCATTTGTTTTTCCCGAATCCCATAGTGAATCACCGGCTCAAGACCTGTTTCCTGAAATACATGTAGTTTTAAAAAGTCAACAAAAAGTTGAGCGAGTTCATGCAGTAATTGATATCATATGAAATATAGTACTTGTTATCTTGTAATCCTGGTATGTTCTGATTTAAAATCATGGAGTCTGTTTAAAGATCTATCAGTGGGTAGCTAGCCCCCTGACATAATGTGCCATAAGCAGAATAACCAAACCGAGAACACTTAGTTCGCATTGGGATCAACAAAAGCACTCCACGGTTAACAACTAGGAGTGGGGTGTGCCTCAAACCCAATAGATCTACGCCTTTTGCACCTTGGTCACTACGTGATTAATGGTTATTAATGTGTATTCCCTACTTATGCACATTGATCATGCCTCCTACTCCGTAATTAACATACCAATAGTTTAACATGTATTTCCCCTCGATGTTTTTGAAAACAAAACATTGAAAACAGTGAAAGGAGGGACATGAACTCACAAATTTGCGTTTCTTGTATGTAATACCGTAGCGAGCGTCCGTACGAGTAGTTAACCTACATGTGTACTAATTTTATTAGCCACTAGGTCTTTCGGACCTCGTACAAGTTGTTCATCTTGAATTCTTTATTATGCTTTCGCTTGTCATCATTATTATTGGGCCTAGCCCTAGTTTTCTTGTTATTGGGCCTAGCCCTAGTTTTCTTGCTATTGGGCCTAGCCCTAGTTTTCTTGTTATTGGGCCTAGCCCTAGTTTTCTTGTTATTGGGCCTAGCCCTAGTTTTCTAGTTATTGGGCCTAGCCCTAGTTTTCTAGTTATTGGGCCTAGCCCTAGTTTTCTTGTTATTGGGCCTAGCCCTAGTTTTCTAGTGAGTCCATTAAATATATTCTTGAAATTTTTACCAAAAATTCACCAAGCATATAACTTAATAAGTTTGTTCTTCACATGAAAATACTTGGTAATTTTTATAGTTTTCGACTTTCCGGGTTCTTGTTTTTGACCACTTAGTTATGCGTTCGCCTTAGTGTCTAAAAATATGTTATTTTTAGACTCGACATTGTAGTAACTTGTTTACGATGTCGATACGCCCAATTTGTCATCATCAAGTGTTATGTATTTCCATTTCGGCTATTTTATTTAATTGTCCGATTTTACTAGCATTTCTTGGACCATGTAGGAACATGTACGTGTATTTATTTTGATCACCCTATAGGTATCTAATACATACACATATATAGCACACATTGCAAGCACTTAGCAAGTTTCCGAATAGATATAATTTTTACCAAAAATTATATTTATACTTTGTTATATTTTTACTCACTTTATTCTTGTAAAAATATATGTTTAAGTTCATAAGAACTTCTTTGAATATTTAACTATTAAATATTCCCATCAAAGTTTCCATAATGACGTTTATGACCACTAATCGCGTTTAACATCGTTAATCACCCTTTAATCCCCTCTTTAATCGCGATTAGATTTTTAGAAAAATTCGCCATAGTTTCCCCTAAACTATGACGTTTCCCACGTTACAAAAACGCGTTTAAATCAATGATCAATTTTCTCAAATCACCATAATTTACCAAGTTTCACTAGATATCATTTTGTAATAATAATCTCACACTTTATCCTTCAAAGCTTATTATGAGCATTCCTTTGGTAAATCCTTTTATCACTCTAAAGTTAACCATTTATTAAGTTTATTTCTCATATAAACTTGATGGCAAATTGTTTTTCACTTTTAAAGATTCACAACTTTATATCAAAATTCTCAAGACTTTTACATAACACTTTTAATAAGTAATATTACATAAACTTATTTTTATGTCAAAAACCAAGTTCATTAGTGTTGTTAAAAGCCCTTTTTACATGATTATTCTTGGTTTATTCTTTCAAGAATCACTAAATCAAGTTTATATATAAATGCTCATAATCTTTGAAGTTGATGATCTTTCTTGATTTAAACATAATCATGTCTAAATCACATATTTATGTTCATCATAGTAATATGAACATAAATATAAAATACTACACAAAACTAACAACAAGATCATCATAAACATATACTTTAAACTACTAATCTAGACAAAGATAACATAATTAACAAGATCACATGAATATTATAACACTAAACAACATAAATCAACACATAACATCTTCATATTTAGTGTTTATTATCTTTGTGTTTAGGGTTTTAGATTATGTTAATCTTTAATCTCAAGATAATCAACTTGTACTTTGGTAATCTACTAGTAATATAGACCATAAATATAGTGATTAGAAGACTCACAAAGTGCACAAGCCAAAATAAGAAAACAAGAAGACGATTAAGCTCCAAGAAAGCTCCTAGTGATTCTTCATGTATAATCCATGTTGAGATGATCTTGAAATGGATAACTTTAGTGTAAAATGTAGTGTTTATGGAAGTTTGAAGGTGGGTTTAGTGTGTGTTCTTGGAGCCGTGAATGAAGGGACCAAGAAGGGGTTTTCTTTTGTGTTGTAACTAGGTGTGAGACTTAGAATGATAAGAAAGAAATGTAGGTGTTATAAGTAGCCATATCTCAATCTTCCATCCATACTTCAACATGCCTACCATACTCAAGATCTTCATATTTTCAAACATAATCAAGTGGTGTGGGGCCCTCCAATTTACGGCCCACATGTATGGGGGGGGGTATTTTGTAAATTTTTATAAAAAATAATAAATTAGAACTAGATATTTTAGTGATTAAGAGGTGTAGGGTGATTAGGGGTTTAATTACGTCGTTAAGGGGTGATTGGTGTTTCGGAACCAAAATTATTATTAACTAGTTCCCTAAACTAGTAAAAATCATGTTTTGATACTTAAAACGCTTTTCGTTTCGTCGTCGGCTCGTTTACGGTACTTTTGTGTCGTACCGACAAGAAATTCCTCAAGTTGTTTTCTTGCATCCGGAAGTTGTATGAAATGATTCCGAGTCCCAAATTTAGCTTAACTAGTTCACTAGATTCTTCGTTTGCTTGTTTCGTGACCAAAAATATCACTTACTAGTTCGTCGAGTCGCTAACGGATCAGTTTAGTGCATAGCGACGTAACGCCGGAAACTTGTGATTATGAATCTTCCGTTGGTATTATCTTATGGTTTAGTATGTTTTTCATAAATTGACATTATTCCAAAGTCCCGGAAATGCTTTGTTTTAGGTTCGGACGCATTAAAAATACCATATTTTAAGCCGAAACGGACATTTTGACAATTAGGGCGTTATACCGGAAAGTCTTGTTTCTTGGCAAGAGGTGTTTTCACAATAATGTTTTCTCATATAAATGGACTCAGTTATGTTATCCGAGTGTCGTTTTTCAGTGTTTTGGTCTAGTTTCACGGTTTGCTGGCATGGAATAGCGTGACCGTGAATAGTGCACGCAGCACTTTCTACCAACACTTTTAGGACATAGTTTTCTTGGTTTCGCCATACGACGAAAACCAACATATGTTTTAGCTTTGTTTTCTTGTCCTAACCTTGTTATTAAATTAACGACACTGTTACGTAATTAAATTACGCTAAATGCATGAGATTAAGAAATATAAATAGTGATTAGATTGTACGGAATTACCAGTTATTTGCCAGTTGTCACATTCTCCCCCTGGTAGCGGCGTGGCGGCGGATCGTAATCCTGCAGGCGGCGCGGCGGAAGACCGTAGTCTGATGAGCGGCGGCGGCACGGCGGCAAGGGGCGGCTTGACGGAGATGAGAAATCAACAGGATGAGCCGTAACATCATCTGTGTGGTAAGAGACCGTAAGAAGATCAGTGAAACTAGAACCTAAGACGAAGCTTTATTTGAATACAAAACGGGAAGAAAAAAAACGGAAACGGAAAAAGAACAAAGCCCGGATAGGGCGGCGGTGGCGGCACGCCGCCCTGTCTAGGGTTTTTCTCAAGTGGTGACGGCTAGGGTTTGTATATTTGTGTGTGGCGCGGCGGAAACGGTATAGAGCCTAGGCTGGCTCTGATACCATGTAAGAATATGAAATACTGAATGATCATTATTGAATGAGTAGGTTACAATATATAGGGATTACAAGTAACCCTAGAAACCTAACTGAGCCCGTGGGCCCATAGTCTAATAGGCATATCATCAAAATTTCTTACTGTACTTCCATTGGTAAGTAGCAACTTTTCAATTTCAGATAGACAGATATTTTCAAGTTCTTCTTGTCGAAGATCCAAATCTAAAACAAATGTTGAAAAAAGTATTAGTTTTTCCCAATAACAGAGCTATTGCATAATTTTAATGTAGTTGCATATAACTTTAATAAAATAATAACATTACCTGCAATACCAGTTATCTTTCATTGCTGATACAGAATGTCTTCACATAACAGGGACTTCGTTTCCATCCAAAAATCACCAGGACGAGATATCGAATTTGACAGCAACAACATTACAAAAAAGGTCCTTATGAAATCTCCGGTTGACCATGTGCTAGCTTCTTTGACAGCATTAACATATTCTTTATCATCATCCAACAGCCCCCGTGCAAAACATGCATCTTTAAATGTTTGAAAAACCTGCCCATCAACTGTTTTTATATTTTCAAAACAGGTTGGTCCGTTAATATGATTCAGTAAAATCCTTAGGTAATAACAATCACCAAGTGATGGTGGGACATAATGTATCCTCCCAATTGATCCATACGGATGCTTTCTTCGATTCCAATTGCGATTTTTAGCATTCCATACATAATATCCCGGAAACTGAACATACCTCAATGTCCTGGCAAATTCATCGACTTTATTACAATTCATCCACTCTGTAAACATTGTCATTTTCACAGTTGGATCAGTAACAATATCACACAAATTATCATGATCGTTATACACAATACTCTAACCATCTTCACAATGAAAAGGTAATACTTCAACAGCTGGATATCTATAATGTATATCATACATGAATATTCTCCAAGCAGCTTCACAGGCAGAGATATATTTACAATCAAGGTATGCTTTTATCTCATCTACAGCTACATTTTGTTCCGTATCGTTCTTGTTGCTATTGGCTTGAAAAACAGAAGCAGTGACTCTATCAGGCCCCTTATTAATATATTTAAACAAATATTTGATAGAACCTGACTGGTTGCACCATTCAACGTTAACGTGGCACTGATACTTTCTGAGCAGGAGAGCATTGTAAGGAACTACAAATCTATTATCAAGTGTCACACCATTCTTTACTACTGTATTACTTGTTTGACGGCAATGATAGACAGGATATCCTTCAGAATCAACACAAGTCTCATCTACATATTTTTTAGGAAACTTTTTAGAACATTTTTGCTGAACCATACATGGACAAAGTGGATTGTCTGTACCACATGGTCCATGAATCATAAATTGCTTGACAAGCTCATATAATTCAGGATCTCTTTCTTTATCTGGCATCTCAGCACTAATAACACGATCAATATCAGATGCATTTGCAAATTTGCTTTCAGCACCCAAGAACAAACATAGGTGAGCATGCGGGAGTCCACGCTTCTGAAATTCCACTGTATACATAACTGAAATTTTTGAACAGTGAGCTGTTAGATAAATATAATTAGATGTTCAAAGTAAAAAATATAACTAAAGGGTACCTGCTTGTATATCACCAAAGAATTTATGTTTCTTGAAATCTTTTATAAGATGATCCAATTTACACTTGAATAATCTAGAGATAATATCCGGACTGTCTTCAGCATTAAGAGCTTTATCATGCAAACACCTGTAAATCTCAGGCCAGTTTGGATTACAAGTCACCGTTATGAATAAATCGGGATATCCAACAGACTTGCAAATTGCCATAGCATCCAAGTACTTTTGCATCATATATCTAGAACCACCGGTAAATGATGAAGGTAAAAGTATATGTTTACCACAACTTGAGGCATTATTCTCTCCACTTTCAACAGTAGCATTCAAGTTCTTAAGATTTTGCACTCTAAGTTTAGGTTGTTGTGTCCTTATATAATTCAACCTGGCAGATTCTATCATCGTGTATCCATAAACCAAAAACTGCTGAAATAGTTTTTTCGCATTAACTAACAATGAAAACTGATTCTGTCTATCTTGAATTTTGTAACAAAAGAATTCTCTAATTGTAAGATTGGTTCTAAGTACCTCATTATCAATCGCAATCCCTCTATGTTTAATACCAACTCTATAACCATCTTCCGCATATGGGAAAATAAGTGGATATTGCAAAGCAAGGTAAGAGGGATGAATCTCATTAATTCTATGAAGACCACCAGACTTCTTTCTGACAACAATGTCCCGTTTATCAAATGCTCCATCAAAATCACCATGTATTAACGCAGCAATTTCTGATGTTGTTGGCAAATTGTGAACTCTTCCATCCTTATCTCTTGTTCCAATAAGCTTTAAGCTTACATCCAAAAACTCATTTTCTTGAAAACAATCTCTTACCATTCTGAAGGACTGGACAAGAGGATTGCAAGAATCCAACATATCTTTAAGACCCTTTATGGTTGTACTATCAAGCTGGTTGTTTCTTGTAGTTTTGCATTCTATCTGAGAACTACCAGAAATATAAAATGTTAAAATTTACATTCATTTCAAATGATAATGCATGTAAATATACTAAAAAGCAAAATATATATTCATAAATGCCACAATTATCATAAAGAAATTACCTTACTGCTTTTTGACGATTTACAACTTCGTTTTGTGAATCATATATGTAAAGCTAGGAGAATTTGGGTTCTTCCCCATCTTCCGGAAGTAGACTACCCATTCGATAATAATTCTGACCTTGTAGTCTAAATACATAAGGACCTTTACCTCTCTGATAACTTTTATCAACCTTCCCACCAAGAGATGTGAAGGAAAACATCATGTTATATGCTCGAATATTATCCATGAAATTGCGAGACTGTGAGGTATGACTTTTATATAAATGATGTAGTAATGGAGGAGGTATAGGCGGTCGTGGTAGCTCAACATCTCCATTTGAACAACAAAGAGAATAGGACTTTTTTTACGTTTTTGATTTCCCCTAAGCATTCATCTTCCCATAACATTGCATCACATTTAGAACACACAAAGATGGCATCTCCGTGATCAATATAATCTACAGACTTAGCAAATTTATAAGTCAACATAAGTTTTCTAGATATTGAAAACTTAACAGGAATTTACATTCGTATCTTATACCTTTAGAAATTCCATGAATCTTCTTAACCACAGAATCTGATAACATCTCATCACTCATTTGTAATTCAATTTTAGATATTCCACCTATATTGAAGCTTGTAAAATAAGATATATATAACAATTCATAAAACATAAAATTAAACAAATATTTTGTTTCGTAAAATTTAAAACATACAATTTGTAATATCTGATAATGGAGTCCTCTCAACAAAATTGGATTTTTGCTTAGTACTTCCAAAAGGAGTGTGATGGACATTCCTTCTTTTGACATTGTTGGTTGAAGCTTGTAAAATAGAAAATATGTAAGGATTCCAAAAACATAACATATACATACATATTTCTTTTAAATTTTGTTTGCAAAACTATAACACATACCACTTGAAGTATTTGAAAATGGAATCCTTTCAACAGAACCAGATGTTGATACAGGATGACAACCTCTGTTGTTTCTCTTTTGTTGAAGAACATACTTCCTTTTTTCTCTTTCTTCAGCACACATTTGACGTTGAATTGCTTGAAGGACAACTTCATACTTACTTGAAATTGTGTTATCTGTATCCATATTTTAAAATACTTGAATGAAAAAAATTGTTGACAACTCGAGAAAAGAACTTTGAAAGTATTGTGAAAATTATTTGAAATTAACAAAAAATATCTGCAGTAACTATACATTTTACTTGTGTAGATGAGTGAAACAAATTACTACTAATATTTGGAGTAGCATAAGCAGGAAGATGATACACATTCCTTCTTTCAACATTGGTGGTTGAAACTTGTAAAATAGAACATATGTAAGGATTCCAAAAACATAACATATACATACATATTTCTTTTAAATTTTGTTTGTAAAACTATAACACATACCACTTGAAGTATTTGAAAGTGGAATCCTTTCAACAGAATCAGATGTTGATGCAGGATGACAACATCTGTTGTTTCTCTTTTGTTGAAGAACATACTTCCTTTTTTCTCTTTCTTCAGCACAGCTTTGACGTTGACTTGCTTGAAGGTCAACTTCATACTTACTTGAAATTGTGTTATCTGTATCCATAACTTAAAATACTCGAATGAAGAAGATTGTTGACCACTCAAGGAAAGAACTTTGAACATATTGTGAAATTTTTTTGAAATTACCAAAAAAATATATGCAGTAAGTATACCTTTTACTTCTGTAGATGAGTGAAACAAATTACTGCTAATATTTGGAGTAGCACAAGCAGGAAAATGATACACATTCCTTCTCTCAACATTGGTTGTTGAAACTTGTAAAATACGAAACATGTGTAAGGATTCCCAAAAGATTACCAGTAAATATATATTTCTTGTAAAATTTTGTTTACAAATCTATAAGACATACCACTTGGAGTGTTTAATAATGGAATCCTTTTAACAGAATTGGATGTTGATGTACGATGAAAACCACTCTTGTTTAGCTTTTGTTGCAGAACACGCTTCCTTTTTTTCCTTGCTTCAGCACAGACTTGACTTTGACTTGGTTGAAAGAATAGTTCATACTTACTTGAAATTCTATTATCTGTATCTATAATTTCAAATATCTGAATGAAGAAGATTGTTGAGCACTCAAGAAAAAGACTTTCAAATTATTTTGAAAATGGTTTGAATTATTTGAAAATGATTTGAATTATTTGAAAAAGAAAGTTATATTATTAGGGGGTAAAATGTAAGTTCCTTATCTCAATGGTGGTAAAATGTAATTTATTATTCCAATGGCGGTTTACCTTTTTACATAGAGGCAGATAGAAACATACTTTACATTTTTAACGACTCTCCAAATCCCCTTTACAAAATTGTTTGTCTGATCTCATAAAAAGTGCTTCAAGTTTTAATCACCGATGTCCATTTCAATATTGAATCACTCCACTTGAATTCTTCTTACTTTTGACATCATCAACAACTTCAATCAAGGTATAATAATATTATTAAAATTTGTATATACATTAGTTTCGTATGCACATGATTAACAACTGTTATGAAGACTGTTCTCAATGTATTGCATGTTTTAGACGATATATCAATTTAATTTTACAAGCTTTTTTTTTATAATGTTTCCGATTTGAAGTTTTGTTTGATATGGTGTTACATTTGGATTCTTGAAAGCAATCGATAAGGTATATTTTGTTGTTTTTCTTACTTGATATTAAAGAATATGATTAAATGACAAATCTTTTATTTATAGGCTTGCAAAAAAAGTTATTGACAGTGGTACTCGATTCTACAGTTTTTAGAGTAATCTTTATTTATTGATATACTCTAAATAAATCGATAAATATTAAATGCGTTATCTGAATGACATAGATATGTTAACCATTGTTGGTTCACATTTGTTATCACATTCTTTATAAATAATGAAGTATCTGATAAAATACATTGTCTCATTTTTTCTTTGATTTTTAACCAGAAACATCATATCTTTGAAGATGTCTTTTTATAAATATTTGGATTTGGATTCTCTTAATTCCAAAATCTTGGTAAGATTATTACATTAAAACTATTTTCTACAGTTTTATTGTTAACAATTAATTCACATATAACACTTGCCAATACTTAAATACTTGAACTCAACAGATAATGCCACAAAACTTTGCAAACAATCATTTACTCAAAGAAGTTCATGGTACCGTTGGCGTTATAGAGTGTGTAAACGGTATGAGATGGGATTACCGATTCTCAAAACACAATGGAACTTTTGCTCTAAAAGAAGGATGGTCCTCAGTTGTCTCTGACCTTTCATTGAAAGAAGGATGTCAGTTGGTATTTAAAAAAAATGCACCATATACATATCTGCTGACACCTTTTGAAAAATTTCATCATTATCCATCAAAACTCCCAATGATTTCTTTGTTCACATCAATATCATTTGAGAGGAAGTTTGGATGTATGGATTCATTCTCCCATAGTTTTACTGATGTTTGTAAGGACGTGTTGGTAAGTTTTGGTATTTTAATCCAAGACTTAAATGTTACTATAGTAATTAGTGATATAGTTGTTAATTTTACTGTACCTTTGTTGATTTCATAATTTTATATTTTTTTGTTCAGCTAATACCCAAGGAGTTAGTCAACGTCAGTATTGGAGTTGCTAAACTTAAAGAAACATTTAAGATCTATGTGAATCAGTGGGACTATTTTGATGTACTACTTCAACATGATCCTCTTCGGAATTGTTACTTTATAACCGATGGATGGGAAAAGGTTGTACACTACATGGGTATGCAAACAGGAATTGTACTTGTTTTAAGATACGTAGCGGATTACATCTTTCTGCTTACTTCCTTTGATTTGAATGGATGTGAGATTGTTGCACCAAAATCCAATGACAGTCCGATAGACGATACTTCCTCACCCAATTTAGAAGTTCCTCAAATTACCGAGGATCTGCATCAGCAGTCGGATGTTGAAGAATCCAATGACACGGATTCTGATAGTGATTATGTTGTATCGAATGAATCATCCGATGATATTGACGACGCAGATTTTGATGCCCCTGTCTCAGATTATGAAGCTGGTCCTGATGTATACCCCTTACAATTCGTATGGTACTGCAGCAAACATTTTGTAAGTTTATTATGTTAATATATTATTCCTCATTCTTTGGATGTTAAATGTTTGTTACAATTAAGCTGTTTTTTTTTTTTGTTACTTTACTTAAATACATTATGTATTTCTTATTAATTATTGGTATTTTATATTTATTTTTAAGCGTCTGAATGTGAAAGTAGCGTCTTTATCAAGGATTCATAGAACATTGAAGATGACAATTGAAAATCTGAATGGAGTTGACACTGTAATTGACTTTCGACGGGAGAAGCATGACAAGGGATTTAGATACGCGGCTTGTCAATTCACCGAGAAGTTCATGAAGCCCAATGGTATCTACATAAATATGAGATGCAAATTTGTCTACTCTGAAGAAAAAGCCAAACTGATCTTAAAGAAAGTCTACAGATAGTTGTGGTTGTTGGTATTATCTCATTTGAGATAAATTATGGGATGGTGATGTATCAAACTTCTATATTTTGAAAACTTACGACTTACGAATATTTAAATTATAATCATGTATGCTTATCTTGTTATTTATATTAACTTAAACCTTTGTTGTACATTCTCCATATATTTTAATTGGCTATTCATGATACATTACAACTTCAATTATACTCTGCTGATAAACACAAAGACTGTTATAGCAAATAACCTCTGCTGATAAACACAACCTCTGCTGCTGAATATGAATACAAAAGCATCATAAAGCTAACATCTGCTGTTACTTAAAAGGCTTCAACAAATTTATGGGCAGTCAGCGACACTTAAAAAGGCTTCAACAAATTTATGGGTGATCATTGTCATAACCTCTCTGATACGAACCTCTGACTACAAACAAATTTATGCACTCAACCTCTATTCAGATAATGAAACATCAGTGGTTTGAATTTTGAATGAACAGCAGTGGTTTCATAATTGAATGTGGGCCAGACCTTTGAAATTGAAAAGTGGGGCAGTGGTTTGGATGGCAGATCTTTGAATTATGATGTCACTATGCTCCCTCTATGCTTTAACAGACCATGATCAACAGATGATAATATAATAACAATAATATTTAAACTGTAGCAATTACATAACACACCATTAATCGAATCAACATACCATTAATCGAATCAACATGGGGAGATTGTAATGCATAAACTCTAGGGTTTGTCTCGAGAGATTGTATATACATAACATAACATTAATCGAATCAACATGGGGACCAGTCAATCATGGAAGCAACATAATTTTCATCATAGACACTGAAGTGTCATAAAACTGTGAACGAATATACCCAATCCGAAATTGTTAGACATTTTCATAAATTTAACAACCATCATCGAAGCTGTAACAAAATCTAAACACCGATACACTAAACACTGTTACATAAGAAAAACTGATACATAACTACTGATGTTGAATCCGCTGCAGATACTGAACCACTGCTGATACTGAGCAGTGGTTTTCCATTGGTTGATCAGGCCTTAGGTACATAAGTGCCTGTCTTTAAGAGCTTTATCTTTAATAGTGGATAGGTCTAATCAGTCTTTAAGTCCACCAGTCTTTATTGCGAGCAGTGGTTAGTTATAACAGTCCTTGGCTTTAGGATCAGCTGTTATAACCACTCAATAACCCTTTGAGAGGAAGCAAGTGTCCGTCTATTCAATTGAGAGGAATCATTACATTACATCCCTGTTGAAAAACAGAATCAATAAATTTAGGGAAAATGGGTTTGAAAGATGGTAACCCAACAGTGGAGGATCTCATTCGACAGCTTCGATAAATTCAATGGTATTCTCAAATAATGCTTCCTAGATATTTGAGAATAACCTTGAATTTATCGAAGATGTAGAATGAGATCCTCAACTGTTGGGTTATCATCTTTTAACCCCATTTTCCATAAATTTATCAATTCTGTTTTCAGACCTCCCAAAGCCACATATCCGCCTCCAAAGAAATCGAGATAGCTTGAAGCATAACCTGGACTTGCTGTCATTCCAGCAGTTGAGTATTTAATCCCAATATACCAACTGAAAATCAATCTACTCGTAATCACATGGTACACCAATGCAAGCATCTGAATAAACAATAACAAATCAAAGAAAAAAATCAAAAGCTACAAACATATTTTTAAACACATATACATCTATTTTTAAACACAAACAGATATTGCCTCTTCATCAATAAAGTTGAGATCCATTTTATAACCTTGATTACATTCGGAAGCTCGGCCAACGAACTGAAGACTTCAACACCAAATAACAAATCCAGCAAGATCTACCTGAAGAACATTTAGCATACAAACCTTCAGTTTGTGATAAAAAGAAAAAAAAAATATCTATTTTTAAACTACCGTTGGTCTGCATAATATTCAAATCGATATTAAACATGATGAATAAACAGACATCACCAGCTTTTCTTATGTCATTGGGATCTCTTCTTTTACAAATATATCAAAATCAATCTACTCGTAATCACATGGTACACCAATGCAAGCATCTGAATAAACAATAACAAATCAAAGACAAAATCAAAAGCTACAAACATATCAATCAAATTTCATACATTCATGAAAGAAATTAGGTCACGGATTGTTACCAGTTTTAGCGAGAGAAGAATCGATGGAAGCATTGGAGAAGATGACGATTTGAATAAACTTCAATTTGTCAACCATGTAACAAAGCTCAAGAAACCACGAAGAAGAAGAAGAAGAACTGATTACAAAGTGTATTAACAATTACCAAAAAAATAACAATTACCTGATTTATTTTAAACACATATATATCTATTTTTAAACACAAAGAGACATTACCTCTTCATCAATAAAGTTGAGATCCATTTTATAACCTTGATCACATTCGGAAGCTCGGCCAACGAACTCAAGACTTCAACACCAAATAACAAATCCAGCAAGATCTACCTGAAGAACATTTAGCATACAAACCTTCAGTTTGTGATAAAAAGAAAAAATCAAAAAAATATCTATTTTTAAACTACCGTTGGTCTGCAGTTGAACGAATGAACTTGATTTGCAGTTTGTGTATCAGTTGAATAACTTGATTTACTTATTTTAATTTCTTTTACCCAACAATAAAGTGATCCATAATCCTCAATAAGACTACATTACAGCAATAAAGTGATCTCAACTGACCATCAGAACTAATGAAAATCTAATTTAATTAAAAATTAAAAGTTAATCGAGAGAGAATACAAAACTCGAGACGTATCTGCAGATTTGAATACAAAACTCAAGAGAATACAAAGCTCTTGTTCCGATTGAGAGAATACAAAACTCTTTTTCCTCGATCAGATGCAGATTTGAATCCACCTGAATACAAAACTGAATATAAAACTCTTTTCCCTCGATCAGATGCAGATTTCAATTTCATTATTACTAAGAAATTTTAGCAATTAATAGATTGGAAGTAGCGTAAAACCTCAGTTACTCGAAATTCAAACGGTATCGAGATGAGAAGAAAGTCAGCAATCGGAAGTCCGGAGAGGGGGCAGGCGATGGCGGAGCGGTAGCGGCGTTATGGAGCGAGTCAGGCAGTCCGATGCCGGCAGCGGCGGAGCACGGCGGCGTTGAGCGGTTGCGGTAGAGAAGCAGGGAGTGTGGAGTGCTGGATTTCGATCGGACATAGAACAGGAGCTTTGTGTTCTTCAAATTTGTGAACAGGAGAACCAACTCCATCAGAAGTCAAGCTTTGTGTTCTTCAAATTTGTGATCGGAGCCCATATTTTGAATTTTAGAGAGAGAGAGTTGAGAGAGAGAGAGAGAAAATGAGTTTTAGAGAGAGAGAGTTGAGAGTTCAACTGCTCAAAGAAAGTGAGTTTGAAAGTGGAGCCAGATTTCATCTATGTTATATATGTATATGGTTTGAATTTTGAATTTGGAGCCAGGATTTTGAATTTTAAATATCAACAGAGGTTTTGATGGCAGATGTTTGAAGTGTGGATAAACATCAGTGGTTTGCCCTTTTGTATATGTGGGCAGACCTTTGAAAAGGTGAATGTGGGCCACCTTTGAAATTTTAAAGTGGGGCAGTGGTTTGAATTATGATGTCACTATGCTCTCTCCATGGCTTCCACCTCATCCTTGATGACATAAGAAAAGCCTTGTTGGACATGCTCTCTAGCTGACACATCAGTTTTTCTTATGTCACTTGGATTTCTCCTTTTATAGAAAGTATAGATAGATAGATTTATATATATGGAACATGAAAGATAATGGTGTCCCAACAACCTGCATAATGTGTGGTATATTACATAAAAAACTGATAAGTTTTAAGAGAGTATATAAGTTAAGGATTATTGTATTAGTTTTTGTAACAAACTAGTTGATGCCTCGTCCGCGTTCCGGGACGATGGCCGAATAATTCTCAATCAATTAAAAAAGACTACTATAATTTTGGTAGAAAAAAAAACAAAAACGATGATAAGACCGTAATTTTGGGCTCAGGGCAAAACTGTAATTTTTCAGGACTAATGAGCGAGTGTTAGGCAGCTCCTTGACACGAAAAAAAAAATCGAGTAAACCAATTAAAACGAAAAACCTTTATAGTTTTGCTAAAAAACTAAAATGATTGGTAAAACGTAATTTTTAACTGAGGGCGAAACAATAATTTTAATTCAGGGATAAAATCGTAAATTAAATGGACCATTGGGGGAGTGCCAGGAAACTGCCGGCATGACTGTAATTTCACACTGGGGGCAAAATTGTAATTTCACCAGGAAAACAAACAAAAACGATGGACAAAATGTAAATTTAAGTTGAGGGCAAAATCGTAACTTGGTTGTGCGGAAAAAAAAAACTAATGGCAAAACTATAAATTTACACGGGGCAAGATCGTAATTTTGAACCAAGGGCAAAATTGAAATTTTTAGCTGGGAGCAAAAGCGTAAATTTATTTTTAAGTATGGGTAAAAACATAATTTTGAACTGATCGCAAATTCGTAATTTTAAGGGGAAAAAACTAATGGCAAAACTGTAAATTGAAACGGGGCAAAATCGTAATTTTGAACCGGGGGCAAAATTGAAATATTTAGCTGGGAGTAAAAACGTAAATTAATTTTTAAGTGGGGGTAAAAACATAATTTTGAACTGATGGCAAAATCGTAATTTTAAAGCGGGATAAAATCGTAAATTTGTTGGGCCAATAAGGGAATGTCAGACAGCTGCCTGACACTATTACCCTACCGCTTATGTCAGCCAATTGATGAAAAGCGCTATTCCCGCCGACCTTTGTATTTGTTGTGTTTAGGTAAAGGTGATGGGAGATATTATTTAATTTGCATTTTTTCCAACTATAGTTAATCAATAATACATAATATATTACGATTTTTTTATTATATGATTTATGAGCCTTAGGTTCTTGTTTTCTTCACTAACCATTCCTATTCTGCTTTGTGACCACATCTTCGCCCTCTTCCCCAATGCACCCTTGTGTGACGAATTTCTTTGTCTTCTTTCTCTTTCATCCTGCCCAGAGGAAATTTTGTACATGTACATAGATTACGCTTTATTTATTTTTTGCATGGCGTTGTTGTACCGTCACAATTGTCATCATGTCGCCATTGTGCCACCAAAGTCGTATCATGGCGCCGTAGTCATAGCTCCTGTCAGCATGCTGTCATTGTGCCGCGACGATCGTAGCTCCCGTCACCAAAGCCGTGACATCATCTTCAACGACGTTTACCGCCACAAAGTTGAATGTTTATGGTTAAAGTATATGAGAAGTGAAACATCACTTTCTTAAATGGGTTAAAATTGAACATACAGAATCATATTTTTCTTGACAGTTGCAAAGGTTTTCATTCCATGTTGACAAGGAAAAACATAACAAAATATAAATCTAACATAGAACCTCACCATGGTGACCAACGAATGTGAAAAGCAAAGCAAAAACAATGAATGTACAATCAACACTTTTCAACATTCGGTTATATCTTATACAACAAAGAATAGAGGAACGTTCCTCCCTAATACTTGGTCATCCTGCTATGACCCCATAATCTACAACTTACTCAAAACCCTAACCCTAATATTTAATCTGAACTCTCACACGAGCTCCCGAGATTAGTTGACAAATCATGAACTAAAAGCCTGATTATGTTACACCCCGATGACATCGACAACTCGATACATTCTTGTAAATCTGCGTCACAAACTATTAGAACCCATTCATGATCATCATCAAGATACTTTATATCAAACGTACCCACATCTAACTTCAGCCTTTTTGCAACTTCTTCTTTCAATGTGACAATACCTGAGTTTGTCGCCACACGAAACCTGATTATATCTTCTCTGTAACTCGCCTTTATCGTTATTGTTTTCATTTCAGTCCTGGCTGTGAAAGGTTGTACCTTTGGACTAAGTTCTTGTAACTTTTCAACACGCTCGGTGCCCGGACAAAGATTTGTTAGATCGTGTGAGCTTCCAGCATCCTCGATTAACATTATTCCTCTAAAGGGTTCTTCTGTTTGTGCGGCTTGAAGAGCGTCGGATACGGTGAACTCAGCAGGTACATTCGGTGCTTTGACTTCGAACGCTTGACTTTCTGTTACTCCGACATATTTCTGAGTATGAGAAACAATGCATTTCTGATTTAACAATGATGCGGTTTTAAGAAAAGGATTACCTTGGCAAGACCTGTGAGAATTTGGGCTACCGGTACTGGCTTCTCGGCTGCCGTGTTGGTTAGACGGTGAACCTTGATCGGTCTTTGGGCATGGAGGGTCAAACGGTTTGGACCCAGGTGAACTGTGTTGATTAGTTGGTGAACCGTTAGGACCCATTGGCCAAGATGGGGACTCGACACCGAGAGGGAGGTGGGTGGTTGCTAAAGAAGGAATAGTGAACGTTCCTTCACCACCTTGTACCGATTCAATCACTCGTTTTAGTTTCGTGAGCGAGCGGTTAACCTTGTTTATCTTACGAGAAGGCCACCTTGAAATTCCATGTTGTCTGCATATCCGTTTCATTGTAGTTGGGCAAACTGCAAAATCAATAATAATCTAATAACATTATTCTATAATGACTTTTGGGTCAAAGTAATGGGTGAAATTATTCTTTTTTTATAACTTGTCACAAAATATAATTTTTTAAGTGGAAATTTAAAATGAAAAATTAAGATACATAAAAGAGTAAAATGCCATTTTCGTCCCTGAGGTTTGACCAGTTTTGAGACTTTCGTCTGAAGGTTTATTTTTCCCCGCATGTGGATCCAAAAGGTTTGAAATCTTGCCATTTTCATCGGCTTGTTAACTCCATCCATTTTTCTTCGTTAAGGGGTATCTCCGTCTTTTTTGTTAACTTAAAGGGCAATTCGGTCTTTTTCACTTTATGTTCAAGCATCTAGCATAATGTACATAAAGTGAAAAAGACCAAATTGTGTATTAGGTTAACAAAAAAGATGAAAATACCCCTGACTTAACGGAGAAAAATGGATGGAGTTAACGAGCCGGATGAAAATGGCAAGATTTCAAACCTTTTGGATCCAGATGCAGAAAAACAAACCTTTGGACAAAAGTCGCAAATCTGGTCAAACCTCAGGGACGAAAATGGTATTTTCCTCTAAATAAAAAGCAAAGAATGTATAAACATACCACCAAGATTCTTTGCAGCATCTTTAAGACTTCCTGCAAAATGTTGTTGAAGAACCTCCAAACTAATCGATTTCTCAGCTTTCCCTCGTTTTCTTTCTGATTTTTTAGTTTTTTCCACCGTCTCTAATTTCCCATTATTTCCATTTATCGCATTTGGTACAGTAATTAACGGTCCACCGTTTGATATAACAGATTCTGATAGTCGAATGGACTGAATTCCTGAATCAATAATATCACCATTCACAGACGCTTTAATAATTTCAACAAATCTACCATCTTCTCCTATTTCTTCACCCGACGCAACTTTCAGACTGCGAAAATGCTGCTTCATTGAAGTCAACAATGAGCCCAACATTGTTTGTTGATCTTTACAGTCAACCATATTAGGAGGAAGAAAAAACTCCAAAATATAATCGTCATCACCTGTATGAGTACTCCTCAAACAAATAGCAAAAGATCCAACTAACCCGAACAAACGTGCATAATGGACCAACGGGTATTCCGTTTTACCAAAATGCGTAATATTTTCACAAAAACATGAACTACGGGTCGCAAAGGCCCGTCCAGCTACACCTTGGCCTTTTTGTAGGTGATGCTCAGCACAAGCGTCACGGAATCCCCACATATGAGCATCAACGACATAAAAGGCCACATCGGTTGTTGACATACATACTTGACCCATACAACTTCCATCGAAACTGCTGCAGCTTTTCTTGAACCCACCACCATAAGCTAAGACACTTCGGTGCCTGCATGGGACCCATGTTTGAGCCAACGGGAAATTATGAGTCTCGCAGACCGCTGCTAATACCTCCAGGATTTCAGCTAGGGCTTGTTGTCGACTTTCGTTACATATCTGAGTTACAAAAAACACTAAGTACGTAATGAGAAGACTGTAGAGGTAAGAAAAGAGAAATGAAATAATTAACAGTATTTCATCTTACTGCTTGCCTGCGTATTCGGAGAATCCAATATGTTTGAACTTTTCAAATTTACCGCCTGCAAAAAAGCTGATACTTGATTACATATTTCTCAAAAAAAATTATTTAATGTAAGGATATAATGTCATTGGTATCAAGGGCAACCAACCTCAAGTGCCTTGCAGACTTTATCAACCTCAGGAGCGTAATTTATTTTCTGTGAAGTCAAAATCAACTCAAGCACTCCAACACACGATTGACCAGAAGGTTCAAACACAGGCAAAGCGAGTGTTCCACGAACATCATAACTCAAAGCATGATTAAGCCGTTGGTACTCTTTATCAGAATAATATTGCACATTCGGAGTCCATTCAGGAAGCTTCTGTCTGAAAACCCGAGCTGGAAGCCCAAGAACTCCATCAGTCTCACCGTCAACAGAAAACAAATACATTAAAGAAGCCATTCTGTACTGATGAAGCCCAGTGCAGTTCGGGTCAAGCACAAACGGTTGACCAGACGTCGTGAGCACATATCGACCCTTGTTTTTCACAGGCGCCCAAACTTGAGCCAACACATGCTTTTCACCCAGTTCTATAAAGTAACGTAGCGCCATTGTCATTCTTTCCTTGAACACACACGTTGCATCCTGATATTCTGGACTCACCTCCAAAACCGGCATCGGTAGCTGCCTTTTCATATCATTGTTTGTCACCTTTCTCGTTACTTGTTCACCGTTATCTGCATCCAGTAAAACACAGTACCAAAATCAAGATCTAACACTCACAATCATATATATGATATATCATAATCAAACATAAGTATTAACTAATATGACTCCTGATTAAATTAAGTTCCAATTCATCTTCGATTACCGATCTATCAAAACTGTTTTCAAACTCAGAGTAGCTCAACTTTGAAAGTTCTCCTGTTAATATGCATACAAAATTGTGAATTAATTTTTAATTTTCCCCAGAATTTAATCCTTAATTCCTTATCCTCTTACCAGATATGGATTGAATGGTCAAAATCACTCAACAATTAATCACAAATTCCACTAACAATCTAACCTAAATCACACAAAATCACAATAACCTAACAGTAATCACCAAAACCAATTCAACCACACAAAATCACAATAACCTAACACTAATCACTAATTCACCACATCAAAACCTCCAAATCCAAAAAAAACACTTAAAAACCTAAACCTAATTCCATATCAAGCTCAACAATCAACAAACAACAAACTAACCTGAAACAATCCGGTGAGCCGCTACGGCAGAGGTCAACGTCGCACTTCCGTCGTTAATTTCATTATTATTATTATTATTCTCATCGGAAAACGCCCAAAGCGGCGAGAACGACTGCTCCGTGGCGGATAAAATAAACGACGGCGAAGGATCCGACGAGAAGATCTGATCGAACGTCCAGGAACCGTCAAGGTCGAGATCCATGGTCATCATGACCGGCAGGTCCTCCGTCAGCGGCGGCGGTGGTTTGGTAAAAATGTTGTGGTTGTTGTTTGAGCGGTTATCTTCTTCTGCTTCGGGCATTATTATGGTGAGGATTTGTTGCAGATAGGAATGGTGAGATGTGTGTGTGTGTGGACTTATGGTGGTGGTGATTCCAAAGAGATGGAATCTGAGAGGAGTTGCAAATTGCAGAGGATGAAAATGGTTAAAAATTGGTGAGAAGACGTGATCCACTCCGCCACATATGTTGCTTGGGTCTACACACAGAAAGAAAGATCAGTATCACAACTCTATTATCTTGGAGCTTCAAATTTATAAATTTTGTTTTTTTTATTTAAGAGTTAAATGTTATTTTAGTCCCTATGGTTTGGATAATTTTGGCAGTTTAGTTCAAATGTTTTATTTTTCGTCTGCGGGTTCAAAAAGCTTTCACTTTTGTCATTTTAGTTCACTGGGTTAACTTCATCAATTATTTATGTTAACGAGAAAGAAAATTCGGTCATCTTATATGGCCGAATTGTTCTTCTAGTTAACAGAATTACAGTTAAAATGACCGAATTGCCCTTCTCGTTAACAGAAAAAATGGATGAAGATAACTTAGTGAACTAAAATGACAACAGTTAAACCTTTCTGGACCCACAGGTTAAAAATGAAATTTTTGAACTAAACTGCCAAAATAAACTAAACCACTAAAATTGCATTTAACTCTTTATTTGATTTCGAGAATTTGTCAAAGTTGTTTTAATGGGTATATTTATTTTTGGTTTGATTCTTTTATGTTGTGTTTGATGATATGGTTTTATTGTGTTGACTTAAAGGTTTAGTTTTCTAAGATTCACATTCACAAAACATTAAATAATGCATGTTGTACATAAATGGGTTGTTTTAAAATGGCATTTTTCAGTGTGGAGTGTGGTATTTTATAACGAGGGTATATGTGTTTATTAGATTATATGGTTACGGTGCAAATCATATTTATTCAAAAACTGTAAGAAAAAAATCTAGTATTTAAAAAAGTTAAACTAGTACATACAAATTTGCAGTAGAGAATACGGAGTGGTGGGATGGGGATGCTCAAGGTAAAAAGGATACTAATGCTGTGCCGGACTCTGTAAAGACTATCAAAAGGGATGCTGGCATGAACTATAGTGTGGGAAGCAATAAAGGATGGTTGAGGGAAGGGGTTTCATTCAAAGATATGTTGAAGCAGGGTGGTAACAGTGATGGGGTGGAGATAAAAGAGAAGGAAGTAGAGGTTCACAGTGAAACGTCGGCTTTCTTTGATCTTCAAGGTAGAGCTTTGGTTGGTAGAACCCGTGACATATCTACTCTTACGAAAATGAATGTTTTGATCAAGGAAGCTGGCATATCCTATTTTAAGATCTATTATCTCGGGGGACTTAGCATTTTGGTTACGTTTGATGATGAAATAGTGGCGGCGGATTTTTTATTGGAAGTTAATTTGTGGTCCAAGTGGTTTTCGTCCTTGGATATGTGGGCTGGACAATCGATGCAGTACGAAAGAGTGGCGTGGTTAAAGTTCCATAGGTTACCGCTTCACCTAGCGGAGAATAAGGTTTTCGATGATATCGCCGGTTTATTCGGCAAGGTGATCCATAAATCTCAGTTGTCTCTAACGGATAAGGATTTATCTGTTAATTATGTCGGGATTCTAGTTGATCACGGGGAAAGAATTTCGGATGTTGTTACGTTAAAGTGGAAGAATAAAAAATTTAAAGTATGGATTACAGAAGAGCGGGACAATCGGGTTCCAGACTGTTTATCGGAGAATGAATGGCCGGAATCTGATAGAGAGGAGGAAGATGCGGTAGTTTCCCAGAAGTCGGAGCACGAAAAGACGGAAAGTGTAGCAGGGGAAGACGAAATGCTTCCGGACCAGTCAGTTGATGCTGGGGTCTCGAGGGTGATGGAAATCGGAATGTTGGGGGGAAGGTGAATAGTTTTGCGGATCCCCATGTCAATGTCAGCAACTTAAATGTCTTTTCCTCGGTTGCTGGAGAAAAGAATAAAAGCAGAAAAAAACCTTTTGATGTCTCCAAAGATAAGCACAAGTCAAAGCCTAAAGGTGTTAGTCCAGAAGTTAATTGTAGGCCCAAAAAAAGAGCTCGAGTTGAGATAGAGGAGGACTTTAACAGATTTGGTTTCATGGGCCGGCCCACTGGGGAAAATGTATCTGGGGATACTGGATCGAGGTGTCCAGAGGATGCCACAGCTAGACCGAGGTTTGATTTAAACATAAATGGTTGTCCTTCAGTTGGGGGAGGTGATTTGGATGATGACCTCAGACCGGTTTCTCAAACCTTCGATGGTGGGGCAGCGTCGGTGGCGACCGATAAGGAAATCGATGGAAGTGATTTAATGAAGGAGATCGAGGCAACGGTTCTGCTGGGTAACAGTATTGGAGTTAATCTGAGCAACCATGGTCCCCTTGTGGAGGAGGCGATCGTCAAAGAAGGTATTAATGTCGTTAATCTATGAATTTTTTATCCATCAATGTTTGCGGTTTAGGGGGGGTATTAAGGATGGTTGGATCAGGGGGCTTAAACAGGAACATGGAATCGATTTTATTTTAATTCAGGAGACTAAGAAAGAGGATTTCTCTCGGGTTAATATAGCCAATTTTTGGGGAAAAGGGGAATTTGGTATGGAGTTTGTTGGTTCAGCTGGGATGTCAGGTGGTTTACTCTGTATCTGGGATTCTGCTTTGTTCGAGGCAGTTTCGTTTATTAAGAATAGTAATTTTTTTATAGTGGTCGGTAAAATTAAAGGTAGTGGGTTATCTTTGAACGTGGTTAACGTATATGCCCCTCAGTTGGTTAGAGCTAAAAAGGAGGTTTGGGATGAGTTATCCTCGATTATGGAGGATCACCTCGGTATGTGGGTTGTGGGTGGGGATTTCAATTCGGTTAGGGTCCCTAGCGAAAGGAGAAATTCTAGATTTAATAATGCTTGTGCGTCGAATTTTAATAGTTTTATTTACAATACGGGTCTTATTGAGTATGATTTGAAAGCAAGGAGGTTCACCTGTATTAGAGGTAATGGCAGAAAATTAAGTAAGATTGACAGGTTTCTAGTGCTCGGAGTATTTTAATCGATGGCCGGATACTACATTTAGGGCTCTTCCGGTTAGTTATTCGGATCATGGCTCTATTTTGCTTTTATCTCAGCTGAAGAATTTTGGTGTGAAACCTTTTAGAGTTTTTAACTCGTGGCTGGAGAAAGAAGGTTATAAGGAAGCGGTTGAAAATGCTTTGGAGGGTTTTAATTGTCCGGGTCCGCCGGATTATGTGTTAATAAAAAAGTTCGCAGCTATTAGGAATGGTATTAGAGAATAGAAAGAGGAGATGGTTAAGAAAGAAGGGGAGGAGGTTAGTAAAGCTTTAGAAGAAATGGAAGACTTGGAGAGTTTCATGGAATCTAGAGTCTTAACGGAAGAGGAAGAATGGTCTTATTTGGAAAATAAAAAAGTGTTATTAGAAATCGAGAGAAGCAAGTTGTTGGATGTCAGACAAAGATCTAGATTGAAGTGGGCTTTGGATGGGGACGAAAATTCCAAATTTTTTCATACTCGTGTGAATGCTCGGAAAGCAGTTATTGGTATTCCGGGTCTTAACATTGGGTCAAGTTGGATTAATAAACCGTCGGTTGTTAAATTGGAGGTCTTGAAGTTTTTTAGGTCCAGGTTTTCGGAAGAAGTGAACAATAGGCCGTCTTTGGATTGTCTTGATATTGATAAGTTATCGGAGCTGGATAAGTCGGGGCTTGTGGAGCCATTTACTTTATTAGAGGTGAAGAACGCTTTAAAGGATTGTGGGGATGACAAAGCGCCTGGTCCGGATGGTTTAAATTTTAAGTTTGTTAAAGTATTCTGGTATTTATTTGAGGAGGACTTTATGAATTTTTTTTGCTCATTTTTATGAACAAGGGAGTTTTAGCAATGGTTGTAGTTCTTCGTTTATCACCCTTATTCCCAAAATTAAAGACCCGGTTGAGTTAAAAAATTATAGACCAATAAACCTTATTGGGATTATTAGTAAATTGGTATCGATGGTGCTTGAAAATAGATTGAAAAAGGTTATTGGGTTGGTGATATCGGAATCGCAATCGGCTTTATTAAAAGGAAACTTTATTTTGGATGGCCCTTTGATCATTAATGAATTATACAACTGGGGTAAGAAGGTTAAGAAAAAAAACTTTTTCCTTAAGATCGATTTCGAAAAGGCTTACGATAATGTGAATTGGAATTTTTTATTCTCGGTTATGCATCAAATGGGATTTCCGCCGAGATGGTGTTGTTGGATTAAAGGTATTATTGAATCGGCTAGGTCGTCTGTTCTTGTTAATGGCTCGCCTACATTCGAATTCAAGTGCTCGAAAGGAATTAGACAAGGTGATCCGATTTCTCCGTTTCTATTTATTATTGTTATGGAGGCGTTATCGTTCATGATGGATAGGGCTAAAAATGTAGGGGCTGTGGTTGGTATCCAAACCCCTTCGAACGGACCGGTCGTCTCTCATTTGTTTTACGCAGATGATGCCATTATTCTGGGAGAGTGGTCGAAGGCTAATATTGAGAATGTGGTTCGTGTGCTTAGGATTTTTCATTTATGTTCAGGTTTAAAGATAAATCTTTCGAAATCTAATTTATTTGGAGTTGGTATCAATTTTGGGGAGTTGGAAAATATGGCGGATATAATTGGGTGTCGTGCCGAAGTGTTCCCGTTCAGATATCTAGGCCTGTCTGTTGGTGCTAATATGAATAGGGTTGCCAACTGGAAGCCCGTGTATGTGTAACAACCGTCTAATTTCCATATGGATTTAATAAAATAGACATGATTTTATATAAAAGGTGTGTTAATTCATCACAAGTACAAAATTAAGTTTAAGGCGGTTACATACTAGTCATTTACCAACTAGTTTAAACATTCCAAAAAATGATTAGTAAAATTTGTTTACATCATAACATTGTCTAAACATAGTTAAATTAACGCGGAAGCTTGATAGGTTTGTGTTCGGTTCTTCAAAATGTGCTTGATCGCCATCCGGAAAGTCCCCATCATTACCTAGAGTCAAAACCACTTAGAAAGTTAGTCTTGACCTTAATATAATGCATATAAACGAGTTCTAGCATCGAATCGTCAAAAAATAAAATAAAATTTCAGTCCTTGCCCTGTCTAAGTGATCCTGTCGCGTGGCGCGGGGGATACCATTTTCCAGCAGGTGCAGGTTTTTGACCTGCATTTCCTGCCAGTTCCGGAAATTCCAAATTTTAACTTCAATTGTCCATAACTTTTGATCCGTAAGTCCATTTTAAGTGATTCTTTTTCCTATACGTCTGTAATTTCATTACCGACGTGCCTATTACAATTTTCATACCAAAAATTTAATTTACGGACCGAACGACAGAAATATCACTAAACAATTGTTCGACCCAGTCTATTTGCCCCCATTTTTGCTACCATTTCAATAGTAAACATAAGGCGTCTTATACCCAACATCTGGGGCTTATTATCAACGGCATTTCAATACCAATCTCACGGCTTCATGCTCTTGTGACTGTTATCGCCAATGCTAACTATTGAAACACTAACACTACTAAATACATCATTATTCGACCCGTTTGGCTCATCTATGGAATCCTCTATTTTAATGACTACCAAACGATTTCTAGTCGATTCTTTACCTATCAATTTAAGTAACGATCATTGTCGCTTCAATCAACACAACTTTTATTCTACAACATAACTATACATAAATTAATATCAAATTACTTAATGTAACGAATCAAGTTACATACCTTCAAAGCAAGCCCTTCAATCGTGCTTCACCACTGGCTTGTCCACTAGACGCTCCGGCTTCCTTTCCTATAGAGTTCAACCATGGCATGTTTAGAACTCTTTTCAAATCATATATCGCATAGTTTGCCGAAACATCACAATATGCGTTTTAACTTGAAATTTCTGTTTTAAGCCTTCTTTGAGGCATTTATACAAACACTTTAAGGGCAGAATTTTACATGATTTATTAACAAGTTTATAACTTGTCATATAGCACAAATTTACATCAATCAAACTATCTTACATAAACGTTAGCCTCTATAATTCTGAAATCACTTCTCAAATATCAAATTACACTAGAACAACCACCAAAATCCTAGTGTTTATCAAGTTCTACATAACCCACTAATCACCTTCAATGGTGTTTATGGATTTTTCTAGAATTAAACATGATTTCATCATATTCTTCTCTAGGGTTTGCTCCTAGACACTACATTGTTCCTATTACAACCATATAACAAACATGCATCATCAGATTTCGAATTCCCTAAGTTCATGAAAATTTCAAGTAGAGATTTTTTATCAAATTTCACATACCTTATGACCTCCTTTCAATGGGGATCACTAATCCAGGCTCGAATTTCGTTTTGGGATTGATCTTAACCTTCAATTTGCAAGATTTGTGAGGATTTAGGGTTTGAAGGGGAGCTCTATGTCGCCCCCTGTGTTTCAGTCGACCAGACACACACTTTTGTGTGTGTTTGGTGTGTTTTATTTTATTAAATTGAATCAAGTTTCAATTTTAACACCTTTAGTCCCTCAAATTTCGTTTATATCTTATTTTAAGTGTTTAACCCACTCATAGGTCACTATCTAACTAGGTTAGTGTCATTCCTAGTTAGTTTATTTTGCTTATTTATCTACAACATATATGTAATAAAAGAATTTATATTTTCGGGGTGTTACAGTATGATATAGTGGAAGCTAGACTTGCGAAGTGGAAAGCGGTGATGCTTTCTATGGGAGGGAGAATTACGCTGATTAAGTCGGTTCTCAAGAGTTTACCGACTTATTTCTTTTCCCTTTATAAAGCCCCGGTTCAGGTTATAAAGGATCTCGAGGCTAAAATTAGGAACTTCTTATGGGGAGGTTGTAACGCGGTTTTTAAAATTCATTGGGCAGCTTGGGATCGGGTGGCTTGTCCGATTGATAAAGGGGGATTGGGCCTTAGTAAACTTAAGAATATAAATATTTCTTTACTTGCCAAATGGGGTTGGAGGTATAAGGCGGATAAGGAGAAATTATGGGTCAAAGTGATTGATGCGGTTCATTCTACAAAAAATAGATGGGATTGTTTTCCGGTCAGAAAATCAATGGGAGGGGTCTGGTGCAACATCATTAATATGCTGGATAAATTGTCGATTGATAATAAACCGCTGAAATATTTTATCAAGGGAGAAGTTGGTAACAGGGATTCGATTCAGTTCTGGTTAGATCAGTGGTCGGGTTATGGGCCTTTGAGTCTCAGATTTCCAGCGCTCTTCCAGTTGGAGAAGAAGAAAGACTGTAAGGTTGTTGACAGGATCGCTAATAACGGCGGGAATTCGAGATTTTGTTGGCATTGGAAGCGTCATTTGGAAGCTGGGCAGGAAGTCGAAGAATTGATTGGTTTATGCAGCCTGCTGATTAACTTTGAGCTAAATCAGGAAATAGATAAATGGGTTTGGTCAGAATCAGCGGACAAACATTTTAGTGTGGGATCGGTTAAAGAGCTCTTGTCTAAAAACCTTGGTTCTCTGGGGATTTATATTCCGAGCAGGTGTAGATGGATTCCTCGAAAATGCAACGTTTTTATTTGGAGATTTGGTATGGATAAACTTGCTACAATGGATGCGCTCAAGAAAAGGAACATAGACAGGGGGGATCAAGTCTGCGTGCTGTGTGGCGAAGTGGACGAAACGGTCGAACATCTTTTTTACTTCGTGTTATATTGCGTCGACTCTTTGGTCTATTGTGAGTTTATGGTGCAAGATCCCTCCGATTTTGGCATTTTCGGTAAGGGACCTGTTGGAATCTCACGATAACATGGGGCTAAAAGGCAAGAAAAAAGAAGTCATTCAAGGTATCATAAGAATCGGGTGTTGGAGTATTTGGAAGGCTAGAAATGAGGCCAGGTTTAACAACAAAGCTGTGAAATTGGAAGAGATTTTAAGGGAGATCAAGTCGGTGGGTTTTTTTATGGCATAGTTCTAGATCAAAGGATAGAGTAGTTAGTTGGAAAGAGTGGTGTAGTTTTGTTAATATGTAAGTTTGTTTTTTTTTTTCTCTGTTTGTTTGCCGCCCCTTCTTGGGGTTTGGCGTTTGGTGTTAATGAAATTCTCCTTTAAAAAAAAAGTACATACAAAAAAAATACATACATAAAAGTAGCACTTCTGAATTATATTAGCACGTGTAAATTAAACAAGATAATTGATTTTATCACAAATGTGAATTATATTAGCGTTTTTCTTTGTGGGGAAATTATATCAGTACATTGAAAACAAAAGAATGATCCAAAAAAGAAATGATTATTCGTTAGCATAATCATAATCATATGGAATTCAATATGGTTAATATTATTTAGATTATTATTTTACCACTTCTATATAATTAGTTGGATACCACATCATACCTTTTAAATGATTCCTACATTTTTTAGACGAAATGTGGTTTTTATTTCATCTTACTCGTTTAGAAGTATTCTTGTAATAGTTTGGATAAATATATTATATTCATACAATTTGTTCACATGCTAGACTTAGATAAATTGGACGCACAGTTGTAATTGGTATAAATGTATCAACAGAACTAGTTTTGACACATCTTAGCAAAAGTTGTTTATAGCGTCTAAGAGGGTGGGATGTAGGCAAATCTTACATCTATTGTTGGGATAGAGATGTTGCCTCCAGAAAAACCATTGAATTAAAAACAAACACTAGGTAAAGAAACAAAGCTATACATATAGAAAAAGGAAGCTAGCAATAGCAAAAGAAGTGGCGAAAGAAGAACATAATAAAAATAGAAGCATATATAACATAATAAAACTAACATACCCTAAGACAAATCTAAGACACATTTGTACCATGCACTAAAAGATAGGGCTGTCGAATCGTGTCTTAGCAGGTTTAACAGGTATCTGATAACGCGAACTACAAAAATTTTAAACATGAATACGACTCGTTTAACTACTTTATATCCAATTTCTATAAGACATATGTATATTTTATGCACCTAGAAGGAGAAATAATGGATCCTAACTTTCAAATTTTGATTATTTTTAAAAACGTAAAAAATTACATGGCGTACTTTTTTGTTATCGTGTCTTAGCAGGTTACCTACATATTACCTATTGTCAGCCCTACTAAAAGACCTTAATTTTAATCCTACGTCTACACGAACTCATATCATGGATCATGTCTTCAGAGAGATGTAACTCTAGCAAATAATGTCTAATCCGTCCATCCCAAATCAATTTGGGTATGCCTCTACTCCTTCTCCACTCCACACTGAGTGTTTCCGGTACTCTAATAGGCGCTCTCATTTGTCTCATCCTCACATGCTCATATCATCTCAATTTCATCTCTTTTATCTTATCTGGTATACTAGTCACTCCTAATATATCTCTAAAAACCTCATTGTTAGTCAACCCATATATTCTGTAGATTATTGTGCAATATTTGTATTTATTATTTTCCATAGTTAGCTCCGTAAATTAAGTTTTGGTTGTTATAATCTCTGTATATATAGGATGTTCATATGTAATGAAATCATCAAGCATTTTAGCAAACTATCATGGTATCAAGAGCCTAACAAAACTCTCTGATCCGTCCTCCTGACTTCGGTCACCGCCGACTTCGGTCCGGCCACTACTATTTTCCTTTTCTTCCTTGTCTCTTCTCTGTTACCTTTGTTCAATTCAACATGTCTGACAAGAGTGAAAACCCTGCAAAAACCCAACCCTTACACCCTCCATACACTGTCACTAACATCCAACACAAAGTTCGTGTGTTGGATGGCAAGAAAGTTTCATACTCCTCATGGGTGAAACTATTCCAGTTACACGCCGAAGGCTACGAAGTTCTCTCTCACATCAACGGTACGGACCCTCCATCTAAAGAAGACTCATCTTACGCTGACTGGAAGAAAATCGACTCCATTGTTCTGCAATGGATCTATGGTACCCTTGATGATGATCTTCTCGTTCGTGTGCTAGAATCTCCATCCACAGCTCAAGAAGCCTGGAACCGCATAAAACGGATCTTCCACAATAACAAGGGCCCGCGTGTTGCTGCCCTTGAACAACAGTTTGTCAACCTTAAGCTCCGTGACACCGCCTCTATCGCCGACTACTGTCAACGCCTCAAAGACCTTGGCACCCAACTCAATGACCTTGATTCCCAGATCGATGAACAACGGTTAGTCCTTCAAATGGTCCGCGGATTACCCGCTGAATACGATGTCACTGGAGCCCTTATCATCCAACAACTGCCATCGTGGGAAGACGCCTGTAACATGTTGCAGTCCGATCACGATCGTCAAGTCGCTAGAGAATTTGTCACACCAGTGGTAGCAGCCGCAGTTCACGATGACAACCAGCAACATGGTCGCCGCTCTTACACAAACACTCGGTCAGACCCCTCTCGTGGTGGTTCACGTGGCGGCAATCGTCGCCATGGATCGGGTTATCGCAATCAGTCGTCCTCCGGCAACTCCAGAAATGGCAGTCAATGGAACTCTCAGCGCCACTATCCACCGTCATCAAGTTCTCAGCGTCAACACTCTGCCTGGTCCAACCCACCAGGCCCATATCCCAATTGGCCCAATTACTGGAATATGCCTCCACCACCCCCCCAGTCCATATCCTACACAACCAGGTTGGGCCGCACCTCCATGGGCCACCAACCCGCCACAACAGTCCACTAGTGCAAGCGGCCCAGATCACCAAACACAGCAGCCTCCATCCGCCAACAACTCCACTGCGCAGGCCCATTTAACTGAGTACAATGCTCTCGACCCAACAGACTTACACACTGCCTTCACCAACATTAATCTGGCTGAATCGGATGACCAAGTACAACACATGGCTTTTGCTAGCATGCACGTGAATAACTTCGATGATCAGTGGCACATGGATACCGGGGCAACCACTCACGTCACTGGTGACGAAGGTAAACTAAACTCCACTTTGTTATCTAGTTCAATTAGCTCTATACTCGTTGGAAATGGTCAACGTATTCCAATCCTTGGATCGGGAAACACCACCATACCCACTACCACAAAACCTTTGCACCTTAAAAATGTTCTTTACACACCCAAAATTGTTAAAAATCTCATATCTGTCCGTCAATTTAATGTTGACAATTGGACCTCTATTGAATTTGACCCGTTTGGATTTACTGTGAAGGACTTCAAGACTGGGGAGATCCTAACGAGGCATGATAGTGACAGCCACCTCTACCCGCTTGTAACACCCTAGTTATTTTATATGTAAATACCAACAATTAGATGTGTAGTTAAGACTACACATGCTATAAAAATACGGGTTTATTAAAACTTTTACAAATCATAGGTTATTCTACAAAACGTGATCGAATTCGTTGATTAAAATCTACAACGTTGCAATATGCGGAAGCGTGTATCTATATCGTGTCCGGTTCTTCGCTGAGCTTGATCGTCTTCGGGCATCCCAGAAAGTACCTACATTTCATAAACATGAAATGCTTTAGTCATACGGTATTTAAAACGCATCTAAACGAGTCCGGAAAACAAAACTGATCAAAAATACATTTTTGTACAGGGTCCACCGTAAATTACGGTGGACACCGTAATTTACGGTAGTCCTTGTTTTGATTTGTTTTCACCGTAAATCAGGAGTGTTTCACTGTAAACCATTTCAGGTCCACCGTAAATTACGGTGGCACCGTAATTTACTGTGGTACCTGCATCCCACCTTTCTATTTTGCCGTAATTTGACACGAAATCCTTCGTATCTTTCAAACCGCTTATCCGTTTGATCTACCGTTTCTTCCTACATGTTTGTAATTTGATTCTCCATCATATGGAGTTAAAACCCGACATCCGGCTTGATAAAATTCAAGACTTCTAAGTCTTCGGCTTATTACCCTTTATACCAAACTTTGACCCGATTATGCATTTTATCAAACAAACGTATTTATTTGATTCCTATATTTCATACACTTCATCAAATAATTGTGATATACCATATTAGGTTCTAATCATAGGTTTATTACACAAATTAAACCCGTTTTCACTGGTATGCTTATTTTGACCCGTTAAGGATATTTTAAGCACTTTTAAGCTAAATTTCGCTTTCATTCTAATCTAGCGTTGTAACCTATATCTCTTATCTAGTATTCTTCCATCACAACCTAAGTGTGTGTTGGATTTAAAGTAGATATCTATGTGTTCCGAATTTATACTTCTTGAACTATCATTTTACGGCAAAGACTCATATGGAGTCTTTTGGCCCAAGAGTTACATCTTTCACTACCCGTACTCGTTCTAAACTTTTGTTTAATCAATAGACTCCTTTCCAAACAACCTCTAAGAGTTGTTTGTTCAATTTAGCCTACAAGGGCGTTTTGGTCGATTTTGGTCCTTCTTTTAAAATGAAGGGATATCACCAATTATTCGACCAAATTAGCACTTTTACATACATCATAAATAAGCGTACCTGGCTCGGATCAACAAATAGACCCGATTTTAATATCTTGTTTTATATTCGCTAATTAAGAACGATGCGAACATCCATTGGATATCTATTCCTGTAAGCATATGACTCGACAAAAGAATCATTAGTCTATATAGTCAAAAGGTGTTGTCTACACCTTTTGACCCGTTTGACCGAAATAACCATTTAACTTTGCGAAATGATATTTATTATCATCTCCTCTACATGACTCTTCCCGTTTAACACCGTACGGAAATTTTAAATATAAACCGTGTATTTCTTTCGACATAATATGACCAATTTATCGATTTACTTCTTTTTAACCATTATTATGGTTTCTATCATCTTTGATTTTCTTGTTCCGTTCGACTACACGACGGAACATCATATTTCAATTGTTTAGATATCTCATTCATAATTTATATGACAAGAAAACATTCCACAATTTAAGACTAGTGTAAGCTATACTTACCTTGCATCCGAATTACGCTTTTTCCTTCATACTTGCTTCATTTGACCCGCTTCTTTTCCAAGCCTCCACCTAGCTTGTCAAGCGTCAAACTATCATCATAATTCGTAAGACGGTTATATTAGTCATCATTAATTATGACTATTCCATCTTACATATTTTCTATCACAATTACCATTCGATCTTATTAATGGTCGGTTTGACTATTTAAAAGTCAAATCACCAATTAACACATATGGTTGCACTATCAAGTTCACAAGACTCAATTAGGCACATTATCAACACTTAGTTCTTATTTAGGCATTTTAACAAACACCTAATGTGCATAATTTTACATATTTACTAACTAGTTCCTAACTAGTTATTTTTACCAAGATTAACATCAAAATCACCACTTAATGAACATCATCTTTTGAGGTGACAATTTAACTAACATGTCATCAAATTCCTACCTCAAGTAATGATAAATCAACATGTAAATTTCAGTCATTATAAGCATATACCCACTTTGATCATCAAAATCATGGTTTAACTCTTATGTCTAGACCCACTTCTAGTTACTTATGAACTCTTAACAAAATCTCTAATTTGCTCAAGTAGTTCATTCTTATGAGTTAGTATGATGTTTATAAACACCATTAGAACATCAATTTCATCAATTCAACCAAAACCCACTTAGCTCATAATAGGGTAATTATCAAATCCCTTGTTTGACAACAATTCATCAAGATTTCTACTAGGGTTTGCTTCTAAACCAAGATATAATCAAAATAACACTCATAGATTTAACATTCATCCCAGAATTTCGATTATGATTGTTCATCATAATCTCAAAGTATCACCAAATCTGAAAATTCGACATACCTTGTGATCCCCACGACTAGGTGATCATTTATATGCGTTCATGCATCGATTTGGGTCTTGATTTGAGCTTCAATTTGTTGATTTGTTGAAGTTAGGGTTTTGGCTCCCCTTGGAGCCTTCTCCTGGTCGTTCACGAACACACCAGGTGTGTGTGTGTTTTGTTTTTGATTTTAGTAAATAATCTTTTAGATTATTCCACCTTTGGCCCCTCAAGTTTTGTTATCTATCAAGTAGGTTATAACCTACTTATTTACAATCCATATTCCCTCTTATTAACCGGGTCAAACATTCCTAGTTAGCTTAGCGGGTTCGGGAATATTTACGACTAAGCTTATTTTAGGTCCCGTCAACTCGGGCCTTTTAAACACTTTATTTATTCATAAGCCTTTGTATAACTTTTATTTAATATTAGGATGATTTATTTAAAAACCTAATATTTACCGGGTTAATTTTACCACTAACGGTATTTTCCCCGTCTTTAGTATTAACGGGGTTTTAATTACCAAACCCGTTTTCGGGGTGTTACACCGCTCACCACCAACACTGCATCCGCCTTTCATTTCTCGCATGATCAAGACGCATGGCATAGCCGTCTTGGACATCCGGGATTATCTGTTTTTAATTCACTTGTTTCGAATAATTTTATCGCATGCAATAAACGTAATAATAATCTTGTCTGCCATTATTGTCAACTTGCTAAAAGTAAACGTTTACCGTTTTCTACTTCTATGTCACAAACTTTATTACCCTTTGATATAATTCATTGTGATTTGTGGACTTCTCTCGTACCGAGTCATTCTGGTTTTAAATATTATATGGTCTTGGTCGATGACAAAACACAATACACTTGGATTTACCCCTTAAAATACAAATCTGAGACATTTGAAAGATTCGCCAAATTTCATAAATACATTCTCACTCAATTCCGTGTTCACATTAAATCTTTTCAATGTGATTTAGCGGGCGAATTCGATAATAATAACTTTAAACATTTCGCCTCTTCTCAAGGCCTTCACTTACGATTTTCATGTCCTCAAACCTCCCAACAAAACGGGAAGTCGGAACGCATGATTCGACGTCTCAACGAGATCATGCTCACTCTTCTCACGCATGCCCATCTACCCTCCTCTTACTGGGTCGAAGCCCTTCATGTGGCTGTATACCTTCACAACATCCTCCCTACCAAACTCTTACACTTTCATACACCTATGTCCGCCCTTTATCAACCCCATCCCACATATGAACACCTTCGGGTATTCGGATGTGCATGCTATCCCAATACCTCCGCCACCCGTCCGAATAAGCTTAGCCAACGCTCTTCTTTATGCGTGTTTCTCGGGTACCCCGCCAATTTTCGCGGATATCAATGCTTGGAATTAGCTACCGGTAAAGTCATTTTTGTCTCGTCATGTCGACTTTGACGAAAAAAAATTTCCCTTCCAGCACCTTCCAACCGCTGGTCCGAGAAACTATTCTTTTTTGGACACCGATGCCCCTTCACCGCTAATCCATCACCCAGCCCAACCGTTTACTTCTAACCGGCCCGTCCCCACTCAACCCAACTCCGTTCGGCCCACAAACGATGTTCCTATCACAGCCCAGCAGGTTCACACTCCTGCTTCCACCTCCTTTCAGCATGGGCCTCATACCCTCTCACCTTCATGCAATCCAGCCCAATACCAAACATCCCATCCTCCTAGGCCGCCCAGCCCAACAACCGTCCCTCCATCAGCGGACCAGCCCACCTCCCCTGCCTCATCTCCTAATTCACCTCCATCCTCACCTACACTCAACGCAACTCAACCTGTCCACCCCATGACCACCCGCCTTCGAGCTGGCATCACCAAACCCAAAGTCCAGTTCAGTCTTCACACTAGTACCATTTCGCCTATACCACACTCACACCTTGTTGCCCTATCCAATCCAAATTGGAAACGTGCTATGGATGATGAGTATAGTGCTTTATTGAATAATAACACTTGGGTTTTAGTTCCTCGTCCGCCGGATGCTCATGTCATTCGGTGTATGTGGTTATTCCGACACAAGTTCAATGCTGATGGTAAACTGCAACGGTACAAGGCCCGACTTGTTGTCAATGGTAAATCTCAACAAGTTGGCGTGGATTGCGATGAAACCTTTAGTCCGGTGGTTAAACCCACTACAATACGTACCGTGTTGAGTCTCGCCGTTTCGAAATCTTGGCCGATTCACCAACTTGATGTAAAGAATGCTTTCCTTCATGGCGACCTCAAGGAAACGGTTTACATGTATCAACCACCGGGTTTCAAGGACCCAAACAAACCGGGTCATGTTTGCAAACTTGAGAAATCCCTTTATGGCCTAAAACAAGCACCGCGCACATGGTTTCAACGGTTTGCAACTTACATCCTCAAATGTGGGTTTAAGAGCGCAATTTCGGATACATCATTATTTATCTACAAACGGGGCGACCAACTTGCTTACCTGTTGCTTTACGTGGATGATATTATCCTCACGGCCTCTAATCCCACGTTACTACAAAGCATCATCTCTGCCTTATCGAAAGAATTTGCAATGTCTGATCTGGGCACCCTTCATCACTTCTTAGGCATATCAGTCAACCATCAACAGGGGGGGCTATTCTTATCGCAACAGTCTTATGCAGAGGATATCTTGGCACGTGCTAACATGACTAATTGCAAACCCGTAATTACACCAGTTGAGCCTTCATCTAAACTCAGTGTAGACTCCGGGCCACCATTCTCGGATCCCACTCTCTACCGGAGCCTCGCGGGAGCTTTGCAATATCTCACTTTCACCAGACCCGACATTGCATATGCGGTCCAACAAATATGCCTCTTTATGCACGCGCCACGGGAGCCACACTTTCATTTTCTCAAACACGTACTTCGTTACATACGAGGCACCACTACTCACGGCCTACATATTACTCCGTCCAAGTCCTCTTCACTCACTGCTTACTCAGACGCGGATTGGGGCGGATGCCCGGACTCTCGCAGGTCTACGTCCGGGTATTGCATCTTCTTAGGATCAAACTTGGTCTCATGGTCGTCCAAACGTCAAGCTACTATCTCGAGATCAAGTGCTGAAGCGGAGTACCGTGGGGTTGCAAACACGGTTGCTGAAACGAGTTGGTTACGTAATCTTCTCCTTGAACTTCATGTCCCTACTCGTCAGGCTACTATTGTCTATTGTGACAACTTATCCGCTGTTTATCTCTCCGAGAACCCGGTACAGCACCAACGAACTAAGCACGTTGAAATTGATATCCACTTTGTTCGAGACAAAGTCCGGGTAGGAGACATCCGCGTTTTGCACGTTCCGGCAGATTATCAATACGCGGATATCTTCACAAAAGGGTTACCTCGTCCTCTCTTCAACATATTTAAAGTCAGCCTTTGCGTCCGTGATCCTACCGCCAAGACTGAGGGGGCGTGTTAGTCAACCCATATATTCTGTAGATTATTGTGCAATATTTGTATTTATTATTTTCCATAGTTAGCTCCGTAAATTAAGTTTTGGTTGTTATAATCTCTGTATATATAGGATGTTCATATGTAATGAAATCATCAAGCATTTTAGCAAACTATCACTCATTTCTTATCCAGTCTAACCTTGTGTGCCTAGCATCCTCATCTTTGTTGCCTCCATCTTGTGTGCTTGTATCTTCTTGATAGCCTAACATTCTGCATATAATATAATATGTTTAACTACAACCCTATAGAATTTTCCTTTTAATTTAGTTGGTAACCTCTTGTCACATAATACCTAGTAGTTGTTCACCACCTACACTAGCCATCCTGGATGCGATGAGCCAGGGGCGGATTCAGCCCATATTTGTGGATTCCCAGGAATCCAGTGCGTTTGGAAAAAATGGAAAAAATTAGTGATAACTTTGAAGAATTTAGAAAAAATTAGTGAGAATTAAAGAGAATTTACCAAAAGAAACTCATTAGAATAAAATCTTGCATCCGTCACTGTGGTAAGCTACGTCTATATTTGTCTCCTAATCTCTTTGTATAAATGATCCTATATACTTGAACTTAGTTTTTCGTGCAACCATTTGACCCTCATTGGTGACCTGAGTGTCATCTCGTCACCTCCACCACTGTAATTGAACAATAATTGAGACCAATTATGTTTCACGCTTTCAACCATTTTTAACTTATTATCATTTACCATTTTGTCGTTATCTTAATATTTGGGTATTGAGATCAAAGGTCTAGAGACCTCTTTACACTATAATTGATCTTATTTATATATGATCTAATATATTTTTAGGTAAATTGGTTTTTGATAATATAAACTATGACTCATTACTCTATAATAGTTCATACTAACAATGTAAATGTAATTAACGAGACTCCTAACTTTCAGTTTTGGTGTCAATGACAACCATAAAAGTAACTTTGTTTGCCTCTTGTAATAATTGACTGATTTTTATCTTAACATAAAACCATCCGTAGTTGTAACACCACATAACCTCTTTTGGTGGGGGTTATGTGACAAATGGCAGAAAAGAGCAAGATGAGGGGTGGGGTTATATCACTAAGGGGTGTAGTGGTAACACCTACCCATCATTACTCAATTATTTTTTTTTTTAGTTTTCATTTAATCTCTAAATTTATAAAATTTTAAAACTAAAAGCATTTCATTAAATTAAAAAGGCAAATTGGAAATAAATAATCCCAATTCAGTGTTATTGGCCAATAATAATCCCAACTCATTTAATCACCAATAATAATCCGAACTATTCACTTTTGTTTGTAAAATACTCCCACGTTAAAAAAACACTAACTAGGTTAAAATATTGTTGATGTGGCTTAACATGTGTGGACTGACGTGGCTGGTTAACATCTTACATGTGTATAAAATGATTACCAGCCTCATTTGCACACACAATCGACTGCATTTGCCCAATTTGTAGAATTAGGGTTTTGAAGGAGAGTGCGATTGTGTGTGCAAATGAGGCTGATAATCATTTTATACACAGGTAAGATGTTAACCAGCCACGTCAGTCCAAACATGTTAAGCCACATCAGCAATATTTTAACCTAGTTAGTGTTTTTTTAACGTGGGAGTATTTTACAAACAAAAGTGAATAGCTCGGATTATTATTGGCCAATAACAGTGAGTTGGGATTATTTATTTCCAATTTGCCAATTAAAAACCATTACACTAGTAAAAAATAACATTACAATAGAATTAAAAAACTATCTAAATCTCACAGATTATATCTTTTTTTTCGATGATCGCCTTTCTTTGTAGAGCCATTTCCAACGCCTTTCCAGTTAGGTGGTCGTGTGGCTTCGAGTAAAACTCAAAGTCTCTCTCAAATTGTCTATCCTTCATAAGCCTGACACATCCTGGTTCTCTTCCATGCGTTGAGCCCCGAGGTCGTGTATGTCTCGAAGGTGTTGGTTCATCTCCATAAATGCTTCAGTCAAGTCGGATCCTCCCGACGATGACTCCGGCCTCCTTGATCTTGCGTCGTTTCTCCTACCGGGCGGTCTTTGTAGCTCCGATACTTTCTCTTCCACCCCCCGTCACTCGTAAATAACGGATTTACATCGTCTAGGTCGACGTTTCAAGCGTCGTACGTTGGCGTTTCGGGTTCAACCGACTCGTTGGTTTTCGACCTTTTTGACGACCTTACATTTGTCGTCCGACTCGAAGAAGCTCCTAATGTCGTCTCGACATTGGCCCATTTAGGGCTATGACGAAGAATTTGCCAAACCTTCAAGTATGGGAAATTCCCTCGGGCCGCTTGATATTCTACTAAAGCCGGCCGCATTATATCCTCGTCACTCAAACCGCTTTTCCAACTGTTTCATTGACGTTGATAAATTGATTGAAAAGTTGTGCGCTTGTTGTTAATATTGGTCCATTTGCCCGATATTGAATCCGGTTGTTGGTAAGCGTCCCCCTACCCATGAGAGCGAAAAAACCTTCTCGAATTCTTCTCCAAAATAAATGTTTATTTTGATTTTTTGCTAAAAAGGATACAAAAAATAAATAAATACATTTTTTTGCAAAACAAATTATATGTACAAATTAAAATCTTACCTATTTGGGGATCCTCCGATGCGTCGACCCAAGATCTAGCTAACGCGTACTCCTCTTCGTCATCCCAAGGTTGCACGTTTTTTTCTCGACTGAGTCTCGGTTCCATCTTTCTTTTTGTGTGAGTTCCGTTTGTTGCGTTTGGTGTTGGTCGGTTGTGTCTCCTCTATTTCCGGTTGAGTCTCTGTTTATGTCTCCGGGACGAAGTCCGGCTCGCTTTGTGTCGAGCCGAATGGTTCTGAAGCATTTGCGAAACCTCCGATGTTTTGGTTCGGGTTCCAACCGTATAGGTTTGAGTCCCATGAGAAGGGTTGGTTCAATAGGTTCATGAAGCCGGTTGGGTGTTGATTGTACTCAACAAACCCGGTTCCATAGGCAGTGGGTCGAGTGGGAACCAGAGCACCGAGTTGGTTAGGAGTGTTTGGTCGGTTCGGGTCACCGCTAGAACGAGGAGGAACAAAACAACGGTTGTAGGGATACATGGTAGAGTGCGTGGTATAAAAATCTAGAGATTTTTATAATATATTGAGTAAGAGAATGGTTGTAGAAGGTGTGGGTTTAAAAAATTGTCGAGATTGGGAGGTATTTATATTGTTTATTTTTGTTTAAAAAAATATATATAAAGTTACTGTTTTTAAAACGGTCAACACACAACCCAAGACAAATATTCCCGTTATAATTTTCACGAGCCTCAACCCAAACCGCCACATAGCGCCCCCGGGGCGGTGTTCGTCGACGCTATAAGGCACCATGGGGGTGGCGCTATGTAACCTACGAGTACATGGTCTAAATTGTTTTGAAACGAAAATTAAGTTAGGGACATGCATAGTTACTTTCCCATTACAATAGGATTGTTCTTAGAAACAAAAGTGAAAGCTAAGGTAGCGTTTGGTATACAGGAATCAAAGGTGGAATGAAATGGACAATTACGAGGGAGTGAAAAAAAGTTGTTTGGTTGGTCGAGACAATGGAATCGCCCATTACATAACACATCCATTCCCTCAAAATCATTACACTCGTCCCCCTGTTTTTTATTCATTCCATCCATCTTTCACCCTTCATTAACAAAACCACAACCCACCACCGTCGCAACCACGCACCTCCGTCGCCACCCACTGTCGTCATCGCCGCCACCCACCTCAGCCACCCACCACAGCCGTCGTCATCCACTTCCACCCTTGTCGTCATCCATCGTCGTTGTCACCCGCCACCACCCACCGCCACCTTCGCCACCCGTCGTCTTCACCCACTTCCACTGCCACCTCCGCCACCACCCATCGCCGACACCGCTGCCGCTGCCACCCACATCCGCCCTCGTCGTCAACCGCCATCGTCGCCGCCGTCACCCACCACCGCAACCTCTGACCACCATTACCACTGCACCCTATTACCACTGCCACTCACCACCGATTTTATTCCTTCGTCTTTTCTTGTCTATCAAACAAAACAAAGTAATGATTTTTTTTATTCTCACATGGTAACCAAACAAGACATGGAATGGTAATGATTAATTCCACTACTTCGTCCAGAGCTGAGATCCTGTACAAACAGTGCTAACTGTAAGAACCGTAAGAACATATCAGAGCCATTGATTGTTTAAATCAATGGTTGGTATTGATTACAAATAAAACTTATATAATTAATAATTAAAACTATCAAGTTATGAGTATTTTAGTCATTTAGCAATTTCCCATTAAATGCTAATTCCATCAAGTTTTTTAAACTTAAATAACTTTTATATACTTCATTATTTTTGGAAAAAAAAAATTATACCATAAAATCAAGTATTTTTTTATATTTAATATGGGTACCATATTGCTATACTTTTTTATTTATAAAAGTGACTTTTAAAAAAGTTAAAAAAGTGTTTTATAATTGTGCTAGTTATGTAGTTGAAATGTGCTAGTATGAAAAATGTATTGTGTTAATTTTAAATCTATGCGTAAGATTGTGTTTTGTTGTGTAATTCTTATGTGTTGTTATTTTTTCCTTTTGTGGTTGGAAGCCTATTTGAAAATAAACTTGTTTTCTACCAGTGATGTAAAAGTATGTGCTATTTAAAAAATAAAAAAAAAAACATGAAATTGTGCTAGTATGTAACAATATGTGTTGTTTATAAAATAAAAAAATAAGAAATTATGCTAGTTAAATAGTATCTGTTGTTTACAAAACTAAAAAAAATGAAATTGTGCTGATTACAGTGTTATGCTGATTACGGGATGTGCTGATAGTGCTGGTGTAGGATATTATCGCCGGATGTGCTGACGGTGGTATTACCGTGCTGATTAAGGTGCTGATGTTGACGACGTGTTGTTTACCGTGATGCTGATTACTGTGTTGATGATGATGCTGATTACGGTGCCGATTCGATGACGAAGAATAGATTAGAAGATTAGGATTTGAATTAATCTTGTATGAATATAGGGATAATTTAATTATTGTTTTTAATTAGATATAAATAAAAAGGTATAAAAAGTCCAAAATACCCTTAAATCAATTTTTTAATTGAGGACACATGTCATTAAACTATTGATTTTTATAATTTATACAAATACTAGGTTAGTCCCCCGTGTGTTACACGGGTTGAACAATTTAAACTATTTAATAAATATTTCTTGTAAATACAAACTAAAGAGGGAGACATTTATATACCAATTAACATAAATAAGTTAATATAAAGATGATGTATGTTAGTATTATAAAAGTTATCAGAGAAGAATGTAATCAAACTGTCGCTAAAAATAATACAAAAATAAATATATTATGTAATACGTATTATTGTATTTACGTATTACATTACATTACATTTAAATTTAATGATAAATAAAAAGATAGAATGGATGTAAATTACAAAGACACTCAATGTTTAAAAAAAAGATGTAACATGAATAATGATAATTTACGAATATTTTCATTAAATGTATTATTTGAAGATTTGGAAAGTTGTTACTAAGATTTCAGGATTTTTTTTTTGAAATTAGGATTAACTATTACCAAGATTTTAGAATTATTTTTTTAATTTAGGATTAACTATGAAACTAAAGAGATAAGTAAACCAATGTGTCACACGTATCATTTATTTTTATTGGAACCATCTAATTTTCTGTTTTCCCACCTCTTTTGTACAGTTATCTTATATTAATTAAATATTAAATTAATATTAAATCATATCCTAGTTTGAATTTGAAATAGAATCCTTCTATTTTTCTAACAAAGTATTATCTTCGAATTTAAAATTGTTAATTTAAGATAAGATGTTTTTAATTTTTCTTTAGGAAAATAGAAAATAGTTGACTCCAATGAATGATACGTGTCACATATTAGTTTATTTATAGTATAAGTTTGGTATATAAAATTACATTTATTCAACACGTACAATACACGGGGTTCCTTAAAGTTTTTCTTTTATTTAATATGTCAAATTATATAATAAAATAAAATAAGGAATTTCAGATAATGTCACGTGACACCCTCTCCTTTAATCTTACAATTTTAATTTATAGAGTATTTTATTTTAATATAATTTTTAATTACTAATACGTGTTTTATATTCATAAATATATTGTTTTTCATCAATTGGTTGTTCGATAAATGAATATGTTTTTTTTTTTGTTCTGGTGCTAATATTTGTTATAATAATCTAAATATATTAGTAGTAGATTACGTTTGAAGTTGATAAGGTATTAACCATTTGAAGTTGATTATGTTTTTAAAGTGATTTTTCTACTTTGAAATTATAAACTTATCTTTACTTTAAAAAATATAATTTATAAACATTTGCTTTTATATGTTTTTTAAACGGATAAATAATAATAAAATTAAATTGATATGTGAAGGGAGATCAGATTTCAGGATTAACTATGAAACTAAAGAGATTATATTTTAGGAGGGAAAATAGATTTCTAGATAGTCTAATTGATTGTCATGTGTCTCAAATTGGTTTACTTTATTATATGTATAGATTTAAAATCACTTTTTTTAGGACGGATTGACTATCATTTTCACGACATTTTTATTTGTTATTATTATTTTGAATTTAGGATTAACTATGAAACTAAAGGGATTATATTTTAGGAGGGAAAATAGATTTCTAGATAGTCTAATTGATTGCCATGTGTCTCAAATTAGTTTACTTTATTATATGTATAGAATAGATACCTGTGGTTTGTATATGATCCTATACCATCTTGTTCATTCCATTACCTCACCTATTTTGTTTCCTTATTCGTTTCATTACGCTATATACCAAATAGACGGTAAAAATATCACTAGTACATTGTAAGTGTGAACTTGGAATTATTAAATTAACATTAATTTAAATTAAAATCCATTAAAATCCACTTGCCTAAATAGAAACCTTATCATATTTCTAAGAGACGTTGAAAAGTGAGACTCCCTTCACTTGTCTTTATTTCTGTTTCACTTCATGAATCACGTAAGACGGTTATTTCGTTTCAATAATTATATGATTAGAAAAACTAAATGCTAATTATTTTAATTTTTAATATTTAGTGGCTTTTATTTAATTCATCTTTTTATGTACTCTGTAAAATTTAATTAGTAATCTAGTGTTATTATAATAAAGTCTTCGTGAAAAAGTTTTATAAAATTATATAAAACGATACTACGTTACTTTTTTAAATAAAAGAAAATTCTATTATAGACATAGTGCTTACTAAAGCAAGGTAATATTATAATTTAATGGTTAAAATTCAAGAAAAAAAATGTTAAAGCAAATATACTTGCATAGTAGACATTGACTGATTAAGAGTTTTATATTTCATTGGTGGATGCTTAGATCAATGAATTTATGTTGAATTTAGAATCGACATCGCAATATAAAGATTTATGGCTTTTGTCATGGAATACTTGTGGTTCTTTTTAATTCTATACAAGTTGCCAAAAGAACCTTTTAACTTGGAATAATTTGTCGATCAAATAAAGAATCAGATTTTACGATCATTTTTCATGGGTAGATTCTAGGTTCTTATTTTTATTTTTCAAAAAATAAACAGATATTTTATTCTTAGTGTATAATAACTTTTCGAAAAATAAGATATATGGTCGAATATTTTTGGCATAGAGTTAATTACTGTTTTCGTCCCTGTGGTTTGTCAAAAATCACTATTTCAGTCCATTAGTTTAAAAATTGCGATTTCAGTCCCTATGGGTTCACTTTCGTAACCATTTCAGTCCACCTCGTAACCATTTCAGTCCCTGTACTTACAGAATAAATGGATTGAAATGGTTATGAAAGTGAAACCCGAGGAACTAAAATGGTTACGAAAGTGAAACCACAGGGACTGAAATCGCAATTTTTAAACTAATAGACTGAAATAGTGATTTTTGACAAAACAAAGGGACGAAAACAGTAATTAACTCTTTGGCATATTAGAAAAATTGTAACATACTCAAATTTTATAAATACTCCACGTCTCCAAGATCATTGTTTGTTATATAAGATCTCTAATCTCAAGGACGTAGCTTTCAAGGGGCCGGGAGGGGCGCCCGACCCCCCGAACTTTTCGCTCAGTAGTATTATGTATGTACGTTTCGTGTAGAATTTTTTAGGTATACTTGTTTTCAACCCCGGTTTTACAAAAAAAAAAAAAAAAATTTACTTATATAGAATTTTTAGGTTCGGTGACTTCCAACCACTCGATGGAAATTTTCAAGTTTCGCCTTTATATGATCATAGTTCATCTAAAAAGACAACTGTCATAATATTTGAATAGATTTTGTCACAATTGGTTTTCACCCTCACTAGTCATTACCTCCCTTGAACCTTAATGATGAAACTAGCTACCCCCACTTCTACAACATTCTTTACTCATTTTTCTTTAACTAATGCGTGCATATGTATAGATGCCTATTTCATATTTACTTTTATTAACTAGTCATGTTTTAAAATATTTTGACAAAGATAGACGTATTTATCATTCAAATTAGGCATTTTTTTAGATTGTATTTTTTTTACACATGTTATTTGCTAAATATGCAAACAAATACACACGTGTGTATATATAAATATGTATATGTGTGCAGTGGCGGACCCAGGATTTTTTTCCTGGGGGTGCGGAAATTTTTTAAAGATCTTAGACCCCAAGCTATATAAAAAATCGGTTCATAGCGGGTCGGGTCATGTAAACCAAGTAAAAACAAACAAACAAAGTTTCATAGCGGGTCGAATCAGATCGGGTCGGGTCCATTTCAATTCTCAAACAATCAAACCCTAGTTCCTAACTTCCTATCACATTAACAAACAAAAAAACATCAAAGTTCAAACCATCCCTACTTTTATTTCTCTTAATCATTCAATAAAAGAACAAAAAAACTTATCTATAACATACCCTGGTCTTTAATTAGAATAATCCGGCGAAAAAAAGTGGTTCAACCCCTTTCCTTTTGAGAAATCGCGGCATAACTTCCCTATTCATTGTTCATTCCTAATCCTATCACATACAAAATAAACAAGGATCTTCAAGTGTTCAACCATAGCCCATGTTCCTTAATTTTCAATTTAAAATTTTGAATTTCAAGCCCTAGTAACTATTATTTGCCAACCAACAATAATATAATCGACAAACATGTTTGCCAACCAAAATTTTGAATTTCAAGCCCTAGTAAAAAACATGTACCTGTCAGGAGCGGCCTGAATTAGCCAGTTTGCAGCCGAAATTTTGCAGTCGCCGGCAGGAATTATGCTGTCGCTGGGCGCTGAAGTGAGGCAGAGGGAGGGCGGGAGTCGCTGGCAAGTGGCAGCGATTTGGGTTTTTTTATTATGTGGACTGGTTTGTTTAACAAAACTAGTAGTTGGGTTGGGCTTGAATGGGTATTAAGTTATTGGGCTTGATGGATTGAAATTAAGTTTTATTAAAGGGGTTGGTAGGCTAACTTGCTTACATAATTTGATCGGGTTTCAATCCGTGTTCACAATTTTTTTTACAAAAATTCTAACATTTTTTTTCGAAGGGGTGCGGACGAAAATTTCCAAGGGGTGCGGTCTGGATTTTTCGCAAAAAATACCACTAATTTTTTTTTTTCAAGGGGTGCGGCCGCCCACCCACCCCATAACTTGGGTCCGCCCCTGTATGTGTGTGTGTTTGTGTGTGTAGAGACACTATATTATTTACATAAGGAGGACAAAAATGTATTTTTACATAATTTTAAGAGTTTAAGTAAATACAACTTTTAAAACATACAGTATAATCCTTTAAAACATATTGTTAACTTTTAAACCTGTAATTCTAATAACTGAATCGATTCACGAACACGATTCAACCAAATGTATACATCTTAGTGGGGAATCCAAAGGCGTAACAATAAGTAATAAACGAAGACAAGAAACGTAAATAAACTTGTTTGTATTTAATCAGACAACACTTTGTGTTTGAGAATGTGTAAGAATTGTAAAATGAACAACAAAGCGTTAGTCTATTTAGCGCAAAGGTTTTCAATGAATGTGAGGTATAGCGTAGAGGTTGTCTGCGCTATAACCCTTTATGCTAACACTTTCTAAACACAATCCAAAACATTGTTAAACACATTTTAAGTAATACAGACACTGTATATGACCTATTGACCTAAGACTCAAACAAGTTACCTTCCTGGTTGTTGTCACTGAATTGGCACCAGTAGACTCCCCTAGACAATACCTAGTGTTCTTCGTCTCCGGTCTTCGTCTAATCACTTCCAGCTAGTCTTCCAACCACTTCCGGTGTGGATATTAAAGCATACATGAACTATTCGTTGAAACTGCAATGTTTTCTCCATATCTTTCAAATCATAGATTATATATTTATAGTACAAGATCATGATAACCTTAGCTGAGAAGTTCACAATTGTCATTGATTCAAAAACTCTGATAATCCTTTTACCCTCTGCCAACACTATGACTGCTTCACATGAGACTCGGTCATAATACCACCACCTCATAGAATTTAACACATCTTTATCTTGTATCCTAAGCAGTATCTTCTATAAAATCTTTGGCTTTGGAAACTTAAGAACAACCCATGGTTTGTTTGTCAAAGGATCAATCCTGCCATGGTCTAACCATCTAGTTGGACTTTGTGGTTGCAAATACTGAAACTTTGTAACACATTCAAGCTTCAATGTTCTTTCAAAATATCCAGCCAAACCGTTTTCATCTCTGTTGATCAAATGTAGTTGTGGAGAGTCTTCGGATATCCTATCGAGGCAAAACACACACACACACACATAAAATTAAAAGAAACTATAGCAAAACTATACTCAAATTAAAGATAATAAAATTCTCATTTTTATGGTGTAATATTTTTTTTAAAAGTGTTAACATATGAAAAAAGTTAATGGTCATTTAAAAATCGTGGGGGAAGTTGGTTTAAAAGTCAAAAATATATTTCAAAAAATTGTACCATTTGTCTTAAAACTTATAATTACTTTTATATAAAATTACATTTTGTCCTCCTTATCCTTTTTAATTTGAGTATGATATTGTTATAGTAACCGTATTCCTCGTTGCATCACGTGGGTACCATCGTAGTTTTGAGAATCCTAGGTATTTGTTTTGATTTATAAAATCCAATTTTATAATAATTATAATTATAATTATAATTATAATAATAACTCTTTATTATTTAATTAAGATGCGGAAGCGTGATATAATTTCATCTTGAAAGTAGAAAAGAAATGTAATGAGGGAGAAAGAGAGACGAGCTGTTAATGGACATGTGGTCATATAAACGCCCAAACTTCTAAATCCGAAATGTTAAATATTATCATACCATTAATTTACAAAATTCGGGCATGACCCGTTCGTATTATGAACAATTCCCTGTTTTCAATATTCAAACCATTTATACTACGACACATTTCGTACAACATAATGAAAACCATAACATTTTAGATTCTTCAAACAACCATTCAAGACGTCAAGTTTAAAGCATTTAAAATATTTACAACTAACGAGTTAACAAAGGACTTAAAACACCAAGTTTAGAGTTCGAAAACACCCAACATAGTCTAACTTTAACAAAAGCATTTAACCATTAATGATTCTTCACAAATTGCGGAAGCGCAATGAGCGTGTTCAAGGTGTGTTCGATTCCGAGCGAGGCAATAGTATTTAAGCTTGAGTTTTACCTACAACCATTACAAAAAAATACATTAGCGTAATATTCGTATTTCAACTAACGCATTAATAAACTTGGTGATCTAATAATCACCATTTAAATCTTGTACCATACATGACTAGTTCATTCTCACATTCAACTTTCTTGTTTATGTAACTATCTTCGTTAAATCATTCTTTCCAACTCATTCTATCACAACCCGTTTACACGGATTATTAACATAACAATCCTATCATTCTTGTTCCAACTATCCAATCTATTCAAGACGGATAAAAGTAAACTTCTTCTCATTCAATTCTATTGACCCGTTCAACACGGAACATTAAGAAAACTTCAACTTATCCATTCTCATTCTAACCCGAACCGACCCATTCATCACGGACCATTACGGAGTTCTACTTTCGCGTTCTTATTTAATACAATGACTTCATTTAAGTAACTAATATTAAAAAGGAACCAACTACTAATATCATTGGACAAACTTGTAAGTAGCGAACTTACCTAGATCTTGAGCCTTTGGTTGTGAACCGGAACTAGCTCCTTCTTCTTTTAATCCTACACATAATTCATTCTTATTTAGATTATATCACTTACACCCATAACACTTACATCCAAGTACCATTCCTATTTTATATCACAATTGACAATATATCAATTTCCTCATACAAAACCATTTGTTCATATCTCATTCAAAGCTACTTAGATTGTCATGGAGGCATTTCATCAAACACATAGTGTGCGTACAACATATTAAGCATTATGTACATGTATCCTATGCATAATTTCACTAGATATCATCATAATTCACATAATCAACCATTCTTGCACAAATCATTCATCCTACACATAATAATCTATCAATGTTCTAGTATTCTGTAGGATCGAGAGACGATCGAAATGAGTCTATCAGAAGAGTTCTCGGTCTAATCAGAGGCGGAATTCATTGATTAGACTTCGTAACAGCTTGTTTCACTTCTAATTGTCTTGTTTTTTTTATTTAACACGTTTACAGATCAGTAGACACGTTGGCAGCACTTCGGTACCGGAAACATGATCGTTACAAATGAAATCACAACTAGGGTATTTATAGTGGAGGTAATTTCGCACGGAATTAACATTTGCTATTTCATGCGAAATAGCTAGATGTTGTTTCATGCGAAATTAACTATTCACACACAAACCCTATTTTTCTCGTACTACGTGCCCTGATCTAACATTTCTAATACAAGACTCGATACAAGACGAAGTCGACAGACGTATGCACCAACAGACTCCCCCTCGGATGTTGACGAAGTCTTCAGTGTCGAGTCTTCACAATCTTCAGCCTTGATCAGTCTTCGGGCTTTCTCCAAAGTATCTAACAGTGTAAGCATTCTCAATCTTCTCTTCACATTCTCTTGATCAGATCTCTTGATTCCTTAAGTTCATCAGCATCAGCAGTTAGTATGAACCTCTGGAATTGAATCTGTCTTTTGCATCTTCAGACTCCCCTTTGCTAGCAAACTCCCCCTTGAGTTGTGCTGGGATCGTAGTCTTGCTTTCACAGGTTCACAGGTTCAAGATCGATTCCTGGCTCTATTCTGCATCTATTCAGGATTCGAAACCTGGCTAACCTGCACAATCTCTACCCAAAAGTAAATTTCACAAATTTAAAATTTGACAAATTTAAACTTTCTGCTTACCACTTGTATTAATTAAATTCAAAACATCATCTTGTAATAATATGACATTTCACAAATTCTCTTAACCCTGTTGTTCATCATGTTTAGCACTCGGAATTTTGAAAATCAGTTTTTCATTATCAGTTGTCGAAAATCTTTTTGCATTTATCAAAAATTTATGCTAAAACACTCCGAAAATCTTTTAGAATTTTTGAATTTTAAACAGAAAGCTGTAAAGAAATATTTACAAACAATATTTTTGTGAGTTTGTGTAAGAGGATCATATCAGTTTATGAGACAAATCACCAACACCATTAAGCTATAAACATTTTAAGTTCTAAACAATTCACTTAGATTGTCAGTATACTGATCCACTTAAATTTTCACACAAAGTTCAATTGTTTCGAGATACGAGATTAATGTTTTAGAAACTTAAACTTATTCGCGTGTCCCACCTCAGAATATACTCCCGTATCCAGATCCCAATATTCAGTCTTACAGGTGAGTATACCTAGATGATATCTGTAAAGGGTTAAATGCGAGGGTCATGAGAGCTCAGGCTATTGCTTTCGCAAAATCAGAGAGATGATGGCTTCGACTTTTGGTGTGTTCCCTTTAGAGAATCTTTTCTTCAACAGCACATGATTAGCATTTTGCAATGTTTCATCATTTTTTATGCTGAGGGGTGTGCTATATTTCAAGCAAGCGAAAAGTATTATACGAGGACTAGACCATTGCTTCCGCAAAATCAGAAGTCCCGGGATAATACCCCAGATATCACTAAGCATAAATACCTAGTATCTCAGAAAGAGGGGTCTTTCAAACAAGATTTCGGGGGTTACCCATATATCCGAGAGATGTTCCCCACAAGATAAGTAAGTTTAAAATTTAGGTTTATATCTCGACACAATCTACTAAATGTGCAAAAACCTACTGGCACATCATCAGTGAGACCGTTTATCACTATTTAACTTTCCAATTCTTTAGCATGCTGTGATTGTCCACTGATGTACTATCATTTCCTCTTTTTCTCAACAAAACTCATTTTTGATTTTATCATTTTCAACTTTTCTAATGTTTTTGGATTTTCCAAAATTTCTTACTCCCCCTAAAATTCAAAATCATTTAAAGGAAATTTGAAAACAAACTGTACACATAAAATGAAAACTGTTGTGAATTGCTTCAAATCGCCATTCACTTGGCATAAACAATCAGAACTCCCCCTGACAACAAACTATTTTCCCATTATGATTTCAAAACACTTAAGTTTATTTTAATCAAATGGTTGTTCCGGAAAATAAGTTTTGTTGATTTTACCACTTGTACAAAATGGGGATAAACTCATCACATTGTTTTCCAATCCTTTGAATGAATAGTTAAATCAAGTTCAACTTAATGACCTTGATTAACCACTTGTAGATGAAAATCTCATTTTCAACCACTTGTAGATTCAAATCTACCAGTTGTAAAGCAAAGTATGACAATTTAAGAACAACTACCACTTGTAATACCACTTGCAGGAAAATGCCGATTCCTACTTCACACTTACCAACCTGGAAGTTCCGGCAAATCCACAACCTGTAGAATTTTAACAATTTTTTTTTAAATGTTTCACAAAAATTAATTTTTCAAGAATGATGCCGATACATGCTCCACGATTACCCACTTGGGAGCTCCGACAAGTCAGGATTTTAGTTTGAAAATGCTGTCACCCAAGCCTGACCAGCCTTGGGTGATTTTGAATCAACTCTATCCCAACCTCCTTTCGATTGATAAAAATCTTTTGCACTTTTCACTTTCCCATCTACCATCTTCCCAAATATATGTTTGACTTTCCCATTGAAAGCCTTTTTAGCATTAAATTCTCCTTTACCAGCAAAGAATTGATCTGAAATTTCA